>CM057458.1:349126875-350480000 GCA_016271365.2 Neoceratodus forsteri
CTAAGACAGTCCAGCATAACTCCAGAGTTGGTGATGCAGGTGGGGTACGAGACTAATATTCAGTCTATAAGTGACTGAGTTCCAGTTTTATAATTGGATCTAGTAGGTGAGGCAATAAGCTGGTGGAGACCTAGATTGGCTATACAGGCCTTGGCGGAATCAGCTTGGCTGGAGGCCCAGTTTATGTTGAGTCTCCCAGGAGGGTCCATTCTCTGTTGAGAGGGAGAGAGAGAGTGCTTGAGGGCTAACAGTGACTCAAGATTGGCAGGTGGGGTTCCTGGGAGGAGATAGGCTGTGGTAAGGGTGAGGGTTTTGTTTGGACCAAGGAAGAGGTTGATGGAATGGGTTTCCAGAAGGGAGAACTCCGAGCTGAAATTTCATTCAGTAAAGGAAAAGATATAGAACATGCACCCCCCTCCTTTTTTTACACTTCTGTCTTTCCTGACATAGGTGTAGCCACTAAGCTCTAGCTCACCATTGGAGATCTTGGGGGAGAGCCAGATTTCGGAGACGGCAATCACGTCAAAGTCATGAATAGCTACCCAGGCTTGGAATAAGTCCATTTTAGTTGGGATACTCTGAATGTTTAGGTGTATAAAACTTATATTTTTCTTCTTTATTACAGAGGGTCTCCTGGATAGGGGTGCTGGGGTTCCTAGGGCCGTGGTTGGGAGGGATTATTCCTAGGAAGAGAATGAGTGTCCTGGAAAATTTCCTGATGAAAGGACATGTCTTGCATTTCTTAAATTGAAAACATTTTAAAATAGTGATAGGTGTGTGCAAGGAGAGACACCAGGGGCAGTAAAGCAAGGGGGTGTCAGAGCAATGGGGTCTTTAGGGGCAGGTTGGAGGGAGATGGGGTGACTGGATGACAGGACGGGTAGTGTGATGATAGGGGTAAAAGGTGGGGGAGAAATGGGGGGTGAAGGGCGAGGGCTGGGGGGTAGGGACAAGAGTGGGAAGTACAGGAAAAAAAGGAAGAGTGACATGGTGGGAGACAGAGCAGAGGGAAGAGGGGAGGAATGACGGCTACACCAGGGAAAGGAGGTGGAAATATGCAGGAAATTAAAAGATAGTCTAGCGAGTTAAGAGCTGTGTGAAGTACTTAAGGCTCTACGAAAGAATACAGGTGGGGGTGGCTGCCTATAGAGCACAGGACGAAGGGTATGGTTCCTAGTGGGTAACTACAAGGAGAGCCAGTGGGATTACGGCTAAGAAATTACTATTATGCCTGACTGAGATATTTAAGGGGAATGGCCCTTTAAGTGTGATAGACTGACTGCTGAACCCACAATTGGCTGAGTGGATCAGGCGAGGCAGAGCCTTCAGACTGACAAGCCTATTTAATAGAGTGAGAGGGTGGGGGAGCACTGGGGGGGGGCCAAATACAGGCAGTACTTTGCAGGCTGGCTTCAGTGAAAACCAGAGAGCAGCAAGTATAATTAATTAATTAAAGTAACCACTCGGGGATAGAGAGTGAGAATTTCAGCTGCAGACAATGGAAGGGCTACAAAATGAGTTAGTTGATTCCAGCCAGAAATTCTATTTTTTTAAGCAATAACAGGGTTCCAATTCCAACTGGCTTCTAAAAATTAAATTAAGTGGACAGAGCCAGAGAGAGAGGTAAAGTCCCATAGCTACAGCTGCAGAGAGGTCCCGTGGCTGAGAGCTGAGAAAATGGCACCAAGTTTGAAATACAGATCTGTGCGGTGGTCCGACTTGAGTACCTGTGGTTTTGCTGGATCTCCTGTGGGTGGCGGCAGATTCCTGTAGCCTTCCTCTCCCCCTCTAAACTTCTAGTTTTACTGCATTTTACATTGGGCATACAGTACTTGCAATTTCATTTCCGAGTCAATGTCATTGTCTGGGGTTGTATTACTGCGTGTGATAGGGAAGTGTATTACTTCCTGGGGGGGGTAATCTGTACAGTGTCCGTAAACCCATTGTTCTATCCCAGGAGAAGGTACCATGTCATTTTACATACATACCCAGGTTATTCACAGCCATCAGAACCCAGGTAGGCCCCCAGGAGAGGTACAGGAAAGCTGTTACCCCACACAGCCCCAGGATTACAAAAGGGTGATGCCAACACTTTCTGGGACACCAGAATTTATTTATAGCTATAGTACTGCCCCTAGAAATTCTCCAAAGCATTTTAAAATGTAGACAAGCAGCCCATTTGTGCACACAACTGTTGTGAATATCAGTCACTAAAACTTTAAAGCAGAATTTCATATTACTCTATGGGGTTCAAGTTACATGAAATTTTAGTAACATCAAAGCACTCATTTCCATAGATGTCTGAGTATGTGTATCTATGATGTAGCCCAGATATTGTGATTTTTCCTACATGTCTTACAGAGGGTCGTGAAAACTAATTTTCACAAGTGAGACTGGAAAACATTTGGAATTTGGTCTACATAAAAGGAGTTGTGAGAGACCCATCCTTTTTGGACTAGAACTTGGTAAGTTATGTAACTGTAAATTGCTTATTTAAGTGTAGAGTGGGCTATATGACTGAAAATGAAAATGAAGTAGAAAAACTGTTCAGAGAGATTTGACTGAGCGAATTCTATGGCCTGGGTTAATGCTCTTCAGCCGACACTGAGGCAAAGATTCATTAAAAACATTGAATGCCGCTGTATTTGAAAGCTGATTTTCACTTTTACAAAGCAGGCTCCGACAAGGCTGCTGAAGAGGCTCCTTTTGTTACGCTGGGAGAGGGTTACCATCACAGCAACACTTAAGAGAAAATCAAGCACACTTAAACTGACAAGTGAAAATAATCCATGTTCCTTCTCTATTTCTCTCATTGTAAACTGCAAAGGAAGGCCCAATAGGTAGCCTCCTGTGCATCTTGGGTCAGGTTCATGCTTTTCAAACTTAATCAAGGAGGTGTTAAAAAAAGATGAAAGTCCCTCAACCTTCACATATGGTGGAAAGCAGAGAAAGGTTGGAAGTGAAGTGAGATGTTCCACAGGGGAAGGTTAAGTCTGATGCTAATGCTTATTTAAAATGGTGACAGTCTGCAGTAGTGAAGCCTTGCTGGGCTGCTTTAATTTCTCCCTGGAATAGCTCTCTCTCGACCTTCTGCAGCACATCAAAGTCTCTTGAGCTCAATTAAAATTGGATTATGTTGAAATGCTCTATCTGTGGGACTGTGTGCTCACTAACACTTTTCTCTCAGTAATGCTCTAGATGACAGTTACTCGTCCCAATTTAAACAGTTGTCATAGAGACCATGAACTAAAGGAACGGTAACTAACAATATAGAGGAAAGGTAAGTGCCAGCATTACTTCTGTGAATGAAGGGCTGAGAATTCAACAGTCTTACAAGACCAGCAGCAAAATGCTGCTAAGTAAAATAAAGAAAGGAGCATTTCAGCATGTAAATCATGCTGATATTCAAAAGAAATCACATTTCCCAATTTAATTCCCCTGTTTTCAAAAGTGAAATTACTGGGCTGTCCTAGGGGGACAACGGTTGTGTGCTGCCATATGGGAGTGGGATTCTTCCACAATGAGCCCCACAATCCCACTCTGGTGCTGCTTGTGGGTGGGGCACACTGTTAAACTGAGGCACAACTCCTGGGGAAGGAAGGCGCAGTCCACCTGACATTCCCCTCCCCCCCTCGTTGGCCAAGCAGGATGCAACATTAGAGTCAGTTGTGCACCCATTTCTCTTTGTCTGCTGCCACGTCATCCTTCCACTCACTCAAGCCCTTCTGTCCAGTCACAGGGGTCCTTCGAAGGTCCACCCCTCCCCAATCGGCCTCTGCTCGACATCCACTATGGAATTCTGACCATAATCCTCAACTTGTCACCTGTGGGTGGGATCCCCTGCTTTTTCAAGCTAGGAGGAGGATACTTCACTTAATGGTCAAGGTCAAGGAGGAGGAGCCGGTGAGGTGAGCTGATAGGAGCTACTGTAGAACAGAGGCAGCTTCATCTGCCTGCGACTGCTAGGGTTTTCTTTTTTGTCCTCACTAAGCCCTCCCCAGGAGATGGTCCTGAGAAACAACATAGTAGGACACAAATCAGGGCTATCAGAAGTTTGGGTGAGCCCCACCCTACCTTCTAAACTCTCCTGCAAGCCCCACTCAGGGCATGTGATGCCTCCATGTCATGCACCAGGTTAGTGGGTGTGTGCTGATGTAAGGCCACTCCACAGGGACAACCTATTACTTCCCACACTATGCACCCTCTGCTTGGGCCACCAGGAGCACTCATGCAGCAGAAGAAGATGCCCACCCTCCCTACCCAAAGCAGGAGGCATCTGAGATAGACAACAGAAACCCTGCCACCTGGCACCAGACATCCCAGGCCTGGGCCTGAACACGGGTCATCTAGATGACAAGTGGTAGTGCTACTGCTATGGTAGTGGCAGACATTTTTTTTCTCAAACTGATAAAACTGCTATCTCACCTAGCACCTTTAACATTTACTACAAGCCTACTTGTTTTCTTGAAATTTTCTCTTGGCTAATTTCTATTTTTTTTACCTGTGTTTTTTTTTTCTGCAGCCAATGTTTCTGTACACATCCCCACTTCCCCCTCACCCCCAACTGTTCTCTAACTCACTGAAGAACTCACTCGCTCTCTACCACGCCAGGTCTGCTCCTTCCCAAATAAAAACAAAAAGTTGTGACTAGTCAGCAGCAAAGATTGGTACACCGTTCCAACAACTGCAGCATTTTAACTACCTCTCACTTACTCCCTCAGTTTTCTGACTCATTCACTTATAGACTTGGCTACCCTACCTGCTTGTTCATCAGCATGTGCACTCTGTCTACTGCTAAAGTAAAATGCACACAGCAAAAGCTGGTGCTGCTCCCCAGAAACATAAACCTACTGTACAGTAAAGTACTGGGACATAAACACTCATACAAGTACATTTCAGTTTTTCTTTTGTTGTTGTTTTTGTTTTAATTAGCGCAGACTCCTAATTTTGGCACTGTGGCTAAATAGACTGCTAATGTGAGAGACAGAGAGTGTGTTCCTTCACAGACAGAAGCAGCAGGTCACAACTGCTCCTTCTAATGGTGGAGTGACCATTTTAACAAAACTGTTCAGTATTATAAAGCTTTGCAGATTTCTTTGGTTAATTTTGCATGAAAACACATTTTATAAGCACAATATGACACTCCCAGGGTATTGGTAGTACTGACATACATACAATTCCAGGGGGCTGAAGGCACTTGGCAAGCAGCCTCATGCCCTACTAGCTTCCAGGCTTGCATTTATGTCAGTATTACTAATACCCTATTGTGTCTTACTGCTAACACATCACAGTAGGGTGCACTCTCTGTGTACAAAGTGACAAACATGTATCACCAGGAGTAAGCCTTATATAGTTTGTTAAGTGCCACACGTATAGCAGTGGCAAATATAAAATCTGCATAATCTAAAATTAGAGAGTAGGTTGGAACAAAAGCCCATTCACAGAACATTTTTTTTTATAGTTTTCATTTTTTTACTGTCAGTGTTGGTGATGCAAACATTTCAAGTGAATTGTTTACACTCTTCCTTAGGGCTACTGTACACATGTCTAAAATAAAGCAATTTTGTATGTTTAAAATATTCTAAATATTCTCAGTATTTCATAAATAATTTATATAAGGGTGCTGTACAAATCCACCACATATTGATTTTAAGTCTGTAATTCTCTTTTTACTTAAAAAAAATATGAATTCTCATAAGACATAGTCCCTATAAAAGGAGATGCTTATTTTTAAAATATCATTGTAATATGCACTTACTAATTACCTTAGTAATTTATTTAGGTACTCAATGGGACTTGTTTGGAGTATCTTCTCCTGTAAATTCTATTTTCCTCTGCCAATTTTATGTCTATTCTGATGTTCTCTAATGGTAATAATATAATAAAAAGAACATCAGAAATCTCTTTTGTATCATATTTCTAAATAAATTATTTAAAGAAACTTTAAACTACTATACTCCTTTCAGAACATAGCATACATATTTAATTTCTTTTTATGTCCAATAATACTGCCCTCACAGTCATTTATAGTCATAAAGTAAAAAAAGCTATATAAAATATGTTTAAATAGACTCAATGTTCACTGTTATATTTGTGACATATCTAAATATCTTTTGTATAGCACTGAAATCTAGTGCTTATGTAACCATTAAACAACATTAAGTGCCTTCTATTCTATGGCACTCCTGTCTTTAGTTCTGTAGTCGTTGTTTTAAGTTTGCTTTGTAAAGGTATTCAGCCCTTCAAAATTGCATTTTTAAACATACATACAAGTGTTCATCTGTATGCTTACCTAACTATGATCTGACTTTTCTAATCATGACCTTAGTTTGTTAGAGCATACCCATGCTTCTAGACTGAAAAGGGAAGCCGACTGCCATGTTACTGACCTTTTATCTGTTTCAAAGTAATGTGTTACATAGTGAAATTCAAGCTCACTCACCATTAACACGTGGTCTATTTTGTGCATATTTAGAAAAATGTGATGAGCTGTATATACCTGTCTGCGATCCAACTAGCCTAGTGGGTGTATATGACAATGTTATAAGTTATATTATGACCAATCCAGTCCTTGAGCTATGCTCCACTCCTATGTATGATGACCTGTATATATCTGTCAGTTGAACTAGCTAGTCTAGAGTGTATAATCTGAAATGTGCTTACTACTGTATGTTTCCCCTAGCGTCAAATGATGTATTTCCCACATGTTTGTTTACTGTGACAAAAAACTGTACTCTCTTTGCCATGTCTCCTTGACTGTTGTTCCTCATGTTGTACTCTCCCGGGTCGTTCCTGAAAATAGGCATACTACTTGTCTAGTGTACTTACCCGGTAAACAAAAGCTAAATAAATAAACACGCCACTAAGAAAATGGACAGAGATTTAACATGATAGAGGGAATCCTTGTGGTTAATGACCCCCTATTTCTAGTGAGGACAATGGCAGACCAGAGTCAGCATGACGTCAATGCATCTGACATCCAACGTGAACATCATCACGTAATGACAACGTGCGTCCTGCGCTTCACTCCAGCTTGCTAGCCAACACAGTCTATACACAGACAAAGCTGTTTAAAGGGCTAGAACGCTAAACTGAGCCAGAAGTTGTAACTCATATAAAAGATCAATAACATGGAAATTGGTATCCTTTTTCAGCCTAGACACACGGTAGGCTCTGACAAACCAAGCTCATGATTAGAAAAATCAGATTGTAGTTAGATGAGCATACAAATGAAAGACGTATGTATGTTTGAAAAGACAGTTCTGAAGGGCTGAATACCCTAACAAAGCAAACTTAAAATGGTTACTACAGAATTTAAAAACAGGAGTGCCACAGAATAGAAGGCACAATGTTACTTCATGCTTACATAAGCACTAGATTTCAGCATTATACAAGAGATATTTAGATATGTTACAAATATAACAGTAAACATTATGAGTCTATATAAACATATTTTCTATATTTTTTTTTAATTTATGGCTCTAGATAAAAGACTACAAGGGCAGTATTATCGGACATAAAAAGAAACTGAATATTTATTTTACGTTCTGAAAAGGGGTATAGCAGTTTAAACTTTATTTTAAAAAATTATTTAGAATCTGATATAAAAGAGATTTCCGACATTCTTTTTTTATATTATCACCATTAGAGAATGGCAGAATAGACTTAAAATTGGGAGAGGAAAATACAACCTGCAAGAGAAGACACTCCAAACAAGTCACAGTGAGTACCTAATAATTTATTAAGGTGATTAGGTATGTGCATATTACAATGTAAATGAAATGCATCAGTGTGAGATTTACAAAACAGTATCCTTTTATAGCGACTGTGTCTTATTAGAATTCAACATTTTTTGAAGTAAAACGAGAACAACTGACCTAAAATCAATATATGGTGGGTTTGTTTGGCACCTTTATATAAATAATTTATGAAATACTGAGATATATTTAGAACATGTTAAACATATAAAAGTTATCAATTCTTTAGACTTGTGGACAGTAGTCCTGAGGAAGAGAGTAAGTAAATTCACTCAAAACATTGGCATCGCCAACACTGATAGTAAAAAATAAAAACATTTGGTATGTGGGCCTTTATTCCAACTTAGTCTGTGGTTTAAGAACTGGCTCCTGGCTGTGTTTTCTTTATTTCTGCAGTTACCTAGAACCACACTGGCTGTTCTCCTAATATAAAACTGGAACATTCATTTGAACTGTCACTTCAATTTCTTAGTAGCTGAGGCATACAAGATGTGTTCCTGAACCCTAATCTGTAGTACATCTTTTAAACAGTTTTGTCAATTTAAATCTCAAAGCAAGTGACAGCGAAGGGAACTGTGAACTAAAAGGCTACAATACCATTTATGGGTTTTGTAAGCAATAATATCCGACAGAGTGAGTGGTATTGGGGAATACCGGACCACCCAGGGGTGTAATGCGGCGTCGGACCTTGAAGCCCCTGGAAGGTCCAGTATTCCCCAATACCACCCACCCTGGAGGGTATTATTACACTTAGAAAATGGCATTACAAAACAAAAAGTTTAATAAAAAACTGTTAGTAAAAGACCAGCTTAATAGAAGAGATGGCCTTGCAAGAGGACCTGGAGGATCTGAAAAGGTGGTTGGGAAAATGGAAAGTAAAATTCAATGCAGGGAAGTGCAAGGTTCTGCACCTGGGAGTCAGAAATCCAGGCCAAGGGTATGCCCTGGGAGGAGACATGATTCAAGTCACAGAGGGTGAGAGGGACCTGGGGATAGTGGTAGATGTCAAAATGAACAACTAGGAGACCTGTAGGAGGGCAGCGGCAAGGGCAAATAGGATGCTGGGATGCATCGCCAGGGGGATTACCTCCAGAAAGGTGGAAGTGATCCTTCGACTGTACAACTGCTTGGTTAGGCCACACCTCGAGTATTGTGTACAATTTTGGAGACCACATTTAAAGAGGGACAATACACTCCTAGGGAGGGTCCAAAGGAGGGCAACTAAAATGATCTAGGGCCTGGGGGAGAGGACCTGTGAGGAGAGGCTCAAGGAGCTCAACATGTACACCCTGGAGGAGAGGAGGGATGGGGGGATATGACAGAGGTCTTTAAGTACATGAAATGGATCAATAAAGGAGGCCCAGTCAGTGTGCTGCAAAGGAAGGAGGGTGGGGCAACAAGAGGTCACAGGTGTAAGCTGGAAGGGGACAGGCTCAGAGGGGAGAGGAGGAGATGTTATTTCACTGAAAGGGTGGTGGAGCCATGGAATGCACTGCCCAGGGTGCTGGTAGAGATGGAGACTGTGGACGGGTTTAAGAGGGGATGGGACAGGTACAGGGGGAGGGTAAATCTGACCAGGCACAATACAGGTGGAACATCTGGGACTGGGGACAGTATAGCCCAAGGGTGAGGGGGGGACACCAGAATCGGCCCTCAGTGCGGGTGCTGAAAATTGAGCAGACTCTAGAGACTGTTAGGCCTATTCTGCTGGCATTTTAGTATGTTAGAAGTTCTATGATAAAAAAGTTCCTCCACCTGGATTAGGACTGGAGACAAAGCTGGTTGTGTGCAGTCCCCCAAAAAAAGCAGCAGCTTTGTTTTCCTGGTTTTTCTTTTGGTTCCTCCCTGCCCCAGCACTGGCAATATTTTTTTTTTTTTTATTTAAGTCAGCAACTGTTGCCATAGTGATCGCTACAGAATGGATAGGGTGTTAGTGCAGTCCGCAGCAGAGACAACTGTAGCAGATGCTACTTTTCTGAATGGCCATTTGTTTTACAACTAAAGGAATGCACGAATGCGGTTGCTGTTCCAAGAAATTGTGGGCTGCAGTGCTGTTGGGAAGAGTGATGATTGTTGCAGGTGAGACTGAGATAATTATTCTGGTATCGGGGGGCCAAAAGGAGGAGTTCCGGAACTTGAGTATTTTGTGCAGATGTGCAGGAAATGTGCTTTTTTTTTTTAAATGTTGCTGGAGTCTGTAACTCGAACATGGGCAAGAGAATCATGATCAAGTCGGGGTGAGGAGCGGAGGCTGGGCTTTGTTGAATTTGGCTCCCGGTAGGTGTTCACTCCATGCCGGCTTGCTTCAGTGCTGCATCACCCAGCTTTTTCAGGGGGTTGGAGCTTCGCCAGCCACCAACTCACTTGCTAAGTGAGAGACAAAATGGCAGCTAGCACGTAAGAAAATTTGGGGTGCCCAAGCATACCTTTAGTGATGGGGCACCCAAATTTGTTCTTTTTTAAGTGGGCTCTATTGAAAAATACCCGCCTGCTAAGATGGATTCCCTAGCCAATCGGAAGGCTAGGATTCTCTTGGCCATTCTCTAAAGTCAAATAATGAACCCTAAAAGAGTGCAGTGAAGCTTAAGTAGTTTATAATGTCACCAGATCCTCTCAACAAAGTTACAGCTTTGTTCAGTTATTATGTTTTTTATTTAATATAGTACTTGGATCCAAGCGACAGATTCTTCATTATATTTGTTTTATTTATTTGGTGCTGTTGTGGTTCAGTTTTAGAAGAGCAAAAGTTAGGCAGCAGTGCAGCAACAAGAGCTGACAGCAGAGGTGGGAAGTTCAAAACCTACAAGGCTCCTTGCATTAGAAGTAGTAAGGAGAAGCTGGTGGCGGTATTAGTTACATTGAAAGTCAAAACTAGGTTAAAGACATAACAGAGGTACCTCTATGGACCCAATAACGGACCACTCTATGGTTCATATTATTGCATAAGGGAGGGAAGTAGGCTACTAGGCCCATCAAGTCTGGTGCCTCACTTCTCATTTATTTATTTGTTTTTGATAGTTGACATGGCCATGCAGGTGGAAACAGCATGGACAACACCACACAAGTCAATATCGCACCACAGAGTACTGCACAACAACAAAAACAGGTAAGTTTACACATCTCACTGGAGTGGTGGTCCATGGTGGCATGGTGTTGTAACAGTAAATCTACACTCAGTGCTGAGCCATGCCCCTCTTCACCGGGCACAGTGTTGACTTGTGTGGTGTTGTCTGCGCTGCTCTATGTGGTATTGCATGCGATGACTTTACGTGGAGCCACAACAACAGGAGGTTATAATTATTAGACATTGTGAATAAGCAGTAGTACAAACAACAAACCCTATACAGTAGTTAAAATACATCTGTAACCCCTCCAGCCACAAAACTATATAATTCCCTCTTAAAATTCTCAAAACTGTCAGCTTCCACCAGGGACTGTAGTAGGGCAATCCATATGCTGGTCAACCTCTATGTATAAAAGGTTTTTATCGTATCATTTTCTGTAGTCTCTGAAGGACAGAAGGGAGAGAGGGGGATATGATAGACATTCAGATATATACAGGGATACAATGAGATGAACTCTACAAAGTTGTTCAAATTGTGGAACAGTTCGTCCACCTGGGGGATTATCTCAAGCTGGAAAAGGGGTGAATGCAAAAATGGCATTAGGAAGTATTTTGTCAGAGCAGGTGGTGAAGTGTGAAAACATGTCTTGTCCAGGATTTAAAAAATGATACCTGTCACGTTTATGAGGTGGTGTGGAGAAATGGCTATGTTGAAAGTTTGGAGTCAAAACATGGAAAATTAGTGAAGTTATGAGTGAATGTTGCAATACTGCAACGTTGACTCATAACCTGGGCATTTTACTGTATTTCTACACCAAATTTCAGCATAGCCTTCTTATTACACCACCTCAAGAACCTGGTAAGTAAAAAATTTCAAATCCCTGCTAAAATGTCTTTCCATGCCACCAAAATGTTATTCCACACCAGAGATTTGAAAACACATTTTGGCAAGGATTTGAAAATGACAGCTGTGATGTTCATGAGGTGGTGCAAAAAAAATGGCTATATTGAAAATCTGGAGTCAAAATATTTAAAATTATGATCAAATATAGGAAAATATTAATGTACGCTCCTAATGTTACCATGTTTACATATTTTGACCCCACATTTTCAACACAGCCTTCTTCTGACCCCACCTCATGAACAAGTGTGGTGAAAATGTTCAAATCCTACCCAAAATGTAATTTCACCAAGTGACTGTGAAATTGCATTTTGGACCTGATTTGCATAATTTTTCTGCCATTGGTCATGTGATGGGGTCCCAAAAAGGCCATCTTGAGAATCTGGCATCAGAATATTTAAAAATGACAAAGTTATGAATCAAAGTTCCAAACCCCATTGAAATACTTTAAACCACACTGGTCTTAGTTTCTCAGTCGCTGGTTCCAGCAGCAAGACATGTCTTCAATCAGAGAGTGGATCTGCCCCATGAGACATGATTAAGTGAGTGAGAGTACGTAGGGTGGTGGGTGCTGTGTGGAAGGTTGGGTAGGGTGGGTGTGGGGTGTGGTGGGGTCAGATTAGTGAGAATCATTTTCTTTGTTGCAGGTTTACAAAAAAAAGTTGAGGGACAGTTTTTTTTTTATTACAGAGGACTTGCAGGGAAAATTCTGACACTAGGATTGGGCACCCCTGTGTCAGGCTACTGTTCAGTGACACCAGGGGTGGGCACCTCTGTGCCACCATATATTTAGCAGGAATGGGGGGGGATGACCTGAAGGGCAGGAGGGTGAAGATGAGAAGTGGTACCATGGGTGGGCACCCTGGACCACTCAGGTAATAAATATGTAAAGATTGGGAAGGGTGAGTGAGCAACCTGGAGAGGAGGGGCAGAAAGAAACATACCAGGGGTGAGCACCCTGGTCTGCTTAAGAAACAAATAGATAGTAAATAGATAGAGACACAGACAGACAGGCAGACAGATAAGACAGAGAGACACAGAAAGAGAGATACAAAGGCAGACAGAACAGGGGATCGTCGGCTCACTGCTCTCACTGCAGCCCACAACACATCTTCCTGCTGTAGCTGCAGAACTTAAAAAATCCCACTTTTCTCATGCAGAGAACACAGGTGAACAGCTCCTCTTGCTAAGCTGGGCACACTGGATTATGGGGTCCCCTGAAAAGGTACTTCTGGTAAGTTTTTAAAAAAACAAAAAGTAGAATCTAGCTAAATGGGTCTTATTTAGATATGTTCAGGTGTTTGTTTTAAAAAGAGAGCATTTTTATGTATTTTCAGTGTTTGTGAATTTAAAAAGGAAAACAAATGGTGGTGATCATGATTAGTATTTTTTTTACTACACGAGAGGCAAAGCACGAAAATAAGCACACACATTATATTTTTTACCATTTTCATTTCTCAGTAAATTAAAAAATTGTTCTAATTTTGGAAATGTGTAATATTTTTTCACAAAACCTTCCAAAGGACCACCTTTGGCATGTGCCCCTTCAACCCTGAAAAGTTAATGAAAAAACTCCACACTGCCTAGGCTGTAGGTGACAACAAAAATACCCAATGTTAAGTATAGGGAACCCAAACATGTTTTTTTTTCATTCACATGTCACAAAAAACAAGCATAATACTGTCACAAAACTTTTCATGACTTGAGATTCTGACAGCCTGACCCCACACATGCCAAATTTTGTGCTATTTTGTCAAACAATGCCAAAATCATTACATGCAAAAATTGGGGTTTAACATTAAATAGCCTACTCAACCTTAACTATAGGGATGCTACCACATCTCTATAACTTCTGAGTCCCAATATTAATTTAGTTGCTCTTTTCTACACTTTCAACCATGCCCACATCCCTTCTCAGGTATGGACACCAAACCTGGCAACAGCTGTCTAAGTGGGTCTTGACAAAGGACAGTACAGGGGGAGGACAACTGCTGTTGATCTGCTAATAAAATGCCTGTGTATGGATACCAACATCTGGTAGGCACTGTTTACTGCCAGTTTGCGCTGTGACACTGAGGACACTCTGTGGGCCTCTAGGCATATGGTAAGGGACCAAATGAGCTAAACAAAATACCCACTTCTGGAAAAGATAACTCTTCAAATGTCAAAGTGGTCTTGCTATTTAAATGTTTGACAGTTAATTGCAGCAACCATCTTCTTGGACCCACTGAAGTGGGTAGGTCTATGACAACGCATGTCTGTTTCTTTTCTGGACCCCAAAATGAGGGCAGATCTCTGTTAGGGAATGTGGGCTACCTTCCTAAACCTACTGACATGGGCAGGTCTCTGTCTATTTGTTAAGTGTCAGTTACCTTCTTAGACTGACTGAAGCAAGTAGGTATTTGACAATGAGTATCAGCTACTTTACCTTACTGGGCTAGATAAGGTGAGCAGCTCTCTTCACCAGTTACTGTCTACATGCTTCCTTCTTGGGCCTCTAAAGTGGGTAGGATTTTCCTTTATGGACCTACTAAAGCAGAAAGGTGTTTTCCTTCATGGATCCACACTTAATCTGGCAGAAGGGTGGCATGAAATGTGGAATTCTGCAAGTGGAATTCATGCGGAATGGCAATTTTGCTTCTGAAATGTTTTCAGAATTTCTTTTCTAAATTCCGCATTATTTCAAAAAGCATTTCCATGTAAAACTGTAGAGTAATTTTTCACGGGTTATGTAAACTGTAAATCAGCAGCTTATGCTGCACAAGTGACGTACTCAGTGCAGCACAACAGCACCGAGTATGTCACTTATGCAGCACAACAATATCGAACATGGGCACGCATGCACATTTGAGCAGCCACGGTGGTGAGGAAGTAAGTGGCGCGACAGAACTGCTGCCTAAGTAAGGCTTTTTTTTTTATTGGAGACCTATTTGGGGGATAAAGGAATGCCACCCATGGTTGCCCATACACTATGAAAAGATTGTATATGAGCAATCATACACAAACAAGGCAGTTGAACAATCGAGGTTTCCGTGGTAATGGACCTCTCGAGCTTCGTTCTTGAGGTCTCCGGGTTACCATGGAAACCTCGCGATCGTACAACTGCCTTGTTGTGTATGATTGCTTATACACAATCCTCTACATATTCTGCAGAATTCCGCTCAATTGAAATCTGAACATTTCACACAGCACAAGCTGGCAGGCATGCTGGTGAGGGAAAGCTTCCTTTTTGGACCAACTGAAGCAGCCAGATCTCTCTGAAAATGCATGCAGACCTCCTTCTCAAACCTGTTGAAACAGGTGGCCAGTATTCTTTGTTACTATTAATGTAGAATAGCCGACTCACAGTTCTGACTCCAGACCCATGCATTATGAGATTTGTTTTTGTCAGAACTATGAATCATAACTGTTTCTTTAAAACTGCAGCAAAGTTTCATATATCCCATACTTTGTTTGATGAAGTGCAATACACATACATTTAACTTTAACAGGCAGCATGCTTCAATGGTTACATTAAGGAACCTTGAGTCAGATGTTCCTGATTGAATCCCAAATTAGCCACTGGCTGCCTGTATGACCTTGGGCCTGTCACATGGGCTCCTTGTGCTTCAGTTATCCCAGCTGTAAAATGGGATTGGAAAAGATCTGACCCTGCATCACTACTGGGATATCCAAGGTATATAAAGTCTCTGAAATAATAACTACACCCTTTATTGTTCCATGCATATTGCCCAGTTTACTCACATTTAGGGCCATGGGAACTTCATTCAAAAATAATCAATGCCAAAAAAAAAAAAAAAATTGAAAACTTCTAGTAATCTTTGGTTACTGATTTTTGATTTCCAAAATGGCAGCAACTTTTCCTTTATTATATATGCAGACTAGGCCCACTGAGGTGTATCATACCATTTACAAGCAGTCTACAAAGGTTGCTTTGTTATGATATTAACACCCCCCTCCCTCCCCCCACATTCTGGTAAAACCTGTACTGGAAGCATAAAGAACAAATAAAAACTTCACATTTGGGATTATGCAATCGAGGGGTATGGTGGGATAGACTGATTTACAGTACATGGGTATCAACAATAGAGACAATGCAGTCTGTAATATTTTTACGGTTATTGATTTTGCCACACTCCACACACAGTTAAACTGGACAGCAGCCTATAACACAAAAACTATGTTCCTCCTCCTCTAATAAATGTGTACAAAAGCTTCAACTCCACTGTCTTTCTTTACTGACAATAATAACATAGTTCCTTCTTCTACAGATAGCAGTATCCCTTTCAACTGAGATTAAGATGAGCATTTCCCTTTAAAAGATTTTCCATCTAACCTCTGCTTGTGCAACAAAGAAGCCTGCACCAGAATGGCAACAACTTGCTTCCAGGCATCTCATTCATTTCTGCAGCATTATAAACAGCTACAAAAACCTTACAGTCTCCAAACTAATGCTTTAGTAAACTCTCTTATCCTACTCCATCTGCTCCTGTAATTTTCTTACCTTTGCCATTCCGTTCTAAAATCACTGCTGGGCAACCTCCCAACTTCCTCTCCTCTGGAACAACCTCTCTCTGGCTCTCCACTCTTTCCCCTCTTCCCTATCTTTAAAGTCCCCCCCCCAAAAAAAAAACATCTCTCTACCCACAGCTGTTACTGCAAATAACCCACTGTCTCCTTTGACCTCCACCTATGTTCTTCTACTTCTAGTCTCCCCTTTTCCCACCTCTGCCCTTTTGTTCTTTTTGGACAGCCCCTGTCTGCCCAGTGCTCTTCTTGGTAAACCTGTCTTTCTTTTTTCCATGCCCTTGCTCCATCCTCCACTGTGGTTTAGGACACCGACAGTTTCAGTGTGTTTACCTCATATTTCCTCTTTGGCACTGCACATTATTCACTGTTGTAGCTACATTACCCTGTTCTATTTTATTTAGGAAACTTTTTTTTTTTTTTTTAATCAAGCTTTTTCTTATCCGCAGCTCACTCAATGGCAACCCCAGCCCCATCACTGACCTTTACATGGACTTACTGGTTATCCTCCACTTACACAGGACCATGGCAGTGGTGGGTGGCTTGCCATGTCAGTCGTACATGCACTTGCAGGGGTGTTGGCACCATGGTGGACCACGGTTTTCCCTCCTGCTTTACTCCTTGGGGGTGACGGCATGTGATGACGTGCACGTATGCGAGCAGAGGCACACGTGCATACTTGGTGTCTTGCAGCTGCCCCTCACCCCATTCTGTGTGCTCCCACTGTGCTGCCACCTAGCCCCCACCAGGTGGCAGTGAAGTTGCAGCAAGCAGCATCCCCCTCAATGCAGGGAGGAGAGCTGTCCTTGAGATGCTCCATCCCCCTATCCTCCAGCCAGCCCCAAAACGACCAGAGTCCATTTTCAAACCCAGGTTGCCAGCATAATGAGCAGTAGCACTACTGCTGTGCAAGTAGGCTAACATAGGGGCCATTTTTAATTATTTTATTCACATTACACTTTTTTTAAATATTCTGTGTCAACTAGGCAAGGTCCACTGGGCACAAGTCCTGTTTACAGGAGCAACCAGGGAGCACCATTTGGTTAAGTGACTTGCTCAGAGTCACACTGTATGGAAGTGGAGGTTGTGGGAATCAAATCCAGATTTGCTGGATGGATCAAGCTTGTTATTTTAACCTGTAGGCTATACTGCACTGTTTTACTATACATGTTTTTCCTATCCATTTTCACTGCAATTGCTATTGCTGTTGTTGAATGTTTTATTTTACTCCTCCCCACCATGGCTGCACCTGGAAACAAACCTGGGGTTGGGGAAAGAAAGACAGTGTGTGTGTGTGTGTGTGTGTGTGTGTGTGTTTTGGAAAAATTCTGTACTGTGACTCTGCTCACTAAGGTATATACCATGACATGGCCATGGTTGACTACTCCTTTCCAGTTTCTTGACTAGTTTCACTTTTGCCTCTCAACACAAACCCTTTCTATAAGAGTAATGGTGGATGACACTCCAAGGATGTATGGTTGTGCTGTTCTATACCCATGCCTTCAGGAGTTAGGACACTCTGGTATGCCACAAGCCAATCCCCCATTGTGTTGTGTATGTTAGAGTATAACCATGCAATTAGATGTTTGATTGATTGTTTTAATAATTGACAATATGTTTTATTGCAACAATAATCAGTGGGCAACGCCCTATTCACTTTCCTAGAATCTTTAGTAGAGCTGCCTAAGAAAAGGGCAGGGCTTGCATTTCTACAGTATACCATTATTTGTTTATCCCCCACCTCACATACTATTATTTGTTTAACACCCCCCCCCCAATTCTGAATCCTGTTGGCAAAGTCCTTGTACCAGTAATCCTTAGGAGATGCACATAATTCCAAGTGAATTCCCAATGGCTGCCTGTAAGGCTACAATGATGTAGGAAGGAGGGGAGAGAGAAGTCAGTTTATTGAACTGCTTCTGCATTGAACAGACCCACCACTGAAACCAATTAACACCTCATTGCTGGACTGAATCACCACAATACTGTTAACAGAAGTGAAACTTGCACCTTTTGAATGTTCAGAATTAGAATTTTCTAAAAATGATCGAGGGCAAAAAGTGTTGTATAAACATAATAATAGAAGAAAAATGATGATTAGGAAGGAGGTTTGCATAATAAAGTATTTGGTGATGTAATTCATTCATTAAAATATTTTAATCATAGAAGCCAGGATAGTCAAAGGGCATTTGTGGTCATTAATCAGGTTAGGGGCTCGCAAGACACCGCTTTGTGTCCCCAAAGGAGGGAAGGATTGCAAAAGCCATATTGGACGGCATGGTTAGTGAGTCACTAATCCATTAGCAACCAGCCCTAAATCATGTTGGTGTGTCTATGGAAAGCAGCTGGTAGTGCCTTGTATATAGCCACACCAGCACGCAGCCCTTAGTGCAGTGCTAATTACCGCCACTCCAAACCAGATATTTTGGTGTTTGTCCCCAACTCCCAGGAGGCAGAGGGGCACACTAGCCCACCAGATGCAGCCTTGCTGGCAGCCCTGAAAGGCGCTGGGGTGGGAGGCGCAAACACAGTGTGCTCTGGGCCTGTAATAAGGCCCTAAAAGGATGCAAATGAGCCCATAGTGCCTTGCTAGTGCTATGGGAACAACTGCATGCTAGGGTATGAATATGGCAGATTGCTGTAGTGGAGAAATTGCCATTAGTGGGGCCCTAACAGCTGGACTGCTCCTGCAATCCCCATAGCACCCTATTGCCCACATGCCTCCTGTGACCAGGAGGGGGCTGGGGTTTGCAAGCACAATCGGGATAGTGCCTGGCTGGAATATTGAACATGTCTTTAGTGCTCACAGACTGCACTAATATTTCCAATAGATCTATGGTTTGCTCCAGACACTGATTTGCTCCTGCAGCTAATATTTAGTGGGCCAAAACCAGGGCCTTTGAATATCTAGGGCCTGATTTTCAAAGGTGGTGCATCTGCCACAAGGGACCTGCAGAACAGAGTTTGATGCAAGTGGTGACTTGTGGCAAACCTGTGCTGCAAATTTTTTAAAAAAGTGTGCCGCAACCCCTCGGCCGCGAGTCCCTTGCGGCAATGCAGCAGTTCCACCAGCTACCCCCGGTGTACCTTTGCACCCATGGGGGGACAGTTTACAGGGCTTGCGCCACAACTTTGGCGTAAGCTGCTATAAATTGAGAGCACTGTCACAACCTGCGTCCAGGGTTCTAAAATCGGGTGCAGGCTGCATCGAACCCATGGACGCAGGAGCAGTACACACTTTGCAGGAATGCAGGGCTTGATTGCAAGCCCTGCATCACTGTTTGAAAATTGGGCCCCTAGTGTCTTAAAGTAGTACCAAGAGATTCTTGCTGCAGGCAGAAAGAACTCCCTTTTGGAAACAGGAGTCACAGAAGTAAAATTTGATTTTGGAACTGTGGGCTATAAAGTATTTTTTTTTATTCATAAGGATGTGGTGTGCATGTATATGGAACACAAACAGACTGAAGAAAGAAAGAAAGAATGCCTTAGCTAGGATTTTAACTCAGGCTGTTCAAAATATTATACTAATGCGCTGCCAGCTACGCCACTAAGGCAACTGGAAACCTAGGCTTCCCAGAAGCACCTTACACTTTCTCAAATGCAAAACGCAGTGCTGCACAGATTAATATTGTTTATTGTTATTATTATTCACAAGGCTGCAGTGTGCATCTATATGGAATGCAAACAGACAAAATAGAGAAATAAATACGTGCCATGGGCCAGCCCGCTGGCACAGAGGCACGATTGCCGTCTGCAGCACTGATGATCCAGGTTCGGGAACAGACCCAGGAGTCGGAGGGCCGGCTGGGGATAATAGGATTGAGCATCTGGTGGACTGCTCTCCTACTCCAGGGGGAGGTGTGGTTGAGTGTCGGATGCACGATGGACCCCTGGCAGAAGCCAGAGTTCTGCTGCAGTCGGCGCCTCACGTTCGGGGGGCCGGGCAGACACAGGCCATCACTGCATGTCCCTGCCCCCATGGGATTTACAGAATACAAAAATGGCAGCCCCCGCTAATGAACCGGCTCTGTTGCCATCCCCTCTAGACATCAGTGTTCGCCTATCAGTCAGCGGCCCCACTCAGGGAGGGGTAAGCACGAGTATAGGGGGGGTGGCTGCCGGAGTCTGGTGAGCCTGCACTGGGGCTTGGGGAGCCAGCCCCCCAAAAAATAAATAAATAGAAAAATAAATAAATACTTGCCTTAGCTGAGATTTGAACTCAAGCAGCTCTCAATACTGTTCTGATATGCTACCAGCTGCACCACCAAGGTGACTGGAAACCTAGGACTCCCAGCAGCACCTTACACTTTCTCAAATGCTTAACACATTGCTACAAATTAATTACATTGTTTTATTCACAAAGGTGCAGTGTGCATATATATATGAATGCAGAAAGATGGGAGAAAGAGAGAAAGAAAGAAAGTGTGTTGGCTGGGATCTGAACTCAGGTTACTAAGAATACCAGTCTGATACACTACCAATTGTGTCACCATCAAAACTGGGAATCTTGAACTACCAGAAGCACCTTACTCTTTCTCAAATGCATAACTTGGTAATGCACATGGCTTTAAAGCATCAGCTGCTACACTGAAATTGTATAAACCATTTGTTTTACAAGTAAAATACTACTGAAGAAAGGCATGCAAGTAATCATATTTCTAAGGGAGACCTGGCCAGTCATAGCATTTACTGTAGTATGCTATAACAGAGTAACAATTGAGATGACAATTAGATGTTTTTGGTGCAGTATTAGCCCCTGCTAAGAAATTTAGATCACAAATCGTAGTGAGAAGGAAATAATGTGACTTACTGGGAATTGAACCCAGGCCCCTGGAATACCATCCCTGTACTCTAACCACTGAGCTACAGTATAGGCTCCCATGGTTGGACCAAAGTCTTCCTGGACACACTTCCTTTCTCTGGTATTGCAAATCTTGGAGTCAGGTCCAACCATGTGAGACAATTTGTGATCTAAATTGCTTAGCAGTGGCTACTACTGGATCAAAAACATCTGATTGTCATCTTGATTGTTCCTAGTAGCAGGATTTGCAATACCAGAGAAAGGAAGTTAAAGCACCGGGATGGTATTCCATGGGCCTGGGTTTGGTTCCCAGTAAGTCGCATTATTTCTTTCTCACTACAGTTTGTGATCTAAATTGCTTAGCAGTGGCTAATAATGCACCATAAGTTTAATTATAACATAGTAATATATTAATTTAAGGTTGGGGTAGACTCTAGATCCATTTGATCCACCCCCACCACTCACTCATTTATTTATTTAGTTGTTGTTGACCGGGTAGGTGCACTAGACAAATCCTGCCTATTTCAGGTACGAGGAGGGGGATACAGATGAATGCCAACTGACCTTGAACCAGATTAAGCTGTTGGTGGTATTTTTAGTGAATGAGGGAAATTTGGCCGGGACACCGGGGAAATTTCCCTACTCTTTTCGATAAGTGCTATGGGATCTTTAACATCCACCTGAACTACCACCAATCCAGGCAGATGGGACCTCGGTTTTTTTAACGTCTCCTCCGAAAGACGGCACCTCAGAAGCGCAGCACCCCTCTCATGCTGCACTACAGTGTCAGTACTGGGATATTAACCCAAGTGCCAGATGTGGGAACTGAACCCACAGCCCTCTGATCTCCCGGCCTCAGAGGCGAGTGTGCTACCTACTGAGCCACTTGATAAGCAAGGACTGAGAAGTAGGTATACTGTGTGGAATTTTCAAATTCCGTTTCCAATGGAATTTCACAGAATTTCAGACATTCTGCTTGATTCTGCAGAATGCTGTCAGAAACAGAATTCCAAAATTCTGAATGCAGCATATATATTGTTTTAAAACTGGGGATTAGTAACCACAGAATAGTATAACTACAGAATGTGTAAATTGGGAATTCATTTTCCACAAGTCAGTGCTTTTTGGAATTTCACAGAATTGACAAAGAAATTCTAAAAGGTATTTCAGAAGCAGAACTGCCATTCTGCATGAATTCCACCGGCAGAATTCTGCACTTCACATAGCGCTATAAGTATGCTGTGGAAACGTACTGATTCATTGAAATACCCCACTAGTTTTACTCTCTGGGGTATCCTGTAATTTATGTGGTTATTAGAATACTGTCCAGGCTTACCTTGAAGGCCTGTGTGGGTCTCATGTCCACCCGCTCCACTGGTAGGCTGCTCTGCAGATTCACCACCCTCTGGGAACAGACTTGTTTCCTAATGTTTCCCCTGTATGTACCACCTTGGAGCTTAAGGGTCTGTCCCTTCAGCCTTCTGAAGCATACCAGATCAAACATCTCCACCTGATCTTGTCAAAGCCCTTGAGTATGCAGAAGACTTGGATCATATTCCCTCAGTCTCAGCCTCCTTTTCTCTAGGGCACATATATTATGGGTCTCCAGTCTCTCCTTATACTGTAGCTTTGGTCCCTCAACCCTTGTTCATTTTGATGTCCCCAAGCTGCACCCACTTGACTGCCTCAATGTCATGCTTGTATTGAGGTGTAAAGAACTACACACAGTACGCTACGTGAAGTCTAACCAGGACCTTTTAAAGTGCAAGATTACTGCCCCTGCTCTGTTGGTGACTCCCCTTTTGATATACTCCAGCATCCTGCCAGCCTTCTTGACAATGGCTGTACACTGTTTGTTATGTTTCACACCCCTGTCTATTATGACCTCCAGGTCCTTTTGCTCCTCTGCAGTAGCAGATATAATTTTGTTAGGGTGTTGTCAATAGGGCACAAGGGATCTGGGCACCAGGGACTTTAGGGCACGGTCTAGTCATTAGGGCACAAGGGATCTGGGCACCAGGGACTTTAGGGCACGGTCTACTTTGCCACCTCTACCCAATATGCCTGGGGTAAAGGTACATAGATACATAGACAGTGTCGGCAGATAAGGGCCTATGGCCCACCTAGTCTGCCCATTTGAGCTTGTAAGTTCAGTTTGTTTTCCTAGAAGTCTATTTCCCCTTACCCCTGACCTCTAGAATTCCTTTATGTCTATCCCATGCATTCTTAAATCCTGTGATTGTTTCAGCCCCCACCACTTCCTCTGGCAGGGTGTTCCACTTGTCCACCACCCGTTCTGTGAAGAAATTCTTTCTCATGTTTCCTCTGAATCGTCCTCCCCAACTTCATCCCATGCCCTCTAGTCCTGAAACATCTTTTTCGCTTAAAAATAGTGTTTTCCTGCACCCTGTTCCTCCCTGTAAACACTTGTATGTCTCTATCATATCCCCTCCCTCCTCTCCTCCAGGGAGTACATGTTCAGTTCCTTCAACCTGTCTTCATGGGACTTGTGATGCAACCCATGCACCATCTTTGTTGCCCTCCTCTGAACCTTCTCTACCCTGTCTATGTCCTTCGTGGGTATGGTCTCAGAACTGTACACTGTACTCCAGGTGGGGCCTCACTAGTGTCTTGTATAGCGGAATTATGACCTCCCTTTTCCTGCTGGTGATGCCCTGCCTATACATCCCAGCATCCTATTTGCTTTACCTGATGCCTTGTCACTGTTTCCCTACCTTGAGGTCATCAGAGATGACAACCCCAAGATCCCTTTCCTGCTTGGTGCATGCTATACTCCACCCCCCAACTGATATATTGTGCCAGGGTTTGCTTACTGTATGCATATCTTGCACTTCTTTGTATTGAATTTCAACTGCCAAACCCTTGACCATTCTTCAAGTTTCTGCAGGTCCTTCTCATTCTGTCTACACCCTCTGGTGTGTCTACTCTGTTACAGAGCTTTGTGTCATCAGCGAACAGTGAAATTCTGCCTTCTATATCCTGTGCAATGTCACTGATGAAGATGTTGAATAGGACCGGTCCCAGCACTGATCCCTGTGGTACCCCACTGGTCACTCTTCCCTCTGTGGAGTGACAGCCATTTACCACCACCCTCTGTGTCCTGCCACCCAGCCAGTTACCTACCCACCACACTACTGTCCTGCCCACACCCATATTCCCCAGTTTGTGTAATAGTCTTCTATGTGGCACAGTGTCAAAGGCCTTGCTGAAGTCCAGATAGGCCATGTCCACTGCCCTCCTGATCCACCTCCCTAGTCACCCAGTCAAAAATTCAATGAGGTTGGTCTGACATGACTCCCCTGGTGAAACCATGCTGCCTTGGGTCCTGTAGTCCATTGACAACCAGATGTTCCACCAATCTCTCCTTCAGTAGTGCTTCCATGATCTTCCCACTACCGAGGTGAGGCTGACTGGTCTGTAGTTCCCTGCTTCCTCTTTGTTCCCACTTTTGTATAAGGGACTACATCTGCTGTCCTCCAGTCTTTAGGTACCTCCCTGTTTCCAGTGATTGGCTGAACAGGATAGCCAGAGGTTCAGCCACCACCTCTCTTAGTTCTTTAAGGACCCTGGGGTGCACCCCATCTGGCCCCATTGCTTTATCAGCTCTTATTACTTCCAGTTCCTTCAGGACCCTTTCTCGTAAAGGGACTTGTGTCCATTTCTGCAACATTCTCACCCCTTGTACTCCCTTCAGACCATTACCCCCTCTTCCTTAGTAAAGACTGAGCAGAAATACCTGTTCAATATGTCAGCTTTACTGTTGTCATCCTCCACGGCTCCCATCCTCCCCTTCAGTCTCACTATCCCTCCCTTTGTCCTTCTTTTTCACTTATGTACCTGTAAAGGTTTTGTCCCCTTTAACCACTGATTTTGCAATGTGTTCTTCTGTCTGAGCTTTGGCTTCCCTTACTGACTTCCCTGCCTCCCTTTGTTTCTCCTGGTACTTCTCCCTATCCCCTTCTGCCTGTGTCTTTTTGTATTGCCTGAATGCAATCTTTTTGGCTTTCACTTTCTTTGCTACCTCTTTGGAAAACCATAATGGTCTCCTCTTTCTTTTCCTCTTGCTAACCTGCTTAATGCATAATTCTGTTGTTCTTATAATCCCCATTTTAAATACTGCCCACTGTTCCTCAATCCCTGATTCCTGTCCCATTCCCTTAATGCCTCTTTCAAGCATCTCCCATTTTCCCAAAGTCTGCCCCCTAAAATCCAGGATACGTGTTTTGTGTGGTTTGGTTCTGCTCTTTCTGTGATTTCAAACCACAATGACTGGTGGTCACTGTTACCCAGGTGCTCCCCACTGTTACCCCATCACACTGTCCCTGTTTGTGAGCACAAGGTCCAGTATTGCCTTCTGCCGAGTTGGTTCCATGACCAGTTGCTTGAGGAAGGCACCTGAAGGAGTCAGGATAAATCTGCTCCTAGTTGATGCTGCTGCTGGGATGCTCCAGTCCACGTCTGGTATATTGAAGTCTCCAACCAGTACTACCTCACCCTTGTCTGCCATCCTTTGGATGGCTAGCATCAGCTCCCTATCTGTTACTTCCTCCTGGGCTGGTGGTCTATAGACCACACCTGTGCAGATGGCTGGCCCCATTTTCCTTTCCAGCTTAACCCACAGTATCTCTCTCCCCATTTTGTTCCTCCTGGATCTGTGTGGCCCTTATGTCATTTTTCACATACAGTGCCACTCCTCCTCCCTTCCTGCCTGCTCTGTCTCTTCTGAATATGTTGTAGCCAGGTATGGCCATCTCCCAGTCATGGTTATCATTACACCAGGTTTCAGTGATGCCACAATGTCCAGGTCTGACTGTACCATGACAGCCTCCAGATCTTCCATCTTGTTGCTAAGGCTCCTGGCATTTGCACACATGACTTTCCATGATTTGACCTCCCTAGACTGCTTCACTGTTCTACTCAGCCCCTTCCTTGGTTGTCATTTATCCCTGGTTCTCCTTGCTGTCTGCCCTTCTGCTGAATTTTGCCCTTTTCTGCTTATCCACCTTTTGGACACTAATCTCAACTTTTGCACACTGCTTTGCAGAGATAGCCACTCCTCTGGTTCACTGGTTCCATTACTAGCTGTAGGGGTGAGCAAGTAGGTACCATCCTTGCTGGCCTGCCACCCCCCTTTGCTAGTTTAAATGCTTGTCAATGTAGCATTTAAACTTATCATTGAGTGCTTGGATTCCCCTCCAGGATGGATGCAGGCCGTCAGGCTTGAACAAACCTCCATCCCTCCAGATGGGTCCCCAGTCACCAATGAATCCAAACCCTTCCTCACAGCACCAGTTCTTCAACCATGAGTTAAAGTTCCTGGTGCATGCACTCCTATGCTCTCCCTTGCCTCTCACAGGTAGTACTTCTGAGAAAGTGACAGAAGTAGCTACTTGCTTGAGACCCCTTCCCAGTTTCCTAAACTCTTCCTGAACGTCCTTTGGCTCCCCATTTGCCAAGTCATTAGTACCTAGGTGGATAATGACATCCAGCTCACCCTCCTGTCTTGCCTTCCCAGTGATCCCCAGTATCTTCCTTCCATCCCTCCATGCCGTGGCACCTGGTAGGCACCTCACCTCCCTGTCCTCCCCTCCTGTGTTCCTAGCTGGATCCTCTTATGATGGAGTCCCCACCAGGATTTGCTTCCTCCTCCTCTGGGGTCCACTGCTTTCCCCCACTGAGGTCACCTCCTGCCTAACCTCCACATCCTTTCCTTCCACTTCCCTGGGTACCTCTATTTGGTTGTCCTCATTTGCCAGTGTGGCATATGAGTTCTTGAGAGGAATAGGATCTGGGATGTGCCTCTGCCTGACTGCTCTAACCCTCTCCTGAGCCCACTGTCATCCAAGTGCTCCTCGTTCTCGGCATCCTTTGAGGCAGCTGCATTGGACTGGGTGGTTCCTGGACAGGGTGATGGTACTCCTGACCCAGTTACTTCCGCTCTGAGTCTGGCTACCTCATCCCTCAGTCCGAGGAGATGCATGCAGATAGGGCAGCACCTCAGTGTCCAGAAGGTCTGCCTGAATATGGCTGCCCCACAGCCACTGCATTGCACCACTCCCCACATTATACTGCAATTCCACTACTTATCTGCTACTGAAGCTCTCTTAGTTCCCTTTTTATTTATTTACAGTACTAAAAATCCTGTAACTGATCCTCAGATATATATTTTTTTAAGGAAAAAGAAACCAATAAATAAATAAATGAGTCAAAACACTTGTCGTGCTGAGGGTGGTCTTCTTCCCCCTTATGCCCCTCCTACTCACACCTCTTACTATACCCTGTGTTTAGCTCCTGTCAATCAGATTTATCAGGGCATATAATTAAGAGTTGGGGGAAGGGGGGGGAAGAATTGCAGCAATTAAAGACAGCACAAAATTACACCACCACTATTTTTAAATTTTCAACAGCCAAAAACAATTATAAGTAAAAACAACACAGAAAGAAAGTATAGTGTCACTACACCTACAATCTAAGTTTAAAGAAAAATACCAGTTACCAGTTACTCTGAAGCACTGAATTGAATATGTTTCCTTCCTTCACCTTCTGGCTTCTTCTGAGAAGATGAACTTCTGTTTACTGCTTTAACTGTGACTAAGCCCCACCTCCAGTTATCACGTAGCTGAGGTCAGAGGCCAGACAATTAACACCCTTCACCCAGCTACAGGACAGTCAGACAAGCCAATATAAAATTTGCAGCAATTAAAGACAGCACAGAATTACACCACCACTATTTTTTAAATTTTCAACAGCCCAAAAACAATTATAAGTAAAAACAACACAGAAAGAAAGTATAGTGTCACTACAAGCCTACAATCTAAGTTTAAAAGAAAAATACCAGTTACCAGTTACTCTGAAGCACTGAATTGAATATGTTTCCTTCCTTCACCTTCTGGCTTCTTCTGAGAAGATGAACTTCTGTTTGCTGCTTTAACTGTGACTAAGCCCCACCTCCAGTTATCACGTAGCTGAGGTCAGAGGCCAGACAAATAACACCCTTCACCCAGCTACAGGACAGTCAGACAAGCCAAGATAAAATTTGCAGCAATTAAAGACAGCACAGAATTACACCACCACTGTTTTTAAATTTACAACAGCCCAAAAACAATTATAAGTAAAAACAACACAGAAAGAAAGTATAGTGTCACTACAAGCCTACAATCTAAGTTTAAAAGAAAAATACCAGTTACCAGTTACTCTGAAGCACTGAATTGAATATGTTTCCTTCCTTCACCTTCTGGCTTCTTCTGAGAAGATGAACTTCTGTTTTCTGCTTTAACTGTGACTAAGCCCCACCTCCAGTTATCACGTAGCTGAGGTCAGAGGCCAGACAATTAACACCCTTCACCCAGCTACAGGACAGTCAGACAAGCCAAGATAAAATTTGCAGCAATTAAAGACAGCACAGAATTACACCACCACTATTTTTTAAATTTTCAACAGCCCAAAAACAATTATAAGTAAAAACAACACAGAAAGAAAGTACAGTGTCACTACAAGCCTACAATCTAAGTTTAAAAGAAAAATACCAGTTACCAGTTACTCTGAAGCACTGAATTGAATATGTTTCCTTCCTTCACCTTCTGGCTTCTTCTGAGGTGATTATATATTTTTAAGGGGGTGGTGCAGAGGGTCCTGGGGGCAAAGCCCCCCATTGAAACATCACACACATTAGTGGTGCGCTCTGCATGTGTACACCATTTCCTAGCACCCTTCTTCCACATGGCATAATGCTGGTGCCCTAAAGGACGTCCTGGTAGTTGACCACACACCATCATGGGTGACCCGATGTAGCAAGAGGGTACCATCACAGCATTCAGGTACCACCTCTGTTTTTGCTTCCCATTTGTAGCAGCTTGTATTTTGCTACACTGTATCTGAGACTCCAGGAATCTAACCAATCACCTCACTTGTTCAGATTCTCACAATGTTTGGTCATCAGTGAATTTAATTAGCCTATGGTACACCACAGTTTCCTGATCAATGATGAAAATATTCAACAGCATGTGGTCCCAGCACTGATTCATGAGGTATGCCATGAGTACCCCTCTCCTCCTGAAGTAGAACCCCTGCACCACAGCTCTCTGCTTCCTGCCCCTAAGCCAGTTAGCAATCCACACTGTGTAACCCTAGGGTATACTTTTCTGGTGCACTTTGCCCTGAAGCTTGGTATGTGCCACAGTGTCAAAGGCTTTGCCAGTTCAGGCAGACTACATCAAAGGCCCCCTCCACCTCTCCAGTCACCTTCTTTGAAGAATGTTATCAGGATGGTTTGGCACATTCTTCACCTCATGCAGCCATACTGAGAGGGGGGTGAGAATCTTGGCCTCAGTCAAGTGCTTCATTATGCTGTCCTTGATAATGACTTTCAAAACCTTGCCCAGAAATGACGTCAGGCTGATCGACCTGAAGTTGCCCAGGTCTGACCTTGCCTCCTTATCACAGGTAGGGACAACATTGGCCACAATCCTGTCCTCCAACAAATTGTAGCTGTAGTTCAGTTATGATCCTTCAAACTTACTGCACCTGGTTTGAGCTTCACCAGGTAGTCAGCTACCAGGGCTGGTGTGATTTCCATAGGATGCACTGCTTTGATGCCACTGACCCTCCCAAGAAGCTCCCTTCCTCCCTGAGGGAACCTTTGGTGAACACCAAAGTGAAGTATGCATTCAGCATCTTAGCCATCACCCCGACTCCCACTCAGGTCTCTCCCACCTTCCCTTGGTTTCAGGGGCCCAATTCCCTCCTCCATCTCACTTTTCGCCATTTATGCAAGCAATAAGACATGACAGGGTGGGCCTTATGCTAAGATAACTGCATGCGGGTATAGTGAGGTGCGAAGCCACAGGCTGGAAGGGCGGTTATCTCAGCATAAGGACCACCCTGGAGTGTCTTATTGTACTTATAATTTGGGTACTGATAATTTAAATAAAAAAAAGAACAGTTAAAGTAAAAAAAGTTAAAAAAATGACAGAAGGTTTGATTTTAAAGACAAAATAGTTCCTCAGCTGGCCATCATTAGTGGGAGCTGTGATTGTGTGTCCTGTTGTTTCCCAGTCCACATTGCCTACTCTGTGGACTGAGAGCAAGTGACAAGTTTGCTTAGTTTTAATTTTCCTCTGCCCTTCTTTAAGGAAGTTTGTTCCTCAGCTGTTGCCTGTTGTTTCCCGGTCCTTGCTGCCTGCTGTGAGGGCTGGGAGTGACTGTTTGATATATATATATATATATATATATATATTTTTTTCATTTGTGATTCTCAGTCCTCACTGATTGCTCTGAGGACTGGGAGTGCTTAATTTTCTTATGTTATGTTCAGCCCTCTGTGTGGCTTCCAGACATCTTTTATTGTTGATTCCCGGTCCTCACTGCACGCTCTGAGGATTGGAAGTGACTGTGTGTCCCTCACTGTGGCTTCTGGTCATTTTTACTTGGTGTGTCCTGATACTGTTGATTCCTGATCCTTGTTGCCTGTTCTGAGGACTAGGAGTTACTGTGCACATATTTGTTTTTTTTTAATTCAAATTTATTGAAATGCTGTTGGCACAATAATGAAAACAGTATCTTACAACTGAAAACCTGTGACAGAATCATGCCACTTACAATGTAAGGTCACAACATGAACAAATCTTTTATTTTAGGCACTTACCCCCTCTATTAACTACCGTACCCTCCCTTCCCTACCACCCCCCGCCTCCCCCCCCACCCTATAAGAGTTAAGATAGATCCGCTCATCAGGGTATATGCCAGGATCAACAAGCCCAGCAGCGATCAACTAAGACTGGAGCAAGTAAATTGCTTGGAAGGGGCTCCATACCCACTCGAACTTTGAGAGGGTGCTCCATCTCATAGCACCGAATTTTTCCATATTTAAATTAGAAAGTAATTCTTGTAACCATTCCACGTAATTAGGTGATGTATTATCCAGCCAGTGTTTTAACACTATTTTCTTGACGGATGATGAAATTAAGGCCATATAATATCTTCGGGCTTTAACATCAATACCAGTATAGTCACCTATCAGGCAGATTTCTGGGGTAAAGTAATGCTCAATGCCCAATAGAGGATCCGCCTTGTGTTTAATTTTGGTCCCACAAACCTTTTATCAATGGACAATCCCAGAAGATGTGTAGTAAGTCTCCATTGTCCTGAAGACACCAGTAACATGACTGGTCTGGTCTACGTCCAATTTTATACATTTTGGAAGGGGTCCAATACAGATTGTTTAGGAAATGGTATTGCATGATGCATAATCTATCTTGGGTGATATACTGGTACATGTGTCGCCATATAACGTCCCAGTTCCGCACCTGGTCCCCAAACTGACCTGACCAGAATTTAGGCTTATTGTCGGCGCCTTCATAAACTAGGTCAAACAGGGCCTTATAAACTTTGGAAACCGCATGCGGTTCCCAAACCCTGTGGGCCAGAGAATCGAACCATTCCCCATTCATCTCCCTCTCACTTAATTTATTCTTGAACTTCTCCAAGAGATGTTTGAGTTGGTATACTCTGAAAATCTGGTTAGGGCCTATGTTATACTTGGCTAGTATTTCTGTAACTGAGAGGCACCTGTCCCCTTGCATAATATCTGCAATTTTTAAGCCTTTCAGGAAGGGAAGCCAGGATTTGCAGATCATTTTCCCCCCAATCTTCAGGTTGGGGTTGTGACATATCAGCTGGTGTCTATCTGCGCACGGGGTATAACGAATGGAAGCACATAACTGCACATGCATGCGTAAGGAATCTTTTATTGGGGTGGCTGCTAACCTAGGGGGGAGAATTCTTAAGGGGGAGTGGAGAAGAGCCTTCGGGTTCACGCCCACCCCCTTTATCAACTCCATTTCCAAATTGACCCAGGGAGGTACATACGGCAATAGTTCCAAGTTCCTGGGGGGCCCAAGCCACCGTAAATATTTGCAGAGACTACTTGCCCAGTAATATAACCCAAAATGCGGTAACCTTAATCCAGCTTTCTCCCTGGGGGCAGCAAGTTTGTGATAAGCTCTACGGGGAGATTTACCTCTCGAAATAAATTCCATGATAATTGAATGTAATGCTTTATGCCATTTTAGAGGTAACCATACATTGAGCATGTTTAGAGGATAAAAGATCCTCGGAAGAACATTCATCTTAATTATGTTAATCCTTCCCCAGAGAGAGAGCGGAAGTCTACCCCATCTGTCCAAGTCTTGTTTCATGGTTACCTTAAGGGTGTCCAAGTTAAGTCTCACTATTTTGGCCTCCGATCTTGCCAACACAATACCCAGATACTTCAGGGTGAGTGGGGTCCACTGCATACCCAATTCCAAAATGTCCGATTTGTAAACTTTCATGTTAAGGGGGAACATCTGAGTTTTCCCTAAGTTAATTTTATAGTTGGATAGCTTACCATAGTTCGCAATAGCTCCGAGCACCGCCGGCACCAAGGTTCGGGGGTGGCTAAGATGCAGTAAAATGTCATCCACGAACGCCGAAATCTTGAGCTCCTGAGATCCAATTTTTATCCCCATAATCCTAGGATCCTTCCTAATTTTACACAGAAGGGGCTCTAAGTATAAGTTAAACAAAAGGGGGGATAAAGGGCAACCCTGTTTGGTGCCCGACAACAACGGGAAGTTTGCCGAAAATACCCCATTACAATAAATTTTTGCGGACGGGGACCTATACAGAGCAAAAACCTTATTGATGAAGAGGGGTGGAAAGCCAAATTTCTCCATGGTCAGATACAAAAATCTCCAGTCCACTCTGTCGAATGCCTTCTCAGCATCGACAGACAACAGCCCACATGGGATTTTACTATCCTTGGATGTTGAGAAGATGTGGGTTAGTTTACGGAAATGGTCTGACGCCATTCTACCATTCATGAACCCCACCTGATCCTGGTGGATTAACCTAGGAAGGACCTTGGCTAATCGAGCTGCTAATGTTTTCGCTAGGATTTTAACATCATAATTAACTAATGCTATGGGCCTATAATTTGGGACCTTATCTTGCTCTTTCCCTTCTTTGGGGATGAGCACTATCAGGGACTCAAAGAGGTGGTTGTCGACAGTTCCAGAAGTAAGGATACTTTGGAATAGTCTATTTAACCCTGGACATAGCTGGTTCCTAAAGCATTTGTAGAAGTTCGGAGTGAAACCGTCCGGTCCCGGGGCTTTGTCTGATGGGAGCATCTGGATTGCACTTAGGATTTCAGAATCTGAGATGGGGGAGGAGAGCATCTCCTTCTGGTCTTCTGGTATCTGGGGCAATTTACAGGTGGAAAGGTAAGCCCTTACCACCTCGCCACTTGGCCTCTTGGGCATAGGGCTATATAAGTCCCTGTAATACTCCTCAAATTCTTTAACTATCTCGTGGGGGGTGGTTTTAATGGACCCATCTTTGAGGGAGGAAATACTTTGAATAATTCTGGAGATTTCTGTCGCTTTGAGTCACATAGCAAAAAGGTGACCTGCTTTCTCCCCTTGATCTAAGTATAAAGCTTTTGTTTTATTAATGGCATATTCTGCTTTCTCTCTCAGAATCTCATCGTATTGGTGCCTGAGTCTGACTAAGTTCTCCCTAGTTCCCGCCGGTGTGCTCTTTGATAGGTTACATTCTATTTCTCTGATCTGGGTTAGCAATTGTCTGGCCTGACTCTCGCTCTTTTTCTTTCTTTCTGCAGCAATCTTGATAAGTTCCCCCCTTAACACACATTTCAGTGCACTCCATTCTATGTCACCCCTTCCCGTCGAGTTGCAATTCTCATTCTCATATTGTGCGATTCTCTGGCTTATACTATCTTTGATCTCAGCGGTATGGAGAAGTTGATTGTTCAGTTTCCAGATAGTTTGCTTGTGGGTGTTAGGGGCAAGGTTAAGGGTACAACTGACCATGGAATGGTCCGAGATGATCCCTGGTACGATCTTACTATCTATCAGGCCAGGGAGCATGTACTGGCTCATCAAAAAGTAGTCAATATGAGACCCAGTTTTAAGGACCTCCGAGAGGAACATGTACTCCTTTTTGGAAGGGCTTAAAACCCTCCACGGGTCACACAGGCCCAGACTATCCGATAGGTGGCTGATGGCTCTCTGGGCCGGAGAGAGACCCCTACCCGCTTGCCTCTCTATCTAATTCTGGATTAAATGCTAAGTTCCAATCTCCACCCAGCATTATAGGAAGGTGAAGAAAGGGGGACAGGACCTTTAGAAGTTCCATAAAAAAACTGGGTGAGTCCCCGTTTGGGCCATAAATACTACCCAACGCAATCCTCGTTTGATTTATATGACCCACTACTATTATATATCGTCCCTCAGGATCTGCCAGTTTATCCTCACACACAAAGGGAATATTCCTGGTTATTAAAATAGCAACTCCCCTACTAGTGGTACTATCCCCCGCCGCGTATACCTGACCCACAAACTGACGCCTCAGGACAGTAGATTCCCTCTCCAATAAATGTGTTTCTTGCAAACATATTATCTGGCCCCTTTGCAACTGTAAGTGTTTCAGTACCTTATATCTCTTCAATTTCTTCCTCACCCCTTTAACATTCCACGTGATAAATTTGTATATACTACCCATTGTTCATGTGTTCCATATAGCGTCTGAGTATACTAGACCACGCCATAGCTCTTCCTTTCGCGTCTGGCACTCCCCGATGAGCAGATCCATCCTTGCAACTTCCCTTTAAGCCACTTTTAACTCCCCCCCCCCATCTCTATCCCCTTTTCTAAGTCCAGAAAATCCCCTTATAAACCCCCTAGCCCCCCCAACTTCTATTACCTTAAACCTTAGTATTTATTTAGCCACGCCCCCTGGGTCTGTGTGGTGGCTGCTTGTGTTTGTCTGTGTCTGTAGCTTAGTTTTTGTGGATTTACATGTTTTTCTGCTTGTGGTAACTATACCATTCTTGCTCACTACATCCCTGAAAGTCTCCTGGACTGGATTTCTGCGAAAAAATCATCATCAGGTATTTTTATTTTAATTTTAAAATCAACTTTTTGGAAGCTATCCCAAGCAAAACATAAGTGAAGCAACTACATCTGACAAACTTGGTGACTCTGGGTCCTGCTGGAATCCACATTTTCGTCTGACCTGCTCCATGATCTGTATGTGGGCTTTTCAGCAACCTGTTTGAATGACAAAGAAGCATACAGACAAAGGGATTTCACATCCTGCATATGTGCAGGCACAGTTAATCACCTTCAGGAATTTTAACATTTCAGTGACTCTGGACCTCAGCTGTTGATCATTCTTTTGGCTTTTGACTTAACCACCAGGTACCTATCTGCAAGCAACTGGGTGCAACTGACAAGCTACAACAAGGATAAATGGGCATATCATCCTCTATTACTAACAACCTCCTTACTCTGGGTCCCTAGACGCCTGCACTGGAAAAAGCCGCATAAGCCTCAGAAGTGTAATTCTATTGACTACGAAGTACAGCAACTGTCTCTTAAACTCCTACTCCTCCTCTTCTTGATATCAGGAAGTGTCCACTCAAATCCTGGTCCTGTCTCCTACAGTACAACAAAGCCTGTCAAAATGGATGGGGGGCTCAAAATTGCTACCTTAAACATCTGCAGTCTCCTCCCAAAACTGGCCTCCCTTCAAATCTTTGCCAACCAACACAACCCGGATATCCTTGCCATCGTCGAAACTTGGCTGACACCTAATACTCCGGATCATGCCATCTCTATACAAGGCTACAAGATATTCAGGCTGGATAGGACCTCGAAAAGGGGTGGTGGGTGTGCAATCTACATAAAAGGACTACCTCACCTGTCTCCCTGGTTCTTACCCCACCACAGAAACCTCAGTGCAACTCCTCCCTATCAAGATACTACTTGGTGCCCAAAACAAAGTCCTCATGATTGCTGCTGTCTATATCCCACCAAAAGATCCTGATTCGGCCTACAGGCTGTCCTTGAGTTCATAAGTACACAACCTTCTAACATCGAACTCCTTCTCCTTGGGGACTTTAATATAAATTGGCTTGCTCCTGATGCAGGGTCAAACAAAGATGCTATCCTAGCAGCAAATTTAACACAAGTGGTAAACTCCCTACCAGGAAAACTACAAATCAGGGACCAGCACCCTCATTGACTGGATCCTTACCAGCCACCCTACCCGTATAACCAATGTAAGTGTTCTCCCTGACTCGCTCAGTGATCACTCTCCAATAATATGTACCTGGACAAATAAGTTTCGTAAGCCTCCAAAAACCATCTATAGCAGAGTCCTACCTTATGGCAACCTTACTCATCTCAAGACCTGTCTTAGGCAGATAGACTGGTCCTTGATTTACAAAACTCAAGATGTTGACCTAGCCCTTGATTACTTTATTACTACTTTCAACACTGCCTGTGACACCTATGCACCAGTAAAAAAGCGCAAAATCAAAACACTCACAAATCCCTGGCTCACAGCAAAGCTATTGGCACAACTCAAAAGTAGGGATCACCTCTGGGCCACTGCAAGAGCTACTGGCACTCTGTCGGACATTCAAAAGTATAAACAGGCTCGCAACCACTGTACTAAACAGATCCGCTTGATGAAGAGCTCCTACTTCAAGAATGCCCTCTCCAACTCCTGGGGCGAAGGGAAATCCTTCTGGGACAACATAAAGAATATCATGGGTCAGCAGTCCAAATCCTCTCCTACAATAATGAATGTGGATGGAACCACTACATTAGACCCAGAGATCATTGCAAACACCCTAAATGATACCTTCACGGACCTTAGTGGTGTCCTCTCATCTGATTTCTTCACTGATGCTGACCCTCCAATTTCTACTTCTACTACTGCCTCTCCAACCAAACCAACCTTCCATTTCAAACTAGTAAAGGCACATGAAGTCTATAAATATGTAAAGAAGGCCATTTTAAGTCCCGAGCAAGCAGCAACACTATTGACCTTAAACTTCTGTCCCTCACTCTGGAGGAAGTACTCTCCCTCAAAAAAATGTTCAATCTCTCCTCTGCTACAGCCAATTCCTAGGAAATGGAAGGCTGCAGTTGTCCTCCGGTGCACAAAAGTGGTGATAAGTCACTGCCTGGTAACTATCGCCCGATATCAATACTACCACCTCTCTCTAAGGCCCTTGAACGCTTGGTGGCGGACCAACTTTCAGACTACCTGGAAAAGCACAACATCCTATGCACTCAGCAGCATGGATTTAGGAAAGGGCACAGCACATCGACTGCCCTACTTGAATTCTCAGGAGCAATCCACAATGCCATGGACAAAGGAAACCTAACTGGAGCAGTCTACATTGACTTAACCAAGGCATTTGATACAGTTCACCATGGCCTACTTATCAAACAACTACTATCCCTAGGGCTCTTGCAGGGTCCTGGAGACTGGGTAAAAAATTACCTTGCTCAGCGCTCTCAATCTGTAAAAGTAGCTGGAGTTCTCTCAGACTCAAAACCGGTTCGCTCAGGAGTTCCCCAGGGATCCATCCTGGGCCCCCTCCTTTTCAGCCTTTTCCTAAACTCCCTCCCCAAATCCTGCCCTGAACAAATAATCCTCTATGCCGACGATGCCGTGATTCTTGCCACTCATAAAGATCCGAACCTCTTACGCCTCAACCTTCAGCATGCTTTTTCCAAAGTTGAGATGTGGTTCCTTGAACATAAGCTGGTTCTAAACCACAAAAAAACTAAATCCATGCTCTTCTCTAACCCGCAAAACAAGAAACGGCAAGTCCCACTCACCATTAATACATACCTGGGAAATACCCTTGAACAAGTGCCAATTTTCAAATATCTTGGAATCAACTTTGATCAAGGCCTAACCTTTGCAACTCACATTGATAGTACAGCAAAAACTATTAATCAGCGAATTGGGATTCTGTATCGGAACCGACAGCTTCTTACCCATTCTGCACTGAGGATTGCCATCCAATCCTCTATCATCTCAGTCGTTGACTATGGCTTAGTTATATATGGATCTGCCACTACTACAGCACTTAGTCGCATTACAACATCCCTAAATAAGGCCTGTCGGCTGCTCACTGGTGCACATCGACGTACCCACACATGTGAACTCTATGCTGACTCAGGTTGGTTGCAACTCTCAAACCGGATAAAGTACCTTACCTGCCTGATGGCGAAAAAATCCACTCTGGGCCTCACTCCACCCTGTATCCAAGACCTGTTATGCCCGAGTGCTAGCACCCATTTACCAGAAGATCAGAACACCAGCCTCCAAGTCCCCCGATGCCGGACTTCTCAGGGACAAAGATCATTTGCCTATCGTGCCCCCAGCTGGCTAAATGCCCTCAGCACTCATATTACTGCCTCCACCTCTCTAGGTATTTTCAAATCAAGGTTTTTCTCTCACCTTGCCACCTCCAGCTCCTGTGACTGCCCTGATTAAACCTCCTATTTTCTCACTACCCACCCTGTTCCGTTATTTGACAAAGACATGTTTGGGAAACCTTTTCTCCTGCTATTGTCTGCTCCCCACACCTTTCACTTACCCTCTCTGTTCTGGACTTTTTCCCTATTTGTTTCTCCTAATCTGGCATGACCTCTTTCTTGTAATAATAATGTGATTATTGATATCTCATGTCCTTTTGCACAAATGATTTGATATGTATTTGTATATGTTTTCTTGCTCTTGACACAACACAAATTGTTGTGTTATCTATGTAACCTTTTGTACTGTACCTAATTGACGTGGAACCTTTGTAAAAGAGCCTCTGGCTCAAAGGTAGTAATTCCTAGAACAATAAACTAAACTAAACTAAACTACCCAATAGAGATTCCCCTCCCCCCCACCAACAGAACCTGCTTTCCGCCCATGAATTCCCAAGCTCCAATCCTCCCAATCGCCCTCCAGCCTCCCCCTCCCTGAAACGACTTGTCTGACTTCCTATCAGCTGAAGGCCTATCCTATTACAATACCCTTGACTGACTCTTCCCAAGTACCTAAAACTATAACTTGAAACCAGAACAAATCTCCCCAACATCCCAACTTAACTCTCCCCACATCAAAACTGAACTAGGCTCTAATTTCCATCAGCACTAGTTATTAAATTATATGACTAACCCGGATAACACTGGACTGAAGAAACTCTGATCTTTGCTACAACCCAAAGAGAGAAGTTGCCATCTTAAACTCCCCCTATTAGCGCTTCAAATACGCCTGAAGCTAAACCTCTAGTCCTCAAACAACATTTCTCAACCGTATAAGCCATCCCGGTCTTTATACGGTCCCCCCACACTTTAAAAGTGAATGTCTTGTAAGAAACAATCCGGAATATCAAGCCCCCCTAGTTCGAAATCATAAGACCAGTCAGGGGAAAATAAAACCCTCAGTCTACTTATAAAACTCTCAGTAGTCTGTTCCCTCTGGACACAATTGCTCCCCAGCTGCCATTTGAGGGGACTCCTTGCTGAGGAAAAAAATGGGAAAAACAGAAAAAGGGAACAGTGAAAAGTAAAAACTGCTTGGTAGAAGGGGAGTAGAATCAATCAGCCTTTCGGCTCCCTTTGTCAGAGGCTCCAAGTGGACAAAGTGATACAGGAGCTCCCTCTTGTGGTTAATAGATGGAACGCTCCAGCAGTCCGCTTGACAAAGATTCCAACGCGCTACATATTGCTAAGTTCTGTTTGTAGTCCCCACTCCGTCCTGGCACCCGGCAAACAAACGATGGCATTGGGGACCACAGGAAACGTCACCTCAGTCCTTTCCAAGGGAGCTCGAACTGCAATTATAGCCTCTCCCACGGAATCCCGAGAGCATGGGAACCGAGCCAGAATTCCAAAGAGAGCCACCAGCAAGGAGACGTCCAGGTCTGACCCGGGATCCAGGGTTTTTGGAAGCGAGAGAAGCATTTCGTCAGCATTGCAGCTTGATGTATGGTAAGAAATGCCATTCACTGCTAACGCTTCGCTAGCTGGAATTAGAGAGCAACAAGGTATAATGCTAAAACACCTTACCAGACACCACCAGTCCTCTGCCTTCTGGGTTTCTCTAGGGTCTCATCAAGTCCAATACTCCTCTTTCTTACCAGTTCTCCAAGATAATAAAATGGAAAGCATGCACACATGTAACTTAAGCTTCATTCGAGAGAGCGACTTCACCCTGCACTAACAGATATATGGTGCTGGATGGTTAACAAGTCAGGTCAGTGGCTCCCTGTGTTCCCCCAGCTCTTCGTGTCTTGGGGAGTTCCTGGATTGTTTCATTCTTCCGTTTGTCTACTTAGGCTTAATTCTGCATCACTCTCCGGGTCGCCACTATTTATAGTTAAACATGCTCATGGTCACTTCTTCTTAAACAGAACCGGGAGGGCTTCCTGCAGCCCCTTAGCTGCTGACTGGGCATCCTCAAAGCTGGACCACTGGCCGGATAAAGCCACCTGTAGCCTCGCAGTGTACCCCATTCTAAAACAAATGCCGGCGGCTATTAATTTGGTTACGATTTGGTGATAATATGCTCTTTTTTGGCGCACTGACAACGGGAGATCCTGGGTGATCCTCAATAAGGCACCTTCCCATCTCACCTCCTTGAGTTCCTTAATCTTTGCCAGGACAAACTGCCTCTCTTGAAAGTTTAAGAAGTGAAATATCAGTGTGCGAGGTGGGGAACCGGTAGGAGGCATTGCCCGTAACGCCCAGTGAGCCTGCTCAATTTATATTCTCGCTAAGGCTACGAGGGGCCAGCAATCCGAGTAAGGAATTTTTGACCTAACGGCAATTGTATCGGCTCCTCTTCTTTCTCGGGGAGACCGATTACAATCATATTGTTCCGTCTGCTCCGTCCCTCCAAATCCTCAATTTTCAGTTCCATTTTGCTAATTTTTTGTTTCAATTGCACTAATTCTGGCTCTTGCTTTGCCACCCGTTTCTCCAGGGAGGTAACCTTGGCTTCTGTATCTTCCGTGCGGCGAGATAAGTCTTCTAGGGCCTGTGTCACTGCCTTCAGCTCCTCAGTCACCGAACATAATTCTGCCTGAAAGGGTTTGAATTCTGCCAGAAATTGTGCCAGCATCAGAGGTTCCCTCTCTGGGCTGCAGCTTTCACTTTCTAGGCCTCCTGTCGACACAGAGGTCCTGGCTGTTTTTGGCAAGGCCTTAGCCGGGGACACTGGCGGGGTGTGTTTTGGTGGAGATTTTCTCATCTCTGCCTCCATCTGCCCCCGATTTCAACACAGGGTGTTCTAGCAGCCTTCGGGTAAACAAATCCGAGTCAGCCCTCGATGTTGCTCTTCCGTAACAGTTTAAAATAGGCTTGTAATGGAGCAGGAGGCTGGAGCAGTTCAGTCAGGTAGCTACCATGGAACTTGCATCACGTGACTCATTTTTGGTTTGTTTTTTATAGTGTCCCTCTATGCGGCTTCCTCCAGTTCTGGTTTACCATTTTCCTGGTCCTGGCTCTGATGACCAGGCAGCATGTGTTTCATCGGGTAGACAATCAGTACCATTGAGCAACGGGGGGAGTGAAAGACATTTTTAAACTTATGACAGTTGCTAGACATCACTTTGGAATGGGAGCCAGACAGAAAATGAACGATCACTGCAGCGAAAAAAAAAAAAGAAGAAAACAAGTGACAGGTCTGACTGAAAAGTGAGGGGAGACGAGCATAGCTGATTTTTGAAAAAATTTCAGACCTCTGCCCATTGATAACTTTGGGATGTTGGAGGGCTGGCATTGGTACATTTTCGCACCTGAGCATTATGCTGAGGTAAAAGTATGGGTACCAGACTGCCTCAGCCAATCAGAAGTCAGGATTGTGCCTATCCATTTTATAAATACTTATAGAATACTTTGGTACTATCTGACACTCCTACCTCTACTCTGGTTTCCAGACACACTTTTGCTTTCCTTTGGTGTGTTTACACAGCTGCACCAATCTGTTTAGCAGTCCACTGCAGTCTTGCCTCCAACTCGAGCCGCATCAAAGTGATGTTTACATGACCCCCTCTCAGAGCTGATGCAAGCCCCCCCCCCCGTGGCAGAGGGGCCGTGAGGTCAGGGGAGAGGGAAGTGGGTAGTGTTTACAGTAATGCATCAGATGATGCAAGGAGTGCTGTCACTTATTTTCTTTGCCATGGCAATTTGGTTAATCATGGGGGAAAAAACTGGTAGTTCATTCAGCAACTAAAAAACATGAAGTTTAATCCAAGTTTCTACCTATTAGAAACAATGTGCAAAGAATATGCCAACTGTGCAGCCATGTAATGCATCATGCTGCTTGCTATTCATGACAGCCAGATGGACAGCCGCTACATTTTTTATGAAAACGTCTGGCGTACTGATGATTACGCAGTCCTACTAGTATTTCTGTTAACACAGTTTAGGACAATATGTTGATCTGTTGAGACCTTTTATGCATTGTTCCCTTTGATTGCTGTTAATCAGGCCATTCATGAATTATGAGAGTGTTTAGAGGATCATGGAAGCATGCATGTTGTGGCGATGTGAGCTGTGCTGACAGTTCACATAGCAGCGTATACCGCTCACTTCGCAGCATGTCCCCAGCTCCACTGTTACTCCAGGACAGGATCGAACATTGATTTATCAGGATCCATTAAGTGTCCACACTGCCACACTTGCACTGCTGTGAGGTTGTGGTGAGCGGGTGGTGTTTACAGTGATGCATCAGATGACACAAGGAGTGCTGTCACTTACTTTCTTTGCCATGGAAATTTGGTTAACCAGAGAAAAGAAAGCCCAGTAGTTTATTCAGCAGCTAAAGAACATAAAGTCAAATTCCAGTATCTACATATTACAAAATATGTGCAAAGAATATGTCAACTGTGCAGCTGTGTAAAGCATGACACTGCTTGCCATTCATCAGAGCCAGATGGGCAGCTGCTACTTTTTTAATGAAAACATCTAGCGTACTAATTATTAAGCAGTCCTAACAGTAAATCTGTTAACATGGTTTAGGACAATATGTTAATCTCAAGACCTTTTATGCACTATTCCCTCTGACTACCGCTAGTCAAGCCTTTCATGAATTATAATTGTATTCTGAGGATCATGGTAGTGTGAGTGTTGTGGCGATGTGAGTAGTGCTGCCATTTCACATGGCAGCTTATAACACTCGCCTCACAACATGTCCAACTCCCCTGCGACTCCGGGACAGGATCAGGCATCAACTTACCATGATCAGGTAAGTGTCCACACTGCCACATTTGCACCGCAGCAACACCGGCGCTTGGGTTGCAGCTGTGCAAATGTGGCAGCCAGTGTAAAGTTCTACTCTTGCAGTCCTTTAGTAATCCTCCCTTGTTTGGAGGCGACCCATCTCTTTCCAAAGTCATAAACCTTCTTTTTGTTCAAGATCATTTGCCTTAAATCTCTGTTGACCCAGGGGTTACAGGCACTTCATGTCCCTTACTGCATATAGGAATGCAGATCTCTGCAGCAGTTTTGAACACTATATTTCCTATTAACATTCCTATTGCATTTTCTGTTTTTTTTTTATATTTGTCTTGTTGTTGCTCTTGACAGGGCATGCTTGTAAATGATCTATAAATAGCTGAATGCATTTTTCCCAGGTAAAACAATTGCTAAAATAAAAATAATCCATTCTTCAATGAATCCTGTATGTGTTCAGCATATAATACAACATACATGCTTCATGCACTCATAAGTAAATGGAAACTGGCCACTTTAACAGTAAGTAAGTATTACGCAAAGTGAGGTTTAGTGACTTGCTCAGAGTCACATGGCATGCACATGGAGGTTGTGTGGATCAAAACTAGGTCTGCTGGATGTACCAAGTTTGTTCACAGCTCCTTGCTCTAACCTCTAGGCTATAATGCCAGCCTATCGTAATATAATTTTACCACAGGAACTACTATAATAAATATCAGCATCAATGCATTAATGTCTGCTATCATTTTAAGAACAGAATTACATGCTAATGTGAAGTAATGGTAAATATGGGGGTGGGAGTACTGCTGCATGTCTTCTTAAGCCTCTGGGGAGGTACTACAGTACAGTGGTTTGAGCTCTGAGCTGTGAAACAGGAGATGACAAGTCTGACTCTTACCACAACCAGTAACTTGCTATGGGACATCAACCAAGTCACTTGTCCTGTGTCTTTAAGTCCTCCAAGCTATAGAATTGGTTAAATGCAGGACCTCATTGAGGACAAGATATTTCACTTCAGTTGAGTTATCTTGGGTAAATAAACAGAACCAAATAAAATACAGTCAAATCAAAAATGTCTGCTGTATCATCTCTGAAGCATCTGTAATTAAGTTACAATTGTATAGTCTTGGGAACCGTACTGCAGTAGTACTCTGTTTATAGCAACAGCTCGATGTGGTAACTCTTTGTGCCTTCAGGGCAGCACTTCACATAGTATGTTGGAAGGCAGCATGTAACCTCCCATTCAGACATTCATGGTCACATGGAGGAGCCAATATATGGTGAAAACTGGGCGTTTCCTGTGTCTCGTACATGGAAAATGTTTTCTCCATTCACTTACAAATCTATTTTTGACTTTTCTGTACCTCAGCCCCATGTCAGAAATCATTACTAAAGGAGGAGAAAACTCCCCACAGTATATGAGCCATGGCATTTCTTGTGAAATCTGTATGCCACTGCCATGCAAGGGCCTTCCTTAAAGAGAACATGCTCCAGTCTCTTACTTTTTAAATATAATTGAAAATGAGGGCATCAGTATAGCTGGCTTACTGTCCCCACAGTACTATTTTAGAGGGGTTATTTTTTTGCTCATGCATTTTAAGGTCTCTCGAGCTGCCAGCCCCCTTCATGTCCCAGTCGCCCAGCCCCATCTTAGGGACTTACCTTGTCTTGAATCCCCCATGTATTTTGCCCTGTGTCAGGGTCAGGAGGGGAAGGCCCCCCCTCCACCCGCCCAAAGTATAATCCAAATAGACTGGTGGCCTGTTCTGGTGTGGGGCCTGCTATGACCAGAATCTTTCATCCTGCCAGATGCCAGTATTCCTCCAGTTTTTCTCCCTGCTCGCCTCCCCTGACATCAGGCAATTCCCACTGCTGGTCTAGCCACGCTGCAGGGGTCTCCAGAGCAACAGAACCAGATGCCATCCCTCAGTGGTGTGGGAGTGTGCCACACTGCAGTGCTTCACCAGCCCCTGGGCAGCCCAGCTAGTTCCCCAAGCTCACTCTTGAACTAAGGTTGCCTGCATGAGAGCACATAGCACTACTCACTGGGCCATCGGCTGCCCCTGTTTTTGTGCTTGCTTTCAAATTATCTTGTTTTCCCCCTGTTTTAGAGTCCCTTGTTAATGTTTCCTTTACCCCCATAAAATTCATTACTGATCAGTTCCAGAACCTGGGTGACATCAGTTGAGTGCAGTATTTATTTATTGAGTCTTGGATTACAACACCTTTGAGCAATTCAACTCATTTACAAAGGTTCCACGTCAGTAGTACAAAAGCAAAACAAGGTAAACAACAGATAAGTAAATAGCAGATATCAAGAATATACTTTAAAATAATTAATACATCAAAAGCAATCAAAATAGCACTGAATGTTGCTCAATATAACAGTAGAGTGGGCTAGAAGGGAGGGCAGCCTGGGAGGCCTTGTCAAAATCTAGGAGAGAAAGTAATGGGGTGTAAGGTGGGGATTGGGAGAAACAAGAGGGAGGAGATGAGTTGCACAGGAGGTGGAGAGGGAAGGAGTGGAGTTGCAAAGGAGGTAATGGGGACAGAAAGATGAGAGGATGGGGAGGTGCAAGGAGGGAAATGGGGTGAGTGCAGAGAGAAGGGAGGAGTGTTTGTGAAGTGAGGGGGAGGAAGACAAATTAATAGTATAAGGAGATGAGGTGGTGTTTAGTCAGGAGAGGGGGCAGCCTAGCAGACCTTGTCAAAAACCCAAGAGAGAGAGAGAGAGAGAAAAATGGGTGGGAGAAAGAGGTAAGAGAGAGAAACGTAAGGAGAAGGAGGGGAAGAAGTTGCAAAAGATGTGGCATGAGATAAGAGAATGGGTGGAGGGTGGAAGAGGGAAGGTGGGGAGGAGCAAGGGAAAAACTTGAAGATGGGTGAGCAGAGAAGAAGCAGGGGTGAGGGGTGGAGGGGAAAAGGCTCGAAGGTAGGATCAAAATTAAGTGCCAAGAGTTAAAAGTGCCGAAAGGTATACGTACAATGATAAAATAAACAGAAGGCTGCTAAAGGCGGCAGTCACATATACTGTTTGCTAACAGATGTTGTCGGAGTTTGTGTTTGAAAGGGCAGAGTTTTGACTCAGCAGAGATGTCCCTACCCAGGAAGTTGAGCCAGAGGGGGGCTCTGTAAGCAAAAGACCTCTGACCTAAGGTGGTGTGGCATCTGGGAACAGTAAAGACCTGAGTTGCCAAGCTACGAGTATGTTGGGTACTGTGACAAGGGCTAAGGAGCTGTTGGACCTCAGCGGGTAACAAACCAAGGTGTGCCTTCTTGGCAAGTAAGCAGGTTTGATATTGGATCCGGCTGAATAATTTAAGCCACCTAGTCTGAGCATATAGGTCACATGTGTGTGTGAGGCAGGCAGCCCCAGTAAGGAGTCTGCATCCTTTGTTAAGAGCAGCAGTGATCCTGTGAAGGGATGTGGCAGAGGCAGAGCCATAAACAACCAGCCCATAATCCATGATGGTAATGAGAGAGCTGAAAATTGCTATTCTTAGTGCCTCGGAAGTAGGCCAATCCTTATGTTGACAGCTTGAGCAACATTATCAATATGTTGTGAGTAGGTGAGTGAGCTATCAACAGTGACCCCGAGATATTTGAAGGAGTGGATCTGTTCAAGTGGGGTGCCAATGCAGTTTGTAATAAATAAGGGTTTGGACTTGTGTTTCTTATGGGCATTGTTGAACAGCATCACTTTGGTCTTTTTATAGTTTAGCACCAGTTTTTGAGTGCTGAACCACTTTTTCACTTCTGAGAAACTGTGTTGAAGGTTATCCTGGAGGCTCTTAGGGTCAGGGTTACTAGAATAGATCACAGCATCATCCATGTAAAGCAGAATATGTTCATGACAGGCTCTTGGGAGGTTATTCAAGTAGATACTGAAGAGAAGGGGCCCTAGTATAGATCCCTGAGGCACTCCAGAATGGACTGGCTTCCTTTCAGAGAGGACATTGGTTATCTTGACCTGCTGTGAACGGTCTTCTAAGTAACTTTTGAAACAGCTGACAGTATCATTCGACACCCCTGCGAGCAATATTTGCCCAAGTAGCAGTGAGTGGTTCACAGTATCAAAGGCCTTCGTCAGGTCGGTAAAGGCATCCCCTAACAGATGGCCTTGGTCGAGTGTGATATGTATGAAACCAGTGAATTTTAACAGTGCAGTGGTAGTACTATGACCTTTACGAAAGCCATGCTGCTGGGAACATTGGATATTGTATTTGTCCAGGTATTCCACAAGCTGATCTGCAATTATACACTCTAGTGCTTTCGATACAGGAGGTAGAATGGAGATTGGCCTGTAGTTTGTGTGCTATGCCCTATCTCCACCTTTGTGCACTGGGGTTACTAGGGCCTGTTTCCATTTTTGAGGGAATTGCCCAAGCCTTAGAGAAAGGTTCAGAATCTTGGTAAGAGGAGTAAGAGTTTCCTCAGGTGAGGGCAAGAAATTTGAGATCTAGATTGTCCCCACTAAATCTTGCTTTACCGAGTACTTTGCATATGTACTTTCTAGCCTCATGCTTAGTAACCTCTTTGAAGTAAAAGGGGTGGGGAATGCCTGCTGCTGAGCATCACAGACTGGGAGGTGGCAGAGGCAGAGACCGTGAAAAATTGGGGGGGACACTGCTGAGGTTGTAAAGGCATCATTAAAAATATTGGCTATGGCCATTGGGTCAAGAGTCGGGCTTCCATCAATTTTAAGCATGGTGGGTGCTCTCTTGAGGTCTTTGCCAGTGACTTCCTTTATGTTGCTCCAGAAATGTTTACTGTCATCCCACGAGTTGGAAAGTGCCTCCCTAAAGCATTGATTTTTTGCAAAACAGATGGCTCTGGTACAAACATTTCTGGATTTTTTATAAGCCTGAATATCTGCTTGCTTGCCTGTGGCTTTGGCTTGGTGCCAGAGGTGGTCCCTAGTCGTCATAAGTCCCAGTAGTTCAGGTGTTATCCAAGGGTTGCACACACCCTTAACTTTCCGCTTTTTTAGGCGGGGGTGGATATCACATGCAGCATTAAAGTGGTCAATGAAGAAATCAAGTGCCTCGTCAGTGTCATTAGTAGAGTCCAGTGGTGACCAATCCTGGCTTTGAAGGTGTGATCTGAGTGGTTCTTGGTGTCCTGGAGTTAGGACCCTACTGAGAATAACCTTAGATGGAGATTTGCTGAACTTGTTGGATCAACTACAAAGTATAGGGGAGTGGTCGCGTATGGTGACTAGACAGAACCCAGTCCAGTAAGGTGCTGTACTTGATCCAGTTCTATAGTTAATTCTGGTCAAGGTGTGAACTAGGGTAAGGTGCAAGGCGGAGATGGCATCCTTAATGTGTCCAATGTCAGATGAGAGCCAGTTTACATTGAAATCACCCAATATTAGGGTTTCAGTTTTCTGAGGCACACTCTGAATATATTCCATGAAGTTATGAATGCCAGAAGCAGATTCTTGTGGTGGTATGTGTAAGCAACAAGGCACAAAGGGGTGTGTGTAAACCATATTTTACAGCACAGCCAGGGGCATAATAAAGCATGAGGCCAACAGCCGAGTGACTTCAGCTGCTGGCCGTGCTGTAAAATATGGTTTACACACACCCTCGAGTGCCTTATTGCACTTATAAAATTGACTTTTCTTTTTTACTTTTGACTATTGGGAAAAGCATGTTTATATGTAGAAAAATAGATTTACTTTGTGCATTTGTGATAAAATAATCTTTCTACCCACTGCAAGTGATGTCATTGTATTATTGCCTTTCTTCTTTTTTTTTCTCTGTTTTTCTCCACATTCAAGATATGGAATGTTTACCATGGTGGAATACATGATTCAAAATTCTTCTCAGTTCCACTGGTAGAATGTTTCTCTCCCAACACACTGTACACACAGACAACAAAGGCCTTTGTTTTAGCCAGAGACTCAGTTATCTCACTGTGACGGCAAGAAGAAGACAGTTCCCTGATGAGCAGGTAAAGAAAGTAGGGGGATTTTTTACTGTCGGCAAAGAAACAGTTGTAGTGAAAACTATAAACAATAGTTATTGTTTCTAATGTGTTTATGTATTTAAGGAGTGTGTGATAATCAGGGAAACAGCATTTAATTCATTTGTTTTATTTTTTATTTAAAGTAGTTTTATTTTTAGGGCCCAGTTGAAGTTTTTTTTACAGTGTAAAGGTAGCAGCCATGTTTGCGGTGGAAGATCAGTTTTGGCAGTAGAGGGCTATCTGAAATGCCTGTGTTCCAAATGCCCATTGATCTGTGTTGCAGACTCTTCACTGCTGAGCAGTCCTTTTTTTAACTATGTGTAATCCATATTTTACACATATATTAGAGCCAATCAGATTACATGATTTTACCCTGCCATTTCATAAAAACAGATAGCACAGTTAATGTTTTCATTTGGGACCCTAGGAGTACCTTGATGGTCAGGGCCTGAGAGGAGTTTCTTATGCAGGGCAATTCAAAGGTGTGACCCATTAGAATTTCTTTTAAGTAAATAACACAGACACCACCCCTTTTAGTGAGCTTATCTTGCCTAAAAATAGAGTAGCCAGGTATGGTGATAGCAGAATCAGGGATTTTGGGTGACAACCATGTTTCTACAACAGAAAGAATATCAGGGTTGTGTTGTGTAATCCATACCTTGAGGTTGTCTAACTTACATAGAAGACTACATATATTGATAGACGCGATGGAGCGCGTACAGGACATTTTTGTACTGCAACGGTCCATTGCCAGGGTTAGGGTGCACATTTCTAGACAGGAGCAGAAGCAGTAGAATTAGTTTCAGTAGATATGCCTTTAGTTGTTTAAAATATAGTTTCCGTTGTCTTCTACAGGAGGAGGTACTGTTACATTTATTGGTTGTTGCTGTGAAGTTAGAGAAAGTAAGCAGGTATAAGAGATGATATTGGATGTTAGGTGCTAATCTACCAGGGGGTAGCAGTGGTGTACTTAGACCAGTTAATGAAACCATTTTTTCCATTAATAGAGTTTGAAACTGATGTGCCAGTGGCATAGTGCACATACCCTGAGAATACGGGATGACTTTGATGCTGTTGCACTACCTCAAGCAGGCCAGTTTGGTGCACCAGAAATAACAGGATAGGTAGGTGAAGGTATAGGAGTGAGGTAGACATCCTCATAGGGTTTATCTGAGCCAGATATTTCAGGCCTGGAGAGCTGGAGCCAATCCCCAGAGTCCTCCTCGAGTTCCAGAGCTCTCACAGTTAGAAGTAGAAATTGAGTGGACAGGAAAGGACCCACCTACTACAGTACTTCTAGTCAAAATAAGGGATGGAGGGCAAAGCAATAGAGCATTTAATAGACATCGTAGGTGGGAGTGGGTGGGGGGGCAAAAAATAGCCAAAGACAAGCAGCAGCTCTTAAGAAGCTAGTACAAATGACAGTGATTAAATTCAGGACAAGTAGCAACTCCTAGGGAGCTGGTTCAAATTTAAGGGGCTTAAATTCAGCTGTCCAGGCGTGAGTGTGCCAGAAAGGTGGCAAGTTCAGAAGGGAGCTCATCCCGTACCTTCACTGCAGCAGGCTGGTTCCACTGGTGGATTCGACGGCGATCAGAGCAAGGGGGCTGGGGAAGACTAAAGCCATAAACTAGCCTTCAGACCCTTCACTGCAGCAGGCTGGCTCCACTGGGGGATTCGGCAGCAATCAGAGCAAGGGGGCTGGGGAGGACTAAAGCCATAAACTAGCCCTGTCCCTTCACTGCAGCAGGCTGGTTCCACTGGGGGATTCGGCGGCGATCAGAGCAAGGGTGCTGGGGAGGACTAAAGCCATAAACTAGACCACAGACCCTTCACTGCTGCAGGCTGGTTCCACTGGGGGATTCAGCAGTGATCAGAGCAGGGGGCTGGGGAGGACTAAAGCCATAAACTAGCCCTCAGACCCTTCACTGCAGCAGGCTGGTTCCACTGGAGGATTCGGCAGTGATCAGAGCAAAGTGGCTGGGAGGACTAAAGCCATGAACTAGCCCTCAGAAACAACTCCCCTGCAGGATTCCACTCAACCCATTCTTACCGGTAGCACTATATGGCATTGAAACCATCCACTGCCTAACCCAACCCAAAATGTCCGTGCAAGATAAAATGAGTTTTAAAGATCTTTGGAAATACAACATGTACTTTTTTCACTGTTGTAGTGCACTTATAACAAAATACTCATAACGCATTTTTAAAATCATGTATTTAAGATTTTCACCAGCACAGCATGCAAAGCTACAAAAAACAAACAAAACACAAAAAAACCTTCATTTCCAGATATATTATATCCTTTATTCCTACACCGTGAAACAGTCTCCCTCTCTCTATCCATCTCTCTTTTCCTCCCTGCACTCTCTCAAACCAATCTCACTGACATTTTTCAAAGGAATGCAACTGCACCTTCCTCTTCTCTCCACAATACAACCACCCATACCCTAGTTTTGCCTACTTAGTCGTCTAGCTTACAACACAGTGTACTCTGTAATCTGAAGTTTACACCTCACTGGTTCTGTACAAATATCTTACCATACACTTGTGGCACACTCCATTAGCTACCTCATAATCAATGTACATATACGCTTCGTACATTCTAACAATGTTTTTTGTATTTCTCTGAAATTCATTACTTGTACTGTGATTTTATTGTACAAGATCATGTACCTATTATTATCACTTTGTTGTTGCTGTTTCATTCCCTGCTGTATCCCCGCCCCCAGGTCGCACCTGGAAGTGAGCCCCAGCTCAGTGTACCTATCTTGGTCAGTAAATTTTAAATAAATAAATACATAAACACATAATTAAATAAATAGATAAATATCCTGGAGGAAGGGGACAAGAGAGCTGCACAACAAAATACAATAGGTGCAAAAAAATATACATATTACAGAGCAGTCACGTACAAAGGAACAAAGCAGGGGAAGAGGAGTAACAAGCATTTGTCAATGCGAATGTTTGCTTGCTGGCATTGGCATTGGTAGTGTAAGAGTTAGAGAGATGCATAATAGGAATGGCAGTGAAGTACTGCACTGAAGCCAACCCCACTGCCACCCTGCAGAGACTGACTGGCATTAGGGTGTGCCTTTAGGTTATCGGCCATAACGCCCACTACATTTCACTACACCCTACCCTGCAGACACCGACAAGTGTCACGGTGTGCCTTGGGATCTTTGGGCCTTACACTCACCCCATTCCCTAAGGAAATATGGTGAGATGGGTGTAGTATAGGAGAGTGGGGTGAACTTTGGGGCTGAAGGGTCCAAGATACACCTCAATGCCTGTCACTGGCTGCAGGGTGTGGGTGGGGGTGGAATGGCATGAGCATTACAGGCGACAATCTCAAGTCACACCCCTGATGCCTGTCAGTCTCTACAGGGTGGGGCGTTATGGTTGGAAACCCTAACACCCCAGGGCGTTCGTTGGTATTTTCACTCCAAATTTTCAACATGGGTTTTTTCTGACCCCACCTCATGAACAGTGGTAATACCAGTTCGTTAACCGAAAGGTGATTTTGCACAGCGACTACGCCATTTGGCATCACAGGTGCAAAAACACATTTCGAACAAGATGTGAAAACTGACAGCTGTACTGTTCATGGGGAGGTGTAAAAAATGGCAATGTTGAAAATCTGGAGTGAAAATATAAACAAAAACAGTGAAGTCACGTATATGCGTAGAAACTGCGCAACGCACACCCGTAATGTAATTAGTTTGGGGATTTTTTTTATAGCAGACTGTCAATACAGGCATTTTGGGACCTCCACTCATGAAGAGTGTCACTGTGATTTTCTTAATCTGTCCCGAACACTGATTTCCCACAGCAACCACGCATTTCTGCACCGGAAGTGCGAAAACACATTTCTGGCCAGGGTGTGAAAAATGACAGCTGTACTGTTCATAAGGAGATGTGGAAAAATGCCAGTGTTGAAAATCTGGACTGAAAATATTACAAATTTGTGGACTTAAGAGGGTGCGAGGAAACTGCACAATGCACGCTTGTAACACAGTCATTTTATGGACTTTTGTCACCAAATTTTAAACATAACCATTTTAAGACCTCTGTTCATGAACAGTGTCACTGTGATTTTCTTAATCTGACCCAAACATTGATTTAGCACACTGGCCGCACCATTATTTGCAGATAAGGTGGCTGACATCAGGGCTGAAATCTGTCCAGCACCATCTACAGGGGTTAGTGGTGGTCGGTGCAAGGTCACTTCTCCTCGGTCCTCTTGGATATCTTTTGACCGACCAGAGATAGTGGACATCATGCGGATTGTCCAGAAATTGTGGCCAACTTGCTGTAGTCGGGATCCGCACCCCACACGCCTATTATTAGGATGTGTGGAGACCATCGGCCCTGTCTTTGCAGAGATTGTTTGGTGCTCTTTAGATTTGGAAGAGTTCTCTAGCTCCCTGAAAGAGGTGGTGGTGACACCGCTTCTTAGGAAAGCTTCTTTAGACCCAAACACCTGTGCTAACTACAGACCTATGTCTAATCTTCCCTTTGTTGGGAAGGTGATTGAGAAAGCAGTTGCGCTGCAACTGGAGAACCATCTTACCATCCACAATGTCATCGATCTTCTCCAGTTAAGTTTCCAGAAGAGACATAGTACCAAGACCACTCTGGTTCAGGTGCTCGGTGATCTCCTGATGGCAAGAGACCAGAAGCGCCATTCCATCTTGGTGCTGCTGGATCTCTCCTCAGCATTCGACACTGTGGACCATGGGGTTCAACTCGAGCATCTGAGGTTCATCTGTGGACTGGCTGGTCCAGTTCTCAGATGGTTCCACTCTTTTCTTGCTGACAGGTCTCAGAGGGTGGTGCCACGGATTTTTTCCTCTGAGCCATTCTCTCTGCCATGCGGGGTGCCTCAGGGCTCGGTGGTGTCCCCCATGTTGTTCGCAGTGTATCTGCTGCCCCTCAGAGACATTGTAAGGTGATATGGGTAGAGTTTCCACTGCTGCACAGATGATACACAGCTCTATCTGTCTTTTGCACCAGACCAGGATAGTGTGCTCTCTCTGTTTAACAGCTGTCTGGTGGAAATCCATAGCTGGATGAAGTCCAGCTGGTTGAAATTGAATTCCGGGAAGACTGAGGTGTTGGTGGTGGATCCAAGGCACCAGATAGAGAGGTCTATGGTGGGGTTACCGTCTGGGCTTTCACTCGACGGTGTACAGCTACCCACCTCCAAACGGGTGCATAATCTGGGAGTGGTATTTGACGATGGGCTGACACTGTGGACGCAGGTGTCGGCAGTCGACAAATCCTCCTTTTACCATCTTAGGAACATCACCAGAATTAAGCACCTTGCTCCGTCTGATGATTTGCCCATGTTGATCCATGCCTTTGTGACCTCGCGCCTTGATTACTGCAACTCCCCGTGCCTAGGGCTTCCAGGGGTTGATGTCCGCAGCTTGCAGCTAGTGCAGAATGCAGCTGCACAATTATTGACTGGGACTTCTCATACCAGTCATATTAATCCCATGCTGCGCGATCTGCACTGGCTGCCTCTACAGTGGTGGACCACCTTTAAGGTCGGTCTTATGACCTATAAAGCCCTACATGGACTGGGACCGGGTTATCTGCAAGAGCTCTTGGTTCCTTACAGCCCTGGCCGGCCACTCCACTCCACTGACGAGAGGTTGTTAGAGGTTCCCAGGGTGCGGCTGAAGACATCTGGTGCAAGGGATTTTATGTTCGTGGCGCCACCCTGTGGAACTCTCCACCTCGTCAGATTAGAGAGTGCTGGACCATGAAGAGTTCCAAGACCAGTTTAAAAACTTATTTATTCAAACAAGCTTTTAATATTTGAAGTAGTAGGAATTCAAAAATTTTAAATTGAATGCTGTTGTGTTATGTTTTGTGTGATTTTATTGAGTGGCTTTAAGATGTTGCATGTAAAGCGCTTTGATGTTTGAATTGCGCTATACAAATAAAAATATTATTATTATTATGCACTACATGCACAAAAACACATTTTGGGCAAGATGTGAAAAATGACAGCTGTATTGCTCATAAGGAGGTGTGGTAAAATTGCAATGTTGAAAATCTGGAGTGAAAATAGTAAAAATTCTTGAAGTTACGAGCGTGCATAGGAACTACGTAATGCATGCTCGTAAAACAGTCATTTTTGAGAATTTTTTCACCAGATTTTCGACATAGAGTTTAGGGGCCTACCTCATGAATCAGAATTGTCATTTGTTACTCGTCCCTAAAAGGTGGTTCCGCAGTGACCGCGAAATCATCTTTGGGACCGAATAACAAAATGATAGTGGATGAGTTTATGAGGTGGGGTCCCAAGAACCCCATGTTGAAAATTTGGTGAAAAAATTTCCAAAAATAATAATAATAATAATTTTATTTATAAGGCCCCTTTCAATTGCCAAGGTGCCGTACATAAATAACAGATTAAAACAATAAATGGCTGAGATATGCACCAACATTGAAAAAAACCCAAAACATTTATGTCATTATACAGCTTACCGGCATCTCTTCAGTTCGTGGTCAGCTTTGAAGAGTGCAGACGTGTTCCCGGTCCACCGAAGATCATCGCACTTGCCTCAGGAGGTAAGTATGGGGTGAGGGGGATGTGGGGAGGTGGGGTACATACAGGGTGGATGCGGACTGGGGGAAGGGGCAAGAGTGTCAACAAGGGACTGTTTTCTTTTGTTCTAGGTATTTCTGTTTTATAAAGACGACGTGGGACTTTTACCACGCTGGGGTGGACTCCCAGTATGGTACCTGGAAGTTTGCTTTGGTGGGGCAGTGGAGCTGATGGCAGATTGGGCACCCCCGTCGGTCATACAGTGTGCAGGGGTGGAGGGGAGTTCATAAGCACACTGGGGTGGGCTCCCCTAGCATGCTACCTAGGTGTTCGCGGGGGGAGGAGGGGGAACTGGATCCAACGGGGATCAGAAAAGAACTGTCTATAATAGTTCAGATGCAGTGCTGACGTGTAGGCAATTTGCATACTGCTGATGGCAGCATGCAAATTGCTTACACATTACCAGTGCTGATTGTAGCGGAGTTTTTCTCAGAACTGTATGGCACTGCATCTGAATGGCTGTCATAGACAGCTCGGACATTCATTGGTGCAGTGCGGCTGTGCCTGCAAAAAGGAGAAGGGCATTGGAAGTGGGAGTGGCACACCTACGAAAACTCATATGTTAATTTCTTGCACATGCTTGCAAGCAAACATAAAAATGAGCAGATTAAATACTACAATGTAGGAAGGACTATATTTGTAGACATACAGGTGCATGTGCAAAACACTGTGCAAATGGATGAACAGCAGAACAGTACATAAGAATCAAAAGGGCATGGGAGATGTCAACAAGGGAGATGTTCTAAAACTATACAATATAAGTAGAATAACGTATACAATAACAGTAAGGAAATCTGAGTAAAGGAAGACAATAGGATGCCTAAATAGGGAAAATGCAACGGGCTGGATGAAAATATACAATTTATCTTCAAGTGTGAGGGGGCAGGACCATTACTAACAAGTGGCAGAGTTACAAGTGACTTATGAAAGCCCTACCCACTCACAAGTGATGATAAGGTGCTTATTTTGAGTCAGGGGGTTATATATTTGATATATAGAACATAAATTTAAAAGTTACAGCTTTTAAATCTGCATTTTGTCAGGAGATTTTGTTGTTTTTCTTTGATTTTAACAGCTGACTTCAGTGCTGCACTTGGCATTGTGATGTCATCAGCACTGTGAAAGCTGCTCTCCAATTGGTTCAGTATTCCACGGTGATGACAGTAACCTTAAACATATCCATTGTGACAACAGCAACAACAGTTGTTTTATATGTTGCTGTTACTGATATCACTAAGATATCTTTTTGATCTTGTCATGTTTACCCCCACTCCTGTGGAGGGCTGCAACGCCAACCATTTCCTGTCCCAGTCCTTAGACTCCAATGGCCGTTTCTTGACTGATGCTGAGGGAGAGACAGATTTTGGGCCCTGTTTCTTCTCCACAGCTTTTAAAGTGTTAAGGAGAATGAAATATTCTAGAGCTTTCTTGTGGCATCACCTTGTAGTCTGGTTGAAACGCTGGCAGATCTCACAAGTCCTAACATTGTGAGGCAGGCCCAAGCAGCACACACAGGCCATGTGCATGTTTTCTTTGCAAACTTTCTCTTTGCACTTACAATACCAAAATAAAGTTTCTTTTGACTTCAGTGGCATGCAGAGACAACAAAAAAAAAACTATTAATTAAAGTAACAAAATAAATGGCAACAGCTAGTTGCTGACATTTCCTTCAGCAGGTCTGACGAGGATTATCGACGGCGGGAAAAGAACTGAGAAGTAATGAGACCACCCACGTTTATACACATGCTGACACAGCATGCTATTGTGGGCTGCTCCCTGCCAGCAAAAGTCTCCATGTGACCCTAGTGCCTGACAGCTATAATTCCAAAGGTGTGGGCCTAATGGAGGAGATATCCTAAAAGAAGATCAAATGTTTGCTATGTTTTGAATGACGCAGTTGAAACACAAAAATTGGAGCTAGCCTGTGGCTGTCGTTACCTTTAAAAAAGAGGCCCAAAGTGATTATTCTGAAAAAAGAGATATACAGATGACTGGCCTTACATGTAAAAAAATCATTAAGATATTCATTTTGCATGCAAGAATTTCTCAAACTCATCACATCAAAGAAACAAATAAAATGCAAACACATAAAAAAAAAGGAATTAGAAGTATATGGTAAGACATATTGAAAAAAACTGAAGCATTAATGCTGACTTCATATCTGTTTTTTTAATGGGATGATAGATTATTTCATTAGATACTTAGACCTATAAAACAGGCATATGAATTGACTAAGCTTCAAATGGACTAGGTCCATGAAAAATTTCGGAGAAAGTGAAGTCAAAATGTATTTAACCTTTAGTCTTTACTAGTAAGTTTACAGGTCACAGTCACTGAGTTTTACCACTGCATATGTCCATTTAAGAAATGCCTAATTTTCAAGGGACTTGAATCAACAGCACACAATATGAGTACTGTGGCAGAGTGCACCAACTATGACTCCAGTGATGACAGATAAACAACACAGTAATGCTAGTTCCACTGCTGTGGGATGTACAAATTAACACCAAGCCTTAAATATTCCCATTACTCTTCATAGAGAAACAAGGTGTGAAACAGCCATCCCAGTAGAAAAACTGCGTAACAACTAAAGAAACAGTCACGGAGGGAGGAAGGGAGGAGGGAGGAGGAAGCAAGACTGCAATTTCAATGGTGGCCTCAAATGTTTAGTCACTATTTTTACCGTTAGCATGTTTCATGGATTGATGCATAAACATTCTGCAGAGGCACAATTAACAACAGTTAGTGAAACACAGAAACACAGAATTTGACATCAGGCAAGGACCACATGACCATCCAATCTGCCAATTTGTTCCCCCATACTGTCACCACAGTCCCTACTTTATCTCCAGCCCCCCCATTTCCCAACCAAGATTCCCTTGTACCTATCCCATGCATACCTGAAGCCCCCCACTGTATTTGCCCCCACCACCTCCACTGGAAGACTGTTCCAGGTATCTACCACTCTTTCGGTGAAGAAGTACTTCCTCACATCTCTCCTAAATGTTCCCTCTATCAGCTTCATTGTATGTCCCCTTGTTCTTGTGAATTTTTCCCCTCTGAAAAATACTCCCTTCCCTCTTGTACCTTGTTCAACCCCATGAGGTATTTAAAGGTTTGTATTATGTCCCCCTTCTCCCTACTGTCTTCCAGGGTGTACATATTGATATCCCTCAGCCTCTTCTCCTAGGGCTTCTGATGGAGCACCTGTACCATTTTAGTTGCCCTCCTCTGGACAGCCTCCACCCTCTCTATGTCTTTCCTGAGATACTGTCACCAGAACTGGGCACAGTACACCAGGTGAGTTCTCACCAATGATCTGTACAGTGGTAACACTACCTTCCTCCTTCTAATGGTGATACCTCTCTCTATGCACCCCAGCAGTCCACTGGCCCTACCTACTGCCTTGTCATACTATCTCGCCATCTTGAGGTCATCTGATATGATTACTCCAGGATCCCTTGCTTCTTTGGTGACTGTTAATACCTCTTCTCCCATTTTGTACTCCGCCTCTGGGTTTCTGTGCCCTATGTGCATGATTTTTCACTTTTGTACCTTGTTCAACCCCATGAGGTGTTTATTGGTCTGTATCATGTCCCCCTCTCCCTCCTCTCTTCCAGAGTGTACATACTGAGGTCCTGCAGTCTCTCCTCATAGGGCTTGTGATTCAGCCCCAGTACCATTTTAGTTGCCCTTCTCTGGACAGCCTCCACCCTGTCTATATCTTTCCTGAGATGTGGTCACCAGAGCTGAACACAGTACTCCAGGTGGGGTCTCATCCGTGATGTATACAGTGGTAACACCACCTCACTCCTTCTGTTAGTGATATCCCTTTGTAAGCATCCCAGCATCCCACTGGCTCCACCTACTGCCTTGTCGCACTGTCTCGCCACCTTGAGGTCATCAGATATGGTTGTTCCAAAGTCCTGTTCCTGTTTGCATGCTGCCTCTGGGTTTCTGTGCCCTAGGTGCATGATTTTCCACTTTTTGCATTGAAATACTGCTGCCATGCCCTTGACTGTTGTGTGTGCTGTTAATAACTATGTTGCATACTGGTTGAAGGTAACATGGCAACTACTTTATTAACAGGAAGTTTCTCTGAGTAGTTCCTCCCAGAGGTCATATAGTAAACTAGGCAGACTGGCTAAGCTATAACGTCACCTATCACCACATCTCTCCTTTCGGGTCAGATACGCATTTCTACAGCAGTTCATGCAGTTTTATACTAATAACTTATCACTGTCCTTTAACTTTTTAAATTATGGCTAAATGTTTCTGTTATTGTTACCACTGGCTATCAAGGAAGGTCAGAGTAGACTGTCTGAACACTTCCAGCTCAGTGGCAGGAATACTTTGCTCTGGATCACTTGCCATGAAATTATTTTAACACATTCAGTCCTTTTTTTTTTTTCAATACAAGTCCAGTCTCTGAAGTTAGACTGACAACCATCTTGATCGGGTCACAACACTACGTCTTACAGCTACTTGTTCTGCATTTGGTCTGTCTTTCAACAACCTCTGCTATGGTCTCAGTAATGGTACAGGATTTTCTAGTGATATCGGTTGTACCCCTTCTATTTGATCTTCTGATGGATCATCTGGTGGATCCACTACAGGCAGTGACAGTCCATCTCCCGATCCCTGTCCTTCTCAAGTTCTCCCTCTCCAGAGTGAAGGCAAACAAAATGGTGCCTGTTGCATCTCAACTGTCTGTGTGGACTCTGGAGAAGAAAGGAACGAGGTGACAGTTGTTCTGTGACCTATGCCAAAATATTCCTGGGAATAAAACCTGGGAAAAAAAATACAACCTTGGAGCTAATCCTACCCTGATGTATCAGGGTGATCTTACCCAACCTATTTATGTTATTTCGTTTTTGTTTACCGGGTAGGTGCACTAGCCAAAAAGACTATTTTCAGTTATGACCCCGGAGGGTACAGGGACAAACTTCAGGAAAAAATATCTGTACATAAAACAAGTAACATGTAAGTGTTTGAGTAATTAACAGCAGTAAAAATGACAAAAACAATACAGCATTTAAGTTTACATATAACAAATACAATCAGGTAATTTTTAGAGTGACTGAGCAGTAGACAAACAAATGAGGAATAGAGTGCTGTGAGAGCATGTAGTAATAAAAAGAGAAAGTGAGGAAATGAGACTGGAAGGAAAAGTGCTCCCTGTTGGAGTGGACCCCAGGATCCCAGGTGACAATAGAGAGAGGGGTGGGATTAGAGAGTTAGGGCTAGGGCGGTTTGAAACAGGAGCATACATAGGAGGAGAAGAGATAGTGTCATAATTCTCTCTTAAAGGAGATGTGGGATGTGGTTTGATGTAAGGTTAATGGGAGTGTGTTCCAGAAAAGGGGTGCATGACAGGCAAAGGCATGACCACCTTTGGAAGTGTGATGTCTTGGAATAAGAACAGAGACATGGACTGGAGAGCGCAAGGCATAGTTGGTTTTCTGGTAGAGAAAGAGACTGGCAAGGGGTTTAGGTGAACGGGATCTGATGATGTTATCAGTAATGGATCCAAGAGCATAAGACCTAAGCTGTTTAGGGAGGAAGCCATCCCAGATCGGAGTAGAGAAGACAGTGATGTTTCAGCCATGAGGAGTAGGATGTGAAGTGACCGATATTATTATAGGTAACATCCCACTTTCCTAGACTTGAGTTGCAGGCAGAAGCATACATGGCAACCCCATAAGTGAGACAGGGAAGTAACACCCCTCGGGCAATAGCAAGTCTGGCTGAGGTGGTGAGCGCATAGCTAGTGTGGTAGGCAATACCAAGTTTGGAGTTTACCTGCTTACAGGTAGGTTGAATATGGAGGTCGAAACTCAGTGATAGGTCAAGAGAGACCCCTAGATATTTGAAGGAGTTAACCACTCCAACTGATGAGCCATCCAGGGAGGAGACAATGAAGTGTGCCTGGGAGTATTTGAGTTTGAGATTAGAGCCAAATAGCATAGCTTGGGTCTTAGTTTTATTTAGAATAAGTTTATGATTTGCAAGCCACTGTTGGATAAGCTGGAAGTCACAAGAAAGTCGGGAGTTTATGTCCTCTATACTATTGGAACTGGTATACAGTACAATGTCATCAGCATACAATAGAGAGGATGTTTTAAGGAGATTGGAGGTGATGCTGCTTATAAAAATTGAGAAAAGCAGAGAACCTAAGATAGACCCTTGAGGTACACCAATATTGATGGTATCCTTGTCAGAGATGGTGGAGTTGAATTTCGCATATTGAGACCTATCGGTCAGATAGCTATTAAACCAGTTCACAACATTTGATGAGAAACCAAGAGAGTCAAGAGTGGCAATGAGGATGGAATGGTCTACAAGATCAAACACCTTGGTCATATCTATGAAAATGGCCCCTGTGAGCCAGCCAGAGTCCATGGCCATTAAGGTGTCGGACGTGAGTTTGAGCAGGGCAGTAGTGGTACTGTGTCCCTTGCAGAAGCCATGTTGAGCATCAGTTAAGAGGTCATGTTTCAGAAGAAAGTCAGTAGTTTGGATGGCAACTAGCTTCTCAAGGATTTTGCTGAGTGCAGATAGGATGGCAATGGGTCTGTAATATGTTGGGTCAAGTGAGTCACCTTTTTTGAGTACAGGGGTAACCCTGATCATTTTCCAGATGTCCTGGACAGAGCCTTGACACAGAGAGAGAGAGATTGAAAATCCTTGCTAGGGGGGCTGCTATGTGTGGGGCAGCTAATTTTAGGAGCTTTAGTTCCAAGTTATCAGACCCCACAGCTGCATACTCTGAGATGTTTTGTAGATGTCTGAGAACCTCATTTCTATGTACAGATTTAAAGTGGAAAGTGGGCCCAGCGGGGTTCGCTTGTATGACAAGATTTGATGGGGGAGTGAAAGTGGAAGTGTATTGAATGAGGTCAGTAAATTGCATGTTAAAGAAGTTAGCAATAGTAAGGGAATGTTATAGTGGATGTCTTTTAGAGACATGTTATTAGGCGTAGTGGACTGATTTGAGCCAAGGAAGTACTTAATATGGGACCAACATTTTTTTCAGGTTCCCCTGGGAATCAGTTAATAGATCCTTACAGTATGAACTTTTTGCTTGCCTGATATCTTTCTTACAGGCATTTCTCTGTATTCTGTAGTTATGAAAATCTTCTAGTAGACCATATTTCTTGTACCGAAACCAGCTTTTGTCCCTCAGACGTAATTTAGAGAGAAGATCAGATTTCAGCCAGCGGGTCTGCCTATTTTTTATGCATCTGGTCATAAAATGACTGTAGTTTTCTTGTAGTGCCAAGAATGTGGTCAGAAAGATATCAAGGGCAGACTGAGCATCTGATGAGCTATAGAGAGAGGACCAGTCAGTGCAAGCGCCATCAAACAAGAAGGCCTGAGGGTCAAAATTCACATAATTATGGAAGGTAATGAAATAGGAATTCATGGGTTCAGGCCTACCTTTACCCCAGATGCAGAAGGTGGGGGAGTGGTCAATGATGGCATCAGGTAGGACGCCTACGTCAATGATGTTCTCAGGGCTGTTTATCATAATCCAGTCCAGCAAAGTATTTCACAGGGTCTAGACAGGGGTTGGATATTGAATGAAGAAGCAGTTTTTTTAAAACCAGAATTTCCAATTGTACCTACATTCTATATCATTCCCAAGATTCATAAAGACCCCATCAATCCACCGGGCAGGCTCATATCATCAGGCATTTGGTCTCTAACTCATAATTTGTGGATTTTTATGGATTGTCACCTACAGCCATTAGTTGTCTCCTTTAAATCCTATGAGATTACTGCATAAGCTACTAGGATTTGTATGGAATTCTAGATAGACATGGCTTACAGTAGATGTATCCTATTTATATACTAGTAAACACACAACCGAGGTATAGAGGTCGTGGAATATTTCTTTAATCAGAGAGAAGAAACTGAATAGGTCCCATTCAGGTTTATTCTGGAAGGTTTAGAATTTGCTTTGAATAGAAATTACTTTACATTTGATAAGCAGTTCTACCTACAGGAATGTGGGACTGTAAAGGAGGCATCATTTCCTCCCCTTCTATGCAAACCTGTACATAGGATATTGGGAGGAGTTCTTTATCTATAATGTAGCCCAGAATCCCTTCCATAAAAAGGTTCTTCCCTGGCTGCATTATATTAATATCATTTGAATCTGGGATGGCGCCACGGTTGAAACCCAGGAATTTTTACAGTGCTTAAACAACAACAACAACTTCCATCTAACATTTACTTCTTTAGCGGATTCAGAATCTGTCACTTTTTTTGGATATTACATTCCACTGTGTTCCAGTCCAGATGATATCTACCAGTGTCTTCAGAAAGAAAATGGCAGCAAACACAATTTTGCACTATGGGAGTGCCCCTCCCCCCAAAAAAAATCGTTAAACTCCACACCATATTCCCAACACTTCAGGACAAAGAGAAACTGTACAGATGAACATACTTTTGAGAAACAAGCTGGGAAACTAACATAAAGGCTCCTTAAAAGAGGGTATTTGCCGACTGTATAGGAAGAAGCATGGACTAAAGTCAAAAATAGGGATAGGAAGGACTTACTAGTTCCAAAAAAAGAGAGAGGAGCCTGGTAGTCTACCATGTACTATAGTGTAGGATTTTAACCCTGTCGCTAGACCAATAGGAAGTTTAAAGGATTTATAAACAGACACTTGTGATCTGCCCTCCCCAAAACACATCATCGAAGGTCTGGGGCTTACCTGCTTAATGCCATGTTTCATTGTCCTCTGATTGCTTTCCATCCGGAGTCGCTAATCCATAAAGTTTGTGCCAAAATGTAAATAAAGCCCCGGCTCCTGTTTAAACTGAGTGCTGCAGTAGCTCCCTAACATGGCGGCAACGTCACAACATGATGATGTATCTGAGCGACAGCGCTCAGAACCGATAATGCAAGGTAAATGGGGACTTAAGAATACAGTATGAAATTACCTTAACAAAGCTCTTCCCCTTCAAATCCTTTACCTGTGCAGGTGTGATCACCGATTTCCACACCTACAGGATGATTGGAGGAGAAACTTTAGGTAAAATATTACTGCTCCCCATTCACCCTGCATTATCAGTTCTGAGCACTGTCGCTCAGATGATGTCATCTCGTCGTGACATTGCTGCCATGTTAGGGAGCTACTGCAGCGCTCAGTTTAAATAGGAGCTGGGCTTTATTTACATTTCAGTTTAAACTTTATGGATTAGCAACTCTGGATGGAAAGCAATCAAAGGACAATGGAACACGGCATTAAGTAGGTAAGCCCCAGACCTATGATGCTGTGTTTCTGGAGGGAAGATCATAAGTGCCTGTTTATAAAATCTTTAATGTACAAATTTTGGCTGATCTTGCAAAAAGATCTTACTCTGGGCCAATGTTTAGGTGTTAAACCCAGAGTTACATTTAGAAAAAGAAAATGTTTGGGTGACCTCCTGACCTAATCAATCAATCAATCAATCTTTATTTTACCAGGCGAAACATCATTGAGTGGAACTCATTTACAAAATGGACCTGGGAGATTCCCAATTATAACAAAGGAATGAAAGGATAAGAACAACAACAATAACAATAATAATGAATCATAGTCTGAAAAGACTTACATGTGAATGTAACAAGGTTGACATATTATATGCAACAATCATTGAGTAAATAAACTATCCGTTGAATTATAATATCAGCTGAGTATATGCATTATATACAATATACAGTATATAAATTGGTACAACTTCGCAATAAGAGTGAAGATAAGTTACAGTGTCAGTTCTGAAGAGTGGAAAGGGGGAATCAGTGGAAAACAGTAAACAGGATAGAGAGTCACTGCTTGAAGCAGTTACAAGTCACGACGAGAGAGCGAGCCAGCAAGGTTTAAAGGTAGGCAGCTTGACAGGTAATGTTAATTTCAAGGTCTTTTGGATGCTATTCCAGAGAACAGGTAAGGCATGGTTTATGGAGGCCTAACCAAATCGCATTCAAACTCTGGGGACAGATAGGGTTATATAGGAGAGGCTCCTAAGGGGGTAGTTCCTTGCGGTGCAGGAAGGCAGACAATTGGATATATACTGAGGTTGCCTGTTGGTAATAGCTCGAAACATCCAAGTGATTGCATTCTTCCGTCTTCTGAGTTTAAGCAACAACCAGCCTAGTTCAGAGTATAGAGAGCAGTGCTGGGTAGAGAATAGAGCACCGGTGATGAATTGGAGAGCACGGTGGTACAATATGTCAAGCTTTGCTAAAGCCATACTAGGGCCCTATCCATAGAGAAAGTCCGCATAGTCAAGGAGCGGGAGAAAGGTGGTCTGAACCAGACGTGTTTTTGCATCAGGTGTAAGCAAATGCCTAATGTGGAAGAACAGTAGAAGCCTTTGCTTTAGTTTTTTTCATTAGTTCTTCTATATGGTCAATGAAGGACAACTTATGGTCAACCCAGAAGACCAGATATTTGAATATGTCTACAAACTCCAGGTTCTCCCCCAGTAGAGTGGTAATTTGAGGTGCCGGGCAGATACTGGCTGGTTTAGCAGAAGGTGAAAGGAGCATTGCTTTTGTCTTTTTGGTGTTTAGCAAGAGTTTTAGATGGAGTAGATTTTGTTGCGGAAGGTTAAAGTCTAGTTGTAGGTCATTGCAGGCGAGCTCTGGGAAAGGTCTGTCTATGTAAAGAACCGTGTCCTCCAGCCACTTTGTAAGAACTACAACCCAATGCAAATCAGGATGTTCCTGGTTACCTTCATGACCACAGGGCTTCCACAAATGTGGTTTTTGCAACCTATGTCAATATGTCTCTGAAGGCAATGTTTACATTCATCCCTTGCAGCATGACACAAGTGTGAAAAATCACACAACATCTAACTTGTAGAAGCCCATTTGTACTGTGCACAGTGTGGTGTCACTGTGGTCTGCAATATGTGGGAAGGATTATCAGATTTCTAAAAAACAGAATTCAATACTATTAGGGCACACTGTGGAGGAAATCTAATGCAGAAGTCTGTGTAGTGTGTTTCCTAGCACCATATCCTTGTACACAGTCTTTTTGGCTCACACTGTGGAGTAGCACACAATTCAGACCCAAAGGGTTTGAAGTGTATTGCTTTGGAACATGTATCACCTCCTTTTAGGGGAGGTGACTGAGTCAACACTCTCTTAAAGAGAGAAAACTATTGGATTTCTACTCTCAGTGCTTCAAATTCATATGGCATTAATGAAGAAATTGACTGCCTGCCCTGTTTAAAATAAAATTGCCATGCTTTTAGGTGAGATTGTTATGTGTACTTGGTCCATTGTTTAGGTCCCTGTGCCCATCCAAGCCAACTGATAAAGAGAAATATGATTATATTTGGACTATGATTTATATTTGGGTTTTGTATTGCTGTGATTGTAACTAGGATGTTAACATGTTCAAATCAATACAATGTAATTTTTTTTTATTATCCACTTCCTTTGATGGTTTTCTATTTGTTTTCTTTCATTCTTTTTACAGCCAAAACCTGTTAGCCTCAGTGAACCCTCAGTCTTTGAGATGTGATTGATTAGACTGGAAGGTGGAGCTACCAAGTAGAGCATGGCTAAGTCTTTGCCCCAGCTCTACTGTTCATCTGGAGTTACTAGTTGGGGACTTTAAGCTATTATTAAAGCTCAATTTTGTGGATAATATGAATTATGTATATTAAAGGGACACTGTCAACCCCATCAGTCTTCGAAATGCCCTTAGTTCAAAAAACACATTTTATGATTGGTCATATTTTGTAGAGACTGCTGATGTAGCTGATAGTGGGATTCCAACTCCTTTTGTTCTTTTTAAAAGTGAAGAATAGACTGTCCACCATGACAGTGTTACCACACCAAAGCATATTTGTTTACATTCTTTGATCAACTCCACTGCATATTTCCTGGACTTGGTAATACTCCTAATGTAGTCTAGACACTCATGACATACTGTAGTGGGAGAAGAGGAGACTATTGCATCATGAGTGGCTGCACTGTTTGGGGTTTTTCCTAATGTTCAGGACATCTGCAATAATAGAAGATCAAGGATTTGAAACAAAACAAGGCTGTGCGTAATTACACTGTTTTGCATGCATTTTAGTTCAACTTAGAAAGAAAGCAGATAAAACAACCAGCATCATCAATGAATTTTGGAGAAAGCAAGCAATCACAAAATGTGATTTCAACCAAAAATAATATGATGCAAAAAGGGTTGACAGTGGCCCTTTACATTTTATGTTCTTTTTCCTTGCCAGCACCTGTTCTACCATATACTGTTTAGATGTGCGTAGATATCTAGTCATTAGTGACATTAGTTATTATTTGACTACCGGCTATCCTGTTACATGGGACTTCAAAATGTACACATGTATTTTTACTTTTGATATGGACTGAAGGGCTTCCTTATATAACCATGTGATTAGTCCCATATATTGCCAAGTATCCTGCTTGCTGCTCAGGGAATTCCCCATTTCCCTTAGATCCCCCAAAAAACTTACTCCACTGTTCCAGTTTGAAACCAACCACCATACCCCCCCCCCAATGTGGATTATCTGGCATTGGCCTGAAATAGGTAGATTTGGCAGTCCTTTAGCTGTATACACTGCAATTGATAAGGTGGAAACAGAGGGTTTTTGTCCAAGCATATTAGTTGGTACCTTAGGGCATTTTCAGGATATGCCTAGCCATCATCTGCTTGCATAAACATATATACAAATATATGATCATGAATTATATGTATACCATCAAGTTAAAAACCTAACAGAAAGATTTGTAAGCAGAGTGAGCCCTCACTCGCACACCTCTTTGTTTTACTTTTAAATCACTTTGTTAAAGATGCCATGCCCCCTGACGAAGACCTTAACAGTCAAAGCACTGGGGCTGCCAGTTGGTGTTTTCAAGCAATGTCCTTGCAATATTTTCAATAAATTCACTTGGAATACTCTTTGGGAGTGCTTATATTATTTTCCTTCTCTGGACAGCTTCCACCCCGTCTATGTCCTTCCTGAGATGTGGTCACCAGAACTGAACACAGTACTCCAGGTGGGGTCTCACCAATTATATATACAGTGGCAACACCACTTCCCTCCTTCTGCTGGCGATACCCCTTTCTATGCACCCAAGCATCCCACTGGCTCTACCAACTGCCCTGTCATACTATCTTGAGGTCATCAGATAGGATTATTCCAAAGTCCCTTTCCTGTTTGGAGACAGTCAATACTTTTTCTTTCATTCTGCACTCTGCCTCTGGGTTTCTGTGTCCTAGGTGCATGATTTTGCACTTTTTCGCATTGAAATGCAGCAGCCATGCCCTTGACTGTCATGTGTGCTGTTAATAACTATGTTGCACATAGGTTAAAGGTAATAGGGCAACTACTTTATTAACAGAAAGTTCCTCTGGGTAGTTCCTCCCAGAGGTCACATAGTAAACTAGGTAGGCTGGCTAAGCTATAGCGTCACCTATCACCATATCTCCCCTTTCGGGTTAGATACACATTTCTACAGAAGTTCAAGCAGTATTATACTAACAACTTAGCACTGCCCTTTAACTTTTTAAACTATGTTTAAACTTTTCCGTTATTGTTACTATCGACTATCATAGAAGGTCAGGGTAGACTATCTGAACACTTCCAGTTCAGTGGCAAGATTATTCTGCCTCTGGATCACTTGCCATGAAATTATTTTAACACATTCAGCCTTTTCATTTACAAGCCCAGTCTCTGAAGTTGTACTGACACCCGTCCCGATCAGGTCACAACACTATGTCATACAGCTACTTGTTCTGCAACTAGTCTGTCTTTCAACAGACTCTGCTGTGGTCTCAGTAATGGCACAGGATTTCTAGTGGTGCCAGTTGTACCCTTCTGGTGGATCATCTGGTGGATCCCCTGGAGGCAGTGACAGTCAATCTTCCAATCCCTGCCCTTCTCCCTCTCCAGAGTGAAGGCAAACAAAGTGGTGCCTGTTGCATATTTTTTTTTTTTATTATTGTTTAACCAGGAGAGACACACTAAGCTGAAAGCTTGTTTACAGATGCGACCTGGGAGCACAGGGAAGTTAAGTAACTTGCTCAGGGTCACACAGTATGCAAGTGGGGGCTGTAGGATTCAAACCCAGGTCTCCAGATTTGCAGCTCAGAGCCTTAAACCACTGCGCTATACTGTCTCAACTGTTCGTGCAGACTCTGGTGAAGATAGGAATGAGGTGACAGGTGTTGTGTGGCCTGTATCAAAATATTCATGTCCGTTATCCAGAATTATTCTCCAGGCTTAAACTGTGATAAGTACAAGCTCTGTGTCTTAAGTCGTATGACTGTTTGCATTTGAAACTTGAAGACTGCTCATGGTCTTAGATTTTTCCTTGATCTGGAAGTTTTGGATTCAAAAGAGATGGTAAAATAGGTTCAGTCATTCTCACTTTTGGACTGATCAGTATTTCTACCAGACTGTAGCACTGGCAAGTGATGTGGCTCAGTAGGCAAGTAAAGCTTTGAACGGTTCATTAGCTTTTGTAAGAAGTCTCGTTACTGTTTGTATTGCTCTTTCAGCTTCTCCATTTCCTTGCTGATGTCTTGAACTGCCTTTGAGATGTACAAAGCCATAGTCTTGTAAAACTGAGAAAGGCTAATAATTGAACTGTGGATCATTGTCTGTTACTGGAGTCTTGGGCATTCCATGGCGAGTGAACATTGTTTTCAAATGTCCGAAAACATGACTTGCAGTTGTAAAGTTCAGATGAACAACTTCAACATACATCAAATAATAATCCACAACTGTGAGGAATTTCTGACTTTTCAAGTCGAAGAGATCTACAGCAACGTTTTGCCATGGTCTGTCCAGAAATTTAGATGGAATAAATGGCTCTACTGGATGCTGCAGAGTTTGGTACAGACTTCACAATTGTTTATCATGATTATTAGCTATTGTGAAGCCCCGGTCACCACACTGTCTGCCGTGCTCTCGTGCAGTAGTTTTCTATGCCCTGGTGTCATTCATGGAGTAGTTTCAGGGTAACATCCTGTAAAGATGTAGGAATCATAATTTCGGTTCCCTTTAGAAGTAAGACACCTTGAACTGTCAAGGTGTGTCATTCATGCCAGAATGGTTTGATAGTATCTGGACCTTGAGCCCTTGGTTGCCAACCATGTTGGCAAAATGTCACGACTTGTTGACATACATGATCTTTTTGTAGTTGTCTGATTTGCTCAAAACTATTGCCAGATGCTGGGAGGCTGTCTCATATTTAAGTGAGATAGATATTTGTTTCTTCTGTGAGGTTTGCATCTCCTATAAGTGTCCCTTAAGAGGCATTTTTGACAGGGCATCTGTGGTAAGGAAAGACTTGCTCAGAACATGACCAATGGTGTAGGCACAGCTCATCAACCACCTGTGGAACCTCTGTCTCCTGAGAGGAAGGTCATCTAGGCTTCTGATGCCCAACACACTTACCAGAGGATTGTGACCTGTCTTTAGCATGAAGTGTGCTCCCACAAAGTAGTAACTGAAGTGTTCACATGCCCACACTACGGTGAGTCTCTTTTACAATTTGTGCATAGCACTGTTCTGCTGGAGTTAGAGCTCCTGAGGCACACCTGACAGGTTTCCAGTGGTTTTCATACTTTTGCATCAGGACCCCTCGTAGTCCAAAGGATAATGCATGTGCTGCTACTTTTGTTTTTTTTGTTAGGCCTGAACAAGGCTAGGGTAGGCAGTGCCATGAGTTCTGCTTCGAGAGTTGTAAACCCTTGCTCTTGAGCTGGACCCTAAAACCACTGGTTCACCTGTGAGAAAAGTTCTTGTAGGTTTTCTTTGCTAAGGTGAGTATGAACTTCCCCAGTTAACTGACATTTCCAAGAGACCTCAAACTTTGGACACATTTGTGAGACATGTCATCCTCTGTATGGCTTCCAACTTAACTGGGTTGGATTATACACCTTTGTCTGAGATGGTATGTCCCAGGAACTGAACTTTGGTTTTCCCAGACTCATATTTTTTGGCATTCAGTGCGAGTCCTTCACTCTGGACCTTTCTCAGGGCTGCACAGACTCTCTGGTCATGCTCCTCTCTCATGCGACTGAAGACAAGGAGATCTTCCATGTGGCACACAACTCCCTCCAACCCTTCTAGGACTTGACACATTCTGCATTGGAAAGGCTCAGGGGCAGACAAAATGCCAAAGGGTAATCTCTGAAAGCAATACTGTCCAAAGGGCATAATGAAGGTGGTCAGTTCCTCTGATGCTTTTGACAGATGTACCTGCCAAAATCCTGCACTGGCATCAAGCCTGGTGAAGAAAACCAATTCTCCCAGCATCCCCAGCATCTGCTCCACTGAGGGAAGGGTGAATTCCTCCTGTCTGTTTGACTTGTTCAGCTTGGTTAAGTTAACACAGATTTCTGTGGCACCATCTGGCTTTGAGATTACTACCATCCCAGCACACTGACTTATGGGTCTCTCTCCTATGGTGATCACGCCCAGATTCTCCATTCTGGAAAGTTCCTCTCTGACCTTGGACATTAGCGGAACTAGGATCCTTCTGGGTGCTGTCATTGAAAATGTTATGGCTCCTGGTGTAAGCTGAATATGGTAATCTTCTTTGAGTTCTCCTAGGCCACTGAATAATGTTGGGAATTTGTCACTCACCTGCTTTGTTCCACGCTATCAAGTCTGGCAAGAAGATAGTTTCTTGATTGCCTGTCTGCCTAGCAACAGGGTATGAAGATTCTTCATAACATAAATGTTCTCTTGACTTGTATTTTTGCTTTTAGTTACAGTAGCAGTGAACACTCCGCACACATCCAGACTTTATCTTCCTGGCCCCATCAGGACTTTACTTGTCAACCATAGTGGTATGTCGTGTTTGCCCCATGATTCCTTGTAAAGAGTTTCTGGCAAGGCTGTAACCTCTGCACCTGTGAAACCTATGAGTACTGTATCTCTATCTGAACTCTGTTGGCATCTTGTTGATGAGAACTAGTTCCTTAGCCCTGAACTGATCCCAAAAAAAGCATACTCTGTGTTCCACTCTGGCACATCTCGGACTTCGTACACTGCTGCTTTTGACTGACATGCACTCTTGTAATTGCCTCGCTTATTTGCTGGACACTGACCTCGTGGGTGTGATAGCTTGTTCCTGCACCTCCCACATGGATTTTCCATGTCCTTTTTCTTGTGGGGTGTCCATCTGCTCCACTGATCCTACATCACTTTCGGAGCTGCACTGGATTTCTTCAGACTCCTCCAAATGGAGCAATGTTTGCCCTGCAAGGAGTTCACTAAAGTGAAGTTGTTGTCAAGTTGCATGTGTGCGGCTAATCTGCCATCTTGGAGCCTCACAACAATCCAGTCCTGGATCAGTTCCTCTCCTAGGACTCCATAGTTACAGTGCTCACCTAGGGCGCACAATGCTGTCATTGAGTCATTGATGGGTTCCCCTGCTTCCTGTGTATGTTAAATTTAGCCCGTTCACAGACAACATTTCTGTGCCTGTGAAATGTGCAAGAAATTTTTCCAGGACCATGTTATAGCTTTTCTTTTCTGCATCTGTTAACATCATACCCCTGAGAACATCATCTGCTTTGTCCCCTATGCAGTCTATCAGAGTGTTCACCTGATTCTCTGCTAAGCTCCTGGCTATACAAAATGTTTCAAAGCATCTGAGCCATTTTGGAAAGTCATCTGGGTTGGCAAAATTAAAAGGTTCGGGTGGCTGGATCTGATAAGTTCTTGTTGTTGTCATTGCTTAATCACGAAACAAGTCACTTTAAGCTGTACTGTACACTTAAGCAAAATTGGTGACTGTCTATTTAAATTATTCAGGTCTCCGAACATTTTCATTTTGCAAGCCTGCTTCAGTCCAGCCCAGTTTCACTTTCTCTTTACTCTCTGACAGAATTTACTGTTTTTTGACTTTTAAGCAGCCTGCCTGTTCTGCACCTCCAACTCCCACCTGACTACTGGGAGTGATGAAGGAAGAACCTAAGGTGGATTTACTGCACTCTCCCCATGGTAGTTGAGAAGAACAGTAATGGAACAGCCTTTCAGCTGGCTGGGCTTCAGTTCTTCTCCAGCTTTTTTTTCTCTCTGGTGCTGCTTTTGGTCTTGGTGTCAGGCTGCTGCTCTGGCTCTCGCTCAACCGCTTTGTCGACAGCATGGCTCTCACTCCGGACCATGCTCAACCCACACAAATGGACTCCAGCTTTTCCTTCTGGATGCAAAAATAATAAACACTCTGCAACGTGCTCTTGTAGGCACCTACTGATTCCCCATATACAGACTACTTGATGGAGGGCTACAAATTACAGATGGGCACTGATTCTATTCACTTCTGACACCATGTCATGTGTTACGCAATAAACTAGATAGGCTGTTTAAGTTACAGCACCACCTGTCACCACAGACCGCTCCTTGAGTTTTCTCAAGTCTCTGCACATTCTCTCTACCTCCTCTGGAGTGTCCACCCTGCTGCAGATTCTGGTGACATCACTTCCCTTCAAGCTCATCTGCAATGTCACTTACAAATACATTAAAGAGGAGTGGTCCCAGTACTGAGCACTAAGGCACCCTGCTGCTGACCCCCCCCCCCCTGAGTGAACTCTGTTTACAGCCACACTCTGTTGCCTATCCATTAACCAATTTCTCACCCAGTTTATCACCTTAGGATCCACTCCTACGTTGCCCAGTTTCCTTATGGGTCTTCTACGTGGTACAGTGTCGAAGGCCTTACTAAAGTCTAAGTAGGCTATGTCCACTTTCCTACCCTTATAGAAACATAGAAAAGTGATGGCAGAAGCAGACCACAGGTTCATCGAGTCTGCCCTAGGGTTCCCAAGACCTGATGTGGGTTTGGGATCTAGCCCCCCTTCTGCTTTTTAACCTTACCTAGCCCCACAGTTCCACCCCGAATCCTTGTTCTATCCCACCCCTTTTTGAAAGATGATATGGTCCTTGCACTCATCACTTCCTCTGGTAAGCAGTTCCAAGGCTCCACCACCCTTTCTGTGAACAAAATGCTATCGTATATCCCTTCTGAAGCTCCCTTCCCGTAGCTTCCATTCATGTCGAGACGGTGACCCTTTGGAATAGTTCTGTGTATGGCACCTTGTTAATGCCTCTCAAGAATTTGTAGGTCTCCATCATATCCCCTCTCTCCCTTCTTGTCTCCAGTGAGAACAAGTCAAGCTCCCTCAGATGCTCTTTGTATGAAAGACCATGGAGACTCTATATCATCTTGGTCACTCTTTTCTGCTTAGTCTCCAGCCTATCCCTGTCCTTTTTAAGTTGTGGATTCCAAAACGGGATGCTATACTCTAGGTGGGGTCTTACCAGAGACCTGTAAAGTGGGAGGACCACCTCCCTGCTCCTGCTGTCGAAACCCCTCCTGATACACCACAGCATTTAGCTGCCATGCCATTCGCTTTATTGCTTTGGCTTGTTTGTTTAAGGGTATCACATATGACAAGCCCTAGATCCCTCTCTTCCTGAGAGGTGCTGAGTTTGATCCCACTGAGCCTGTAATCCATTTTGGGATTACCTTATCTACTTCCCTGGTCACCCAGTCAAACAATTCTATCAGATTTGTCTGACATAGCCAAGCCCCCCATGAATCTGTGCTGCCTTGGGTCATGTAACCTACTGGATGCTAGATACTCACAGTCCTTTCCCTTCAGTGGTGACTCCATTAACTTCCCCTTCACTGATGTCAGACTGACCAGCCTATAGTTGCCAGTCCCTTCCTGCTATCGCTTTTATGAAGCGGAACTACATCTGCCCTCATGTCCTCTAGAAGCACTCCTGTTTCCACCGAGTTGTTGAATAGGGCTGTCAGAGGTGCAGCCAGTACCACCCTGAGCTCCCTCAACACCCTTGGGTGTACCTGTCCAGCCAACAGCACTGTCCACTTCCAGATTTGTGAGTCCCTTCAGGACTCTCTCCTCTGTAAATGGGCTTGTGTTACCTCCCTCCCTCCAGTGCTCCTGCTGCTTTTATGTGGTCCATCCCCATCCTCTGTGAATGCTCAATAGAAGTATTTGTTCAGGATATCTGCTTTTGCCTGATCCTCCTCTGCAATGTTCCCCCCCACCCATCTCTAACCTCACAATCTCTCCCCTAGTATTCCTCTTTTCCTTATGTACTGTACAAGATCTTCTCCCCTTTAGCTACCTCTTGGGCTATTCTTTCCTCAGTTTTCACCTTTGTGTTCCTCACTGCTTTCCCACTTCCCTCTGTTTCTTCTGGTACTCCTCCCTATCCTCTTCCATCTATTTATCTTTGTACCTCCTGAATGCATCCCTTTTTTGTGTTTACCTTTTCAGCCATTTCCCTCAAGAACCATAGCAGTCTCTTTTTTTCTCCTGTTTTTGTTCAGTTCCTTTGCACAGAGGTTTGTTACCTTTTCTATGCACTCTCTTAACTTGGCCTACTGTCCCTCCACCCCATCCAGGTGTCCAGGTCATCCCCCCCCCCTCACTAAGTTGTGTCTGAGGCATTCACCCATATTTTTAAACATTGCCCTTATGAAGTCCAGGACCCTTATCATTGTGTGGTTTGCTTCTACTGTCATCCTTATGTTGAACCACACAGTATGGTGATCACTAGTCTCCAGATGTCTCCCACCCTGATGTCTGTAATACTGTCCCTGTTTGTGAGCACCAGGTCTAGCACTGCCCCCTCACAAGTGGGTTCCCTGACTAGTTGCCAGAGAAATGCCTCCTGCAGGGAGTCTAGGATGTCCCTGCTTCTAGCTAAGGCTGTAGCTCAGAGGCTCTAATCTACATCCGGCAGACTGAAGTCCCCCACCAGCAGCATCTCCCCTTTTCTGCTAATGGCTTCCACTAGAGCCTTGTCTAGTTTTTCATCCTATGCTGGAGGTCTGTGGATCATGCTAGTGTGAATAGTGGTTCAGGTTACTGTTTCCTGGGTGAGCCAGAGTACCTCCAACTCCTCCATTCTCCTTGAATTACCTGTCTCCATCGCTTTGATATACTCCCTTACATATAGCACCACACCTCCTCCCTTCCTTCCCACCCTGTCTTTCCTGAACTGAGTATAGTGTGGTATGGCCATGTCCCAATCATGGTTATCTGTGCACCACAACTCTGGAATGGCCACCATATCCAGGTCTGCCTCCATCATGATGACCTTTTGGATCTGGAATTTTATTTCCAAGACTTCTAGCATTTGCACACATGGCCTCCCACACATTGTTCTCACTCTGTCTGCTGCCTCATTTTTCCCCTTTTGACCGGTCTCCTTTTCCCTTCTCTTTTTGTGACTCTTGTTCCCATCCTCCTTGTTTTCTACCACACCACTTTTTTCATTACTTTGCTCCCTGTGGGAGCTAATACCAATAGCTTTTTGTAGAGTTTTGTACCAGCAGCATTTTGGCCAGCAATAACAAGTAAAACTGGAGAAACAGGACCATTTTCATCAAATGTTTTAATCATGCAATATGCAGATCTATTATTTTGCACAGCAAAACTGCCCAGGGTACAAGCTATCCATATTTATAAAATGGGTAGGGAAAATCCTGTGTCCTGATTGGTCAATACTCATGCATTAGATCTGTCCAACTCATGGGTAAAAACTAGTTCTACCAACCAGGACATGGGACATGTAAGAAATTACCGAGCCACTGTATAGAATTATAAAAAAGTCACCATATTTTTAGCCCCTTAGTAAGATTTTCCCCACACCCTACTTTACTGTCCACGCCATATAATAGCCTCTTTGTTTGTCTACCAAAACACAGAAGACAATATATTAACACTTAATTCTGCATTTTCTTTAAGTTTTTTGTATCCTCTTTTTTTATTTATGATCTGCTCCATCTTGTTCCACCTGCCCTGTGCTGTAGAATCAGATTTTTCATGACACCAGCCTGCCAGCAGCTCACTAACTTGCTCACTTCCTTTCATCAGTGAGCAGCAGCTGCAGACCTTGCAAGATTCTTTCTCTTCTTTCTGTTACAGTCCCAGACACTGTAGCCCCTTTTATGCTGAACTGCTTCCTCTACCCTGCCACCAGACAGGCCACTACTCAGTTGCTACCCTGCCCTTTTGCCAGTTTGCTTGTGCTTGCCGTCAATGACTACAGCAAAAAAAGGAAAAACTAAAAAAAAAAAAACATAAAATAAATAAAAGGCAGTCGTGTGTGTGCGCGCATATGTCTGTGTACGCTCCCCTGTTCCCCTGCTCTCTCCATAATGCATGCCAATATGCTCCTGCTCAATATCTACACAAAAAACCTAAACTAAACAAAAACATAAATTAAAAGCAGTCCTTTTTCTGTGTGTATTTGTGTCTGTCTTTCTGTCAGTCTGTGTTTGTCTATAAGGGGGGGGGGATATCCTGGGTCTATATTTGGGTTTTGAATGGGAGTGTATAAGCTCATTATTCTGAGCCCACTAAAAACTACAGCTACAGAGGTCACAGTAGTCCTAAGTGAAAAAAAAAAAATATACATCCAGCTGATGCTGGTGGAGGAAGTATTTGATGTCAAATTTATAAAAAGATTTAACTTTTTTTATTATTTAAACTGATAGTTGTAATTTTAACAAACATATAAAATACAGAGTCCTATTTTATAAGTGCAATAAGACACTCTGGGGATGTGCATTAGACAGTTCTAACAGCGGGCCTCATGCTTTACTATGCCCCAGACCATGTGTTAGATCCGTCTAATGCACACCCCGTTGTGTCTTATTGCTGACACAGTACAAACAATGAACCACTGCCAAAATACAATTAAATTAAAAACAAGGCATGAGATTGCAGAATACATCTCCCTAATTTTTTTTTTCATTACATCCTCTACCCTGCCGCCATTCACTAAAAATATACCACCAACAGCTTAACCTGGTTCAATTTCAGTTCCTTACCATCTGTATCCCCAGTCGCCCCCTTAAAAGGGACTTGTAGGCCCAGTGGGCTTACCGGGTCAACAAAATTCAATAAATAAATAAATAATGTAGAGCCTTAAGGTCTTCCAAGGTTCACATACTCTGAATTATGGACTGGTGTTTTGTTTCATTTGCTTAGAACCACAGCATGAAACAAAGCGTGGCTTGCAAATGCATAATTTGCAACAAGCCCTGTACCTCCTAGTTCTGATAGCATAATGTAGTATCTGATGCAGAAAAGCCTGTTAAAAAAAGTATATAACCTCCCTTCAGGGGTTCGGTTTGCTTTATTTGCATTCATTATGCACTGAATTTTTTTAGCATTATTTTTATGTTACACTATATTTTCTCCACAATGCTGGTACTGAACTAAGTGGCATCAAAGACAACAAAAAGCCAGAGACTGCTGAACATGTTTGGTAGCAACGAAACACCCTACTATTGTTGTTTAGTACAACTGTATGATGACGGTAGTGTATTTACTGAACCTTATGCTGACCGCAGGTTTGACAGTATTAATCTCATAGCCTTCCCTATAATTGGCTTACTGTGGTCTGTCTTTATTTCCACCATCATGCTCATCGCCATGGTAATGGCTTTAGTGCTGCTGTCTTTACAGCATGCTTTACTTCATATGACCTATGCAAACCAGCTCTCCTGGAATAATTTTGTTTGGCCTCGGAAACTGCAACAAGGCAGAGTGTATGAGATGCAGGCCAAAGTGAAAGCAAACAAAAATGGGTCAGAAAAACTTAAACCCGCACAGATCAAAATTTGTCAAAACAAGGCCTTGGTTTAAACCAACAAGAAAGGGCCACAGTGGAACTTGAGCCTTGACAAAGCATGGACTGTGTGTGTGTTTTTTTTATTATTATTATTTTTAGCCCAGCTGTAGAAAATGCCATCTAATGAACCTGTCTGGTGCTGCTGTCCCCATCCTGTCAGGCATGTCAGGAAATGACAAGCACTGGGGACAGGCCGCCGCCAGTCATAGACAGGCCTGCCAGCTGGAGAGTTCAGGCCCAATCTAATCACACCACCAGAAAATAACTTTCATGGTTTCAGCTTGACATGATGGGCTCAGGGAAAGAAAGAAAGGGGGGAAAAAAAAGGATGATCACAATGCTTTTTGTTTCAATTACGTAAGAATTTTCCATGCGTTAATTAAAAAGGAACCACTAGCACACGTGTGTCTTGCTGCTTTATATTACCAAAAACCCCATATGGAGTTAATGTCATTATTAAAAGAAAGAGGGAAGGAGGGAGACAAACAACCCAGTCTGGCACTATTGTGCCTGGAGTGCATCAGATACGGAATAATACAGCACCAAACATGATCAAAAACCACTCAAATGTATATCCTTTTTTAATGACCTATCTTTTGCAGCATGCATGGTAAATTATTCCCATTAGTATTCGGAATAAATCCAAAATGTCTTTTTCTACGATTAATATACATTAAAACAGCCATATTTAAAAAAATGATTTGACTAGTAGCAATGATCAGATCAGAATAACAATGTGTGGAAAGTGGAAAAATCTCTTTGAGGCCCAGATGGAACAACATCCAAGAAATACAATAAAGTAATGCTGCCCTAATACCTGAAACCAGAAGAATTAGGAAATTTTCTACAGTGACATATATTACCAGTAAATTACTATAAACAAGTACTGTCTGCACCCATTTTCATTTTGAATGAAAAAAACTCAGTCACATTACACATACATCTTATAGCTCAGGTTTTAGACCTTCAGTCTGAACTGTTCATAACCAAAGTCTTCCATCCCTTTCTTTTTTTTTTTTTTAACTGCAGCTGTTCCTCAATGACTAATTGTTGATCCCTATAAATAATTCCTGCCAATGACTAACTTGGTTTGAAGCATTGATTACTTCTACTGGTACGCATCCCTGACAACAAAAGCAAGTGCTTGTTTTGTATTGAGAAATTAAGCAAACAAAAAAAAAGTACTTCAAACTGTGGCACCCACCATATCACTGGGATCTGTGGACTCCCTTGCAATTACCTACTGTTATTAAAAAGAGATATTTCACTTCTATCACATTCCAAAATTATATTTTACAGTGACTGCAGGGAAGGTGTTTCTTGCTTAATATCACTTCAAATCTTTTTTAATAACACAAATGTTAAACACGCCACCTTCTTTCGTCAAACCTGAAAGCATAGTCTTGCCATTAGCGTATGCACCACTGCTTTATTGCTGCATTATTTGATTCATTTCATTCATCCAGGAGCAAGGCAAGCTCTGGCCTCCTGACCCCAATTTTCACTCGAAGAAACAAATTTCTTTTTTGCAAACTAACTCAATTTTTCTCCTGTCAACCTTTAGCCTAGCTTTAAAATATTAATCTCATTTCCATTACAGTAGGCATACATGTTTGTCGCATCCAAAGTTACTTAAACTCACTGTACTTACCCAACAAATTCTGCCCCTTGACAACACCTCTGCATCTACCTCTGAAACATGCTAGCATAATATTTACAGGAGTCATTTTATGCCAAACACAATGCAGATTTTGTCTGTATTATGGAATTTAATTTTCTTTTAAAATGCATTTTCAGACACTTGTGTTTGCATTCTTCCTGGTTGTTAGAATATTATATAATCTGTTTGTCTTTTTTTTAATTCTAAGAGTACAATGACTATCATGAAGAATTTAAAAATTTTTGTATTTTAAATGTCCGTAACAGGTCCAGGTGTAACAGCAGCACTTTGGGAAAGTAGATGTTACAGACAAAAGAAGGCAAAAGCTCATTGAGTTTGTCTGACGTTTCTCAGAGGCAGTACCCTATAATGCCACTGTAGTTTCTATAGCTATGTAGATTATTTTTAACCTTATCTATCGAATCACGCTCCCCTATTTCTTATGGAATTACATGAACACAGGAGTAACAGACAAAGGAAGGCAAAAGCCTGTCAAGTCTGCACTGCCACCAGGGAGACTGGGATTTACAAACAATTCAGAGAACCCCTCAATTAGGGTGGCTGAAGGTCAGGTGCATCATGGAGATGAAACGCTTGGCTCCTGAGAAGAAAGGGTGCAGGCCTCCCTGGATTCATGCAACCCTTGCCAGGACCAGGGAGCTGTATTGGCATTTGCTGCTAAGACAGCAGCTCATCCACCCTTCCAACTGGAGGAAGAGCTCAGCCTCATGGCACAACTGTTGCATGGGTGATGGGAATAATAAATTACAAAAATATAGTGTAGCTACATGAGTCCATGAAAACCTAAACGGGAGGGACAGTGTGCTCCCAATTATTTGACCAACATATATATTTGGACACAGATGCTACAGAGGCTGTGACCTCTCTGGAAACTCTAAAAAACTTGAAGGGTTGAATTTTTAAAAGGGTGGGATGTCAATGTCTGTATCCGACTGAATGCATCTTGCATTGCCTGCTCAATTTTAAAAGGGCTGTCGGTATTTGCGACAGTTGTACGCAGTTTGCACATCTTGTATTATTTAAAAAAAATGACACAAATAGGGATTTGGTCATTTTTGACACAACTGTGACAACTTTCCTGATGCTACAACTTCCGAGTTTCAGATGCTGTTAGATGGTCTAGCAGTATGGATTAAATCTGCTTTAGAAATAGGTTAAGCTGATTTTAAGATAGATAGGCTTCCCAAAATCCCACCTGTATAATTGACACAAATCCTGTTTATAGTTTACATATTGCCTGAATTTATCTTTCCCTCTGCCTTTATTACTAATGACAGCTACTATACTTGAACATAGGATTTTCTTCTACAGACTTCATTTGCTCTTGCAGTTTGTCTACATGTGATATCATAATCCTTCGTTAAGGAATCATAGTTGGTTGCTGTGGAAATGATCATAATGTCATAAGCAGGAGCTAATGACATCAGGGGCCAGATATTCAAAGATTAGTGCACCCAAGGACTTCTGGTTGAGCCGAGAACCAAGATGGCGGTGTAGTACTGAGCTCCGCGATCCCCCCTCACTAAATCCCTAGCAATCGGCAAGTTTTACTACCTTTGAGATCCAGAAAGAAGTATAATCGCAGGAACTATGGCTAAAACGATACAAAAGTAGCTTACTTGTACACGGAAGAAAGCGGAAAAGAATAGATCCAGCAGCCGCGATGTCGGCCCAGGAGGCCTCTGACTCAGAGCTATCTGTGGCTCCATCTGAAATCACAGAACAGATTACTGCAACCCGTGGTAAAATAAAGAACAAACGAGTGAAGCTTGATACAATTTACAAAGAACTGCTGGAATTTTGGGCTGAAATAAAAGAAATGTATGGGGAGCTGCAAAGAGATGTGGCGAATTTAGAACAACGAACTGATTCCACTGAGAGACAGATCACGATAGTGGAAAATAGAGTCGATGACATAGAGGAATCTTTACATGAGTTACAAGATCATTATGCTCTCCTCCATTCCAGACAAGAGGATGCAGAGAATAGGGCTCGACGTAAGAACATTTGAATTTATTGTATCCCTGAGGGCTCAGAGGGCCAGGATCTCCCTAATTTTATCACAACTCTTCTGAAAACAGCTTTAGAACTGCCCTCAGATGTGTCTTTGGAATTAGAGTGAATCCACAGGGTGCTGGGCCTGCAACCTAACGATCCAAATGCAAGACCTCGGTCTATAATACTCCGCTTAAAGTTACGCAGTAAAAGAAAAGATTCTGTCAGCAGCATGGCGTAATGGGAAGATTTTCTATGAAGAGACTCGAATTTATAGAGATAATGATTATGTCCTCAAACCATGAGAAATCGGAGGGCATATGCAGACATTCTCCCAGTTTTAAAGGAGGCAAATATCAAGTTTTCCACCCCTTACCCTGCTCGCCTTGCTGTGCAGCACCTGACAGGCAGGAAGGAGTTTCACTCAGCAGAGGAGGCTAGGGAAGAGCTTCTCAAAATGGGAATCCAGATTAAAAAGAGAGCCGAGTCAAGAAATATGATCTCCTCGATGGTACCTAGATGGCAGACAATGACTCCACGTGAAGAACGTAGACAAGTGGGAGAACAGAGACTGGACAGTCTGAAGAGCTGACTCGCTATATTTTGTAGACCCACCCATGGCAGAACCTGATTCAAACTTAGAAAAACACGGAGAAGTGTTCGGTGAATTTAGTCTACATATAGACTTTTGAAGACTTTAACCACAGAGACTAACATAACTGGGGTTGAAGCCTGAATCCAGGATGTTGTGCAGAGTCAATCTCAGGCTGGTATATATAGGCCTACAATGGAGTTCAGTTATTTCTGTGTTAAACAACTATATATGGCTTTATAATTATTAGGGGGAGTAAACGAAGCTGAAAAGAGGAGGGTTTACTGTACAAATAATTAGAGATATGTTTGATAGCCTAATGTCTGCAAAAGAAAATTACAATCAGAAGCTGAGAGGGGAGTCTGTGATTACCATCAGGCCATTAGGCTCATGTTTAAGTTAGAAGGGCAGCAAAATTTTACACTTGGTTGCACACCGTAGGGGCTCCGAGCCACCAGCGGGCGTGCGGCGACCGCTAAGCCGAAAAGGGAACCAGGAGGCCGGGAGAGACAGCCAGAAAGGTACGGGAAAGCCGCATCCAATCGGAAGGCGACCGCCAGCTGAGCCTTGCCTCTGATTGGTGCGCCTTCCCCATTGACTTTTGCTTTGCTTGCACCTCCAAAACTGGCCAGGATTTCTGCTCTTTTATAGCAAAATTCTCCAAAAAGAGCTGTTTTTGCCTTTATTTTGTGTGAATTGTAAAAATGTTTCACTGATTACTGTTTTTTGTGACTACAGTCCTTTGGTGGGACTTGTGCTGGGTTAGGCGCTAGGCAGGCCCCCCAAGTCTTTGTTGTGCAAATCTTTTTAGCACCAGTTGCAGAATCTTTTGATTGCTGCAATCTAAGTCTTTCTGACTGCCCTCTCCTCTGTCTCCTCCTTTCCAGCGGCCCCTGCCCTCGAGCACCAGTGACCGTGAGGGCTCCGAGCCACCAGCGGGCGGGCGGCGACGCTAAGCCGAAAGGAACCAGGAGGCCGGGAGACAGCCAGAAAAGTGCGGAAAGCCGCAAAATGTTTGCCCACCCCCCCTTCAGGGTGTTTCTTTTATACACACTTTCCGCTAATCTCCGATCTCCATCCATAGCTAATTCCTAGCCAATACCAGGCTCCACTCCTCACACCACCATTAGTATCTTAACCCCTAGCTACCTTCCACCATGCAGCTGTTACTCTTAATGCTGCTCTGCCCTCACCTTCCTCATATCCTGAGAAGGGAGACCGATACAGCCCATGCCCTGGTGTTCAAAGGCGGCTATTCAAGCTGCCCCCTCTTTTATCCATAGTGGATGTCTTCCAATTCCTCAAGTATACACTACCGCTTCTACACTATAATCCTTGGTTTATCCCACAAAAGCTCATCCAGTTCTGTACCTCATAGCCCCCAATTCCATTCTTGGCAGTACAGAGCCCCCTATACCTGTCCATCAAGCTGGTATTATTTGACAATTTACCTAACCACACAGCAGGCTCAAGACCCTCTAAATACTGGACCCCAAGCAAGAAGAAAATCCTCTGGCTATTCCTTCCTTCTATCCTTGAAGCCCTCATTAAATTAATTTCTTTCTGCTGATCTGTGCTGGACTATTGAAATCAATCCTGGACCCACAGAGCTCTATCTCCCAGCTGGTTTGCCACCATAAAAAGGCTAAGTTTTCTTCATATCAACGTCTGCAGCCTCCTTAAAAGTTCTCATTAATACAAGCCTGGGTTGCACATACCTTACCTGACTTTCTGGTAATCTCCGAAACATGGCTCAAATCTGCAACAAATGACAGAGAAATAAATCTTCCCAACTATCAGCTCTTCAGATCTGATTGTCCATCCAGGGGCGGTGGAGTGGCCATTTATGTTAAAGCAAATATCTCTGCATCCAGCCTCAATATTACATCACAGCCAAAGGAATTCGAATGTTTATCCCTCAAGATATCTCTTCCCAATATGTCAGCTTTTCAATTGATTGGTTGCTATAGGCCCCCCTCAGCAGGCCTAAAACTCCTATCCCACCTGGACACTATAATTAAATTAGGCCCAGAAGACACCATTATTTTAGGCGACCTGAATCTAAATTGGCTAGCCAATACATCCGCACCCCTAGTATCCTTTTGTGACACTCATGGTTTCACTCAATTAATTAAAGAACCAACAAGGATTAACCCAAAAAACAAAAGTAACAGCACACTTCTGGACATTATGTTGGTTAATAAGCCTCATCTGTATTCTCACGCTGGAGTGCTATTTAGTGATATAAGCGATCATTGTCCCATAGCTGGCATAAGATCATCATTCAAGCCATCCAACCAACAAAATTTCTCCCAAGAAGGTCTAAAAGAACCTTAATATCACAGGATACCTCCATGATCTGTGTCACACCACACACTGGCAAATTCTATCTCACAACTTCAGTAGAGATAACTCTACAGGTCTTAAATGACATTATCACAAGTGCCCTCAACATACATGCACCCTCTCCAGTGTCAGAACCAAGCTCAAATCTTGTCGCTGGTTCTCTGCTGACCTTAAATCTGCATTGCTTGCTAGAGATAAGCTCTGGAAAAGGGCAAGAAAGACCAAGGACCCAAATGATTGGCTTCAATTCAGAAAAGCCAGAAACTCCTGAACAAAAAAAGTGAGAACTGCCAAGGCTGCCTTCTATACAGCTGAACTGGATGCCTCCTACCATAACCCTGCCAGATTCTGGGGGACCATAAAGGGGATCTTAGGACAAGATTCTAACCCTGTCTTACCACCCAAAGTGCACCTAAACAATGTGGATATCACTGACAAGCAAGAAATCTTGAACGCCTTCAACAATCATTTCACTACAGCCGGCCTAGCATTCGACTCCTCTCCAGCAAATCTAATGCGGTCACAATTAAACTTCCAGTCTACTGAGGGACAAAAGGCTGCTTCCATATCTTCCTTCAAGCCAATACTATTAAAACAAGTAGAAGACCTACTACTCCATTTGGACACAACTAAAAGCGCAGGTGCAGACTCTCTGGACCCCTACTTTCTAAAAGTTGCACTGCACGCCTTAGCAGCCCCCTAACTCACCTTTTCAATTTGTCCCTAGCCACTGGATCTATTCCTACAATATGGAAAACAGCTCAAGTGTTTCCCCTACTCAAGGCAGGTGATCCCATGGACCTCAATAACTATAGGCCCATATCCATCTTACCAGTATTGTCCAAAATGCTTGAAAAATTAGTGAACAGCCAATTAAGTGCCTACCTTGACACCAATAATCTCCTTAACCCAGCTCAATCTGGGTTTAGATCCATGCACAGCACCATCTCTGCCTTAGAAAGTTTCTAATGATTGGCAGACTGAATTAGACAAAAGAATAATATCTGTGCTGTATTTCTGGATTTAAGCAAAGCCTTTGATATTGTGGACCATGATCTACTAATCTCCTCTCTACATTCCATAGGCCTCGACTCAGTCTCTCTTCAATGGTTCAGATGCTACCTCTCGGTAGACTACAGCATGTAAAAAATGAAGGTGACCTATCTACCTCAAAACCACTCTAAGAGGTGTACCACAAGGTTCCATCTTGGGCCCTATCCTCTTGCCATTTATATCAATAATATTGACTCCAATCTCACCAAATCTAATATTCACCTTTTGCAGATGATACTGTCCTATATGTCAGTAATCCTACACCATCAAAAGCCTGTGAACTTTTACAATCTGAGTTCTCTCTGCTGCAGCACAAATTACTAGAAAAGAAACTCCTACTGAATGCCAAAAACAAAAGCCATGTTCTTCTCCTCCAAGAGCTTCTCTTCCACTCTCTCACCAATCACCCTTCCCAATTATCTACCATCCTTGGTGAGAAGTCTGGACTATGTGGATAAATTTAAATATCTTGGGGTTTGGATTGACAATAGACTTGACTACACTAGCCACATTGAAGAACTCCTGAAGAAGCTCAGACAGAGACTTGGCCTATTTTACAGAATAAAACATTACCTAACCAGAGATTCTAAACAAAGATTAATCCTGGCATCATTCCTATCCCTCATTGATTATGCTGATTTCCTATATAGTCACTGCTCCTTTCCACTTAAACAAACTGGATACCTTGTACCATAGAGCTCTTAGATTCATTACAGACCTTCCTTTCAGCACCCACCACTGCTCTCTCTATACTGCAGTCGGCTGGACATCCCTACATCATAGAAGAAACAAAATGCTGCTCTATGGATCTACAAAGCTCTAACAAACAATTACCATCCTACATTTCAGATTGTTTTACCCAGGTCATATCCAGACCATATGCCCTACTGAATAATAAACTCATTATGCTGAAGATACCTATTACCTGTACCTGGCATGGGAGGGCTGCAATCAGCTACTCTCTAGCACTTATTTGGAACTCTCTTCAAAAGATCCTGAAGTTGAATACCCTCATTCCAATAGCATCTTTCAAAAAGCTATACACTAATCTCTTTTCAGAGCCATGCAACTGTTTCCACAAGGCCTAGTCCTATCACAATCCCCTTTCTCCCACACCCCTTTTTTTGCACTTCCACCCCAATTTGTTTTGTAGCTTTCACCCACTTAACTCATACCTGACCTTATTCCAAAATCCCATCACCCTAGCTTTAATCTTTCATTACTGTCTTATTTTGTTCCTTTTTATTATAACCAGTTTCTTTGGCTCATTGCTTTGTATATATGTGAATATTCTTGTATCTGTTCATTTACAATGTCTTTGTTTTTGTATTCAATCTGTATCTTGTATTTGTGTAAAAATTTGTACCTTTATATTGTTATGACCAATCAGGTCCATCTTGTAAATGAGCTATGCTCAATGATGCTCGCCTGAATAAATAAAGATTTTGATTGATTGATTGATTGATTTGGAATTTATTTTAACATTCTGCCCACCTTTTGTTTTTACTTTAGAGGGTATTTACACCCTTTGGGGGCCCGAGAGCAACACGCACCCTGATTACCTCCAGTTCCTTCTGTTGGTATGGAGGAACATGTAGGGAGAAGGTAAAGAATCTCCCCTACCTTGGAAGTCGCATTAGATGTACATAGTTCGAGTGTTGAGGTGGAGTTCTCAACTCTTGGTTCACACAGTAGCTGTACAGTATGTACAAACTAACATACTTAAAATAAGTAAAAAAAACAGTTGTTTCATTTTTCCAGTTTTATTTACAGCTACAGCAGGACAGCAGAGTTGCCAGTAATATTCAAGTCAAAGATACACATGGGTGGAATTGTTTTTGGGGGAGGGAGGCATGGCGAGGGGTTAAGGGCTATGACTTGAATGTAAGGAAAAATATTTCAAGGTACCTTTACAGTGGATCCAAATTATATCCTCCTATTTTGCTGGTGGAAAGAAAGGGGATGAGGTGTAGGGGTGAGGTTCAAATTCAATATAATCTTCTATAATGGCGACTCAATTTATCCGGGTGTTGTCCCTTAATATAAATGGGTTGAACAACCCGATTAAAAGAGTAAGACTCGTACAATATTTAAATAAATATTTATCTGATGTCATATTTTTACAGGAGGCCCATCTGACAGGGTCGAACACTCTAAATTATTGGGAGGGGGAGGTATCGGGTGTATGCTTCGTCTTGCCCTAATGGAAAATGACGTGGAGTAACAATTATGATTCCCCGGACCTCTCCTTTCCACCTATCCTCACAGCTCACAGATTCTCAGGGAAGGTATGTAATTCTTAAGGGGACACTGTATGGGAAAGAGGTAACACTGGTGAACGTGTATTTTCCTCCAATGATGCCAGTAATGGTACTAAAACGATTCTTTGGCAAATTAATAAATAATCTTCAGGGATGTTTGATTATGGGTGGAGATCTTAATCTCACTTTGAACCCCATTTAGATTCATCAGCCCCACATAAACATAGATCTTCCCCGGCCTTGAAATACTTCAGGACTAATATGGAAGCAGTTGCCATGACCGATGTTTGGATGTTTTTCTATCCATCAACAAGGGGATATACTTTTTATTCCCCTTGTCATGATTCCCATTCCAGATTGGATTCTTTTTTTATTACTTGGGAATATACAGAATACTTATAAGACCTAACAATTGGTCCCAGATTTCTTTCTGATCATGCACCTCTATTTTTGAAACTAGATTTTAAAATCCCTAAGAAAACCACTGGGTGGCACCCGAACACCTCTTTTTTTAAGGGATAAACCCTTTAGAGATAGCTTCACAGCTAAAATTTCCCAGGTTATTGCAGAAAACTCAGGAGGTGAGGTCTCCACATCCATTTTGTGGGATACAATTAAGGTGGTTATCCGTGGGGAGATCATAGCTTATGCAGCGGCTAGAAAAAAAACTGGGATAAGCAATATATTAAACTTCACGGTGTATTGAAAGACCTTCAGGCCCATGTCCCTATAACTGAAGAGATTAGGACACAAATTAAGCAAACAAAAGCTAGTTTACAGAAGCTTTTAGATGAGAAAACTCAACAGGCTTTATTTTATCTGAAATCATATAGGTTTGAGGGAGGGCCAAAAGGGGCTCAGAATCTGGCTAGAAGATTAAGAAGGCAGAGGACTGCTACATATATTTCACACTTAACTGAGTCTGCATCTAATACCAGGGTAACTCACTCAGAACAGATAGCAGTTAGCTTTCAGAATTATTACTCCCAGCTATATACCGCCCCTGAGCTAGCTGACACGAATAAGTTGGAGAACTTTTTTCACTCCCTTACACTTCCCCAATTACCAGAAGATGTGGTAGAGAGACTAAAGCTCCCGATAAGGGTGGATGAACTTAAAAGGGTGGTGACAGATAGTAAAACCTTAAAAACTCCAGGCCCAGATGGAATTCCTGCGGAATGGTATAACACTTTTTACAAACAGATTGCCCCGGTATTAGTTAAGTCATTTCAGGAGATACAGGAGGGCCCCCCTCCTGGGATTATACTAATATCTCTCCGGTGTTGAAACAAGGTAGACCCCCAGATTTAGTTACTTCATATAGACCAATATCCATACTCAACATGGATTATAAGTTGTTTATGTCTGTATGGACTCATAGAATAGAAGAATTGATTCCCCAAGTTAGTGAATCCAGATCAATCAGGGTTTGTCCAGAATTGACAAACTTTGGACAATATCCGAAGAACAGTACATCTCCTTGATTATGTGAATAAGAGAAAAATTCCGGCAACCTTTGTCAGCCTAGATGCTGACAAGGCTTTCAACTGGGTTAGCTGGATTTTCTTATGGAGGACCCTCTCTGAGTTTGGGTTCCCAGGGGAATTTATTTCCCTGCTAAAAAGGGTATATGTCTCTCCAAAAGCACATATCAAGGTGAATGGTCAGCTATCAGATAGGATACATCTAGGCAGAGGGACTAGGCAGGGTTGCCCACTTTCCCCACTTTTGTTTGCCTTATATATTGAACCACTTGCAGAGGCCATTAGGCGAAATCCTGACATTCACGGGATACCTCTTGGGGGGGGGGGGGAATTTACTCTCTCATTATATGCGGATGATATATTGCTGACCCTATTAGACCCTGAAAGCTCAGTCCCGGCCATTTTGGAGGTGATAGAGAGGTTTTCGGAGGTTGCTGGATATAAGATTAATATTCAAAAGATGGAGAGTCTCCCCCTTAACTTTGTCCCAACCCATGGTCTGAATGCTCTATTACCAGCTGGATGGCAAAATAACAGAATTCGATATCTGGGAGTCGTAATTCCCACAGATCTGGATCTTTTAGAGCTCCTGAACCTGGAGCCTGCAACTGTTGCCATAGAACAACTAATAGGAAGGTGGGCACATTTGCACTTATCATTCCATCAGCGTATACAGACTATCCGAATGATGGTCTTTCCAAAGATCGTATACTTTTTTCAAACTTTACCCTTAATTCCATCCAGGTTTTATTGTTTTTCCTGGGATAGAATATTCTCTAGGTTTGTCTGGGCCAGGAAACATCCTAGGATAAAATGGTCATCCATACAGCTACCTATTGCCAAAGGAGGCTTAAACCTCCCTAATCTAAAAGAATATCACAGGGCCACGACATCTAAAGTTATATTTATGTGGCTTAATAGACATACTATGCCACCGTGAAAATTAATTGAATTTACCCTGAATGACCTCCATGCTATATTGCTGGTTTTGTTTTCTCCATTAGACTCCATTCCATCCTTGAGGGACTTCATGTGGGGGACCCGTAACATACTAAAAATATGGTATCAAATTAGGTCAGCTCAGGAACTTGCAGAGCTTTTTTTTTATTTTCAACTGGTGACTAGGGAAAGACAGTTCATAGCAGCCAGCCAAGACCATACATTTGAGGAGTGGTATAAATTAGGCCTTTCAATGTTTTACCAATTTCTAGACATACATGGGGTGATGCCCTTTGCCTCCCTACAGTCTAAATTTGGACTCCCTTTCACACATCACTTTAGATTTTTGCAGATATGTTCATATCTGATGGATCTGGGTTCCACTCAATTGGCCCTTCCCTCCTCGAAGCCTAATTTCATGAATCTGTTAATTGAGGCAATTGAGGGTAAACTCCCAACACAATTAATTGGTCGGCTTTACAGAGCATTGAGGGAAAATTGGAAGCAGGCCACAGAGAATGTTTTGACTAAATGGAATAAAGAATTAAATACCCAGATTGCATATGATAAATGGCTAGAGCCAATTATCCCGTCCATGAAGGCTTTTTCAGATCCCTATTGGCTTGAATATATTTGGAAATGCTGCATGCATTTTTTTATGTCTCCAGATAAAATAGCTAAATTCCTACCTGGAAACTTGGGGAAGTGTTGGAGAGAATGCGAGCAGGTGGAGGCTAATACCTCCCATGTTTTCTGTACATGTCCAAAAATATCCCAGTACTGGAAAGATATTGCCAGGAGTCTTCAAATATTAATTGACACGGATTTGGTTTTAACAAATCAAATGATTCTGTTATACATTGGTGAAGAAGGTTCAGTACCCCCCAAAAAAAGCAAGCTTTATTTATATTTGGCGGCAGCTAAAAAGGTAATCACCCGCTTATGGCGGAAGTCCACAGCCCCAACTTTAACCCACTGGCACTCTGTAGTGTCAGAAATCTATTACCTGGAACGACTCTTTGCTAAAAGAGCTGATCGTATTCCCCAGTTTGAAATCTATTGGAGGTCATGGGTCCTCTATATTTCCCCATTAGATGACTCATTTATCCCCTAATGAGATAAACCCCTTGGTACCTGCTTCTCTCTTCCCACATGTAGTTCATTATCAAATCAATGATACCAACGGACATTATATGCCTGAAGAGATTTGTACAAATGGCCTAAACTGGATAAAATGTCTTGTAATAAATGAACTTCCACTGTATGTGTATATCATGAACAATAAAATTGATGTACATATGTATTCCTGCTGTATTACTGACCTGAAAAATAAAGAATATAAAAAAAATTAGTGCACCCACAAATAAAATTTGTGGATGCATTAATCCAGATTTGTGCTGGCACTCCTGACTGGCCCATATTTAGAAGCTCCAGGAGCAACAGCACAATCCTGAAGTGCCATAGGTTGCGGCTATGAAAACGAGGGGGTCCCTCCATGCATATTGGTGCAGCAGTATATTCAAAGGTTTGCGGCGACCATAAACAGCCCCCAAAATGGCACTATTTACCACTGCCTAAAACCACCTTTTAATGGTGTGCCCCCACCTTCCCGAAGGTAGGAGCGTCAGTACTGCAGCTGCCTGCCCTGATCCCCCATTGTGTATTCCATAAAGTTATCCCTAGTGTCTAGTGGTACTCCTCACCCCCCACCCAATCACCTGTTTTTTGTCAGAAAATGCACTTTTTGGCAACTAGTGGCACACCACACCCACGATCACCCATTTTATGTTAGTAAATGCATTCCCTGGCAACTAGTGGTACCCTCACCCCCCCAATTACCTGTTCTTTGTTAATAAATGCATTTTGCTGGTTGCTAGTTGCACCCCACACCCCCCGATCACCCATTCTATTCTATCTTATCTATCCCTGGTGTCAAGTGGTTCCCCCAACCCCAATCACCTGTTGGCAAAAGTAAACCTATTTAGTGGTGGTCCCATACCTCCATCCATCCTGCCCGCTTCATGGACCACCACGTCGTGCAACCCCCCTTACCATGATGTCCTGTAGCAATCAGCAATGTCCAATATGGTGACTGGCACAGTCTTCATTTCACCTCCTAGGCCAGCCACCATGCGAGCTATCAGTAAGCACATGTACAGTATACTGTGCACATGGTCACTCACATCTCACATGATGGCAGGCCAAGGAGGTGACTGGACAGCTGTGCTGGTCACCATGTTGCGCATCACTTGACTGCTGCAGGACACCAGGGTGGGGGGTGTGTGCGGGGCAGTGGTCTGTGAGTAGGTAGAATGGGTGGGGGCACACTGGACCACCACTGAATAGGTTTGCTTTCATCAGCCGGCTATCGGGGGGAACCACTGGACACCAGGGATGAATAAGATAGAATGGAACAGATGATCAGGGGGAGGTGCAACCTGCAGTCATGGAATGCATTTGCTGAGAAAGGACGAGTGATCAGGGGTGGGGGGGGTACCACTAGTCACCAGGGAATGCATTTGCTAAGACAGAATGGGTGATCAGGGAGTAGGAGGCGCCACTAGCTGCCAGGTAACACTGTATGTGTGCTCACTGAGAGCTCACATGATGGCCAGCCATGGAGGTGAGAGGTGGGCTATGCTGGTAACTGTATTGGGCACCGCTGATCACTGCAGGACACCAGGGTAAGGGGAGGTGCAGGGTAGTGGTCTGTGAGCCAGCAGGAAGGGTGGGGAGACACTGGACCACCACTTGAACATGTTTACTTTCATCAATGGGTGATTGAGGGGCAAGGGAACCACTGGATACCAGGGATAGATAGAATGGAATGGGCAATCAGGGTTCAGGAGTGTCACTAGCCACCAGGGAATGCATTTGCTGACAAAGAATAGGCAGTTGGGAGGGGGAGATACGAGACACCAGGGATAACCCTTCATTATATGGAACTGGCGATCGGGGGTTGGGAGGTGCCACTAAGCTCCAGGGATCACCTTTCAGTATGTGGAACTGGCAATTGGGGGGTAGGGGTGCTACTAGATACCAAGGATAACCTTTCAGTATATGGAACTGGCAATCTGGAGGTGGCCAGTGCCACTAGATAACAGAGATAACCTTTCAGTATAAGGATTTGGTGATCGAGGAGTGGAGGGTGCCACTAAACAACAGGGACAATCCTTCAGTACCTGGAAGTGACGATCAGGGGTGGGGGTGCCATGAGACACTGGGGATACTTTTTCAGTATATGGATCTGGCGATTGGAGGTGCAGGGAGCCACCAGACCCCAGGGATTGCATTAGATGATGAAGAACAGGAGTTCAGGGGTGGGGGTGTCACTAGCCACCAGGAAATGCATTTGCTGACAAAGAACAGATGATCAGAGGTGAGGGTGCCACTAGTCACCAGGGAATGTATTTGCAGACAATGAATGAGCAATAGGAGTGGGGTGCCACTAGACACCAGGGAATGTACTGTATCTGCTGACAATGAATGAGCAATAGGGGTGGGGGTGCCACTAGACACTAGGGATAACCTTTCAGTATACAGAACTGGTGATTGGGAGGGTGGGGGGATGCCACTAGGCATCAAGGATAACCTTTCAGCACATGGATCTGGAGACTGGGCCTTGGGGGGAGCCAGTAGACACCAGTGATTGTATTAGATGATAAAGAACAAGTGTTCATAGGTAGGGATGCCACTAACCACCAGGGAATTCATCAGACACTCACAGGATGGGCACTAATGGGCTGCTGCGCATCATGCAAAGGAGCCCATAATGGGCATGCATATGGCCCCTTAGCACTTTTCATGCCCTCTGGACTCACTTGCATGTTGTGGCTGAATATGGCCCACAGGGGTCAATGTGCTATCTGTTTTGGTTAGTGCTATTCCCTGTGGGCTATATACAGCCCAGGTCTGTGTTGGGGCAGTGCAGTATCACTTAGCACTGCGCCAACACGGTCAGATATTCTGTCGGACAGCACTGGCCCACTATCCGACTGAATACAGCAGTTACTGGGTTGGGCACTAGTGCAAGTGTAGCATGAATATTTGTACTGTGCTTGTGCTCCTTTTTTAGTATCAAGATTCATGTGTACAGAAGCATAAAGGGAAGATGAATTTCACATGTACATGAACGACACTGAACTCTTTGCTTCAGGGGTGGAACTAACACCACAGTTGGACTTCAACAATGTCCACTGCTGGTTCCATGCTAACCAGCTCTTGCTTAATGCTAAAATAAACTGTTGGAATGACTTTTAGCACTAGGCAAAGGCTAGCAAGGCTCCATCAGACTCTGATCTTCAGGGCTCTTGATGCCTTGAACATGGTCTCCACTTCAAGTATTTTGGCGTGTGGTTGGATCAAACCCTCTCCTTTCCCTCCCAAATTGACACCATTCATAAAAAAGTCACCCTATGCTTGGCATACTGAACTGTAACAAAGCCTGCCTTCCACTTCTGGTCCATCGCAAGCTCATTCTCAAAATGATCATGCCAGTGTTTATGCAGATATGGTTCACAGTGTGGCCTCCAAGACAGGGGCATCACTAGGGGTGGGCATTAAATGTCAGAGCCTCAAATCTTTATTCATTAGCCCCAAATAAATGATTTACAATTCATAAACCTAGCTACAGCCATTTTGTTTGATTCCTTCATTGGGCAAGAAGTTTTGGGGCTTATGCCCTTAATCTTTTCAGGCCCTAGAAATGCCCCTGTTCCAAAACCACCCTGACCAGACTGGAACTTCTTTGCCACTCTTTCTGTCACTCTGTTTTAAATGCCCCTCCTCTTACACAGCATTGCTCACTCTATTCTGACCTTTTCCTCCTGGATGCCCGTCAAGTCTATCATTGTTCCTCAGTCTGGGCTATATACTGGCTCAGCACTTTCACTTTCTCCCATTCCTCCTCCTCTCCTCTTCCATCCTTTCCTCCTACTCTGTTCACTATTCTGATACTCATTCTTTTCACATTCCTCATTGCAAATCCTTTGCTGGCCAGTCTGCCTTTTCTGTTCACCTCCTTGCTCTCTGGAACACCCTCTCTCCACTCTCTCAACACACTCCTACTATCTCGTTTGTCTGTCTCAGCACTGCTCTTATGACTAGCTGCTTTCCTCTCCACTCCTTGGTTATGTGACACATATATATATATATATATATATATATACACACACACACACATATATAGCATAATCATACACATACAGCTAGCCACCTCCCCTCTCCCAGCATCACTCTCAACAAACTATTTTAATGTGTTTATTTGTAGTACTGTTTTCTACTGTATTTAAGCTGTTTGTACTTTCTGCCTAATGCCTATTTTATATCAGATTTACTATTTGTGCCTGCATTATTTTTTTCCACATGCATCAGTCATCATCACTATATTATTGTTACCGCTGTCCCACTCTGTAAGGCATGCATTTGCAACACTTTTGCTTGTGTTATAACTCTGCAATTGTTCGAACCTTACATTTATTGTTCCTATACATACGCTGTTGTTGTCACTCTGTTTACTCCCACATCTAACTATAGTTGTGTGGAATCTGCAAATTCCATTTCTGATGTAATACTTTGGAATTTTGGAAATGCCACATAATTTCATGGATTTCCATCTGAATCGGAAATCTGAAATTTTGAAAGCAGAATATTTTTTTAAACTCTGGATTAGCAATCTGTTGTTGACATAAACCTATGTAAATCATGGATTCCCCGAAGGGGAACTGGTCGAGGCCTTTGCTAGTATTCTCCTGTTCTCAGTGGTGGTGCTAGACTCTGTGAGTGTTCAGCTTTAAAATATTGTAAAGCACAGTGCTTGGTTTTGGTGCCAGGTTTCTTCAAGTATAACTGTTCCACCAGGTACAATCATTAGTGGAGCACTTTCCTTTGCTCTGAAAGATAAAAACAGGACGTATACAGGAAATTCAACTAAAATGATGAAGAATTTCCAGTTTTTCCAGGGGTATCACAGGCTCTTTTTATACAGCAGCTTTTTAGCAAAAATGTATTTCTGACATTCTAACATTTATGTTCAGTATACTCTTTAGTTTTCTCAGCTATTGCTAAAACATCTTTTAATGTTAATGCTGTAATTAATGACTCATGTCATTAAAGATGGCCCCCACTCGCAATTTTCAAAACTCTCTTCCGCTTGTGGTTTCCTGTTGAATGTACATACTAGATTCATACTGTGGATGTATTAGGATGGTGTTACTACATGTTCCTGATGGTAAACAGCACAGCTCTGTACCAAGCCACTTCATTTTTTTCATGTTGGGCATGGGAATGAGAATTTTTAAAAAACTTCAAAAATCCCATGTCTTGGTTTAAGAATGAAAAGAATCGAAAAGAAAAATGTGTATCTTGCTATTTCTGCCAGAAAAACATTATTGTTGGAAAAATCTATCTGGTTACTAACAAATGCTGTTGCTTTAACATTACCTTAGCTTTCAGAGTCACACAGGCCCTTTTATCAGGTGCCTGATGAAAGGACTTCGGTGACCCCAAGCACTTGTTCATAATAACATCCTCTACCATTTCTTTGCTTGTTCACTAAAATGTATCATGCTAGTCATATTGTCTAAAATGTCACTGATAAACTGAAATACAGTAAAATGCCAAAAGATAACTACCTATCTCTGATAGAATCTCATCTATCTTGACTCCCAATTATTTTGTAAAATATATTATAATTGCTCTTGGTATGACATGCACCTCACTGGAGCCAGCTAAATGCCTGATCAAGGACCCTGGTTTTCCATTTTTAACGGTAACACCGGTAACAATCATGGAATCCTGCTTGGTTTGCGGATTTTGAATTCTTGTACCGGTGCCTCACAGAAATTGCATGTCACTGCACAGAATCTCTAAGATTTCAGCATCTTTTAACATTTTTTTTTTATTTTCTTTTTCTATGTCCCCTTCTCACGGCATCAGTCTCTACTTTTCAGAGATCCCTAGGCTGCGTATCCTATAACTTCACCCCCAGAGCTCCTGTGGGCCTGCCCCTATCCTGCCTGGATTGTACCTCCCCAGGTGGGAAGGGAAGGGACCCCAGGTCACCCCTTCACACTCCCTTAGTGTGTGTCAGGCAGCTCAGTGGGTCCCTCATGGAGCCTGGTTATGAAGTCTGGGGAACCTGGGTCCTTTCTGCCAGTGGCTGATGTGGGGTGATTGTTCCTGGTTTTGTGGTCTCTGTCCCTGAGGGCACTGGCACAGAGGAGATCCAAGGAGGTAGGTTACATAGAGACATGCCACTGCTCCAGATCCTGGCTAGCGTCCTCCCCTCCTGATCACTCTGCAGCACCATTGCACCACCACCCATGGTCACACAGGTGGTGGTAAAGCAGCAGGACCTGCAGCCCACCCTCCCTGGAGGAGGAGAGCAGTTTCACAGGTGCTCGATCCTACTCCCCTGGCCAGACCTCCAGCAACCAGAGTTCGCTTCTGACCCTGGGTCGCTGGCATTGCAAGCAATACTGCTACCACAGCGTCAGACCCAGATTTCAGCATCTTAAAATGAATGTTGCTGTGCTTTGCATTCATTCTGTTTTGTTGCATATAGGTCAGTAGGAAATCACCTGCACTGCTTTATTGTAATCAGCCATTCAGTTTAACCACCCATGCCTAGTGGTTAGAGCAACAAACTGTGATTGAACTGGGTACATCCAGCAGACCTGGGTTTGATTCCCACAACCTTTACTTGCATACTGTGTGACTCCAAGTGAGTCACTTAACCTCCCCAGTGCTTCTAGGTCACTCCTGAAAACAGGCAGTTCTGCCTAGTTGGCCTTACCTGCTTTACAAAGAATATAAAAAAAATACCAATATATGTTTACTACATCATAGAATAGTAGCCAGGGTACCACGTAATTTACCTGAGTTTTACTTGGGCTGCAATGATTTTGTATAGGTAAAGATAAATGTTCAGATACATTTTATGTGTTTTATAAGCTTGTTTTTAGATTTTAGTCAGGTTTTTACTGTATTCTTTGCATACGAGCATCTAGGTTGTAGATTGCTAATGCAGGATTACTGTTACCAGCTAGCTTATTCAAGTTTATTATCAGTAGGGCCATCCAAAATCCTCAGTTGTTTAAATGAAAAGTAGTCTGAATGAAAGTATGTTCACAAAGAAGAAACTGCCTTACTACTTATTAAAGTATTAGCACCCCATTTAGGTGAATTGGATCATTTGCACCTTTTCTCCCACCTGCTGTTTCAGTCTTTGTGACAACAAAAAGTTTTCTGATAGACTGCTTCAACAAAAAGCAAATGTTAATTATTTAAGTGTACTTATGTTTGGTCAGTGGATTTTGAAAGCACAGTCAATGACATACAGAAGGTAAGACCCCAGGGGCTGCATGATGCCGGTGGGCAGAGTAGTGCTCAATTCACATCTGAACAGAGACATGAAAACTGGGAGACACTCTTTTCATGGACACGAAGTTAAAAAAAAAAGGCATCCACATGTCTGGGAGATGCATGAATCCATTTGAAGGTCCTCCACTAATCCCTTGCAGATTTTTTTGGTGAAGACACTTTATTTCAAAGAAGCAAATTCAAGCAGTCTTTTTTTTTTTGCTCCTCCTACCTCCTGGACATCCACTCCTTCAGGCCTGCCAAGGCCCCCTACCACCACTGCTGAATTCCGACCACCATTCACTGCCCTTTACTGCTGTGCTACCAGGTAACCCAAAGTAACCCTTCATTGAGTGGCCCCTACCCATGTGGTGGCTTCAGGAGGAGGATTGCCCAAAGAGCTTCCTGTGTATCCTGGGCATCACAGGGTCTGAACGGACAAATGTCTGGGGCTTCCGGCTTTATGGGCCGGACCAACAGCTGTCCTTTGGTTAGTCAGCGGGTGCTTTCCCATTTTCTTGGGAGTGTGACAGGCCACATGATGTCAAGGCACAAGCCGGCATCCATCATGCTCCCTTCTGCAGTGAGGGCTGACATGTTGTCATGCCTCTGGCCTCCACCAGGGGCCAGCAAATGCTGAGCCATGAACCCACCCTCCCTCCCAGGAGAAGGTGAGTGGTCATTGGACACTCAAGCCTTCACTCACCAGCTGGTCCTCCAACACCCAAGTCTGTTCCCTAAACCTGGTCAGCAGTGTCACAGGTAGAAATCCAATTCAGGCAGTTAAATTATAGATAGGAAAAACAAAGGTAGTCCACCTTAGCAGTGATGGTTCAGATTAATTCACAGCTGAGTTCTAACAAGCAAAGAGACTAAGTCATTTGTAACTTGTGCATGTGGGGTGTGGATATTGAAGAAAGGGGATCATAGTGCTGTCACTACTGCCATCACTCCTGAGGGATGTGGACTGCATTGTTGCTACTGCCATCACACTGAAGGGGTGGAGGCTGTAGTGCTTCTGCCATCACCACTGGTGGATGGGGAATGTAGTACTGCTGTCATCCCAGCTGAGGGATGGGGGCCATAGTGCTGATACTGCCATCTCACCCGAGGAATGGTGAACGTAGTACTACTGCCATCACACCTAAGGGATGGGGGCCACAGTGCTGCTACTTCTGTCAAACCTGAGGGAGGGAGGTTGTAGTGCTGTTGCTACTGCCATCACACCAGAGGGATGAGGCTGTAGTGCTGTTGGTGCTGCCATCACACCTGAGGGATGGGGCCGTAGTGCTGCTTCCATCACACCTTAGGGATGGGGGCTGTAGTGTTGCTGCTGCCATCACATCTTGTACCTAAAATAACTTTAAATTGGTATAAGGATGGAAGGATGTGTAATAGTGGAGGTCAACATTGCTAAGATGCATGTTAGCAGAGTTAAAAATTGTTAAATAAAGTACACAAAACCAAACACTGGTAAAACCGGATTTTGGCTTAGCAGACACCGGTGACAATACCATTTTTTACAATGTGCAAAATGGAATATGCCCCTTCTCAAGCCCGGTAAACCAGTGTCCCTGTGCCTGATAACTGAGCAAGTCCTTACTCAGGTGATATATTGCAGCGAGTATTTCAGTCTCATTCATAAAGTTGAACATGTTATCTCCGTTGGCATAGAAAACTTACTGTTGACATCATCAGTAACTGAAATTATGGAGGAAACAAATTCCCCAAAAAAGTACAGATGCTCACTATTTACTAATCACTTGAGTCTTTGGGGAGTATCATCTCTGTGGAAGAATTGAGGCAGTGTAAGCTAGTGGTTAAGCACCAGGCTGTGACCATGGAGACCAGGGTTTGAATCCTGCCCCATCACTTACTGTGTAGCCCTCTTTCTATTTCTCTCTCTGACTGAGCTTAACCAAACTGGTTTCCCAAAATGAGGACTTCATAAAAGTAAAGGCCTCCCAAAGATGTAGTTTAAATTAGGCTATTTAGCAGAAAATAATTTTTAGAATTATCTTTAAAGACAGTTCTTTACTTTTACAAGTCCAGTAAAGCCGCTGCTTGTCACTAACTCATGGGCAGATGTGTGCTTCCAGTGCGCACACTGTGTTAATGTGCCCTGTTAACTAATGGCAGAGGTCAGCATGGCACATTAGCATAGAGAAAAACAGAGAAAGAAGCAGAAGTGCATGCTGTCCAGAAGATGGCGGTGGTTGGTGAGTAGCAGTTCTACCAGAAGTTATAGAACAATGTTACAAAAACAAAGAAACTCTTTTGAATGTAATTAAAAAATATATATTTTCAGCTAAAGAAACATACATTAACTGGGAGGTATAGACTGGGGAGGCTATTACCTTTATAGAGGATCTTTTAACCTCCCTCAAACTCACTTTTTCTCTGTTCACACAGTTTTGCTGCAAATGTGCAACAGCGCTCTATCTCAAGCCATCCTAAGTAAATTAAGTTTAAACTACATACTATATATATTTATATCTATCTCTCTCACACATAGATAGACAGACAGAGCAACCTTTGTGAGAACACAAATAAAAGGCAAACACTACTGCAGGTCAAACTTGAGATATATGAAAAGCCACATAGAAAACATTTATTGCTTTTATCTCAAGTAACATTTATTTACATATGTATTTGTTTGCTGACAAAAAAAATTTGTATTTAAATATCCACAGCAAACAGATAAATACAAACCTGCACAAGGAGACATCGACCAACCAGCCAGTCACCCACTAACCCCAGCGCTTCAGACAGACAGACAATACATGGCTGGGACTTTGTCCCCTTAAAATGACATCATCTATTTCCCCATATATGATGGCAGATAATAAGCATATATGAAAAAAACAATTGGTGTGTATATAAAAAAAAGCAATTAGTGCATATGTAACCAATGAGCTAGTTACACAGTATTAGTGTGTTATTAACACCTGAATAATAAATTAATACCTTAAGCACTACAAACCACACAATCACATGCCACAAACACATGTACCAGCATGTTAATAACACATGTAACAGGCGTTTCTCAAAACATAATAGCCACCTTATAAACTCACATAACAGCCACCCAAAACCTCCAAAAAATCTACCTGCAGAAAACAACCCTAACCTAAACTAAAAAACTACCTAACACCCTCCCTCCAAGCTCATTCACCAAACAACCATGTCAGTCAAAGATGCCGGTCTCTCATTCAGGCCCTCCATGCTGCTACTGCTGCTGGTCCTCTCTGTCCATGATACGCCTGACTTCTAAGCAGGTACCTCTGCTGCCTCTCACACTACATGCCCTGGCCTGAAATGGCACTCCTCACAAGATGAACCACTGCTCCTAAATGCACATCATGCTGCTCCCTACCTCACACCATGCAGATCCCAACAGCATCCCATACTGCTCTCCAGACACGAAGAGAAAGGCCGCTGGAGCCATGCTTAATTTTAAAGGAGGCATCTGCACAATGGAAACACTGCAGGGACAAACAAGACAAATCCACTACACTAAGAAGAAACAGTAAGAGCCATACCACTACACTACATAAACTCCCTACACTATGGAAAAACAGTAGACACAGCAAACAGTATCCAACCTGATTTATGATATAAAATAATAAAGGTAAATTCCAGTACATTAAATAATACCATACCAGGGTCAAACAAGTGGATTTGCAGGCCATTTGTCTTTCTTGTTCATGGCTTTCTGGCTTGTTCAATCCTAAAATGGTATTATTTATTGAGTATTGTTCAACACTGAGGTGGTATTTTCTAATGAGTATACCATATATTCTTTGCAAGAAACTGCATTAATGCAACATTTAGGGTTCAGACTACAGCCACAAAAGTAGGGAAATGTGGCTTTAGGGTTTCCAGCCCTAAAATCCCACCCCCAACCCTCAAACATATCAGAGGTGCAGTCTTCTTGGTGCTATCAACCATAAAACTGAACCCATTCTATAAGCTCCAGTAACATACACACCTAATGGGGTTGGCTTTAGTGCTGACAACCCCAAGGATGACTGCACCCCTGATTTGATTGAGGGGTGGGATTTTAGGGTTGGAAATCCTAAAGCCACATTTCCCTACTTGTATGGCTTAAGCCTGAACCCTCAATTTATAGTACCACTTTTTTCAAAGAGTCTCCTTACTTTTTGAGATGGTATAATCATATCCTTATTTGCCTGTGGGAGCACAGGGCCCTCTGGGCCCTGCACTACCATTCATCCATAGTTTTTTGGATAGTGTAATAGTATCCTTATTTGCCCGTGGAAGTGCAGGGGCCCTCTGGGCCTTGCGCTACATCCCTCAATAGATGCATATATGTATGTTGCTATGGAAGTGCAGAGCCCAACCAAATTGTCAGCATAGGCTTCTTATTACCCTACCTCATGTAACTGGTACTGAAGATTTTCAGATCCCTGCCAAAACATTATTCCGCATCACCACAACTTCATTCCATGCCACAGGTGCGAAAAGACAGTTTTGGCATGGTTTGAAAAATGATAGCTGTCACGTATATTAGGTGGTGGAAAAGAATGACTTTGTTGAAAATCTGGGGTCAAAATATTTAAAATTACCAAAGTTACAACTGAGCATAGCAAAATTTCAACAGATGTGCATTTTTTACATTTTTTGACCCCAGATTTTCAACATACCCTTCTTATGACTCCACCTCATGAACAAGGGTGGAGAAAATGTTCAAATCCTGCCTGAAAGGTGATTTGGTCAAGCAATCTCAAAATTGCCTTACGAGCTGGAGTTGCATAATTCCACCAACACTGTTCATAAGGTGGGGTCTCAAAAAAGCCATGTTGAAAATTTGGTGTAAAAATATGCAAACATGGCAAAGTTATACACCAAAGCTGAAAACCCCATTGAAATACACTGAACTGCACTTACCTTACTTTCTCATAGAAAGTAATGGCAGAAGGGGGCCGCAAAGTCCATCTAGTCTGCCCAAGAACCTACCTGGTACTATTTCCCCTTCCCTCCTTTGCCTTTCTGTGTGCCAGCTTTATGTCTATCCCATGCATTCTTGAACTCACTTACCATTCTGCCCCTCTACCTCCTTGGGTAGGCTATGCCATGGGTCCACCGCCCTCTCTGTAAAGAAAAACTTCCTTGTATTACTCCTGAACCTCCCTCCCTTCAGCCTCATGTCATGCCCTCTCATTCTACCACTCTCTTTCAATTGAAAAAGCTCCTGAACATTAACCTTATTTATTCCCCTCATATATTTAAAAGTCTGAATCATGTCACCCCTCTCCCTCTGTTCCAGGGAGTACATGTTGAGTTCCCTCAGCCTGTCCTGGAATGCCATATGGTGCAGTCCCTGAATCACTTTTGTGGCCTTCCTCTGCACCATTTCGATTCTATGTCCCTTTTGAGGTGTGGTCTCCAGTACTGTATGCAGTACTCCATGTGGGGGTGCACCAGCGCCCTGTAGAGTGATAACACCACCTACCTCCTGTGACTCATGATTCCCCTCATGATGCAGCCCAGCATGTCACTTGCCTTTAGTGCTGCCTTTTCACACTGTTTACCCACTTTCAAGTCTTCTGACATAATGATCCCTAGGTCCCACTCCTGGCTGGTGGAGGATAGCTTCTCTCCTCCAAGGCAGTAATTCTGTTTGGGATTGTTTCTGCCTAAGTGCATGACTTTTCACTTTTTGGCACTGAATTTCAGCTGCCATGTTTCTGACCACTCCTCCATTTTCTTTAAGTCTAAAGTCATACTCCTCACACCCTCAAAGGAGTCCACTCTGTTACAAATCTCGGTGTCATCAGCAAATAGACACACTTTACCTTCCAGCCCATTTGCAATGTCTGCTATGAAAAGCATATAGTGTCTTCAATCAGAAAGTGGATCTTCACCCTGAGACCTGTTCAGGTGAATGAGGGCATGCGGGGGGGTGCAGGGTGGTGGGTCCTAAGTGGAAAGCAGGGGTGGTGGAAGGTTGGATTGGCAAGGGACCATTTTCTTTTTTACAGGTTATAAGAAAAAAATAAGACACCAAGGGACCGTTTTCTTTATTTCAGAAAGGACGGTGATCGGAGGGTAGGAGGTGCCACTAAACACCAGAGAAAGAAAAAATTTCAATGGGGACAGTGATCAGAGGGTAGGGGTGTCACTAGGCACCAGGGAGAAATACAAAAATTACTGAGACAGCGATCGGAGGGTAGGGGAGAGCAACTAGACACCAGGGAAATATAACAGGGATGGCAATTGGAGGATGGGGGGTACCATTAGACACCAGGGAAATATAATAATGGGGAACGGTGATCAGAGGATGGGGGCGCTACTAGACATCAGGAAATAACATAATAATGGGGACAGTGACTGGAGAGGGGAGTGCCACTTCACACCAGGGAAATATAACATAATAATAGGGACGGTGATCAGAGGGTGGAGGTGTGCCACTAGACACCAGGGAAATAGAACATAATAATGGGGAAAGTGATTGGAGGGTGGGTGCGGTGCCACTAGACACCAGGGAATAATAAGGATTCAACATATTTCCATTCATATGGAAATTTTCATATGAAGCTCATATGAAAAACATGGAAGTGAGTGATTAAAAAGGATTTAAAATGTTAAAAACAAAATTGGGGGATAATTTTTACAACAGTTAACTCAGAATCCATGTAATGGAGTCCCGATGAACAAAACAGATGTCTTGTTCTCTCTTCAGGATATCATTTTTGTGGGGCTTGGAATTTTTATTTTTACAAAAAAAAAAAAAGTACAGTTTCGTACTTACTGTAGCAGTAGATCTTCAAGAGGATCTCTTGTAGCAGGTACTACTCTTGGTTGTCCACCAGAGGGCATTCCTGTTGACCGTAGCTTTTTACTAGCAGTGTTGACTGGGGGCCACCCACTATGACATCATCACATCTGCCACTATAAATACGTGAGCGGCCCCTAGCATCCTCAGTTCCCCACCAGCAATCAGCTAGCAGAGCAAGACTCCGAGGGGAACCGAGAACTATGGTACTCATTTATTTTAGTTTTGATAAAGCCTGAAGGATTGCTCTTTCTAAGAAGGAGGGGGAAAGAGATAGGGAACATACGTGCTGCAAGAGATCCTCTCAGAGATCTATCATTACGGTAAGTACGGAACTGTATTATCTTCTTTGAGGCTATCTCTTCCAGCAGGTACTACTCTTGGGATGATTCCCAAGCAGTGAAGTAGGAAGGGTGGTCAATTAGGAATGGAGACCCTGCAGGACGGCGCAACCAAAGGCAGAGTGACGCTGAGAGGCCAAGTCAATGCTACAGTGCTTTGTGAAAGTATGTACTGTAGACCAGGTAGCAGCATCACAGATGTCAGAAACAGAGACTCCGTGAAAACATGCAGCAGTTGTAGAAAGAGCCTGTGTGGAGTGCACATGTACAGCACCCGGTAGGGTTTTTTGATATTTATTGTAACAGTAGGTTATACAATGCGCTAGCAGTTTGAAAGCGTTTGCTTGGTAACTGGTAGTCCTTCCTTGCCAGGAACAAAGGCTACAAAAAGTTGTTGGGATTTTCAGGTGGCCTTAGACAGCATGCTATATAAAATCGTAGTATGCAGTGTACATCTAAGGTATGAAGAATTGATGCACCTACATTAATCTGGGTAAAAAAATGGTAGCTGTATGGACTGGTTCAATGTATATTCTGAGATGACCTTTGGGAGAAAGGCCGGATTCATGCAAAGTGATACCCTGTCTTTGTGAAAGACAAGGTAAGGCTTGAAGCACATAAGTGCTTGCAGCTCAGAGATGCAATGAGCCAAGGTAATCACCGCTAAAAATAAAGTTTTCTATGCTAGGAAACATATTTCACAAGTGGTACCTGGTTCAGATGGTGCTAATATTAACTTTTCAATGATAAAACTGAGGTCCCAAGGAGGAAATGGCCTTCTAATGGGAGATTGTAGGTATAAAATGCCCTTTATGAACACACGGGCAAGGATCTGCTAGGCAACCTGATAGCCATCTATGGGCTCGTGAAAGGCTGAAATGGCCGCTAAGCGAACCTTGATGGATAAGTAACTGAGTCCTTTAGAGGACAGCGGGGAAAGGAAATCAAGGATAGCAGGGAGGGAGCAGGAAAAGGAGTTTAGGGCTTCGCAAGCCACCCAATTAGCAAATTTTTTCCATTTCGCTTGGTAGGTTTTTCTAGAGGACGGTTTCCTGGATCCCAATAGTATGTTTGCTACATCTGTAGATACTTTGCTGCCTTTTTATGAAGATGTCCTCAGGAGCCATGCATGAAGATGTAGGAAGTGAAGACTGGGGTGTAGAAGATTCACGTGGTGTTGTGTGAGTAGATCTGGATGAAGGGTAAGTGGAATAGGGTCGGTGACTGACAGTTGCTAGAGAAGAGGAACCAGATCTGTCAGGGCCAAATGGGGTTATCAGTATCACTGTACAGGCTCCAATTGAAGTTTGAGGAGGACATCATGGAGGAGAGGACTGGGGAAGGCATATAAATACTGTCCCTACCACATTAGGGACAGAGCATCTACAGAGTGACCCTCTGCCTGGTATAATGGAATAATAATGAGGTAGGTGGTAGTTGTCTGGAGAGGAAGAGGTCACTCTCCGACGTATTCCAGAGTTGGACGATGTCTTGGAGGACTGATTTGTGTAAGATCCATTAGTGACCTTGTGTATGATGACTGAGGTGTTCTGCCAGGACATTCTGGGTTCCCAGTATGTGCACTGCCATGAGCATGAGATGCTGACATAGGGCTTCTTGCCAGATGTGGACTGTCTCCTGACAGAGGTGTTGGGATCTTGTGCCTCCTTGGTTGTTTATGTAACAGACTACTGAAGTGTTGTCTGTTTGTACTAGAAGGGGACCAGGTACCACATATGATCAGAATGTCTGGAGCGTGTGCTGAACTGCCCTCATTTTGAGAAGATTTATGTGGAGAGAGGCAGATTCTTGGTCCTAAAGTCTGATGAGGTCATGAGATGAGCACCCCAAGCTAGAGTGGATGCATCCGTGCTCAAGGATTGGGATGGAGGAAGTGTCTGAAAAGGAATGCCTTGGTCTAGATTGGACTAAACTGTCCACCAAGTTAGGGCTCGGCGGAGTGCTGGTGTGACCTTGATTTGGTCTTCGAAATCTCCAATGTGTTAGTGCCATTGGTGGTGTAAAGCCTATTGTATTAGCTGCATGTGCAGTCGTGCATTTGGTACACTGGAAATGGCATCAGCCAGATGGCCTAGAAGGCACTTGACTTGATGGGCTGTAACATGTGGGATGGAGGAGTTGTTCCTGAATAAATGGAGGACATATATTAACTCGCTGCCTGCGCGGGAAGCAATGGCATTAAGACAAGTAATAACCTGAATGTCCGGAGGCTGTATTCTCTCCTAGGAACAAGAGACACGAGGAACGATACTCTGGATCTGCAGTGGAGGGCTGGACTGATACCTATGAGTGGAGGAGAGGATCAGAGGTGGAGACAAAATCTCTGAGAAGGCTCACAGGTAAGTGATACACGTAAGTGAAGTAGAGGAGAGGACATATCTGCAGAGATATCTGATAAGTGATGAAAAGGTACACCTAGGAATTTGAAGGTAGAATTCACCCTTGGGGAAACATGACATTTCCATCACCTTTAAGTGCCATCTGGATGGTAGGGGAAGGATAGAGCATAGCCCTCTGTGAAATATTTCAAACAAACTACAACAACGCAACACAGCAAAGTTCAATAATGGTTGATATATATATGTATAACTGCAATGAAATGTGGACTATAAATAGTTTGTGGGGATTTTAGAAAAAATGTGGTCATTATATAAGTAGGAAAGAAACGGACAATGCTGAATTTGTAATAAGAATATAACAGAATGAAATGATGGGGTAGCATCCTCAGAGGTTGGAAGAGGAGCCGTCTATTGTCTGTAATGCCATATTACTGTATGTATGATATTTACCCGAATAAAGATTTTAACCCCAAAAAGGGGAATTGCGAAGTTTGCTGTAGGTCAGGAGTAAAACCTGCCCCCCTTTAGCCAGGTATGCCTTCAAAGAGTGACCCCCATGGCTGAAGTACATGCAGAGGCATCCACAGCATCATATCCCACTCGAAGCAAGTGGTGGGGAAAGGCAGGTGTCAGTAGTAAAAGTGGTCACGAGCTGATCTTTTTCTGCTCACTGAGGAAGCTTATTAGCCACCTCTGATGTCATTTCCAGAGGGTCTTCTGGTACTTCAACATATGGCCTTTATAATTTAGGATACATAAATTCATAGTGGCAGCCTGGTATACTTTTTTGCCCATTAAATCTAAGTGTCGAGATTCCTGGTCTGTAGGAAGAGAGCTTAGGTGTTTTGGTCTTTTTGGCTTGTTGTGTGCAGCATTAATGACCACCGAGACTGCCTGTGGTGCAGTAGAAAAGAAAGGATGATCTGTTGGTGCCTGATAAAGGCAGTCTGCATTTCTAGGGACAGGTGGGACCGCTGATGGGCGGTGCCATGCCACCAAGACTGCATCCTGATATGCTTGCATTAAAGGAGGACCCATGATTGCAGGGTCCTCCAGAAGGTCCAGGCAGTCTGCCATATTGCAGTGATGTTTGTCTTGTTCCATGGTAGTGAAGCCCATCACCTTTTGGATTTGTTTCTTTATCTCCAGAAAGGTGGGACCATCAGGAGAAGAACAGTGTGTATAAAGCCCAAGTTCCTCCTCTGCAAAAGATATGGTAGAGGCACTAGAGGGAGGGCAAAGGCCATCCCCCATATCTATGTCTTTTTCATATTCCTCCACGTAATCTGGGAGGAACTACTCTTCCAAAGAAAGGAAGAAGAAGAAATCAGGAGAGGGTTCCCTAAAGGAGGACACCTTGCAAGGCCTCTTTGATGGAGGAGGTGAAGAAGAGAGGGAGGATTGAGGCTGAGGATGCTGGGTAGGTTGTGGTGGTTGCAAGCCCTGCATCACTTGAAGCACTGTTTGTACGACCGTAGCAACGTCAACCGAGGAGGCCATGGATGAGGCCAAGGTTGGCTTTCCAGCAGTAGTAGAGCCAGTAAGAACCAAAATACAAGGGGTAGGGTGTGGTTGCGGATGTAGCTGAGAGCCTAAGCCACAAAAGGCTGCCCCTCATGAAGTATCAGCCTGGCTCCTATGAGTGACCACTTAGGAAGGGGGCAGTAATTTTGGGAGCAACGTTATAGAGACCACTTTCTCCTTTATAACATACCCCGAGTCCATCGCAGATTTTTTCGGCAGGGATTGAAATGGTAGAATGCTGAAAGGCATGCATCGGTGACAAAATACCCAGGCCCATGGTAAAGGACCAGGCTGTCATCAATGAATGACCAGTGGATGCAGCAGGAGTAGTTGTGGTCACAATGGCCAATGCTTCAGTCAAGACCCTGGAGATAGGACCGGAAGGGTAATCTTCGATGAGGGCAGAGTTTATTCTGAATAGGCCTTATCTTTAGAGGCTGTCAATGGACCACTAGCAGTGGAAACCATCAATGGATGAGATGAAAAAATTACTCACCTTAGTAATGTTGTTTCTTCTAATGGAGTCTTGCTACATTATGACATATGCAGTATAACCCCAGGTTAGAACTGCTCCGGAGGTGAAAGAGTTAACTTTCCATGCAGGGCATGGAATCTTGAGCGCAAGCTCGGTTGTACACTCTGTCTGTTGTAGCTCAAACTTAAACCGTCAGATCTTTACGAGCAAAAACTCACTAAGATTCTGTGTGGAAGCCGAAAACCTACACTAGCCCACTGGCTACTAACTACAAAAAGAAAAAATTACTCACCTTAGTAATGTTGTTTCTTCTAATGGAGTCTTGCTATATTATGACATATGCAGTATAACCCCAGGTTAGAACTGCTCTGGAGGTGAAAGAGTTAACTTTTCATGCAGGGCATGGAATCTTGAGCGCGAGCTCGGTTGATCACTCTGTCTGTTGAAGCTCAGACTTAAACTGTCAGATCTTTACGAGCAAAAACTCACTAAGGTTCTGTGTGGAAGCCATAAACCTACACTAGCCACTGGCTACTAACTACAAAAACACCTTTTTGTTCTTGATCCCAAAGCAAAGACTCAAGTCGGGGGATTCAAGAAAGAAAATTAAGTATAACACCTAAGCACCCAGAAGGTGAAATAAAGTGGGCATCAGTGAAGTGCCAATGATTGCACTGCCCACCCACATCTCAAAAAATAGAGGTTCTGAGAGGGGCAGGCTGGCGGGAGGTCATAATATAGCAAGACTCCATTAGAAGAAACAACATTACTAAGGTGAGTACTTTTTCTTCAAACAACATGAAGTCTTGCTATATTATGACATATGCAGACTACACAGCAGTACCTCCATGGAGGAGGGACAGAACCTACTTGGGAAATGGGCTCTGAAGCACAGTTGCAAAGAATCGAGCATCACTCCTAGCCTGGATATCCAAGGAGTAATGCTTAGTAAAAGTGCGAACTGTTTTCCAGGTAGCTGCTTGACATATCTCTAGGGATAGGAATGTCCCTGGCAGCAGCCAGAGACGCAGGTGTACCTCTGGTAGAGTGAGCCCTCAGGCCTGAGGGAGGAACCTACCCAGTTTTCATAGCAGAATTGATACAAGAGACAATCCACCTGGCAATGGATCTTTAGTGGCAGGTTTCCTTTACCAACCTCACCATACGTGAGGAACAACTGAGGGATTCAACCTGTGACCCTTGGTACATTCTATATAGTAACTAAGGGCTCTTTTGACATCTAAACTGCGTAATCTCCTCTCACCAGAGGAGGAATGGTCAGTGAAGTACACAGGAAGAGACATGGATTGATTAAGGTGAAAGTCTGAAACCATCTTAGGCAAAAACTTCCTGTTAGTCCCGAGGACCACCTTATCTCTATGAAAGGAGATAAAATCAGGCTCCACTGACAAGGCTTGTAGCTCACTTATGTGCCTGGCAGATGTGATGGCTACCAGAAACACAGTTTTCCAAGTCAAGTACTTAAGCTCTGCTGAAGACAATGGCTCAAAAAGGGGTTGCATAAGCTGAGCGATGCAAATATTAAGATCCCAAGCAGGGGCAGGATCCCTGAACGGAGGGTTGGTGTGAAGCAACCCTTTAAAAAACTTGGAGAACACAGGGTGAGCTGAAAGAGAAGAGGGCTTACCTGCTGATAAGAAGACAGACACAGCTGCCAAGTGCACTTTTAGGGTAGCTGGTCTCAGCCCCAAGGAATTCAAATGCACCAAATAATCGAGGATCGTGGGCACGCCAGCAGATTCTGGGGAAATATGCTTTCCAGCACACCATATGGAAAATCTCTTTCATTTTGAATTATAGGTAGCCCTGGTGGAAGGCTTCCTAGAGGCCTTCAAAATATCGAGTACACCTTGAGACAGGTGTAGGTCAGCAAACTCTAACTCTTCAAGAGCCAAGCCTTGAGATTGAGAGATTTGAGGTTCGGATGCCAAACTCTCCCCTGGGCACAGGTTAACAGTTTGTGATTCCTGGGAAGACATAGGGGAGAGTGGACTGCTAAGGACATGAGGAGTGGGTACCAGGGCTGCCTGGCCCAATCTGGAGCAATCAGGATCATCTTGCAGGGTTGAGATCTGATTCTGAATAGCACTTTGAAAAGAAGGGGGAAAGGGGGAAAAGCATAGAGAAACTTCCCTTCCCAACTGAGGAGGAAGGCATCCAGAGGGACTGAGCCCAACACTGGGGGCCTGCAGCAAAAAAGGAGAAGTCGGTGATTGTCTGGGGCTGCAAAGAAATCTATTTGCGGGGTGCCCCATCTGGCAAATACTACCTCCAGTACTAGGGGATCCAGTGCCCATTCGTGATGGCCCTGGGAAATCCTGCTGAGAGCATCCGCTAGGACATTGTCCTTGCCTGGGAAGTGAACTGCCGTAAGGGAGGCATTCAGAGAATAAGCCAGAGACCACAACTTCATTGCTTTGGTGCACAAGGCCATAGACCGAGTGCCCCCTTGCTTGTTGCTGTACCACATTGTAGTGGTATTGTCTGTTCTGACCTGAACCACCTTGTTCTGGACAGATGTGGAAAAAACCTGGAGTGCTCTGAGTTCCAGCAAATTGATGTGGAGCAGGGATTCCTGAGGGGACCACAGCCCTTGGGTGGAAAGGTCGCCCATGTGAGCTCCCCACCCCAAGAGGGATGCATCTGTAGTAAGGGTCAAGGAATGAGACTGGGGAGTGAAGGGAACCCCCTGTCTCAGATTGTTCTGATCCTGCCACCACTGAAGGGCCTGGATCAGGGTTCGAGTCACTGGAATCAATTTGGTTAGGGGATCTGTCCTTTGAGACCAAAAAGCTCTCAAATGGAATTGGATGTCCCTCATCTGAAATCTTGCTCCCTGCACAACTGCTGTAGAAGCAGCCATGTGCCCCAGGAGCTGTAGAAAATGCCTTGCTGGTCGAGAGACCTGCAGAGTGAAAGAGGAGGCCAGAGACACGAGGATCCTTGCTCTTTCCAGAGGGAGGAAGGAAGGCTCTGGCTTCTTTTGTGTTCAGTTCTGCGCTTATGAAGGTGAGAAGCTGGACAGGCTCCAGAACTGACTTTGGAAGATTGAGAAGGAAACCTAGAGATGTAAGCAGCTGCTGGGTTACTTGTAAATGTAATTTGACCTGCTCTGGAGACTGGCCTACAATGAGCCAGTCGTCCAGATAAGGAAAGATGGCAATCTTTGCCTTCTAAATGAGCAACTGCTACTGCCAGGCATTTTGTGAACACCCTTGGGGCCGAGGTGAGGCCAAGGGCATTGCTCTGAACTGGTAATGACCTGAGGGCAGTTTGAATCTGAGGTACTTTCGATGGGAGCTTCTGATGAGAACATGGAAGTAGGCATCCTTGAGGTCCAAGGAGGCTAGCCAGTCCCCCCCTGGCCTTAGAGAGGGTAAAATAATCCCCAGGGTCACCATTTTGAACTTTGGTTTTAAAAGGTGTTTGTTTAGATACCTGAGATCCAGGATGGGCCGCCATTCTCCTGTCTTTTTTGGAGTAAGGAAGTACCTGGAGTACAACCCTTAGCCCTGGTGTATGGGCGGAACCCTTTCCACGGCTCTGAGAGTCAGGAGGGAAGAAACTTCTGTTTCCAGGGCAAGTGCCTCTGAAGGGTTTGCAGGTGGAAAAGACCTGGCTCTCATCTTCGGACATTTTTTGAAGCTAAGAACCAGTCCCTGGCTTACTACTTCCAGGACCCACTTGTCTGATGTTAAAGACTTCCAGTCCTGGACAAAGTAAGCAAGCCTGCCCCCAACCGGTAGTGGAGAATAGGCCCTGGCTACCCCATCAGGGAGCCTGTTTTGCAGGGGCTTTGGGTTGAGGGGTAGAAGCAGGCTTACTAGAACCCCTTCTGCCCCTTCCTCTAAAGAACCCCCTCTGGGCATAAGCAGAAGAGGAGGCCTGGGCTTGGTAAAACAGCCTATGAAAAGGCCTGCCCCTGCCCCTGATATGCTGCCTTTGAGGAGTGGCTTGCCTTTCTTTGGCCTGTGCACTCCTATAGGTGGTCCTATACTCATCCATTTTCGTCATATAATTCTCTGTCCGCTCCCCAAACAGAGAATTTCCCACAACAGGAAAATCCATAGCCTTAGACTGGGTATCCTGTGACAGGGCAGTACATCTGAAACAGGCCATTCTGCGAAGAGACACAGATGTAGCCATGACTCTTGATGAAACATCATTAGAGTCTACTGCAGCATGAAATTGCACCTTGGATGCCTCAATACCATCCGCAGCCACCTGCTCCAGCTCCCTGGCAAGCTGGTCAGGGGCCTGTTTTGCTAGGGCCAGGACAGTATCCCATCTGGATTTCTGGTACCTAGCTACGTAAGCCATATAATTTGCCTGTCTGAGTCCCAAAGATGCTGCCATGTACTGTTTCTTTGCCATGGCATCCATCCTCCTGGAATCCTTTTCAGGGGTGAGAGGCTAGAGGAATATTAGCCTTGTCACAGGCTGCAGCCTGCACTACCCCCACATGGCTGCACTGCTGGGAGAGAACCCGTATCAGAGCCTGATAAAGCATACCTCTTGTCCATCCTTTTATCCACAGGGAGGATAGAATGAGGAGTTTTAGAATTTTACTGTCTGTTTCCTAAAAGATTTGTGAAGGAATAGACAGTCTCCTAGACTCTGGAATATCCATCATTTCCACAAAATCAGGCTCTTCTTGATCATCAACAGCTTCCTCAACAGGGAGTTGCAGAGTCTCAGCAACTTTCTTGTAAAACAAAAAATGAGAATGGGACTCAGATAGCCTGGGAAGGGAAACCCCTGAGGGTCTGTCTGGAGAGATGTCCGGTTCAATGGGCACATCCAGACTTTCAAAATCACACTCACTCTCCTCATACCCCTCCTCCCCTTCCTCCAGTTCATAAAAATCCTCAAAATCATAATCTTGAACGGAGGAACCGTCCGAACAAACCGCTAATGGTGCGGGTTCAGGCCAGACTCAAGAAAAGAGACTGGACAATTTGAATAGCTTTGGCTATTTCCTCAGCCAGTTGGAGAAAGAATTTTTGGCCCCAAACTAGCTGACTTTCTAGTCCTTTTAGTTGGAACTGGCTCCTCAGAGCTGGCCCTTCGTTTGCCTGAGGAAGTATCGCCCTGGTCAGAGGGCACTCCCTCAGGTTCGGTTGGAACCGAACCGGGCTGGCCATCCGGGTCAGCGGACTTTTTGGCCTCCCTTTCCCTGAGCCTACTAACTCTCTTTTCCACGGTGGCAGCAGGAAAATTCTTACAAATCTGGCAGTCTGCATTGAGGTGGTCAAACCCCAGACAATATACACAAGTGGTGTGTGGGTCAGCCTTAGCAAAGGCTTCCCCACAGAGGCCACAGTGCTGAAACCCAGTGGGTCAGTTTTCTTTTGGGTTTCTCAGACTAGTGCCAGCCTAACCAGAACTTGCCCGTTAATGGCAATCTGCGCTAAGACTCTCTTTATCGGTTCCAACCGTGTCACGGGTCGTGGAAAAAACGAATAAAATCTGTTTTTTTAGAACCGATAAGAACCGGAACCGCACTCTAAAGGACTAGAAAGTAATTTTAAACCCAATCTGATCGGTTCAAACCGAATCGAAAGACGCTACAAGTTCCACACAGAAGAAAATAAACAAAAGCCTATCTATTACTTACAATACCACAGACAGAGCTTGAACCGACGATTGCGGTTAAATTTCGGTAAAATAAACCGAGAATTACACTTTAAAACCGACAAACGAACTGAGCAGCAGGAGGAATCTCCGGAGCGACTGTTCAGTGAGGCGGAGTAAAGAATCTGACAGTTTAAGTTTGAGCTACAACAGACAGAGTGTTCAACCGAGCTCGCGCTCAAGATTCCATGCCCTGCATGGAAAGTTAACTCTTTCACCTCCGGAGCAGTTCTAACCAGGGGTTATACTGCATGTGTCATAATATAGCGAGACTTCATGTTGTTTGAAGTATTATCTTCTGAAGAGAAGAGGACTTTTCTTTGTCTCTGTGCTTATGCTGTGAAGATTGTGTGTGAGGACTGGGAAGCTTGTGACATCAATGATGGGGTATGGGGCTGAGTCCCCTTCTCGAGGAGAGCAATCATTTGCTCCATCACATAAGATTCGATTTCTTGCAAGTGTCACTTATGAGTGGCTTGGTTAAACTCCTGGCAGTAGACACAGGTAGAGATGCTATGGGTAGCCCCCAGACAACAGACACAAACTGAATGGTTATCGTAACGATAGATTTTTTTACCGCAATGGCACTTTTGAAATAAGGAATCCGAATTAGACATCCGGAGTAGGTTTTTGGAAATGAATGGAGAACTATTCCAACTTCAATCTCCTCGTCGATATCTTCGTTGACCACACTTGGAGTGAAAGCTAGTCATACCAAAGCAGGGTAATCCCAAAGTCCTGGACAACTATCGGCCGATTGCCATCCTATAGGCTATTAGTAAACTCCTTGAGAAAGTTGTGGCTGAACAACTCACAGAGTACATACAGGCCCATGAGTTGCTGTCCCCCGCACAGCATGGCTTTCGAAAAGAGTATAGCACATCCACGGCCCTAGTCTCTGACTCATCTAGCATCAGCTCTGCCATGGACCATGGTAAACTCTCTGGAGCTATATTCATTGACCTATCAAAGGCCTGTGACCTTGTGGACCATGCATTACTCTGCACTCAGATGCAGTCCCTTGGCCTGTCCCCTCCTGCCCTGAAATGACTTACAAACTACCTTCAGGGCAGAGTAAAGCTGATCAAATTCAACAAGATCCTCTCCGATCCTACTCCGGTGACCTATGGTGTCCCTCAGAGCTCTGTCCTGGGACCCCTTCTCTTCTCTTTATTTGTTAACCATCTCTCAGCCACTGTAACAACCTGTAGCACCACCCTTTATGTGGATGATCTGGTTATCCTGGCACACTCCCGGGACACTGCCACTCTCAACCTTCAGTTGACTGAGGACTTTAAGAATATTCGGTCCTGGGTAACCTCACACAAGCTGGCCCTCAACCTGAAAAAAAACTCAGGCCATGTTGTTTGGGTCATTGGCCTAGATAAAAGCCTCCCCTGCCCCTCTGTGCATCAGTGGTACAGATGGTGCTCCCCTCCTAACCGCAACTTCCATCAAATACCTTGGGGTGACATTTGACCCCCAACTGGACCTAGGGAGTCACATCCTAAATGTCTGCAGAACTGTAAACTGGGTCTGGCCTACAGGGCTAAGAAAAATCTGACATCTGCTGCTTGTCTGGCACTTGCCAGAGGTGTGCTGCTTCCTTCGCTTAGTTATGGCCTTCAACAATTTGCCCACACCTCCAAGGTTCTCCTTACTCGGTGGTGCATGACCTACAATAATATTTGTAATTTTGCCCTGACTGCCCCTCACCTCACCCATCACTGTGAGCTATACAAAAAAAACTTGGCTGGCTTTCCCCAGCAAATCACTAGAACTTTGAGCGGGGCTGCTTCATGGGTAAGGTGATCAGAACTGGCACCCCTCTGGGGCTGGCATAGATTATCTTACCTGCTGACCCCTCCTTCTACTCCCTCAGAGAAGATACATTTTTCCCTTCACAAAAAAAGACTGGGCCCATTTGAAAAAGGATTCTTTTTCATTTCATACAGCTATTTTGAATAGCTTACTGAGCATCCTCAAACCCCCAAATTTAATAACTTTGAAACAGATTAATATTTTTTTTTACCAAACCAATAAAAGGCACATCTGTGGGCCAGCCTCTTTCTGCCCTAAAAATTTCAGACCAAAAATCCAAACTGTCTGGGCACTACAGGTGTCACCAAAAAAACAGCAACCTCCCCAACCCCCAAGAAAATCACTTTTTGCACTATCTATATCTCAGAATCTGCACGTGACTGGAACAAAACTTGACACATCCAGAAAGCTACCTCACGAGACAGTGCATCCAAAATTGCGTGCCAATCCGTTGAATGGTTACAAAGTTATTAAAGTGCAAATATTGGGGTTTAACATTAGGGTGCCTACTCAACCTTAAATATAGTGGTGTTATTGCACCACTAAAATATTTATATAATAAATTATGACAAAGTGTGTACAAGGAAATAATACCATCAAGGGGTCGATCAAGTCATAAAGCCATGAGCCTGAGGGGTGAGTGGCCTTTATGAACTTGTTCGACCCTGAGATGGTATTATTTCATGAGTATGCTGGACTTAGCAATCTTTTATTTTATACTATGTATTAGGTTGGACACATTTTTGCTGTTTCCCAGAGTGTAGTTATTTTCCATAGTGTAGTGGTTTGTTTTAATGTCTTTCCGTAGTGTTGAGATTTTTCATAGCACAGTGGTATGTATCTTTCAGTAGGTACTTAGTGTCTTTCCACGGTGTATTGGGTTCTTAAGGGACTGTTGTTTTTTGTCCCAGTAGTGTTTCTGTAGTGAAAGAGCCTCCTATAAAATGAGGTGTGGCTCCAGTGTTTTTTCTTTACAGAAGAGATGGTGAGAGGTATGTGGTAGTCTCGGAAGCAGCATGTGTGGTCGGGCAGTCATGTGGTGTTGTTTGCAGTTGGGAGCAGGTCTGGAGCAACTGTGGAGCGGTCTTTTCAAACAGGACAAAGGTATACACAGACAGCACTGTGGGACTGTAATGCATGGTGATTTGTGGTCAGGAGTGACTCTTCCTATGGCTGGAGTGGTGTTTACTACAGGGCACACAGAGCATCAAGGGACCTGCCACAACTGTTTGGAATGGCGGCAGCATGGAGGGTCTTGGAACAGCACATTTGGCGTACTGCTTTGGTAGGGTAGATTTCTACTGCTGGGGGGGGGTGGCTGTTGTATGTGTCATGTAGGGGCTTGTTACATGAGTTAATAAAAGGCTTGTTAGATGTGTTAAACAACAGCTGTCATATTCAGGAGGTGGCGTGAAGAAATAGCTATGTTGACGATTAGGGATCAAAATATACACAATTACTGAACTTATGATTGAGCATAGAACATTTTCAACATATGCTCATAACTTTGTTCTATTGCAATAATAGGACTGCAAGTTTTCAACACATTTGTGTTTTGACCCCACCTCATGAACAAGGTAAGTGAAAATTCTTGAATCCGGACTGAAATGTCATTTCACGCTACAAGTGAAAAAACGCATTTTGGCCAGCATTACAAAAATGACAGCTGTCATGTTCATGAGGTGGTGTGAAAAAAATGGCTATGTTGAAAATTTGGGGTGAAAATATTGAAAATTACCAAAGTTATGAGCTTGGATGTAAACATTTGAACATACACTCATAACTTTGTTGCTTTTTTTTATATTTTTGTCCCAATTTTTCAACATAGCCTTCTTATGACCCCCTCCTGATGAACAAAGGTGGAGAACATTTTCAAAATCTGCCTGAAAGGTGATTTCATGCAGTGACCATGAATTCATCTACCAGGACAGGTTTGCATAATTTCACTGCCATTGTTCGGGGGTGCAAAATGGCCATGTTGAAAATCTGGTGTAAAAATGTTCAAAAATTATGAAGTTATGAATACATGTTCAAACCCCATTGAAATACATTAAACTGCACTTACCTTATGGTTCTCATATTGCAATTACTGGTTCCAGCAGCAAGATGTGTCTTCAGTCGCAGAGCGGGTCTATGTTATGGGACCTATTCAGGTGAGTGAGGGTGTATGTGGGGTGGTGGGTGCTGAGTATGGGGCTGGGGGGTGCTTGGGGGTGTCAGGTCACCACTGAACTTGTTTTCTTCTTTGCAGGTAAAAAAAAAAAAGATAAAACAAGGGACTGTTTTCTTTATTGTAGGGGGACAGAAGCCAACACTGGGGACTGGGCACTCCAGTGTTAGGAGGATCTCTGGCAGCACTGGAGTGGGCATGCTAGTGCCGCAACATATATTTTTGGTGGGGAGGGGACGACCTGCAGGGGAGTGGGGAGAAAGAAGCAGCATCAGGGATGGGCACCCCAGTCCACTAAATAAAAACAGACAGAAAGCTAGATAGATAGATATAGACAAATAGATTGATAGATGGGCAGACAGACAGGCGCAATGAGAGACGAGAGAGAGTGAGACAGACAGATAGACAGATCAGGGGATCAGTGGCTCACTGATGTAACTCATGCTGGCATCATGACTCCAGCTACAACTTCACATCTCAAGAAAGTCTCGCTGTTCTCATATTGAGAACATGGGTGAATGCACTGACCTATTCAGGGTAGTGAAGGTGTGTGTGTGGAAGGGGTGGTAGGTGCTCAATGGGAGGGTGGGGTGAGGTGTGTGGGAGGTGCTGGGGTGAGATCGCTGATGGACTGTTTTCTTTTTTTCAGGTGTAAGAAAAAAACAATCAACAAGGGACAGTTTTTTGTATTGGAGGGGACAGCACTGACTCTGGGGACTGGTGCCCCAGTGCTGGGATAATGTTTGGCAGCACCAGGGGTGGGCACACTGAAGCTGCCACCTATTTCTATGGGGGCCAGATGACCTGGAAGGGAAGGGGGTGGAAAGAAGCTGTTCTGGGATGGGCACCCCAGTCAACTATTATTTTATTATAATAACAGCAACAGAAGTATAGGGGAAGGAAGGAAGGAAGGAAGGAAGGAAGGAAGGAAGGAAGAAAGAAAGAAAGAAAGAAAGAAAGAAAGAAAGAAAGAAGAGAGAGAGAGAGAGAGAGAGAGATGTGAGGGGAACGCCAACTCACTGCTCCAACTAAAGCTGGCAGTATGACTCCAGCTGCAGCTTCAGAATTCACGCCAGCTCACTGCTCCAACTGAAGCTGGCAGTGCACCTCCAGCTGCAGCTTCAGAATTCAAGAAAGTCCTACTGTTCTCATACAGAGAACACAGTTTAATGGCTCCTCTCGCTAAGCTGGGCACCTAGGATTTTTAGTTGCTCAGAAACAATGTTTCCAGGCATATTTTGAAAAAACTGACACCAGAATCTAACTAAACGGGTCCCATTTAACTAGGTTCAGCTGTTTGATTTCTGAAAAGACATCATGTTTATAGGTTTTTAACTTTTTTTTTAAATTAAAATCAAAAACAAGGTGGCAGCCATATGAAGGAAGAATTTTGGCTCACGAAAGAAGATTTTTCTGTTGTGAACCAAATATTCTTTCATATCAAACATCTATCTGAAAGATGCTAGTGTGCATGCTCAGTACTGAAATTTCAGCTACTTATAACTCAGGAATGGATTAATATTATTTCACCAAACCAACAAAAGGCACCATTCTAAGGCAAACTTATCCTACCCTGAACATTTCAGAGCAAAATTCCAAACCATCTGGGCTATAGGTGGGCACAAAAAGACAGTGAAAACACAGATTTTTCCTCTTTTTACCCTATCTGAATCACCGAATCTGGACATCTGACCATCACGAAACTAGCAAAATCAAGAGATTTTGCCACCCAGATCATGCATGCAAAATTTCATACAATTCCAATGCATGGGGTGAAATTATTAAGGTGCAAAGTTATAGGTTTAACATTAAACACCCTACTCAACCCTATGTACGTACCCGATGGGTTCAGTAAAAGCCAGTTCACAGGCAGCTGTGGTGAGTGTACGTGGCACAAAGAAAGCTTTAGTCTCATATCACTGTCTTAGAAAATCCATCAATAGTATTACAAGATCTTATAATACTTATCGAGAAACATCAAACGATAGTATTACAAAATCTCATAATACTATCGATGGATTTCTTAAGCAATCAATCAATCAAAATTTTATTTATAAAGCGCTTTTCAATAAATCAAAGCACTAATACATAACAAAAGATAAAACATCAATAATAATAAATAATAACATAAACAATAAAATGTCCGTAAAATGACCATAAAATAATCTATTCAAATGCCAGTGTAAATAAATAACTTTTCAAAGACCTCTTAAATGATTCCACAGACAGGCACTCTCTAATCTGATGAGGTAGAGTATTCCACAGGGTCGGGGCCATAAAAGAAAAAGCCCTTGCCCCAGATGACTGAAGACGAACCCTGGGAATCTCTAGCAATCCCTCGCCAGTGGAGCGGAGTGGGCGGAGAGGGCGGTAGGGACAAAGGAGATCTTGTAGGTAGCTCGTCCCTGACCGTGTAGGGTCTTATAGGTCAGCAATGCGACCTTGAAGCTGATTCTCCACCGCATTGGCAGCCAGTGCAGTTCGCGCAGCACAGGTGTGATATGACAAGTTCTTGAGTAGTATTATGAGACATTTTTTGTATAACTTTCAGTGGTATTAATGGGGATAGCCATATATTACATAAACATATTTATATACAACTTAATGTAACTCTAAAGTCATTCAAATAAATGCGTTATTGTCACTGTTGAGTACCCATGCGAAAAATAAATGTTCATTTTTCACATGGGATCGTTAACACTTAGATATGCTATTTCCATTTATTTTCATGTTTGGATATGTAAGTTGTATAAATGGAAGATTCAACAGCCTGCCTGAAAATATGCCATTTATTTCCATCCGTGAGGGGGTGGGATTTCTAAAACTCACTTATGGCTTCACCACTCATGAGTTATAGTCCTGCCCTCACTCATGGAAAAAAAATGGCAATTTTTCAGTCAGGCTGTTGTATATTCCACATGGTTGGGCCCTCGTCTCCCTTGAAAATGCCATCATATATTTCCCCATATATGATGGCAACCAATTAACATAATATGACATTAACACCTTAATAACACATTAATACTACACATACCACTAGCCACCATGTTACGCCCCCAATAACACATCTAATAGCCACATTATTAACAGGTGGAACAGCCAGCCTAACAACCCCATCTCACAACAGCACCCTGTACCAAACAAAACTACCCTACCCTGCAGTCCAACCATATCTACCAGCCCTCCCTCCAACTGCACTTGCCAAAACAAAAATGGCCCTCAATGCAGCAGATCTCCATCACACCAGCACTCCATGCTGCTGCTGCTCTGCTGCAATGCTTCCAACTACAAAAGCAGACTTTCTAGACAGTGCTTCTAACACACTGTGCCCCAAACTGCTGCTCCTCAATGATGCTGTAACGCTGTTCTCGACCTCGCAGTAGGCCCTAGGATATAAAATAAAAGCTAGCAAAGTCTGGTATACTCATGAAATAATACCATCTTGAGGCTGAACAAGCTCATAAAGGCCACTTGATCTCTGGGCTCATGGCTTTATGGCTTATTAGACCCCTTGATTGTATTATTTCCTTGCATACTACAACTACATTTTACCATCATTATTCACTCATTCACACACACTCTTTCTCCATATACAGGATAGCCTAACTGAGATGCAATGACTACTTTTTAATGGGATGCTACATCTACCTAATATTACAGCTAAGAGAACTGAAGCACATGGAGGTCAAGTGACTTGTTTAAGGTCATTAAGTGAGCCAGTGGCTGCTGTGGGATTTGAACTGTAGATCTTCAGTTTCATATAATTCTGTGCTTTCACAGCTACAGCACATTACCTTCCCTTGCCTAAATATGCATCACAGAGATGTCTCACCTACACATGCATTCATTACAGGCTTGGCAAATACTGCTAGTAAATGAAAAAACAAACACAAAGAAGGCCAGGAAATGCATATTTATGTCATTAATGCACACAGAGATCCGTGTGGAACTGTATATATAAAGTCAATGTAAAGCACCAGCTGCTAATGGGGGGATCTGCCTGCTGGTTTCAAATTCTGTCCAAACACATGAGATGCAGTAGGCACTGCCGAGGGACCCTGTGGTTTTCCAGAGCTTTTAGGTGACTGAAACGTACCCTGTCAGTTTTCTGCTCCTTCTTGCCAGTCGCATTAACTGCGGCTCTGAGTATTTTAAAGGCTGGAATTTCAGAAGCGCTCCAGCGTGGAGCACAAAAGAGCTGATGAGCAATGAATGCTTCACCCTTCCTCAATTAATCTTGTCTCTCTACCTTTGCTTTTGCTTTCCCACTACATGAAGGTAATAATGACACCCTCATCCATTATCCTTTTATCCCTGTTATTCACGTGAAATTGCTTAATAATATGTTACAGATTCGTCTTCACTCGCATAATTCTTCCTGTCATTTGTAGTATATCATCCAGCAAACATACAGCCCACATTCGCTGGCCGTGCTTTGAAGATTATTGTCAGTGACACCTTCAGGATGCATACGGAATCTGGAGCATCATTTCCACCGCTATGTGGAATTACACTGACTTATCTGTCATTGCCAAAAGCACAACAAGCAATTCAGTGTTAATGTAAAGGTAAAACAGGTTTTTATCATGCAGCCAGAACATGAGCTCTTGTAAATTTATGCTAATAGGACCCTTTTGTAGTTTAATAACCCCTCCAACTGAAAAAGGGCGCACACACACTGGCAGTTGATTATCTGTGTCTGAGAGTGGCGGGTAATTTGTAGCTGATCCTCATGTAATTATTTACTTTAAATCTTTCTATTATTGTTAATCCCATATCACGTGGCAAAAAAACTGGTTTTGTTACAGCTGTAGGGGAAGTAGCATGAGGAACCTGCTGTCCCATTATGTCTAAGAAAGGAATTAAGTGCATTTGTTTAAACTATAAGGCTGTGTCATCTCTCAGCGACTTAATGACACAGAGGAAAGGAAAGATATATAAAGGGTTGCTCCTTTACTTCACTTTCTTCATGGAGACATCAGCTCTGCTGCAAATAAGGAGTTTTCACTGCCCAGGGTGTCATTCCAGAGGGACTGAGGCAATCCAGCGTGCATGCCAAATCTGACAACACATGACAAGCTGGTCAGCGTGCAGTAATTTGACTAATTATACTGGATTAGACCATATTAATGCAAGCTGTTTTCTCTGGGGTGAAATGACCTGCTGACTCGGTTCTGTTAAGGCCCCACTAGTCTATAGAATGCTTTAAAACAAAACAAAAAAAACTTGCTTTCTGAGCTCTCGTCATTTCGCATCAGCAAATGAGTACATCAAACTACTGAGCAGAAAAATGCGAGCGACATTTTGTCTCCTATAAAGCCCTTCAGTTTTCTTTAACTTTCTACCTCAGGGGATCTAGAGAGAAAACTAAAATCTTCTCTTTTACGGTCTGTGGAGGAAAGGCTAGAAACAGAGGAAATGCATGTCTTTCTTTTTATTTTTAGTTTAATGAGAATGTATGTTTACTTTTTAAGTCTAACAGCATACTGCTGCCCAATTATGTTTCGGTCCTGCAAGTTCTTTATTTAGATTAGCTAAGAACTATGCTCAAAAGTTACCCAGAAAGAAAAACCTACAAAGCTGTAAACATAATCTTTTTAAGCTCAATAGTCTTTATTATACTAAAGCTACTGTAACAGTATTATTAGACAGAGACTTCTGTGAGACAGGCCTCAAGTGTTAATATATATATACTGAGTAGGTATGTAGACATTTTTATATCACTTGAAGTTATGGATTTAGAGAAATTAATGACTGCAGTATTAATTTTTCACGTGGTAATGAGACACTATTTTATTTGTATATCGGATGACACCTTTGAGCCAAGGCCTCTTTTACAAAGGTACCATGACAAGGCAATAAGGACAATAAGCTACAAAACATAACATGATCATTACAATGGAACTTAAAAAAAAAAAAGACAAGGTTGCAGTAATAGCAGCAAAAGGCATTGTCAAGGAATTGTGTTGCGAGTTAATTATACAGTACAGTGAAACTTTGTTAGGAGTGGGTTAGTGGGAAAAGAGAAAGAAGAGTGGTGGTGAGGGGGTGGTATGGGAGAGAGAGAGGGAGGAGGGGAGAAATAGGGAGGGCATTGCGTTGGGTATGTGGTAGATGGGAAATAGCAAGGGAGGAGGAATGGGGGGATGAAAAGGAAGAGGAGACAGATTCATCCTATGCCCAGTAATGGGGGAAGGGTAGGAGAGGAGTTTTATAGTATAAATGTCATGTGTGCCACAAAAAAAAAAAAACATAATTTTTTTAACAGAAACATGTTTAACAAAATTGTGATATGCTGAAAGGCTCTCAACACTCAAGATCTACCACATCTTTGAAAGCCATATATTCTTCAAAAGCAATCCCCAGTTCTGTTTTGAAAAGCAGTCTTATATGTATATCAATAGTGTCTGAGCTTAGTTACAAACATATGAACGTAAGAAAACGCCAGCAGAAACAGGTCTCATGGTCTATCGAGTCTGCTCAATTGTGCAACTAGCCCCTCAACTTGCAGCTGCCACACCCACCCTCCCTCCCTCCTCATAAATACCCCTCACTCTGTCCCATCCCCTCTTAAAACCATCTACCATATTACAGGCTACTACCTCCTCCAGCAGATTATTCCACTTATTCACCACCCTCTCAGTGAAATAATGTCTCCTGACTTCCTTCCTGAATTTCCCCCTCCAGTCTCATCTGGTGTCCCCTCATGACCCTCCCCCTTCTAATCTGGAAAATCCCTTTTGTACTAGTCCTGTTAATCCTCTTTAAGTATTTAAAGGTTCGATCATGTCCCCCTATCCCTCCTCTCCTCCAGTGAATACATGTATAGCTCGCCCAGCCTTTCCTCAAAGGAGTATCCCTCTAAACCCTGAATCATCTTTGTTGCCCTCCACTGTACAGCCTCCAACAATCTGATGTCCTTCTTCAAGAATGGAACCAGTATTGCACACAGTATTTCAGGTGCAGCCTGACCAGCGACCTGTAGAAGGGCAGAATCACCTCCCTATTCCTGGAGGAGATTCCCCTTGCTATGCACCCCAGCATCCTGTTGGCTTTTGCTGCTGCCTTCCTGAACTGAGCTGAGTTGTTCATACTCCCTGTTAAAAGCACCCCTAAATCCTTTTTTCCTCCTCAGTGCATTCCAGCTGTACTCCCCCAGCTGATAGTTCCTCCCCTGGTTGTTAGCCGCCTAAGTGCAAGACCTTGCACTTTTTGGCATTAAACCCCAACTGCTGTGCATCCGACCACTCCTGCAGCCCCCTCCACCCTTCGATGTCATCTACCACAGCTCCCATCTTTGTGTCATCTAGGAAGAGGCTGATCTTACTCCTTAGTTCTTAGTTACTCTAACACAAAGGGAGAAATGGGTTAGATGTCCAACATTAGCTAAAATATACCAAATCCAGATGACCAGCAAGACAGGTATTTGTTTTGCTCACTATAACAATCAAATGGTTAGGTCTGCACAAGCTTCTACTTACAAAAGCAGAGCTAAAAGGCTAACCCATGGTACTGTGTATATATGAATAACATTGTGCCTGTGTTTTTCCTTCATTGACTTGGTGAACATACACTAGTAAAATACTGGTTTTCCCAGTATAAGCCAGACTGCTGGACCCAAATGGTATTTTATAAGGCTTTTTCAATAAATATTTACTAATGTAGTGCACTGACACTGATCAACATGCCAGAGCAAACATTGTCTTCATGAAGGCTCAATACCATGGACCATGCCATTCTGCTCTGCATATTACAACAACTAGGGAAAGCCCCTGACACACTAGCCTGACCTGGATCATACCTAGCAAATGGGTCATAATTAGTAAAAGTTAATAGTGAAGTCTGTCCCACATGCCCAAATGCTTCCTCAACTGTGGAGTCTCTCAAGGCTCTAACCTCAGTCGTGTTCTATTTAGTCTGTTTGCAAATGACCTTCAAGCTGCATGTTCTGCCTAAAGTGCTAATAGACACCTGTATGCAGATTATACTATTATTTACACCATCTTATTTCACCAGGGAACTCAAGGCAACACTACAGTTGGTCTTCAACAGAACAAAGAAATGGACAGACAGAGACAAAAAACTACTCCAAAAAAATAGTAAAACCAAAGCCATGGCCTTCCATGGGAAAGTCCCACCCTCCCACACCTAATACATTTCACTGTTCTGGTTACCCATTTGAGACTGTGCAGACATACACTTTCTCTGGCTTATAGCTAGATCCAAAGTTGAGCTCCTCATATCAAATATCAAAACTGACCACAGGAATACTCTAAAAACTTTGTGCACTTAAAAGTGGTTGGCAGTGGTGAACCGGCTAGCAATTCTAGTCCATATATCACATATGGCAAAGTGCACTTCACTCTCATTTTACAAGGTCTGGGCAGCTTATACAGCATTGTTCTTTTGTACTATTGATCCAATAATCTCCTTACAGGAAGGGAAGGACCCACCCCCCATGATACCTTGAGTCCCACCTCCCATTCTTCCCCCCCTTCTTGGAGATGGTACAGTTGAGGTAACAACAGGCCTCTTTACCTCAACTGCTGTAGGTGATACATACAAACAGAGGTAAGAAAGAAGCAAGTGCCTCAGCTGGGACATGAACCCAGGCCACCCAGGATACTATTCTGAGTGTGCTAACCAGCTGTGCCACTGAAACAACTGGAACCTGGGCTGTCCCTGAGCACATTACTCTTTCTCAAATGCACAAGGTTCCAGTTGTCTCAGTGGCACAGCTGGTTAGCACAATCAGAACGGTATTCCGGGTGGCCTGGGTTAAGGTCCCAGCTGAGGAACTTACTTCTTTCTCACCTCTATTTGTATGTGTTCCATAGATATGCGCACCGCACTCCTGTGTAATTGTTACAAGTAAATATTATTGTTGCCATTAGGTTGTGCATTTGAAAAAGAGTAATGTGCTCAGGGACAGCCCAGGTTCCAGTTGTCTCAGTGGCGGAGCTGGTTAGCACAATCGGAATGGTATTAAAGGTGGCCTGGGTTTAAGTCCCAGCTGAGGCACTTACTTCTTTCTCACCTCTGTTTGTATGTGTTCCATAAATATGCACACTGCACTCCTGTGTGATTGTTACTGTAGGTGATGCTCCTGTTGATGGATAGGATATTGACATCCCCTTCTCTGCTTTCTTGGGCAGTGGGACTCAGGTCCCTTGACTGACATCTCATACCTTGATGGAACTGTGTGGCATACTAAGACATAAATTCCCCTCACGTTTTCCAGGAAGACTCCTCTCCAAACCACATGTCTTTCCAGGCTTTCTGAGAAAGCTTAGTTGCTCAGAACACATGTCCCAATACCTTTCACTTCACTCCTCCTGAGCCTACCTTCCCTCTAAGATATCCTCCTGCTCTCCTCCTCCATCCAGAGGCAAATGGAGATCTGCATCTACTGATACCTTCCGGAGCCCCTTTAATATTAATGAGTCTGTATCTGATTCAGAAATATTGTATGCACTGAGTATTATACTGCGATTCTACCATTAATTGACTATTTATACTTTTATAACAGTAACATATGGAACATTGTTGTTATATGTGCTGTATTGTTTGTCTTAAACATTTTAATAAAAAGATTAACTGCAAAAGAAAAACTCAGTGCACTTTACTATATTTGTACCAGCCTTTCATCTAACACCTTGAAATTACAAGTACTCAGGCAGTCACTACTACTGGCCCTAGAGTGCCACAGTGAAATTTAAAGGATAGCACATGTCAAGTCATTGCAAACAGTCACAACTGTGTACAGTGACCACCCAGCCTCTCACCAGGAAGGGGTAACACTGCACATGGTCTCCTATTGCATCTGGGACTGACTGACAGTCTTCAGGCTTGCAGGCAGTCCCAGGGTGGCCCAATTAGGTGTAAAAGTACATAAAAGTACATGGGAGGACCAGTATAGTTCACCCCAGGAGTGAGGGGCCTATGCCCCTAGAAAGGGCTGGTCCAGAGAGCATCATGTGCTCTTTGGACTAGTGTTAAAGTGCAGTAGATTCATCTGAGATCCACCTAAAGGTGGCCTTTCAGATGACAAATTGCAGTCAGCTGGGAATGGGTGACAGCCAGGCCAGAGGTGCGACCCGTGGGAGCAGTATCCAGTACAGCAAGGGATGGTCATACATCTGGGGCATGCACCAGAACACAGGGCAGCCAGGACCGGCAGTTGGGGGAGTGCGGCCCTGAGTGGGCATGTTCCCTGGCGAAAGTGCTGGATGCTCCCAAAAATTGGGGACTGTCCAATGGTGAGACATGGCCCCGGGTGGGTTTGTATGACCTATGGGCCAAAATTCCCCCACCATATGCAGGACATGGATGACTAATAGTCAAGCTAAGGTGAAGACATGAATTTGCTATGCCAGTGTTTCTTGTTTAATACCATGTAGACATGTACATATGTTACTGATGTAATATTGTCGTTATTAAGTTTAAGTAAAGCTGTGGCCTTTTGTAACCAGAAAGTGGTGTGGTGTATTATTTAAGGCATTAGCAGATTCATTTGGGAAATGACCCACTCAACCTCTCACTGGTTGGGGGGGTAACTTTGCACACAGTCCCATACTGCATCTGGGACTGACCGCCTTCAGGCCAGCCCAATCAGGTGTGGAAGTACAGGAAGGGGCCAGAATAGTCCACTCCAGGAAAGAGGGGCCTGTACCCATATAAAAACTGGTCCAGTGAGGGTTGTGCCCTCTTTGGACCAGTACTGCAGAACTGTTTTTCTATCCACCCTCCCATTGTGACAGCCAGGCCATAGCCAATCAATCTGATTGCTCAACTGTCATAGCTGTGAATTGCAATACTTGTTGGGAGTGGTAAATGTACAAGAGACCCAACTAAAGGATGGCAAACTGCAGCCATCCGGGGTTGGGTCATAGCCAAGCCAGAGGCATGACCATGTGCGGGTATGCAGTAAGGCAAGGGGGTGGTCACATCTTTGGTGACTGCATTGGAGCACAGGGCACCCAGAACTAGTAGTCAGGGTGGATGGCCCTGGCTGAGCATGCTCTTTAGTGAAAGTGCTGGAAGTTCCCAAAATTCGGCAAGGGAAGAGACTGATCTATGGGCCAGAGTCCCTTCCCCTAAGCAGGACATGGATGGCTAAGGGTCAAGCCAAGGTGAAAACATGAATTTCTTGCCCCAGGGTGCCCTGTTTAAGACCATGTATGTATGTATGTACATATCTTTATGATGTAATATTATCATTATTAAGTTTAAGTAAAGCTGTATCCTATTGTACCCAGAAATTGGTGTATCATGTCAAGTGAGCGATGGAATTACAGCAACGTCAAGTGGGTGATAGCAATTACGGCAACCATAAAAATATGGCTATGGTAATAATGGCGATATTGGATCTCCCTCCTCCCTGAGTGTACTAAGGGGACCGGAGTATGCTATTTAGTAAGGGAGTGTAGGGGGCAAAGCCCCCCACAGAAAAGAAATAGTTGAAATGTCCATCGCCGCACTTGTCGTTGCCGTAATTCAGTCGCTCAAATGACATGGAACCAGAAATTGGTGTAGTATTCTATTTATGGTATTAGAGGATCCGTTCAGGCAAAAGCACACGTAGAGTCACTCTAAGCTGCTGCACAAGCACTAGCCATTTTCTGCTATGCAATTACCTTGATCTTCTCCTGCCAGAAAAGAGGCAGAACCTTGTACTGTATTGTCAATGCTGATTTACAAATATGTGCATGGACAATATCCTGACTACTTCAGTATAATCTCCAGTCAGCCCCAAGCACTAAAGTCACAAATCCTATACTTCCTCCAAGTACCCAGAGGTCACAAAGTCAATGCAATGAAATCCTTTACTATAGCCTCCCCCACCACCTGGTGTGCTCTTCCCAACAACGCCAAAGGGGCAAGAAATAACAATGCTTTTAAATTGGCAATATTTATTCACCTCAAAGACCCTTGCAACTGCCTCTGTTCCCTCGTAAGTGTTGTACCAGTCACCAAGACTGACATTCCTGTTTTTTGTTTCCTCCCTATCCCCCTCTAATTGCTATCAAATGTTCTTTTTATTGTCAATATAAATTTATAAAATGGATCCAAATGACCAGGAGAAATATTGCTCTCTGATTGTGCATATCAGGTCAGTTGCCCTGCCCTATACATACATACATAAATACATGCATATAAAAGCATGGTGCTGCATTTTCTAAGCCATACCTTTTAATATCAAGCCATTTAATAAGTGCAATAACATACTACAGGGTGCTGTGGTAACTGAGAGCTACAGACACTCCTCTGGTATGGCACAATAAGGAGAATGGCCATACCTCCCAAGGAGCACCCACTCAGTTGTGTGTTACTGCCCACAGAATGTAAATATCTATATAGTCTATTCAACACATTTGTATATGAAGTGTGCTAAGTTATCAAATGTTAGTAACATCCTGCTGCAGGTAAATGTGCCCTTAGGACCCTCTTGAAAATGAGCTGTATAGCCTAAGCGTAGATATCTCAGTGTGCAGAAACTGTATATGAATAAAGCAAGCAAGCAAACTTTATTTATAGAACAGCACTATTCACAAAAGACCATAGTGCGAGCACAATAAAACCATAGCTAAAAACCCATAAATTAAATTAAATTAATAAAAATCAGCATCACAAGATTAAACAGGATTGGGAAAAGCAGGATTAAACAAATATGTTTTCAACGCAGTTTTAAAGCTTTCCACAGGGGCGTAGCTACAAGGGTGCAGGGGGTGCAGTGGCACCCGGGCCCATGAGGTTTGTGGGCCCAAATCATAATTTTGATGTTTATTCAAAACTGGGTGGGGGGGCCCTGTAACATTGCCTTGCACCCAGGTCCTCTGGAAATTTGCTACGCTACTGGCTGTCCACCGTCAGGTACTCTCTTATCTGATGAGATAGAAAATTCCACAGGGTAGGGGCCGCAAGTTCAAATGCTCGGGCCCCAGAAGTCTTCAAACGAACCCTGGGAATCTCTAGCAATACCTCATTGGCGGAGCGGAGTGGGAGGAGAGGGCAGTAGGAATGGAGAAGTTCTTGCAGATGACATGGTCCCTGTCCATGAAGGGCTTTGTAGGTCAGCAAGCTGACCTTGAAGGTGATCTGCCACTGAACAGGCAGCCAGTGCAGGCCACGCAGTACTGACATGACAGGCTCAAAGGAGCCCGGTCAAACAGCCTGGCTACTGCATTCTGCACCAGCTGCAAGCAGTGGAAATCAACCCCCGGTAGCCCTAGGTACAGGGGATTGCAGTAGTCAAGGCGGGAGGTCACAAAGGTGTGGACCAATGTTATGAGGTCATCGGGCGGAACAAAGTGCTTGATCCGGGCGATATTCCTCAGATGGTAAAATGCAGACTTGACAACGGATGACATCTGGAATTTTAGGGTCAGCCCCTCGTCAAGAATAATGCCCAGATTTCACACCCACTCAGAGATCATCAGTGGGCAGCCTCCTAGCCAAAGCCCAGATGGCCATCCAGCCGACGACCCCTCTACCCGACGACCTGGGTCCACCACCAAAACCTCAGTCTTGTCCAGGTTCAATTTCAACCAGTTAGCGCTCATCCACTCACGAAACTCAGAGAGGCAGTTGTTAAAGCTCGAGACAGCGCCCACCTGTTTGGGCACAAAGGACATGTAGAGCTGAGTGTCATCTGCATAGCAGTGGAAACTCAGCCCATATCACCTTACAATGTCTCCCAACAGCAGTATATAGACTCCGAACAACATGGGTGAAAGCACAGAGCCCTGTGGCACCCCACATGACAGGGAGAACTTGTCAGAGGAATAACTCCCCAAGGCAACTCTCTGAAACCTGCCAGTGAGGAAAGATTGAAACCATCTGAGGACTGTACCAGACAGTCCACAGATCAGCCTCAGGTGCTCCAGCAACACACCAAGCCCATGGTATCAAATGCAACAGAGAGGTCAAGAAGAACTAAGAGGGAACAGTTCCTCTGATCTCTCGTTATTAGGAGATCACTGAGGACCTGAACAAGGGCCATCTCAGTGCTGTGCCTCTTCTGAAATTCAGACTGGAGAGGATCGTAAATGTCATGGATGGTGAGGTGATTCTCCAACTGCAGCGCGACCACCTTCTCAATAACCTTACCCACAAAGGGAAAGTTAGAGATGGGTCTGTAGTTAGCAAGACAATCTGGGTTGAGAGAGGGGTTTTTAAGGAGAGGTTTCACCACCGCCTCCTTCAGGGTGCCCAGGAACACATCTGACTCTAACAAACACCAGAAAATCTCCACTAGGACTGGGCTGCTAACCTCAATGCACCCCACAAGGAGTCAAGTTGTGCCCGGGTCCAAACTACAGAGTGTCGGCTGCATGCTCTGTATAACCCTCATGACATCCCCGATCACCGGCTGGTCAGTGTCAGCCCAGACCAACTGGGGAACTGTAACCTCCCACCAACCCCCGCCATCCCCATTGTAGCAAGCTACACAGGTCTCGGACCTGATGTCGGCAACCTTATCCACAAAGAATTGAGCAAACTCTTCACATTTCTCTTGTGACAATGCTCTCCCAGTCTGCAGACAGGCTGGATTGCATAGTCTATCCACAGTTTGAAAGAGCTGAGACGGTCGATTCTGTGCAGTGGCAATTTCCCTGGACAGGAACTCTGCCTTCTTATGGGAAATAGCCAATTGATAGTCCTTATAATGGGCCATCAATCTAAGTCTGTCGGCATCAAGGCCCGATTTTTGCCAGTGACGCTCCATCCTTCGGCCCACTCACCTCAGTTCCCTCAAAGTCCCATCAAACCAAGGGGACAGAGGCAGACATGCCTCATGAAGTACAATATGTTTCACTGATAGGGTTGCCCTTACCCAGTATGTACAAGGAAAACTTACATTTTCTAGTACTTTTGTGATTGGTGAGTTAACGTCAGCTTATTTTGTATTTAGAATTTAAAGCAGCAGTATGAGTCACACCTGAACTTTTTGTGCCTGGGCTTTTCTGTTCCTTTTTTCATTGCTCTACCCTCTCAACTAAGTAAAAAAATGTTTTATTCCTTTTAAATTCTGATTCAACAGTTTTTCCTTTTTAGGTTTTATCATTTCAGAAGCTCATTTTTAGATATCACTTTCCCACCATTCTGATGGTGTGGCAGAAGCATATGACACTGCTGATTGGATGTCTGGGATTCACATTCAGCTGTGGGCCAACCATGTGGCAAAGGAGTAGCATTCAGCTCCTGGGCATGGAGAGCATGAGCAGTTACACACACCCCCAGCTGGCCAACCAAGCAGAGGTACAGGCATCAGCTGTGAATCAGCCGCTCACTTGCTCTTCTAGCCAGAAGGATACAGCCACAATGAGCCTGGTTGTCAGAGTAGAGTACAGGGGACAAAATGATGATATATTTTGTCACTATAAATATTTGCCTATCATGTATTACCATTGTTTTATTCCTCTGCTAGTCCCTGCTCCTATCCCCTCACCTATGTTGCAAGTGGAAAAGAAACACCTGGACTCTGCTTACCTGATATGTTTCAAATAAAAAAAAATACTACCAGTAAATATGACTTTTCCTACATTCTGTTGTCCCTGTTTTAAGTGACTGAGTAGACTAGTAGGAAATAGGCTCGGTCCTTGACCTTAAAGAACAGTGGGTATGAAAGCACAAATATAATGATGATGTAAAATAAACTGAGAAAAATACATTAGAAGGTAAGCAGGAGTGATTATGAAGTAAACACATTTTTTAACATTAAGTGCTGATTCAATATGTGGAAAAGAAATACACAGAATGTGTTAAACTGGAGAAACAATCCCGTTTTTAATACCTGTGTCACTAGACAGAAACACACTGCATCATTTCACCATTTCTTCACGTTAAATCATTTGTCCTACTTGAATAATTTCTCAATCATTAACAAGAAGTGTGGACTCATTAAGTAAAATGTTTATCTGTCCCACATTCTCCTTCTCTTCAGTGCCATATAGTGGCTTGCAGTTTCTAGAAACACAGAACGGATGTACCCTAGAGAACAGAGGATGACGTCATTAAAATGTTTCAACAGGAGATCATGATTTCAGGTTGGAGACAGACCATGGTAGAACTGTACTGAATACAGTAAGTTGTGTTTTTGTTTCAGAAACGAAATGAAAGGAATTCTAACCCTGTGGCTCATACGGGACTGCAGTCACACAGCCACAGGTTTAAATCCCTGTGCAACTTATTTATTTATTTAAAATTGATAACCTGAAAAGGCGCACTGAGCCAAGGCTAGATTCCAGGTGTGATCTGGGGTGGGGGTGAGGGCACAAGATAATGACCAACATATGTAGAACACAGAAAAACAGTGGTACAAGGTATAAAAACAAGGTAGTAATACATACTCCCACACAACCTGAAATATGGCCAAAATTGATACAGACTAAGGGGCATTAGAAGCAATGCAACAATAATGTCAATAACAATAACACAAGAGAAACTAGCCATAATAAACTAAAAGTGACCATAGAAAGAAAAGAGCTAGAGTGTGGCAGAATAGATAGTAGCACCTTTGCAGTGAGGCTAGTAGGGCCCGGTGGCTACAGTGGATGGAAACATTTGCAAGAAGGGAGAGGGAGGTGCTTGAAGTAGTTTTTGATAGAATGCGCAGTAGGCAGACAATGTACCATAAGGGGGAGAGCATTCCAGAGGGCCGGGTGACAATGGGCGAAGGCTGCTTTTCTGGCAAAGGAGTGAGGTGTGGCTAGAGCGAAGGATCGGTGGTTGCGAGAGCTCAGGGAGTAGCCAGTATTACGTGCGGGTGCTAGTGTGGAGGAGAGGTAGGAGGTGAGTGTGTTGAACCAAAATTTAGCAATGAAGGAGGCACAATGTGCCAGGTGACAGTGACCAAGAGAGGTCAAGGCTGCAGAGTGATAGAGGAGGCAGTGATGGGTACGGTAAGGTGGATTGGTGGCAAAAGGCATGAAACAGTGGGTCAAGCTTGGCAAGGGAGGATTTCAGCACTGCACTATAAACCACGTCAGCATAACTGAAGGAGTGAAGGATGAGCCTAGAGACAATTTCTCTCCTAATGGAGGGGGAGAGGCCGTCTTTATGTCTGTAAAGCAAGCCTAGTCTGGGACACAGTTTATTATAAATAGTGCCCAGGTGTGAGGAGAAGTCCAATTTCCGGTCAAGCCAGACTCCCAGGTACTTGCAGGATTCAACAGCCATGACTTTGGAACCGTCCAGGGCCTAAAAGGAAGGAGGAGATGTCATTTTGGCTAGTTTGTGGGCAGTGCCAAAGGCCAGGGCAACCGTTTTTTTGGTGTTACATTTGAGGGATTTAACTTCTAACCACTTTAAAATGTTCTCAAAGTCAGTTTGGAGGATGGGTTTGATCAGGTCAAGGGAGGGTCTAGATGTAACCTCTCAGTGTAAAGGTAATGCAGAGGGTGAATGCAATGCCCATATCCCTTTGGAACCTAAGTTAGACTCCAAACAGACTCAACTGACAGTGACTGAAAATCTTACTTCTGTCAAAATGCTCTCATATGGCTCAGTCCTAGCTATTGTTGTCCAAGACCAGTAAACTAAGACCATGAGAGACTACTTGATTGATTTTGTTTTGTTTTTATTAAAAACTATTTATTTTTTTTTCTGGATAGAACATGCTGAACTGCAAACAGTTCATTTCCTGGTATGTCGGGGTGAGTGTTTATAGGACTAAAAGAACAAAATACAAAACAACAGTAATTCAACAGTCAAAACATTGTACATCAAAGAAGAAAATTAATAAGAGTTTATGCACACATGTGAAGAACATTTACCAAATACAATAAACAAAAATAATCAGATAAATTAAACACCAGATTTGGACTAATCAGTTCTCTTACATATCTCATGAATGGCAGCTATGACACAGAGGCCACCATGACAGGTGGGAGTACATTCCTAGTACAGTTTCAGCCCTGGCCAAAGTGACTAATAACTGGCTTACTGCTCTTGACCGCAAATACTTTACTGAAACTTTGCTCTTGGACCTAAGTAAAGCTTTTGACACGGTGGACCATAACATACTACTGTTAAAGCTCAAGGCGCGTAGTTTAAATAATCTGTGAGCTGGTTCGCTAGTTATCTTGCAGACAGAGTCTACGGCTTTAAAGCAGATGGGGTATAGACCTCTCCATTGCCATAACAGAGAGGTGTGCCACAGGGATCAATATTAGGCCCCCTTCTCTTTTCTATTTATACTAAACTCACTGAATGATAATATCCGCACATCAAAATTACACTTCTTCGCTGATAACACAATCCTTTACATATCAAAACTCTCACTAAAAGAGTTGGCACCATACTCCAACTGATTTTGACCAGTTACAACTAAACCTTATTAGTTCAAAATAATTGTTAAATGCAAACAAAACAAAGGTAATGTACTTCGCACCCACACTATCTTCACCCGCACCGTTAAGGAAGGACACTTTATCCATAATAATTTTCCTAGGGGTCTCCTTCGCAGTCGTAGACAAATTCAAGTACTTGGGCCTGTGGCTAGGCAATCACCTCTTTTTTACTGTTCATATAGATACCATCAAAAAACTAAAAATGAGACTAAGTTTCTTTTCAGAAACAAATCCCTATTCCTCACTGATGTTAGGAAAAGGTTAGACCAAGCTACCTTCTTTCCTCTCCTGGACTATACAGACATTTTATATGCAAATATCGCAGCTTCCTTTCTCTACAAATTGGACATATTCTACCACCGAGCGATCTGATTCATACTAAATGCTCCCTCTAGGACCCATCATTCCACACTATATTCTGCAGTAGGCTGGACTTCACTTGCCTCTAGAAGGAAGACGCACTGCTGTGTTTGAGTCTATAAAGCCATACTCAATAAACTCCACTCCAATATTTCTTCACTATTCCACCACTCTTTCAGCTGTTATTCACACAGGAAAAACTGCATTATTCTATTAGATGTACTCAAGGTTCGCACCACTTTCGGGTAAACTTGCTGTTAGTTATGCTCTTCCTTCTGTGTGGAACATACTACAAAACATCCTTAGGCTCTACAACTTCATCTCCCTGAACGCTGCCAAATCCCTAATAAGTAGCTCCTTCAAGGATTATTGCCTCTGTTACGCCAGTTAAACTGGCACCTAGGCTTTCCTATTACCTTGACTGAGCTCCAGCACTTTATCATGATGGTGACCGTTACACCTATTTGCTTTATTATTAATGCGCACTTATTGCATTCTCACCTCACTTGTGGGCTGGAATTATATTGTCCTTAATTCTGTTTGTAGCCCTCTCTCCATGCTAGAATTATCCTATTTTCCTATAATTCAGACCTTGAATTGTTTACTCATTTGTATAAGTTTGGTATGCTGTTTTGTTTGCTGTTTTATCATGTACTTTGTTGATTGTCATGCCTGTGGCAGGACCTCCTTGTAAATAAGCTTGTTCAATGGAGCTTTCCTGATGAAATAAACTTGAACTTGAACATTCCACTGTGCTGCAACCAATGGGGTCAGTTGAGGGGGAAGCAACAGAAGATGTCTCACATGTGGCAGCAATAAGGAAGTGTAATGTGCTATGATGGAGGGCACCAAGCTTGGGGAGTTTAGTGGAAACAGAGTAGATGTAGGTACAGAAGTCAGAAGACTAACCCAAACAGACTCCAAGAAACATGATGACATGTGCCAGAAGAGGTCCCTCACTGGTCTTTGGGTGGGGGGGGGGATTAGTTAAGCCAGCCTTTGTTTGGAGCCAAAGGTCATGGCCAGTGATTTCTTTGTATTTAGGGTTTGTTGGTGAGAATGGAATCAATGGTAATTGACAGTGAATAGCATATGAATCAGGCTGTACACCTAGCACAATTGGAGGCCAGAGGTAAACAGTCATGGGACACCTCACTCCTACCCCAACTTGCTTTACGAAAAGTGGAAAACTCTCTTGGGTTCACTAGGCAAAAATATTATGAATGGGGTGATAAGGCCATCAGATGTCTAGCCCTCCGATTGTGCAAACAAGTAGTAGACCAATACGTGCCAAAACCTGTCTCAGATCACCGCCCCATGCTTTTTTAACTGACCCAATGCAAATAGTGAGAGAATTTCATGATTATTATGCCTGATGGTGCACCAAAAAACAGGATTTGAATCATAAAGTTCGGATTGACACCTTTTTACAGGAGGTTAATTTCCTTACATTAACGTCAGAGCAGAGGGATAGTTTGGAAATACCTTTTAAGGAAAAGGAACTTACAGTTATTATGAAATCTTTGAATACAGGGAAAGCCTCAGGTCCAGATGGTTTTATAGCTGAATTTTATAAAACCTTTGCTTCTGACTTAGTCCCTATCTTAACTAAAGTTTGCTATTCTGCTTCTGGAGAGGGAGCTTTACCTGACTCTTGAGGGGAAGCTATTCTTATTGTTTTACCTAAGCCTGGGAGGGATACCACCAAATGTACTACTTTATGCCCTAATTCACTTTTAAACCAGGATGCTAAAATCTTTACAAAGGCTTTAGTGGTTAAGTTGCCAGAAAGTTATCCCTTCACTTATTCACCCAGACCAAGCTGGTTTTATACTTGGGAGGTACATTCAGGACAACATTCAGCATTTATTGAATGTTCTCTCTGCTTCTCAAACATTACCCAATGACACTCTCCAGGCAGTAGTGTCAATTGATGCGGAAAAGGTGTTTGATCACCATGACTGGATGTTTCTGGAGGCTACGTTCCACAAGTTTCAGTTTGGGGAGAAATTCTGTTGCTGGCTCCAGAATCTTTATGACAAACCATATGCCCGGGTGAGGGTCAATGGCACCCTTTCTCCCAGTCTACCAATAGAATGAGACACTAGGCAGGGGTGCCCTCTGTCTCCCTTCCTTTTTGTTCTCAGCCAGGAGCCAATGGCAGATTTATTGAGGCAGTCAGCAACTCATCAGGGTATTCAGATTCATGGAGAGGGCCATAGGTATCTTTATATGCCGACGTTACCCTGCTTTACATCATGGACCCAGTTTAGACCCTACCAGTAGTGCTTGCTTTATGATGACACTTTGGCCAGGTGTCAGGCTTTAAAATTAATGAATTTAAAATGGAAACCTTGCTCCTGGGGTCAAAGACTGATCTGCTTCCCCAGAACGTTTATAATCTAAAATTGGTTACTTTAGGTTTTTGTTATACTTTATCCAAATTTATATGGGGTGCGAAAAAAAAACTCAATTTAAATGGCATATTCTTGCACGGCTAAATTGAGAATGAAGTTGGGAGTCACAGACTTTTGGGCCTATTATTGGGCTTCTCATCTAGAGTATTTCATCATCTATTTAGTTACCCAGGTCTACCCAAGCCTAACCGTTCTGTCTAATGAAGATGCACTATCTGCCACTATTGTATACTAACTCCACCTAGGACTGGAGACTAGTCCTGTTGTGAATGTTTACAGTGGTCATATTAAGCATTGTCTATCTGTGTTTATGTATTCCTGATGTGAATTGTATCTGTACTGAAATGTTTCTTTGTAACTTAAATGCAATGTTTATTCTACGTAACTAATTCCAGGTCACCCCTGAAAAAGGGACCTTCAGGGCTCAGAGGGTGTACCCGGTTACCAAAATTGAAATAAAATAATGTCAGCTACTGAGCCCCCTAGCTGCATCCCTCTAGAACAGACTGCCCACTGGTGATGCGGAAGGCAGATCTTTTCATGGAGGGTACCAGCCTCCGTACCCTTGGCATACTTAATCCTTGGGTGGAACTGACTGTGCAGGTGTGGGCAGAGGTTTGCTCTTATTGTAAGCTACATAAACTAACACCCATTCATTCCTGTTTAGTCTTCCACCCAATTAGACTGGACTCCAGCTTTTGAAGACGGGACAGATATGGGCTCACCTGAATTGGTCAACTTTAACATTGGTGATACTCTGATGTCTTTTCCCCAGCTGAGCCTTTTTGGCTCCATTGCCAGCTATTTCAAAATTATTTTAACCCCTTCCTCTTCTAAACTCATCTCCCTGCTTTCTTTCTACCTCTTCACTCTGATTAGATTGTCAGTAGACACTCCTCTTCAGATTGGTTTACCTTTCTGTGTTTTTCCTAGGACTCAAATTGATTCCACCTCACCATCAACCTTGACTGCACGATTTTCCTTCTCTTATGTGACCTGCAAATAGCAGTTATGTATCAGACGGTTATCCTGTTTGAGTGCAGCGGTACAGTCTAATGTAAGTGCTTGGGCTAAATGTCTCTTTCCTTGTTTTCCCTTTTGGGACAATTTATCCTAAAAATTATATGGGTGTTCTGTTACAGTCAGATTATACACCTGTGATGCGATCATATCCACAGCACTACAGTACAACCAAACATGCTGTGCTGGTTCATCTGTCAACCTCAAACAGTACACTGAGCAACTTCAAGATAGGCTAAACAAATAAACACAAATGACAGCACAGGGCTGAGAAGCAATGTGTATGGTAGTGGGCGCAGTAGAAAAACATCCACGATCACAATTTAAACAATCACTGTTTTTGTACAGAAGTAAACAGCAGTATTCCCTGTTATGTCTGGGTGCTGATATTTTGCGGTCACCAATATTATGTCCACTATATTTGATTTGCGTTTCTGTAGTTGTGATTTTTTTACTCGCTATCATCACGAGACACCTTTCTGGGTACCTCCAATTATGTCATTATTTGAATGCCAGGCTTAAAAGAGAGACACTTTGAGTGGATGATAATCCTTTGAGATTACTCTTAGCATCTCTGGCCTCACAGTCTTTGGCACCAAAAGAGAAAAATTTCCACTACTTATGGCCTGCTACGTACTGTAGTTTAGGGCCTGGCTATTAGATGTAAATGGGAACTTGAAATAGATTTTTTGCTCATAGACTGGGATTGGGCAAAAGTGTAGGAGGGGTCCATTGCACCATTACCTCTCCCTCCTGACGAGAATTTCACTGGAGGACCATGGTGAGATACTTCCACACGCCTGCCGGTCATTTCAAAACATTTTGGTACACATATCTCAGAATTATGCTGACTGAGATATGGTGAGAGGGGGACCCATCCCCATATTTTGGGGAGATTGCCCCTTGGTCTGGGATTCTTGGGAGAGAGTGGCTCACACCTCTGGTCAGATCTCGGAAATTCCTCTATCCTTACACTTCCAAACTTGGATCCTGGGACTTTCTCCTCGGGGTATTTTGGATAAAGGGCAAAAATATTTATTTTATATTTTGGTGGCAGCAGTGACTAAAGTAATTACACAGTTGTGGCTGACTCCAAATCCTCCTTCTGAAGATCTTTGGCTTAAAAACTGTAGTAGAATTCAAGAAATGGAAAAGGAGATGGCCCAATTGCGGTTACAACAGGAAAAGTTTAAAAGTTGCTGCCTCCTGTTGTTCCATTTTTTTGGCAGAGAAAGAAGGTGGAGACATTCTTGATGTCCTGGCTCTTTTATTTTAATTATTGGATAGGTCTAAGAGGTAAATTATGAGTTACGGTAGCACAAGTTCTAGGTATGGGAGTCTGTCCTAGTGAGTGCGTGATTCTCGAGTCTAGCAATCTGTATTTTTATTTTTCGGAGAGGACAAGGGTCACGATGTTTATTTTTTTTTTATTCTTTGACATAGTATTTGTTACTGGACCTTTGGCCTGGTTGGATTTGATTCCCCCTATATTTCTTTGATGTAAGGTGGTTTAATTGCTGTAGTCTGTTTTTACATGTTTGGTCTTTTGTCACAGAACTACTGGATGATTGGACTGATTATTATTTTTTATTTTATTTTATTGAATTTTGTTGACCGGGTAAGCCCACTGAGACTAGAAGTCCCTTTGTCGGGGGCGACCCAGGGAGTGGGGATACAGATGGTAACCAACTGAAAATGAACCAGATTAAGCTGAATCTGGATGGATACTGACGTTTTTTGTAGTTTGTCTGTGTATTTTTGTGGTGTTTTATAAAATCATTAATAAACTTACATTTCCAAAAATAAAATCAGGCTGTAACATGCAGTACTGAGTAGTAATACAGACTGTCAGACACAAGTTCAAACACAGTTTGGGAGTTTTGTATAGACTACTGTTCAATAGCATATTGCCAATACATAGTTTTATTGGTATAGCAAAACCCTTTTTTGTACTTAATTACAGCAGTGCAATGGGGTCCAGTGCAAAAAAAGCAAAATCATGCACCTTGGGTATAGAAACCCTAAGAGAGAGTATAGAATGGGGGTGGAGAAGTATTGAAGGTTACTAAACTAGAAAAGGACATGGGGTAATCATAACGGATGACCCTAAGGTGGCAAAGAAATGTGACAAAGCAATAGGAAATGCCAGTGGGATGCTGGGGTGCAGAGGGAGGGTATCACCAGCAGAAAGGAGGAGGTGGTGTCGCCACTGTATTGGTCATTGGTGACACGACACTTGGAGTACTGTGTCCAGATCTGGTGACCACACCTCAAAAAGGGCACAGACAGGGTACAGGCCACCCAAGGAAGGGCAACAAAAATGCTGCAGGGACTGTATCAAATGTCCTATGAAGAGAGATTGAGCAATCTAAACATGTACACCTGGGAGGGGGGGCATGATGGAGACATTTAAATACCTCACGGGGTGAATAAGGTACAGAAAGGGAGCTTTCTTCAGAAAATAAAGTGTACAAGAACAAGGAGGCATGCAATGAAGCTGGAAAGGGGAAGTTTAGGAGGGATGTTAGGAAGTATTTCTTCACTGAGAGGGTGGTGAATGCCTGGAACAATCTCCTAGCAGAGATGGTCGGGCCAAAAATGCTTGTGGGCATCAATCACGAATGGGATAGGTATAAAGGAAACCTGGTATCAAACGGGGGAGGCAGTTGGCCAGAGACCAGGTAGTGTCTGCGAGGGCAGAATAGGCAGGGAAAAGAGGGGCAGACCAGGTGGGCTAAGTGGTCCTTATCTGCTGACAAATTCCATGTTTCTATGTTTCAGAATGGCAATAAAAGAAACAGTATGGTCACAGTTCATAACCAGATATAGCATACAAAAGGAACACATAATACTATAAGATTGATGTAATTCTCTTTTGTTAAAATAGTGGGAACCTTTTTATTTATATACAATTTCACAACTAGTCCAATCAAAGTTAGCCCAATGCCTCAGTCTTTCCCAATTGCCTTCTTATTTTTTGCTCCTCACTCTCGACTCCTGGCACCCCAATGCTTTGGGCCTCCTAGCACTCCCCTGCGGCCCACAGGACTCAACCTCCACTGTTGTTCACCACTGCCTGTCTCTCCAGGTCCTCCTTTACTAAATTATCCAGCATAATCCTAAAGCATCTCTGAAAAAATTGGATGTAATCATAAACAGAATAACTAAAGGCCTACTGTTCCCCTTTGACACTGACTTGTATCATACAATACACAATTTAAACTAGTCTTCCCTTACTAAAGAATTGGCTCCACCCGCTCTTCAAACTGATAAAACGGAATGCTCCCATGCCCCTAAAATGTATGCTTAAATCCCTGTATCCACAACCACAGTGCTACACACTAAAACCAGCATTGATCCGGGTCCTTAAACCCTCCTAAGATCGAAATGTGCTATGCTTAAATGACCCTCCTACTTCATGCTACCGTGTCCTGATCAAACTCCTTCCCAAATACAGGAAGATAGGTCCCTAAACAGCTATCAAGTGATTCTAAAAGATTAATTTAAAACTGCATTCAACTGCTTTGCTAACGTATCTTAATTGTTATTGCTAATGTATGTATCCAATTGCTACCATATCCTAATCTAACATATACAGTATTCTGTACTTTAAAGCAGCGTTATTTTTGTAAGTCTGTAACCAGTTTCCTACACAGGATAGAAATGTAAAACGGCTTGTCTGTCTTTTCCTGCATAACTATAGAAACATAGACTGCGTCGGTAGAAAAGGACATGTAGGCCCATCTAGTATGCCCTATTTTCCCTGCTCAAGACTACACCCCAGACATGTTGAGCTCCTACAGCCTCTCCTCATATGGTTTCTCGTGCAACCCTGCATCATTTTAGAAGCCCTCCCCTGGTCTGCTTCCACCCTGTCAGTGTCCTTGTCAAGATACAGCCACCAGAAATAGACAGTACTCCAGGTTGGGGTCTCACAAGTCAGCGATACAAGGGCAGTGCCACTTCCCTTTTCCTGCTAGAGGTCTCCCTCGCTATACACCTCAGCATCTTGCTCACCTTGCCTGCTGCTCTGCCACCTTGAGATCATCAGATATGATCACCTGAAGGTTCCTTTCTTGCAGATCTCTTTGCATTCTCTCAGTCCTCTCCTGGGTGTCCATCCTGTAGCAGATTTTTGTCATCCACAAAGAGACACACCTTCCCCTCCAATTCCTCTGCATTATGAGTTATGAAAACACTGATGAGGACAGGGCCCAGTACCAATCCCTGTGGTACTCCACTGGTCACTCTCCCATCTTCCAAGTGATTGCAATTGATGATCACCTTCTGCCTCCTATCTTTCAACCAGTTTTATATCCAGCACATCACCTTTTCCCCTACCCCCCAGGTTACAAAGTTTCTTTATCAGCCTCCTATGTGGAACAGTGTCAAACCCCTTACTGAAGTTCAGATAGTCCACACCCACTGCCCTCTTCTGATCCACCTCTCTCATTACCCAGTCCAAGAAATCTGTGAGATTTCTTTGACATGACATGCCCCCTGTAAAACTGTGCTGCTGGTGGTCTTGCAGCCGATGCATCTCAAGGTACTCCATCTGTCTCTCCTTCAGCAGGGACACTATTAACTTCCCCATCACTGATTGAGACCAACTGTTCTGTAAATACTGGTCTCCTCCCTGCTGCCGCTCTTGTGCAGAGGGACCACATCGGACTCATTCATTCCTGTGGAACCACCCCTGTCTCCAAAGAAGTGCTAAATAACATTGCTAGAGGGGTGGCTAGCACCGTGCTCAGTTCTTTGAGTAGCCTTGGGGGAATCCCATCCAGGCCCATTGCCTTGTTTTTCTTAAGGGCTTCCAACCCCTGGCGGATTTTCACTTCAATAAATGGACTTGTGTCATCTCTCTCCCTGGGGTCTGTTAATGCATGATGGTCCATCCCCTTCCCCTTCCACTGTGAAGACCAAGCAGAAGTATTTGTTTAATATTTTAGTTTTTTCTTGGTCTTTCTCTACACATCCCCTCCCATCTCCTAATCTTCACTATACTACCCCTTGCCTTCCTCTTTTTCTCGAGTCCTATCTCATGAATAGGAGGCAATGGGTAATGATGGGAACTCCTCCTCCTCCTCCCCCCCTAGCCTCCTGTCATGTGGAGTACCTCAGGGATCAGTCTTGTCACCAGTGTTGTTTGCCATGTATATGCTGCCCCTGGGAGAGCTTAGGAAATACAGTTTGGGTTTTCATTTCTATGTGGATGATACCCAGCTATATCCTTCCTTTGCCCCTGGAACATCCAATGCTGTGGAAATAGCAATCTGGTAGGAGCAGTGTTCATAGACCTTACTAAGGCCTTTGACACCGTGAATCACAAATTCCTCCTTGACCAACTCTCAAAGACTGCTCTCTCACCTAGCACACTAAAATGATTTGGCATCTACCTTGCCAACAGGTCACAGAGGGTGAAGATTTCAAATTCCATCTCGGAACTGCGGTCTATCAGATCAGGCGTACCCAAAGGATCCATCCTGGGACCCCTTCTGTTTAGTATCTTCCTAAACAACCTACCAAAGGCCTGTCATTTAAGGACCCTCCTTTATGCAGATGACGCTGTCATCTTTGCAAGACACTTGGATCCCACCATGCTTGAAGACAACCTACAACATGGGTTCCTTGACATTGAAAAATGGCTCCAATCCCACAAGCTAGTTCTAAACTACAAAAAAACAAAACTTATGCTGTTCTCATCCTCCCACCATAAACACAAGTCACATGCCCTCACCGTTAAAAATAACCAAGGAGCCCCCACTGAACAAATTTAGCACTTCAAATACCTTGGAGTAACCCTAGACTGCCACCTTACCCAAAAGCCACACTCACAGATACTGTTGCTAAGAACATAAATGCTAAACTAGTGCTGCTGTACAGACACAGAAGAAGTCTGACCCCAGAAGCACTGAAACTTGCAATCCATAGCTCGGTACTATCTGTTATTGACTACGACTTGGTTATATATGGAGCTGCCACAGTTACTTCTCTTAAAAGACTAAATACTGCCCTAAACAAAGCCAGTAGACTTATCACTGGTGCCGGCCATCTCACCCATACTTGTGATCTATTCACCCTAACCGGGTGGCTCAAACTACAAGAAAGTATCAAGTACCACTCATGTATACTTGCCAAGCAAGTGTTGCTTGGAACCCTGCCAATGGGCATCGCCAGTCTTCTATCAAAGCCTCAAAAGTCGTGTCACACCCAGTCCTCTGTCTCTGAACTCTTTCACATTCCTAGGGTTTGGACCACCCAATGCCAGCAATCCTTCCCTTACAGAGCTCCTAACTGGATGAATGGCCTGAGCTGTGAACTGACTAGCATACCTCAATATACCCAGTTCAAGCGTCTCCTGCATCAGCACATCTCCAAGGAAAGTGAGTGTACCTGTTTTAATTAGTCATGCAACTTGCACCTCATCTGGCAACCTGCAATCCCCAGCCTCCTCAAGAAGGCCCCTGGCTGCATCCTTCCTCCCCTGCTCAATCGCCTCTGTCACCCTCCCCCCCTACCTGTCACATCCTGACCCTCCTACTCTTTCCCACTAGCTTGCCCACTATGACCCCTGACGGACTGTTTTCCACATCTTTCTTCCTACCCCTCCCCCACACCTCACCATCCCCTCCCTCCTGTCACTGTCTCCTTCTATGCTTGCGCCTGTTCCCACCTGTTCTACCCCTTCCTGCCTCGCTCAACATGCTTGACAATGCCATCCGGCTGCATCATCTCCCCTTGTTCTCTGTCCTGCTGCTGCTCTTCATCCCCTGACTCACCCTTCCCAAATGGGATTACCCGCCCACATTTTCACCTATAAAGGCCTAGGATGCCAACTATGTATCTAATTGCAATCACCTATGTTTACTATCTATTGTGCTGTTCTACTGTTCGCTGTATTTGATATTATCTGTACATGTTATTGTGCTTTATACTCTGTCTGTTTTGTAACCCCCTTCCCATTATTGACATGGAACCTTTGTAAATGAGCTCCACTGTGCTCAAAGGTATTTTCTAATCCTAGATTGAAATAAATAAAAATAAATGCTAAATGAATTCCTTGCCGAGATCAATGACTGGATGGCCTCCAGCTGGTTGTGACTGAACCCCGATAAGATGCAGGTACTGGTTGTGGAGTCGAACAGAGGGCATGGTAGGAAGGCCTCTGGTGCAGAAACAGGTTTGTTCCTGGGGTCTGTGCCATTGAAGGCCTCCTCTAGGGTGAGCGATCTTGGTGTAACCTTTGACAGCAGACTGACATTTGAAGCTCAGGTGTCATCTGTTGTCTGTACCAGCTTTTATCATCTCAGGAATATCGCCAGGATCAAGCCCCTAGTTCCACCCCTGGACCTCCCCACCTTGATGCATGCCTTTATGACATCAAGGCTTGACTACTGTAATGTGTCTTACCTCGGGGTCTCGGGAGGTACCCTTCACAGGCTGCAGCTAGTGCAGAACGAGGCTGCCAGGTTGTTGACAGGACAGTCAAAATACTGCCACATCACCCTGGTACTGAGTGAACTGCACTGGCTGCCAGTCAGTTGGAGGGTCCTCTTCATGGTGGGCTTGCTCACCCTTTAAGACCCTATATTGGCTGTGCCCTGGATACTTGTCTGACCTTCTTGCACCTGCTGCCTCAGTCTGCTCCCTCCACTCCTCCTGTAGGGGCCTCCTTGTGATTCCCAGGATGAGGCTGAAAACTGCCAGTGATAGAGCGTTCAGTGTCACTGGCCCTGTCCTGAGGAATTTGCTTCCACCGTCTGTACGGGAGGGCCCCTTCAGTTGAGGTATTCAAGACCCGCCTCATGACCCACTAGTTTAATCAGGCCTTCCCAGACACTCCATATTAGATCCTATTCTTGGGATGGCCCATTCTAGCTACTGTTTTTAGTTTAGACCTTGTCTACTTATTTATATGGTCTATCTAATTTATTGCTGACATTTTTATTGTTTTATTTTATGGATAGTAATGTTGATGTGTACGGCACCCAGAGTTTCCTGGATTGGGCACCTGGAAAAATAACATTTGCCTTGCCCTTTTGCTCATGTACTTGAAGAAAGTCTTATCCCAATTTTTGACCTCCTGGGCAATCTTTTCCTCAGTTTGAGCCTTTGCTGCCCTTACCATCCTTCCTGCTTCCCTCTGTTTCACTAGATATACCTCCCTGTCTGCCTCCATCTGTGTCTCCTTAAATTTTTTGAAAGCCATTTTTTTCTCCTTTATTGCCTTAGCCAACTCCTTCAAGACCCACAATGGCCTCTTTCTCCTCTCACCCCTATTTATTACCTTCAAACAGCTTGCCATTGCCCTAGTTATTCCCTCCTTTATTTTACTGTATTGTGCCTCCACCTCTCCCCATTCCACCCTTCAAGGTATTTCTTGAGGCAGTCTCCCATTTCTTTAAAATCTGCTCTCCTGAAGTCCAGGACCCTCGACCTAATGTGGCTTTTCTCCTACCCAGTCCGTATGTCAAACAACACTGTACTAAGATCAGTTGAACCCAGGGGGATTCTGTGACATCTGCAATGCTGTTCCTGTTCTTAAGTTCAAGATCCAGCACTGCCCCTCCCTAGTAGGATCTATAACCAGCTACCTAGGAATTTAAAATGATGTACTCTCCATGATTACTGATCCTCTACAAATATCTTCACCATTGATTCCCACTAGTGGGTCTTAGCCAGAGGCACTTGGACCCTGCAGGTGCCAGAACATTTCAGGAAGGTTGGTGCTGAGGTAAGCTTGATGCAGGTGTGGCACCATAAGACTGGCTTGCGCAGCATGGCTTATCATCAGCACTAGCCCTTAACCGCCTCAGTACCTTTTTTTTTTTTTACTGAGTAGGTGTAGCATAACCTATCAAGCACTTGTGCCCTTAATCTAAGGGCATAAAATAGCCCTGGTGAGCTGCAAAAGAAGGGTCAATAAACCGGTAACGCAGTGTCTTCACAGGTCAAACAAAAAACAAAGGCTGAAGGACTATACAACATACTAGAGTGAGCACAGGGGATGGGAGGTGGGCATGTGAATCAGTAGTGAAGATCTTCCTAGAATATCAGGAATTACAGTGAGTACATCATTTTCATATCTTCCAGGAATCAATCTTCACCACTTGGCCCGGTGGCGCTAAGGGTTGAGGTGCTGGATGCCACACCTCACGCCACGCCAGCGACCCGGGTTTGGGAACGAGCCCGGGTGCTGGGAGTCGGCAGGGAGGGAGTAGGATCGAGCGTCCGAAGGACAGCTCTCCTCTCCCTGGGGGGGGATCCAGGGGCATCCCAGTGCAGGGGGGAACCCCGGTGGAGACCAGAGGTAATACTGCTGCTGGGAGCACAAGTACAGAGTCGGAGGCTGATGCTTGGCCGGAACGTGGGCGGATGCGCGCACGCTCATGGCCATTGGCGTCAGTGCATGCCTGCCGGCTCAGGGGAAGAAAAGCGGAAAAACTGGGGCACTAGTTGTGGCGGCATGATGGCCGTCTCCCGTAGCGGACTCTCTTGGCGCCCGAGGGTGTGCGGCAGTACCGGATCCTGACTGGGGTGGGTTGAGCTCCAGAGGGAGTGCTCCCCACCATCCCACCGCGTGGGGCAAGCCGTGGGGGTCACCGCGAGGCCCGAATGTGGACGCCGGAGGTAGCCCGAGGAGATGGCGGCCGGATGGACCTGGGGAGATGCCAGACGTGGAAGGTAAGGCAGACTGGTGGCCCCTTGGGGGATAAAGAAATAGGAAAAAAAAAATCTTCACCACTGATTCACACTAGTGGGTCAAAGCACCAAGCTCAGACAAAATCCCCCGGACTAGAGAGGCAGGAGTCAAGTGCTCATTCAGGACAGAAGTCCATTTAGGATTGTCATGCCTAGGTGGCATGCTTTCTGACATGGACATCCAGAACATAGTGCTTAACATAAGCATGCACTGTGCTCCATGTTGTAGCTCTGCAGATATCACCATTAGATACAGAGCGAATTTGTGCCAGGAACATGGCAACTGCTCTAGTGGAGTGGGCATGTACCTGACATGCCAGCTTGACCTGAGCTATGGTATAGCAGTGGTGTATGCAGCTCACAATCCAGGTAGAAAAGCATTTGCTGTAGGAGGGGTCAGCATACATGGAAGTGTTGTGCAATTCAAATAAAATTAAGCACTGATTGTACCTTTAAGTAAGGTCTCGCTTCCTTTCTTCTGAAGTTTGGCAAATTAATGACTCTGCAGCTTGTGGAAGTTCTGTGAAGTGGTTGTAAGTAGCTTGTGCTGGCATTTAGACTTTCTTTCTGCTTTACGTGTATGCAGCCGAGCACAGCTCCCAGGTGCAGGCCTTAAAACTTTTTCTGACTCTTTTCATATACATGTTAAATTCTGACACCTGGATGGTGAGCAACATCATCACTGATGCACATTCAGTGGTGGGAAAAAGAAAACTGAGGCAGTTGAGGGCTGGTGCCGAAGTACTCCATGCAGCATGAGCCTGTCTCATGGTGCTGTGCATGTGCACAGCTTACCTCAGCAACAGTCCTCCTGAAATGATTTGGCTCCAGCAGGGTCCTAATGCTTCTGACTCAGACCCATGAGTGTGAATCAATGGTAAAGATTGATTCCTGGAAGATATGCCCTTTGCAGGGAGTCTAGGATGATCCTGCTCCTAACTGTAGCTGCAACCTGGATGTTCCAGTTCACATCTGGAAAAAGTCACCCATAATTATTACTTCCCCTTTGCTAACCATTTTGCCTATGGTCTCCCCAAAAAGCCCTGTCCACATCTTCCCCTGTGCTGGTGGCCTGTACACTACCCATACACATATAAAGGCCCTGACCCAACCTCCAAGCCAACCCAAATAATCTCCAGTCCCTCCTTCTCCCCACTGTGACCATAGGTTTCAAGTTTATTTATATTTTTTTAACAGGATAGGACATTAGGCAAGCCTGTTTTCAGGGCCATCCTGTATACAATGACAATCACAGAGGAAAACATTACATTATGTATAACATTAATTTACAAGAACATTCACAAACAACAGACCATAAATTTCCATGACCTTAATACCTTCCCTTTACATGTAAACTCCCTTCCACCTTTTCTCCCTGCCCTATCTTTTCAAAACATGTTGTACCTCAGTACAGCCATTTCCCAGCTGTGGTTGTCAGTGCACCATGACTCTGCTATGACCACCAGCTCACGGTCCACCTTCGCAAAGATCGCCTCGGTCAGGAATTTTGTTTCTTAGGCTCCTTGCATTGGCACACATGACTCTCCACACCTTTGTTCCTCCCTGCCCTTGCTTTGCCCTCCCTTTCCAAGCCCATCCTTCACCCTTATTTTTCACTGATACCGTTCTTCCCCCTTTTCCCCTTTCTCTGCCCATTCTCCCTAGTAGTTTCTCAACCCTAGTTCCACTTCTCGACTCTCCCATCCATTCCTGCCCCCCTTGGCCCCTACTCCCACCTATCCTGGGGAATGAATTGCCCCTTGACTATTCATCATTATTGCTCTCTCAACTGGTGGGAGCATTCACTGCCTCCTGCATTTCTTCTGCCACACCTTGGCTAGTTTAAATGCTCATCTCCCTTCCTGGATGGATGGAGGCCATGTCACTTGTGCAGACCTCCATCCTTCCATGTAGGACCCCGGTCCCCAATGTTGTTATTTTTTTAATGATGTCTTGGAGAACACCTGTGAGCAGATGCTCATTTGTAGGTTCCATGTCAGTAACAAGAAAAAACTGAACATGTACATAACATTACATTATAAGACATTACATTACAAGCAAGTACAAAATTGCACTGGTACAAAACAAAACATTACAAGCTAGGTAGACAATAAATTGGTGTGAATTACAAGACTGGAATAGCAATTAGCTTAAGGTATAACATTTAGACACTGCTATGACATTGGTGAGAAGGTGCCTGCATCAGAGAGTTAAGCATCTTTGTGGGGAGAAACAGAGTGGAGAACAGGCACAGCTGTGGCATAGTGAAGTGTATGCCTGAGTAAGGGGTTAAGAACAGACTTAATGTAGGTTGAAGACAATGGGGCTAGGACAGCAGTAGATGGGAGGGGGGCATGAGGGCAGGGACAGAGAGGGGAATGCAGGGTTTTAAATAATTGGTTAGCAGTTTTTTTCTTGGGACAATGCTAACTGTACAGAAAGTATTTATGTAGGTTTTCTAGAAGTGTTATGTTTGTTAAACACAGTGAGGGAAGTGCTATGCATTTTCACAATGTTTTAGCACTTTTATGAGCAAAACGCTAATCAATTTTTAGAGTTAAATAAAACCCTGGGAATGGGTGCCCGGAGGGGAGGGGTAGATGGGGGACAATGAAGTGCTGTGAAGGTAGGTGTCCCTAGGATTAGGTGGAACACTAAGTGCTACTACTTTACGGTGGTCCAAATGTAGGAAAGATGTTTTGGTCATCATGAATGACCAATGCAGTCACAGTTGTCATCTGTGGCAAGGTGCTACCTGAGCTTACACTTGAAAGCACTAATGGCTGTGGTATCAGAGATGGATGATGGAAGGGCATTGGTCCAGTGTGGTGCACGGTAGTAGAATGCACGTTGACCCTATTCAGTGTGGCATCTAGGTTCACTGAAAATTTGGCTGTGGGTGTTTCTGGTGCTTCTGTAGCCAAAATCTTCCTCCCTGCACCACACCTTCAACCAGTTGTTGTAGTGTGCAGTGCGGTATGCCCACTCTTCCCCCAAGCTTCGCATAGGAAGCACCTCAGTGAAGGTCACCATGCATGCTGCCTGCTTTAGGCCCCTCCCCAACTCCCTAAACCTGTACTGCAACACCCCTGCTGCCTCCTCTGCCAGGTCATTTGGCCCCAGATGGACAATGACATCCAGCTCCCCCTCCTGCCTTGCCACTCAGGCGATCTTAAGGATCCACGTCCCATCCCTCCATGCTCAGGGCCAGGTAGGCACCTCACCTTCCTTCCTCCCTCCCATGGTGTTCCCCAGACTATCCCCCGATGATGAAGTCCCCCAGCAGCAGTTGCTTTCTCTTCTGCTGGGGTCCTCTTCCTTCAACTGTGGGGGCTCCACTCTGAAGGACCCACACATCCTTCCTTTGCCACCACCATGAGTGCCTCGTCCTGACAGTCCTGTCTCACCCGAGCAACAAAAGAGTTCTTCAGTGGTACAGACTAAGGAATGTGTTCCCTTTTCTCCACCCTCACTCACCAGAAACCCACCACAATCCAGCTGGCCCTCCTTCCAGGCACCTTTTGCAGTGGATTTGGTGGGCCCTGGGTGGTGAAAGAGGTCTCCAAAATCTTAGTCAACTTGGCGTGGATTCTGGAGACCTCCCCTCCAGCCCAGAATGGTGCACACAAATGGGGCAGAACCTCAGTCTCTGGAAGGTTTCTTTGAAGACTGCCGATCCACAGTCACTGCACTGCACCACTCCCATTATTTCCAAATCTACTCCCCCTTTTACCTTAAAAATGATTTATACCCTTAACCTATATAGGGTGTTTCTTGACCTCCCTTTTTTGTCCTGATTATCCCCTGCTGTTATACCCTAGATATATACCAGTCTGCTTCTCCTTGAGCTTTTAGGCAGACTTCTGCTTTCTTACACACACTGTGCCCTGCCCCTAGGTAGGGAGTTATTTGATTTCCTCCATTCCCCATATTCCCTTTGTATTACTACCCTAGTTAAGGTGTGAAGCAGTTCCCAGTTTTGACCTACCTTGACTCCACACTCTTCCCAGCAGTGAATGTCAGAACAGTAGTGAACAGGTACCTTATGTAATGTAATGTAAAACTTTATTTATCTTAGTAAACGGTACAGTCCCCTACCTCCCTGTTTCTCACTGTTGACACCTGCCGATGCCAATCATATACCTGTTCCACTCCTGTGCTGCTACACTCATATGCTGGGGTATGAATGTCTGTGGAAACATGTTAGGAATGTCCGCTTTAATACATCAGGTGGAATTTCCTCCAGGTGGGACTTCCTGAGTCAACTAATGCCTTCATTTGGTGGGCTGGTTTCCTGAGCTAGTCCCACCCCCCCCCAACACTACCTGTTACAATTTTAAAGACAAGTTTTAAATTGCTCCAAACACTGCTGGCGGATTTCTTTTTTTCCCCACTTACCCTGCTACTTTCAGTATAAAGAGAAATATAAATATACCGTTAAGGTAAAGCTAGATGCTTACACTCCTCATTGTCAGAAAGTCTATATAAACAATAATTTTGCTACTACTTTATGACATGTGTGTGAGAAGTGGTATGTGAATCCAGTTTCTTTTTTATTCAATGCTGTGACAGGGTAGAATAAGTCCCTGTCTCATTTGCCATACAGAAAGAGTTGAATACAAGGGTCTGTTCTGTCCTCTCCTTTTCTGTCTCTTCTCTGTCTGGTTGTGCAACCAAATTTTCTTGTGAGACCTAGGAACTGATCACTCCAATGATTTCACAATTCTCCGCCTCTCGCTATCTCTCTGCCTTCCCTTGCTATTTCTATCTTTTCTTCCCCTTTTCATATCTGTGGGAATAAAAATATATGTGAACCTCTGTGTAAATCTGTATGTGATACTGGGATCCCTTTGTTTAAAACTGTATATAGTTATACTGCTGAAATGAGTGCAAAAACTGGAATTCAAGGAATTAACATGAGACGCTGATTTTAAAATTATTTCCAGAGCTGTCAACAAGAGGTCAGTTCTGGGTCACAGTGTTCTTTTTGCTGCACCTGCTGAAACTGCCAAGAACACTGTGTGAGAAGCAGAATGTTCTCTTAACAAGCGCCCTGCAAAGACTGGTTATAAAAAGAGCAGCAATGTTTTGTGAGAGAGAGAGAGAGACTGGGATTGGAAATTGAGAATAAACACTCAGAAGGAGGATTTTGGTTTCTCTGCTTGTACTGCCTTTGTAAATAGTTATGCTGAACTATTTTTATTTTTTATTTTGCTGTTACTGAGAAAAATAAAACGTTATTTGCGAATTCTGAAGCTGCTCCTGGTTTTCCTACGGTTCCTGACCTGTGCCTTGATAACAGGTGGTGTCAGCCTAAGCGGGATTTACACCATGCATACTCTAAGCCAGGAGTTTTGTGCATGGGAACTAGACCCGGTATCAGGGAAACATAGAAAAAAGTATGGATTTGGCAGCAGCAATTCCAGGAGTGATTACCAGAAGAATGGCAGCCAAACTAGCAGAGACAGAAGTCCAAGTTGAGACTGTACAGCCAGCACCAGCGATGGAAAAAAAAGCATAGGCAGTGACAGAACCTGAAAGCCTGACTGCCTTTTTCAAATGGTGGGCTATACAACAAAAAGAGATGGAGAAACAGAGAAGAGAGGAGATGCAGTAGAGAGAAAAAGAGATTCAACGTTTAGAGACACAGAGAAAAGAAGAAATGCAACAACTTGAGAAGCAGAGAAAAGAAGAGATGCAGTGACAGGAGCAGCAAAGAAGAGAAAAGAAGAGATGCAGCAATGGATGGATGCTTTGCAAGTTATCAATGCTGGAGGATCTGGCACTGGGCCAGCAGAACAACAAGATGCACACAAATTAAAATACATTAAACTTACAAAGTTGCGTCCCTCAGATGATATTGCAGTATGCTTGACAACTTTTAAAAGGATGGCCACAGCCTGTCAGTGGCCAAAGCAGCAATGGGCAATCAGACTGGTACCTTACCTGATAGGTAAAGCCCAACTTGCTTACAGCAATATGGGCACTGGCCAGTCAGAAAACTATGAGCTGGTGAAAAGCAAAATCCTGAAAAGACATGACATCTCAGAGATATATAGGCAAAGATTCCAGTCCCTGAAATATAACTCAGTTGATAATCCTCGAAAAGCCTTCACCCATCTCAGAGAATTCCTAATTAAATGGCTCCTACCATACGGCAAAACAGTCCCACAGATCATCGACACATTTGTAATGGAGCAGTTCATCAACATCCTACCCACAGACGTACACCTTTGGGTAAAAGAACACCGACCAGAAAGTAGGGTAAAGGCAGTTTCTTTGGCTGAAGCCTACCAAATGGCCAGACAGATGCCACAGCAACAGCTAAGCACCAGTAAGACATTCTTTTTCCCATTTAAACTCTAAGTCTGATAAGAACACTAGTGGGGGTAACAAATCTGCGCTCAAAGACTTTATTTGCTATATCCGTAACAAGCCAGGTCAAATTGCAAGAAATTGCCACAGTAAGAAGAGTGACACTGGAGCAGATTTGTACTTAGCAAATTGGAGCAAGTACTTATTTGTTTATTTATTTAGTTTTTGTTAACCGGGTAGGTGCACTAGCCAGCAAGTGACTATTTTCAGGCACGACCCGGGAAACAAATGTCAAGTTGGGAGATAAGACTGTGAAGGGACTTATAGATTCGGGAAGCAGACAGACCCTAGTGCATACTGAAGTGCTGGGAAAACAATGTCCAAGAACCAGGTACTGGTGCCATCTGCATCCACAGGGACACTTGATACTATCCCACCACCCAAGTGACTCTGACTATTAATGGGGTGTCGCACCAAATGAAAAGTGGGAATAGTAGCTAAGTTACCTGTACCTGTGATTACTGAAAATGACGTTCTAGGATTTACTGAGTTAATTAAAGAGGGAGTAAATGCTGATGTTTCAGCAGCTGTGGTGACAAGAGCTCAGGTAAAGAATATCTCAGATAGTGGGGACTCTTTTCCTTTCGCTGATTTTGATTCGGACTTGTTTGAGAAGAGCTCCAAGATCTGGAAATCCAGGAAAAAAGACGATGCCTGAAGAAACAGTGGCAATAAATGACTGATGGACATAAGGGGTTAACATATGAAAACGCTGAAACTAAACAGATTATTGATTGTGATTTTCTTTCAGAGCAAGCTAACAATGTTTCTCTCCAGGGTTATTTATGAACATATGAAAGTTGCCAGCCGCAACAGGCCATCCTGGTCTATCTAGGCTGCTCGAGACTGCAGCTAGCTCCCTATTCAGCAGCTGCCCCACCCCCTCCCCTTCCCTCTCTTTACCCTCCCCTTTGCCCTGTCCCACCCCTTCTTGAAGCATTCCACTGTATTACTTGCCACCACCTCAGCCTGGTAGTGCATTCCACTTTGCCATCACCCTCTCTGTAAAGAAATGCCTGCTCACCTCCCTCCTGAATCTAACCCCCCTCCAATCTCATGTCATGGCCCCTAATGTCACTCCCCACCCTCCTCCTGAATAGAACCTCTGTGTCTGTTTTGATTATCCCCTTAATGTATTTGAAGGTCTCAATCATGTCCCCCCCCCCAGTTTCTCATCTCCTCCAGTGTGTACATGTTTAACTCTCTTAGTCTGACCTCATATGGCAATTCCCACAGGCCCTGAATCATCTTTGCTGCCCTACACTGCACCCCCTCCAGCAGCCTAATGTCCTTTTGTAGGTATAGGCACCAGTACTGCAAGCAGTTTCAGGTAGGGTCTAACTAACGATCTGTATATCTGTAGAATAACCTCCCTTCTTCTCGAGGTAATGCCCCTTGCAATGCACCCCAGCATTTTTTTGCCCATTATTGCTGGGTGTGAAACCAAAGCAGGGTGAACCTATATTTAAAAAATGTAATGGGCTTCTGTACAGAGTTGGGGTTAAACCTCAGACACAGGACCAGATAGAACAACTGGTTATACCACAAAAGTATAGCTCTGAGTTGTTACAGATAGCACATGGTAAGTCCTATGGCTGGTCACTCTGAGAGGGATCGCACCCTTGCCAGATTGCTGTACAGATTTTACTGGCCTGGAATTCATGAAGTTGTTGCTACCTATTGCAGTTCTTGTGCTGAGTGTCAGAAAGTAGCCCCAGTCACTAAAAAGACAAAATGCCCCTGGTGCCCCTACCCTTGATAGATGTGCCTTTTGAGAGAATTGCAATGGATGTGATTAGCCCCTTAAACAAAAGTAAAAAGGGTAATCAATTCATTTTGGTAGTATGTGACTATGCTACTCGATATCCAGAGGCAGTTCAAGTGTGTACTGTTACAGCTTCAAAAGTGGCAGCAGAGCTTGCCAACATTTTCAGCAGGGCATACCAAAAGAGATTATTACTGATCAGGGTAGTAATTTAGGTGTTGCATTACTGAAGCAGCCATACCAACTACTAGGTATCGCTGCCATAAGAACCTTCCCTTACCCTCAGACAGATGGTCCTGTTGAGCATTTTAATCAAACCCTAAAACACATGTTAAAAAGATTTGTAAAAGGGGAAGGGAAAGATTGGGACCAACTTACCTTACCTGCTTTTTGCTTACAGAGAAGTGCCACAGGCATGAACAGGTTTTTCGTCATTTGAAATGCTGTATAGTAGACAACCTAGAGGGCCACTAGATGTAATAAAAGAAACATGGGGAGATGACCCCCATCAGAAACAATCTATTACATCTTATATGTGTGCCCTGAGAAAGAAGCTGGCAAAATATGCTGAAATTGCCCATAGTAATCAGGAAGAGGTCCAAAACCAGCAGAAGCCGTATTATGACCATGGGGTAGAAGAAAAAGGTTTTGAGCCTGGTGAAAAGGTCTTGCTACCATTACCCACTACAGAAAATAAACTGTTAATGAAGTGGGAAGGGCCTTATAAAGTGCTTACACATACTGGCACAGTTAACTATGAGACTGAGACCTCTGATAGGAAAAATCCTACTAAGATATACCATGCTAACCTCCTCAAGAAATGGGTTGAAAAAACACAAAAAGCTGTTTTGTTGGTTTTATCAGAAACTGATAAAGAAGATACTGATGTAGCTTATGACAAACTGGAACAAACTGTAACTGCTGATGCTGTAAAGGTGAATGTTTCCTTAACCACCGAACAAACCACAGAGATTTGTAACTTGCTAAAGACATTTAACATTAATTTTACCACAGTGCCAGGCCAAGCAAAAGCGGTCGAGCATGTAACGGTGACAAGGAATGCTTGCCCTATTAGACAAAAGACATACAGATTACCAGAGCATTTAAGAGCTGGTGGGCTGGCAGTATAGCCTAGAGATTAGAGGAATGAGGTGCGAATGAGCTTGATACATCCAGCAGACCAGACCTGAGTTTGATTCTCACAACCTCCACTTGCATACTGTGTGACTCTGAGCAAGTCACTTATTTATTTATTTAAGCATTTTACCAGGAAGGCATACTGAGCAGAGTACTGCTCGATTACAGATGTGTCCTGAGGAACTGCCCAGTGCTCCCAGGTCGCCCCTGAAAACAGGCACTTGTGCCTAGTGGGCCTTACCCGGTTACCAAAGACTAAAATAAATAAAAATAAAACAAATAAAGAGCAGAATTGGTTAAGGAAATACAAAAACATGAAAGAACTGGGTATGACAGAAGCGTCAAGAAGTGCTTGGTCATCACCAATGATGATTGTAATCAAAAAAGAAAGTGGTGCAAGAAGCTGCCTTGATTTTAGGAAACTTAATCAAGTGTCAGAATTTGACAGTTATCCTATGCCCAGAATAGATGATTTGGTGGACAGACTGGGGAGTGCCAAGTATATCAGTACCCTCAATCTCACCAAGGGTTATTGGCAAATCCCCCTAGCTAGAGAATCCAGGGACAAAACTGCATTTGCCAGTCCTATAGGATTTTATCAGTTTACCACCATGCTGTTTGGTTTATGTGGTGCACCCGCTACATTCCAGCGGTACATGGTTGTAATTTTATCCCTTCACACTGGTTATTGTGCTGCGTACCTGGATGATATCATTGTGTACAGTCCAGACTAGAATAGCCACCTGGAACACTACGAGCAGTTATCCAATTGATCAAAAAGGCAGGTCTGACAATTCTACCAAGTGTGTATTGGGAATGCAGGAAACAAGATATTTGGGCTATGTTTTGGGAAATGGAGAAGTCAAGCCAGAGGTTTCCAAGATAGAAGCTGTAGCTAACAGCCCTGTCCCCAAAACCAAGAAACATGTCAGGTCATTTTTAGGGCTGGCTGGTTATTATTGGAGATTTGTTCCCAGCTTTGCCAAGTTTGCTGCTCCCCTGACTGAACTCACAAAGAAACGGTTCCTGAATAATGTGAAATGGACCCCAGAGAGTGATGAAGCTTTTCGGGCCATTAATTTATTTATTATTAAAGTTTCGGAGTTAACACCTTTCCACCCAGGAGCTCTTTTACATAGGTTCCACGTCAAGTAAACATAGATGGATACAGTACAATAACAAAGGAAAAATAAAATTGAATTGATACACTTAGCACATAGTTACATACAATGAGAGCAGGTAAGAACAATGAGATGCAGCCAAAGGCCTTGTCAGAGACAAAACAGCTAGCTATGGACATTAGTGCAAGTGAGCATGTATAATTTTAGGTCCAGAGCTAGTAATGGGTCCAGACAACCCCATCGCCTATAAGATAGGCTTACAGATAAGATAAAGGAGAGGGAGGAAGGTTGGTAGGTTGCATAGAAGCTAATCAGAGGAGATTCAGAGTGTGATAGGAGTAGATGGGGAGTAGGGTAGTAAGCAAGTGATGGCAATAGATGAGAGGGAAGAAGTAAAGGAGGAGAGAAGGTACTGAAGGGAGGGTGGAGAGGAAGGGAGAGAGCGAGGGGTTGCGGGGGGAGACGTAAAGGTATGTAGTAGTAGGATTGGGGCAGAGTCACCAGGTCATTAAGAAAGAAGTGAGGGGAAGGACAGTATGAGGGGTCAGTGGAGAGTCAGAATCCCAGAGAGCGAAGGTGGCAGTTAGTGTTGCGTGGAAGGTGGAGTGTTGAAAGTGGGTGTGGGGATGCGGTCAATGTTGAGTTCTATTTTGTGAGTGGGGAGAGGAGATTAAATAAAGCGAGCACAGTTGGAGCTACTGTAGCCTGTAAGACTTCATGAAGTCTGCACTTGAACTTACCCAAGTACCCTACATTGGCGATGTCAGCAGGCAGTGCGTTGAACAACTTAGGTGCTCTAGTGGTGAAGGAGTGCTGACCTTGTGAAGTTTGAGAGTGGGACACATGGAAAGTTTGGCTTTCTGACCTTCTGGTTTGGTGGGGGATAGTGCACTGTCTTACTATTTCTCGCACTCCAGGGGGCATGAGACCAAGACAGGTTGTTTTAGCGACAAGATAGGTCTGGTAAGAAATTCTGTACTTCAACTGGAGCCAATTAGCCTGTGCAACAATGTCACAGGTATGTGTCATTTGCACTGCACTGGTTAGGAGCCTGCAGGCCTTGCTGAGGGCAGTTGCTATGCGTCGAAGCGTAGAATCAGTGGCCAATCCATAAATTATGAGCCCGTAATTGAGGACGGAGAGTACTGAGCTTTGTATAGCCATATTAAATGCTTCAGGTGTCAAAAGGCTGCATTATGTTTGGCTCCTGTTTTAAGAAGTCCAGACTCTGAGAAACCATTTCTGTTACAGAATGATGCAGCAGAAGTAGCCTAGGTGCAGTCTTGAGTCAAAATATAGATGGGAAAGAACATCCTAGTCTATACATAAGTAGGAAATTGAATGACAGAGAGAAAAGGTACTCCACTATTGAAAAAAAATGCATTGAGGCAAAGTAGGCCATGGAGTCCCTTATGTTTTACTTACTAGGAGCTAACTTTGTACTTGTAACAGATCACAGTCCTCTCTGTTGGCTTAACCAAATGAAGGATGAAAATTCCAGAATCACACAGTGGTACCTGGCACTACAGCCATTTAAATTTAAAGTGATGCACAACTCTGGGAAAGAGAATGTCAATGCTGATTTTCTGTCAAGATACGGATCAGAAATTGAGAATTCTGAAGGTTGAAAAAATGTGAGTTGAAGCTTCTCTGATTGCTGTGCTGCATATGCACTGAACTGTAAAGGTTATAAGCTAATGTTAAATGGGAATTTAAAAGAATGTTTTGGAAACCTGTTTTTGTAAAACAGGCTCCCTCTTAAAGAGGGGACGATGTGACAGGGTTGAATAAGAGCCTGTCCCATTTTTTACACAGAAATAGTTGAATGCAAGGGTCTGTTCTGTCCTCTCCTTTTCTGTCTGGTTGCACAACCAAATTTTCTTGTGAGACCTAGGAACTGATCACTCCGACGGTTTCGCAAATTCTCCGCCTCTTGCTATCTCTCTACCTTCCCTTGCTGTTTCACTCTTTTCTTTCCCCTTGCATATCTGCGAGTATAAAAATATATATGAATCTCTGTGTAAATCTGTATATGATACTGGAATCCCTTTGTTTAAAACTGTATATAGTTATACTGTTGAAATGATTGCAAAAACTGGAATTCAAGGGGTTAACCAGAGATGCCAGTTTGAAAAATATTTCCAGAGCTGTCAACAAGAGGTCAGTTCTGGGTCACAATGTTCTTTTTGCTGCACCTGCTGAAACTGACAAGAACACTGTGTGAGAAGCAGAATATTCTCCTAACGAGTTCCCTGCAAAGACTAGTTATAAAAAGAGCAGCAATGTTTTGCAAAAGAGAGCAAGAGAGAGAGACAGACTGAGATTGGAAATTGAGCAGAAACACTCAGAAGAAGGATTTTGTTTTCTCTGCTTGCACTGTCTTTTAAAATAGTTCTGCTGAACAGGGATCAGTCCTGGGGCCAGTCCTCTTCAATATCTTCATCAGTGACATTGCAGATGGACTGGAGGGTAAGGTTTGTCTGTTTGCAGATGACACCAAGATCTGCAACAGAGTAGAAGATCCAGATGGGGTGGGCAGAATGAGAAGAAATCTGGATAAACTAGCAAAATGGTCAGAAGAGTGGCAACTGGAGTTTAATGCAAAGAAGTGCAAGATCATGCATATAGGGAAGAGAAACCCTGAAGCCACCTATAGGCTGGGAGGGGAGTTGCTGGCAGTCACAAGGGAAGAAAGAGACTTGGGCATCATCAACCTGAAATCATCCAAGCAGACCACTAAAGCAGTAGGTAAGGCTAGGGGGATGTTAGGGTGTATTAGTAGGGGTATCACAAGTTGGTAGAGGGAGGTAATAATCTCTCTATACAAGTCACTGGCTAGGCCCCATCTGGAGTACTGTGTGCAGTACTGGAGGCCACATCTCCACAAGGACATTAGCCAAATTGAGGCAGTCCAGAGAAGGGCAACCAAAATGGTGCAGGGACTGCATCAGAAAACATATGAGGACAGATCAACGGAGCTCAATATGTATACCCTAAAGCAAAGGAGGGAGAGAGGTGATATGATTGAAACATTCAAACACCTTAATGGCATTAACAAGGTGAAAGAGTCTAACATGTTTCAATATAAGAAAAATACCAGGACAAGAGGACATAGCATGAGATTAGAGGGAGGTTGATTAAAGGGTAATGTGAGAAAGTTCTTTTTCACAGAAAGGGTGGTGAATGCATGGAACAGCCTACCTCAGGAAGTGGTGGGTATGAATACAGTGCAGGGCTTCAAACAGGCATGGGATAGGCATAAGAGAGCAATACAGATGATTATGAATAGATAGGCCATTGACAGAGCAAAGGCCAATGGTACATTTATAAAGTAGAAAAAGCAATGGGCAGAATGGATGGGCCTTGCGGTCCTTATCTGCTGTCAGCATCTATGTTTCTATGTTTATTTTGCTGTTACTGAGAAAAATAAAATAAAATTTGGGCTGGCAGTATAGCCTAGCGGTTAGAGGAACGAGGTGTGAACGAGCTTTATACATCCAGCAGACCAGGCCTGAGTTTATTTCTTACAACCTTCACTTGCATATTGTGTGACTCTGCGCAAGTCACTTGACCGCCCAGTGCTCTCAGGTCGCCCCTGAAAACAGGCACTTGTGCCTAGTAGGCCTTACCCGGTTACCAAAGACTAAAATAAAAATAAAAAATGAAATAAATAAATCTATGATTCAGTTGAAAATGTCCTGGTGAATAAACCACTTTTTAGCACCCTGGAACGATTCTGAAGTGCACCATTTTTTTCTGTGTTCCTAGAAGAAACCACACATCATTGTCTTCTCTACAATAACCTTGGCTTCCTGGCACTAGATAAGAAACAAGAGTAGAGAGGGACTGTGCCGATTCATAAAGGCCTACATGGACTATATCTCAACTACCTGTCTGCTAAAAACTCCAAACACACTGCATATGATCAGATTTCAAAATAAGAGCCTCCTCCAATAGTCAAGAAGATACAGTCCAATTGGTTTACAAACCTTTGCTGCATCTGCCTTAACTTCCTGAAATGCCCTGTCCATGAGTGCAAAAGAAGCTCAAACTATCTGTACCTTTTAGGATGCCATGTTCTACCATCTCAAATCTCCCTGCAGCTGTCCATGCCTTCCTCTCTAGTTGTTCATTCAGCTTAATCACCCACTATTCTATTCAAATCTAAACCATGTAAATATTTTTATATTATCTGCATACCATTCTTTGTCATATATAATATCTCCGCCTGTATATATTTAGTGTGCTATGCATTTGTTAATTATATCTGCTGTTGTGATTGTTCCCCCAGAGCTCTCTTGGAAACTTGACTGTTAGCTTTAATGAGGATATCCTGGTGTGCAGAAATTCTACATAAACAGTAGTAGTAAAAATGTTATTCATGATCATTGTCACGTGATATGAACATGATCAGACCCCAATTGAGCCAAGGCTCATTTTCAATGGGTACCATAAGCAGATGTTTATGTTACAAGGACGTGGCAGTACAAAATTACAATATCAGGGTTACAGGATGTTAATGGGATCTGTGGATTCCATCACATTGCCAAACAGTACATGATAGAACAATACATAGACATCAGCCAATAAATAAATTTAATTTTATTTAATGCAGCTGGTACACAAAGCTGAAGTTATTGCACCTTGCACTTTAGTTGTAGTGCACTGATTCCAGAGACAAGATAAGCGACAACCAATAGCTCACCTTTAAAAATCCACTTCTTGATTTCCAAATTGTAGAATTTAACAATAAATCTTATCTAAATTTGATAAAGTGCTGAAGAGTGCCCAGGCTCAGATGTCATGGAATAGTTATGAAATCTTTCTTTCTAAAAACCACCATTAAAAATAACACTAAAAAACCTTAATTAATTCAATCAAATTATTTTACAGCCCAGGGGACAAAACTGGGATTGTATATTTTAGCTTTTCCTTTAGTTGTTGACCATTTTTTGTATCCTACGAGTAGCATTTTCATGAGCCTCTGAAGTCGCAGGGAAAACTATAAAACACATAAGATTTAAATAAAATTAAGTTTATTTATTTTATTTAGTTTTTGTTGACCTGGTAAGTGCACTAGACAAATCCTGCCTATTTTCAGGCATGACCCGAGGGGAGATACAGATGAATGCCAACTAACCTTGAACCAGATTAAGCTGTTGGTGGTATTTTTTTTTAGTGAATGAGGGAAATTTGGTCAGGACACCAGGGAAATTCCCCTACTCTTTTCGATAAGTGCCATGGGATCTTTAACATCCACCTGAACTACCACCAATCCAGGCAGATGGGACCTCGGTTTAACATCTCATCTGAAAGACGGCACCTCAGAAGTGCAGCGCCCCTCTCATGCTGCACTACAGTGTCAGTACTGGGATATTAACCCAAGTGCCAGATGTGGGAACTGAACCCACAGCCCTCTGATCTCCTGGCCTCAGAGGCGAGTGTGCTACCTACTGAGCCACTGACAATGCTTTATGTTTCATATATATATATACACAGTATAGTAATTTCTAAGGACAGCAGCATGAAAACAGGACCACTGCCACCTAGATGTCAGCTGTGCTGGTTACTTGTTTACACCTGACATCATAATTCTGTTTATGACATCATAATCATCTCCACAGCAACAGATTGTGAAGTCAGAAACACAGGACCATGATATCAGGTGTAGATAAGCCATAAAATCAGATGGTCAACAAGGCAGAAATCTGTTCCATGCAAATGTCCTTAGTGATAAAGAAATAAGAGTGAGAATTACATAAAAATATGAAATCTAAACTCTACTGTGTCTAATATTACTTTTTTTTTTTTTTTAAGTTTCCTAGTGGCATCAGGGGGCTCTTTCAATGATCTGTCTCAATGACAGGCAAAGTAAGACTTTACTTCGAGCCCTGAGTGCTAGTCAGCTCATCTGTTTAGACAATAAATAATCCAGCTCATATAAGCAGTGCTAGCTATGTAGTTTCCATCTTCTTTCCCTGGTCTTACCTAATAACAGTAATAATAAAATTATGCTAGTCCTATGAAACCCGTAGTATGAAAAGAGAACAAAGAGGCTTACAGCAGAGTCTCATTAAATATTTAGCCTGTAGTTTCAAGGGACTGCTCTGATGAAAGAAGGTAAGCTGCAAAAATGTGCTTCTGGGAGTTTCAAACTGTATTGTATAGAAGTCGCATCAAATTAATACTGAGTACCATTTAAAGCCTTTCTTCAGGAAGGCTGTTGAATAGGGATTAAACTATGACAACTCACATAATACTAAAGCACCTATTAATGCTAATGGGCTTTTACAAATAGACAATGATAGTATTATTTTAGATAAAACCTCTATTTCTGTTTTGTAGCATAAAACACATTTTTCCAATATGTCTTACACACCCAAAATAGCAATTATTAAATACTTAAAAACAGCTGCTAATTTAACAAATTTAGTAAATTGTGTTAGGTGTGGCCTTTTAGCAGCTGATTTTCACGGCAAAACAGTCTAACAAAGCACAGTGTTTAATTGATTATGACTTCAAACATCATCTTTTGTGATAGTTTCATATCTACTCAAACACAGAATAAACATTTCAATGCAGCAAAATCAATTGAATAACACCATGCTCATAATTTTGTCTAATAAATCTTGAATATTCCCAAGGCCTGCTACGAACAACTTAAACAAAAGTCCATACACGGTATGTTACATTAACATAATAACAAAAGACAGCATGTGCAAGGATCACACACAAAAAATCAGCTAGGTGACATCTTATCAGAAATAATGAATGCTCCTGAGGTTCCTGACTCCATGTCTTCCCAGTCATTTGTCCAAAAAAAAAACACAACACTACTAGAAGAGAATGATGTGGGCGTTGTGCTTCCTTTCCTGCAAGTCCTGGCTAGCACCTGTAACCTCCAATACACTATGTACCAGCTGATCCTACAAAGCACCAGCCCCACAAGATGACTGGAAATGTTGTTGCTATCCTGCTGTGTATTCCTTCAATTGAGGGACACACCACATGGTGGATGACAGCTTTGTGTCTGCCCCATCTCACAACCCCCACTCATGCTCATACAAAACAGTCGTATGGCTAATGATGCAAACATGAAGTGTAAAGCCTCCTTAATTTGACCCTTGTTAAACTCCTAATTGGATTGAGGAAGGCTGCAAGTGGAAAGCAGGCTTGGTTTATTCAAGTGAGCTTTTACAAACAGAAGATCCAGGGTATACGAAAGGCTTCTGCCGTGGCTGTAGACACCATAAAAATTAGGCAATGAATTGCATCTGTCACTTAAGTTAAAAATCTAATAAATTACCTCCTTTAAATAGGTAACTTTGTGCAGTTTCCTTATTGTTGATACACTTTAGAGTGTACTTGACCTAAACTTAATAAGCTGCTATTATAACAGAAGAGCAGCTGAAGAGCAAACAGTGTAGAATGATACTGTGCATTCAGAGTCTTAATGATCTTAAAATGACTACAACCACTGCTCCATTCAAATGGAATGAAGCTTGGGGCTTACTGCTCAACAATGTTTTTAACACAAACTGTCTGAACAGGCAGCATTCATTTGTCCTCAATGAACCCAAAAGGTCACTCACGTTGCTGAGAACATCTCAACAATTTAATTGTGTGCCTTCCGTAGGCAGCAGGAAGGGAAACCTCGGGCATTCTTTGTATATGAAAACTCGCCTTTCTCCAAGGAGAAACAGGCAGAGTGCTGAGACAAGGGGTGCATAATATGCAGACAGGTGTAAAACATGCAGTAATTATAGAAGCTCAAATTAGTTCATAGCCCTGAGGCAAAAAAAAAAAAAGAGAACAGTGCATTGACAAAAGGGAATAGGAAATAAGGATAGCAAACAAAAAATGGCATGAATGTGTAAATTAGCAAGAAAAATGAGACTGAAAAGCGGCTTTACTCTACTATTATTCATCACATGAGAATAGAGCAGCTGAACATGATCAAGAGGGCTTTGGAGAGGAGAGGCAGGCATCAACACCAAAATGAAGCCAAAGAGTGGCAGCTCCGCACTTGCTAGTCAATCACTCATTATGTGGTGAAGTGCTCTTGAGAAGTGCCTCTTATACTTGACCTATCATATTACTTCTTCTGTAAACGCATAATCCCTGCTTGTTAGGTGGTGTCAACACTAGCATTCACTCACTATGGTAGTTCTTTCGTACACTGACACCTTAGAAGTGCTGCCAAAACCAAAGAATTGACACCGTAATAAAACAGTTTGGATTTCAACCAGGTAAACAGAGCCTTTGTGTTCCTGTATTTAAAGCAGCACTTGGAATCCTTCACTGACTTTCACTTGTACATAAATCCACTTCTTTTTTTCCACAATAAGAACATCTTGTATATAAAGCTTCTCTTTGCCCTGAGTTTTACTGAATTACTGCATCTGCATTTGTACACAAATACAAATCGTTCTATATCATTTGTTTTAGCTGCATTGTTTTAATTTCAGACTAAGATATTGATTTTAAAATACTTATGTCTGTGTTTGATTATTTCCGGAAAACCATTCCTCTACTAATTACAGTATAAAATTTGGCTTCAAGGCACAATCTAGCCCACACTTTCAATCCAGTGCCTCCACCACAGAAAATTGTGCAGTACTGTTAAAGGTGAAGGAAACTGGGTGGCAGTGTGATAGAAACAGAATCTGTCAGCAGAAAAAGACCACTTGCCCTACTCACTCTGCCCAGATGGTCCCTACCTAGTTTGTCACTGCATACCTTAACTGGTTTCCAGTGACTCCCCCTCCTTCTCCCTGCCTACTTATTAATATTCCCTATGTATATCCTAAGAATGTTTGAAAGCTCCTACTGTTTACATTGCCACCATTTCCACCCGTAGTCTATTCCAGGCCTCTGACACTCTTTCAGTAAAGTAATGCTTCCTCACATCCCTCTTAAACTACTCCCACCCCAAGCTTCATCGCATGTCCTCTGATTTAGTGGTAAAAATGCTGGAGTTTTGAAGCATCATCGATCCAATACTCACCACAGCCAATAATGCTTAACCACCCCTTGTTGGATTCTGTCATTCCAGTTGGAAAAAAATGGGCAGAAAAAAAGTCCCCACACATTTTTTTTTGGGTTACAATATATTTACCCAGGATAACCATTCAGAGATGCAGCATCTCATTTCCTGTGGAGTCCTGCTTCCATAGATTTCAACTGCTGGGAGGACTGGAGCACTAAGTGACTTGCTAATGGCCACACAATGCATATTTGGCGCTAGCAGGGTTTAAACCCATGATCTCCTGGTTCTCAAACCAGTTCTCTAACCACTTGACCACAATGCATTCCAAATGAGATACTGTATCTCACTGGACTATCCTTAGTGAAAATAAATAAAAGGAAAATTGACTACAAATGCTTGTACAGCATTTTCCTTTTATGTATTGCAATGCTGTCAGACCTTGCCCTATTAGACGTCTTTGTGTGCCATATACTGTAAGTCTTCAGTAAAACATTCATTTTTCATTTTATTGATCTCAGGAAACTCATCTGAGCAAACAAGTGCCCTTCTTTGGAGTTGGCATGGGTCATAATATATAACTACAGAGTCAACTAGGCCGTGCCTCACTATGCCCCTGGGTGTGCAGTAATTTCTGTTCAATGTACACCCCGTTGTGACTTATTACTTACACAAAATCCATAAAATTGCTTCAAAAATATATTATAAATGATACTCGTAATGGTTAATATAATTTTCTTCATTGCTGCAGACTTTATACATACAATAATTCAATGATGAAGTGCTTCATGTATACCTTGAAAACTGCATAAATAAAATTAGACAGGATTACAAAGAATGCAGAGCGGTTGAAAATGTTATTATGCTACACTTTCTATCAACTAATGCTCAGTGTTATTCCTGTCTTATTTTTGCTATTGTTTTCATTGAAGTAAGGTGTACCTTAAATACTTGACATCAACAGCACCAAATATCCGACGCTAGATGTGCAGAACTGGATTTTTAAAGACACAAATTTGCAAAAGAAAGTATTTGGAAGTTAGAACCAGCTCCATAGTGCAATTCTATGGAGGCAGATTGGAACACTTATGACCCAGGTTCACATTACAAGAATGGGATGTGATGAGCAGACTAGCAGGAACAGGCTCATTCATCCCCCTGATGTTCACTTCTTCCAGGGCATGAGGGTCTCTGATACTACCTTCTGACTTAACCCTAGTGTCCAGGAGCTTGGACTCAATGTAAGGCAGGACTGCACATGGCACAAGTATCTCCAAGGCATCCAGACAGCAGAAGTGTTGTTCCTGGGTGCACCCAATTAGCAATGCAGAAGACTGAATAAAAATGTGAAAGGAGACTGGTGGGATACCTCTGGTGAAAAACCCTTCAAGGAGATCATCCACTAGTTGACACCTGCATCAGTACTGGCATATGCTGACACATTGAGTGTGCAGACATTGCACACTGACATCAGCCTAAGTGGCCTGGCAGTGATACTTTAACAGCAATACCCCAAAGGTATGAGGCATGTGGCATGTGCAAGCAGAGGTTTAATGCCATCTGAGAAGAAACATACTTGGGGAAATACATGATGGCTTTTTCTATCATGATGAGGGCCCAATCAAGCATTATCACATATTTATAAAATAGGTGAGAAAAAAATCAGTAAAAATGCTGTCTCCTGATTGCAGGAAACATACCACGTGACTGTGCATTATCCTACAAAGACTGTACGCCAGTGCTTCATTCTATTTTTCACCCTTTTCCAAATCAACTTTAGCCATTTTATAAGGCAGATAATATACTACAGGGCATGCGCTTATGATTTGATATATGCATGCCTGAGTGGTTGAACACACTTGGCCTGTAGTCTCATGCCTCACAGAACAAGCCAAGATCAGCATGTCCACACACCTTGCAGTGGATTATTTATTTATTTATTTATTTCACATCTCGGATTAACTATTTGAGCTCAGAGCTCTTTACATAGGTTCCACGTCAGTACATTTAGAACAAGTAGGTGATTATACAGAGGATTGAGACAAACATGGCAATAGAATTAGAATGAGAACATTTAGGTACATTTGGTCTTTAAACAAAGGAATGCAAAAAATTCAGTGAAAACTAAAACTGGAATAAGTAAACACAGTCAGATACATACACGAACAGACTAAATAAATGAGAATTACGTACCTATCATAATTGTGACCTTTCTGTGTATCTTCACCATTCATCACATTTGGGTTCAGGGCTGGAAGTCATGACACCGTGGGAGGTCTTTTTTTTGTTTTTTTTTTGTTTGGTAGGTGGAGCCGACGCACCCTCGGCACCACCCTTGAGGCTGACATATTGCGTGGCACTCGCAGGTTTGCCGTTAAGGCGCTGTCGACTCTGCCTGCCTGCCAGTTCTGAGTCACTGGAGAGGTAAGAAGAAGGGAGTGGAGGGTGGGACAGGAAGTCCAAGGGACAGGAAAAAGGAAAGGATATAAAACTAAAAGGAGAAATAACGACTGAGAGGACAGAAGAGAGAAGTCGGGAATTAAAGGGATTGGGAGGGGCCCCAATCTCTGGAAATAGAGGAGGGAGGTAGGGTGGGGTAAAGTATTTAGAAAGTAGGAAGGGAGGAGAAGGGGTAATGTATCCCAGACCCTGGTCCGTCTCCAGATTTCCAGATTGTATAGGAACTGCAAGGAGTAGCCAAAGGCTTCTTGTCAGAATTCAAGGCACAGAATAGCTGGCAAAAACTCCAGATGAGCAGAGTTGGCTATTCTGGAAGAAGGACAGGGCACAGGGGATTAACACCCTCTGAAGGAAAAAAATTTTGGTGAAAAAGGAAAAATATATATATTTTTTTTTTTTTTAAAAAAAAGGTAATCCAAGGAACAAGAAAGAAATGAGATGGACGGGAAAAAGGAAGAGGACAGAATGGAGGGCAACTGCCAACTCCCACCCCACAGGGGTGGGCTAAAGCACTGGAGAGGGAGTGCCCCCCATGCTGACCACTCTCCCCAGAACCTTATCCTCCTATGTGCCCTTGTTCACCCCACCCCTAAGAGAGATGGGGGGGAGGATGGGCACAGACAGGGAGGTGGTCCCAGAGACTGGGGCCCAGGAGGATGGAGGGCAGGATTGTGATGAATGGTGAAGATACACAGAAAGATCACAATTACAGTAGGTACGTAATTCTCATATCTTATCTGTGTCAGTATTCACCATTTATCACATATGGGTGAGTGCCGAGTCCCCCCAAAGGGGGTTTTCTTAACACCCTAAAGGACAAAGTCCCTTAGCTCTCAGTGGGTGACTCACTAAGAGGGAGAACCTTCAGGGCCTGGGGAGGCCCGAGAGTGGGGAGAGTGAGACAGGGACACCCCGGAGGGGGAAGGAAGTTGCCCCAACAAATGCCGTCTCAGTCTACGGGAGAAGAGATAGGTTATCTGGTGAGCTGAGTTAATCACCCTACGCTGGGCCAAAGGTGACAACCGGGAAAGACGCAGCCATGCCATCTACCTAGTGCAGATTGCTGTCCCTATGACCCTGGTAGCTACCTCATTGGCATCATAGGATGCCCCCACTTGGTGCCTTGCTAGCTTCAGGCCATGTGCAGAGAGTGCAATGGCTTGTCTGGTTTGCTCCATGTCAGGCAACAAGGCTAGGACTTGACCTAGCCTGGACCACAAGAACCTGTCATATGCCGCATAGTGGGCCTGATGTGCAGAAATGGAAAGCAACAACCATGCCAAGTAGAAAGCCCTCCTACTCCAGAAGTCAAAATCTGAGGAATCTTGATCTGGGGGCTGGTCACGGTGAAGGGCGCAAAGCCCATCAGGAGTGTCCAACTGCGTCAATCCGGACTGCGGAGGAGGCATGGAACCTGGAGACTCCGGGGGGGGGTGCAATACCGCTGGCAGAGATCCCTAGGGACAGAAACTGTGGAGAAGGGCCTCTGCCAGAAGCGCAACAATGCCACCCGAAAAAGAGCAGGCCAAGGAGGCACCACAAGGGTGGCCTCGCTGAAATCGCCTAGAAAGGTGTGTGCCGAGTGCTCTGGATTGCTTACAGTGGCAGGGGTGAGGTGCAAGTCCTCCAACATCCTCACAAGGAAACGTTGATACTCAGCGAGATCAGCGGCTGGAGAGATGTGGACAGAAGGCTCCTCTCCTCCAGAGGAGGGGGATGAAGAGTTGGAGGGCACCGACTGCTCAGAGGGTGGCTGCTCGGGGGGAGGTTGAAAAACCTGTCTGTACACCGCCCTAACGTAAGCTGGGAACCAAGCAGCCACATCCCTGAACTGTTCCCAGGAGAGAGGCCCGCTAGAGCCAAGGATGCCTGGGAGTGCAGGAGAATGTGGCAGAGGGATGGGGACAGAGCCGAGAAGAGATGTCGGCTGACCTCCGCCTGGGCTAAGGAGCGGACCAAGAGCACCTGAAGAAGAAAGTGCTCCGGAAGACTCCACAGCCGACAGCTGAACAACCATTTCAGGACTGCCTTGGCTGCGCCCGGAAGAATCCCCCCTGTGAGGCGACCGGGGCCGTATAGGTCCAGAAGGACGGTCCCCTACCTCAAAAGAATGGGGCTCCCTCAAAGAGACCGAGGAGGAAGAGCGGAGAGCCACACTACGGCTTCTTCCAGGGCCCTGGGTGGGCCCCAGAAAAAGTCGCCATGCAGACCCCATGCCCCTCAACTCCTCGGAGTCCAAGAGAGCCCTTCTCCTCGAGAGGGCCAGCCTAGGTAGCTGACAGCCCTGGCCAGCACCCGAGGGAGCTATCCAGGGCACAGCACCCTCCCCTCCTGTAGAAGCCTTGATCGGCCCCAAAGTTGGGCGATCCAGGCACACCACAGGCGGGGGTACCACTGCTGAGGGGTCAGCGAACCCACCAAGACCAGGCTGCAGAGCAATGGTGGCCTGCACCACTGCTTGCTGGTCAGCACCCCTGACCCCAGTCTCGGCAGCCACTGACCCCACCTCAGAAGGGGGCTGACTCCGGCTTGTCGAGGACACTACAGGGCTGCCCACATCAACAGTCAACTCTAAGGAGTCAGACTGCTCGTATGACTCAGAGCCCGACTCTGCCTCCAAAGAGGTACAGGCCGAGGCCCTGTGCCAGACTGTAGGAGGGCACCCGGTTACATCCCTGCTAAATGGGGTGCCAGACTCCGAGACCACGCCTGAGCCAGTGCCCCCAAAGCACCATGAGCGGTGCCGTGGAGGACACGGCTCCAGCCGGAACAGCAGCCCCAGAGTCAGAACCAGTCACAGCGCCATTGGGCCCCATGGCACCGTGAGTAGGGCCGAGGACAGGGATGGCGTCAGTGATGGCTCCGACGGTGCCATCGGCACCACGGATGGTGCCACCTGGCTCCATGGCACCGCGAACTGCACCAAGGGCAAGGGCGGTGCCAACAGTAGAATCCGATGCCCCCACGGTGCCGAGTCCCAAGGCAGACATGGTGCCATGCTCAACCTCAGTGCCGTGAACGGTGCCGAGGCAAGAAGAAGACAAAGATGGCGCTGTAGGGCCTTCCACAGTGCCACTAGCAGTATCGGCATCACAGCAACCACGGCACAGAGAGACAAACCGGTGCTGACGACAGCTCCGTCAGAGCCCACAGTACCACAAATGGTGCCGAGGCCCACAATGGCGCAGACCGACGGCGTCAAGGACGGCACCGACCCAGGACTTCCGGACCACAGGTATGACACCACGGGAGCCTTCACCCCCAAAGGGGCGACTGCCTTGGCAGCGCCTCCCGTACGCCTCCCGAGAGAAGTGGGACGGGCCTCCTGCACCATGGAAGGAGCCTCAGCAATGGCCAGGCTATAAGTAGCCGAGGCTCCCTCCTCCTTGGTCCATGCAGAACCAGGAGGGGACCCAGAGGAAAGGCCAAAAGTTTGTGGCTTGGCCCAACGAGTGTGCACCCGACCCCCGAAAGTCGGCTGAGCTTGCCCCACTTTCCATGTGCGTTGTTCGATGGCCTGGCGGTCCATGGAGAAGCAGGCATTGCACGATCCTATGTCGTGAAGCGGGCCAAGACACGTAAGGCAACGGTCATGCTGGTCGGTGACGGAAAATTTACGGCTGTAAGGGCACCATTGCATGGGCGGCTGTTCCATCTTTGAAGTCTTCTTGCCCTCTGACCGAGACATGACCTACGAGGAAAAAAAACACCAAAAACAGACTCAATGTTACCAAGAATAAAAATAAATGGAAAGATCTTACCACGCAACGTCAAGTAGGCAACTAGAACCGGCAGGAATGGGACTGACGGACTGCGGCATGGAAGAATAACGGCAGAACGAAACTGCATAGGCGGTAGGCCTCAGGTTCAGCAGAGCTTCCACACGAGGTGACCTCGATGGCGGGAGATGAAGAACTGGCAGGCAGGCGGAGTCAACAGCACTTTAACGGCCAACCCGCGAGAGCCATGCAAATGTAAGACCGAGGCAGCTTGAGGGTGTTGGCTCCACCAACCAAAAAAAAAAAAAGAACTCACGGGGCCGCGACCTCCGCCCTGAAACCTGTATAGTGCATGAATGGTGAAGACTGGACCCACAAGATCTGTAGCTAACAGGAGCCTATTAGTTGTCAGCAACATGAGGGGTTAGCGCATAGAGGTGCTGGAGAGGTTGAGGTGGGGGGGGGGTTGAGCCCCAAGTGCAGGGTGTCCGAGAGGGTGAGATCTGTTTGGCAGAAGGGCAGATGGTAGGAGATGTCTTTGCTAGGTGCTAGCGATGGCAGACACACTGAGATTCCTGTATTAAATGGTTCTTTAGGCTCTTTTTGAAGGTCCACAGAGTGAGCAGGCTAATAATATTCTCATGGAGGAAGCTGAACCACAACGGTGCCCGACAGGCAAAGGACCTCTGTCCTTGAGATGTCTGACATTTTGGAATCAGGAAGGACTGCAGTTCCAACTTTTGGGTGGGCCTGGGATTAGTGCTGGGAACTAAGAGTTGCTGAGCCCCAGCTGGGAGCTGACCTAGGCAGATCTTTTTGGCCAGGAGGCAAGATTGATATTTTAAGCAACCAAAGAGCATTAGCCAGTGAGCCTTTGCATAGAGATTGCAGGTGTGGGTTAGTCAGTGTGCCCCTAAGGTGAGCCTGCAGGCACTGTTAAGGGCAATTTTTATACATTGGAGGGCAGTATCTGTGGCAGAGCCATATATTGGCAGTCTGTAATCCACTAGGGAACCCACTGAACTGTGGACCACTATGCTGAGGGATTCAGCGGTCAGGCTCTTATATTTGCAAAAAAATGCATTAATGCATCAGTTAGGGTTCAACTTAATACCATAAAATAGGGAAATGTGGCATTAAGATTTCCAGTCCTAACTGCACCCCCCCAAACCAGCAAAAGGAGAAGACCACACAAGCAACCACAGATAGCCATCATCACGTACGACAAACAACATACAATTGTTTCCAGATTACAAAACTACAGTAGCACTAATATGCTACTATTGTGCAATTTTCCAAGTAAAGAATATTTAAGCTATATCACTCGGGTGTGCTTGCTTTATTTCTAGTACAAGAACTCTCATATATGTATGCCTTCGTGAGTGTTGTGAGGCACAATGCTGCAGGTGAGTGCGTTCAATCACCCAAGTCATACGTATATCAAAACATGACCGCACACCCTCTAGTCGACCATCTGTTTTACAAGGCACCTAGAAGTTTATTTGGAGGGGGGAAAGTAGTTCCTGTGTGTAATGAAGCAATATTTTATTTAGTTGGAAAAGAAGAAAGTCACTTATTTGGTTGAGCCTGCTATCTTTAGGCATGTCTGAGTAAGGGGAGTTTTCCACTTAACTTATTTTCACCTTTGCAGCACAATGTAGCGTGACTGAATAGTATTCATTTGGTTAAAATGCCCGACTGTAAATATGACAGAAAGCAGTTTTTCACTCAAAAAAAAGAGATTCTAGTGTTTTCATTTGCAGATTTAGTTGTAATCAGTCCAAATACTGCTGGCTATTGAGACTGTGGGCGAGTCTGTGGATTCACTAGTGAAGAAGGGAGCACGAGCCAGCACTGCCACAGCAATCCTTGCTCTCGCTTCCATCTGCAGGAACAGGATTCTCACTTCATTGCTCTTACCCATTATATACAGTATATGTATGTGTGTGTGTGTGTGTGTGTGTGTGTGTGTGTGTGTGTGTGTATATCTATATTCTTATTCAATACTGCAAGATCCATTTCCCATTTGCAAGCTGCCTGAGTGTTTTAGTGAAAATATAAGATCTGCTCGTGGCTACTGGAATGTCAGAGAGAACTGCCCACACTACTGTAGCACTCTGCAGTACAATGGGGAACACTGCTAATTAGTTTTATATGGTGCTCCTAAATATGTATAGCAATTGATTCAAAATGCCTATATCAACTGGTCAAGTGGAAAAAAAAAAACAATATTTAACAAATTTTGTTTACATTTAGTTCAAGTTCAACAAATATTTTCTGGGGGAGGAGGATCGAGCATCTGATGCACTGCTCTTCTCCTCCAGGGAGGAGGGTGGGATAGCACTCGGTGCTTGAGTGACCCCTGGCAGAGGCTGGGGGTGTTGCACCTAATGCTTGCAGGTTCTAGGAGGTGTGCCAGACACCAGTGTTTTATGCACCACATCACTGCATGCCACACCTCTCAATATCGGGAGAAAGAACCCGACTGTGGCATGGCAGATCCCTGCCTCCCACAACGAGCCCCACACAGCTGTCTGAGGCACTCTGCCACCGGATCTCCATGGGGCACCATTCAGGGAGTAGTGCAGGGAGTTCCCTGATGGCACCACTCTGAGGGGTAATCCAGGGAGCACTCTGGTTTCAGCGGGTAAGTTCTGGGGATGGGCTCAGGTCAGGTGAGGGATGGTGGACCAAGGGAAAGCCGGCTGAGGGGAAAAAAAAAAATCATTTTCTGTATTTATATTCCTCTTGTTCATTATTACTAAGGGCATTATTAAAAAAAAAAAAAAACATAATCATTACCATTTAGATTTCATCTGTCCTTGTGGTTCTTCTATACCTGAAGATGTAACCCTCTGTAAGTAGCATCACATAATTTCCACAGCAACAGATTATTTAAGCAATAAGGCATGACAGGGTGTGTGTTATTGTGTAATCACGTCACTCCTGGGGTGGGTTGAAGCACGAGGCGAAGCCGAGTGCTTCCACACCCCAGGAGTGACATTGTTACACAATAACACACATCCCTGGAGTGCCTTATTGCTATTATACAATGGCACATTATTTTTATTTTTAAAAAAAGGAAAAAAATTAAAATAAATTGGTTTTTTTTCCCATTATTTGTGAGTGGATGTACATTTAAAAAAAAAAAGTTCACTATATATTTCTGGTGGAGCTGCTCGGTAAATGATGCTGGTTTCCCAAGACTAATCTTGAAGCCTGTAAGCTTGCTGCAGTGATGGTTTACAGCATTCTCAGCCACCCCCAGTGGTTTTTCACTGACTGCTAAAGTGGCCTTTTAAGTTTTAGTCCTGCCCCCTTCTTTCGATTAACATTATTAGTTTGTTTTGGGGGGGGTGTGGTTTGCGATCCGATCGGAGACTGTGCAGGATGTTTTATTTGGGACGTGAGGAGAAGTTGGAAAAGACTTCCCTGAGATGGCTCAACAGTTATTGCGCCGGTGAGTACAAGAGCAGCTTGGATTACACCTTGTGTTTGTTTTCATGCCTGCTTTTTTCCGCTAAAATCGGGCAGTATCACTTAGGTGCACGCGAACGGCAGTTATGCTTTTGGTGGTTCAGTGAAGCCGCTCGCTTTGGGGGAAAACAGCATAAATTCAATTTGTCACAATATCAGTTGTGGTGTGGCTGCTTTTCTCCAGATGTTGGTGTTTTGGGGGTGGTGAAGAGAATCGGGAGTGAGGGAGGGAGGGAAGAAATTATCTGTCGGTCAGCCGATAGAGCAGTGTGGGATTTGTGATTCTTGTGGGGAGGGAAGGATTTGTTTACTGTTCTGTGAACACCTGTGTGCCTGTACTTAATCCAGTGATGATGATGTTCAATAACATCACTGTCACAGGCACACATTGACCAATCAGGAAACAAGACATTTTCCTGCCATTGTATAATATAGTATCAGCAATGGATTTTATGACTTAAGGTGTGGATAAACACCAAGAGCAGCTGAAGTCTAAATTGGAGTGGGTCACAAATGGCTAACACTATATGACCATTAAAACATCCGATGAATCCTATAAGTCTACAGGACAAGCAAATATTGTTAGTAATAAAAGAATGAGAGAAAAATAAATAAGGAAAATGTATTAAAATATAAACTGAGTATACAGTATATATATCTTTTAAGTTTCCTGTGAGTTGCAGCACAACAGTAGCTCTTTAACTTGAATCAATAGAAAAATGAAATTATTCAGTAGTATGCTAACCTCTTTACCCATTATTCTAAATTATGCATGGTTCCACTGTGGAGCTTGTTTGCTTATAATACTGTATCAAGGAGTTACTATTAGCTTCCTATGACACCAGAATGATGAACTGAACTGAATTATGTATCTTACAGTATGTGGATTCATTGTTTACAAGTTTATGAAAGCTATTTGCAGCACCTACGTTTAGTAATATGCACAGTAAATCTCCACAACAGAACAACAAAGCAATATCTTACAGCAGGGTGTGCTGCCAGATAGATCTAACTACATTTATTTATTTATTTAAAGATTCAGAAATAACCTTTGAGCACAGGCTCTTTTACAAAGGTTCCACGTCGAGATAACGAGTAACAAAGACAGATTACAGTACATTACAGCACAGGCATAGGATAAGAGACAATGGACATTAAGAATACATCATTACAATACCGTTACAAGTACTTGAATCATTACAGTGTCAGCATTAAACCAGCATTGGACAACAATAGTGAATTTAGGAGGGAAGAAGGAGAGCACCCTCTGAGGGGGTATATAAGACTTGGAGCAAGGAAAGTGAAGGGCAGTGAAGTCTACCCCGGGGGGGGCAGATGAAGGCAGCCTCTGAAGGAGGCTTTGTTGACATCAAACAGAGGTTGGGGCATGGAACGCTATGGGGGGGAAGAAAGCACTGGCTGGGTAGTGGGGGAAGGGAAAGGGCTGGAGGGCCACGAGTGGTGGGGCAGGTGGAGGAGGCGTTGGAGTGATAGGGTTGGGATTACCTGTTTTGTAAAAGGGGTTACGTAGACAGCAGGAGGAGAGGGGCTGAGCATACCACAGGGGTGGAGGGAGGAGGTTGGCCCCAGACTAAGTCAGTAGCAGAGGGGAAGGGGCAGAAAGAGCCAAGGAGGGGGAAGGGTGAGGGGGCAAGAGGGGTGGGAGCTAGTGCTAGGGTACAGGGGTACACTTGGGCAGCCCAGGGTCAGCTTGAATGGTGGCACGTGGGACTACGGTGTGGGCTTCAAGAGTGGGAATGCCCTGGATGCACTGTTTTCCAAGTGTTTCCAAACACCTGTGAAATGTGGTAAAATCTGGCTTGTCCCATGCCCCAAAGGGGGCTACTATAGGTAAAATATGGTTTGTAGCATAAAAGGAAAAGACAAACAAGAACACTTATAAAGAAAAATATGTGCGCAAGCCCCACCTACTTCACAACAACCAAAAGAATGGTAAGCAAAAGCAAAGAGACACTCAGGAAACAAGTGAATGCAAGTGGGCATATTAAAAGCAAAAAAAGCATTGAGCAGAGAGACTAAACTCTGGTGCTTTAAACCCTATCTGGGTTCTTTATCAGGGAGTTAATTCAGCCTAAGCACCCCGTGTTTTCTGTTTTCAGTTCGACCTGCCTACTTCAGTTTTCTACCGTAGGTGAACAGAGTACTAAACATCTATTAACAGCATGACTGGGTCGTTCCCACAAATCATACGAACATATGAATGTGCCAGCAGAAACAGACCACCAGGTCTAAGTCTGCTCGAGTGTGCAGCCAACACCCCTAGTCTGCAGCTGTGCAAATCGCACAGAGAGACAGTGGGAGCTAATGCAACACTGCCCAGCATACAGCAAATAGCAGCATGAGTAGTGGACTCGCTATGCAGTGCTATGGCAAGAAATGAAAAAGAAGGGTCTGCTGTACCAGATGAAAAGTCAGAGGGAAGGTTATGGCTCTATGGAAATCCTCCCAAAGATATACTGTTACTGGCAAGTAACTAATAAGGCTTTGTGGAATGTTGAAGTTCCAAAGAAAATGAATTCAATGGAATTGTGGAAAATTCAGCATAATTCCATCATTAGTAGAATTCTAAAATTTTGCAAGCAAAATGTTTTTTGCAGATCAATAATCCACAGTTTATATAAAATGTGGATTCTTCTTACACAATCTACAGAAAAATATTCCATGGTTTATGTGATCCATGAAAAATGATTCCACGGTTTACACAGAAATGCTTTTCAGAATTCCAATATTGGCCCGCCAGCAGAGGCAGAAAGCCCGTCTGCAATGCTGACTATCCGGGTTTGGGAACAGACTCGGGACATCAGAGGGCTAGCCGGAGGGAGAAGGACTGAGTGTCCTAGGGACTGCTCTCCTTCTCCAGGTGAGGGGAGAAGAGTGACCAGCACACCACGGAACTCTGGCGGAGACTGGGGGTACCATTGTGCCGGTGCCATCACCTGAGGGGGGCCAGGCGGACGCATTACATCATAGCAGGTACCCACCCCCAAGGATCTACAATTTCAAAATACTACCACCTCCCTCTATGAGGCTCCATGCTCCATCCCGTCCGTTCCTCACACTGCCAGCACAAGGATCAACATGTGTCCGATGGTGTGCCCCGGTCCCGTGGCCCCACCCTGGGGGTCAAGCCAGGGGGATACCTACTGTAGTCCTGACTTTATGTCCACGGGTCCCGAGGCCAACCGACGGCCCCACCCAGAGGAAGCATGCCTGGGATCGGAATGCTGTGCAGTTCGGGATGGTCAGGGCTTGCGGTGGCAGGAGTTGGGGCTTAGGAATGGTGCATACAGCATAATAAATAGCAAAAAAGAAAAAAATGAAATTCCAAAAAGCATTTCAGAAGCAGAACTGCCATTCTGCACCAATTCAAATGTCAGACTTCCCCATTCCTCATTGACCTAGTAATTAACCTTAATCTTCTTCAAAGGTATCTCCATAGAGCCATACATTGGACGAGTACCAAGTAGTACCAATTCCAACAGGGTGGCCAATAAAACTGAGGGAAAATCCCTCAGGAGTGCTGGCCTTGTAACACAGCAAGGCCAAAACCCCACCCTCCTATATGGAGGAGAAGAAGAAAAAGAATCAGCATTTATATAGCACTTTTCATACACAATGTATCCCAAAGCATTTTACAGGTAATTCTAGGCTGGTAGTGAAGTGACTGAACATGTAGTGGCAGTCATTTTGCACATCAACACCCACACACAGCCTTGGACAACTACTGTACATGAACCAGTTTTACGGGAAGGGAAATGTTTGCCAGGACACCAGGGAAAATCTCCTACTATTGCAAACAGTGCCTTGGGTTCTTTTACTTCCACCTGGACACCCACAAGGACAGCACCAGAGATGTGTAGAAGGGATCTCGGTTTAAAGTCTCATCTTACAGATGGCACGCCCAAACAGTACACCACCTCCTAGTACTGCACTCAGGTACTAGCATTTCAAGGTATCGGCCCAATCCCTGTGTGGGACAAGAACCATGATCTTCTGGCCCAGAGACAGATGTACTACCAGTTGAGCCACAGGAGGTCAGATTCAAACTGTAATGCTTACAAAAGTATAGATTGTAGGTCAGGTAGCAGCACTGTTAACATCAGTGGCTGACTAATGATCAGAAATGGGTCACCGAGGCTTTCATGCTTCATGCAGCATGTTCTGGAACAGTACCTGGCAGATCCTGTGCCACCCGCCTGTAGCAGAATATGATACAGGAGGGGATACATTCAGAGAGGTACTATTTGGAGACTGGTGTACCCCTGGTGCAAGGGCCAATGAAGTCAAACAGCTGGGAGGACTGGGCTCAGTTCTTGCTATGGTCCAGTTAGTAATGAAGGCATGGTTCCAAGGATGTTCACAAAAGTGCAACAGCACCTCGCTCAGGTTCTGGCAGAGGGGAGGAGCATGAGTAAACCAATGGTTTGATATAATGTGAAACCTGACAACTGTACATAAGAGTTTTGGTTGAGTGTGCAATGCCACCCTAGGCCTATGAAACACCAAAAGGTAAAGGTAGTTAATGCACTCAGAGTTGGCCTGACGTTTTGGGGCCTCTAATAGGGTTAGTCATTTAGGGAGCCCTTGACGTACCTTAGCGAGTATTCTTTTGGCATTATGATACACAGTTAGAAGGTTCTGCCCAGCCCACTGATGCGCCTTGTGTGATCTTTCAACAGTACACAGGGAATGAAATGCATAAATTAAAACAAACATAAAATTTGAAATACTGAGGACCTGCACAGCTTTTGTCTGGGGGTCCCTTTGAGAAGGGGGCCCCAAGTGACTGCTGGGACTAAGGGTGCCTAAGGCTAGCTCTGAATGAACCAAGGCCTGTCTTTGGACACCACTCATCTGTCCTAAGTAATAGCCACAAGGAATAAAATCTTCCAGGACAGACAGTTCAAGTCACCAGCAAAAAAGGGCTCTTAGCAGAAAACTGAGCACAAGGTTAAGGTCCCAAGCTGCAACAGGTCTGGGGACTGGAGAAGCCATATCCAACAGACCATTTAGGATCTTGCATACTTCATCCAGCTGGGCCATTATCTTGTCCCAGATAGGGGGCATGGAAAGATGAAAAGGCCAGCAGGTGAACCTTTACTGTGGAGTTTTTCATGCCTGGCTGAAATACAGTCAGGAGGTAGTGTAAAACCCTCTGCACTGGGAAGAAAAGGGGTCCAGGGATGTTGTCTGACACACGGTGAACCCCTTCCACTTCAAGGAGCATGTATGCCCAACAGAATGTTTCTAGCAGTAATCAGAATTGCCAAAACCGTGGCTGAGACCCCATGTTGTCCCTGTCCTGCCACTACAGGTCAAGTGAACGGGGGTCCTTCGGGAAGTAGCCTATAGAAGGCTTCCCAGCAGAAAGTGAGGTGGCTGAGACCATGAATGAGATCTGACTACAGGTCACCAGTGTCTGTAGAAGCCAGCAGGGATCCTGAAAAAAGGATGCAAGTGAGCTGCAAGGTCATTCACTGTAATGGAGCTTACAGGAGCGACAAAAAGAGACATTTATTTATTCATTACAAATCGGGGTTTACAACCTTTGAGTCAGAGACTCATTTACAAAGGCACCTCATCGCGGGGGGCAGACATCAAGACAGTTATTACAATGCAGATTAAAACAGAGGATAACATTACAGGTGCAGTAAAAGGAACATTTAACATAGATACACTTAGGTTACATAATGTAGTAGTTTGTATGTTACTTAGGTTACATATACTGAGAGTCATCAGAGAAACATGACTTCAAGATAATTTTTTTTAAATATGCATCTGATTTTATCAGATCAATACTGTGTAAAATAAAGTAAATATATTTTTTTCTACCAAAGTCTATTCCTGTTTCTCCTCCAGAGACGTCTGGTTTTAATTGCCTTAATTCAGATTGCCACTCCTATTGGCTGTGGCCCACTCATCTGTTGAAAAGGGTTAGACCTGCAAATGAGGTGATAGGGCAGGCAGGGCCTGGAGTCCATAGAGAACTGCCTGTATGCCCATACTTGTAAGAAGGCTGTACCCAGCAATGACCAGACACCCAGGACTGGGAAGTGGGCATCCTGGTTGTAGGTGTCCATTGGAGGATCACCTGTGGCAGAGGCTGTCAACATAAGAACCTTCTAAAACAACATGATATCTGATAGGGAAACAACAGTTAAGTGGTCCCATGGTTGAGAGCAGGAAGTGAGTGATCACAGAGCCACAAAAGACTCACCATCCTAGAAGGAAAAAAGTAGCTCTCCATCCCCCCCTAGCTGCTGGAGGTCTGACTCTGAGCAAGTAAGGAGACTACTGAGAAATATAGGAACTTCTTGTCTCAGAACAGGAAGATCAGGAGCTTAAAGGGCACAGAGGCAGTAAATAAGTAGGGAGAAAAAAAATAGATAAACAGAGGAAAGAGTAAGTATTCCAAACAACAGTTAAGGGGCCAGGAAATAAGACATGATGGGAGTGGTGTAGTGCAGTGGCTGTTGAGTAGTAGTCTTCTGGGAGACGTTCTGGAGGATGCAGTGTTGTCCCATCTGCAGGCACCTCTCTCGGCTGAGGGAGCAGGTTGCTCATCTCCAGGCTGAGTTGGCCAGGATTTGGGGGACCTCCTCTCCCACCCAGGGACCACCAGGGCCACTGCCGTTGCCTCAGAAGTTGCCAAGAAAGAGGAGCGGTTGGACCACAGTGGGCTCAGGGAGGGTGAGGGTGGTGGAACAGAGGTGCAACTAACTCTCCACAATTCATATGCTGTTCTGGCAAAGTGTGGTTCCTCTATGGAGGCACCCGCAGTGGAAACAAAGAAGGATGCTGGGAACCTCCGCAAAGGAGACCCACAGGAGGGTGGCATGGGACACCACAGGGGAAGGGAACAACTCCTTGGGGGGGGGACTCCATTGTTAGGTAGGTAGAATTGGGGGAGGAAGGGGAGAGGGAGGTAAGGTGCCTGCCTGGTGCTATGGCTTGGAGGGACAGCTAGCGAATCCTCAGAATTGCTGGAGCAGCTGCACGGGGGAGGGAGCCGAATGTCACTGTCGACCTAGGGACAAATGACCTGGCTGAGAAAGGGATCAGAGCTGTGCAGGAAGAGTTTGTGGAGTTGAGGAGGGGCCTTAGACAAGTAGCATGCACGGTAACCTTCTCAGAGGTGCTGCCTGTCTATGGCATGGATAAGGCTAGGGTGCGCCACACCACTGGATTCAATCAGTGGTTGAAAAACTGGTGCAGGGCTCAGGGGTTTGGCTTCATTGGGGACTGGGGGTCCACCTGGAGTGATGCAGGCCTATACTGGTGTGATGGTCTGCAGCTGTCCAGGAGAGGAACCAGGATCCTAGGTGATAGGTTTAGATGCTTTATTGGCAAGCATTTAAACTAGCCAAGAGGAGAGGCACTGGAAAGAAGCAGGGAAATCCTAGCCCCCCTCAAAAATCAGGGTAGTAAGTGAGGTAAACACCAAGATAGAGATGTCGCTAGAGAGAAGGGCGGGGGTAAATGGAGAAAATGACAAAGGCAATAAGGACAGGGATGGGGCAAAAAGGGGTAAGGCCATCAAGAAATGGATGGTAATGAGTACCAATGCCCGTAGTCTGGGCAACAAGCTCCCTGAACTTGTGGCCTTGATGGAAGAGGGATGCCTGGATATCGTAGCAGTCACAGAAACATGGTACACACAGAACCATGACTGGGATGTTAACATACCAGGGTACACAATCTACAGGAGAGACAGGGAGGGCAGAAGAGGGGGGAGGAGTAGCTCTCTATGTAAGGGAAGGGATAAAAGCAACGGAACAAAGGAGTAAACACAGAGGTGAGGAGGCACTGTGGGTCACCTTAGAGACTGGAAATGGCACCATAATCCGCACAGGGGTTGTATACAGACCCCCCATGTCAGAGAGAGGGAATGGATAAGGATATGATAGAAGGCATCCTTAGGATGGCAGAGAAAAGGGTGATACTGCTTATGGAGGACATGAATATGCCAGATGTTAACTGGAGCACCTTTGTTGCAGCCACATCCAAGAGCAGAGCCATTCTCTACACCCTACAGGTGGCATGCCTCAGACAGCTAGTTTTGGAACCCACTCATGAGGGAGCAATCTTAGACCTCATACTCTCATAAGGGGACAGTGAGAGGATCTCAGATCTAGAAGTGGGTAGCCATCTGGGAACAAGTGACCACCGAACAGTGTGGTTCACGATAAACTCAGCTACAGAGTCAAGCCATACAAAAGTGAGGGTACTGGACTTCAGGAGGACTGACTTCTGGCAAGATGGGAGAAGCCCAAAGCACTAGCAAACAGGCTAGAATAAGGGGTGGAGCAACAATGTGGAAACATCAAAACTGCCATTACAGAGGCAACAAGCCTTTGTGTGAAGCAAATAAACAAATCAAAATGAAAGAAAAAAGCCACTATGGTTCTCAAAAGAGGTGGCGGTGAAGGTTAGGGAGAAAAACATAGCATTTAGGAAGTATAAGGAAACACAGAAGGAACAACACAGAGAACTATACCAGTTAAGGCAGAAGGAAGCAGGGAGGGAAGTCAGAATAGCAAAGGCCCAAACTGAGGAAAAGATAGCCAACTCGGTTAAGAAGGGGGATAAAACCTTTTATAGGTGCATCAGGGAGTGTAGAAAGACAAAGAGAGGGATAGTGAGGCTGAACAGAAAAGACAGTGGGTGGGCAGAGAGGGACAGTGAAAAAGCAAGGATACTGAACGAATACTTCTGCTCAGTATTCACAAAAGAGGAGGAGGAGGGGGAGGTGCCTAATCCAATTAACAGAAGCACTTAGGATAGGGAAATCGATCCCAGTCCTTTCACAGAAGAAAGGGTTCTGAAACAACACCTAAAACTGACGGTGGATGAAGCAATGGGGCCTGATGGAATTCACCCCAGAATTCTAAAAGAATTAAGGGGAGAACTAGTGACACCACTGACTACCCTTTTTAACAAATCATGGGAGGATGGTGTGGTACCTGAGGACTGGAGGAAGGCAGATGTGATTCCTCCTCACAAAAGTGGGGGCAAGACAGAGGCAGAAAACTACAGACCTGTCAATTTCACCTCTGTGGTATGGAAAGTGATGGAAGGAAAGAACTGTTGAGTACCTAGAGGCCAGTGGAGTACAGGACCCAAGGTAGCATGGGTTCACAGCGGGACGGTCATGTCAGACTAATCTAATAGATTTCTTTGACTGGGTGACCAAAGTAGTAGACCAGGGAGGGGCTGTGGACATGGCCTACCTAGACTTTAGCAATACATTTGACACGGTCCCACACAAAAAATTACTAATCAAATTAACCAGCCTGGGAGTGGGTCCCAGGGTGGTAGCTTGGGTAAAACATTAGCTGGACAACAGGACACAGAAGGTAATTGTAAATGGAGTCCACTCTGAAGAAAGAGGGGGTTACTAGTGGGGTACCACAGGGTTCAATACTGGGTCCAGTCCTTTTTAATGTCTTTATAAGTGACATTGCAGAGGGACTGGAAGGAAAAGTATGCCTCTTTTGCAGGTGATACAAAGATTTGCAATAGGGTTGACACATAAGGAGGCATGGAAAGGATGAGAAGGGACTTCGCAAGGTTGGAGGAATGGTCAGAAGTATGGCAGCTTGGATTCAATGCAAAGAAGTGCAAAACAATGCACCTGGGAAACAAAAACCCAGGGGAAGATTACACAATTGGGGGGGAGGGGTAGTAACAACAACAAAAATGGAAAGGGACCTCAGGGTAATCATATCAGATGACCGTTAAGGTTAGCAAGCAATGTGAGAAGGCAGTAGGGAGGGCTGGGGGAATATTGGGATGTATAGGGAGAGGCATCATCAGCAGAAAACAGAAAGTTGTTATCCCTCTGTACAGACAGTTGGTGAGACCCCATCTGGAGTACTGCGTGCAGTTCTGGAGACCCCATCTCCACAAGGACATAGGATGAAGGCAGTCCAAAGGAGGGCAACTAAAATGTTGCAGGGTCTGCAAGAGAAGCCATACGAGGAGAGACTAAAGAAGCTTAATATGTATACCCTTGAAGAAAGGAGGGAGAGGGGGGACATGATAGAAACTTTTAAGTACCTCAGTGGAATCAACAAAGTCCAAGAGGGTAGCATCTTTCAGTAAAAGAGATGTGCAAGAACAAGGGGACACAATTTGAAGATAGAGGGGGGACAGCTCAGGGGCAATATGAGAAAGTATTTTTTCACAGAGAGGGTGGTGGAAGCATGGAACAGCTTTCCTGAGGAGGTTGTGGGGTCTAAAACTGTGAGAGAATTCAAGAATGCATGGGACAGACATAAGGAGTGTGTGGGGGGTAGGAAGAAATAGGCTGTTGGTTAACTAGGATCTGCAGTTTATCCTGTAGGTAGGGGAAATAGGCAGATTAGGATGGCCAAGTGGTCCTTATCTGCCATCAAATTTTATTTTTCTATGTTTTATAATTACGGTGCAAGCAGAGATCCCTGAGGTATCCTGTCTTATATGAGGCTTTTGCATGGGTCTAGCCCAGAGCTTCCCCTGCTTATTGCAGCTCAAGACAAGGAGCCAAAACAGAGTGTTCTACCTCAGCTGGCACCCCCAGACTGCCATTTGTCAGCTGTAGTGCAAAATGTACTCCTCCCTGGCCGCTAATGCCCCTTTCAGAAGCCAGTCAGTCAGTCATTCATTCATTCATTTATTTCGAAAGTGTTACCAGGAAAGACATACTCAGCTGATAACAGCTTCTCTTCCAGATGTGTCTTGGGGACAGGGGGAAATGGAGGAAGAAAGTTATACTAAGAACAACAAATACAAATGCAATAAAATACAATTAACACAAATAGGTAAGTAAGCATTATAAATAACAATTGTACAAGGACACACAGTCTGTGTATATAAAATGCACTACAGTACAATAAAGTGCCAGAGGATAACAACATTTGCAATGTGCAGAAGGCAATACTGAGTTTAGCGAGGAGGCCAATGGTTGTGGATAAGGAGGGGGGACTGCACTAGTGTAGGAGCATGGTGAAAGGGGAAGAGAGATGAGGGAGCATGGGTAGCAGGGTAGAGGCACGACTGTGCCAATGACTGTAAGGGCCCCCCTGCAAAATATCTTGTGGGTTTCTTGTGGGGTCCTACCTCCACACTCCCCAGTTTATGCCTCCCTGGAAGGCTGTATGCTGAGATGCTAGGGGCTTCCTGCTCTGGGTGAATACTTGACTGTGTTACTGAATTTAATAGAATAAATGCCGAGTATCAGTTCAAACTAGCAGTTTCAAGTGCGTTTCTCTGCCGGTTCTTGGCTGCACTGCTTTCTGGAATTTATTGTTGCTTAGTTGGGTTTGCCACCCTTGCAGCGCACCAGTCTCTTTGAGCACAGGAGACAATACTTTGTGGTTCTAAGGAATATGCCAGGGGCCAGATCCTCACTGCCTCTGTACATAGTTTTGAGGATCTTGGTTTTTCCTCGTTTATGTAGTACATTATTGTGGTGTTGTGTGTCCTGATTTGGACAGTCTAATCATGTAGCTGTAACACCCCCACCCCCCCAAATGAGAGCTTACCTTAATGGCCCGTTTGTCTCCCGTTCTCCCAACTGCCTCTTGCTGCCTGCTACATCTCCCCGGTTTGTCCCCCGATCTCATCACCATGGCCCGAGTCCAGAATGTGTCCCTAAGGTCCCGAATGCCCCTTTCTCTGTTTTTGTCCTCTTGGGGCTTGCAGAGTGCTGTGGAACCACCAGCCATTTTCCCTTGTTCTTTACGGCTGGCTGGCAAGCTCGTGCATGCACGTAGATGTGCACTCCATGTTACGACCGCAATCACAATCAAAGAATGGCTTCTCAGTGGTCTTGGCCCCACAGGCAGACTGGGTGGGAACTGGTGACCTAAGTGAGGGCAAAGAGAGCCCACAATATATTTTAAATAAGGAGCGCCATGAAGCACTAGAAATGGGGGTTCATGAATATTAAAAAGGAGCCCTCTTGAATATTAATGAGAAGTATGCCTGCTGCCCTGGGGGACTGTGTTTTGGTGGCAGCGACAGGCTGTGGACTGAAAATGATTATAAAATAAGGGCAGCATTTGAGAGAACATATAAGAGGCTATTGAACAAGGGGGTGTTTATAAATGAAAGTAAAGATACTGGCTGCAACAGAGATTTAAAATGGGACCCCTTGAAGTTGCCTGTCTGCTGCCTGTGGACTGCATATTTCGGCAGCAGCGACATGCTAAGGACTGCATGAAAATGGTTTGGCAGCATTTGAAAGGGCACAGTAGCAGCTATTGAACTGTGGGGCAACAAAGTAAATAAAGTAAATGAGTTGACTGCACCAGAACTTTATTTGTGGAACTGTACTGAACTGCATTGGGACTGTGTGTTTGAGCAGCCATGTTTGTGAAGCAGCAGCCAATTGGAATACCAGGATTATGCCCTAGAGACTTAAGGGACTGTGCAGGACTTGTGGGGAAAAAGCAGGGGCCTAATTTAGGCACCTAAACAGAAGGCTTATCAGGCACTGAAGGAGCCTCATGAATATTCATTTCTAGGAGGCAGTATAGCACAGCGGTTTAAGGCTCTGAGCTGCAAATCTGGTGACATCCAGCAGACCAGACCTGGGTTTGAATCCCACAGCTTCCACTTGCATACTGTGTAACCCTAAGCAAGTCACTTAACTTCCCTGTGTTCCCAGGTCGCGCCTGTAAAAAAGCTTTCAGCATAGTGTGCTACTCCTGGTTAAACAACTGAAAAAAAAAAGACTTACAAGTGATTTCAGCCAATTGTTTCGGGAATAACAAATGGTCTCAGCCAATCGGTAGCTCTAGAAGGACTCCATAGAACCCAGGGATTTTCAGGCTGAGTTCAGTTCAAGTAGGAGTCCCCCGTGCTCAGGCGTCCAGCTAAACAAAATGGGCCTAGTGTGTTTAGTGAAAGCCCCTCCACAGGGGAGGGGGCCTTCTGCCTCTGCCAGAGAGAGAGAGAGAGGCTGCTAGCAACCAAAGCCGTGTCCTCCAGTGCTAGCAGTTCCTTGCCACATTAGGAAAATGTGGAAAAGAAGCCGGCATCCACCTGCTGTTGTGAGAGAGCTGCAAGAAATGCCTCTGCCTCAGCAGTGAGAGTGCTGAAGAAACCTGCAACTTCCAGAAAAGGAAAGTCATCCGAATCCTACTGAATGAGTAAACTTCTACTTGAAAATTCAAGCTGTTGAAGGATCTGTGTGGAGCAGAGAAGCCCAGAAAGTCTAGAGTTGTGACTGTCTGCACCCTGCATCTAACCAGCACAAAAGAAATGGGTGGACATCTGTTTTCAAGTGACCAAGAAAGGGTCCAGTAATTCATATGTGCTGATTGTGACTGTGATATGTACAGTACCTACAGGACTGGAAAGGGAGTTCTCCAGCCATGTAGAGCTTCAAAGCTTTGCCTAGCAGTGTCTGGGAGGCCAGTGAATTTTCTAAGTGTCCAAACTGGAGGAGCTGCTAATGACAGCAAAGCCACAAGGGATTGTCATGTTGTGTTTCAAGCTTGAGAGAAGCTATAGTATCAGATTTTCTAACCAGTAAAGTCTCTTAATTGGTAGAGAGCGATGACTTAAGCTCAGTCTAGTATTGAACAGTCAAGTTAAGGTTCTGTGTTGTGTTTGCATGGACTGTAAAAGTTTGGATCACCCTAGCCTTAAGAGAGAAGCACCCTCCAGTAAAGATAGCTCCTACCTGCTAAAGGACCATGGTGGTCACACGGGTACATGGTTGAAGGAGCTGTGAACTTGAGCAAAATATAAATGTGCTAATTTAAATCTACTGAATTCAACGTGATTGTTTTCAGATCGGCCTGGGAGACAGCCTGGTAGTGTGCCATCTAGGGCACTGCCATATGCGCTTCCGTCTGAGGGGAATAGTCTAGATGTGGGAGTCAAAAGCATGCCGGCCCCAGTCCTGGCCCAGTCTGTACCAAATGTGTCTGCAAAGCCCAGAGAGAAGGGGCACCAACTTCATGCTGAGACATTTCCAGAAATGTAAGCTGCTAAGCCTGCTTCCAGGGGGTCATCCTCAGCTCCTGCCTGTTTCCTCAGCAATGCTTCTCAAATCCAAATGATGTAACTTCAAACAGTGAGTAGGCAGACTCACCCTCTGCTAGCAACTAAAATGGGGAACTGTAAAGAGTTTAAAGTGTTTTCATGTTTCAGTAATCCTCAGGCCCTACTTCTAAACTGTACTGTTACTGTATTTTCAGAAGTTTGTATTTCTGTATCCTTCTGGGTTGTGCCAGAAAATAATCATTGTTATGGCTAGTGCACCTACCCGGTAAACACAAACTAAATAAAAATAAAAAAAAAGTCAGAAAATGCTAATGTTGGTCTGCAAAGTTACAATCAGGAATGTGCCTTACAGTCAGGATTAAAGAAATAATATTAATCCGATTTTCTTTCAAAGGCCTCAACCTGCTTCATGCTGGCCACCACAGCTGCAACGTTATCAGGCCTGCACCTGTAAGAACTTTAGTACTGGGTATCCTGAATAGGTGTTGGAATTGCGGGGTTCTAATATATTTTGGGACTTGCATTGTGTGGGCATCTAACATAACGTTTCTGCCATCAAAGGCAGCTAGCTAGATAGCCCGACCAGATATGCTAATTGCCTCAGAAGGTTGGTGGGTGGCCACTGCAATTAATGTTTGCCTTTAAATGCAAAATGATCATCTTGATTCTAATTAGAATACCAATCTAAACCAATGCCAATCAAATAAACATATTTAACCTCTGCATCCAATTCCCTCTTCCCTAACCCTTACCCCTTTTTAAATAATTTTTTGTTACTGTTTTTGCATATATCTGTTGTCATGAGCATATTATTAGAAAGAGTCAATAATTCTTTAAAATCTGAAATGTGGGGTTTTGAATGGTGGATCATGTTTGAGGTGGCTATATGGTATTGTGGGTGGGTATGACATTCCAGAGGGTTGTACCAGGTAGTATTCTAGCCCACATGAAAGTATACTCTGGGCGGAGGCACTGCACATTTATATTATCTTGGGAAAGAACCACTTTTAAATTGAAGTAGGAACCCAGGCCCCTCAACCTGCATCCTCGGTAGCAGGCAGGGGTAGTGTAGCCCTTCAGATGGACAGTGCCAGGGCAACATAGCTGAGAGGAGAAGCACTGCACTGCTAGCAGTATTGCTCTGAGCAGCAGGAGGTTTATGTATTCCAGTGACTCCAGTGGACTCCATGTGCCACTCACTGTGAGGACCTGCAGGTGGACACCCCACCTTAGGACTAAGGCATCTATAGTAAGAATACTCTGAGGTTACTTTCTTCCTTCCACCACTGTAATGATTCCACTAGTGTGTTTGTCACTGGCACTAGCTTTGAAAGTGGATCCCATCTTTGGAACGTGTTGTCCCTTAAGTGGCACTGGGTATCTGTCATTTGAGACCTGGCGCATGAAACCACAGCTGTAGATGCACCCATGTGACCTACTAACTGTAGGAAGTCTCTAGCAGGTCTTGGCTGACTTGCTGTGAAAGACTCTGCTGTTGCTATCAAAACCGTAACTCTGCCTTGCGGGAGGAAAGCTTTCAAAAGTTTAGCTCTGCTCCTATAAGGTCCAGTATTTGAACAGGCTCAACTGGGATTTCTGCAGGTTTGTCAAGAATTCCAGGTTCCCCAACTTGAACCTGAGGTATTTTCTCTGAGACTGTCTGACTGGAATATGAAAACAGCATACATGTGACGATATAAATCTGTGCAGGAGGGAGGTTTTGTAAAGTTAGGCAGGAGATTGGCATTTTAGGAGGGAGAAAGTACCCAGCAACCCTCCTCGCAGATGTGCTACATTTATCTGCACAGCCATTAACGGCTTTCCACCCGCCCACCCCGCAGATCTCCATTGTTCCCCACACAGGCATGCTCGCTGCTGTCTTCCATTGGGTGCTGGTCCTAGACACAGAGTGACGGACATAGCATGCATCGCAACATGCACGTTTTGTGCTCTCTCCTCTGAGAGCATCTGCAACGTGTCAATCCCTAGGGAGATCACCAGATGGCTGTCGCTTGCTGAAGTGTGTAGGGAGGGAGAGACAGAGAGCCACGCTGATCACCGGTAGTGATGCCTCCGGCCGCTTCAGCCCTCTTAAGCACAGCACAGGTTGCACCACCTGCAGCAAAGTGCCCGGACCCTTCAGCCCACTGAAGCAAAGCGCAGGTTGCTATTTAGTGCAGCCCTCCCATTGCTTCCCCCTTCCCCAGGCCCCTGAACACAGTATGCAGCGATAGAAAGACAGGGAGCGGAGCAGGAGAACTCCTGAGAGACCCAGGAGAGAGAGATGAAGAGGGACAAGCAAATGGTGACAGGCACTGAACGGACCGCAAATACAGATTTTTATTTTTTTGCGACTGACTGTCTAAATCGGGAGATTTGCTTTCCTGTGCGGGGGGTGGGGGAGTTTAGTTAAAAAAACAGGACTCTCCCGGCCAAAACGGGAGGCATTACATATATGAAATAGATGTCTTTCAGATCTAGGGATCCCAGCCAATGACCTTTCTGCAAGGATGGCATCAGTGTTCTTAGTGTGACCATATTTTATTTTTCTTTCTTGAAGTGTTTGTTCAGAAACCTGAGGTTTAAAATTGGTTGCCACTTCCCATTTTTCTTGTTGGTCAGGAAATATCATGAGAATAGGCCCTTGTCCCATTGGTAGGAAATGACTTTTTCTATAACTTTTGATATTAACAGGTTTTTTACTTCCAGTTCAAGCAGACTTTTTTCTGTGGGAGAGAGAGCTGAAAACATTTGTGTTTCTGCAGGTTTGGAAAGTGTCTGAACTGCAGACACAACCCCCTGGCCCACTACTTCCAGTACCCACTTGTCTGTGGTAATGTTTACCCATTCCTGGAAGTAGTGTGCCAGTCTTCCTCCCACTGGCAATGGTTGGGCAACCTAGGCAAAACTGTCAGGGGTTTTGTTTTGGCTGGAGCTTAGGCGCTGAAGCTTCAGCATTATGCCTGAAGTCCTTTTTCCCCTTTCACTATAGTTACCTCTTTGTGACTGGTACTCACACGGAGCGTAAGAGACATAAGCTCTTGGGAAGTATCCCCTTCCTCTGCCTCCCCTTCTGTATGACCTGTAGGAGGTAGAGGCATTTTCCTTCTCATTGTTACTTTTGAAAGTGGTTTTGTATTCATCCACTTTTTTCATGTAGGCTTCTGTTTTGTCACCAAATAATGAATCACCCTCAAAAGAGAAATCCATTGCCTTGTTTTGCATATCCTGGGAAAAGATGGTAGCCCTCAACCAGGAATACCTTCTTAAGGGCACTGTATGAGTCAAAACTCTGGCAGCAGTGTCATTAGTGTCCGACACAATGTGGACATGATATTTTGTGGCATCCAGGGCTAATCCTGCTGTAGAAATCAGGTCCTGGTCCAATCCATCCTCTGCTCTTTCTGCCAGTGCCAGAATTGTGTTCCAGAGTGCCTTCTGGTATGTACTATATGTGCTGAATAAGCTAGCTGGCTGCATGGTAAGCACAGAAGCTGTTGTATAAACTATTTTTGCCATAGTATCTAATTTTTAGAGTCTTTTTCAGGAGGCTGCACAGATAGAGTAACTTTTGCTCTCTCACAAGCAGCAGCAGCCTGGACTACCCCCATGATGATCAGGACGGGCATACAGATATTCCAATCCTGCTTGTCCACTTGATAGTTTCTCTAAATTTTTTTGTCGATGGCTGCAGCTGAAGTGGGTGCAGCCATGATTTTTGCTATGCCTTTTTTAAGTGGTTTATGCATGGAAAATAGCATCCTTCTTGGTGGAGTTACTTCTAGTATGTCCATAAAATCAGCATTGTTTTATCCTTCTCTGTTCTAGTGTGGAGATGCTGAGGGTATCAATCATGTGTCTGACAAATGAGAAAAAAAAAATGAGTAGCCCTCAATTTGCCTTGGAGAAGGTCAAACATCTTGCTCAGGTGTGCCCTCTCACTACATGGGATCACTTTCCTTCATGTGCACATTATATTCTTCTTCTTCCTTCTCCACAGGCAGATAGGTTCGAATCTGAGCCTGAGGAGAGGGGGTGGAAGGCATCTTACTGAAATTTCCCATGGCCTAGACTGCCTTGAAAAACTGACACATTTTTTACGTCCTCTGATGAGGGCATTTTTTCTGTGCCATCTGCCTGCTCCTTTCTCCATGCAGGAGGAGTGGCAGTGACATTATTTTCTTTCAATTAGTCTCTGGCAGAAACCATTTCCAGTGCCTGCTCTAAGGTTTTTTGATTTTTATTTTTGCCATCACTGGATTCATGGTTCCCCTTTTGGAGACCGTGACATCGGAACCATCTTTACCAAGCCTTTCTGATGGCTATGCAGCTTTATCTTTTTCTTTTTCCTTGTCACCTTTCGCATTATTTGCTGCTGTAAATAAGGAGATGGCCCCTTCAGATGCATGATTTACACCATCGTTGGACCACCATCAGAGCCTTTTTTATTACTTTTAGGCAACACAGAGGCAGACTCAGAAGGCATGCTTCTTTTTAAAATATGTACCTTTTAAATGAGGTTTCTGGGCCACAAATATGAGCAGACTTACAATTTATAAAGTCATGTTGTGAACCTCAACACTTTAAACAAACTTGTGACAGTCTGCCCTTGGCCGGAGCTGAAAACAATTTGTACAATTGTTTGATGGTCCACAATGTCTCTCTGACGTACCAATTAAAACCTTGAAATAATCAAAATGATCCCCAAAAAATGATGCCGTACAGGAGCCCAATTGCATAAAATGGCTGTTGTACTTAAGAAACTGTGCCAAAGGTCAAATTGCAGCTCCTGTAACAGGAACTGATTAATTAAGGTGAAAGGACACAGACAGAACTGGAAAGTAAAAACACTCTGTTCCCTGAACTGTAAATTGGATAGCTAGACACAGTAAACCAGTAAATTTAGCAAAAAGGAACGTGGTTTACTAGCACAAATAGTTATGGCAGCAAGTAGGATATTCTCCAGTTCCTGGGAATCAAATGGGAACTGGAGAAACCTTGATTTGCAGAAAAACCTATCTAAATGCAGAGTAATCGAGAAACTGACTAAAGTGCACATTTTGATACAACTACAAAATAGAAACCTGACTGAAGAATGAGCAGTTACTGGAGTTCACTACGCGATGATTGCTCTCTTCAAGCAGAGAAACGGATCTCAGCAATGACTAAAGTTCGAGCGTGGATTCAGAGTTTGAGCCTACATTCCAAATTCTAAATTTGCATAGGTTCTATCTGTGGGGTATAACTCACGGCTGAGATGACTGCATAACATTTAAACATCGAGCAATTCCTTGGATTAGAAACTGCCAGTTTCTTGGTACCAGGAAATACCTGGGTAGAACCCCTGGTAGAGTTCCACCGTGGAACTGGCAGGATGGCTGGCTTGTGCACTGTAATGGCTGCACATCTTCCCACATGACTGTAAGGCAATTGAGTGAGTAATAGCACAGCCATGGCAGTATCACAGGAGCTGTGATACTAACTACAGGGTTTGCCTTTGCTAGATGATGTCCAGGACCTGCTTGCCTGTTTATGCTGTCATGGTCTGCAGGGTGATGGGTGATCCTGTCCCCACCTGGGGTCCTGAGGAGACAATCTGGTAGAAGGGGTTGGAAGTAAGAAGAAGGGGGAGGTTAATGGCCTCCTTTGCCACTTCCTTTAAGGTACTTAAAAGGGTACCCAGGAATTTCTGCCACTGGGTAGCAAAACCTCTTTTCTGACCACAGGAAGGTTAATGCAGGAGCACCAATGAAACAAGTCTCTGCTACAGCCAATATGGGAAGTATTCAGTGTCAAGGACAGAACAGTCCTAACAGACTTCTTGGAGGTTTCCTGGTCATTGAGAATGACCTCAGCATCTGGTTGCAAGAGCTTGGTGCCCTTAAATGGAGCATTAAGTACTGACTGCTGCTCATCCTGAGTAAATTCTGCAACATGGAGCTATGACTGGTGTCATAAACAAATACCATAGGTGGTAGCCCTGGAAGAGACAGCTGAGAAATTACAGACTGATCTGTGAAAATGCTTACCAGCACACAGTCCTGGGACACACATGCAAGGACTTCTAATTTTAGGGACCCATTTGGCATGCTGCTGACAATATGGCCTATATTTCTCCCACATGCAGTTCTGGTACCAGGCTAGATATGCCTACCAACCAGCAATATGCATACCAAGGGTGGCCATGATGAACATGCACTTGTTCATAATCATCAATTTTCTAGACCCCTTGTCAGGAAATTCGGTGCTCATACTCTGGGGGGGCCCAAAACCCATCATGTGCAGCCATGAGTCAGTGTCAAGCTATTTAAAATAGTACTTCTTATCCCTAGGAGTCAAATATTGCTTGTCTGCCTTTTAGGGGTTGACAGGTAGTATATACTGGGCCTGTGTCAGGCAGTTATGCTAGCTTCATCTAAAATCCATAGAGATAGGAGGGATGACCACCAAGTCATTTTCAACTTCCAAAAAAACAGATTCTTTTCAGAGGAAGACTTCTCCTCCAGGGAAAAAGTCAGATTCTCCTGGATTTGTCTAATTAAAGACTGGAGGGTAGGGTTCTCAAGGGGAAATAAGGCCCATACAACCTGAGAAAATAGTGGAGGCTGCCAAGTCCTCTAGCCCCAGAAAAAAGGTTCCTCCTCCTCTCCAATCCTTTTCAACATTCAGGAGGTCATGACTGTACTCTTCATCCTCCTTCTTCTTCATTAAGGGGAGGCCACAGAGCAGTAGGCCATGGTATGGAACAGTAGGCTCAGCCAGTAACACCGAAGGAAAAGACAACCTACGGCAGAGAAGGCAGCAATCTCTTTATCAAATCAGAAAATCCTTCCAGAACAGCATCAGGGATTGTGCTGCCAGATGGCAATGGTGTCATCATGAATGGGACTGACAAGCTAGTACTCGACCAAATAGTCCTCAAAATGCCAGAGGGAGCCTGCAGCACCTTTGAGTTCAAATCTGAGCCATTATCTGGGTGGGGTTCTGGTCTAGTGGAGGTTGAACCTACCAATTTGACTGGATGAATCGGTAGACTTACCACACCAGTTTGAGAGTGGGGATCTGGATCACTGACACTCAAGAGAGCTCCATTGACTCACTGATGATGAGAAGTCCAACTCCTGTGACCTTGTGGCTTTCCATCAATGATATGGAAAACTCTGACCAGGTGACCAATTTCATCAGTGAATGCAGCATCAAACTGCATGGCAGTTTAGACCCTTTATCCCTACACTGGCATTTTTGGCTTAACCAGTGGCAGCGGATTTGACAACTTGGCTGGCACTGCAGTAGCTTTGTCCATTCTGTCATGAAATGGCCCCAAAGTCCTATGCCTGCATCTTTGCATAGCTTGTCAAAGCTTGGCAAATGTCTTGAGTTTTTCACACTGGGGGCTAAACCCAAACACACACACAATTTATGATTGTCATCATGATATATCCACTTTCTGCATCGACATAACAGAAAAAAAATGCATTACTAGGTGACGATATACACTAGCGATGACTTTCCTGAAGGAGTAGCTACCAGATGAGAAACAAACAGGAATAGGATACAGAGGGTAGTGATGGGGAATTTCTCCTCACTTCCAATGCCCCTGCTCTACTGCGTACCCCCAGGGGTCAGTCCTCTCACTCATTTTGTTTGCAGTGTATAAGTTACCCCTGGGAGGAATCATTAGATGCTACAGTCTGGGTGGCTGTTCAAAGTCTTTTAGAAATGCAGAATTGTCTAATTGTGCATCTTAAGCAGGGACTTTCATGCTAGAATAAACTTAAAAAAACAATACTAAACCAACAAAATTTACTTTTGATGAAATTCCCCTACTAATATTGCTAATTATGGAAGGACCCTGCAATTGAATTAGGGCATATTCCTTCATAAACTACTATGCCATTGTTATAGCAACCGGTGACATCATTAACTACTGTCACGAAAATGACTGTAATGTCAAAAACTCATGCTCAAGCATCGGAAATAGCTCGAGTGCTGGGTAGAAAGCTCTTGATCAGTCATATATATTTGAGGTATTTTTTCCATTATCCAGGAAAACATTTTAAAAATATAATATTCAGGTGGAACTGGGTGGCTCAGTGGATAATTTGCCAGTTAAGAAACCTTTTACCTCTAGGCTACTGGTTCAAATCCAGTCTAGGTCAGTAGTGGATGAAATCCATTATCACCAGAGAGCTGTTCAGTGGCACATGTGAAATGACTTCCAGAGGTCTCAGTCCAGTTTCCAGTGGACAGATGTCCACATAACAAAACCACCAACACAGTTTTAAGGGAGGCCATTAATAGAACGGCAAGCAAGGGGGAAGTATGGATTAAATGTTACTCTGACAGACGTAGACTGAAGCATTCTGGTTGCTGATACAATAAAAAGCAGGGTCATTCTTGACTCCCTACAAGGGGAATTTCTCAGGCAGCTGGTTACAGAACCCACTAGAGATGGTGCAGTGCTGGACTTGGTATTTAACAGGGACAGCATTGCAGACATCACAGTGGGTAATCCCCTGGGTACAAGCGGTCGCCATACTGTGTGGTTTGGCATATGGATCGAGAAAAGAAAAAACACACTAAGACGAGGGTCTTGGACTTCAGGAGAGTAGATTTTAAAGACATTGGAGACTGCCTCAGTATATACCTTGAAGTGAGGGATGGTTGAGTGGGATGCTGTTTGAAGGAAGAAAGCAAGGGAAGGAGGACGGAAGAGGCCATTATGGTTCTCAAAGGAGGTGGCTAAGGTGGTGAAGGAAAAAGGAAAACAGCATTTCAGAAGTACAAGGAGACCCAGATGGAGGTGGATAGGGAGGTATATCTTGAAAAGCAAAAGGCGACAGAAAGCAGGGTGAGGACATCTAAGGCAAAAGCAGAGGAGAGGATCGCTAAGGAGGTCAAAAAAGGGGATAAGACTTTCTTCAGATACGCGAGTGATAAGATGAAAGGAAGAGGTGGTACAGTGAGAATCAGGAGGGCAGGGGGAACTGTGTATAAGAAGATCAGGAAACAGCTAACATTTTAAATAAGTACTTAGATACATAGATACATAGACAGTGTCGGCAGATAAGGGCCTATGGCCCACCCAGTCTGCCCATTTGAGCTTGTAAGTTCAGTTTGTTTTCCTAGAAGTCTGTTTCCCCTTACCCCTGACCTCTAGAATTCCTTTATGTCTATCCCATGCATTCTTAAATCAAGTGATTGTTTCAGCCCCCACCACTTCCTCTGGCAGGGTGTTCCACTTGTCCACCACCCGTTCTGTGAAGAAATTCTTTCTCATGTTTCCTCTGAATCGTCCTCCCTCCAACTTCATCCCATGCCCTCTAGTCCTGGAACATCTTTTTGCTTAAAAATAGTGTTTTCCTGCACCCTGTTCCTCCCTGTAAGATATTTGTATGTCTCTATCATATCCCCTCTCCTCCTCTCCTCCAGGGAGTACATGTTCAGTTCCTTCAACCTGTCTTCATAGGACTTGTTATGCAATCCATGCACCATCTTTGTTGCCCTCCTCTGAACCTTCTCTACCCTGTCTATGTCCTTATGTAGGTATGGTCTCCAGAACTGTACACTGTACCCAGGTGGGGCCTCACTAGTGTCTTGTATAGCGGAATTATGACCTCCTTTTCCTGCTGGTGATGCCCCTGCCTATACATCCCAGCATCCTATTTGCTTTACCTGATGCCTTGTCACACTGTTTCCCTACCTTGAGGTCATCAGAGAGACTTCTGCTTGGTCTTCATAGTAGGGGGAAATGGACCAACATGGAAAAGCAAGCAGCAGGGGGAAGGGGAGTAGACACAAGTCCATTTTCAAAGGAGAGAATCCAGAAAGGACTGGAAGTCCTAAAGGAGGATAATGTGATGATACCTGAAGACTTTCACCCAAAGGTTCTAAAAGAACTGAGTACAGTGCGAGCTGACCCTCTGGCAACACTATTTAGCACCTCATTGAAGATGGGGTACTTCCAGAGAACTGTATGAGGGATGATGTGTTCTCTCTGCACAAGAGAAATAGCATGGAGGAAGACGGCAACTATAGGCCAATGAGTCTTACATCAGTTGTGGGGAAATAAATGGAGATCCTACTGAGGAGAGGCTGATGGAGTACCTGGAGACATATGGGCTGTATGACCACTGGCAGCACAGTTTCACAGTGGGGAGGTCGTGCCAAATAAATCTCAGGGATTTCTTTGATTAGGTGACTAGGGAGGTGGATCGGGGGGTGGTGGATGTGGTCTATCTGGACTTCAGTAAGGTCTTTTAAAACAAGGTTTAAACAGTGGCTTGTTACAACAAATGAATGCACTTGTAATTGATGTATTATGTGTGGGTTATTGAGTACAGATATATGTAATATTGTATTCTAACAATTTTTTATGTAATGTGTTTTTTATTAACATTAAATGTTTTCACACTTAACACTTGTGAAAACGAGCAGTACTGCTCATCAGCTAACAGGTATAAAAAATAAAAATGAAAAAAACACTGTGCCACACTTGAGGCTAGTTAAGAACTGAAGCAGCCTGGGGGTTGGGAGAACGTACTAAGGATTGGTGGCAGAGGGTGTTGGTAAATGGCAGACACTCAGGGGATGGGAGAGTGACTAGCAAGGTACACAGGGATCAGTACTGGGACCGGTCCTCCTCAATGTCTTCATAAGTGACAAGCTGAGGAACTGAAGGGGGAGGTGTTCCTCTCTGTGGATGACACAAAAATCTGCAAAAGTGTTGATACTCAGGAAGGAGTGGAGAGAATACAAAGGGATCTGGGGAAACTAGAGGAGTGGTCTATGGTGTTGCAGTTGGGTTCCCAAGCCAAAAAGTTTAAAGTCATACACTTGGGGCAGGGAAACCCGGGAGCTGTGTATAAGATGGGCGGAGGTACTTACAGTCACCAAGCATGAAAGGGACCTCGGGGTAATCATATTTGATGATCACAAGGCGGCAGGACAGTGTCACAAGGCAGGAGGTAAGGCTAGTGGGATGCTGGGGTGCCTGGGGAGGGGGACTTCTAGCAGGAGAAGGGAGGTCGTGCTGCCACTGTGTTGCTCACAGCTGAGTCCCCATCTAGAGAACCATGTCCAGTTCTGGAAGTAGCACCTCCACAAGGACATTGACAAGGCTGAAGTGGTCCAGAGGAGAACTACCAAAATAGTGTGGGGTTGCATGAGAAGCCATACGAGGAGAGGCTGCATGATATCAACTTATACTCCCTGGAGGAAAGGAAAGAGAGAGGGGATATGATGAGACCTATAAGTACCTCACAGGAATGAACAAGATGCAGGTAGGAAGTTGCTTTCAGAGGAGGAAAAGTACTAGAACATGGGGGTCGTGCAAAAAATATGTGGGTGGGGGGAATCCAAGGGGGAAGTGAGGAAGAAAAAAATTACTCACCTTAGTAATGTTGTTTCTTCTAATGGAGTCTTGCTATATTATGACAGATGCAGTTTGTCCCACCATTAGAACTGCTCCGGAGGTGAAAGAGTTAACTTCCATGCAGTGCATGGAACTTAGAGCGCGAGCTCGGTTAGAGAAGCTCTGTTAGGGTGGTTTCAAACTGAAACTGTCAGATCTTTACGAGCAAAACTCACTAAGGTTCTGTGTGGAAGCTGTAACCTACACTAGCCAACTGGCTACTAAAATATTCACACATTTTCCTGGTCCCAACACCAAGACTCAAGTCAGGGGACCAGAAAAATAAGATAAAATAACTAAATAAAACACAACACCCAAACATAAAAGGGGGCATCAATAAGTGCCAACAGTGGACTGCCCACCCATACCAGTAGAAGTTCTGAGAGGGGCAGGCTGGGTGGAGGTCATAATATAGCAAGACTCCATTAGAAGAAGAACATTACTAAGGTGAGTAATTTTTCTTCAAACAACATGAAGTCTTGCTATATTATGACTATTGCAGACTACACAGCAGTACCTCCATGGAGGAGGACAGAACCTACTTAGGAATAGGCTCTGAAGCGCGGCTGTACTAGAGCCGAGCATCCCTCCTGGCCTGGATATCCAGGGAGTAATGCTTGGTGAAAGTGTGTACTGTTTTCAAGTAGCTGCTTGACATATCTCCAAGATAGGGATGTCTCTAGCAGCAGCTAGAGATGCAGCTGTACCTCTGGTAGAGTGAGCCCTCAGGCCTGAGGGGGGAACCTTACCCAGTTTTTGATAGCAAAACTGGATACAAGAGATGATCCACCTGGCAATGGATCTCTTAGTGGCAGGTCTCCCTTTTCCAACCTCACCATAAGTAAGAAATAGTTGGAGGGAGTCAAACCTGTGACCCTTGGTACGCTCTATGTAGTAACTCAGGGCCCTCTTAACATCTAAGCTGTGCAGCCTCCTCTCACCAGAGGAGGAATGGTCAGTGAAGAACACTGGAAGTGAAATAGATTGGTTAAGGTGGAAATCCGAAACCACCTTAGGCAAAAACGTCCTGTTAGTCCTGAGGACTACCTTATCCCTGTGAAAGGAAATAAAGTCAGTCTCCACTGATAAAGCCTGTAACTCACTTATGCGCCTGGCAGAAGTGATGGCTACTAGAAATACAGTTTTCCAAGTCAAATACTTAAGCTCTGCCGAAGACAGAGGCTCAGAGGGGTTGCATCAGGTGATCAATGCAAACATTAAGATCCAAGCAGGGCAGGATCCCTGAATGGAGGGTTGGTATGAAGCAATCCCTTAAAAAACTTGAAAATACAGGGTGAGCAGAAAGAGAAGAGGGCTTCCTGCTGAAATGAAAGCAGAGACAGCTGCCAAATGCACTTTCAGGGTAGCTGGTCTCAGTCCCAAAGAATTAAGATGGACCATATAATCCAATACAGTGGGTAAATCAGCAGATTCCGGGGAAATATGCCTCCCAGAACACCATATGGAAAACCTTTTCCACTTGGAGTTATAGGTAGCCCTGGTGGAAGGCTTCCTAGCAGCTTTCAAGATTTCGAGAACACTTTGAGAAAGTTGAAGATCAGCAAACTCTAACTGCTCAAGAGCCAGGCCTTGAGGTTGAGGGATTTGAGATTCGGATACCAAACTCTCCCCTGAGCACAGGTTAACAGATTGTGGTTCCTGGGGAGACACAGGGGAAGATGGACTGCTAAGGACAGAAGGAGTGGGTACCAGGGCTGCCTGGCCCAGTCTGGAGCAATCAGGATCATCTTGCAGGGCTGAGACCTGATTTTGACTAGCACCTTGAACAGGAGAGGGAAGGGGGGAAAGGCATAGAGAAACTTCCCTTCCCAATCGAGGAGAAAGGCATCCAGGGGGACTGAGCCCAACACTGGGGGCCTGCAACAAAAAAGTGGAAGTTGATGATTGTCTGGGGCTGCAAAAAGATCTATCTGAGGAGTGCCCCATCTGGCAAAAACTATCCCCAGTACTAGGGGATCCAGTGACCATTAATGATGGCCCTGGAAATCCTGCTGAGGCACCTGCCAGGACATTGTGCTTGCCTGGGAGGTGAACTGCTATGAGGGAAGTATTCAGGGAATAAGCCAGAGACCACAACTTCATCGCCTCGGTGCACAAGGTGCAGAGACCGAGTGCCCCTTGTTTGTTGATGTACCACATTGTAGTGGTGTTGTCTGTTCTGACCTGTACCACCCTGTTCTGAGCAGATGCAGAAAAACCTGAAGTGCTAGAAAATAGCTCTGAGTTCCAACAGGTTGATGTGGGCAGAGATTCCTGAGGGACCATAACCCTGGGTGGAGAGGTCGCCATGTGAGCTCCCCATCCCAAGAGGGACGATCTGTAGTAAGGGTCAAGGAGTGGGACAGAGGGATGAAAGGCACCCCTTGTCTCAGATTGCTCTGATCCTGCCACCACTGAAGGGCCTGGATCAGGGTTCGAGTCACTGGGATTAACTTGGATACGGGATCTCTTCTTTGAGACCAGAAAGCTCTCAAATGGAACTGAATGTCCCTCATCTGAAATCTTGCTCCTTGCACTACAGCTGTGGAAGCAGCCATGTGTCCTAGGAGCTGCAGAAAATGCCTTGCTGGTCGAGAGACCTGCAGAGTGAAGGATGAGGCCAGGGCCACCAAGGTCCTTACCCTTTCCAGGGGAAGGAAGGCTCTGGCCTGCTTTGTGTGCAGTTCTGCACCTATAAAGGTGAGTACCTGGACAGGTTCCAAAACTGACTTTGGAAGATTGAGAAGAAAGCCCAGAGAGGTAAGCAGCTGCTGGGTAACTAGCAGGTGTGATTTGACTTGGTCTGGAGACTGACCCACAATGAGCCAGTCGTCCAGGTAGGGAAAATGGCAATCTTTTGCCTTCTTAGATGAGCAACTGCTACTGCCAGACATTTTGTGAACACCCTTGGGGCAGAGGTAAGGCGAAGGGCATTGCTCTGAACTGGTAATGGCCTGAGGGCAGTTCAGATCTGAGGTACTTTCGATGGGAGCTCTGATAAGAACATGGAAGTAGGCATCCTTGAGGTCCAGGGAAGCTAGCCAGTCCCCTGGCCTTAGGGAGGGTAAAATCATTCCCAGAGTCACCATTTTGAATTTTGGTTTTAAAAGGTGCTTGTTCAGATATCTTAGATCCAGGATAGGCCGCCACTTTCCTGTCTTTTTTGGGGTAAGGAAGTACCTGGAGTACAGACCCTTGCCCTGGTGTAGGGAAGAAACCCTTTCTACAGCTCTGAGAGCCAGGAGGGTTGAGACTTCTGTTTCCAAAGCAAGAGTCTCTAAAGGGTTTGCAGGTGGAAAAGATCTGGCTCTCATCTTTGGAAATTTTTTGAAGCTGAGAACCAGACCCTGGCTCACTACTTCCAGGACCCACCTGTCTGATGTTAAAGACTCCCAGTTCTGGACGAAGTAAGGCAGCCTACCCCCTACAGGTAATGGAGAGCCAACCCTGGGCATCCCATCAGGGTGCCTGTTTGGCAGGGGCTTTAGGATGAGGGGTGGGAGCAGGCCTGCTCGTACCCCGTCTGCCTCTCCCTCTGAAGAACCCCCTCTGAGCATAGGCTGAAGAGGAGGTCTGGGTCTGGTAAAAAGGCCTGTGAAAAGGCCTGCCCCTACCCCTGGGGGACTGCCTCTGAGGAGTGGCTTGCCATTCCTTGGCTTGTGCACTCCTATAAGTGGTTCTATATTCATCCATTTTCTTCATATAATTCTCTGTCTGCTCCCCAAACAGAGAATTTCCCACCACAGGAAAATCCATAGCCTTAGACTGGGTATCCTGTGACAAAGTAGTACACCTGAGCCAGGCCAATCTATGAAAAGCCACAGATGTAGCCATGACTCTAGAGGATACATCATTAGAATCCACTGCAGCATGGAATTGCACCTTAGATGCCTCAATACCATCAACAGCCACCTGCTCCAGCTCCTTTGCAAGCTGGCCAGGGACCTGTTTAGCTAAGGCCATGACAGTATCCCATCTAGATTTCTGGTATCTCGCAACATAAGCCATATAGTTTGCTTCTCTGAGTCCCAAAGATGCTGCCATGTATTGTTTTTTGGCCATGGCATCAATCTTCCTGGAGTCCTTGTCAGGAGGATGTGAAGCCAGGGGAATATTAGCTTTATCACAGGCTGCAGCCTGAACTACCCCAACATGACTGCATTGCTGTGAAAGAAAATCTGTATCAGGACCTGACAAAGTGTACCTCCTGTCCATCTTTTTATCTACAGGAGGCACAGAATTACGAGCTTTTAAAATTTTTATTGTTTGTTTCCTAAAAGATTTATGTAAAGGGATGGACAATCTCCTGGACTCTGGGATATCCATCATCTCTACATAGTCAGGCTCCTCTTGCTTATCCAAAGCCTCTTCTAAAGGAAGCTGGAGGGTCTCAGCAACTTTTTTTATAAAACAAAAAATGAGAAGGGGACTCGGCAAGCCTAGGGGGAGATTCACCTAAAGGTCTGTCTTGGGAGATGTCCGGTTCAATGGGCACATCCAGACTTTCAAAGTCACATTCACACTGATCATAATCATCCTCCCCCTCCTCTGGTTCATAAAACTCTTCTATATCATATTCTTGAACTGGTGGAACTGACCGAACCGACCTTTTGCCAGATAGTGGCGGTTCGGAGGGAACCGGGGACAGTGACTGGACAATCTGTATTGCCCCTGGCTATCTCTGCAGCAGTTGGAGAAGGGATTTTGGACTACACACCTGCTGACTTTCTAGTTCTCTCTGCTGGAACTGGCTCCTCAGAGTCAGCTTTACGTTTGCCCGAGGAAGTCTGGCCCTGGTCAGAGGGCACTCCCTCCGGTTCGGCTGGCACCGAACTGGGCTGGCCATTCGGGTCAGCGGACTTTTTGGGCTCTCGTTCCCTGAGCCTACCAACTCTCTTATCTAGGGTGGCTGCAGGAAATTCTTACAATCTGGCAGTCTGCATTGAGGTGGTCAAACCCCAGACAATAAACACATGTGGTGTAGGTCAGCCTTGCCCAAGGCTTCCCACGAACACTACAGTGTTGAAACCCAGTGGCCCGGTTTTTCTTTTGGGTTTCTCAGACATAATGCCAGCCTAACCAAAACTTGCCCTTTGATGGCAGTGCCAGGCAAGACACCCTTATCGGTTCCCAACCGTGTCACGGTCGTGAAAAACCGTAATGAAATCTGCTTTTTAGAACCGATAAGAACCGGGAACTCAGACTTCAACAAGCCTTAAAAGGCTTCAAAACAAAGTTTAATATAATTCGATCGTTCAAACCGAACCGATAAACATTTACAATTTCCACACAGAAACCTATCTATTACTTACAATACCATAGACAGAGCTTGAACCGATCGGTTTATGTTAAAATAAATAATATCGTGGTTGGATTTAACCGAGAAGAGCGCTTAAACCGAGGAAATGAACCGAGCAGCAGGAGGAATCTCCGAGCGACTGTTCAGTGAGGCAGAGAAGAATCTGACGTGTTTCGGTTTGAAACCACCCTAACAGAGCTTCTCTAACCGAGCTCGCGCTCTAAGTTCCATGCACTGCATGGAAGTTAACTCTTTCACCTCCGAAGCAGTTCTAATGGTGGGACAAACTGCATCTGTCATAATATAGCAAGACTTCATGTTGTTTGAAATACTTCTTCACAGGAAGGGTGGTGGACACCTGGTAGTCTGCCAGAAGAGGTGGTGGGGGAAGAAAACAGTGGGGAGCTTCAAGAATGCATGGGATAGGCACACAGACAATAAGTAGAGGAAAGGGAGGTGGGATGGATGCAGGTGACCAAATTGGGTCTGTAGTGTCAGAATAGGCAGGGAAAAATAAAGCAGAGTGGATGGGCCTACCGGTCATTTTCTGCCAACAATTTCTATGTTTGAATTCACACTAATTGGCACCCTTGTTGCCAGTCTCACACTAGAGGCCAAGAACTGAATGGGCATGGAGTCTACACTACCCTCTCACCTAAGTGGTGGTCCTTCTATGACAGGGCAGTGTGGGAAGCTTACATTGTGATTGCCAATGCTGTATCTGTCATGTGGATAAACACAGAGCATTAGTTTTCAGTGCTGTCAAACAAACAAAAACAAATAATTACAAACACAAAAATCTATAATATTCAGACACAGTTCTATGTATCTTCCATTAATTTTCTGTATTTCCTAATCTCAGTTCATTATTATTGAGGACATTTACAAGAAAATAGGGTTTTTGCGACTCAGGCATCATCTCGTCTACCTGCTATTCCCCCTGAAAGTCCTAATCCTCTGTTTGTGAGACTGGAGTAATTTCAATGGCAACAAATCACAATGTTCCAAACAGAATTATGACTTCAGTGGGGAGAACTGCAGGAGGATCAAATGAAGTCTGGGGCACAAAGATAATGTTTTCATGCAAATATCCTCAGCAATACAGAATGAGGGGTCATAAATACAACAAATTAATAACATATGTGTCCAGTTATGTCCAAATAGAATATTTTAAAACATGTTCCAAGATACTGAAAAAAATGCTATAAAAAATCAGTATTCAGAGGAACATAACAGTAATTATAAAAACTAAATTAACCACCACTAAAAGTTTTTGTCTTCGCATGACAGTCCCTCATTAAAGGCAGCTTACTGTAGATCACTTAAAGTAGGGGTACTAATTAACCACTCCAAAAAATTACCATACCTTTTGCTGGTAGCAATGTACTGTGACGTGGGGAGGATGAAACCAAATAGGACAATGAGCTGCCAAAGATTCTCCAATAACTCTGTCGCAGGTCATTCGCTTTAGATGAAGAGTGCTCCTCTACGTGGGTTCGAAACTCAGCAGCTCACCGAATAATGGTTTAATGTTTTCTGATAAACATTGTTGTTAGGAAGGTGTGTGACAGCCTCTTGCCACCTGGGGAAAGGTCTTCCATGGTCTACCTTCAGAAATACAGCTTATAAATAGTATTTTAATCATTCTTTTGGATCCTCTGTCCAGCATAGTGGATATACCGCCATGGGGCTGGATTTACCAGCCATGATAGAGCCCAAGCAGAGGGGATTTACCCATTATTTATTTTTTACTTACTGTTTTTGCTCCTTATCCTACTCCCTCAACCAGTCCACTCTCTCAGAGACCCAAGCACCCACACTCCGCTGCTGCTAGGGCCGAGGTGTCTGCTCCTAGAGTACACCACTCCAGTTCACTCTAAAGACCCGCTAAACCCCCCGAGTGGGTCAAAGGAGGAGACCCTCCCCTTACCTCCTCCGATCCTCAGGAGAGTGGGTGTACAGCAGAGTCTGCCCTCGGCTCCTATCATGGACGTGCGGTGCAGTGGCTTGTCACCCAGACCAGCTGCAGGTGCCATTTTCCATTGTTCTGTGCCCTCCCCCTGCTGATGTTGGTGCTCAAGGAGGGCCAATGGGACAGGGCATGCTGAGACGCGACTCCACCCTGGACCCTCGGCTGTCAGCCCCTCTCTTACCGTTACTGTCCTGACTACACTGCCAATAGCCAGGTTCACCTGGGAGATGGTAGTAAAGCAGCAAGATGAGCAAACAACCCTCCACAGAGAGGGAGAGTCGCCGTCGGCGCTCAATAACTCTCTCCCTCCTGCCAACCTGAGTCCATCACCGAACCCGGGTCACCGGAACGGCGTGAGGTGTGGCGTCCAGCACCTCAACCTCAGTGCTACCGAGCCGTGATTTACTCATGTTTTTAGTCTCTCCCAGGCCACAACTTTCCAGACCTGTGGGGATGCTGGCATGGGGATCAAGGTCCTAGCAGGAGTATGTTCTGCCCAAACACATCACAGCATCCCCTCCCTATGTCCACATAGCTCCTTTACCACCTGTCCACCTACATTTGTCAACAGCACTGTGAAGCAATCAGCCCCCTCCCCAAGAGGAGGAAAGCATCCACTGGGATGTTTGATCCCCCTCCTCCTGGCGGCTCCCAAAAAAACAGACTTGTTCCCAAACCTGGGTAACCAGCATCGCAAGTGGTAGACCACTGCTGGACTGACCAGCCAGCCCCCTATAAACAGTTTCATAGTAACTGTTTATCTGCAATTATGATGGCAGTCTCCAACAGTTTTTTCCAAAACCTCCCCTATTGCAGATCTTCTTCTGTTATGTATGCTATGCTTACATTAAGTATACAATATATCTGGGCATTGTTAACGTATGGTTCTGATGACCAACAACACAGAGCCACTCTAATCTACTTAAATCCATAATGGCAGACTTGGTAAGGGAGCAGGAAGTTTTTAAAATCATCAAATTTTTGCCACTGTAGGTTGCCCACAGCAGTACAGATGTGCAAAACTGGCCGGCCCGGTGGCACTGAGGGTTGAGGCACTGGATGCCACACCTCACACCACGCCGGCGACCCGGGTTCGGGAACGAGCCCTGGGCACCGGGGGTCAGCCGGGGAGGAGAAGGATGGAGCGCCCGGGGGGGGTGGGAGGTTCTCTGCAGGCTCCCACCACAACACCGCCATCTGGGGGAGCCCGATGGTAGGTGCGGTGAGTTGGAGCAGCAGTAAGAGGATTGGGCAGATGTCATCAGGGGGTGGAGCAGGTGGCACATCTCAGCGCGCCTCCTAGCTCACTGTCCCCATTGCACGCCGACGTCTAGGGAGAACAGACGAAAAACACCCTCGGTCTCTCCTAGGCGACAACACCACCCTGCGCGTCTCTCGGGCTTGCAACAGCAGACCCTGCTGTACAGGGATCCACGATTCAGAGTGCTGGTTCTGGGGAGGTAGGCAAGAGGGGGCCCCTCCTCACCCCGCCCGGGGGGTTATCCGGATACCTAAGGTTAGTGGATCTACAGGTACTCTAGGGGCAGATCGCGGCGAGACCAAGGGGAGCGTAGCTGGAGGATGTCTGAGAGAGTGGACAGAGGAGGTAGTAGGAGGATAAATACAAAGTTAAAAAAAAAAAAAAGATGTGCAAAATTGAAATTGACTCACAATGTTTACCAGCTTCACTAAGTGCTGACTTCGCATAGGTTTCAGCAGGTGAAAGGGCATTTTTTTCATGGGCAATCATACCAATTCAACTGCGAAGTTGCAACTTTGCCACAAGTTCACCTGGCATCACCTGAAAAAGTGCCACTTTGCCAGGAAAACTCATTGTGAAGCAGCGAAGTAGGAACTTCACAAAAAAAAATCAAATTTTGCAACTTTGCTGGTGAAGCAAATCTCTGTAACATCTCTACTCAGCAGTTCAATTCAATCTTTATTTATAAAAGGTGCCTGTCCGAAACCAAGACGCGGGTACAGAACATAATAAAATAAATCAATAAATAATTAAAATCATAAATAAAATAATTCCATGGCAGCAACATTAGAAATCATTATATGCAAGGCTAAAAAGAAATGTTTTTAATGCTCCCTTAAAGCCTTCGATGGTCGGGCAATCTCGTACCTAACGAAGTAGAGAATTCCACAGGGTTGGGGCCATAAAACTAAAAGATCTGACCCCAGATGTCTTTAAACGAACCCTGGGAATCTCTAGCAATCCCTCGTCAGTGGATCAGAGAGAGTGGGAGGGACAGTAGGGATGAAGGAGATCTTTCAGGTAACCAGGTCCCTGATCGTGTAGGGCCTTATAGGTCAGCAAACCGACCTTGAAGGTGATCCGCCAGCATATTGGCAGCCAGTGCAGTCCGCGGAGCACAGGCGTTATATGACTGGTCCTAGAGGAACCAGTCAATAGCTTGGCTGCCGCATTCTGCACTAGCTGCAAGTGGTGGATATCGACCCCCAGTAACCCAAGGTAAAGGGCGTTGCAGTAGTCAAGGCGGGAGGTAATGATGGCATGGACCAAAGTTGGAAGATCACTGGAAGGAACCAGGTGCTTCACCCGGGCGATATTCCTCAGATGGTAAAAGGAGGCTTTGACAACTACCGACACCTGAGATTTAAGTGTCAAACAGTCATCAAACACAACGCCCACGTTCCACACCTGGTCTGAGGTAGTTAGCTGAACACCCCCAAGTCTTAAACCTGAAGGTGATCCTGCCAACAAACCCGCCTCCCGGTGACCTGGGTCCACAACCAACACCTCAGTTTTCTCTGGATTCAACCGCAGCCGACTCACATTCATCCAATCCTGGATTTCGGCGAGACAGTTGTTAAAGACCAAAATGGCAGCATCTTGGCCAGGCACAAAGGACATGTACAGCTGAGTATCATCTGCATAGCAGTGAAAACCCAAGCCGTACTGCCTAATAATTGCTCCCAATGGTAGCATGTACACCGCAAACAACATGGGTGCCAACATGGAGCCCTGTGGCACCCCACAGGATAAGGAGAATGATGCCGAGGAAAAAATCCCAGACACCACCCTCTGAGTCTTACCCTCGAGGAAAGATCGGAACCAACTGAGGACTGTACCAGACAGCCCACAGATAAGCCGCAAGCGCTCTAATAGCACACCATGGCCCACGGTGTCAAATGATGCAGAGAGATCAAGAAGGACCAAGGTGGAACAGGTCCTTCGATCTCTCACTATTAGGAGGTCATTTAGTACCCGGATAAGAGCTGTCTCGGTACTATGTCTCTTACTAAATCTGGACTGGAGAGAATCATAGACATTGTGGCTGGTCAAATTATCATCCAGCTGCGACATGACCACCTTCTCAATAACCTTACCCACAAAGGGCAGGTTAGAGACAGGCCTGTAGTTAGCCAGATAATCCGGGTCCAAGAAGGACTTCTTAAGAAGGGGCTGAACCATAGCCTCCTTCAGGGGAATAGGAAAAATCCCCCTCTCCAAAGACCTCCAGACTATCTCAGCAAGGACCAGACCAATTGTATCCACACAGCCCACTAAGAGACGTGTGGGGCCCGGGTCCAAACTACAGTTGGTCGGACGCAATGACTGGATGACCATCACAATGTCACTGATTGTGGGAAGGCTGAAGTCAAACCACACAAACTGGGAGTCCGACATCTCCTGACAACCATCACAGCTCCCATTAGGGAGGGTCGAGCGGATATCAGACCTGATTGTGGCAACCTTATCTAAAAAGAATTGAGCAAACTCCTCACACCGTTCTGGAGAAAAAGCATTTCCAGGCTGAAGACAGATTGAATTGCACAATCTGTCCACAGTCCGGAAAAGCTGAGCTGGTCGATTCTGTGCAGCAGCAATCTCTCTGTACAGGAATTCTGCCTTCTTACGAGAGATTGCTGATTGATAGACCACATAGTGGTCCATCAAACTAAGTTTGTCACAGTCCTGGCCCGACTTCTGCCAGCACCTCTCCAGCCTTCGTCCAACTCTCCTCAATTCTCTCAGTCTCATCAAACCAAAGAGACCTGGGGTGAAGAGTGAGAGGACGAACACGAACAGGAGCAATGGAATCCAGGGCCCCTATTACCGCCTTATTATAGGCAAGTACCAGGTCCCCTGGATCCAAGCAATCACTTGGTAAACCCGATAGGTCCAGTACTGCCATCAGACCATCTGTGGAAACACCCCTCAAAGGGTGATACCGGACCATCTCCATAGGAGATGGCCTATTAGGGGTGGCCTCAAGACTGAACCCAATGGTATATGTTGGTCAGACCACCCGACTGGTTCCACCACCAAATCGGATATCTCCATCCCCAGTAGGAACACCAAGTCCAATGAGTGACCACCAATATGGGTCGAGGAAGAAATAACCTGTGTGAAGCCCAGTGAAATCATTAACTGGCAGAAGTCCTGACCAAACTGTGAGAGTTCATCATCGACCCAAGCATTGAAATCCCCCAGAACCAACCATCTGGGGGATCCCAATGTCAGGTCAACAATGAAGTCTGCGACTTCCCACAGGAAAATATTCCCGTCACCTGGTGGACGGTAGACGAGAAGTATCCTGCACCCCACACCCTCGCCCATGATACATTCAAAGGAGTTGGTAGTTCCCACTGGTACCTCCATTAGGCCCAGTTTGGATCTAAAACAAATGGCAACACCCCCGCCCCTATGATCCATCCTAGGGCAGTGTATCACCAAGTACCCAGCCGGAATTGCTGATACCAAAACTGGGCCAGCATTCTCATCCAGCAAGGTCTCAGTGAGGCATGCGAGGTCAGAAGATCTGACAAAATCCACTATTATGGCGGTTTTGTTTTTAATAGACCTGGCGTTGCATAACACCACCTGAGTAGGATGAGAATCCGAGGATGACTGTGCTGCCTGCCTGCTACAAGCAGAAGCCTTGGGTATGGGAACTAGACAGGGAGAACCCCTTTCCTAGACCCATTTCACCCCAGGGCGTCTCCTTGTCCCCACTATGCCTATACATCCACTCCTTTCCGATCCCTCTCCTGGCCCAACCCTCGTCCTCCTCCTCTTTCTAACAATCCCCAAAGCCCTACACCGTCTGTATACCTCTGGTGACAGGGGAGGACAAAATAATGGACAGAGGTCCCTGAGCCTGGAAGGGAAATAATACCTGACCGTCCTTATGCCTTCCCAACATATCTTTACCACACTAAGCAGATACCAGCAGTGAAAGTAATTTGTAACTCCTTAGAAAACAACAGCTTTAAAGGCATAAAAAAGTATCTGGTTGGTAACTATTTTTATTGTGATGTACTTTCTTGGTCAGTTATGTATAGTATACTTTTGAATTCTTTTGTCCCCCAGTCATGACTGGGTCGAAGCACTTTACCAGGTATGGTGGGAATCTCAATCTCTATATCCATTACTGTGCACTTATTCTACCCCCACCCCATCTGCTGGCTGGAAATTGACTGTCTTACACTATATTTGTATTTTTGCTGCTTATGGCTAATTCTGTCTTTGGTACTTTGCTTTCTATGCCATTTTGTTTTCTTCCTGTACAACTCGCTTTGCAGTGTCTGCCATCCTGTATTTATACTTGCCCTGATTCATGTTTTGTATGTATCTGTTGTTTGTGTTTTGCCTGTGGCAGGACCTCCTTGTAAATGAACATGCTAATCATCTCTGGAATTAAACAAAATAGCAAAAATAAATCTGTATATTGATGTTTTTACTTCTTTGTACCTGCCCACTGTATAATTTTTTTTATAACTAGTTGTTTGTTTAATTTTCTCAGTGTGTTCTGGAAGCAGCATAATCACAGACCTTGCCAGATAGTCTGCAATGTAGAATGCACATTATAATCTCATTTTAGGTATAATACTCTATAAGAACTACAGCTGTTTCAAGCCAGGGAGTGAAGTCAGCCTCATTAATAGGCTATTTTTGTTTAAAGATGTGAACAAAATGAATGTTTGACTATTGACTCAGAGCAGGGCTGCTACATTTGGAACCAGAAGCCACATAGCCAGTAAAGTAACTGATATGAAGCAGTTTTGAAAAGTCAAGTAACAGGAAACAGACCAAAAGCTGTATAAATCACGTGCTGAACAAGCAGGTTTCCAGGCTTCATTAGTTATAATTATCCCCCCTCCCAAACACACACAGGCACAGGCACACACACAAATATACCCAAACAGAATGCACATGTCAGCTGGGAGTGACACACAATGGAACAGGCAACTTATGAACTCCTCCAAACACAGAAAGAGTCCATAAAACAACTGCCTAGTGCATTTGGATTCATGTGATGACACCTCCTCTTGCACAGACCACCAGATGACACAGATGGGGCAAATCCAAACAAGAAAAGAGCTCCTTTTGTGTGAACGCTGGGCTTCATTCAGAACCCATTCAGGCAACAAATTGGTGAAAGCTGTGCATGAATCCCTATAGTTTTGATCTTTTTATCTGAAAGCCAGTGTCACAGTTTGTGAAATGTAAGCAGTCTTAAATTTATGCCATTCCCCACCTAGAGGCCAAACATAATTAGAAAGGGAAGTTTAGTGATCAACTGCCCTGCTCTGTTTCACACAGCACCAAACAAAAACAAATTTACTAAAATGGACATTGGACTCCTTACTTGCCAAATATGTTAACTGTGTATTAAAAAATAAAATGATATCCAAAGGCTGTGAAGTCAGCACAAAATTAGACCTTCTGAAAACAATTTCCTAGGAAAAAACAAAATGTTAATTCTACTACATTTTAGAATAAATCTTGTAAAACAATAGTGACCCAATACTTATTTTATTGAATATTATAGACTATTTTTCAAGCAGTATTGGAGTCAAGTACTATTTTATTGTCTTCTATCCTAGAAACAGTCACATATGCTTTAGTGAAATTAAGGTGATTATTTATGTCAATCCATTTGAATGGCAGTGGGGGGTACAGTATTTATTTTATTTATTTATTCAGAATATCAGAATTACAATCCTTTGAGTCAGGGACTCAATTACAAAGGCCCCACATCAACATCACGCCAGTACTGTAGGTACTTCAGTAAAACTGTAGAGCACAGATACACAGAAATATGATGGCAGAGAAAGGCCCCATGGCCCATCTAGTCTGCCCAACATCCTACCTCCCCCCTTCTGTAATGCTTCCACTCTCTTTTCCCAACCCCTTAAATCTACCTCAAGCCCTCTCGAACCCAAGGTATGCGCACTACATGCTGTAGTTTAGACCCGGGCCCTACAGCCCTGATTATGGGCTGTGGGGAGATTATCATCCTGGTTTTAGTGAGGATAGTCTGGTGCTCCTTAGACTCTAGCGAATATCCCAGCTTCCTGAAGGAGGCTGTGGTGACACCAGTGTTGAAGAAGGCTTCTTTGGACCCCGACTCCCTCGCTAACTACACACCTATCTCAAACCTTCCCTTTGCTGGGAAGGTAATTGAGAAAGTAGTAGCTACTCAGTTGGACAACCATTTGACCATCCATAGCATCTACGATCCTCTCCAATCCGGTTTTAGAAAAAGGCATAGCACCGAGACTGTGCTGGTTCGGGTACTCAATGATCTCCTGATGGCAAGAGACCAGAAAAAATGGTCCATTTTAGACCTGTTGGATCTGTCATCAGCATTTGACACTGTAGATCATGGGGTACTGCTTGAGCACCTGAAAAACATCTGTGGGCTTTCAGGTTTGGTCCACAGATGGTTTACGTCTTTCCTCACTGGTAGAACACAGAGAGTGGTGTCGAGGGTATTTTTCTCCGACCCCATCTGTCTGTCCTGTGGGGTGCCTCAGGGCTCAGTGCTGTCCCCCATGTTGTTTGCAGTGTACATGCTTCCCCTCGGAGACATTGTAAGACGGTATGGGCTGGAGTTTCATTGTTATGCTGATGATACCCAGCTCTACCTGTCTTTTGCACCCGACCAGAATGGAGCACTCTTGGTGTTTAATAATTGTCTCGATGAAATCCAAGGATGGATGAGGTCCAGCTGGCTGAAGTTGAATTCTGGAAAGACAGAGGTGATGGTTGTGGATCCTGGTCGCCGGATAGGGGGATGGGGGACAAACCATCCCTCAGGTTTATTCCTGGGGGCGGTTGAGCTTCCTATCTCTGAACAGGTGCGCGACCTAGGGGTAATTCTTGACAATTGGCTGACACTGCGTGCGCAAGTGTTGGCTGTCATTAAGCTATCCTTTTACCATATTAGGAATATCGCTAGGATCAAGCACCTTGTTCTGTCCGGAGACCTACCCACGTTGATCCACGCCTTTGTGACCTCGCGCTTGGACTACTGCAATTCCCTTTAATTTGGGCTTCCAGGGTTGATATCCGCCACTTGCAGCTGGTGCAGAACTCCGCAGCCCGGTTGTTAACTGGGACGCTTCATTCCTCCCATATTACCCCGGTGCTGCTGGGCCTGCACTGGCTGCCAGTTCAGTGGCGGATCTCCTTTAAAGTTGGTTTGTTGACTACAAAGCCCTGCACGTCTGGGCCCTGACTACCTGAAAGAGCTTCTGGTCCCTTACATCCCGGAGCGACTGCTCCACTCAGCCAACGAGGGTTGCTAGAGATTCCAAGGGTAGTTTTGAAATTCTGTGCCCGGCCTCAGATTCCGGCATCGACCTCTGGAATTCTCATCCCGCTGGATTAGAGAGTGCACGACGGTGGGGGGCTTTAAAAAAGCTTTGAAATCCTTTCTGTGGAGAAAAGCGTTTGGGGAGGATATTGAACCGATCTGATTTTATTATTTACTATGAAGCTGATATTATTTATTCTATTGATTTTTACGATATGTTATTTGGATGCATTTTAAAGACTGTTCTGCGCCTTGATTTTCAGAAAGGCACATTAAAAATAAAGATTATTATTATTATTATTATTATTATTACCTCCTCTGGCAGCTTGTTCCAGGCCTTCACCACCCTGTCCATGAAAAACTGCCCGCTGTCATTACCTCTGTATTGCCCACCTTCCAGTTTGAGGTTATGTCCCCTCATGTTCGCTCCCTTCTTCAATTTGAACAAGCTATCACCCTCCACCTTATTTATTCCCTTCAGATACTTAAAGGTCTCAATCATGTCCCCCCTCTCCCTCCTAGTCTCCAGAGGGTACAAATTCAGCCCTCTCAATCTTTACTCATAGGGTACATCCTGCATCCCTCGTACCATTTTGGTTGCCCTTCTCTGTACACTCTCAATCAACTCAACATCTCTTCATAGGTGAGGCCTCCAGAATTGCACCCCATACTCCAGATGCGGCCTGACCATGGTTCTGTATAATGGAATTAGCACCTCCCTCTTCCTACTATTAAAACCCCTCACAATGCAGGCCAACATTCCATTTGCCTTTCCCACCGCCCTTCTACGCTGGGTGCCCACCTTGAGGTCACGCGATACCATAATCCCCAGGTCCCTTTCTGTTTCCTTCTCCTTAATCCCCACCCCCAAGGGAGTAAGTTTCCTTCCTATTCCTCCTCCCCAGGTGCATCAGTGAGCACTTTTGTGCATTAAACTTCAATCTCCAGGTGTCAGACCACCGCTCCAGGTCCCACCTCATGGCTTGCACCCCACTAGGTGAATCTGCCCTATTGCATACCTTTGTATCGTCTGTGAACAGGCACACCTATCCCTCCAGACCCTCCGCTAGGTCACTAACATAGATGTTAAAGAGTATTGGTCCTAGCACTGACCCCTGTGGCACCCCACTGGTCACCACCCATTCCCTGGAATGTGTCCCATTTACCACCACCATCTGATTCCTTCCCTTCAACTAGTTTTCCACCCACCTGGTGATCCTGTGGTCCACCCCTAGTCTGCCCAGCTTATGCACCATTCCACCTTGCAGTTTTGTGGAATTGTGTCCCAGTGTTTCCTAAATACAATGTTTGGCTTTAAAGGATAGGAACTATTTGCAATTCTAAAGCACTTTACTTTCTGTTTGAATGACCAACAACTTTTGCTGTGTGTGTTCGTATAAAAGCAGTGTCTAGTCCTGAACTCTGTTTAGGCAATACAGCCTGGTGTGATAAATTAGAATGCATTTCTCTGAGCACTGTAATCAGGCACCACCTATGAGAGCTACCCATGTTTAAAAATAACACTTTTTAAACATTTGTCACTGGTCAAGGGTTTCAGCAGGACTTTAAAATTCTGTAGTGTTCTTGCCAATTGCCACTAAAACCTTTCAGCCAAATATCAAAACCCACAGTCAAACTGAACAAGTCAGAAATCAACTTAACCATTGTGATAGATAGCACTGCCTGCCAAAATGCAGTGCTGTTTGGAAATCTGAACTATGTGATATATCATCTAAAGACCAAAATGTTTAGGGAAAAAGAAGTTTGGTGAGTATCAGTTTAAAAACTGTGGCTACTTGATGATACACGTTTTAGACTGTAACACCATATAGTGTGACTGTTCCTTGGGCTGACTCGTGCTTCTTCAACTGACCTGTTGTAACATTCACAAAGAAATCTGACTCAGTATTAAAGGGAAAAAAAACCCTCCACTTCCTATCACCCTACTGGTGCTCCACAAGCTGATCCAGCTGTAGTATGTAGTGAAGTAGCACCCGCTACCCCCTTACACCAGAAAACATTAGTTGTTTTAACTTAATCTAAGCTTTGAAATGGAACATTTTAAATTTTGGGAAAATTCTACACCACTGAAACAATTCTAGCTCTGATCATGTGCTCCCAAAACACACACACTCTGCACTTATTTAGCAAGGGTAAATTACTGGCTGTGTAGACAATGCTAAAGCTGCTTCTTGGTCTGCTGGTGGGTATGCCTACCCTAGCCAATTCCCCCCCCCCAACCAACCCTATTAATATTCTCTTGCAATGTTCCTAGCATTCCCTGGCCTTAAATCTTGGAGCCTAACTCCTTCACAAAGCTCAGCTTCCCAGACAGCAGCATCAAGATACTACCATCATAGTGCAGGGTCAACATTATAAAAAATGTATCTATAAAATTGTTGTGAATGGAGTTAGACTCCGAGATCTGGAGCCAGGGAAGGCTAAGCACATTGAAAGATGACTTTAATAGATTTGATGGTGGAGAGGCTCATTAGCTTTGATAGACAGACCAAGAAGTAACTTTGACATTAACTACTTTTTCCTTTTCCTAAGTGGAAACAGCAAAAAACTACAAACCTCTGTCATGCAAGTTGTTATCCCTTTTGCTGCCTGCTGTAATACATGTTTTAAGTTCCAGTTTATAAGCGCAACCACCCACTTCTGGGTTTGTGGTGTATGTTGGATTAAGCCATGATTACAGGTACTTAAAGTCACTCGGCTTTGTCACATGGCTCCAACACCCATAACTCTGTTTTACTCCAGTACAAACCACATCCTGTCATGTGTTGTTCCTTACATATTTCAATAAAACCCAAGACTGAGAGTGGCGTTTTTCCCCAAAATATCCAAGTTTGAAACCTTCATATTTTTTTTCCATAAATATCTAAGTTTTAGACTATAAATATTAGACTTCTATCAATTTCCAATAACAGAATCAAAATAAAACAGAATTGAATGAGCACCACAGGCAATGCTTATATTCAGCAACATCTTGTCTCTGCATATTTTGCCATACAAGACTTTACATCAAGTGTAGTCAGTTTTGTCCAAATACAATAAATGGGACTCATGAATGAGCAGGGATGCATTAAAAGTTGAAATATTCCCACTCAAATTACTACTACATGGCTGCAGTAAATGTAACCTACTCTCTCCACCACCACCTACAGAACTTTGCAGAAAAAAAAAAACATTTATTCAATCTATTTTGGAGCTTGGTTGCTTTAACTGTTAAAAATATACACTGTCTTGGTGATAGATTGGTGGTGAAACCTGGACCTAGAAGATGAGGACAGTATTTTCAGGAAAGGTAATCTGGTTGGCTTTCTCAACAGCTTGAAAACACTGCAATCTGCATAAAGAAAAGCATTTGTCATCATTAGCTGAAACAGTGACAACTGGCACCCAGGGTATCCCACAACTCAAGGAGTGGCAAGAGCAAATCTGTTATAAGAGTTCAGCCGGGTTAGGCGCCTCAGTTATTAGATTTTACCACAATGCTGCTTGACTATAAATGATTATCATGTTCCTCCAGAGTAAATCAACAGTGCATCAGTACATGTAGAAAATGTCTTCATATAGCCCCAGTAGAAGAATGCTGACACCCTAAACATGAAAAAAAAGAGTTCACTCAGAAACTACAGTGCTGTTTTTCAAGACATTTAGTAGAAGAAAAAAATGTATGTAATAATGTTCTAATAATATCTACCACTGGCAGTGGTGGAACACAGATCTGTCCAAAAAACAAGAGGTACATTTATGATAAAAACTAAACGTATGTGATAAAACAGCCTTAATTAAGAAAAGTTCTTAGGATGCATTTCCCTGTAATTGTATTTAATATTCAGCAATTCCTCTCCTATGGGGCTGTTACAGAAACGAGTACTAATATTTCTGAAACTCAATCAATCAAAGTCTTTATTTATACAGGCGAACATCGTTGAGCAAGCTCATTTACAAGATGGACCTGTTACACAAGGTGACAAAAAAACAGAAAGAATCCAAACAATGTAATGATGCACAGTTATGAACATATAAGGGACAAAAGTACAATGCAACTTTAACAATACAAAGTGCTCAAGTGCAAGTCAACATGGACATGGTTCTATTTGGAGATGGTCAATACAGGCATAACACAGACAAACTGGTGACATATACACGATCAAAAGATATGCAGGAGACCTACTTGTTCTCGTGGGCCCAGGAGGGCAGGAGATGGGGGGGATAAGAAAAAAAAATAGGGGCAGGATGGCAGGGGGGGATAGGGAATGTGGCCGGGACAGGACTGATACGGGGAAAAGGGATATACCAGGACAAAGGGCCACTGACAAGGCCCATGGCAATTAATGTGCAGTGCAAAGGTGAGCTAGGGGATGAACATGGATGGCCGTATGAACTAGGCTGAATTGAGGGGCCCAAGTGGGTGTAGGAGGTCATGGTGCAGGTTTTTTTTTTTTTTTTTTAATGACGGGGGAAACAGTTGCAGAATTCTTTCATTAAGCGGTCGGATAGGGTCTTAAAGGAGAATAGGCTGATCGGGAAGCTGAGCTTTAAAGGTTTTTGTACAGTATTCCACAAAAAGGGCAGTGCAAAACTTATGGCCGATCTCCCGAGATGGATTTTTAGATTAGGTACCTTCAGGTAGATGAGGGAGTAGCTTCTCAGGGCATAGGCACCAAGTTCGCACAGCGGTAGACAAGCAGAGCTATATGGGGGAAGTTTCTTAATAATAGCTTTGAAGGTCCAGAATATAGCATTTCTGTGTCTCCTGAAGTGAAGGGAGGATCACCCCACGACCGTGTAAAGGGCACAGTGGTAAGTGGCGAGAGGTAATCCAGTGATGAATCTCAGGGCCCTGTGATACAAAGTATCAAGTTTGGCAAGATGCGAGGCAGGGTGGTGACTATAGAGAAAGTTGGCATAGTCGATCAAGGAGAGAAATATGGTTTGTATCAGCCTCCTCTTGGCATTACAGGTGAAGTAGTTATTTATCCTAAAGAAGAGGCCGAGCCTCTGTCTTAGTTTCTTTAGGAGGTCTTCGATATGCTCCATGAAAGAAAGTTTGTGATCGAGCCACACCCCCAAGTACTTGAATTTGATTACATATTCCAGGTTTTCTCCCAAGATTGTGGTAATCTGAGGAATGGAACTAGCCATGGCTGGGTTAGCATCAGAGAGGAAAGGTGAGATCAGCATAGCCTTGTTTTTTTTGCATTTAATAACAATTTTTTGTTAAGCAGATGGCTCTGAAGGATGTTAAATTCCGATTGTAGATCTTGTAGGCTGCTTCAGGAGAGGAACGGCTTAGGTAAAGGACCGTGTCATCTGCGAATAGATGAATGTTGGCCTTAGTTATGTTACTGTCTAAGTTGTTCACGTAAATTGCGAACAATAGTGGGCCTAGGATCGAACCTTGAGGGATCCCTCTTTTCAGGAGCTTAAGAGGAGAAAGTTCACCATTGGATTTTACTTGCTGCCAACGGTTAGAGAGGTAATCAGCAAACCAATGAAGGGACAGAGCTTCCAGTCCTATAGCCTTGAGAGAGAAGAGGAGCAGGTCATGGTCGACAGTGTCAAAGGCCTTGCTTAAGTCTAAGAACACTGCGCAGACAAATTTCTTGTTTTCCAGGTCCCGTTGCCAATCGTTGGCCACTTTAGCAAGGGCTGCAATAGTGCTGTGCTGTGCTCTGAAGCCAGATTGCATAGGATTTAGAAGATTCATAGTTTCAACGTAAGCTGTCAGTTGCTTACTTACTATTTTTTCCAATAGTTTAGACAAGATAGGTAGTAATGAAATTGGTCTGTAATTATTTAAGTCGCAAGGGTCCCCAGATTTGAACAAAGGTATAACATGTGCTATTTTCCATAAAGGCGGGAGGATACCGTGGGATAGAGAGAGATTGAATAAGTGGGTAATTGGTACAGATAGGACATGGAAGGCGACCTTTAAGAAGAAGGGATCTAGAGAGTCGGCGCCAGCATTTTTCTTCTCGTCCAATTTTAGTAGGAGATCTTCGACCTCCCTAAACAAAGTATGCTGAAAGGAAAATACTGAACTGGTTGGTTTCGAGTCATGCACATTGCATTGAAAATGTAGGGAACATGCAGGTGAGTTATCATAGGCATGACCTGTGTCTAGCAAAGTGGTTGTTGAAAGCATCCCGAATTTCCAGTTAGTCACAGATGGTGCCATTGCCAGAGGAATTTTTTGCAGGCCAGGAGGTTCCAGGGGTATGTCCAGACATGTCCTTGATGGAATTCCAAAATTTGGCAGAGCTCCTAGAGGCAGACTCAAGTTCTGAACGATAGAAGGATGCCTTAGCATCTCTTATCATTTTGGTGTAGGCGTTCCTGGCATTCCTAAAATTACACCAATCCATTAGGGCCTTCGTAGACTGTGCTTTCTTCCAAAGCTTGTCCCTATTTAGTAAAGCTGCTTTGAGTTCAGGTGTGAACCAGCGACAGGTTCTTCTCCTTACCCTGGTTTTTACGAGGGGGGCATGCTTGTTTAGGGTTGCAGTCATAATTTTGGAAAAGATCTCATAGGCAAGCTGTACCGAGTTGGCTAAGTAAAAGTCCTGCCAGCGCATCGAAGATTTTAAATCATCAAGGTAGGCGGACACATCAAAGTTGCGTCTGGACTGCTTGATAGAGAACCTCAACATGGACAGTGGGCACTGGGCTGACCATATGCTAGCAATAATGCTATGGACACTAACATCAGAGAAAAATACATCTGTGTGGGAGAAGAGATGCGGTTTGCTTACTAAGATGACACCCAGTAGAGTACTATTAGCAGGGCATTTTTTGTTGGGACGAATAGGCTCCCCGATAAGTTGTGTTAGCCCATGGGTGTCACAAAACTCTTTGACAGGTGCTGTGACTTGGGACAGCCAATCAAAGTTTAAGTCTCAAAGGATGACCGTTTCAAAGGAGCCATGTTCCATAACATTAGTTAGGTGGGTAAGGATTTGGGGTCCAGCAGAGGGTGGCCTATAGCAACCTGTAACTCGTAGCGCTGAGGATGAGGGTATCTCCAGCTTTAGAACCAAGCATTTGAATTGGTTAGCAACGGATGTCATTTCTAGACATGTTACTGTGTATTTATCATTTGCATATATGGCCACTCCTCCCCGGTAGATCTGTCAGCTCTGAATAGGGAGTAATCAGGAATGTTAATTTCCCTATCAGGCATGGTGGGCCTCAGCCAAGATTCAGAGACAACTAATACATCTGGTTTGGTATGAGTGACCCAGGCCTGTATTAGTGTAAACTTTTTTAGCAGGCTGCAAACATTCATATGCAAGAATTGCATGCCTTTCAGGTTTGCAAGGTCCAAGGGGTAAGTGATAGTTTGAACTGGACCAGGGTTAAGCTCGACATCTCCAGAGCATAGCAGAAGGAGGAGAAGTATCTTCCTAATAAAAGCAAGAGACATTTTAAGTTTTTTTTGCTGTGAAGGTCTGATTAGGGTAATAGGCCGTGAGAGGAGTGACTCATGGTTGTATCTGAACCAAGCTAGAACCGCAGATACTAAAACCCTGGCAGGGAGAAAACAAGGGAGGTGATTGCTTGCCAAAGTGGTGAATATACTCTGCAGTGGCAGCTCTGCACCAGTCCCACCTCTGTGCATAGTTTTGGAGAGAGGCTGCAAGTAAGGAAGTCTGAGGGCACAGAGGTAATTGTATGAGGAAAAACAGTGTACACAGCAGCCCACTGGGGGGCTATGGGTCCCACTGCAAGTAAGTCAAGTGGGCTTAGGTACTGTAGAGGGTATGAGTAGGAGGAGAAGCAAAATGTGGAACCAAAGAGGCACCCACATAATGAGCTTGGTAATTGACAGGTATAATAGAGCTGGCTGGCTTCACGGCTTAAATTAGTTTAATAGCCCGTGCCACTATAAAAGGGATGAATTAGAAAGAAGATGCGGGGTCTCCAACGGTGCTACAACAAGGTGCTGCCTGGAAGTTCTTGGTAGGCTAATTTAGAGGACCAGAGCCAGGAGTTTGCAATCTAGATCATTGACATGGTAATTAAGGCACTCAGAGGCAGAGTGCCACAGGCCCTGAGAGTTTAACTGACCCACCGGCTCTTTAGTAGGACTGGTGACACTAGAATCCCTGAGTTCTAAGAGGTCAGAATACGAGCAGTATCTGATCTTGTGTAGGTGAGCTTGACCAGGAGCACAGGGGTGTGGGAATGACTAGGGGTGGGGCGTATGCGTATTTAATAGGTGGCAGGGGAGGAGGGATGGGTGGGTGGGCAGAAAAAAAGCCACTTTTCGTGCCTTTCAGTGGAGGCGTCCGGCTTGTGGTGTCTCAGACGTGCCAGAGCTTATCCACCAAATGAGTCTCCTTGAGTCTTGAGCTGGGAGCCCTGCTGGGGTCTCGGCTGAGGAGAGAGGAGACAGGAGGAAGTTAAATACTGGCCAGAGACAAAAGGCCACACAGTCCAGCAACAGGATTAGGATTTACACAGCAAAGGGGCCGATTTAGTTTGACGCCCAACAGTCGTGAGTCCAGCGACACAGCTGAAAAGGAGCTGAGATCACTTCAATGCTTTAGGATTAGCAGGCACAATAAGGCATTGGGAAGCAGGCTAACATTAAAAAACTAAACATTCATTTCTGGCAAAAACAACAATTACAGCCCTTTTTCTGAAGTTATAGCAAGGCCAAAGCAATATCGGGCAGCGGACCAATCAGGGCGAGGCTGAAGAAGGCACTGGCATTCCGGTTGGCTAACGGCTTTTGCCATACCTTTCAGTGGAGAGCATCCAGGCTTGTGGTCTCAGGCGGCGGCTGTGGAAGCACCGTCCACCCGGGGGCCGAGTCTCCCTCAGAGTCTTGAGCTGGGAGCCCTGCTGCTGTCAGACTATATAATTTTCACACAGTAGGAATCCTTCTTGAAAATGGTTGAGTATTTTTTGAAAAAACAGAGGTACAGTATTAATTACCCATGACACAGTCCAGCAATAAACACCTTTCAGACTTGAAGGGGTGGTAAAATGGTGAACTGCTCATAAACTGTGGAAAGAGGGAACACACTCTCTAATGTTTTATTGCACCCATAAAGTTCTGCTAAGCAGAGGTGTAAAAGCTAAACAAAATATACTATATCTATAAACTCTGCCACTTTAAGCCAGAACTTGATCTGTTTAAGAAATAAGCAGAAATTTATCACTGTCTACTCTAAGTAAGCCTGTGGCTTTAAAAACACGAATTGTATTACTAATTTTCTGCATTATTATGTAAACCAGTTTTTTTCCCCAAATAAAACTAAATTGCATTAATGTTAAATCTATGCAAATGCTTGCAGTCATTTGTCAGAAAAGCTGACAAGCATTCCATATTGGAGGGGGGAAAATGAAATTGCCTCAAGAATAGAGGCAATTAATTATTTTTGTATTTTCTCTTCCTCTGTCTTGAGGCACAAAAGTTATCCATCCAGTTAAAACAGCAAATGAAATAAAGATAATTTTTTTTCATTTAAACACATATGGCTTTTGCCTGCAATACTGATCACCACAAGGTCTACAAATGCCCATGGCTAAATCGTACACCGGCAGATGTACACAGGGGAAAACTGCTAATGCAGCATGGTGAGCAAAACCATTGAAGGGCTGAATCTGCTATAAAAATGGAGTCTTCTTTTCATTGTGATATATAGCTGATTACAAAGATCAGATTTGTTTAACAATACATATCACTTTAAATGTGCTTCCTCATCCTCCTACTCCAGTGAAACAGAGGCAGATGTAAGAGTGAAAACAATACTTCAAGTCAAACAAAGACTAAATTATACACTACAGTGAATGAGTAATTTATTTCACAACAAACAGCTGAAACCAGCATTTATACCAGTTATTCTAACAATTAAACATTATTAGCATCTAATGAAGGTATTTTATGAATTAAATAGGCCAACTGTAACCCGACACTATACTTTTTATTATCACATTAAATGAGTTATGACTGTTACTGTTTAAGTTGAAAAATAAGATTTTACCTATGTGTGTCCATAGCATAGTTTGCATGACAATGTATAGTGCTGTAGGTAAAAATCATCCCACAATACTATTTTAAGGATCTTTACTTAATGTACAATTTAGTTTGCTTTGTAGGCATATTACTCCATGAAAAAAATAACACAAATTTGATAGGTAGATATGATACCTTTATTAGGCTAGTGAAACATTTAGGTAAGCTTTTGAGACCTTTAGCACTTCTTCACTATGTATGTTATACATAGTAAGATAAAACCCCTTTTATAGGGGGTTTAATGCTAATACAGGACCTGTAGGCTTATTTGTAAAAGATGCTAGTCAGATAAGGATATTTAGTATCCAAACACAATAAGAAAAATCTATACATTTGTATACAAGTACACAAATATCTAAATGTCCTCAATATGTTTTAAATAGTAATATATATATACTGTATATATATATATATATATATATATATATATATATATATATATATATATGTGTACATGTAGGATCTTTTCAGTGGCGGATCACCTTTAAGGTTGGCTTGCTAATCTTTAAAGCCCTACATGGACAGGGACCCGGTTACCTGCGAGACCTCTTGATACCCTACTGCCCCCTCCGTCCTCTCCGATTTGCCGATGAGGGATTGCTAGAGTTTCCCAGGGTACGATTAAAAACATCTGGTGCCCATGCTTTTTCTTTCTCAGCTCCAACCCTGTGGAACTCTCTGCCTCATCAGTTAAGAGAATGCCTGACCGTCGACAGATTTAAGATTGAGTTAAAAACTTATTTATTTGATTTAGCCTTCCCAGATTATGGTTAACTTGTTTTATTTTTGTTTTAACTTCATTTCTGTATTTGGTTTTATGTACAGCACCTTGGTTTATGAAAGGCGCTATAAAAAGAAAGTTTGATTTGATTTTACTCCATAGGAATCATTATCATGTATTTCCCTGTATAGTGTACCAATTAAACCAGTAGACCTCCCAATTATGGCTGTATGCCTTGGAAGCACCAAGTTTAGTCAACAGTAAATCTGTCGACCACCCACACAGCGATGGCACAATACCGACGCAGGTATTGTGCTGCCCAAGTCTCCAGTGTTTTCCATGGGGGGTTGCACCCCCCACACCTCCCATGTGGGAGGCTCTGCCCCCTGCACCCCCGGACTTTAGGATTCTCAACTCCAGATCGGAGTTGGTCTGGGGAGAGGGCAGGACACTAGGGGAAAGCAAAACACAGAAACGGACCATTACAGTGACTGTCGCTGTAGTGGTCATTATCCCTGTTTTGCCATCGGGGTGTCAGGCAAAAGGGGGCCACCCATATGCCTCACAGTAAGATCTGTATACCTCCCAATTAAGGCTATATACCTCCAGAGGGATACCTGTATACCTCTCCAGAGGTATAACGCCTGTAAACTATGGAAAAAAACCTCTGTCTCCCTCCCAGAACACCTACGGAACTGCAGGAAAGAACATACCTAAAGAAGAAACCCTTCCACATGGGGCACCCCCCCCCCCACTGGACACCTGGGAAACCTAAAACAAAACAGCTGGAGGGCACACACAAGAAACCCCTCCCAACCAGTCCTAAAGCACTCAAAACCTGCAACAAAAATAGTTGGAGGCAACCCCCCAAACCTACAGCTCCCAGACCTAAAAAGAAAAAAATTTGGAGGCCAGTTGCAGGGAACAAAACAAAAATGCATCCCCCACAAATACTCACCAAAAGCTTTTACCCTTGATTCTCCAGCTCTCTTCTTGACAGCCATACCCTCTACACAGCTACCATCATCTCCACACTACTTCAGCCTGGCCCCAACAACACACACCAATGATGCCACACACTGCTCCTCCCTGAAAACCATGCTTCCGAGAGCTGCACACCACCACACACCATTAGTCCACCACCAAAACTAAGGATGGCCAGCTGAAGACATGCTTCTTTTTGTAGAGGAGACCTACACTATGGAAATACAAATTAGGGCCAAGAGAGAAGCCCTGAACCAAAATGCCACTACACTATGGAAACACATGGAGCCAAAAAGGACAAAATAAACCTGAAAATGGCCCCAATTACAGCTCACCAGGAAACCAACCTGGTCTCATATATAAGGCAACATTTCAACAACAATACAATGTATTATATAAAACAACTGATGGGTATCTGTGCTATACAAGGCCATACCGTGGCAGGTACTCGGGACAAACAAGCAACACAAGCAGCTCACCTGAGGAGCTGAGGAAGCCGAATTTCCAGCCTGATTACTTTCGAGGTAAAGAGAGCCTCTTCTCTTCATCTGGATGCCTGCAGGGGTGCTAGTAGCAGTAACCGTATCTGCCCACCCACCCACCCAGGGGCGGCTGTCAATTTAAGGATCCACCCCGTGACATCATATCCGGTGACATCACGTCCTGTTGCCCAGAACCTATCTCCCCATTTCCCATTTTGCAGGTTATACCTGTTGGCCACCAGAGGGACCCATGCTCCTCGCTACTTCCTACCCTACCTGTACAGTACTCCTTCCTTGGATCTTGCTCACCACAATGGATTGGCCCTGCCTCACGCTCTGCCTGTGCCTATCCCTACTAGCAGTGCACTTGCCCACTTACCCATCTGCTACTCTCACGTGTGCCCTGGCACCCTCCCTCCCTTGCTCCTGAACCTACTTTCTGCCCCTTGGGACCTCTGTGTCTCGGTCCTCCCTGCCCTCCCCTAGCTTCCTCGCCTCAGGCACATCTGGGTGTCTTCTTATTCTTGCCTTCCCTTCCTGTACCACCCTGCCCACTCCCTGCTCCCTTAATGTCCCCTCCCCCATGTCAATCGTAGGAAAACCTCTCACCATCTCCCAGCCAGGGTGTTAGTCATGCTACTACTCCTGTCAGGAAACATTCATCCAAACCCTGGCCCGGTTCCCAGGAGCTCCCCGACTAGCACCACAGGCCTATGCATGGTCTCCATGAATATCTGTAGCCTCCTAAAAAAGTTTGACTCACTACAATGCCTGGTCACATCAATTAACCCTGATGTCATCACTCTGGTTGAGACTTGGCTGTCGAAATCCTCCTCTGACTCCTGGTCTCCCTTCCTGGTTTCATCTCTTCCGGTCCGACCATGTTGGGAGACGGAGGTGGCTGCGCTATTTATGTCAAGGAATCTCTCCCGTACTAGCCCTGCCTACTCAATCCTTGACTCCAGGGCTCAGGCGCTTACGCTGAAACTAACCCCTGACCCTTTAAAGGGACCCCTTTATCTGACTACTGCATACGTGCCCCCCAGGGACCAAACGCAGGCCATTGCCTCTCTTACAGAATACCTTTCCTCACTACCTCCTTCTGCTGATCAAATTCTGGTGGGTGACTTAAATGTCAACTGTCTCAGCCCCTCCTCCTCCTCTACTCGTGACTCCTTTTCTGCAATAGACCTAACACAACTAGTTACCCAACCTAACCCCAAGAGAGGCTCCAGTACCCTGCTTGATGTGGTACTCACCAACCGCCCTAATCGGATCCCCAATGTACAAGTCCTCCCAGACTCTCTCAGCGATCACTCCCCCATTCTATTCCACTGGTCATCCTCAGTCCCCAAACCCATAGCACAGTCCACATGCCGACTACGTCTAATACCTGGTGGTCTGACAAAACTTAAGGAAATTCTGTCCCAAATTACTGGTCTCCTATACAGGCAACTCCTGACATTGACACAGCTCTCTCCTTCTATACCTGAACTTTTAATAATGCCTGTGATATCTTTGCCCCAATGTCGACCCGTCGTTCTAAAAGGCAGAATGCCCCCTGGGTAACCCCAGCTTTGATCCACCAACTCAAACATAGGGACAACCTATGGCACTGCCATTGAGACTGGCCGCCCAGTGACAGGCAGTTATATGCTGCCACCCGAAACAAGTGCACTCGGGCCATCAGAAAGGCCAAGTCTGAGCACTATCGGTCCTCACTCACAGCCTCATGGGGGAACCCCAGAACCTTCTGGGATAACATTAAACAGTTAAATGGGAGTGCACACTGCCCCCACCCACCCAGATCAACATTCATGGCGTGATCTCTTCAGACCCAGCCCTCATAGCCAACCACCTCAACACCTCATTCACTGACCTTAACCCTATCCTCCCTACAAATGTTTTTGACCCTCCTCCCCCAGCACCTGCCGTAAATCTTTCTCGCCCTTATTTTCTCCTCCGCCGTGTTTCTGCCCAAGAACTTAGGCCGCACCTTGTCACTGCCCTCAAGAGTAATAGTACGGGCAGTGACACCCTGGATCCGTGTATCCTACGGCTGGTCTAGACACAGTCCTTACCCCGATCACGTGCCTCATCAACCACTCTCTTTGCCTGGGGAAGGTTCCAACTGCCTGGAAAGTCGCCACTGTCACCCCTATCTTTAAAGGTGGTGATAGGACTGTGGCTGGAAACTATCGGCCAATCTCCATTCTCTCTCTCCTCTCTCCAAGGCCTTGGAAAAAGTGGTAGCCTCTCAAATCTCTGACTACCTCTCCACCTACAATGTCCTATGTCCTGAGCAGCATGGCTTCCGAGCGGGCCACAGTACCAATACAGCCCTCCTAGAGTTCTCCAACTTTCTCCACTCCTCCTCAGACACTGATTCTCTGGCTGGTGCGGTCTTCATTGACCTCTCTAAAGCTTTCGACACTGTCTCCAACCCCCTCCTTCTTGATGCCCTTAGTCTCTCTGGTTTTGCTGCTGGGCCTATCTCCTGGTGCACCAGTTATCTGTATGACCGCTCACGGCATGAAAAAATTAATGGGACCTACTCAGACATCTGTCCCATCTTTTCTGGGGTTCCCCAGGGCTCCATTCTGGGCCCCTTACTATTCTCCCTTTACCTTAACACCCTTTCACGCTCTTGCTCGGGGAACATTCTACTGTACGCTGATGATGCAGTCATCTTTGCCTCAAGTCATAACCCTACTGCTCTCAGGACTCTGCAGAAGTCCTGGCATGAAGCCAAGGTTGGTTCAAGGAACATAGATTGGTGATAAATCTTAAAAAACAAAACCATGTTCTTCACTCATCCTCAAAACAAGTCCTGCAACTTCAAACTCCTCATTCACTCTGGGTCCTCTTTCTCACTCGAACAAGTTTGCTCTATAAATACCTAGGGATCCATTTGACCCCTCCTCTCCTTCCATGGACACATCGCACCCTAGCCACTGCCACTAATATCCGATTGGGCATCTTACATCGGTATAAACTGCCTCCCCGAGCTTCACCTCAGTCACCTCCTCTATCCTGTCCCTAGTGGACTATGGACTGCTGGTGTATGGTGCTGCTGATCAGACCGCACTCCATAAAATTCGCACTACACTGAATAAGGCCCAGGTTAATTTTAGCTGGGGCACCTAGGCTAACACACACCTGTCTACTGCACGCCAAAGTGCTGGTACTTGATCTTGATGAGCCTCAAATATCTGACCTGTACCCTTACAAAAAAGACCTCCTTGGGCTATCCCGCTGGATTGACCACCACCATCCGCCACTCTGTCCCACTAGTTTCATACTGGACCTCTGGGAAAACCTCTCTGTTATCCCTAGAGCTAGGACCTCTCACAGCCAAAAGCCTTCAGCTTTAGGGCCCCTCCTGGTTCAACACACTGCCCCCCTCCATCTCCGAAGCTCCAACTATATCGTGCTTCAAAACGTCCTCACGGAACCACCTTGTTAACACCCGAGGCTGTAATTACCACTAGTCAAAGCCATACTCAATACTAATGACAAAGCTTACTACTAAGCTGCTAAGGACAACATAACTCTGGTATTGTTTACATCAATCCTACCTGTACCAGCTTGTTTGTATCTATGTCTTAAGTTACTGTTATACTGTGTTATACTGTTATACTGTGTATTTTCGTTTGTCTTACTGTGACAAGGTACCTTTGTAAATGAGCCTATGGCTCAAAGGTTTTCCAAACTGCGGTCTAAATAAATAAATAAATAAAATATACCCATCTTGGGAGGTGGGGGTGCATAAATAAGATAATAAAACCACTCACCCTTCAGGCTCATGGCTTTATTGTCTAATTAGCCTTCTAGGTGGGTATATTTCCTTGTATTCCAAACATACCCATCATTTATTCTCTATCTAAATCAATCAATCTATCTATCTATCTATCTATCTATCTATCTATCTATCTATCTATCTATCTAAAACAGCACAGTCCTCTAACAGCAATGACAAAAAAGGGTGAAAAGTTTTGGTGTCCCGAAATGCGTGTGCTGCATACACAACTGGACAGACATTTTTTTGGTTTTACTTTTTATTAACTTTTACTCATATCATGGCCAGTTCTGGCCATTTTGAGCAAACATTTCAGGATGGCGAAGTCGCCACCTCCACCTCACAACTACATAAGATCTGCCTTTTAAATCTGAGCCAATCTGTGTTTTCTGGGAGTTAACCCCAAGTAGGAGATAAGTTATAGCTTTCTTCACACTGGGCCCCAGACCTGTTACACACCATGACTAACATTGCACTTGTATGTTGTGAAACACAAGGCCACAATATATTATGGTGCGTGTGTGTGTGTGCCCGCGAGACAGAAAGAGTCGCAAAGCCCCTGCATCATTATACACATTACACCAGACATGTAGTGAACTTTTCAAGTGTCTCCGTCCCCTCAAGAAGTAGCTGCATTGTTACACAAGCTTCATCAGACCTGTAGCAGACTTCACGAGTGGCCATGTGGGCCACTCACTAGGCAGCTGCATCATGCACATATTGCACCGGACACACAGCTGACTTTGTCAGCAGCCCTGCAGTTCACTCATGAAGAAGCTGTATCATCACACACACTGTCCAGAACTCTAGTTGACTTTATGTGTGTCTTTGTTAGTCACTCATGAAGTAGCAGCAATGAGCATAGTGCTTGTCATGGGGTGTAACTATATTACTTATACTATATTATTTATATATGATATTAAACTTATATGTCTGTGCTTTGGGGGTTCACCCATGCTGGTGTGCAAACAAAGAGCACTCAGTAAATGAGAGTGCAGGCAAATGGGCGACACCATAGTTGAGCAACATGGACTGGGTCATCCCCCCAGCCAGACAGCACACAGTGTCTGCAGTATTTTCTGAGGGGGCTATGCCCCCCCTGCACCCCTCCTTCAAATTAATATAAACACCCCCCAGTCACACAAGTTTTGGACAGAGGCAAACAGATACAGCCCCAGCGCTGACAGTACTGAACAATCTGGGATCCAGTACACTGACATAGCACACGCTATAATGACAGTGCTCTGATGATGGCACCCTCCTTGCGGTGCCCTCACAATGGCATACCATGCTTTGGAATGGTACATGGGGTGGGCAGAGTTAGGGTTCAAAACACCCTAACATTACTTTTCTTTACTTTTGTGCCTTTAAGGGAAAACTACATCCTCATATCTTCTAAATGTTATTTGTTTCCATGTCAATAGACAACTCTTTTCATGTAGCTGTTAAGGATGTATGCAAATGCTTTAGTCTGTTTTTACAGTTCATACTAGGCCCTGTTACTGTTCTGGGAGGCTCTATTTCATGGTAGTTGAGATCTCATTGTCCCTGAGAGCTGCATTAGCATATGAGAACATGATGCGTAATCACCCTTTAAACTCCCCAGTATGCCTGTCTGCTTAATAAATCTTAAAAGAAACAAGCTGCAAAAAGGTGTAAAATACCACATATCTACCTTCAGTGAGCTTTGCAAACTATCTGAGTTATAGTGCCATTTTTTCCCCTTTAAACTTCATTCAGTTTATGAGTTTCCAGAGAGTTTTTGCAGGGTATTTGTTCTTTCAGCATATAGATACATGGTATAACTGGGTGATCTGTCATCATGTTCTCATACGCTAATGCAGTTCTCATGGACAATGAGATTTCAACAACCATGAAATGGAGACTCCCAGTGCAGTCACAGGGGCTACCATGAGCACTGAAAACAAACTAAAGGTAACACATATAGCCCTAACAGCAACAGGAAGGGAGTGGTCTGTTGACATGGAAACAAATACAATTTAAATGATATGAGGGTGTAGTTTTTCTTTAATAATATACCTTAACTTGTAAATTAACATAGTTTTTGTAATGATTTTCTTCCTTTTTGAAATAGATGGGGGGCTGGGGGGATACTGGGATGTATAGGGAGAGGTATCACCAGCAGAAAACAGGAAGTTGTTATCCCCCTGTACAGACAGTTGGTGAGACCCCATCTGGAGTACTGCGTCCAGTTCTGGAGACCCCATCTCCGCAAGGACATAGACAGGATGGAGGCAGTTCAGAGGAGGGCAACTAAAATGGTGCAGGGTCTGCAAGAGAAGCCATATGAGGAGAGACTAAAGGAGCTTAATATGTATACCCTTGAGGAAAGGAGGGAGAGGTGGGGACATGATAGAAACGTTTAAGTACCCCAGTGGAATCATCAAAGTCCAAGAGAGTAGCATCTTTCAGAAAAAGAGATATGCAAGAACAAGGGGACACAATTTGAAGATAGAGGGGGGATGACTCAGGGGCAATGTGAGGAAGTATTTTTTCACAGAGAGGGTGGTGGACGCATGGAACAGCCTTCCTGAGGAGGTTGTGGGGTCTAAAACTGTGGGAGAATTCAAGAATGCATGGGACAGACATAAGGCAATTTTTGTGGGGGGTAGGAAGAAATAGGCTGTTGGTTAAATAGGATCTGCAGCTTATCCTCTAGGTAGGGAAATGGGCAGACTAGGTGGGCCAAGCGGTCCTTATCTGCCGACAAAGTCTATGTTTCTATGTAGATACAGGGGGATGGTCTGTCTTTTTGTGGATAACGACAAAATCTTCTACAGGGTGGACACCCAAGATGGTGCGAAGACAATGCGCAGGAACCCAGGAAAATCAGAGGACTGGTCGAATGAATGGCAGCTGGGGTTCAATGCCAAAAAGCGCAAAATGATTCATCTAAGGCATGGAAACCTTGTTGCTGAGTGTAGGATTAGGGAAGTCTTGGGAGTCACTGGGCAAGAAAGGGACCTTAAGATTATTATTTCAAAAGACTTCAAGTTGGCAGTACAGTGTGACAAGGCCGTGGGCAGGTCTAGTGGGATGCTCAGGTGCACAGAGGGGGGCATCACCAGCAGGAAGAGGGAGATTTGTTGTCACTGTGCTGCTCTCTGGTACACCCCCACCTGGAATACTGTGTCCAGTTCTGATGACCATACTTCAGGAAAGACTTAGGGTGGAGGCAGTCCAAAGAAGGGCAACCAAGATGGTGCATGCACTGCAAGGGAGGCCCTCAGTATGTGCACTCTGGAGGACAGCAGAGTGTGACATTATTGAGACCTTAAGTTCCTCAGATGGGTGAACAGAATGTAAGGAAGGAGCTTCTTCTGTAAGATGATGAGCTCCAGAACTAGGAGACATGCAATTAAAATGGACAGGGGAATTTCAGGAAGAATGTGTGGAAATACTTCTTGACACAAAGGATGGTAGAAGCATGGAACAGAATGACAACCGAAGTTGTGTAGTCTAGAATGGTGGAAGTCAAGGCTTCAAGCATGCAAGAGACAGGCACAGGGGCAAATTAGTACAGGAAAAGAGAGGGGGGTGACGTGTCCCTGGAGACCAGTTAGGGTTCACACAGGTGCAACAAGCAGGGAACCCTTGAGCAGACTGGGTGGGACTTGCAGTCCTTTTCTGCTGACAGATTCTAGGTTTCTGTGTAACAGTTTACTTTACATTTGGCCCTGTGGACCATGCGCAAAACAGCTGAAGCTGCATCATCACACAATTGCAACTGATCTGCAGTAGAAGTAGTAGTAGTAGTAGTAAAAATGTTTATTTTTATACAAGATAGCAAACTTTAGGTCCTAGACCTATTTTCAAAGTTGTCCTGTGTCAAAAACAAATTACATTCAATATAACATACAAAAATTCAGACTACATAAAACTAATAAATTATTTTTTACATTATACAAGACAAAAATGTTCAATCAGACCAACAACTAACACATTTATCCACATTTTAAAAACAAGTACATTCATCATAAAATACAGTGCTCAATCCTAATTTAAACTGGGATAGTTTAGTTGCTTTCCTTAATTCAGGGGGAATATTATTCCAAATATTTGCAGTCTGAGCAGTGGATTTTGTTAGAGGCCCACAGCTGCATCATCCCACCGACTGTGACAGATCCACCTGTAGTAGACCTTGAGAATGACCAGTAGCTGCATCATCACAGAGATTTCGCCAGACCTGTAGTAGAATGTAGCAAAAGCTCTATGTCTGGTGGCTAAGGCAGCATGGTGCAGCAGCCCCAGCTGTGGAGGCAAGGAGCCTGGCACTCTAGGGCACAGCACAGCAGCCCTGACTGTGGATACAGGAATAGGGGGCAACAGGTACAGTGTCCCTAACTGTGAGAGTGGGGGGGAGAGGGCAGCAGGGTGCAGCAAACCTAACTATTTGGGCAGGGGACAGAAGGGTGCAGCAGCCCTGATTCTTTAGGCAGGGAATGGAGGCAGCAGGGTGCACAATCCCTGACTGTGTGGGAGAAGACAGTGGGCAGCAGGGTGCAGCAGCCTCTGATGTGGAGCAGAAGGCAGGGAGCATGCGGGGCAGGGGACAGGTGGCAGTAGACTGCAGTTGCCTCAACTGTGGGACAGAGACATGGTGCATTGGGATGCCATACAGTGTTTCTGGTTATACACATATGTGATGTATTTTCACATAGAAACCAGCAAAAACTGAAGTTTGTGAGTTCACAGTACATGTGCTTGAAATACTGTAGTAGTGTGTGACAGGCACCTGTCTGTCGATCTGACATGAAACAAAACTGTTCTGACATGACTGTATTTATGAAGGCTACATCAAAGACACGGTTTCTGTGAATGAACAACATTTAGATTTATTTTATATTCATTAAACAGCCCTGTGTTATATAGTTAGCAAAAAAATCAGAGTTGATTAGAAAGAACTGAGGAGCTGTGATACATACAAGCTGATTCTCATAGAGAAAGATTTTCACTACTTAAATTCAGCATTGAAACTCAAATGATTAGCTTTTTAAAGGAAGAGAATGATAGATATTAAACTGATCTATCTAAACACAAACCAGAGGCTGGGTTTGTAAGAAACCTGGAGAACTCAGCAAACCATTAACTCTACAGTGTGCTACTCTGATTGGGAATCTGAAACAGCAAGCTACTCCAAAGTGATGTCATAGCTCTCTACGCTTGACTGAGAGGACAGAAATAACTCTACTGTTTTCAGCCACTTTAGAGCAAGTTAACACATGCTGATTTAAAGAAAACCACAAAACCAAACAGCATGAAATTTTCAGGAAACACTGATCATGACATGTGTAACCCCAAGGTGGCACTATCCCAAGGGCTACTACCCCTGCCTGCTTGACTACTAACAGGTTGAGGGGCCTAGGTTCTATGGCGGGTGCCTCCACCCAGAGGTCAGGGTTTACAGTAGTTAGACTAACTTGGTCACAGCGCTCCGGGACACAGAGCCCCCCTTTTATTCCTGCTAGTGACCCACACAATACATCATGAGTATCTTCACTACTTACACTTACCCTCAGGACTGGATCCGTCAGCTTGACTCTGGGGACCCACTGTAAAACAAGATGATGCAGTACACTAGCCACAGTACAATACTTTAACATAAACGAATATCACAGTCAATGTAACTCTGCTGAAACAAACATCTGATTTATTTAAAAAGCTGTAACAAGGAAAGGGGAAATCAGGTTAATTAGGTTAGACTCATTAATAATCACAGTACTGTGCACATATTCAGAGTCCCAAAATTTCACTTTACTGGGTACCCAGGATGGTGGGGAGCTAGCCAGAATCGGTGCAGCTGGTTGGGGCCCTGTGATGGAAAAACAATTGCACAATACCCAACTGTAATCCAGAGCCAGATGGCTCAGTTCATAAAGAAAGGAAGGAAAAGAAATCAGATGAAACACTTGCAATTTTGATAAACAGATGGCAGGGAGCTATCCTGATTTGTACTCACAAACTCGATGCCGAAAACTGGCACAGATGGGGTTCTGGATTGCCAGACTCCCTCACACAGCAGGAAGATGAAATTCTACAAGCTAGGCACACAGCTTCGATCAGCAACGGATTCAGTCTGCATACATGCATTTGGCTTTCAGTCTACACCGCACAGGGCAAGCGGACCTGTTTAGCTGTCCTTCACAAGCACTCCACACATTTCTATGTAAAGGAAATTACTATACCAGGCAGCTGCTCTCAGATCCCGATCACACTTACTGCTAACCCAGGAGTTCACACTGCAGCTTCACTTTCCTGACAGACCGAGCGCGATTAAGCAGTTTCTCCAGTCCTCTACAGGGTGAGCCTGGTTCCCACTCGTTCAGCCTCTCATTCCTCTCGGTAGCCACGGATTGAGTCTGAGTCAGAATGGCAACATGCCACCCAAGTTTAGGCCTCCCACACATTTCCCGTGTGAAAACTGTGTAGTGCAGAAGCTCGGAGCTCCTTCTCTTGTCACAGTCACAACAGATCTGCCTCTCCAGACACAAGGCAGGGCATTCCATTCGGGGCAATCGAATCCAACAGAAAAAAATTAAAAATTAAAAATTCGGGCACCACCCAGTCCAATTGGTGGACTCAGTTGTCAATCACTCTAACCTCCCTCTGTTGGTGCAAATAGGCACCAAGGTCCAGAACTTCACTTTCCAGAATTACCAGCTATAAGTCTTATGGCAAGCCAGCTCCCAAGAGAGTCCTGATTCTGGTTGGTCTGCAAAAACTCCATTTTAGAGGCCCCCCCCTTGCACTGATTGGATCTATTCAGCAGTTCAGATCCAAAATCGAGGGGCAAAACACACAGAGTCCCAGCTGCAAGAAAGGTAGGTTAGACAAACTACATTTCCACTAATACTCTAAATGATTTCTGGCCAACAGTTACATCTTTGAAAAGTGCTCACTCTGCCCACTTAGCGACAGCAGAAACAGAGCGATTTGTCAGCGGCTTGACTGGGACTCGAGTAGGGAAACACACAGTCCCCCTATACAAACTAATTATGTCTGCAAGCAGACAGCTCTTAAAGAGACAGTACGTGGAGGCTCAAATAGCACTCACTTGGAACCACATTTAAACAGCTCAGACGCCGAACACCACTTAGGCTTGGAACATTTAGCCAGCTCCTGGAAGACCTTTGGGAAACCCCATTTGCAGGGGGGGTTACACCCTTCCTGGCCTGAAAAAGCTTGATGTCACATTAAGTAGACACCCTTAAATCACTTTAAGGCAGAACAGTTTAAACTTGCATCCCTTTTAAACAACAATCAGCATATTAAACTTTAGTTATATACACTTGCACTGTATTATACATTCTATTACTGATTATGCAACAGTACACCTACAAACATTTTAACTCAGGTCATTACTTCCTGCACATGAAACCTGGATAGAGGGGGCCCTTCCCTATCAGCTACCTTGGGGCTGGAGGGGGCAGGAGCACCATACTCAGAGGGCAATACAAGTAATCTGGAGTTATTTCCCAGGCTTAGTTTGGGCAACGAGCTCGGGGTCACATACACTCCCTTATGGACCACATTAAGGGGCGGGTCCACAGGTCTGCCCAGGGACTCGTAACTTAACCATACTACAGGCCTCACCTCTCGACCAGTCCCTCTAGGGGGAATGGTTACAGTCTCTGCACGGTTAGACTCACTTTCAGCACTGTCTGTACTCGCTGGGGGGGTCTCCCTTGGGGCAGAGAGGCTAGAACTTGGGGCACTTTCAGCTCCAGGATTTGCAATCTCTGAGTCCACAACACTTGGCTCACCTGGGGAGGCTCCTGACACTGGCAGTAAACTACCAGGGCACTCAACACACTGTTCTTGTTCTGGCGTATCACCAGTTTGTCCCAGTTCATCATTCTCTTCCTCTGAAAACTCGAGCAGTTCAACCATGCACAATGATTCCATATCATCTGACTTGATGCTTTACACTTCACTTTCTGGGAGCATTGGCTCCAGGGACAAAGCTGGGGACTCAGACAGTCCAGAAGGCCCAGCTTCAGCTCCAGGATTGACTAGGGGATTGCCCCAAAACAATTGACTCAGTTCGTAAGAGGAGTAGTACCCAAAGTTGCACTCACTTTCCTCTGACATGGACTGACAGTCATTTTCAACTGGGACTTGTTGCAGGGAACACTTTAACACAGCATCTGTAGGTGCAGACTTTCTTTGCTTCTGCTTAACAGCAGCTCGGGTCACTGGTCCAGAGGGAGCACTTTCTGGGGGCTCAGACTCAATCAAGATTTGTCCAATGGGCAGTAAATGATTTCTATGCATTGTTTTAACATCTTTTGAATTATTCTCAGGCCTTACTTTGTACACAGGCAGATCATCTAGTTTGCCCACTACAATGTGAGGGAGATGGTGCCCTCTGTCAGCAATCTTATGTTTGCCATGCAGTCCCAGATTTCTTAGCAATACCCTATCTCCCTCCTGGAGTTTCTGTGCTTTCAGCTTTTTATCATACCTTTCCTTGTTGGCCAGATTTCTTTTGGCAGTCATGGTTTGAGCCAGTTGGTACGCATGATTTAGCTGGGCCTTTAACTTTTGCACATACTGTAAACAGTTGTCAGCTCGAACCCCATCAGGAGAAACTCCAAAACATACATCTACCAGCAGTCGAGCTTCTCTTCCAAACATCAGGCGGTAGGAGGAGAACCCAGTAGCATCACTTTTGGGCATGTACCAGGGTGCTAATTTGTTGGCTCCATCTAGGCTTGTCCTTTGGGTGAAGGGTGCCTAGCATATCGGGCAAAATACGGTTGAAACGTTCAGGCTGTGGGTCCTCCTGGGGGTGGTAAGGGGTGGTTCTGGACTTTCACACTCCCCACAGAGAAAGCATCTCTTTGATCAGACGACTCTCAAAGCCTCTCCCTTGATCAGAATGGATTCTTGGTGGAGCCCCATAGTGAACAAAAAAATTTTCTACAAGTACTTTTGCCACAGTGGATGCCTTCTGGTCCTTGGTGGGAAAAGCTTGGGCATATCTCGTAAAATGGTCAATGACCATTAGCACATTACTAATGTTTCTTTGATCTGACTCCAAACTCAGAAAATCAATAAAGACCAGCTCCATGGGTGCATTGGTGGTGATGTTAACAAGGGGGGGCAGCCCTCTGGGGTAAAGCTTTCCTTTGTAAGCAGCAACTACAAGTTTGAATGTGTTGCTCAACATCAGCTCCCATCTTAGGCCAATAGAATCTGGATCTCACCAAGTCAAGTGTTCTGTCTATACCAAGGTGCCCCATGTGGTTGTGTAAGGACCTCAGTACTGAGTCTCGAAAGGCAGTGGGCAGCACTAGTTGTTGTTTGTCTATTTGTCCCCCTCTGTCTACTGTTTCTCTGTATAACAGTCTATTGAACAGTTTCAACTTAGGGCCTTCCTTGTATAACAGTGCAGTTCTCAAATCAGTGGAGCGTAATTTGGACACGTCTTTCCCTGCATAGAGGGCCTCTCAAGCTGATTTGATCATGGGATCTTGGGATTGAGCCACCGGAATACTGTCATTGTCCAGCTGAAGCAGTGCACCAATGTCTATTGCAGAAAAGTGGCAATAAGCAGCAGGTATGCAATTCTCAGAGGGTCCCAAACAATCCACCACACAGTCTACTGCGTCCGTGGACATTTGTTCCTCCCTGTCAAACTTCTGGCAAAGTGCTCGAATATCAGGTTCTGACAGTCTGCTCCAGTCATTCTGGGGAACAAGCCTCCGGGAGAGAGCATCAGCATCTATGTGGTTCAGGCCTGCTCTGTATTCAACAGAATAGTCATATGTATGTAGTAGATAATGCAGAAAGCCACGTATGGCCAGTGGCATCCAACTTAGTTCAAGTCTGCACATAGGTCAAAGGATTATTGTCAGTTTTTACTAGTATCTTAGCCCCATACAAGTACTCGTGGAACTGGTCAACAATAGCCCAATTCAAAGCTAGGAACTCTAAGTTATGTACAGGATAGTTCTTTTCGGATGGGGTCAGGCTGCTATTGGCAAAGGCCACTGTCTCAGGACATTCTCATGCTCTTGGTACAATACAGTCCCCAAGCCTTGCAAGCTAGCATCAGTGTGCAAGACATAGGGCTTCACTGAATCTGCATAGGCAAGGACAGGAGCATGGGTAAGTTGATGTATAATCTCATGAAAAGCAGCTTCACACTCAGGTGTCCATCTGGCTCCAAATATTTCATTGGACGGAAATACACTCTCTCAGGCTCAGAAGAAACTGACCTCTTGTATTTTTTGTGGGTAGGAGGGTAACCTTGAGTAAGGTTAAGTAAAGGGTGGATCACTCTTGAATAGTCCTTGATGAAACACCAATAACCACAGAAACCCAGGAATCTTTGCAGTTCTTTTAAATTTTGGGGCTGTGGCCAAGTAGTCAAGGCCTCAACTTTGCTCGAGTCGGCCTCTATCCCTTCAGTAGAGACTATGTGCCCCACATACTTTACTGATGTTTGAAAGAATTGATACTTATCAAGGGACAGTTTAAGGACAAAGTCTTCCAGTCGGTCAAACACCTTAAACAATCTGCTCTCATGTTCCTCCAGTGAGCTGCCAAACACAATAACATCATCTAGGTATACCAGGCACTCTAACAAGTTCATGTCCCATACCGCACGTTCCATTAGTCATTGAAAAGTGGCTGGAGCACCGGAAATCCCTTGAGGCATCCTCATGAATTCATAGAAACCAAGCGGACAGATAAAGGTTGTCTTTTCACGGTCTTCTGGAGCCATCTGGACCTGGTAGTACCCACTGCAAAGATCCAACACTGAGAACCACTTACTACCGTTCAGGCAGTCCAAAGCATCTTGAATGTGTGGCATTGTATACTGATCAGGGATAGTCCGACGGTTTAAGGTGCGATAATAAACGCACATCCTCACAGTCCCATTCTTTTTCCTCACTACCGCAATGGGAGAAGCATATGGGCTTCGGGATTCTTGTATTACACCAGCAGCCAACATCTCTTGCAAATGTCATCTCACATCGTCTATGTCAGTAGGGGCCAGACGTCGAGACCTCTCATGAAAGGGCCTATCATCCTGCAGCTGGATATGGTGTTCGGCCCCCTGCACACAACCCACATCCCACTCTTTTAGAGAAAACACCTGCTCCCTTTGTGCAAGTTTCTTACTGATCCTCACTTTCCATTCTGCTGGCAACGGGGAATCACCGAAATCGAACAAGTCAGGCATTACTCTATCACTTTTTCCCGAACTCTTGTTACTGGGTAGCACAGCAGTATCCGCACAGTGCACAGTAGCAAGGGTGCAGCCTCGGTTTACTCGGATCTCCCTGTCAGACACATTGTGAACTTGAACCATCACTCTTCTGGCAAAAGCATGGGCTCTAGCAGGCAGAATACTTGGTTTGACCAGCAGCCCCTCGGGCAGTTTTCCAACTCCTGGTGCATCCAGCATTAATATTTTGTTCTTGACATTCTTTTTTATGTAGACCTCTCCTTGTAGAACACACTGAGCATTTGGTGCCAAAAGCAAAGATTCAGGATCCTTCTTCCAGACAACCCCAACTGGTTCCTCTGGTTCCATTCTATCAGCATTTCTCTGTGCCTCATAGACCTTTTTAATCAAGGCCGGAATTCTTAGAGCTCTGCCAGTCCAGGACTCTTGTTTTTCATAACACAACTGCGCCAGTCGCCCAAACATATGTGCATTAGTTCCAATCAACAACGGGACCCCATCATACAATCCAGTAGGGGGACACACTAAGGCTAGGGTCTCCACTTGCTCTGCCACTCCAGCCACAGAAGTGGGAAAGGACAACCAAATTCAGATATAGCCAGAGTAGGGGGAGGCCTTCTCACTCAAGCCCCACACATGTAGCCCTTCCAGGGGTTGCAGGGGTACATTAGACAAATGCTTCTGATACCAGTCCTGGAACATGACTGTCACTTGGGAGCCACTGTCTAGTACAGCTCTAGTGGATACCCCATTCACTTTCACAATAGTCTCCATAGAGGGACCCACCACCTCGGACCATTCAGGAGGCAATACTTGGGATGTCGCTCGGGCATTGGCCCTGGTGGCAAAACTTTTCCAGTTGGCTCCCCCTGGTGACCGGGTACAGGTTTTGCGATGCCAGGCCACTAACCTGCTGGTAACTTTCCTCAAGTTCTCTGGCAGCCGACAATCAGACTGAAAGTGTCTATTCTCCCCACAACGGTAGCAGAACTTAGTATCTCTGTTGTCCTTGGAGGGAGGGGGATCTCTTATCTGGGCAGATATCTTGGGGGCTCTACATAGCTCTTCTTGAACTGGGTGTTAACCCCATTGGATCTCTGGTTCTCCACTTCTATTGGGGGTGAAAGCAGCCCATTGCAGCTCCCTCACCATCTCTCTTAAGTCCTTAATTTTTGCTCTCAAGATGCTCTCCATCCGGGTATCAGGGGAAATGACATGCACTCCCACTCCACTTTTAGGTTCAGGGGGAGTTTGATACAGATCCTGTTCCCAGTAGGTCTCAGTCAACCCCTTAATCAACCCTCTCAGCTGTTGAGTCTCATCTGACTCACTCTTCTCAAGGGTCTGACAAGGATTCACAGCCCCAGCATAGGATTCCCACCCCTCTTCATCAGTTTCAATTTCCTGAATCTCTCTCATCAATTGGCAATACTCGGGAGGGTCGGCACTCCTGTCTTGCAATTTGAGTTTCAGCAATATTACACTTGAAAATCTGGCTGACTTCAATACATGGTCTAATCGGACCTGGTTTAGCATTTGGGCAGACACTTCCCCTTTTCGGTGGGCCTTTTGCAAAGCCCTCTCCATTCTAGTAACAAAAGTAGACAATTTCTCATTTCTCCACTATTTAGCTGACTTGAACTTCCATAATAGATCCTTTCCAGTTTCAGTGCTGCCAAACACCCCCTCTAATGTGGAAAGATATTCTGCTGCAGTGGCCTCCAGACTAGTGGCCCATAGAAATCGAATGGCTTCCAGTGCAGGACCCCTCAAACTTTCTATCAACCATTTCCTCTTTTCCCCCTCGGAGCACTGCCACTCTTGCACTAAAGGGGCAGCATAGTCCATCCAGGTCTCCAAATCATTTTCCCCTGAAGGCACGGGAACAGTACTGGAGAAGAGTCTCAATCTCTGATAGGAATCTAGTTGAATGGGAGGAATAACCATAGGGTGGGGCTAGTATGGAGCTCTTAGAGGACCCGGGAGATGTACCTGAGGATGGCAGTGGAGTGTGGTTGCCTGAGATGTCTAATACCTTTACCAATTCCTGAGTAGTTCTCCCTTCTACGGCTAACAGTTTGAACAGTTTGTCCTTAAAACTATTAGTCTTAGGGGACCCACCCGAGGTGGCCAAACTACTACGTGTGTGAATAACCCTCCATTCCTTCTGGGCACCTTCGGGCAAAATCACGAGGGGCACCCTCTCAGGGTCTATCAGAACACTGCATGAAAGCAGCACTTGCAGGGTTTGTTCGAGCAAGACAGCATATCGCCCTTTTACTTCCACCTTGCCCATAAATTTGACACGTTCTATAGTGGAGACAATGTCAGCGCTTTTAATCCCCAATGGGATATCCAACAATAATACAGCCCTTTGGGAGTCCAATTAATCAGCTTCACATCATCCCATCAATTTGTGTACCATCATCTTAAGAGGGTCGAGTTTTAACGTGGGCCTGGTACCCCCTCCATCTTCTCCTTTAAGTTAGACATAATGGGGTACTTCCTTCAATCGGCCACTAGAGGATGTTAATCCCAGCGGTGCCTCCAAGATGTAACCCCCAGGTGGCGCTATCCCAAGAGCTACTACCCCTGCCTGCTTGACTACTAACAGGTTGAGGGGCCTAGGTTCTATGGTGGGTGCCTCCACCCAGAGGTCAGTGTTTACAGTAGTTAGACTAACTTGGTCACAGCCCTCCGGGACACTGAGACCCCCTTTTATTCCTGCTAGTGACCTACACAATACACCATGAGTATCTTCACTACTTACACTTACCCCCAGGACTGGATCTGTCAGCTTGACTCTGCGGACCCCCTGTAAAACAAGATGATGCAGTACACTAGCCACAGTACAATACTTTAACATAAACGAACACCACAGTCAATGCAACTTTGCTGAAACAAACAGATCTGATTTATTTAAGGAGCTGTAACAAGGAAAGGGGAAATCAGGTTAATTAGGTTAGACTCATTAATAATCACAGTACTGTGTGCATATTCAGAGTCCCAAAATGTCACTTTACTGGGTACCCAGGATGGTGGGGGACTAGCCAGGATTGGTGCAGCTGGTTGGGGCCCTATGATAGAAAAACACTTGCACAATACCCAATTGTAATCCAGAGCCGGATGGCTCAGTTCAGGAAGAAAGGAAGGAAAAGAAATCAGATGAAACACTTGCAATTTTGATAAACAGATGGCAGGGAGCTACCCTGATTTGTACTCACAAACTCGATGCCGAAAACTGGCACAGATGGGGTTCTGGATTGCCAGACTCCTCACACAGCAGGAAGATGAAATTCACAAGCCAGGCACACAGCTTCGATCAGCAACGGATTCAGTCCGCATACATGCATTTGGCTTTCAGTCTACACTGCACGGGGCAAGAGGACCCGTTTAGCTGTCCTTCACAAGCACTCCACACATTTATATGTAAAGGAAATTACTATACCAGGCAGCTGCTCTCAGGTCCCGATCGCACTTACTGCTAACCCAGGAGTTCACACTGCAGTTTCACTTTCCTGACAGACCAAGCACGATTAAGCAGTTTCTCCAGTCCTCTGCAGGGTGAGCCTGGTTCCACTCATTCAGCCTCTCATTGCTCTCGGTAGCCGCAGATCGAGTCCGAGTCAAAACGGCAACGCACCGCCCGAGTTTAGGTCTCCCACGTGCTTCCCGCGTGAAAACTGTGTAGCGCAGAAGCTCGGAGCTCCTTCTCTTGTCACGGTCACAACGGATCTGCCTCTCTAGACACAAGGCAGGGCATTCCATTCGGGCACCACCCAGTCCAATTGGTGGACTCAGTTGTCAATCACTCAACCCTCCCTCTGTTGGTGCAAATAGGTGCCTAGGTCCAGAACTTCACTTCCCAGAATTACTGGCTATATGTCTTATGGTAAGCCGGCTTCCAAAAGAGTCCTGACTCTGGTTGGTCCACATAAACTCCATTTTAGAAGCCCCCCCTTGCACTGATTGGATCTATTCAGCAGTTTAGATCCAAAATGGAGGGGCAAAACACAGAGTCCCAGCTGCAAGAAAGGCAGGTTAGACAAACTACATTTCCACTAATACTCTAAATGATTTCTGGCCAACAGTTACATCTTTGAAAAGTGCTCTCTCTGCCCACTTTGAGATGGCAGAAACTGAGCGATTTGTCAGTGGCTCAAGCAGGACTCAAGCAGGGAAACACACAGTCCCCCCCATACAAACTAATTATGTCTGCAAGCAGACAGCTCTTAAAGAGACAGTACGTGAAGACTCAAATAGCACTCACTTGGAACCACATTTAAACAGCTCAGATGCCGAACACCGCCCAGGCTTGGAGCATTTAGCCAGCTCCTGGAAGATCTTTGGGAACCCCAATTTGCAGTGGGGTTACACCTGGGACTTAAAATTTAGCTTTTCAAACTTTTCTTAAAAATATGTAAAAACCATTGCACATGTTCTTTAAGCAGCTGTATGGTCACACAACTGGGCTGGATCTGTAGCTGACATCGTGAGCAGATATGTTTAAAATAAGACTTCACTGGCAGATCACGTGATGCGTTTGGCAGGCTAGCCACAGCTCCTCTAAGCTCCCGCTCCACCTCTGTTAAATTAAGCCAGATTAACTACTTCCAAGCCAACTTTCACCGATCTTACCTGATCAATAGAAATTTTAAGCGAGCGGGGTGCTCCTGGAGGACTCGAGTTTGTTGCCGGAAACCTAAAAGCCGAAATGGAGCGGAGATGAGGCGGCCTTCCCTAAACACACGTCTACGGGTCTCACCGGACAAACAGGCCAAGAAGGCAAGCAACACCAACAAACACCTCGGCCAAACACTTATGCCCTCGCATCAACTCCACTCTCGAGGAGTGCTTTTAGAAGAGATGCAACCCTTCAAAGAATCGCTGTCTGAGCTAACGCTCGAGCTGAAGAACCTCCATAGCGAGATGTCTAGTACAAGGCAGTGAGTTACAGATAATGAGGCACGCATCCACTCGATCGAGTCTTGGCGAGATAAAACAGAGCCAGAGCTGGTCAAATTGAGGCAGCAAGTTGCCAAACTACAACAGAAAACGGAAGACCTAGAAGGTCGTTGCAGGCGAAACAAAATTTTGATCCACGGGCTCTCAGAGGGCGCAGAAGGCTCTTCACCCATCACCTTTATACAATCGCTGTTTGTGAAGATTGTGGGTCCTTCACCCGCGACAACCCTACATATATAATTGAAAGGCGCACAGGTCACTGATTAAAACTAGAAATATCAGCCCCCTAGACCCATAATTATAAGGGTGCTGAATTATTTGGAGCTGATTGGCATATTCTGCTGAAAGTGAAGGAGCTGCATTCTATTACCTGGAAGGGAAAAAGTTGCGCATAACCCAGGATTTACCACTTGAAACCCGCCAAAGGCGAGCTGCCTTTCATCCTGTGGTCAGCAAACTGATTGCTGCAGGTATTAATTCAGAATGACCTACCCTGCACGCCTTCAAGTCTCGTAGAAGGAGGTGGCACTCATACGAGGCAGTGTTCCATGCTCAGGAAGATCTTGCTCAAAAGCTCCTCTTTATTTAAAACCCCTGAGGCAACACACCAATTAATGATCTTAGGAAGGATGTGTTAGAGATCCATGTGAAATTCTGGCCTGCTTCACCTTAGACGTTACTACACTACCTTACAGACTATTCCCCTATTTCTGCAGCTTTTACCTGATGCATGGGAGAAAGAAGATAATCCTATGCAGCCTTGCCGGGTTGCTCAACCATAATCGATTCTGGTGGGTCTGGTTGAGCGCCATGCTTTAATCCTGGATGGCGCCGAGATTTACTTAAGGGAGAACCTGTCCTTCAAGGTTGTAGTTTCCTGAGAGACCCGACACCGTGTTACACTACCACGCCTCCAGTCCTTTGAAAATTTGAGTCCCCAGGGAAACATCAAGCCTCAGCTGTAATGGCTCTATCGGTTTTACCTGAATATGACTATATGATCCTAAATTAGGTTAATCTGACACATTAGGCCTTAGAACTTAGCTATGACTATGGCAAAATGGTTCCTATTTTATTCTGCAGTTGATTATACAAACTCGAATTAGCCCTTAGACAAATAAACAAAAACATTTTTTTTTTTTTTTTACGCTTAAAGGCTGATATGATGGTGGACTTGGGGTGGAGGGAGGGGGATGGAATGGGGCTGTTCACATCCAACCACACGCACTGGAGAGAAGGGGGGTTTTCCTAGCCACCTCCTAGACGGGTTTACTTTCTTCACAGGAAGTTAAGAATTCAGCCTACCAAAATTATTGTGGGCAGATGCCATGGGCTATATCACCCTAATTTTTATTTTGATTATTGTTACCGATCTGACTCAAGTATGTCTGTGAGGGGGGAATGTGCTAGGGCGTTAAAAGAAATAGCTGTAAATGAAGCCACTATTAAGGGGTTACTACAGGGGATCAAGAGCAGTGAGTTTATTGTATATAGTTGCAAGTGGGTTAAATCAGACAGAGGAGGGGGAAAATGGTTTCGACTCAATTTAAGATGTGTTGTAGTTTCTTTTATGGGGATTTCCTGGGGTGAGAGGTGTGTTTACTGTTTGGGGGGTTTGTCAGTCAATTGCAAGATACAGTTGAATTTCTGTAATTATGTTGTCGAGCGGACATAATTATGGGGGAGCGCTGTCGTGCATACTTTGGGGTCATCTAGGCTACAGGCTATGCAAACTATGATAGGAAGGGATGGCATATAACTTTAAAAAACTTGTTACATGGAATGTGAGAGGGGCCCGCGGACCCACTAAGAGAGCACAAATACTTAAACATTTGGCTCTGTTACAAGCCAAATCACTTTTATCCAAGAAACCCATCTCCTACCGAATGAAGCTACTAGCTATGGTGAGAAAAGAAGTTGGACAAGTTTTTGCTTGGGCATGTACTCTAATACGTGGGGAACAACTATCCTCATACACCGCTCAATAGCATTTCAAGCTAAAACTACTATTACAGACCCTGCAGGGAGATATACGTTAGTGCACGGTCTTCTAGATCACACTGATGTAGTACCAGGGAGTATATATGGTCCTGTTGGGGGGCGCCCAGATTTCTTCATAACCCTACTAGACAAGTTACGGGGGTTTATGTCTACTCCGATGATACTTGGTGGAAACTGGAATCTGCCCCCCATGCAGGACTTAGATAGATCTAACTCCCCACTTAAGCCCCTTTCTATTGCTCAAAAGCGCTTTCAGACTTTATGGATTCGCCGGGTTATGTGATCCGTGGAGATTGCAAACCCATCAGCTCTTTTCACCTTCCAGTCTATGGTACATTCCACATGGTCCAGACTGGATTATATATTATTTAGCAATCCCTTTTTGCATGGCATGTATAATTCCGGTATAGAACCTATAGTCATATCGGATCATGCAATAGTATGGGTGGATATGGTACTAGACAACAGTCCTCACAGAGACCCGGTTTGGCGGCTAAACAACCAACTCCTGAAAGATGACTATACGGTCACTAGAGTATCAGATCTGATTCAAACATTTTTTATCCATAATCAAGGTTCAGTTACACGGGCCGATCATGAGTGGTGTGCACTAAAGTGTTATTTGAGAGGAGAATTTATCCGATTGGCTTCCACACGCAAAAGGAAGAATGAGGCCAAAGCTCTCATACTCCTGGCTCAGATCAAAGCACTTGAGTACTCCCTCTCCTGCTCTTCCTCACAGGACACCTTGAAAACACTTCTGCATCTAAGGAATCAATACTCCCTTTTGCTTCAAGAAAAAGTCGAATTTGCCATTTTGAGATCTCGTGCAAAATATACTGAGCAGGGCGGAAGGGCAAGTCACCTTTTAGCCTTGCGACTAAGAAAACTAGAAACCTCTAGGCTTATAAATTTGATTGAGGACTCCACTGGGGAAATTAAAACCCACCCCAGAGATGTGGTATCGGCACTTAGGCACTATTTTTCCTCATTATATAACAAAGCCACCTCCACCCCCTCCTCAAACGAGATGCTGAATTACTTAGCAGCAATTCCCCTGCCGTCTCTTTCTCCCGGGCAACAAACATTATTAACTTCCCCTATCTCCATTCAGGAGATATTATTAACTATCAAAGATTTAGCGCCAGATAAAGCTCCTGGTCCCAACGGCCTATCTCAAATCCTTTTATAAGCGGTTCGCTAAAGATTTAGCACCGGGTTTGCTCCGTCTATATCAATACCTGCTCTCAGGGAACATACAAAATCCAACGCTCTCAGAAGCCCTTATTATCCTTCTCCTTAAACCAGGTAAACCTGCACATCTTCCAACAAGTTACCGTCCTATTTCCTTATTAAACTGCGATATTAAAATCCTAGCCAAAATATTAGCCAAGAGGGTGGAGATGGTCTGGACCTCTCTACTCAGCCCTAAGCAAATAGGTTCTGTTGCCAACAGAACTCCGGCAGACCATCATCGCAAACTTCAGTACATTATTAATACAGCAAAATCTTCCCTCACTCCAATGGCCCTAATTTCCCTAGACGCAGAAAAGGCATTCGATAGGGTAGACTGGATGTTTCTCTGACAACACTGCAAACCATGGGTTTCCTTTATTTATTAGATGGATCCAAGCTGTATTCCTCACCTAGAGCTAGGCTATACTGCAATGGGATCCTATCTGACTTTTTTCCCCTCACCTCAGGCACACGACAGGGTTGTCCACTCTTCCCTTTTCTATTCAGTTTATACCTTGAGCCCCTTCTCAGGTGTTTAAACCTATCCCCATTAATTGTCGGCATTCCCATAGTCAATAACACTGCCAAAATTTCAGTTTTTGCTGATGACATCCTCCTTCACCTTTCCAACCCAGTTTCCTCACTAGAAGAAGCTTTGACAATAATTAAGGATTTCAGTAAATACTCGAACTATAAACTCAACAGTAACAAAACAGAAATTTTCCCTCTTAACCATATTACGCACAGTTCAAATTTCACCCATTTTGGGATGAAATGGGCTTCACGATCCATAAAGTACTTAGGGATCCACATTACCTTAAGCCCTTCCTTATCGCGGAAGCTAAATCTGGAGGACTTATGGCATGATATCCAACAAGACTTAACAAGATGGAGCAAACTTCCACTATCGTTCTGGGGCAGAATTAACGCCATCAAGATGAATGTGCTTCCCAGAATTTTCTATCCCCTGAATATGCTGGACATGTGGTTACCAGTATCTTACTTTCAACGTATTCATTCAGGAATTAATTTATTTATTTGGAATAACAAACCCACCAGAAAATCCTATCATAAGTTATCTCAATCTAGGGACTTTGGTGGACTCCGTCTCCCTAATTTTCTACTATATTATTGGGCCTTGCACCTGTATAAATGTGGTAAATGGTTATCCTTCTCTGATCCCCGTGCCCGTCATGGATACACTCTAGCATGGTTGCAGGAGGAGTTAGAGCTCTTGAAAACCTATAACATAGCTCCAATGTCCCTCTTTTATATATCAAAAAAAAACATACCCAAAACTTTTCAGTCCCTGCCACTTGGGACCTCTCTCAGGGTTATCTCACAGTTTTTTAGATATTTCAAGGTCTCTCCAACTTTTGATTTCTCTCAGCCCATCTGTGCAAACCCTAACCTGCAGATAGGTAATTCTATGATAGCCAGAGGATGGATACCTGCTCTTTCTGAATGTAAGGTGGCGGATCTTTATTCATCAGATCGCATGTTAACCACAGATGAAATCTTAACAAAATTTGGGTGGCCGGCAATGGCTACTTTTAAAGTCACTCAGTTAATACACCTTTTAAGCAGAATGTTTGGACGTGAAACCAAAGTCTCTCAACTTGCCGATTTTCTTTATCAAATTTCCTCAATAGTTAATAAACCGCATGGCATCTCTAAGCTGTATAGTCTACTCCATACATTCCCAGAAATCCCACCAGCTACTGGCTTCAAAATCTGGCAAAGTCTCTATCCGAATGGAAATATCAACTGGCAAAGTATATGGAGAGACATATATTTATCACACCCAAGACAGATATAGGATAACACAGTATAACATTCTAAGCAACCTTTACTACACTCCTGTTAAACTGGTACAAATGAGACGCATATCTTCTGCAATATGCTCCAGATGTAACAAAGAAGAGGGTACATTATTACACATTTTGTGGTCGTGTGATTTGGTATCCCCTCTGTGGAAACAAATAGAATCAACTCTAGATCCACTATTAGGGTTGCGCGGATTGTTTTCCCCCAAAACTTGCATTTTTGGTGATTACTCCGCAATCCAGGTAAAAGAAAAAAGATACCACCTGGTGTTAATATCAATGGCGGTCAAAAAGCTGGTACTCAGACATTGGAAAGACCAAATTACTTTATCATACACGGAGTGGTTGCATGAACTGTCTTTTGCACTCCGTGTTGAACATCTAATAGCCCAAGTGAACCACCGTCAATCCTCCTTTATGAAAAAATGGGGAAAATTATATACTGTTTACTTGAATTGATATTCAGACTTAAGGTGGGTTGCGGGCCCCTCTACGACTCTCATTTCCTTCTAATTTGCCTCTTCCTACACTACCCCAAGCAGGAAGAGAACATCATTATAATAATTGGGTCTTTCTTCTCTTCTTCTTCTATCCTTTCTATACATGGCCCATTGTATTTTCTTTACCTGAACAATACTATAGCCATATGAACAGCAGTCTGTATGCACCACAGCGCAGGGAGGGGGGAGAGCAGGGGTTGGGGGATGTGTATAACTGTTAATTCACTTCTAGTTTGCTTTAATGTATCTGGAATGTTGTTTTCCAGTTCTCTCTCCTTCTACTTTTCTCTATCCAGGATGCCTTTTAAAATATTGTCAACTTTCCTGTTGTGTCTTAATAATGTCATGATTTTATTAAGTAATAAAACATATCAAATAAAAAAAAAAAGACTTCACTGGCAAAGTTGGTGTGAAGTTGGGAATTTTGCACTACATGTAGTGTACTGAAGTTCCTGACTTCTCCCTCAATTTCACAAAGTATTTTCTGCTTCTGTCACCCCTCCGGAACATTGGTTAAGATTCCCTACCCCTTAGATGGTTTGCCAACTATCTCTCGGGCCGTCTTTAGCAAGTAAAGGCAGAAGGGGAAGTTTCTCAATGAAAACCCCTGTTGAGAGGTGTACCACAAGGCTCCATTCTAGGTCCCTTGCTCTTCACTATTTATATTAACAATATAACTGCCCTCCTCTCCAACTGCCATCTCCTAGCTTAACCTTCCTACTATCTGCCTAACACAGACTGCTCGCCAGAGGCCACGTGTAACCCCTGAATAAACTATATGCAAAGTACTACCAATTGCTTACATGGCATGATGATAACCATGCCTGTACCCATGCCTGCATCCACTGCTTTTTTTTTACTGTGCCTGTAAGCCATGCCTGTATCCACTGCTTTTCTTTTACCATGCCTGTATCCACTATTTTTCTTTACTGTAACCACCTCATGATGTAACTCACAATGCCGCAAATGTTCCTTATGTCCTTGTTCATTCTTATAACTTGTATTGTTATCCCGGGTCGCCCCTGAAAAAGGGAACTTCGGGGCTCAGTGGGCCTACCCAGTCACCAAAATTTGATAAATAAATAAATAAATAGGTGCCTCCATGAAAGAAGAACAAATACACCTATTCTCGGATGACATGGTGCTTTACGCTAGTAGCCCCTCCCTTGATGCTGCCTTCAAAATGAATTCAATCTGCTGCAGCTTCAGCTTCTAAACCAGAAGTTACTTCTAAATGCAAAAAACAAAACAAAGCAATGTTCCTCTCGCCCTTTCATCATAGATTAAATCCTGCTACTGCCATCTTAGGTGAGCAGTTTGAGTACATAACAAAGTTCAAGTATCTGGGGGTCTGGTTAGATCATAGACTCTCCTTCACTTACCATGTAGAAGAGTTGGCAAAGAAACTTAGACAAATACTTGGTCTGTTCTATAGGATCAATAATTTCCTTTAAAGTGATGCTAAGCTGAAACTGGTTCAAGCTACCTTCCTTTCCTTACTAGATTATGCAGACTTCCTATGCAGTCAGGGTCCTGCTGGTGCACTAACCAAACTCGACATGCTTTATCACAGAGCCGTAAGATTCATCACGGGTCTTCCATACTCTACCCATCACTGCGTCCTGTATACGGCAGTGGGATGGTCATCCCTAGGTTATAGACGACAAAAAAACACTGCAGTTTGGACCTACAAAGCTATCACAAATAAACTGCCCCATTATATCTTTGTCTGTTTATCATTTTGCACTCTTGGAAAGTATGCCCTGAGAAGTACCTCCTTAATTTACTTATATGTATATAAGGCAAAATCTCGTATTGGCAGAGCAGCCAATAGCTATGTGCTTCCTCAAATGTGGAACAAGCTGCAAAAGACCGTGAAACTAACTCACCTCATCAGCTTAGCAGCTTTTAAATCACTATATTTACATCATAACAAGAAATCCGGTGCCTGTTTCCCCTGACCCATGACTTTCTAATAAATTTCAGTGCACTCCAAGTTACCGCTGTTATAGGGTTGGTCTTATCTAACAATTGGCTCTTTCCCTCTCCCCTTCCTTTTTCCACATCTGTCTTCTCCACACTCCACTGACCCTGGCTTCAGCCCTAAACTCCAACCCCTTCTTACAATCTCTTATCTCTTCGTGCCCTCACTAGGTCTGAACCATCTAATCTCTAGCTCTTGTGGCTGTCTGTACTTTATGCCTTCTTGCCTATTCCTTTCCCTCTGCCCCCTGCCTTTATCCTGCTGGTAACACGGACCATCTAAAATCCCTCCCTTCTAAAAGTCACAGAACGGTCTAGCAATGTGATGCTTGTCCCTTATACTGGATCACTATATATTATTTTACATTGTGTTTTGTTTATAATTTGGTGCGTCCTTTGACTTGTATATTACTCGCATACATGCAACATTGTGTCTGATTTAAAACCTGCTGTGTCTCCTGACCTATACATATTTTACTGTCAATGCTTCCTGCTGATACTTATTGTACATACTGCATTTTTGTAGTATACTGTGTATAATGTTTTTCTTGACAAATCCAGGTCCACCTCGAAAATGACAGTGATTGCCTGGTTAAATAAAGATTTTGATTGACTGACTGATTGAAAGACACCTTTCATAAATGTCATCCATCCCCACCCACAGTGGAACAGCATCCCTGTCCCCATCACCTCCCACAACCTAGACCTATAAAAATAATCCCCCCCCCAACCAATGGTATCACTCTCTAGCACCAACCTCCTTCTCCTCTCCATCCCCACCCAAAGTCCTGGCAACATTTTTTAAAATATCAGCAGTAATAGTATAACAAAAATCCTTTCCCCACCACCTATGCCACATCCTGGAACCACTTACCTTGCCCAACCTATCAGACAACTTAACCCTCAAAAGGAAGTGTCAACCACCGAACCCTAGCCACCCTCTAGCACTCAACCTCCATCCTCCCCACCAAACTACCAAAGATTAAGGATATATTAGCAGTGCACCTCGAAAACAAGAAAACCATCCTTTGGTGGAGTGATTGTGCTCTGCAGGGGGTGGCTGGCCTGATATGGTGGGCCAGATCTCTATATACTAGACAAAGCGAGGGGCAAAGGAGGAGACTTACAGCAGTGTGCACCACATTGAACTGTGTTGTCATGAATTATCACAGAATAAACATATGGCAATGGTCATTTAACTCCCCTCAAACTGTAGTGTTTTTTTTCCAGGAAGGAAAACGGGGATGGGACCTGTCAACCCAATTAGGTAGGTAGGCATGTAAATCCACGTGAGCCACATTGAGGAAACATTTCAGGCTGTAGCCTCTGTCAACCAATCAGTAGTTAATATAACTATACATGGATACCACATGCATCATACATAATTCCTGCTAATCTTATAGTTTGTTCCCTCTTCACCTATTAACAAAGAGGAGGATGAACAGGGTGCAAAAGAACCTCAGCAAGAGGAAGAAGTACCATCGTACCCTATTCCACCAGCTGCTGATGTTGTTTGACAAGGTAAAGCAACACAGTATAACTGACATACAAGCAATCATATTAGCAGTTAATATTTACATTGTTTCAAATTAATACATTTTATTAATTTTTATAACTTTCTACTGGCTCACAGCAATAAGAAAGCACATGGCATATTTAAGAAATATGAACTGAAAGTTACAGGCATATAGCAGTATAAAGTCACGTATTCCCAAGTCTGTATGCAAAAACCTCTATAAACTTGTTATTTTAAGAAACAAATTAATTTAATTTAAAAGTTGGTAACTGTGAAAGGTACACTGAGCCTAGGCTTGCTTCCAGCTGTGACCTGGGGAAGGGGTTATAGGGAGCAACAATAGCAATTAATAAATAAGGGAGCATTTAATAAATAATTTTAAAAAATATTGAAATAATTACAAGCAACTTGTTGCTCAGCATGCCTTCCTGGTGAAACATTTCAATAAATAAATAATGTAATTGCAAACAGTACACTGCAACATTCATTACAGAGACAGTGCCTATATGAAGTATTTATAATAAGGACACAGTATACGAAAGTTGAATCTGTATTATTTCCAGGTGTTCATTTACTTTAGAAAGACAGGGATTTTGTTCAAGTAATTCATCTATACCTTACAGTATCACTGCACTTTAAATTGTAATCTTATGCCAAATGTACTCACACTAACATATAAATTCACTCTGCATAGAGGCTACTTTTGTGTGTAAAACATAATGAATAATCAAATTATATTAACAGTTGTGATCATACAGCATTTCCAAATGCTGTGCAACTTTTTCTCATCTTTTTCCATTTAAAAAAATCAGAAACATTTTTGTTGACTGTTAAAAGTTAATATGCATTTCCTTACTTTTGACATAATTTTAAATTGTTACTTCCTGCATTGGTATAATACATTTTTACACAGTTCTTCATATGAGTAGGATTAATGCAAAGTAATGTAAAAATGTTTGCCCAACCACAGGATGTTACAGTTTTAAGCTACACAATCGATGACAATTTTACAGTTATACTCCCTGGCATGGATATTCAGACTGCGCCAGGCAGGGGCACAAGCCAAAGCACGGTGCAACTGGGCTGTGCAGGGCATGGACCATGCGATATTCAACGGTGCTACACCATGGCACACACAGTTAAATATGGCACTGAGGGTGCATGCACTGCACACGGCGCAGTGGCACTGCACCAGCGCAAGTTGCAGAATGGGAACAGGGGGATGCGCCAGCACAAGTGCATTTGCGCTAGGCACATCAACCACGATATTCAGCACTGGGCATGCAAATGAGGACATCATGCATGCAAGTTGCAAATGGGGCCATTTGCATGTCATTATGGCCCCATTTGCATGTGGTGCACCGATTCCCGGCGACTTGCACATGGCACCCTGCCAGGCTGCAGCTGTCGGGGACCGATGTCCTGCAGTCCCATGGTGGTTCCCCGCTCCTGTACGCCCGATCGTGGGAATAAGTAAAACTAAATTCCCTGGTGATTCAGTGGAAACCCCTCCATCGCCTGATCACGGGCATAAGTGATTATAGATTCCCTGGTGGTCCAGTGGAAACCCCCACATCGCCCAATCACAGGCATATGTAAATGGTAGGTCCCTGGTGGTCCAGTGGTATCCTCCTCCCCATCTGCTCACTGCGGTCCCCCGCCACCCTGCACCCCCCCATCATCGGCAGGTGGCAGCACCCCACCTGGCCACCTGCCAATGACAGCGTTCAGTGTCTGTTCGACTTATTGCATGGACTACTGGGCGTGACCAGACCATACTAGTATTAGGTTCATATGTGAATGAACGCATTCATTCAGCATATCGGGCTCAGGTAGTAGTAGTATGGTCTGCACGCTCATTGGTCCACTGTGTGGACAACAGGCTACAGACCATACCGTCCACTGTCATTCGGGCGGCAGCATGCTGGCAGGGTGCTGCCACCCGACGATGACAGGGGGTGCTGGGTGACAGGAGACCCCAGTGGGTGGTGGGGAGGGGTACCACTAGACCACCAAGGTATCTAGTGTTATTTCCGCCTGTGATCGGGCAATGTGGGGGTTCCACTGGACCACCAGGGACTTTGACGTTATATATGCCCATAATTGGGCAACGGGGCAATTTCCACTGGACCACCAGGGACTTTATAATTACTTATGTTCATGATCGGGTGATGGGACGTGGGGACCACAATGCTCCCAGGGCAGGGGGCTTGTGGACAGTGTTCTGGGTTGGTGGGTGGCCACCCACGGCTGGCGGATGTTGTGTTGTGCCATGCAATATGGCAGCTCGCCTGTGGGTGGCCAAGATTTGTTCCTAGTTTTACTAGGCACATCTTTGCGCCCCTCCCGAGCAGAGCAAGGTGGAGTTGTGCCAGCATATGCACGGCACATCCTGGGCTGAATATCAGGATCTGCCGACGTTGAGGGCATGGCCCCGCGCTTGTGCGCATACGTCGACGCCCCAGCACATCGGAGTTGGCGATCGCAACCGCCCCTTGAATATCGCGGCCGGGTGCATTGCGGTTGCGCATGGCGCATCCCTGCCGCGCCCATGCGCAACCCTTTGAACATCCAGGCCCCTGTTTTTTCCACAGAGGCGTCATCTCCTGAGAAGGAAGATCCAACAACCCCCCAGGCACTTGTGACTGAGACCCACACTCAAAACCAACTGCGATTACAGCTGGTTGTGAACACAACCACAATAAACACCACTGTGCAGGGTCTCACCACCAGAAAGCAGGGCTTGTCCAGGACTATTGAGAGTGTCCTGAGTGAGTGGAGAGTTAAGCCTCCTCAAGTATGCCACTGCAGAGCAGCAACAGCCCTGGTCATCTTGATCCAGGACCACCACAGCCAGAACCATCCTATACTTAGGAGCCTCCTCCTGCACACTAAGAGATAATATCCACACAGCAGTTTGTGTAATCTCTGTAAAAGAGATTCACTTCCATGAGGACTCCAAGGGACTTTTTGTATTACTTTGAAGCTAAGTGCCTTGTGCATATCAACCAGAGCCATGGACATGTTTGTTCCTTTGCCCAAATTTTGAGGAGTTCCCCAGTTCTCTCAGCAGCAAGTACTTGCCTCCTTTTTAGGGTAATTAAATACGTTTTATGTACTTGCTTGTGAGCCAATGGAGGGCCATCCTCAACAATCAATAACATACCCAAACAAGCCAGGGGACACTATATAAAAAGAAGTTACAGTACTTACCACAACTGAGGATCATTCTGAATAGCTTCTTCATAGAGTACCACTCTTAGGCCTAAGCCAGAGGTAACAGAACCCCAGAGGAGCAAATATTTTGGCCAGAGGGCCAGCAACAGCTACTGGCTAGGGCACCTGTGTGACACCACTTGGTGCTGCACATCTGCCAGCAATAGTTGCTGGTTCCCTCACCTACAGCAGAACCAGCCAGGATGTAGTGCAGTGTCTTGATTTGCTGCATGGCAAAAGGGATTAATAGCCACTGAAATTGCTTAGTTTACTACAGTAACTCCACTGCAGTATGCTGCAGTTTTGTGTTTCATACTGGCTCGCTCCAAGCTACTTCAGTTTTGTTAGCTAGGACAGTGAGAAGTGTAGCTACAAGCTGTGTTTGTAGAAGCTCAATAAGCTCAGGGTCGACAAGGCAATGGGACCTAATGGCATACATCCCAGGGTACTAAAGGAGCTAAGGGTGGAACTAGCAGGGCCATTATCAGAACTGCTTAGTGAATCTCTGAGCACAGGAGAGGTCCCAGAAGACTGGAGAAGAGCTCATGTGATCCCGCTCCACAAGAGTGGTAGCAGGAAGGAGGCAGGGAACTATAGACCAATCAGTCTTACCTAAGTAGTGGGCAAGATTATAGGATAGTGCACCACCTGAAATCCATAGGCGCAGAAGATCCAAGACAGCATAGGTTTACAAAAAGAAGGTCCTGTCAAACTAATCTCATAGATTTCTTTGACTGGGTAACCAGAGTGGAGGACCAAGGGGGAGCAGTTGATGTCGCCTACCTTGACTTCAACAAAGCTTTCAATACTGTTCCACATAGTAGACTGATTAATAGCTTGGTAGGCTCAGGGTGGGTCAGAAGTTGGTCAACTGGGTGGCAAACTGGTTGACAGACAGAAAACAGAGTGGTGGCAAATGGTATACAGTCAGAAGAGATGCAAGTCACAAGTGGGGTACCTCAGGGATCAGTTCTGGGGCCAGTCCTCTTCAATATCTTCATCAGTGACATTGCAGATGGACTGGAGGGTAAGATTTGACTGTTTGCAGATGACATGAAGATCTGCAACAGAGTAGATGATCCAGATGGGGTGGGCAGAATGAGAAGAGATCTGGATAAACTGGCAAAATGGTTGGAAGAGTGGCAACTGGGGTTTAATGCAAAGAAGTGCAAGATCAGGACATAGGGAAGAGAAACCCAGAAGCCACCTCTAGGCTGGGAGGGGAGTTTCTGGCAGTCACAAGGGAAGAAAGAGACCTGGGCATCATCATCACTGATGACCTGAAATCATCCAAGCAGACCACTAAAGCAGTAGGTAAGGCAAGGAGGATGTTGGGGTGTATTAGTAGGGGTATCACAAGTCAGAAGAAGGAGGTAATAAGCCCTCTTTACAAGACACTGGTTAGGCCCCATCTGGAGTACTGCATGCAGTACTGGAGGCTGCACCTTCACAAGGATATTAACCAAACTGAGGCAGTCCAGAGAAGGGCAACCAAAATGGTGCAGGGACTGCATCAGAAAACATGAGGACAGATTAACAGAGCTCACTATGTATACCCTAGAGCAAAGAGGGGAGAGAGGTAATATGACTGAAACATTCAAACACCTTAAGAGCATTAACAAGGTGAAAGAGTCTAGCATGTTTCAATATAAGAAAAATAGCAGGACATGAGGACACAGCATGAGATTAGAGGGAGGCCGATTATGGGGTAATGTGAGGAAGTTCTTTTTCACAGAAAGGGTGGTGGATGCATGGAACGGCCTACCTCAGGAAGTGGTGGATATGAATACAGTGCAGGGCTTCAAGCAGGCATGGGATAGGCATAAGGGGAGCAATACAGATGAGTATGGATAAATAGGCCATGGACAGAGCAAAGGCCGATGGCACATTTATAAGATAAAAAACGAAATGGGCAGACTGGATGGGCCTTGCAGTCCTTATCTGCCATCAACTTCTATGTTTCTATAAGAAGGTATCCCATCATGTGGGCATCAGAATATGTGCATCGACATTAGCGTGTGACTGTTTTCAGCATCCAGGATATTCCAGCATCTGTTACTGTCAGTGTGTTGGTGGGGTTGCCACCATTACTTAATTTTTGTATTCCCCCACAATCTGTACCAAATGGAGTTGTTTATATAAATATACTGGGGGATGCATGGGGCAAAGCCGTCTCATGGCAGGGGTTGAGGGGAACAAAGCCCCCCTGCTTCTGCTCCTGCAATTCCTGCGGTCATATCTGCATGGCGACACAATTTCATGTTGCTGCATTGACAGTCGGCATTTTGGTTGCACTCTAGTTTACAGTGCTCTGTTTAGTTTCACCCTAATGTGGGTCCAACCATTTAAGAAAGATAGGAAAAATGATATATGAAGAGAAAGAAACAACTAAATATAATCTGACTACCAATTTAGAGACAGATAGGGACAGAGAAATAGGGGATACACCTCCTGGTAAGAGTTAGTCGTAGTCCAAAATTAAAATCTGAGCCAGAGCTCCTGTTACACTCAGTTACTCTCACAGCAAGGATAGCCTTGCTGTTGATTAGTGAAAAAAAGAGGGTAATATAGGTAGAAGCTCCCAGATAATTGTGTAGATGTCCCAAAAACTGTTGCCACATAAGAATATTTTCAAGTACCAGTTAACAGAACTTGATGTATAATGGAATGAAGGATGTATCTATTAACATTTTCTTCAATAGGAAAAAGAAACAGAAAACCACTTGGGAGGAGAAAAGTCCAACACTAGGGCACCCCCTGAGCCCATAAGGGTAAGAAAGCTGTGATAAGCTGTGATGAGCAAACAAAAACTGTTTTCCTGATACAAGATCGCAAAGATAGAGCAAATTCACTAAGAGGGTTTGATTGGAGGGAGGCGTGGCCAGCAGCCATCATGAATGGTCATGTTTAGAGACCCATGCATTTCGTATATAAAAATAGCATGAAATAAAATGAAACGGGCACCAAAAAATGAATACAGATCCAAAACACGAAATAAAACGAAATGCCCCTTTAACAGAATTTTACCACGTTTAATCACGTACGAAGACAGCAATTAGCTCCAGACATCACTTAGATTTAACTCAGTGTTTCTGCAAGATAAATGGGGTAATTAACACATAGTCGCACTGTCAATTATTTACTTGATCACCCGATTTGATTGTCAGTGTCTCTGCTCGTCTCTGCTTTTGTTAGTGCAGTAAGTAACCTCAGTTCTGAATGACTGAACTTCTAAGACATCTAATTGTATTTTAATTAATTGTCCAGCATGTTCCACATTAAAGAAACTGTTTCTACAACCCTCCCTACCCTCGTGAAGCATTGTTGTTCTGCTAGTCAAAATGAAAAAAAAGCTTTGCTAGAAGTATAGCTGCCAATTGCTGGGTTAAAATGTAAAGAAAAGTCAGATTGGTTTCCAGGAGCAGGACATCTGGAGTCCCTTTTCCAAGTGTCACTTTTTGAATTGTAAAAGAGGAAGGGAAGTGCTGCTGCCGTCCGAATTCATACAGCATTTGCTTATGCCTTGCTATTTTAAAGTTGCAAGTACAGTGTAGGTAATGAAAAAATGACGTGTACTGCAGCATTCCTCGATGTACCTCAAGTTAATTGGATTAAACACCCACTGCATGTCTTTCCTTGTTTTCATTGTCCTGGTTATAAAAACAAGATCTCTACAGTGTATGGTTTGTGTTCATATTATGGAAATCCATACAATAAAAATCTCCATTGTTGCTGCTTGATGTACCCTGTTGTGAGTGTAAATACACACTAATTGTGAATGACAGAAGGCAAAACATGAAAAAGCAAAATGTGGAATACTGCTGTATGCTTGCATTTAACTGTTAAAAACATAGAAGAAAATAGCTGCTGTTATATACCTGTGATTTTAAATGAATTTTAGTGTTACATAGTAACCTGTTTTGCATGTAAAACCATTAAAAAAAATAAAAAGAAATTTGAAAAAAGTAACAAGAAATAACAAGAAATTGTGTCAAAATAACAAGAAATTTAGAAGAAAATAAAAAAGAAATACACTTGTCTCTAGTCATGTTTCCCTTTGGCTCCCATGGGGAAGATGTTATCTACATTCATCTAACGTCATCTAACGAGATTTTTTGCTTTCCTTTTATCACAATCGAGAACTATTGCTGAGGTATATGCATTGTTGAACTTTTAGTGTTTATATGAAAAATGGGGAACCCAAGGAAGACTGCAGAAGGTGGCAGCAAGAAGGGAAATATAGCAGGACCCAGCAGAGGGTAAGCGGCAGCACTATCAGCAAGCCTGGGGTCTGCTGAACCAACTACGTCCAATATCTTTAATGCGATTCATTCTCTGGATAAAAGGGTGCAGGAATTTAACTCCAGAATTTTACCTTGTGAAATACAATCAGCGGTGGCACAGTCTGAGGCCAAGGAAATAGCGGCAGCAACGTTAAAATCGGCTACTGGAATTGGGGCTTATCAAGGAAAACATGTCTATGAGATTTTGCCTTGAGGCTCTAGAAAATCAGACGAGAGCCTCAAATCTAATACTACTGGGCTTACCCGAGGCAACAGAAGGGAATGACTTGACCTCTTATACTGGGCTGTGGTTAAGCATGAATTTAAAATTGGAACCGTCCCTTGCTGTCATTCGGGCATACAGCATTACCCCAAGGAACAGAACTAAACCCAATACCTCAAGAACCATACTAATCCAACTATCAGGTCCACATGAACCAGATAAGGCTATGGCAGCATGACAGAAGACCGGACTGCTGGAAACTCTGGAAAGAGAAGTTATCTATTTTAAGCTATGCCACCTGGGACCTCAGAGAATCTTTTGATCCTATTTGTGCTCAGCCATGAACCCTGGGGGTATCTCACACCCTCCTATATCTGGCTCAACTCAGGGTCATCTATTTGGGCAAACAATATTTATTTTCAGAGACAAACGATGCTGGAAACCTATTAAACAAAATCAATGCGGATTTTGGCTCCCGAAGGGCTGTAGACGACGAAGATAAAGAGAGTTGAATTCTTTGAAGTTGTACAAATGGGTAGTGAGTAACTGCTGCGAGTAAGGTGGATTTTGAGGTGTTAGGCTGTTTACTGTTTATTGTTTTCATGTCGCATACTTTTAAATTTTAAAGCAACAGCCAAATTATGTTTGTTATTAGCAAAACTTGCCAATATGGCTGCAACCTCATGGTCAAGCTGCACCTTGTGTGATCTCTACTACCGAGCAGAATTTCTGTAACAGTCAGGGCTGGGAGAACTCTGTGAAGTTCTGACCCTTTTTAAATAAGAATCGGAACACAGAGGGGTTCTGATTAGTTCTGATTATTTATAAATATTTGAAAAAATGCATAAATGTGGCCAAAGTCTCTCATATTTAACATAGAGGCCCAAAAGAAATAATTTAATGCATTATTTGTATAAAAAGTAAAGTAAAACTGCTAAATAAAAGCAATCACTACTAGCTCCTTGATGGCTGGCCTGTACTGGTGGCATATCCTGCTTGGGCCTGTGATGTAAATGTGCTGAGAGAGAGAGAGAGAGAGACAGAGAGAGACAGAGAGATGCAAGTACCTATATCATGCCAAAAAGCAATACCAACCACTGCAGGCAGCTAAGATTTTTTTTTTATTAATGCTGCTATATGTGTATATTATTTGGATGGCTATTCCAGTCAGCGCAGATCGGGCCAAAGAAATGGATATAATGAATGATCAAACGAGCAGCAGTAAGAGCCCATGCACCCTACCCATGTGATGCAACTGCATCGCATGTCCCAGTGTACTGTGGTATGGTACACTACATGGTCCATCAGGTGGTAATGTTTTCTATGACTACTTCTACTGGTCAATACACTGAACACATCTATTAAACAAGAAATGAAAGATATATTGATCACCACCCAGGCAGTCACATCACATCGGTCAAGTGCAGTACAGTCATAAAATAAAGTTTGCCACTGCCACCTGAAGATGCACAGTTACATCCTTTCTAGTTCCACAATTACTGCCAGCCAGTGCCAAGTAACTTAAGTATGTAAAATATAACAATCTCAGCCCAGTTACTGTAAGTGAGATGTAGTGTTATAACCAGGCTAGCATACCATGCACACACAATAAAGAAATTTAGTAAAATTTTTCTCTGTGAAGTATTCACAGCCAAATATGGTGGACATGAAAAATATACAAAGAGCATTCAGTTTCAGGGTTCTGGCTTCTGCTAAGCTATACATTGTATGAAAATAAAACATTAATACTACAGTACAGTCAGGTCGGTGGTAAAATAATATTTTTTTAATCAGTTACTGAGGACAAAATGTGACAAGAAGTAATAGTAGTAGTAGACAGCAGTACCCTACCTTCCAGATCAGGTGGTGGCACCTACTACCACCAAGTAAGTCTGACATGAAATGCAGTTGCTATATTTGGACTCTGAACCCACTGGTATTATTATTTTTCATGCATCTGTACTCACTGTGGTCATTCAAATAATTCTGGCCTGGCCTAGTGTCCTCCAGTCCGTTCTGACCTGACTTGTTGCCACTAACTGCTGCATCATGTAGTAGACCCTATTCACAAAAGATTTTCACCACAGGCACAAATTCTTGAGTGTTTTGTGGCTAGGGCCTGCTCAGACTAGTCAGTGAACTTTTCATTCAGGTATCGTATCTGAAATTAAAGTGAGGAATGTTGACTTTCAGAAATGTCAAACACTCAGCATTTTCTGGTGTCAAACAGGATTGTGTGTCAGTAATGACGTTACCAGCTGAACTAAACAATCATTCTGAGCAGATGCTAGTCGGAGGGCATTTCATGTATTTTACTGCAATTTTTACTAAAGCAAGCCACATACTTTGTTTGGATTTTCAGTATTTCAAAGGATCAGTATTCCAGTTAATATTGGGCTCTGCCAGGTACACTTCAATAATGATCTGTGCTGAGGCTGTGTTAGAAGAAGTGGATAAAGAAGATAGTACAATTATATCTTGTAAGTGACTCCAGAGACATGAAGCTGAACCGAATGACTGTGGGACAGTGCTATGTTTGGACGGTGGTGAAGAAGACGATCATGCAGCAGTGGCCAAAGAGGAAGAGGGAGAGGGAGAAAATGCCACAACACTAGAGGATGGGCCACCTGATGTTGTGCTGTGTTGTGAAGAAGATTCTGAATGTGGGCTATTGTACTGTTTTCCATAACAGCAAGCACCTCATCTATTATTTCTTGTTTATCTCAAAAGAAGTCATCATTAGGGATGTAAATTTGTCTGCAGCAATGCTGACAGTGCCACAAAGTTTACTAATGATTTCATGAACAACCAATGAGTTATTAAAACCTCATCCATGACAAACTTACATCCTTAGTCATCATCATTCAATAGTTGCTTTGATTTGAACCATGAGTCCAAGATTGTTGCTTTATTGTAATACTCAGAATGAAGCATTTTATGTAGTTTGTCATCTTCATCAACTTTTTTGATCATACGTCTGGTTAGATCTTGTATTCTGGGGGTAACCTGTGTATGTCAGCAGCACCACTGGTAGCCTGTGTAATGGAATTTGTCTTGGTTCTCTAACTTTTCCCTACTCGGATTCAGTCTGAATTTTAAAATTGTTATTAGGGGTATCACTTGGCTCAGAGTTGCTGTGTTTGCACATACCTCTCTGGTAATTTCCTCAAATGGCGGGAGGAGTAAAACCAGAAACTCCCACATGACCCCTCTGTAGTGGAGTAATATAGACGTCTGCATCACCAATTTTATTTTCCAAGGTTTACTGTCTGACAGCTTTGTTTTGTTTTAGCAGCCTTTGGAACATAAAGGTCAAATTCCATTGAGTAGGAATGTCTTGGATCAGTCTGTGCAAAGGTAAATTGTGCTCCTGCTGTATTTTTTTTAAACAAGCGATTGGCTTTGTTTGAGTGACTGAAATGAGTGCATATTCTTTTAGCAGTGCTAACAAGAGCCTTAATGTCCCTGTCCTCATCAAGAAAACTGTTAGCTATTAAATTTAAGCAATGCACAAAGCAGTGGATGTGAACAAAGCCCCTTTCTTCCAAGGCCTTCCTTACGTTGGACCCATTATCTGCAACTGTAAAGTCAACTGACTGTCCCTGTGAAGTGAGCCATTGCTGTACTGGTTTTTGGAGCTCTTCATTGATGTTGTATGAGGTATGTTCAGATGAACAATAAAACATTATTAGAACAGTAAACTGCAATTCACTGTCCCCACAAGAATTATCAAAACATGCTCAATGTACAGTGACAGACATGAAGGATTCAGGCTGACAGCTTGTCCAGATATCTGTTGTGATATGCACCAAACTCCCAACAGCACTGCATTTAAAATTCATCTCAATTTTTTACAAGCAATGTCGTAGAGATCTGGAATCCCTGTTGACGAGAAGTAGTTCCTCGATGTTATACAATACTGAGGTTTGAGGTATTCAGACAGCCACCTGAATCTTACATATTCAACCATGTTATATGGTAGCAAAACAACAGTTGTCATTTCTGAAATTTTCTTGGTTATTGTGACAGCAACAGGGTGGGTCGAGGCATATTTGGCTTTATGCTCATATGTTTCTGAGATGGCAAGCTGTCTCCTTGAAGGAGGGGGGATTTTGAACACATGGTCACTTTCAGTAAAAGTAGGAGTCCTTTGAATGGGAGGAAGTGCTGGGGGTGTTTCTGTTTTGCTACGGGGGCTGCCACTGCTTTCATCTATTGGAGTTACTCCTGAATGTAGTGAGCCATCACTGTCACTTTCTCTTCGAGTCTCATGACTGGAGTTCTCATTAATATTATGACATCTGCCTAGGTGCCTTTTCAGTGTTGAAGTTCCCAATGCTCCTTTTTTTTTTAACCCTGCTGATTGGCCATTTACAAATTGTGCATATTGCCACCAACTCATTAGAAGCACTAATGGAGAAGTATGACCAAACAAAATATTTCTTTTTAGGTTTTTTTTTCACAGGAAGGCAATACTGCATCTCCGTCACCTTTTCAGGTTTTTTTCCCCCTGGATTTTTCTGGGGCCTGTTCCTGTTGTGATATATTCCCTTCCTCTAACCCACTGCCCTCCTTTCTCAACTGAAGCATTTCTTTCTGTTTCTTCCCCTCTACAATTTCCATCCCCTCCAGTAAACCTTGTGCTGCCTGATCATTTTCTTCATCATCTTCATCTTTATTACCCTCATCGGGTTCAACCTCAGAAGAATCGGATGACTGTGAGAGATTAGCAACAGCATAGTATGCAACTGTTCCATACTTTAGGGTGCCTCTGTAGGTGGTACCCACCAACCCTTTGGTTTTAACTACACAACTTTTTTTTTTTTAAATTGGGACTGATCCGACAGATGCACCCTTTTTGGACTGAAGCATTCACTTGGAAGACAAAACTTTAGCATTATTAGAATTACTTTTTGTGGTTTGATTCTGTTGTCCCTGTGCAAGCTGACTGCTGTCCTTTGCAGTGCCACTGCCTACCTGAGAATGCGCCTCAACACTTTGATCTATTTTTTCTTATTTCTAATTCTAACCTGTAAAACAATCCCTCTACCTAGCGTCCCCTGACTCTTCCTACACCATACAGGCCAGGTATGAATTTAGTATACACAGCACACCGACACTGCCACCACTTCCTTCCAAGCTCAGCTCACTGAGTGACTCCTAATGTTACTGTTTATTGACTAACTGTATTCAACAACTCTAACTCAACAGTGTGTGCTTCCACAGCCTCAGAATTTAAATTGGTGATGCAGACACATCTGGCGTACACACACTGTGGTTGGTTAATGGTTATATGATAAAAATAAGAAGGATAAAGAATAATTGATGGAATGAGTGATGATGACACTTGTATACTTGTGTTGTGTCTATTTAGTCACAATAAATTAATGAATGAAAATGCCTTGTGGCTTTTGCTTTCTTGTTCTCAGAGTTAAACAAAACAAAAAAATAGACCGCTACGAGTCACAGTGTTCTCTGAGCCCCCCCCCCCACAGCCAGCAGCGCAGGCTCATCAACGTGTCTGTTTTTGTCAGACAATAATTTTTTTTCTTATATGTGAACGTTAACATGATGACCCACAGCAGACAGCACCCAGTCTCTCTGACACCCAGCAGTACCAGTCTGTCACTTTGTCCTCCACAGGGCCACCTCAGCCAAAAGCAGTGTAACTGCCCTGCAACAGGTTTCAGCCTGTGGCTCAGAATAACAGTATTTTTTATGGCCCCCAGCAAGTCTCCCTCTCTCTCTCTCTCAGAGTTGTGACTCCTTTCAATGGGACAACAAGAATAAAGATTTATTTCATGTGTGATTTGTGACTGTAATTTATATCCGGGTCCCCTCCCAGAAAGTCTGTCTCTCTTTCTTGCTCTCTCTTGTGACTCATCTCTCGCTCTGTCTCTCATGACTCATTTCAATGGAACAAGAAAACAGATTTATTTTATTTGTGACTGGTTACTGTAATCTATGGCCCCAGCAAGTCCGTCTCCTGATGGAATAGTAAAGATGTGTATATTTTATTTGTAATTTCTATGACTGTAATTCTGTTTGGCCCACAGTAGTCTCTCTCGCAGTAACTCCTCTGGATGGAACAAGAATAAAGTCAAAGATTTATTTTGCCTACCTGCTCTGTAATCTATAGCCCCACCAGGCCACTAAGTCTCTCTTTCATGGCTCCTGCCTTGATGGACCAACAAGAATAATAAAGTTGTGTATATTTTATTTGTGATTTCTGTGACTGTAATTCTGTTTGGCCCACAGTAGTCTCTCTCTCTCTCTCTTTCTCTCCTTCTCTCCTTCTTTCCTTCTCTCTCTTGTGATGGTGGCGACTCCTCTGAATGGAACAAGAATAAAGTCAATGATTTATTTTCCCTGCCTGCCCTGTAATCTATAGCTCCATCAGGCCACTAAGTCTCTCTCACTCATGGGTCCTGTCTTGATGGACCAACAAGAATATATAGGATAGTGCATGGGAGCCCATACACAGCCACACTATTCTAATACCGAGTAATTACCATGATGATGAGGACCTCGAGAGCGAAGCCTGAGAGGTCGCTGTTCTCTTGGGAACCACAAGGTATTAAAATAGCAGGTTGTGTACTGGGGCTCCCATACACTTTTCTATATAGTGTATGGCTCCTCAAAACACGTCCCTTACTTTTTGTTGCTGCTGTAGTCACCAGGGACCTGTACTCCTCATCTGTTTGCTGGACGGTCCACTCACACGTGCAACTCCTCAACCGCCCCTTGTCCTATGAGCGACACTGCTGGGGGTGGTTGCACTGTGACGTAGCTACTAAAGCAGAACAAAAAGTCATTCTGCTTTAGTAGCTACATCACTACAACAGCAGAACCCCTTTTTTGATTGTATGGATTTCCACACACAATAACGTTTGGCCATACACTATAATAAAGATGTGTATATTTTATTGTGATTTCTGTGACTGTAATTCTATTTGGCCCCACAGCAGTCAGTCAGCCTCTCTCTCTCTCTCTCCCCCCCCCCTCCTGGTGGTTGTGACTCCTCTGGATGGAACAAGAATAAAGTCAAATATTTATTTTGCCTGCCTGCCTTGTAATCTATAGCCCCACCAGGCCACTAAGTCTCTCTCTCTTACTGGCTCTCTCTCTTCTGGTTCCTCTCAATGGATCAACAAGAATAATAAAGATGTATTTTTTATTTGTGATTTCTATGACTGTATCCTATTTTGCCCCCAGTAGTCTCTCTCTCTCTCTCTCTCTCATGGTGACTCCTCTGGATGGAACAAGAATAACGTCAAAGATTTATTTTGCCTGCCTGCTCTGTAATCTATAGCCCCACCAGGCCACTAAGTGACAGTCTCTCTCTCTGTCTTTCTGACTCCCTCTCTCATGGCTCCTCTCGATGGACCAACAAAAATAATAAAAAAGATGTAATTTTAATTTTTATTTGTGTGATTTCTGTGATAGTAATTCTATTTTGGCCCCCAGTAGTCTCTCTCTCTCTGTCTTTCTCTCTATTGTGGTGTTGATTCTCTTGATGGAACAAGAAAGAACACTATTTTCTTTTTCTCTGCCCCCCCACCGTAAGTCTCTCTCTTTCTCCGTCTTCCTGACTCACTCGGAGACTAGTGGTAATAAACTCAAACAACCATAAAAAATGTATTCGATCCATAGCGCACCACTCAACACTCCCCCTCCATCTGGCTCACTTGCTGTTGCATATTCTCCACAATTATATACTGTAAGTGCATCACATGACTTTTACTTTGGAGCATCAGATGACTGTTGCCTGATTGGATGCCGCTGGTCACCTGTACATGAAGTGCATGAGCCGATGGCATCCCCATAGTAACAGTTAACTAAAGTGCAGAAATATATGCTCTGTGGCTTCCCAGGCAACTAAAGCGCAAAAAGATACGCTACACAGCTTACCACAGACCCGAACTAGACTTCTGCAGTGAAGTCCATGTTTATCCAGGTCCATAGCTAAGCACTTGGATCCGGGGGTTCTAATTTTGGGTGGAACAGTCTGCCCAGCCCTAGTAACAGTACTGCATTTTGGATATTTTCTCCCGATAGCTTGCACCGACGGGACTTTAAACTTAATTCTGCTCCCCTATCTTTACGGATCTGAGCTGCCTGATATTTGTTATCCCCTGTTGCTCTAACTGTATAAGATATTATACTTGCACTCAGATACTAGGATTCTTTGAGGTATGCAGATATTAATCTGATGTTTAAAACAAACAATCCAGTGTCATAGAGCATATTCCCATGACGTGTTGAAAACTGCATGTGAAATGTGTTCCAAGTTATAAGTCAGGAGCTGAGTTAAGGAGGCACTTTAAATGTTAACAGCAGCTTATTTTTATTTATTTATTTATTTTATTTAAAAGTTGATGACTGGGAAAGGCACAGTGAGCAGAAGCTCGTTTCCAGGAGTGACCCAGAGGAGAGGGGTACAAAGAAATAAAAAATACAGTATTACAATAACATGGAAGATACATGGTAAAGAGATTGTGCACAAGAAGTTACAGTGAAATTACTAAAAAAGGAGTAGCAGATAAATACAGGGCAGATAGAAACAGAACATTATATACAGTCTATGTACAGCAATATATTACAATTTATACAAGACTAAGTACAGCAATATTACAGTGGATCAGGTCAGAAAGGAATTAGTGAGAGGGCAGGGAGGATTCAGGAGAGAGAATAGATTCAGAAAGTGGAGGGGGTTATCTTTAGGAGGCGTTTAAGGGTAGGGAAGGTTGGAGAGAGGCGGATTTGAAGGGGGATAGTATTCCAGAGGGAGGGCAGATGAAAAGAAAAGGAAGGTTTGCCAGCCGTGGTGCATACACATGGGAGAGAGAATGTCCAGGTGCAGTTTGACTATGAGTTATAAGGTGAAGGGTTTGCCGGATTTAGGAGGGAGGCCAGGTAAGGTGGAAGTGTCCCAAACCAGAATTTGGCTATGAAGGAGGAGCAGTGTGAGGAGCGTCTCTGTGCAAGGGACTGGAGGGAAAGAGAGGAATAAAGATCACAGTGGTGGGTTGAGAAAGGAGAGCTGGTAACAAACATGCAAAAGGCATTAAACAAAACATCAAGTCTCGCTAGGGAAGTGGCAGATGCAGCACTATAAATGATGTTGGTGTTGTCAAAGGATGGGAGCATCCATTTGACAAGGAGATCGCGTCTAACTGGGAGGGAGATCAATATTTGATCTTGTTCTACTATTTGTCCTAGGTTCCAGTTGTGTTAGGGGTTTTTCATCTCTTATTGGATCTTCTCAGTTGGGAGGAGGGATAATATGAATTACATTACTTGGTTCAACCGAGCAGCTTATGGGACCACAAGACTTACAAAATTAATTGAGTTTTTACAATAAAAGTTGTTCAAATATTATTTATATTTCATTCCAACAAAGGTGTGACACTAGTTGGCATGTGTATATTATACAGTATATGATGACTTTATCAGTCTACTATGTTAGGGGACAAAAATGTTATTTTTCCTCCAAATGCGTAGGTAACCTGAGCATTACATTCATCTATCCTATTATAAGCATGCTGATCACTTTATGTTGGAAAGTGTATTTGCTGTGGAATATTTTTATAAGTTGACTTTATGAAATAATGAAGAGATTTTACAAAAAAAGAAGAGGGTTTGATTGGGCGTCAGTAAAAAGATAATCCCATCAGTTAGGAGCATTGGAACATAGGAAAGACTGCAGACATAAGTAGGCCAGGGTAACCCATATGGAATGCCTGCCACTCAGCAGCAATTAAAGAAAGTAGCTCCTTACCATAACACTAGATCTTTGTGAGAATCTCTTCCACTGAGCCACATCATGGAACTGTAAACCGTTGGCATCAAGACCACCTGTAAATTTTGCAGGATAGGGCTACCCACGTTGATGTGCCTCATCGGCATCTATATAATGTGGGCATCCCCAGCATGTCTCATGAAAAGCTCTGAGGATCAGTGGACTGACAGGGAACAAAGCCACCAAGGCCACACTAGGCACACAGGAGAGGCTATAGAAACCTGAGTATGGATGCCATAGGGGACATCAGAGGAGAAACAGCTTATGAGAGCAGGCAGTACAGTTACCCATCACTTGACAAGGGGGGGAAGGTGGGACAGAGAGCTATGGCTCAATAAAGGAGATTCTCTCGAAGATTTACTGTTATGGTAGGTAACTACTCTATCTTCCTCGAGGATATCTTCCTCCACTGAGACACATCATAGAACAATTCGCAAGCAGTACCAAGAATGGAGGGAGGACGGCAGCACCTAATGATCCTGAGTAAGGAGGCCTTGCAGAACATTTAGGCCGAAACTGGCACATTTACAAGCGATGGTGTCTAGACTGTAGTGTTTAGTGAATGTCTGAACAGTACTCCAAGTGGCAGCAGCACAGATGGCAGCAGCAGACATATTTTGAAAGCAAGCCACTGACGTAGCCACTGACGTAGCCACCCCACAGGTGGAATGAGCATGAACAGACCAGATGGATGCTTACCACGCTTTTGGTAACAAAACATAATACAATTGACTAGCCATTTGGACAGGCCTTGTTTAGTAATTGGGGAAACCACCATTCGGAGGGGGGGCAAAAGTAATAAACAGCTGAGAGGATTTTCTACAGTCCTTTATATGATACAGGTACCAATGCAGCATTGTACAGATGTCCAGCATAAGTAAACAATGTTCCCTACAATCTGTGGGAGACAGAAAGTAAACAGAAAGATCTATACTCTGATTTCCAGTTCTTTCAGACACAACCTTCAGAAGAAAATGAGGATTGGCACACAAGGTAATCCTATCATTGTGAAAAATAATAAACAAAGGATCTACAACCAGAGCCTGCAGCCCAGAGGTGTGTCTAGCAGACGTTATTGCTAGTAGCAGTGTATTCCAAGGGAGGAAGCAGAACTCACAAGTGGCCACAGGCTCAAAGGGAGGTGCAGTAGCCTGCCCGCTGGTGCAGGGGGAGGTTGTCTATCTGCGACGCCGGCAACCTTGGTTCAGGAACGGACCAGGGACACCGGAGGGTTGGCTGGGGAAGAAGGATTGAGGGTCTGATGACTAATCTCCTTCTCCAGGGGGGGGGTGCAATGCTTGGCATGATACAGACACCTAGCAGAGGCTGGGTGTACTGATCACGCCGACACCGACGTAGCTCAGGAGCAGGGCGAACACTGGACATCATTGCACATCCCCATTCCTGCATACCAGGGGAAAAAAAAGATGCTGACAGCCGCCCTTAATGAAGTCTGCCTTGGCTTCTATTAGTTCCCAGGCCTGGTACCTCGACCTATCCCGTTGTCTGCGGCACTGTGGGTGTATGATGCCACATCCCCATCCTGGGGGGTAAGCCAGGGGGTATCAAGGGGTCCAAGGCTAATGTGGGAGTGGAAGCAGGAGGTCTGTGACCAGGCAGATGTTTTGGGAAGGCTGGTGGTGGCAAAAAGTGTAGTAAAAAAAAAAAGGGAGATGCAGTGAGGGTCTCTAGGACCAAATTACAGTGCCACAGCAGAACCAGATCTCAAACCAGGAGGCGAAGAAGGAGGATACCCCTTATGAATTTATGGGAAACTTCTATCTGGGCCACAGTCTTGTCCTCTGTTAGGGCATGAAAAGCTGACATAGCGGCCATAAGGCCCTTTATGGAGGAATACCCCAGTCCTAAGTCCTTAAAGGACAATAGATAGTTCAGTACTTTAGGAACCGGACATGTAAAGGGATCTAGAGCATACCCAGCACACCACACAGTAAAACAGTTCCCATTTTTCTAATGTGTAATTGGCAGACAACTTTCTAGCCACCATGAGAACATCAACCACCACCAGGGAAACACCGAAGCAGGAAAGGAATGTGTCCTCAGGAGCCATGCGGGGAGGTGCAAGGAGCAAAGATCTGGGTGCATCAGATCACCCTGCTCCTGGAACGAGCCATAGTGTCACCCTTAGGGGGAGCAGAACAGGAGGTTCCATCACCAATTTTTGAAGACGTGACAACCAAACTTGCCTGGGCCAATGAGGAGCCAACAGAATCAGGGTGGTATGCTCAGCAGGCAGCTTGACCATAACCCTCTGTATCAGAAGGAATGGAGGAAAGGCATACAGAAACCTCCCTTTCCAAAAGAGGGACAACAGGTCTCTCCAAAAAACCCCAGACTCTGGAGTGAGTGAGCAGAAACGCAATAAGTTTTGCACTATATGGAGACACAAACAGGTCTATGTCCAGAATACCCCATTTTTTGAGGAGGTCGTCCATGATGGAGTCTGAGAGCTACCATTCATGGCAGAGGGCACAGGATCAGAGGAGGTGATCTGCCAGTGTGGTTTGGGTACCAGGGTGAACGTTGCCGACAGGAATATGTCATGTTCCACTGCCACTGCCAAACTCTCATCTACTCTCTGCTGAAGGTGTACAAATGAACTCTGCCTTGTTGATTGATGTAGCACATCATGAACATATTTTCTGTGTAAATAAACAGTTGATTCCCTGGAAGGAGGGTGGCAAAGGCCTATAGGCCATGGAGAACAGCTCTCATCTCCAGAGTGTCGCTGTGAAGCACTGTATCCAGAGGAACCCATTGGCCCTGGGTTTTGAAGGGGACCAAATGAGCATTCAAGCCCAAACCTGAGGCATCCATGGTCATCACCAGCAGGGGAAAGGGCTGCAGGAATGGGGATCCTGTCTCTAGGTTGAAGCAGTCCGCATCGGGTCATGATGTCGTATGCTTAATAGCGTACGGCATTATGGCGCAACCCGGACCTGTGTACTCTCTGAGTTGGACCCCCCCCGGAGTTGGAATCTTTAGTGGGGGTGGAGTCTTGGGGGGGTTCAGCCCCCTGTAATGAGGGGCATGGGGACAGAGCCCCCCACAGAACAAAAAACTACAGGACATTGTGCAATGTGATTATGCCGTGCGGCATTCTGCCGTGCGACATAATGACCCCATGCCAAAACAGTCTAACCACCAAAACAGGGAACAATGGAGAGTTGTAGTGACTTCAAATAGATGCTCCGCTTGTCCTAGTGCTGAGCCCACTGCACTCTAAGGAACCACTGTGGGATCCTCATATGGAGGCAGGCTGTCAGGATAGTCAAGATGGCAGCCGCCATCAGGTCAATTAGACTTGGCAGAGAGCAGGCCAACACAAATGCTGGAGATAACTGGCTGTACTTTAGCCAGTAGTGCTGTGGCCTGGTCCAAAGGTAAAAATGCATGACAGAGACTTGTATCCAAAATAGCCCCTATATATGGAGCCTCTGGCTCTGGGCAAGGACTGACTTTGGCTCAATGACCAGTATGCCCAACAGGTCGAACAACTGCCTGGTTTGAAACTGTGTGTATACTATCACTTCCTGAGACAGGGGCTTTAACAGCCAATCACCTATGTAAGGGAAGACATACAGACTCTCCTTGTGAGGGCCGCTGCCACCGCTGTAATTACTTTAGTAAAGACGTACAGTGCCGGGCATAAACCAAAGGGTGAAACTGGTAGTGTGAGCACTGAAGCATAAAATGCAGGTATTTTCTGTATAACTGTTGGATCTCGATGTGAAGGTAGGCATCCTTCATGACTAAAGTAACCGTCTGGTCTCATTTTACTAATGGGGCAGCAGGGACTGCAGGGAGACCATCCTGGGTTTTTTGTATTCTATCAACAGGTTCTGACCTTGAAGGTCTAATATTGGCCTTAAATCCTCAGTCCACTTTGGAACCAGAAAATATCAGGAGTAAAAGCTTTGATTTCTTTCTGCAACTTGGAGTACTTCCACAGCCCTTTTGCAGAGGAGGGCTTGAACCTCCTTCAGCAGAAGGGCAAGATGCCCTGGAGAGTATCTGTTCAACAACAATAGGTGACTGGAGGAACAGTAAGGTGCTCTAGGACATGTCCATGCTGAACCACCTCTAGAACCCAAACACCTGTAGTCACCTCCCTCCACTTTGTTAGAAAGAGGGAGATGCAGCTCTCACCAAAACCTCTTGAGGCAGACAGACCAGAGGAAAAGGAGGGGAATCAGAAGGTGCCGGGGGCAGCAGAGGTGCGGTAATGGTTTGACTTTTTGTAAGTCTGGTATGGGCACCTGGTGGCACATTTGTGGCCCGGTATATGGAGGGCTGAGGCCTCTGGAAGCCATGGCAGGGACCTCTTGAATAACCCTGGCCAGGACGGGCATATGGCCTGTGAAAAGAACCATGACCTCACCTCGCTGTTTGGGGTTCAAAGTATGCAGGGAACTGAGCATCATTCTTGAAGTCTGTAGATCTCTCAAAGAATTTTCAACATCACTAACAAATAGTTGCTTATGCCTGAAAAGAGCATTCATTACAGATTGTTGCACATCAGAGGAATAAAACAGTCATCCAAAGTTGGGAGTGACGATGGATGCAACTCCCAGAGGCAGTAACCCTTCTTGCAGCATCAAATGCATCATATGTGGAACTGAGTAGATGCATGCCTGCTTCCTGATCATTAGCTATTGCTTGCTGAGCCAGTATTTTGTCCTGGCCCGCTGGCAATTTTTCAGCTAGAGTGGCCATTGTCTTCCAAAGGTAATTCTGATATTTAATCATATATGCCGGATAGTTTGCGACTCTTAGGCCTGAGGAAACTGAGGCAAAAATCCTCTTCCCATCACATCCAGCTTCCTTGCCTCCTTTTCAGGAGAAAGAGAGCTCATGTGTTTTAGAATCTTGTATCCATCATGAGCAGCCATAATTACCACAATGTCCATTTCAGGCTGTGGAGAATAATATGGTTTTGCAGTAGGGGCAGGATATTGTTCATACTGCTTCTTGGGAACAGCAGGCTTGTGCAGGGCTGTGCCAGGCTGCAAAGGAGCATCTTCAAGTGCAGAATGCACTGGAGGAATAATCACCATAGGAGAGGCTGAAACCTTCAAGAACGCAAAGATTTTTCTTGGAAGAATCCTCTTCAGCTTTGGAATCCCAGTTTAGCATGAACCTGTGTAAGGAAGGCTTGAAATGAGGCATCCTCAGGGCGAGATCCAGGTGTGTTCTTCACACTCTCCTCTGAGCAAGAGGACAGAGTTAAGCTTAAACCAACCACATCTGTCATCTCTTCCTCCTCTTCCATGGCCCCCTCTTCCTCCTCCATGTATTCTGGATTATATTCCAGTTCGTAATCAACATCTGAAAGTGGACAAGGCAATGGGGCTAGACAGGATACATCCCAGAGTATTAAGAGAACTCAGGGAAGTGCTGTCAGCACCACTGACAGCCCTGTTCAACAGTTCGCTGGAAACAGGTGTGGTACCAAAAGACTAGAGGAGGGTGAATGTAGTCCCTCTCCACAAAAGTGAGAGCAGGGAGGAGGCTGGCAATTACAGGCTAGTTGGCCTGACCTCGGTGATGGGGAAACTAATGGAATCACTACCAAAACAAAGGTTTGTGATATATCTCAAATCCAATGGAGCACAGGATCTGAGGCAGCATGGATTCATAGCAGAAAGAGCTTGTCAAACAAATCTGTTAGATTTCTTTGACTGGGTGACTAGGGAGGAGGAGGATCAGGGAGAGGCGGTGGATGTGGCCTACCTGGATTTCAGCAAGGCCTTTGACACCGTCCGACATAGGAGGCTAGTAAACAAGTGGGGCAGCCTGGAAGTGGATCCAAGGGTGGTAAACTGGGTCAAAAATTGACTGAGCAATAGGACAGAGTTCAATCCAAAGAAATGGGGGTGACCAGCGGGGTCCTGCACAGATCAGTGCTTGGACCAGTCCTCTTTAATGTCTTCATAAGTGACACTGCAGAGGGGCTGGAAGGGAAAGTGTCTCTTTGCAGATGGCATGAAGATCTGCAACAAGGTTGACACTCCAGAAGGGGTAGAGAAAATAAGAAGGGACCTAAGCAAGCTTGAGGAGTGGTCAAGGGTATGGCAGCTAAGATTCAATGCAAAGAAGTGCAAGATAATGCACTTGGGACACAGAAACGTAGGGGAGGACTACATGATGGGGGGAGGCACTGATGGTCATCAAACAGGAAAGGGACCTGGGAGTAACATTAAAGGTTACCAAACAAAGTGATATGTTGTGAGGAGAGCCGGTGGAATGCTGGGTGCATAGGGAGAGGTATCTCCAGCAGAAGGAAGGAGGTGGTGATGCCAATGTATAGAACATTGGTGAGACCTCATCTAGGGTACTGTGTTCAGTTCTGGAGGCCGCACCTCTGGACCAACATAGACAGAGTAGAAGTGGTTCAGAGAAGAAAGACAAAAATGGTGCAGGGGCTGCACCAAAAGTCATATGAGGGGAGACTGGAGGATCTCAATATGTATTCCCTGGAGGATAGAAGAGAGAAGGAGGATATGATACAGACCTTCAAATACCTCAAGGGTGTAAATAAGGTACAAGAGGGTAGCAGCTTTCAAAAAAAAAAAAAAGATGTTCAAGAACAAGGGGCCATGATATGAAGATAGAGAGGGATAGACTTAGGGGTAATGTGAGAAAGTATTTTTTCACAGAAAGGATGGCTGATCCACGGAACAGCCTCCTGGCAGAGGTTGAAGGGGCCAAAATGGCAGGGGAATTCAGAAACATATGGGATAGACAAAAAGAAACTCTAGTGACAGGAAAGAGAGAGTAAGCCGCAGATCATTTAGGATCTGCGGTATATGAAACAGGTAGGGAAAATGGGCAGACTAGGTGGGCCAAGCGGTCCATATCTGCCATCAAATTCTAGGTAACATCAACCATCATCAGCGGAGTGTCAATTGTATGGGAAGACATATTAGGAGGAGCCAATGATTGCATTCCAATCAACAGTGGCGCTTCCAGGCCTGGAACTGTGGCAAGGACAGAAAATGGAAACACTGACGAGAAAGCTGACGAGGGACCAGCCAGAGTGCTGCAGTATGCATCAATGGCGGCAGTGGCAACAGTCACTGAAGCAGGTCTGACACTGTTTGAGACAATGTTTGTACACTGACAGAGCTAAAAGGGGTCATCGAAAGCTGATTCGCTAATGAGATAGTTCCCAATGAAAGAACAGGCTGCAAGTTCCCGAATGGGGAAGACAACCCAATGCCAGACACTGACCTTGGTATCTGAGAGACAATCGGGGGCAGCAGGCCCTGTAGCTGGAATCTGGGACCCATCTCTGTCTTTAAAGTTACGTTATCTAATAGGTAAGGGGAACGGTCTGGAAAAGCATGTTTTTTTCCCTTTCTACACTTCATTTTTTCACAATGGCAGTGTTTTTCCACCAACTTTGATGATTTATCATTTTTCTTCAACAAGTTAACAATGGCTGCTGTTGATCATGGAGATCAACAAGCCAGTGGTGAACCGGGAATGCATGTGGTTGACGATGGTAAGCATCTTTGCCGCAACCTGTTTCTCCATTTCTTGTATTAACAGAACATTTTCTAAATCTTTCTTGTGATGTCTCCTGGTTGCCTGGTTAAACCTCTGGCAAATTAAACATTGCATCATGGTCTGTATTGAGGCAATGGATACAAATGGAGTGGCCGTCGTCTTTATAAATCTTAATGTTGCCACAATGGCAATAATCAGAGCAAGAGTTCTTTGTCCGCTCATGGCATAAAAGTTAAAGTTTAAAATAACAAATTTAAAGAAATAGCACTGTTAGCAAGTACTTTCAAAAGTTTGATGGTGCTCTTCAGCAGTGGTGGATAGATGAGCGGTTTACGGTGGGAGAAAAAAATGGAGGCATGCTGGGGATGCCCATGTTATATGGGCAGCCCCGGCCTGCAAAAATTTCCAGGTGGTCCTGAGGCCAACAGCTTACAGTTCCATAATGTGGCACAATGGAGGGAGATATTCTTGAAAAAGATCCAGTTTTACCAGACTTCTTCATGTACTTATCCAGTCTTGCCTTAAATGAAGCAACTGTCTTACTTTCCAGTCTGCACTGGTAGGCTATTCCAGATAGGGACCACTGTCTGACTATAGAACCCTCTTCTTTTTTCTTCAGCTGGTTGCAACTGAGCCCCAATAAGACGGAGGTACTGGAGGTGCAGTCGAACAGAAGGTGTGATAGGCTGGCCTCTGGTGCGGCAACAGGGTTATTCCTGGGGCCTCCACCATTGAAGGCCTCCTCTAGGGTGTGCGATCTGGGTGTTATCCTTGATGATGGGCTGCATTTGAACCCAGGTGTCGTCCGTTGTCCAAACCAGCTTTTACCATCTGACGAATATTGCTAGGATCAAACCCCTAGTTCTGCCTGAGGACTTCCCCACCTTACTGCACGCCTTTGTGACGTCTAGGCTGGATTACTGTAACACACTCTACTTCGAGATCTCTGGCGTACCCTGCACCTGCTGCAGTTGGTGCAGAAAGCTGCCACTAGGCTGCTGACTGGACAGTCAAAATGCAGCCATATCACCCCGGTATTGCGTGAACTGCACTGGCTGCCAGTTAGGTAGAGGGTTCTCTTCAAGGTGAGCTTGCTCAACTTTAAGGCCCTACACAGACTTGGCCCTGGCTACCTGACTGACCTTCTAACACCTGCCGCACCAGTCCGCTCCCTTCGTTCCTCCTCCAAGGGCCTCCTTGCGATTCCCAGGATGAGGTTAAAAACTGCCGGTGACAGAGTGTTTAGTGTCGCCGGACCCATCCTGTGGAATTCGCTTCCTCCAGCTGTTAGGGAGGCCCCCTCAGTTAAGGCATTTAAAGCACGCCTCAAGACCCAGTTATTTAAACAAGCATTCCCAGACACAGTCTTTTAATGACAGTTTTAATTTATGGCTATCTGTCTTGCAGGCAATTGCTTCATCATTGTTATAGGCCTGCTGTTGTAACATATTTTATTTAGCTATTTATATTTATTTATGTTTTCTGTACTTATTTTTTACTACCTTTTATATTCTGTATTTGTGCAGTACCCAGAGCCCCCAAGATTGGGCACCCAAGAAATAAAATGTGCCTTGCCTTTTCTATTTTGCATATATTCCCTTTTAACTGACAATTATGTGTCCATGTGGTCTATATACGACTGCTTTTTTTGTAATCACAGGCAAGACCTCAAGCTTCTGTCCTTTATAGCCTTAAAGAGCCCCAACACCATTGGAAAAACTTTGAAAATGTAAGACTTCAACAGAATTCTGTGTATACTTAATATATTTTCTGTAATTCTTTCACCGTTTTTCTTTACTACTGAGGACAGTCATATGAAAACAAGGCCACTGTCCAAGACTATCAGTTCTGATTGCTTTACATCCAACTTCATAAATCCAAGTTTCATCATTATCTCAACAACAGACTGCGATGTCACAAACATAATTGTGATGTCATGTGCAGACAAGCAGCCAGATCTTATAATGCAGATATCCAGTTTTCAAGCAAATGTCCTTATAAATAAAGAAGCACATTTGAGGACTACAGAAAACTTATGAAATATGAACTGAATTTTGTCTAAACATAGCATTTTTTCATAGTTGTTTCAACAGTGTCGGGTTCTTCAAAGATCAGAAGCAAATTTCCCCTTAGTTATCTATATTTAAGTGAGAAAAGTTTTAGACTAGTTTGCCTCCTGTCATACATCCAATGTATCAAACCCCTGATGCATTTTGTACATCTGTATTGTACTCTCTTAATTGTTTCAATGTCCTCCACATCCTTTGAAGCCCAAAACTGTAAACAATACTCCATGTATGGTCTGACCATAGACCTACACAGTGGCAGCATCACCTCCACATCCTGAATGATGAAATTCCTTTTTATACAGTGCATGATTCTGAAGGACTTAACTAGCCATATTTCTGCATTGTGTTAACTGCCTAAGGTTATCAGCCACCAACACCCCAAGATCTCTTTCACAATTTGAGTGTCTCAATTCTTCACCAAGAAAAGTGTACAGGTTTCTTTTTATTTGTGATTCCAAAGTGCATCACTACACATTTAGGATGGCTCATGTGGTGCCCCTCCACAAGAGTGGCCCCAAGAATGAACCGTGAAACTACAGACCAGTGAGCCTCACATCCATCGTGGGTAAGCTAATGGAGACTATCCTGAAGGAGAGGCTGGTGGCCCTCCTGGAGGCCAAAGGACTACAGGACAGCAGACAGCATGGCTTCATACATGGCAGATCCTGCCAAACCAACCTGGTCGAGTTCTATGACTGGGTAACTAGGCAACTGGATGGGGCCATGCAGTGGATGTCCTGTATCTGGACTTCAGTAAGGCATTCGACTCAGTGCCACATGGAAGGCTGGGAAGGAAGTTAGTAGGCACAGGGGCGGGTGCAAAGCTGGTGAGATGGGTAGGAAACTGGCTGCAGGGAAGGCAACAGAGGGTGGTGGTGGGTGGGGAACTCTCACCCAAGGGCAGTGGCGGTGTTCCACAGGGCTTGGTGTTGGGACCAGTGTTGTTTGGGATATTCATTGCAGACATATCATGGGACATCAAGAGCAAGATCAGTCTGTTTGCTGATGATACCAAGATAGGCGCGGTGGTGGATGACCTAGGGGGATGGCAGAGGTTGCATGATGATCTGGCAAAGCTTGAAACCTGGTCAGACACCTGGCAACTGGGCTTTAATGCCAAAAAGTGCAAGGTGCTGCATTTTGGGATGAAGAACCCAAGGAGGAGTTACCAGCTAGGGGAGTGCAGCTAGCCCAGACAGAGCAGGAGAAGGATCAGGGTGTGCTCATTACAGGGTCAATGAACAACTCTGCACAATGTAGGAAGGCAGCTGCAAAGGCCAACAAAATGCTGGGTTGTATTGCAAGGGGTATATCCTCGAGGAGGGAGGAGGTGATTCTGCCACTGTATAGGTCATTAGTTAGACCACACCTGGAGTACTGCATGCAGTACTGGCGTCCGTATCTGAAGAGGGACATTAAGTTACTGGAGGGGGTGCAGCGTAGAGCGACAAAGATGATCAAGGGGCTGGGGGACTTATCATATGAGAGGAGGTTGAAGGAGTTGAACATGTACTCACTGGAGGAGAGGACAGACAGGGGTGACATGATTGAAACCTTTAAATACATGAAAGGAATAAACAAGATGGGTACAGAGGGGGCTGTTCAAAGTAAGGAGGGAGGCCACCAGGGCAATGATATGAGACTGGAGCGAGGAAGGTTCAGGAGGGAGATGAGGAGACACTTTTTACAGAGAGGGTGGTGGCTGGGTGGAATGCGTTACCTGCTGAAGTGGCATGCAGTAGAACAGTGGACTGCTTCAAATGAGGATGGGACAGGACAAGGGGGAGGGTTAATGAAGGGGAAGGGTGGAAGGGAGGGGCAGCTGCAGAATAAGGGGTGCTAGCTGCACATTCTAGCAGACTTGATAGACCTCTAGACCTTTATCTGCTGGCAAATTTCGTATGTTCGTATGTTAAAAGATATTTTAACCCTGCTTGCCCATTCATCTGAAGCATCCAACTGCATCTGCAACTGTTGGACCCCATCTGCGTTGTCCACTATGTGCCCCAGTTTGGCATGGTCCACAAACTTTGCCAACCATCCACTGGTAGTTCTTATCCTGCACAAATAAATGTTAAACAGCATCAGGCCAAGCACTGATCCTTGAGGTACTCCACTGGTTGTCCCCCTCCATTCAGACAGGAGCCTGTTTATCTTCACTGGTTGTTTTCTGTTTGCCAACCAGTTAAAAGGTCACTTTATTATATTAGAAGGTAGGCCCAGACCCCTCAGTGACTCTGTTAGTTCCATGTGTGAAACTGAATCAAATGCCTAGCTGTAGTCCAAATACAACATCTACTGGCTTTCCTAAGTCAAGTGTTTTGCTTATGAGCCCCCCAAAAATCAACAACTTGTCATGATCTTCCCTTAACAAACTCATTATGCATGCAGTCCTGAAGGTATTACCAGCTATACTGATGTCAATGTGCCCTCTTACTAACTTTTCTATCACCTTCCTAAGAACAGATGTGAGGCTAACTGGCCTATAATTGGCTCTGTCTGTCTTATCTCCATTTTTGAAAATAGATATAACTGTTGTCATTCTCCATGCCTTTAGCACACTTCCATCCTCTACAGATTTCTAGAGATTTATCAAATAAATAATTCAACAGAGGGATAACTCTTTGGCTGTCTCTCTAAGCAATCTTGGAAGAAATTCATCTGGCCCTGGGAACTGTGAGTTATTACAAGAAATAGTTTTTGGACACTGTCTACCTTAATTTCCATGTGCATCACACTGGTTGACCATGAAATGAACTAAAGTCTTTGCCGCCCAAGTGAGGAGAACACCTGAAGTGTGGGGGACTCTTCTTGCTCTGAAGAGAACCAAGGAATAGTGTAGTTCAGGCAGGGGCTTCTGAGGCATAGGAGCAGGAGGGTTCCCAAATAACTGCTGCATAACCCACAGGGATAAGATCATAGCCCTCTATACTGAGAATTGAGCACCTTACTCTAGGCCAAAGGTGCTAGTGGGGATAGATGAAGCCAGGATATTTGCTGGACATAGACAGCACACCCAACAATCCCTGATGCTACCTCATTGATGTCATATGATGCCCTTGACTGGTGTTGAGCTGTCTCCAGGCCCCTGAAGGAAATGACCATGGCCTGCCTAGTGGCTTCCCAAGCAGACATTACAGAAACTAGGCTGTGAACTTTCTGCTGTATGGACCTGATGAGAAGAAATAGACAGAAACAACATGGGAGATGCAAAAACCTTCCTACCCATGTTGAGTATTCCGGCCAGTGATTGCAATGGAAACAAGAAACTGCACACCACAAAGGTATTTTTTATTTTTATTTATTTATTAGGTCTAGGATTACAATACCTTTGAGCCAGGGCTCTTTTACAAAGGTTCCACATCGGGTTACAAATACAAAACATAAGGCATGTAAGTCAGATTACAAATTCAATACATAGGGCAACGTTACAACAGTGTAAGCTAAACAGAGATTACGAAGCATCTGAGAAACAAAAATGAAAATTACATACCTACCGTAATTCTTGATCTTCTCCTGTATCTTCACCATTCATTACTGCTAGGGTGTAAGCAGGAGGTGCGCATCCATCACTTTTTTTTCCCCCAGAGGAGTCGGCGCCAACGGCACCACCGCCGAGAGTGACGCATCACGTGATGCATGAGGGGCGGCTGTTAGGTGCTGCAAACTCCTCCTCCTCCATCCCAGTTCTGTTAGCCGGAGAGGCGAAATAAGGACAAGAAAAAAAGAGAGCGAGGCAAGAGAACCGAGGGATAGAAAAAGGAAAGGATATAAACTGAAAAAGGAATAAGCCAGTAAAGGACAGAAAAAAGGGGGTGCCTACCCTAAGGGACTGCAGGGCCTCACTCCTGGGGCAGCTCCTAGGAGAAGAGAGGGAAGACAAAGACGATTGTTGGGAGGGGAGAACTCTGTCACTTGAGAGACTGTTTTAAAAGCTTATAAGCTTGGAACCAAAAACAAGGGAGCAAGGATTCCACTTGATAAAACTGAAGAGATGGTTCAACCAAACCGTTTGCACAGTTTTGACACAAAAGGCAGATTCTCTACACCTCCCACCATCCTCAACCCCTTAACTCTAGCTGAGAGCTCACAGGCTGCAAAGGCAGAAATTCTGTTCCGAAATGAGAGCGCTCAACTAGGAAGGGGAAAGAAGCCCACTAGCACCTTGTTAAGTGCTAACACAGATGTATGTGGGGGGAGGTGGGGAGAAGCCCTACAAAGGGCATCCCTCTACATCAAGGATAGAGTGGAAACTCAATCGGAATCCCTGAAAGCAAGGCAAAGATCAAGGAAACTGTAGTGTCAGGACAGCGCTAAACCAGCAGAAGCTGACACAATAGGAGATTGAGACCTGCCAGACGGGACCTAGAAAAAGGGGACCAAGCCAATTTAAGGGATGGTCTCTTAAACTGTGAATTGAACAACATGGCTAAGAATGGGCCAAAAAGTCACCCCTAGGGGCAATCAGAAAGAGTTCCCTCAGGAGAGAGAGAAGTCTCGATTGCCTCTTTTCTTAGGAAAAGGATCCATCCTGAAGAACGGAAAATCAAGGTTTTTTTTGGGGGAGGTTTTGGCTTAAAGGCCAAAGAAGAAGAGGGAGGAATGAGCAGGGAGGGGAGACATCAAGAAGGAGGCCCTTGAGAAGGTGGTAGGTATTGTAATGAATGGTCAAGATACAAGAGAAGATCAAGAATTACGGTAGGTACGTAATTTTCATATCTTCCCTTGTCAATCTTCACCATTCATTACTGCTTGGGTGAGTGCCTAGCCACCCCCCCCAAAAGGGGGGACAAGAGAAACCCTGAGGAAAGAAGACCCTCAGCCTCCTGCTGGTGGAAAACAGATGGGAGAGACCCTGGGCTAATCAGACGAGAAGCCTAAGGCAGAGGAGAGCTAGGAGGTGTCCCCGGAGATGAGGAGACAGAGGAAGCCCCTGCAGAAGCCTCCTAGGCCTGGTGGAGAAAAGACTGGTCCCCCGGAAAGCGGAGCTAATCACCCTACACCGGGCCAGGGGCGACAATCTTGATAGACGAAGCCATGCCGTCCGCCTAATGCAGATCGCTCTCCCTGCAAGCCTGAAAGCCACCTCATTGGCGTCATAAGATGCCCTTGCCTGGTGCCTTGCCAGCTCCAGGCCTATAGCAGAGAGGGTAATGGCCTGTCTGGATTGCTCTGTGTCAGGCATTGATGCTAGAAGCTGAGACAGCATCGACCATAGATGCCTGTTGTATGCAGCATGGTGTGCCTGATGTGATGTGATACACAGCATCGCATGAGAGGAAAAGAACACTCTTCGCCCCAACCGGTCAAACTGTAGAGAATCTGAGTCCGGTGGTCGGTCGTGCACCAGGCGGCGGCGCCCAGAAGGAGTCTCTAGGGACACCAATCCCAAAGGCAGATTAGGAAGAGAACTAAGGGACTCAAATGGGGCACAATACCTCCTCCTGCAGTCTGCTGGTGCTGGGATAGGGTTGGCTGGAGATTGCCAGGAACAGATATATTCCTCCTGGAAAGGAATAGGCCAGAATGGCACCACCAAATGTTGGGCACTGAATTCACTGAGGAATTCACGCGTCTCCCGTTCAGTATTGTCTCGCCTAACTAAGGAGATATGGAGGTCCCCAACCATCCTTGAAAGGAAGCGCTGATAATCAGTGAAATCAGCATCGGAAGAGAGGTGAGCAGAGGATTCCTTTCCCTCCAAGGAGGGAGACGAGGAGGATGAGGAACTCAAATGTCCAGAGGACTCCTGTGTTGGTGAGGATAGGTGAAACACCCGCTCATGCATACATCTAATATATGAGGGGAAAGCCACCGAAGTGCCTCTGAACATCTCCCAGGATAACGGACCCGTAGGACCGACATGGCCCAGGAGAGAGGGTGGAGGCTGCAGAGGAATGGCAGTAGGGTACCTATGAAAAGGCAACTGTCCTCTGCTAAGGCTCTGGAATCTGGGGAATGGGGATCAAGCTGGCGGGGTCCCAGATAACAAACCAGGTTGCAGAACGGAAACCTGGGGATGCGAACCTTGGAAAAGCATGGAAGGGGATCCTCCCCTGAGACATACCTGGGGCTGCAAGGATCCAGAAGGGCAGCCCACAGCAACGCCACAGGAAGGGTCCTTCAAGCCTAAGAGGGAAAAGCTGGCTCATTGCCCTACCTACACCCCGAGGGTAACAGGTGAAACTCGGGCAAGTGCCTCACCCCAGCCCCTCAATCTCTCGGACTCAGAGGACGCCTCCTCAACACCAGCGACAGAGCCCACTCAATCCTGGGTTCTCTCAGAGAGCCCCCAGAAGACGGGGCCCTTAGTCTACCCTGAGAAGGCACAGCAGCACCGGAGAAGGCAGCTGCTACAGCCCCTTCTGGGAGAACAGACCCCCCCCACGCCATCCCTTCCCAAGGACCCCAGGCCACCCCCAGCCTGGAAGTCCTCAGAAGAAGACTGCTGTGGAGACTGAGAAATGGGCACAATGGGCCACTTGACACCGTGTCCCACAGAAGACTCTGATCCCAAGGAATTGGGGAGCCAGGATGGGTCCACGTCTGAGTCGTCTGCTTCCGAGGAAAAGGCGACTAGAAGGACCTCAATACTGGCCACCCCAGGAGTCTCCTGAGAAACGGCGATGCAAATGACGCCGGTGCCACTCACGGTGCCATTTGGCATTAGTGCACTGAAGACAACGCCGGAACCTGGTCCCGACTCGCCCACAGCTCCAGCCATGTCCCCGGCACTGCCCTCAGCACTGATATCCAACACAGCACCGCCAGCAGAGTTGACCGGGCCCGCGGCACTGCCAGTGGTGATGAGAGCCAAAATGGCGCCGCAAGAGGCGCCACCCCAATCTCCAGCACTGCGGGCCATGACACTGGGGGAGCCTGCACCTCTGAAGAGGTGACTGCTGAGGCGGTGTCCCCACCGCGGCCCCGGGAAGGACCACAGTGTTCCCCTGACACCGTGAAAGAGGCCTCCTCCTCTGCAAGACTTGAAGATGAGGAGGCCTCCTCCTCTCCAGACCATATAGCCTGGGGGGGACCCAGAGGAAGGGCCTAAAGATCCAGCCTGGGAGGCCCGAGAATGACGTCTTCCTCCAAAAGTCAGCGGGGCCTTGCCGATTTTGAATGCGCAGACTTTGAGAACATGGCGGTCCATCAAGAAACTGGTGTCGCATCTATCCATGTCATGGTTAAGTCCCAGGCACCGAAGGCAGACATCATGCCGGTCTGTCACGGAAAAATGCCAGCCACAGGAGCACCGACGCATAGGGGCATTGCCCACTTTCGACTTTTGCTTATCTCCCGAACTGGACATGATGTGAAAATAACCTAAAACACAACAAAGCTCCCAGCGCTGTCGAAAAAAAAAATGCAACGGACTTATCAGAGTCAACGGTGTCGGGAAAAACAAACTGGGATGAAGGAGTCACTTCACACGACAAACTAGGCCAATGGCGCAGTACTAAAACTCTCCACACATGCAGCAGGTGCAGTCTCGACAGCGGGAGAAACAGAACTGGGATGAAGGAGGAGTCTGCGGTGCCTAACAGCTGCCCCTTGGGCATCACGCGATGTGTTACTCTTGGGAGCGGAGCCGTCAGCACCAACTCCTCTGAGAAAAAAAAACTCGCGTGGCGGGTGCGCGCCTCCAGCTTACACCCAAGCAGTAATGAATGGATGAGGTGCAGAGAGGATAGAGGACAAGAGTCAGGAAGAGTAGAGGGGGCTGAGAGCTATAGAGAAGGAGCGCAGCCAGTGGCATTGTCGTAGACATAACATGGGGAAGTGCGAGCTAAGGGGTAACCAAGTGATAATAGGAGAAAGAATTGCATAGGGTTAGAGAACTAGTCATGGGGTCAGCTAGTTGAGGCAGTCACAGGAACTAGAGACAGCGAGAGAGAGGCGGAGCCTTGATTTAAATGCACCAAGGGTAGGAGTGGAGGAGATGCAACTGTTCAGATCATTTAGCCAGCTAGGTGCCCTGTAGGCAAAAGATCTTTGACCTTGTGAGGTACGACAACATGGAACCTGCAGGAGCTGTGATTCAGACCCCCTAGGTTGAGCGGGGGTTATTGCTAGGGTGCAGGAGTGCACACACTCCAGAGGGGCACAAGGCCCATAGTTATTTTCTTTGCCATGGTGCAGGTTAGGTACTTTATCCAACTGGTGAGTTTCAGCCACGCAGTTTGTGCATAGAGGTCACATGTATGTGTGTGAGGCGGAGGGATCCAGTGAGAAGTCAGCAAGCCTTATTGAGGGAGGTGGATATGGGACTAAGAGCGGTAGTGGAGGCAGAGCCACAGATGATAAGCCCATAGTCAATAATGGAGGCAACAGAGCTCTGAACAGCGACAGTCAGGGCTTCCGGGGTAAGATGTTGCATGTGCCGGAAGAGAAGATCAAGGTGAGTATTTGCTGCTTTGGCTACAGAGTCAATGTGGGCACTGTAAGTTAGATGAAGGTATAGAGTGATCCCAAGGTACTTAAAGGCCTGAACCTGTTCCAGGGTGACTCCATGACTGGTTTTGATGCATAGGGGGTGCAGCTTATGCTTGGTATGAGAACTGCTGAACACCATAGACTTTGTTTTCTTATTATTGAGGACCAGGTTGTGGTTTGAGAACCAATTTTGTACAGATGTGAAGCCATGCTGAAGGTTGTCTTGTAGAGGCTTAGGATCCTTGTGGGAGGTAAGAATTACAGCATTATCTGCACATAGGATGATTTTTTCGGAGCAAGAATTTGGAAGGGAGTTCAGGAACAAGCTGAATAGTAGGTGGCCCAGAATGGATCCCTGGGGGACACCTAAGCGAACAGGCCTGGTATCAAGAGTGGACATCTGCAATTTTTACTTTTTCATACTGATTCTCCAAGTAACTTCTGAACCAGGCAGTGGAGTCGGGAGACAGCCCAGCTTTCAGAAGTTGCACAAGCAGTAGGCGGTGATGGACAGTGTCAAACACCTTAGTCAGATCAATAAAGATGAACCCAATCAACTGACCATTGTCCAGTGAGCTGTGAAGAGCGCCAGAGAATTCCAGTAGGGCAGATGAGGTGCTATGTCCTTTCCTGAAGCCATGTTGTTGCGAGCAAAAGATATTGTATTTGTCCAGGAAATCCGTGAGCTGATCTGCTGCAATATGTTCAAGGGCCTTGGAGAGGGGTGGCAATATAGAGATCGGATGGTAGTTTCCATGAGTGGCCCTGTCACCACTTTTATGGACAGGGGTAACAGTGGTGGATTTCCACTTGTCAGGGAACTGGCTGAGCCTAAGTGAGAGGTTGAAAATATCTGTCAGTGGCTGTAACACCTCATCAAGGGTGAGGGACAGCAGTTTAAGGTCAAGTGTATCACTGCTGGATCTGGATCTGGTGTTGGCTTTGGTAATGTATTTGCGGGCTTCATGCATCTTGACTGCTCTGAAATAAAAAGGCTGGTGGCTAGAGGAGGAGGAGGTGTTGGGGGGAGGAGTGGCAGAGTCATAGTCCTTGAAAAAGACAGTAGGGAGAACACTGCTGAGATCGGTGAATGCAGTGTTGAAGGTATTTGCTATGATTTTAGGGTCAAGTGTAGTAGTCCCATTTATGTTGAGCAAGGTGAGGGAGGTTTTTTGGCTGCTTCCCAGTGACCTCTTTAATACTGTCCCAAAATGCCCTCACGTTACCCCAGGTATCCGTGACAGCATTCTTGTTATAGGTAGATTTATTTTGCCAGATAAATTTGGTACAGTCATTCCATGCATGTTTATAGTTTTGGATGTCAGTTTCTTTACTGGTGGTTCCGGCAAGATCCTACAGGCGATCTCTAGATTTTAGTTGCCGTAAGAGATCGTCTGAGAGCCAAGGATTGCAAAGGGCTTTGACTTAGTGCTTTTTAAAAGGAGCGTAGGAGTCACAGGCTGCATTGAAAGTGTTGAAGTAATCCAGCGCAGGACTTACATCTCTTGCTTTGTAAACTGAGGCAACCAATAATGATCAGTTACCTTCCCTTGGGAGGATGAACCAGACAGGCCTGGAGGCTTTAGCACTTCATTTCGGGGTATGTCATTCCTCACCCTCTGCCTCTCACAATCTATGTTATATACACTTTCCACTAGCTGTTATCTTTATGGAACTCCGAATATGTCTATACAAGGTACTCTTTCACTGGGTACCTTATTGTATTGTACAGCCTTACACCATTCTTCCAGTCTGAAACTGCACAATTTCACATAGTCCTTGCTATCCCTAATTTGTTTTTAATATGTTCAGCATTTTGTCATAGTAGCAAGCGGTACACAATGTACCAGCTTTTTGCAATAGCAAGGACATTAGCACAAAAAAAAGAAAGCTTTTAGTACAGAAATATTCTCATTAACCCTTTGCCTTCTCCTGCCAGCACTTTATGCCAAATGGTCATATTTCTACACCCAGTGCATCGAAACCCCACGGTCTAGACAGGGAGGATGATCACTGGTCAGGCACTATGGCCCAGTTTGTTTCTAGAGAATGCAAAGCCCTGAAGAAGGATGAAGAGAATCTCCAACTGAACCTGCGGGTGCATGATACCTGACAATGAGATCCCTGGAGGAGGGCAGTGTGGCATAGGGATGCCTCCAAAGTTCCCTCATTGCCTCCTCCACAACTCTGTGCCTCAGAGAAACCATAGTAGTATCATTATAAGGAACCCCTAGGAGTCCTAACAACAGGGCAACATGACTGTGACTGGTGTAACAAGGACTTCTTAGTGTTTGCAGCATTTCTTTTCATGAATTGCTGGTACAGAACAACCTAACAGCTTAGATCAGGTGCAAGAAGGATTAGCTGTCCTCTAAAGAGGATGTTGAGAGGAGAGAGAGAGAGAGAGAGAGAGAGAGAGACAGCGAAGAAGTTGGGAAACTGTTTGGTGCGGAATCAGGAAGGGTGCCTTGAATTGTGCCCTATTGGAGTCCCAATTCCAGGCTTCTTTGGTTTCCACTTCACAACTGTGCTGCTTCAGCATTTGAGAGCCTGGAGGTCCAAAGAACATGGGCATCCTGTCTATCCATACCCAAGACACATGAGGCATAGATCTGGAGAGGGACGGCACAGCCTGCTGGACTGCACTATCCATGTCTTGTGAAGGGTCTTGAGGCTTTGGCAATGTCCTCATCTCATGGGAGGATCAAGCAGAGACTCCTGCTTCTAACACTTTATAGGACAGATTAGTTGGTAGAGTGGTGACCTAGAGTTAAAGTCCTGGGACAGACGGTGTACATCTGTGACTGAGTAGACCCCACTGATGGGCCTGACTCCAGTTTAGCGCTGATGCCTATGTTGGAGCCGGGAGAGAACTTAAACCAAAATTGCCAGTGCTAACACTGTCAACACCAGATACAGCAACAGCTCTAGCACCAGGCTCATCCCTGGCACCGACAGCAGAACTGATCCTGGCACTGATACTGGTGCAGAACCTGGCACTGACCTTTTTCTCTGTGTCACAACAGCACTGAGTCCATGGTCAGCGCCAACATTTGTGGACTTGCCGGCACTGTCATCTGCTGGTTTGAGTCCTATCTCATGAACAGGAGGCAATGGGTAGTGATGGAGACTTTCTCCTCCTCCCCTTAGCCTCCTGTCGTGTGGAGTACCTCAGGGTTTTGTCTTGTCACCAGTGTTGTTTGCTGTGTACATGCTGCCCCTGGGAGAGCTCATTAGGAAATACAGTTTGGGTTTTTATTGCTATGCTGATGATACCCAGCTGTATCTTTCCTTTGCCCCGGGACATCCAATGCGGTGGAAGTGCTGAACAGCTGCCTTGCTGAGATCAATGACAAGATGGCCTCCAGCAGGTTGCGACTGAACCCCGATAAGACTGAGGTACTAGTGGTGGAATCGAACAGACGATGTGATAGGATGGCCTCTGGTGCAGCAACAGGGTTATTCCTGGGTCCTGTGCCATTAAGGGCCTCCTCTAGGGTGCGCGATCTTGGTGTGACCTTTGACAGTGGATTGACATTAGAAGCTCAGGTGTCATCCGTTGTCCAGACAAGCTTTTATCATCTTAGGAATATCGCCAGGATCAAGCTCCTAGTTCCGCCCATGGACCTCGCCACCTTGGTACATGCCTTCGTAACATCCAGGCTTGATTACTGTAGCATGCTCTACTTTGGGGTCTTGGGAGGTACCCTCCGCAGGCTGCAGCTAGTGCAGAATGTAGCTGCCAGGTTACTGACAGGGCAGTTTAAATACTGCCACATCACCCCGGTGCTGCGTGAACTGCACTGGCTGCCGGCCAGGTGGAGAATCCTCTTCAAGGTGGACTTGCTCACCTTTAAGGCCCTACATGGGCTGGGCCCTGGATACTTGTCAGACCTTCTGACACCTGCTGCCTCGGTCCGCTCTCTCCGCTCTTACTCTAGGGGCTTCTGTGCGAGTCCCAGGATGAGGTTAAAAACTGCTGGCAACAGCGCATTTAGTGTCACCGGCTTCATCCTGTGGAATTTGCTGCCTCCATCTGTAAAGGAGGCCCCTTCAGTTGAAGTGTTCAAGACCTGCTTCAAGACCCTCCTGTTCAGTCAGGCCTTCTCAGACAATCTATTAGTATATATCTGTGGAATAGCCTTGTTAATGACTGCTGTTATTTTTTATTGTATTTTATATGGTCTGGTTAATTTATTAGTATTTTATTAATGTATGTGTCTTATTTTTAATGAATAGCCTGTATTTTTATGAATGTCTCCCAGAACCTCCAGGATTGGGTGCCTGAAAAATAAAACTCGCCTTACCATTGACACTGATACCATAAACAGTGTCAGCACTAGAGTCAGCTTCTGTGACAGTGTTGCCCTTGGTGTCATCATTGTGAATAGTGGCAACAGCCGCAACAAGACCTATGGCTGATGTCAACATCATCGAGGTCAAGGACAAGACCAAAGGCTTTAACCCAAACCCCAGCGTGGCCTGTCCCTGATTGTGAACAGAGGCTGTAGTGGGTTTTTCATTGGCCACCCAGAAGGAGCCAGTGGTTGGTCTGACACCACCACCAGAGACTACAACACAACCCCAGCATGGCAGAGGAAGGAGAGCTCTGTACCTCAGCAGATTCTGTAGAGGGTGGGAGACCTGTGGGAAGGGTCCAACGTCTTGTCTAGTGACCTTCCTGGACCAATGCCAAAGGGGTAGCTAACAGGGATTAGACTTTCTTCAGTTACTGAAGCGAGAAGAGGAAAGCAAGGGGTGAGATAGTGAGGATAAGGAGGTTGGCAAAGGAAGACCGCAAAGAAGAGGATCAAGAAAAAGTAGATATCCTAAACAGGTACTTCTGATCAGTCTTCACAGTGGAGAGGGGGAGTGGACCACCAGGGAGCGGCAGTAACAATGGAAGGCTTGACACAAGTCCATTTTCAAAGGAAAGGATCCAGAAGGGACCTGCAGCTCTAAAAATGGCCAAGACTATGGGACCGGATGGTACACCTCTGAGGGTAATAAGTGAACTTAGAGAGGTGCTTGCTGCACTACTGATGGTCTTATATAACAGCTCACTGGAAGTAGGCAGCTGCTCCAGAGAAATGGAGGAGAAGAGAGCAGACCTGGTCCAGCTACATAACAGCAGCAGGTAGCAGGCTAGCAACTATAGGCTGGTCAGTGTCACATTAGTGGTGGGGGATATTAATGGAAACCCTGTTTAAGGAAGGGTAGTAGAATTTCTTGAATCCAATGGGCTACAAGACCAGAGCAGCATGGATTCATGAGGGGAGATAATGTGCAAGGTGCAGGCAGTAGGAAGGGAGTTGCTGCTGCAGAAATAGTTAGTTCCAAAATTTAACGAGGAGTAGGTTGGAGGAAGGAGGTTGCTGCTATTAAAGCATCTGTTTCTGGAGTTCTGCAAGGAGTATGTGGGACAGAGGGGATTTCTCTGAAGGGGATGTTCTTTCCAGTGAGACAGATGGGAGGGGGCTGCTGCCACCAGAGTTCTTGTTTTCAGTGGCAAGGGAATGAGGAAAGGAGTTTGATGGTGACCAAGTGACTCTTTCAATAACACATTAGAGATGATGATGGCAGTTTTAGTTGGGCCATAAAGTGAGATGGCAGATGTCTTGCTGTACTGGAGCATTTTGTCTGATGTCTACAAGAAGCAGTACAGTAGGAGGGAGGTTGCTTTCATTGGAGTCACAGTTTCAGATGACCACTTGGAGCAATCAGTTGGGAAGAAAAGTAGCTGCCCCCTGAGATGCTGTTTCAGATAATGCACAGGTGCAAGCAGTAGGATCAGGAAAGTTGCTATCAGCAGATCAGCTTTTTCCAGCAGCCGCAGAAAGCAGCCCTGTCAGCAGGAGGCTGGTACAACCAGAACAGCTTTTTTCAGTGGCCATAGCAATCTTGTAAGGGGAGCATGGTGCCACCAGAGCAGCTGTTTTAAATGGCCTTTTTATTTACTTATTTAGCTGTTTTGTCCCCATCACTAAATGGTGATGGGACACAGCATTATTTTTTTTTTTTTTTTACAGATTTTCTCCCTCCCCCACCCCCGAGGCCCAGACACATAGTCAGCAACGTGTGGAAGCACGCTTGCACCCCGTGGTGCCAGCTCAGCCCCTTCCACCTCCCGATTCTTTGCTGCCCACTCTCCACCCACGCCACCCACTGGGCCTCCACCCGTGGGAGCTGCACGGGGCACCAACCCACCTCAGGAGAGAGAGCTGCCCACCGGGCATGCTCAGTCCTGCCCGCCCTCCCCCACGTTGGCACCCCAGTGACCTGAGGTCATTCCCAAACCAGGGTCACCGGCACAGCATAAGGTAAAGTGCCCGGTGCCTCAACCCTCTGTGCCACCAGGCTGGCTTTAAATGGCCTTTAAGGAGTGAGTGGGTGCACCATGGCCTGCTGCTGCAGGAGTGCTTTTTTCCACTGGGGTGGAAAGAGTGGGCACAGAAGAGCTGCTACCAACCATCACAGTGGCTTAATCTGGTGGTGTGGAATGAGGAAATTTCAGAATACTTGCAAGAAACATGCATCAGGATTGGCAGGGGTAATTTCAACACACTTGGTGAGGGTGAGGTTCCTACAGTTCTGCCGATGTGACAGTTTTTGAAGTCACTAAGCGAGGGGAAGTGGTCCAGATACATTTTCTGCCGCTGTTAATTTTTAAAGAATGTTCTTCCCTCTCTGGGTCAATAAAGGTCTGCAAATAGTAGGGGTGATATAAAATTGGTGGCGGTATCAGGAGTGAGAATTAAAAAGGCAAGGAAAAAGTATCTTGATCTTTTTCCTGGACACCAATACTCCAGAGCAGCAGAAGAGGAATATGGATAATTAAAATGCTGTTGGCAGATGCCATTTATGAGCCATATTTAAAGACTGAGATACCATCATGGCTGGAACTGCTCCCATCCAATCAGCTTTCTGGATTATTTCTGAGCGCCGGTATGCTGCCATATGGGCCTGATAACAAGAAATAGATTGAAACAACCTGGGAGATGCAAAAACCTTCATACCCAGTACATTGAAACCCCTAGAATCTGGATGATCACTGGTCAGGCACTGGGGTCCAGTTTTTTTTTGTGCAGAACACAAAGCCCTGAAGGAGGACATGATTACAACTATTTTGCTTTAGTGGATTTTTTTTTCTGCTTGTAAATTATATCCTCCATGTATTAAAGGAACTAACTGGTATTATAAAAAGGGTCTCAGAAATGCTGCAGTCTGATTGGCTGTTAGGATTCCAACAGCCTCACATTAATCCCTGTTACACTGCCATGTACAGCCTGATCACCATGGTACATGGATTCTTCCTGTCAACATTCCATCCTCTAGTACTGCTGAATGACTGGAATGCTGCATTCTGATTTTGAACCAGCATTCTTAAACTGTTGGTGGAAGAACTAGTTTATAAAAATCTCTCTGTAAATGAGGAAAACATTCAAATAGTATACTTTTAACACTTTTCTTTTGGAATAATTTTTTATAATAGCAACAAGCCACTCCCAGGAGTTAGATGAACAGTCAGTTCATCACTCCCTATGGGGCAATATGGCGCTCGGCTGCGCCTCGTGCCACATTACACCCCTAGGGAGTGATTAACAGACTGTTAATCTAACCCCTGGTCATGCCTTATTGCTTAATTAGCTGATGGACAAAACCACCCAACGACTGATTTATATCTTGAGGGATCCAGACATGTTTATTTTGTAAACCAGGGATGAATCAATGACGCACAGTAAGAACACAGAGCTGACAATAAACATAGCTAAGTGACCCAAAATCTTATATACAGCCAAATGAAACAAAGTTTAAAACTCACAGAAACATAAACATAAAAACAATCCAACACACATTAATAAAAAAATGCTGCTTAAAGCTAAGTTTCAGGATTGATTTGTTTTTATTATTTTGTTTGCACAAACTCAGAACACTTAATATTAAGGAATGTCTCAATCATTTAGAAATGTTTTAGTAGTTTTTTTCAGAACTTTATCACTGTGAAGCTCTGAGTTGAAAAACGCAGTATTTCAACTGGAACAGAAGGCTATCTGGTGTTGGTGGTACAGATGCATTTGAAAAATGAACAGGTGTTGGCCTATTATCCACATCTAGTATAATTCTTGTGACCTAGTAAAGTGACACGTCCTATTGAAGGAAGGCACAGAAAGCCCCCAGTAGCTATTTGAGAGCCATAAGCAACATCATTTGCCTTTAAGTGCATTGTTATGAAATATAAAAAATATCAAGTACAAGGAAATCAAAACCTGTCAGAAAATAGCTGTCGCATTAATACAGAAAATATTGCAACAATCTGTACAGGAGGCCAATTATTCCAACAAGATTAGTTTATATGGACAATGCTTTTAAAACAGTAATACTGATTTCTTTATTTAGATTTTGGTTACGAGGAATAACCCATGGGGCAATGCAAAGTTTACATTGGTAATCCAAGAGGATGAAGGTACAGGAGTAGGCTACATATATATGCATTTAAGTTTACATACAGTATAATTTCTTAAAGACAGCAGACAACTCAGAAGAATGTTTACAATACTAAATTAACAGCATTATTTTGTTTGACATTGTTAACAGTTATTTAAATGTTTTGGCTTGGATCAATTAAATTCAATATGCATTAATTCCTACCAGTGAAGATCCCTGTTTTAAGGGTTTAGTTCACAGAAAGGCAGGGAGGAGGGGCATATGTTGATTCGCACATATCCCTTCCACAGAGGTCTGCAGCCAGATGGCAGTTCAGGTTAGATGCCACCCACTGCACCTGCTTGCCACTCTCCTTGGGTATAGATCTTCATGCAGGGTCAGAAGGTGGCATGGTGGCATCCATACAGATTTCCATATTGGCCCTTTAGCAGTACCCCCAGTCTAGACAACGTGGGGTAGCATGGGCTACAGCAGTCCTCCAAAGGCTTATATCCCCATAGGGAACACAAATCCTTTTGTACAGTAAAACAAACTGCAACAAATTGTTCTGCACTACTCCATGCCTGCTGGGAGAGCTGAGAGCAAGTTGAGGAGAGGTCTATCGGACCCCCATGGCTATCTTGCCTGGCAGAGGTATAGGTAGAGGCACTACGCCAGATAATTGGGCCACATGGCCTGCACCCTCCCTGCCGACTCTCCATACTGCAGCCCCCGTGACAGGAATGGTACATTAGTTTACCCCTTCCCCTTGTCTGCCACTAAACCAACACCTGCAAAGCTGTATGAGTGACTCAGGATTGGGTAAGGGAGGAGTTGCACATCCCAGGCTCTGGATGCATGGAGGTTTCTACATGTGCAGAGTGGGACCTCTGCACACCATCTGCCATGTTATATACTTCTACATGGGTAAACAGCGCCACCGTGGTCTCCTGAGGATCAGGCCCTAAGTGTTTACAGCACAATATAATATACTGGTGATGTCTACAAAATACCCACGTCCCAGTGTTAGCTGATGCAAACCACGAGAAAGGATCTTTTTATCTTGAACTTTTGAACATTTAATGATGAATCACCAATAAAGCTAAGAGTGATGATTTAATTCCTCTTCCTTACAGAAACAAAAGTTGGGTTGTGAAAGGCACAAATGTAACTGAACTGTCTGGTACAATTTTTCACCACTACATTTCAACCAGCTTTTAATATCTGAAATCCATATTGGTCTGGTTAGATAACAAGAAATGGCACAGAGAGTGCCATATTCCAGTGTCTCTACTCAGACGTAGTTATAGTAACTAGATCAAAATAGCATTCGGGCATGGCGAAAGAAAACCATGAGGTAGTCCATCAAGTACTGTATGGAACCAGTTACAAAAATATCTTGAGAATTAAGGCTCAGTGAGTCACCTGCATAAGTCTATCAGATGGCATTAGACAACAGGTCTATTCAAAACATCCATTTTGCAGATACAATTCATCCAGAATATCATATGTATACTAATACACCGGGGAAACACTGTGTACATGTTTAGTGCCTAAAAATTGCATGTGTTTTTGCCAAAAAAAGAAGTGATATAATATAATGCCAATGCCATTAAAAAACTCCAAAAGCCTTTTGTGTTATTCCTCCTTCTTATCAAAAGCAATCAGGGGGATTTAAAGAGGAACAGTCAGCACTAAGACCACCGCACCCAGGTGTTAGGCTGGTCCCAATTTGCATTTTGTGCACAAAAACATTTTTTTTTACTTTCTTACTATACTCAGCAGTGTAAGACACAAACTGCCTGCCTTAAAAACAGGGAAGTTGTATATTTGGGCTATGGTATCCATTTTTATTGAATCCTTTTCAGATGGCGCCTTTTGCTTTCTCACATGCAGCCACCTGGGCATACAGATATTCTACCCACTGTCTGTCCACCTGATACTTTTTCTCAATTGTTTTCAATGCCAGCTGTTGAATTACTCAGGATGATAGGTAAGGAATATCGCAAAACAGAGGGGGGTGTTAAGCAATATCATATAGGGTCTGGTGAATTTTTCTTCCTCATTGGTAGAGACCTGATCATGTGGGTATACTAACCTTCTTGTAAAATGCAAAAGGCATGTCACCTTGCAGTATACAAGTGATACAATATCCAATCACATCACAAAACCTCGCCCTACTTCCATGACACCAGCTCACCCCACCCCCAAAAATACAGAAACATAAAATTTGACCATTGGTCAGAGTGTCACCACCAAACTCCTGAAGACTCTCCCGGCCAAAAGAAGCCCTGGCAGTGATGGACTATACCCCTCATTTCTAAAACTAATCTCCCCAGCCATTGTTAAACCCCTTACTTTTATATTCAACCTCGCCCATTCTACATCCACTATGCCCGACTCCTGGAAAAATGCACATGTGGTACCAATATTCAAAGCTGGTGATCCCCGCTCCCTCCTCCCTCATCTAAGTAAACTGCTGGAAAAAATTGTACACTACCAGCTATCTGAACACCGAGAAAAATATAACCTTCTATGTCCTCTCCAGCACGGTTTCCGCAAGCATCACAGTACCTCCTCTGCTTTGGCCCTCTTCTCTGACCATGTTCTTAGAAACATGGGCAAGGCCACAGGTGCAGTATTCATGGATCTATCGAAGGCTTTCGACCTTGTTGACCATCACCTTCTCCACTCCACCCTACTTCACTTTGGCTGCTCCCCGGGAACTGCTGCTTGGTTCCGCAGCTATTTCTCTAAAAGGTGTCAATCTGTCATAATAGGTAAAGATTTCTTTACTGCCCTACCTGTACACACTTGAGTCCCCCAGGGTTCCATACTTAGCCCCCTACTTTTTTCCATGTTTATTAATGCACTCCCCATGGAAAGCCTCAACTATAAGGCACTCCCCCATGTGGATGACTTAGTCCTCTACCATAGCGATAAATCACTTGCATCCATCTCCTCCACCTTCACACGAAATTATGGCTCCGCACATCAATGGTTTCTTTTCAGCATACTCCTAGTCAATGAAAAGAAGACAAAATCTATGTTCTTTGGCTCCAAACCTTTCCTTGCCAAGGTTGCCAAATCTAACTGCTCTCTCCTTGAACTCACCCTAGCAGCCCCCCAATAACATCCCCATTTTCAAATACCTAGGTGTTGCCCTCGATTCCTCCCTTACTTTCTCTGAACATATTAACCACAGTGTGTGGAGAATGCACAAGTTAGGTGCTGCCTACCGACTCAAACAATTCTGTCTGGTGAGGCTCAACTTACTATCACGCAAGGTAACCTACTGCCCCTCCCTGACTACTGCTCCCCTATCTACTCCCTTGTGTCAACTACACTATGCTCATAACTAAACACAACATACAATTCCATATGTAGCTTTATTCTTTAATCCCCCCTACTCCACCCATCACTGCACACTCTACCAGGCCCTAGGGTGGCTCCCACTACAAGGTCGTTTTGACTATGCCATGGGCTGCTTAGTGGATAGTGCACTCAGGAGCAACCACCTGTCCCCCTACTCTTCTTTATTTTTTTGTTTATTATGAACTAGGATTGACACCTTTGAGCTAAAAGCTCATTACATAGGTTCCACGTCAGGTGAGTACAATACAAACATTGGTAGACAGGATCACAATTGAATAAATTGAGCATATACATAGTATGGGTAGACATTAACATGAAATACTGATCTTTAAACAGAGTGCAGATAGGCATTAACATCAAAACATTAGCAAAGAGTGATGTGGAAGTAAAGATTGTGCAAAAACCAAGATAAAGTTGCTAAGTGCTGAGGGGGACTTAGTCAAAAGTGTAGAGAATGGGCAGAAGTAGGTGAGCAGCCAAAAGGCCTTGTCTGAAGGGGGAAACTAGAGAGAGGTAATAGTAGGGCAGGTTGGACCAGGTAGGAGGGACAGGAGGGGCGTGCAATGGGCAAGGGGAGGGTGAAGATGGGGAGGGAAGGAGGAGGAGAAGGAAGAGGGGAGAGAATGTGGGTAGGCAGCATGGGGGGTGTCAGACAGGGGCAGGGAAACAGGTGATGTGGATTACAGTAGGCAATTGCAGTGGGACCAGAGCTTTGGGTTCCGTTTGAAGGCACCCAGCATGGGGACGTTAGCAATGTTATCCCGAAGGGAGTTGAACTAGAGGGGGGCTCGGTAAGCAGAAGACTTTTGTCCTTGGGAGGTGCGGCAATGGGGGGTAATGAAGAATTGGTGTTCTGACCTTCGAGTAGGGCGAAGGTTGATGCAAGGCATGAGAAGTTGTTGAACCCCCGGGGGCAGCAGACCTAAGTGAATTTTTTTTGCCAAAAGGCATGTTTGGTATTTTAATCGGCTGCTGAGTTGGAACCAGTTTGCCCTGGCATATAGGTCACAGGTGCGAGTCAACCGAAGTGCACCTGTGATGAGCCAACAGGTTTTGTTTAGTGCAGTCTTTAAATGCCATAGGGACGTGTCTGTGGCCGAACCATAGATGGCCAGTCCGTAGTCCACTAGGGAAACCACTGAGCTGTGCACAGCAATACTTGGGGCTTCAGATGTCAGACTGTGTTTGTGCCTATGGAGCAATCCAATATGCGTATTGATAGCTTTCGCGATGTTGTTAATGTGGGGAGTGTTGTCAACTGTGATCCCCAGGTATTTGAAGTGTTGAACAAGTTCCAGTGGAGACCCCGCATTGTTGCAGATTTTGAGAGGGAAGTTTCTATGCTTACTTTGTGGGCAGGAGAACAACATAGTTTTAGTTTTTCCTTTTAATTCATTATCAATTTATGGGCATTGAACCATTTCTCAACACTAGAAAAGCTGAGTTGAAGCTGACACTCCAGAACACTTGGGTCGGAGCCACTGGAAAAAAACAACTGCGTCATCTGCGTAAAGAAGGAGGCGACCCTGGCAGGCTAGAGAGAGACTATTCAGAAATAAAGTAAATAGGAGGGGGCCCAGGATTGAGCCTTGTGGGATGCCAGAACAAAAGGGTAGGCGATCAGAAAGGACATTACCTATCCTCACTTGTTGCGAGCGATTATGCAGGTAGCTGTGGAACCATGTGATGGTGTCTGTGGAGAGACCAGAGGCAGCAAGTTGGTCTGCTAGGATGGCATGGTTTACCGTATCGAAGGCCTTAGTTAAGTCGATGTAAATTGCCCCAGCAAGATGGCCATGGTTGAGGATTTGTGGATATAACCCATAAATTCGAGTAAAGCTGTAGTAGTTCTGTGCCCTGTCCTAAATCCCTGCTGTTCAGGGCATTGAAGATTATATTTTTGCAGATACTCAACTAGCTGGTTGGCAACGATGCTTTCTAGAGCTTTTGAGAGAGGTGGAAGAATGGAGATGGGCCTGTAGTTCCCAGTTAAGGCACAGTCACCATTCTTATGTACGGGGGTTACTACAGTGGCTTTCCACCTTTGGGGGAATTTGGAGTGCCTAAGAGATATATTAATGATATGGGTGATGGGAGACAGAATTTCTTCCAGGGTGAGGGCCACAAGTTTAAGATCAAGGGTATCACTGCTAAATCTACCTTTACCTAGCACCTTACGCAGGTATTTTCTTGCTTCCCTAATATAAATGGCCTTCAAATAAAAAGGGGGGGGTGCCACATGGGCTGTAAGGGTTTACCTGTGGTGGTATGGGAGAAGAAGTCAGCGGTAGGACTCCACGAAGATCAGTGAAAGCATTATTTAATGAACTGACTATGGTTTTAGGATCCAAGGTGGGGGTTCTATCAACATTAAGCATGACAGGGGCAGTTTTGGGCTCTTTTCCAGTAACCTCTTTCAGGTTGCTCCAGAATTTTCTGCCGTCATTCCAGTTTTGAGCCAGGGCTTCTTTGTAGTATATGTTTTTTTGCTTTATGGATGGCCCTGGTGCAAGTGTTCCTCACCCTTTTGTAGTTCTGTATGTCCGATTGCTTGCAAGAGGCCCTGGATACATGCCAGAGATGGTCCCTGTTTTCATTAGTTCAATAATGTCAGGGGATAGCCATGGGTTAAAGTGGCCTTTGATTTTGCGCTTTTTGAAAGGTGCATGTGTAGCGCAGACTGCACTGAAAAAGTGGATGAACTGGTCGAGTGCACTGTTGACATCACTGGTCCCAAACACAACTGACCAGTCTATGCTTAGATCATCAACTTTCAGAAGGCCAAGGTGACCCCACTTGAGGACCCTGTTAGTTATGGTTCTTGGTGGGGGTTTAGTAAACTTACTGGACCAGCAGAACCAGACAGGGGCGTGGTCGCTGATTGCATCTGGTAGAACAGAAGCTTTGGATATATGCTCTGGGCAGTTTGTGAGCACCCAGTCAATCAGAGTACATGTGCCTGTCCTGCAGTTAGTTCTAGTGGGTGTCTCAATGAGCTGCTTAAAGTGGGCAGCAAGGATTTCATCTTTAAAGTGGTTAGCCTCAGTGGCGAGCCAACTGACAAAGTCACCAAGAAGTATGACATCCGTATTAAGGCTCAGATTACCTAGGCAGTTCAGGACTACATCCAGGCCTTGGGCTGATTACCTTGGTGGGATGTGTATGGATAGTAGAGTAATGGTCTTGTTGTGGGCTCCAAGGAGCATCTTAATGGCTAATACCTGAGTATTGTGTCCTAGGTTAGGTAGCATCAGGAAAAAACCCTGTAGGTTGTCCCTTAAATATATCACACACCCCCCTCCACACTTGGACAACCTATCTTGCCTAAAGACATTGTAGCCAGGGATGTGGATGGCTGCATCAGAGATTTTAGGGGAAAGCCACGTTTCAACTAATGACAGCACATCAGGGTTATGGTGGGAGACCCAGGCCTGTAGGGTGTCCATCTTGGCTACCAGGCTGCAGATGTTGATAGATGCAAATGTGAACATACCTGCTTTCTTTTGGCATGCTTTTACATTTTGTGGGGGACCAGGGTTAGGGCGAATATTGCCTGAGAGGAGCAGCAGTAGCAAGGCAAGTCTTTACAGATAGTTTATAAAATATTTGTTACTAATTTTGCACATTCTAATTGATGTGCCCCTCGCTTTGTGTTTGACCATTTCACCACAAATCTAAGAAGGGGTGATAGAGGGGGCAACCAGATGTGGTGGCACAACAGCAGGGCCCAGGTGGGTGGGGCTGCTTCATCCTGCTTGTTTTGGCCTGGGAAACAGAGGTCGACCAACAAGGTAATGGTGCTGTATGGATTGAGCAGGTTATTGTCAAGGTTTGAGCAGGCAGGTATCAGAGGCTCATCATATTGTTTCCCAGTTGGTATCAGTATTGTAAGTAACAAGAGACCTAATGGCAAGGTGCCATATGGAGTAGGCATTGCTAGAGGAAAAGCGAGGCAAGGTAGTAATTGCCAGTGCTATGATAAGGAAAGTGTGTCACCGTGAGGTAGTAAGAAGAGTACGGTTGGACAAATATTCTATTTTAGGTGACAAAAAGTAGGTTGGTCACAGACTGAACAAGGGATGAGGGGCATCCTCCTTAGAAGCCCCCTAGAGGGTGGTCCTCACAGAGGCAGGACCAGTTGTGTGAGGAGAGGTGGGAGTGGTCAAGCATATAGTGGGGGTAGGAGGCGTATTTAATAGAGGCCGGGGTCGGGGCAGGCGGTGTGGGACAAAATGTAGGCTACAGAAATAAGCTCAGGGATAGAAAAAGCACCGAGAACAGCTGCAAAAGTCTGTTGGAAGTCCAAAGAGGGCTGGAGTGTAGCACTTGGGCTGTTGCTGCAAGAGAGGGGGAGAAAACAGGTTGAGTTTCAGATAAAAGCCTGGTTCGGTGCCTCACAGCAAATAGGTGGGTGGAATCAGGACAAAGAAACAAAGAACAGGTGAGTAAGTGTGAACGGTAGGCGTGGGGGGCTTACAGAAGTGCAGCCAGGAGCAGCGATGGGGGATAGGGTCTTGACGCCAGTAATGGCGAAGGGGAGAAAAGAGAAACTTCAGGAACTTGCAGAGCAGAATAGATAATAGGGAGAGCGAGATTAAGGGACAGGTTTTGAAAGGCTTGGGGGGGTGAGAGTGAGGGAAAAGATTAAGGAAATACAATGCAGAATAAAATGGCAAAACACTCTTAACAGTTGACACAGCTTTTAAATGAGTTCACAGGGGACAGGGAGAGAGAGAGAGAGAGAGAGAGAGAGAGAGAAGAGCAGGATAAGCAGTACAATGCAGATAAATGGCAAAAAAAAGTCTTAATAGCTTACACAGGTCTAGTGAGTTCACAGTTCAGACAGTACAAATCATGCCCTGGCCTGTTCCCAAAAAAGTAGGGCTACAGAAATAAGCTCCGGGATAGGGATAGAAAAAGTGCAGAGAACAGTGCTGCAAAAGCCTGTGAGAATTCAAGTCAGTCTGGCTGATGCCGTGGACCAATAGCAGGCGGCCAGCAACTCTAGACTACCCAATAGCAAGCAGGTTAAGATCACAAGTAGCCAATCGGGAGGCGGCGTTCAGCCATGGCTTGTGAAGGACAGGAGCGTACTTGGTGATGAATTCCAGTGGGTATAGGGACGTAGGTGGACAGCATGGGATCCTGGCCAGGTCCGCAAGCCCTTCTAACAAGCAGGGTGGCTTCAAGGAGCCTTAGGTTATCCTCCGTCCCTCCACTGGGAGTACCACGCATCTCTACTGCCATGGGTAGTAAAGCTTTCTCCGTCTCTGCACCCTCCCGAAGGAACAGACTCCCATCATCCATCCGCTCATTCCCATCCCACCTGCCTTTCAAAAAAAAAACTAAAAGACTGGCTCCTGACTGTAACCACTTGTAACTGCTCTACACACAACACTAGGGCCCACTAACTGCCCATACTCTATGAAGGAATGCTCGCTGCTTGCCCTACCTCCCTACCCCTGCCTTTCTTACCTCTGTTTTCCTATATCCTAAGCTCTCTAGTATCTTAATGCACTGCCGCAAATTTGCGCTCTGGTCCTGCCTTGATTTCCCAGTAGTCTATGAAGCTTGATTGTCTGAATCTGCAGAATCTCTGTTGGGTACCTGATGTTAACTTGAAATACCACATGCAATCACATGTAATTGTTACTTGTACCATTACCACTGTTGAAATCACATGTAGCTACTGCTGTATTTTGTACTTTTTTTATTGTTTGTCTGCCAGCTATTACTGTACATATTCTTTCATTACCTCATGTTTTTTTTTTGTTTGTTTGTTTTTTTTACTTTATTTTCCCTCCTTACACCGGTACCCACAGACTTTCTCTGGTGGGGACACTCGACTCACCTTCCATCCCGCCAGCCTGAAGGCTCAGTCCTACCAGTCGGTTGGCCCAGCTTCACCCCATCTTTCCTGGTGCCCGTACCCCTGGATTAAGCCCCCCCCCCCGAGGCGAGACCGCCACTCTCCCCTGGTGACCTATCTGGAAATCTGGATGTGCATCCTGGCAAGTGGAGGAGCACCAATGGTAGCAGATGCACTCGACGTTGAGTGTGGGACATGATCTCTGATCCCTACCAGGGTATGGGGATTTTTCCTTTTTTTGTTCCCAAGCTCGGACATGCAATGATGTCCTGCATGCAGTGTATGCATACCTGCGCACATTTGTTGGATGTCTGCTGCAGCTCACCCTCTTCTTGCGGCCGCTAGATGCTGTGACCCCCAGCATCCACTAGGGGCCACCAGAACAGCGGCCAGCCAGCCCTCCCACCCCCGGGAAATAAGAGCAGTCCTCCGGACGCTCAATCACTTCCCGTCCCTACCGATCCGTGACATCCCGGGCTCGTTCCCGAACCCAGGTCACCAGCATGGCGCGAGGTGTGGTGTCCAGCGCCTCAACCCTCAGCACCACTGGGCCGACCATTACCTCATGCTGAGGTATGTTTATCCTGTATTCATGTATGTACTGCTGTTGACTCATGTTATTGCCACCTTGTGGCCTGGGTCGTGACTGAAAACGGTCCTTCGGATCAGCTCACTTACCCAGTTACTAAAGACATCAATAAATAAATAAACAAATGACAAAAATCATCCACAAAACTGAATTGCAAAACAACTTACCAAAGAATAAAACAGAAGTAACAAAGAAAATAAAAAAGCTTCAAAACACATTGTAAACAAGAAAAAAAAAACACTATAAAGCTACAAACATAGAAAAATTACTAAACCAGTTTTCTCCTTATCTTCTAGTTATATACTTCTCCAGGATCGGGCCTGAGCACATATACCACCAAATGTAGGCTGAAACCCCTGCAAATTACTGAAAAGTACATTAATTAAAGTTTTAAAATAGCAGAAATACTTAGAAAGAGGGAGGTGATACCACCACTGTACGTGTGACTGGTCCAGTCGCACCTAGATTATTGCATACAAATTTTGGATCCCACTTCTAAATAGGAACGTGAAGTAGTTAGAGAATATCCAGCAGGGGGTGACAGAAATAATCCAGGGATGGCAGATTAGGTCCTACAAGGAGATATTGGACAGCTTCAATATGTACTATCTGCAGGACATGAAGAAAATGGGACATGATAGAAATATACAAGTACATACAGGGATATAACAGAGTAGACTCCACAAAGATGTTTAAAAGGACACTGTCAACCCTTTTTGCAACATTTATTTCTGGTTGATAATCCACATTTTATAATTGCTTACTTTCTCTAAAACTCACTTATGTTTTTGGTTGTTTGATCTGGTTCCTTTCTTAGTAGAACTGAAACGTAAGGGACTGTGCAATTATACCCAATAGTGTTTTGTTTCAAATCTTTAATCTACTCTTATACATCCTGAACATTATAAACATCCCCAAACAGTGCAGTCACTCATGGTGCAACAGTCTCCTCTCCTCCCCCTATAGCATCACGAGAGGCTAGTATTTCCAAATCCAGGAAAGATGCAGTGGAAGTTGATCAAAGAATGTAAACAAACATGTTTTTGTGTGGTAACACCAGTATGGTGGGCAGTCAGTTTTTCACTTTTAAAATGTAAAAAGGAACCTGAATCAAACTACCAGCTACATTACCCCTGCTCTACAGAATGTCAGCAATCATAACATGTTTTTTAATCTAGGGACAATTTGAGGCCTAAGAGGGTTGACAGTGTCCCTTTAAGCCAAGGAACAGTGCAACCCCCAGGAGCACAACCTCAAGCCGAAATGGGAAAATTCAAAAAGGCCATTAGAAAGTATTGTTTCACAGAACAGAAGATGGACAGGTGGAACAGTTTACCCAATAATGTGATCAATGATGGGAATATATACAGGATAGTGTATGGCTCCTGATGCACAACGAGGCTATTCTCCAACTGAGTGGTTACTATGCCGACTGTTGACCTTGAGAGCAGGACTGTAACCAACAAGAGGAAGGCAGGGTACAGTTAAGACTCTGGACGGACAGAATAAATCAAGTAGGGCATCCCTGCAGGCTAGATAGACTCATAGTTATTTTCTGTTCTTATTCATCTCTATATATCCATGCATGAGCAGTCTGATCTGATGACATCACAGATGACATCAGCAATTTCTATTTCTAAATGTGTTTGTGCACAGTAGGCCCCGCAAACAAACCAGAGTTAGGTAAGGTTTCAACAGCTTCTGTCTTTTGTTTTTGTTGCTTGTCATACCATTTATTAGCCTTGCTGACACAAATTTTCTATAATAGGTTTAATTACCATTTTTTAGTGTTCTTTTTATATGTATATGTATATATAAATGACAAATCATTTGAATATGAAAATTATGTATTATGTTTTCTAAATGCTGTATTGTCATGTTCTTGATTATTGTTGCTTAGCTTGTCTTGTACTTCCTGCATTTTCCATACTTCTTGTACTTTCTGCCTTTATTTGATGTATTATATGACATGATATTCTTTTCAACAATATATTTACAACACAGGTCTTACTATCAGCATGTTGCTCATCTATTCATTACGTTACCTAATCTACATAGTGTTTTTAAACTTTTTCATATCTGCTTTTTAAATTCATTTCTAACATTAATCTTATCACTTTTTTCACTTCTATAGTCTATATTTTGTTTATTATTTTTTGCCTGCATTATAGTCATTGTACCCTTTGTTATTAATACACCTAGCCACATGGTGGCAGCATTTAATTATTACCTTCTTGCACATTGCACTTTATATCCATGCATCTCCTATTTAAACAGCTGCACTACCAAATCACGCCAGTCTTGAGAAAGCGCTCTTGGCACGAAAATGTTTGACTGGACACCTGACTGTTGTGGGGAAGGGTTGGCCACAGGCTGAGTGGCAGCCTTTGATCTGTTTCTCTGCATCATTCCTTTGGGTGATCTTTGGTTTATTGGTATTTCTTTAATAAAGGACTCCTTTTTGGATATTTATTGGTCATTGCGAGCGTTTTCCTATGGTTGTGGACACTTGATGCCAACTCCAGTTTGTAAGTACTTTGTATTTTTTCTGTTGAGCACTTGTGTGTTCAGGAGCAGCTGCCTTTTTGACCTATGCCTGAGTTAAAAAGGTCTGTCAGGGGTGCGGCCAGGGTATCAGCCAGCTCTTGATGCACCCTGGTATGGATCCTATCTGGGCCTGGTGTTTTATCCACTCTTAGAGCCTTGAGGGTGTCCCACACCCTCCCCCTGTGGATTTCATCATCCATTTCCCCACGTCACCATCTGGTCCCCATCCTTCTCCTTGCAGAGTCGCCCCCATTCCTTCTTAGTGAAGACAGAGGCAAAAAAAGTAGTTAGTACCTCCGCCTTCTCCCCCGTCTCCTCTACCCACCCACTCCCCATCTTCAGTCTACAAATCTGCTCCTCCCTTTTCTTTTTTCCTGATATCCCTGAAGAACCCTTTCCCCTTTCTAATCCCTTGTGCCAATCTCAGCTCCTTTCCCGCCTTGGCTACCCTACCACCCTGGTGACCCTCCTGGTTGACTTATCATACTCCCCCTTGGATATAGCCCCCCAAGAATGTTTGTATCTGTTATAAGCAGCCTTTTTCTCCCTCACCACATCCTGTACCTCCCTTGTCCACCAGCTCGGCCTCTTTGCTTTGCCCCACTTGCATCTCTCTCTCTCATGCAGGCCTTGGTAGCCTCCAGAAGCCCCTGTTTTAATAATTTCCCACCAGGCCTCTGGGCCCATGCTCGGCCTAATCTCATTTAAATAGCCCCTAAGGATCCACTCCATCCCCCTGAAGTCTACCCTCTAAAGTCAACCACTGACATTTTTTGTGTTTTCTACCCCACCCCCTAGGTCAAGAGAGAACCAAACCGTGGTGTGACCATTTCTCGCCAGTGGGTCCCCCACAACTAGGTGCCTAATGAGCTCACCATCTGACAGGACCACAACCAGGATGCACCTCTCCCTCGTCGGATCAGTCACCAGCTGGGCAAAAAACACATCCTGGAAGACATCCAGCAGGTGCTGCTTCCTGCCCGATGAGGATACCATAGTTCCCCAGTCTGCGCCTGGCATATTCAGGTCTCCCAACACCACTGATTTGCCCTCTCCTCCACCACACAGGCCCCTAAGGTTAGCCACCAGGCCTTCCTCCTGTTCCTCCACCTGCCCTGGTGGTCTATATACTACCCCCATCTTTACCTGCTTATCCCCTGGGGCCTGCAAGGTGGCCCATAAAGCCTCCACCTGATCCCCTGCTTCCTCAACCTTGCTTATCCCTATGCCATCCCTAATGATAAATGCTACCCCCTTCCCTTCTCTCCATCCTATCCCTTCTGCATGTGGTGTATCCTAGTAGGTTTAGGTCCCAATCATGTCTGGAAGTGGCCCAAGTCTCTGTGACAGCCAACACATCCATCCCCCCTCCACTAACAGAGCCTGAAGCTCTGGCATCTTGTTTCCCATGCTCCTGGTATTAATCAGGACCACCCTCCAACATGCCCCCTGCCCCTCCCTGCCCTGAATTTTCACTGTGTCCTGCCTACAAGTACCCCCTAATGTACTATTGGGTGCTCCTGCCCTGTGCCCCCTCCTCCCTGCTTGTGGGAGAAGGCCAGGGCCAACCTGACCTGGCCTTCCAGGAAGCCCTCTCCCTTCCTCCCTCACAAGTTTAAGCCCCACCTGGAGCAGATGAATTCTGCTAGTCAAAGCTGCAGGATCTCTTTTCCCTCTGAGCTAAGGTGGAGCCTGTCTTTTGCATACAGTTCCTTGTCATCCCAGGTAGCACCCCAATCCCCCAACCACCCGTACCCCCTGGCCTCGCACCATTCCCCAAGCCATACATTTACTTCCCTTATGTTTTGCTTATTTTCCACACTGGCCCTGGCACCGATAGTATCTCCAAGAAGGAGACTGAGCACCCCATGTCCCGACAGATGCTAGCCAGCTCGCGGAACCTAGCCTGAATCTCCAACACACTGTTCCCCTCTATATCATTAGTACCCAGGTGGACTAATATGTCAGAGGTCCCTCCCCCACACTCCAGTGCCAGAGCATAGACCAAATGCTTGGCCTTGTGCACAGTCATACCTGATATACTCTTGCTCAGAACACCACTGGACATCTCCTCCTCCCCCGTCCTACCCACCTGATCCCCCTAACCATGGAATCCCCCAAGAGGAGTACTCTACCACCTCCTTTTTCTTGGCCCTCTCCCGGTTGCTCCCCGACCTCCGACCCCATCAGTTTTTCCATCTTCTCCCTCCCTGCCTATTTCCATCCTGCCCCCCTCAGCTCTTCCTTCTCACTGATCTGGCTTCCTAGCCACTACCCTCCACCTGTGGCTCCCGGCCCAACTCCATACTACCCCCCATGACAGGGACCCCCTCCCCTGTAGCCTGCACTAGCCCTCCATACCCCTCTCTCTCCCCTGTAATTCCTCATCCCCCATCATTCTCTTGATCCCCCGTCCTTCCCTGGCACACCTCCGAGGCTCCCCTACTTTTCCATCCCGACTCCTCCCTCACTCCCAGAGTCCTGGCTCCCAACCCCTCCCCGCATCTTCTTACTCTTGAATCCCTATTTCCACACACCCTCACTGAGTCCCCTTGCACTGGAGTTTCTCCACCGCTGTTTTCTGCCGAGGCTCCTGCCACCTCCAGTTTATCTTCCCCCTCTGGAGCCTCCTTCGTCCTTGAAGAATCCTCCTCCTCCTCCTCCTCATCTGACTGCACCAGGTGCAAATCTATTGCCATGCTCCACCTCCAGTGTCCTGTCCTCACCAGCTGGTCCCCCCCCCAATCAGTCCCCCATCTTCTATACCTCTGCCTGGTCCCCAACCACCTTCCAGGTCCCTTGGTCTTTCTTCCCCTCCATGCCTCAGGTGCCCCCATCCCATGGGCCACCCCACCTCTTCCCTATTGATGACACAGTCCCTGTGCCCATACCATTTCCCTATAGGCAGTGTCTTCCCATTTTGGCACTGACCTGAGGCTCCTCCCCCACCCTTTTGTTCCCTGCTTGCCCTCCCCAGACTCCACACACAGTAGGGTCTCCATCCATTTCACCCCCCCTCCATCCCCAATGCCCACCTTAACTACATGACCTCCTCGAGTTGTGCCAGTCGCTGACACACCATGCAACCCCCCCATCCTCCAAGCCAAGGCCAATACCATGGCTGACCCACACCCTACACACCCCACCACCCTTCTGAAGATACTGGCCCTCATGATCTCTGGACCTTGGCCCCTATCGGTCTCCCCCCATACCGCTGTCCTCTCCCAGTCAGTTGTCCCATCCCTAATCCTTGTAAATGACCAAGTCTTGCCAGAGTGCCTGCTGGCCTCCCACCAATGCCCCACTATGCCAGCCACCAAATCCAAGAATACCTTTTGCAATTTTGTTAAGGACTCCCCCTAAACACGGGCAGTACCAAGCAAAGTAGCCCCCCTCAACTCAAGCTGTACACAGCAAGAATACCCCTCCCAAGTACAGTGAGAAAATCCACATTTAACATTGGCAGTACCAAAACAAGTACCCCCTCCCCCTCACAGGCTGTACTAATGCAGCAACCCCACCCTTAGTCCAGGCCACCTCCTTCTCCCGGAGTTCTGGCCTTCACCCTTAGTTGGCTCCATGTCCTATGCCCATTTAACAGAGGTTGAGGTCGGGGCAAAGGTGGGTGGTGTGGGATGAAAAAGTCACTGCAGTTCTTTTATGCCCTTGGTATGATGGCTGGTCTCAGCCCCCAGATTTCCACCTTACTCTCCTGGATCCTCCGGTCGCCTCTGACCCTGGCCCGCTTCCCCGCAGCCGGCAAGTACCCGCTGCTCACCGGTCTCTCAGGCTCCCCTTCACGCCACTCCTGATGAAAGCTTGGACTCTTATTAGTACATTTTCAATGTATCAATACATGTCAATTTATAACAAAATGTTTTGTTTCCATTATCAGTATATTAATATAATGAATTAGGTGTTCAATTATAATGATATAGTTTTTTTTTTATTTGAATCACTTTTGTTAATTTACAAACATCACAGTATATGTATATTGATATACTTTTATTTCAAAATCATCACCATATGAACATTTTTTTTTAAATAATTTTATAAACAAAACATTTTAAATGTTTCTGATATTTTGTTCATGTTCAGACAACAAAAAACTATTCAGCCAATTTGTATACTACTTATACACTGGTAAAGTACTGTACAGTTGTGCCACAAAAATCGTAAAAATCTTCATTCCATATTCTGTAATTCTGTATCTTTCTTGCTTTGCCTGCAACAGCTTTAGAAGATAATAATCCAAATGCATACACAAATAAACAGAATTCCATACTGAATGTGTAAAATATTTGCCTGGATGGTATGGTTTAAAATCTATATCTGGAACATTGTGAAACCATGAAAAGGGAACTTCGCCTGACCAAAAGAAAAAAACATTATATTTCAACAATTTACCAGCACCTCTTTACTAATTTGGCTCTATGAATCATCTTGTTCAGCGGTGGCAATTATACTTCCTCACTTCCTGCAACCGGGGCTTAACATTAGCTCCATATTTCCCTATATTGGCATCATAATGCTACATATGGCAGGCTGTGGAAGAATAAAAGCAATCCCATTATTATTATGCCACCCAAAATAAAGTAATGGCAGTCCCAGTCACACAGGGATATGTTCAGAACCTCTACAGCCAAGATATGTTTAAACTCACTCACTTCTGGAGTGCATATGCGAGTCAAAATGTTCTGTGCTCAACCTTATTCAAAATGGCCACTGTAAACTGAATGATTTTAACTGAAAACTAGAAAATAATTTGTATCTTTGATAAATGCTTAAAGCACTTATTTCTGTAGATTGCATTTATACTTTAGGAGTTCATAGACAACATTCAATGTACAAAAACAGTTTTGCAGGGGGAAGGAAACAGTTTTTGCAGAAGTTATGCAGTACTGTAGCTTTATCAAAGAGTGGCATGTTCTGTTTTAGGCTGTGGAAGGTTGTATTGTCAAAGATTCTACATCAGCTGTAGAAAAGAAAGGCATATACTCTGCACTGTGTGCTACAAGAGGGTGTTCTTAGGTTCCCAATCATGAAAATAAGCAAAATCACTTGGGGAGTTTGCCACCTTTGAGGGAGTATAAGAATGATTTCCGGAAGGGTCTAAGGGTTTGTTTCCCTATATAATGTTGCACTGTCACACTTTATTTGGTGCACTGTTACTGAAGTGGCCCAATTTACGTGCATCTAATATTCCCTATTTTGTTTCTGAGAACTAAGCCCATTTCTTTTTTATTTCACTTTTAGAACCGAGTTTCAGCTCATTTCAGCAATTCATGACCTCATATATTATTCTTAGGACAGACTGAAGTAGCATTTGTTAAACAAAATACTCTCTACCCAATGTAAAAAGCCTGCGTGCTGTCATTGCTAAGTATTATGGTCAACTTTGACTATTCTAACAATATCCATGTTTGATCCACAGCCGCATAATCATTTTAATATCTCATATTTTTATCTAGCAATTACAAAACTGCCAGCAAGAATGCAGATGCCCAGTAATTGGTTCAAGAAGAAGCTTTGAAAGCTGCTGTGCCAGACACACAGTAAGTGAAAACTGATCATCGACAGCTACAGTTTCATTCTAAAAGTCAGTGTTGAGATATCTTGGTTGCCTAATCATTTAAAGCACAAAGCAGTAAAAGGAGGTCTGCTGTACTGGTGCTGTGGATGACCCAATACAGATGCAGTAGATTAAAATGTGCTAATCCCTGTAGAAATCACCCTCATCTTCTGGTATGGGAGAAAAGAAGATTCTTACAGTGGAAAAGCTCAAGAAAAAAAGTTATCTGTAACAGGAGCTTGGGTAAAATGCTACACACTGGCTAATGTCTGGTTTTGATACAGCTGGTTAAGTAAAAACTAACCGACATGCATATAATGTAATCCAACATATCAATATTTACTCCTAATGGATTTATGATTAGAAGTAAAACAAAATACAAACTGTGAATTTATACATTTTCCAAATCATCACATAAACTATTCTTAGTTATTGAAAAATACTGGCACTAAGGATAAAGTTCATTACTTCCAGCACTATAATCACTTGTGGTTCTGGAAATAATAAATGTTCTAAGGTCTTTCCTTATATATTTCTTACAAAGCTCACTAAATTTCTACAGGATTTGAATATTTATTTATTTATAAATACTGAAGTCCTCATTCCATACTTTTCATTGGAACATCAGCAATTTGTTTTGCCTGCCATCACTGAACAGCTAACTTCAAATGTTTTCCCAATGAACAAAAATATCATTACTTACAAAACATGGTTTTGTAAATTTTAGTATAAACTTCCCTGCCAGCTTGTACCTTTTTTATTTTAGTTCTTGAACATAAATGCATTTCCATAAAGAAATATGTATGAAATGTTTTCATTTAACTACATTTCTGCAGAACATTAATTAATGTGGCCAACTAGGCTGACAAAGGAAAACATAATAAGGATTCAATGCATATTGCAGCACTTGTTCTTATTTAGAATTATCTTAAAGATTTAAGTCAGAATGTATTTATTTATCTTATTTTACAATAAGAGGAAAATTCTTAAGAATATATAAAAAAAAGTCTGGGCTCCACAAAAGAGTCAGTAAAAAATTATTTCATTTTATGGGACACTGTTTACAAAAAAAAAAATTAAAAAATGGCATGCGGTCTGTACAATTCCATTTTTGATATCCAGAGCAGCATAGTGAAACCTATGCATAATGCTGCCAAGCTGTATTATGAGGAAAGATCCCTACTATTTGAGTTTATATAGTGTGACACTTAAAGCAAACAATCTACCAATACCATCCTATAATTTCTCTAGTGTAGAAAATAGACATTTATTGTGGTTGGCAGGATGATACAGATGAAACAGCCCAGGTGCATTAGGAAAAAAATTAAGAGCCCAGAAATCAGATACATTCAATCAGCCTTCAAACCCACTCCAGCAGCAGGGATAAATAATTTAATAAGCTGCAGTCCTTATTTATTTCTTCTCTCTACTGAAGATATTAAAAAAGAATCTTTGAATGAATTTTTTTGTGAGTAAAACTGTTTGCTTCTGCAACAAAAGAAAGCAGTATCAATGCACATTTTGAATAAAATACCAATGTCTACCTGCATAATTAATTTATGTCGACTATCAAGTATTTATTTTGTAATGTGTAGGCCAGATAGAGCTATACATTCATTTGTTTTTTTCCCCCGTTATCTTAAGATCAATATATGTGATTTAATAGGAGCTATTCTTGCAATGCAGCTTTCAAACCCAGTCAAAAATAAATTAAATTCAGTTATAAGCAAATTACATAGGGGATATTTTAGCAATTCCTAAGTAAATATATCTTCAAAAAATATTTTGGAAATGATGGAACAGTATATGAATGAGCTAATGGAGTCTAATTGATAATTACTCATTTAATGTCATGTATATGGTAATAAAAACACAGAAACATAGAAGTTGATGGCAGATAAGGACCATGTGGCCCATGCAGTCTGCCCATTTCACCTAACTATTAGTAGTGGTAAACAACTTAAATTTGTTTTGGAGGAGAAAACCCTCAAAGCCAGACTTTAATAGAAGAATACATTCAATTTATTGACAGCATCATTGATTTGTAAAAGTTCTTCCTAAAACTGCAGTCTCTAAGAGCTGCAAAGAGATTGGAACATTAAGAAATTCTGATGCTATATATGTTTCTGGGCAAATTTACTGAACAACAGTAATTGTTTTTTAAGATGAATTCTGAGCATGCTCCACTAACAGCCAAGCCCCTAAACCCCCTGTTCATATGATGACTACATTTCTCAATCATGCAGTACTACAAAGGGCCTTTTCAAACACACAAACATCTCAACCAAAGGGAGATATGGAAACAGCAAACATTTTAAAATATATTTTATTTGTATATATGTATTTGCATGCACACACGTGTAAACAGAGAGAGAGAGATGGCATGATCAATCTCTATTTCACAAAACTTTTTTTTTTCCTGGTTCTGTTTTATTCATAAAATGTGATGCCTCAAAAAAGTAATGCTTAAACTCATGGTGGAATGTCAATGCACAGACATCACTATTCTAGTCACCTCCTATTATTTTGCTGTTAAAATGAAATTCAGGCTGGGATTAATGTGAATCTTCTTTTCACAGTTTTAAAATTGTATTTGTAAAGTACTAAAAAATGTTGTGCAGTTGACCATTATGCAAAGACATGTGCTTCTTCAAATCACTGTTAGTGATGCAAGTTTGTGATAGCGGTTTTTTATGGATATAATTTTCTACAGCTTGTAAATTATTCACATTTTGACAGTTTTGTTAGATCAAACCTACAACATATCCACTCATACTTTTAAAATTCCATTATTTATATTTCTTAGATGTTTTACTGTAGTTAAGGAAAACAAAAATGTATAATTTACTATATCAACTGAGGAATACTGTTTTGCTATTCCTATGTTTAACATTAGGGCAACTGCTATAAAAGAACTTGTGTTTGTTAAACTGGGGAATAACATACCTCCTCAGACAGAGCTATTTGCTTACAAAAAATACAATAAAAAAAATAATGAAAAACATTGTTACATATGTTATTACCAACATACAGTTCTAAAAAAATGAGACAAACAGGTAAAGGGCAACCAACTGCTGCATTCCTATTATTGTTTACAGAAAATTAAAGCTGCAACTGCAAATCACATTTTACCTCTAACCAGTGTCATGCCACATTTAATATTTTCAAAAGGTTTAACAAACTGAAATTCTTTTAAAAAAATAAATCAAATAAGAAATGTACAAACTAATACAATTAAAGGTAAAAGAAATAAACCGAAATACCCATTGTTCAAATACAGTAGGGCTCCTCATTGATGGAAGCGACTGATTCGGGATACCTGGCTGGGAAGCTATAGAACAACTTGCAAAATCCCAAAGAGCTTTATGGGCAGTCTTAGAGCAAACATTGACCAAAGTCTCTGTTTCTTCTGCCCAGTATCAGCCTTCTGGTGTCGGGACTCTCCAGACATTTTCACAGTTCAGCAGACTCACGGAAATCCTTTACAACAACATACTGGACAGGAAGGTTTACGGTATTTTTTTTTTAACCAAACGTCGGTACAGTACCTTATGCATATTATCATCAGCAGCAAATAACCAAATTCGGGACTTACCTTGTTAATTTTATTTTTTTTACAGGGCGATAGGTATGCTTATAAACTGTTTAGGCTGGACTTTCAATAGCAAAATGTTTGCATTTAACAATTGTTTTTTTCTTAAGAAGAATAGTAAGGATTCATGTGATACCAGTCGAATTACCAATACTTAACACAAATGTATGTGTACATATTCTAGACCATCTTTTCCAAGACGGGAGTAAGAACATACTTTCATTGAAATGAACATCTTCGTTTTTTGTTTCTGTTTTTTTGTAACAAGGCCTTAATTATTTAATTATTACACTGATCTGTTTCTTGATTTCCTCTTGTAATCCAAGACTCCTGCATAAAAATCGAAGTTTTTGGAACACTGTGTAAGTTTAAATGTTTTTAAAGTTTCCAAATATTTCTGACTTGACGATGTTATAGTGCATTTTTGAAAGTTTTGAGGAAAATAAAACTTTCTTTGTTAGATAAATGTTATACACCACCATTGGACGTCACCTCAAAGATAAATAATAAACTAATCTTTTTCGTTAAAAAAAGTGGTGCAGTAGTAACTTATCACACTAATTTAGTAGTGATATCATATAATGATGCTAAAACAGTTACAGCAAGGCGCAATTTACAATAATTGCTATCAGGAAATCCAACTACTGTAATTCATAAAATTGCATTTTTTTACAAAATCTACAAATTCTTAACTCATTTGGGCTTCTTTACAGAACAAGCAGGGCAAATGTACTTTTACCAATAAGTACTGTAAAGAATGGGAATTAGGGGTTCGTTCCACACAGGCAGGGTTCTGTGTGAATTTGTTTTAGGACTCCGATCATATCTACTATATTCCATAAAGTTATCACAACCACACATACAAATCGACTGTTAGAAAATAATAATGAATTGCTTTACTTCAGCAAAATTGCCTCCGGAGAGCGAAAGAGAGAAAGGGACGGAACTGGTTATATGCTATGCAACACTTCAGCTGATCTAGCAGGTTAAACCAAAATCCAAACATCCAGTCGATCTACTATACTCAATCAGTTCCAAAACAACTCTACTTAAAAATTTCGACAGGCTACATTTTATCCAATCATTTTAACAAAATAAAACTCACAACCTTACAGATCTGTCCTAATTATCTGCCCAGAAAGCAGTATCTGCATAACAAGAGCAATGCCAAGATATTTCAAACGTCAAATGGTCGGCCAACACGTTCAAAACAGCAACTGTAAAACACGCACCCGGCCATATCAGCAAGATGCGAATACAAAGATTACTATCATACTGCAACTACATATTTTTTTCAGATTAAACTACAGAAACCGCTCATTGCCCCCCATACATTTATCTTACCACCTGAACAAAATGGCACATTAACCAGAAATACCTTAATGTCTCATATGACCTGTGAGACTATTACACGAAAAGTAATTGCACAGCTAAATTAGTTAAGCTTTCATGCATCCTGCTACCATTAACTATAAATGAGTAGAGATAAATGCAGAGGGTTAAAACGAAGCTGCTCTCTCCTGTGTGAAATCATATTATAACAGAGGTGATCCCTGCTGCCAGTGCCTCTCAGTGGTCCTCAACGGCATTATGTCCTGACTCCTTAGTTCTTCAAATTACTGGAAATAATAAAATACTATTACTAGTAATAATGATCTTGAATCGTATAATCCCCAAATAAAGGAGTGTTCTTTTCTGATCCCCTCTAGTGCTGGTAGATGCCCAAGAATCATACACCTGACTATATATCCAGTCTTTAGTAATAATACAAAGTAGGGCAAGACAATAAACTGCAATGGTGCTAAATCGTGTCCCCACCCCGACAGGCTACTCCAGAGTACATAGCTGTCGGCTCCGAGAGGCTTCTTCTGCTTGGTTGCCGAGTGTCATAGGTGGCATTGCCCATGTGTGCTATGGTAGCCCTATACCTACCTTGTGCATCCTGCCAGAGCCCCCCGTGACGAGTACGGTGGAGATTGGACGGCCGTCCGTTTGGCCCTGCCTTTATAATCATTTCCACTACAGTGATTCGGGACTCTACTACAAAGCTAGAGCAGCAGCAGCAGCAGCAACTATATAACTCCAGCTCCCTCCAACCTGCATGCAGCCAGGCAAACACCCTGCACTTTTACTTCATCTGATTAACAGCCCGCCAGCAGCACACATAGTGATTACAGAAAACATAAATAAATAAGGAGAGAAAGATTATTTTGGCTACTGGAAGTCTTGCTGTGTCTCACTTTAACGTGAAGTGCTGCTACCATAAAGGACTTGATTATTAACGTTTCAGCTCCAACTACGGGACTTGAGTTGTTCTTTTGGGAGGGGGTTAGGATCTGCCCACTTTAAATAGCTGATGTAAAGATTACAGGATTATTCTAAGTGCGCCTAAGAACAGCTCACGTTTCAGATCCAGCCCTGCTTTTTACTTCAGACTTGCAGCAATTTGAGGGGTTTGTTTTTGTTTAAGAGCTTTTTTTTCTTTTTTTTTTCTTCTACTTTGAAGTTGGCTCCAGTGAAGTTAGCCGCATTGGATCCTACAGCCTACTGCGAGACTCCGGTCTACAATCCGGATCTCTGCCCCAACATGATCGCTGCCCAGGCCAAGCTGGTGTACCACCTCAACAAGTACTACAACGAGAAGTGCCAGGCGCGCAAGGCGGCCATCGCCAAGACCATCCGCGATGTCTGCAAGGTGGTCTCGGACGTGCTCAAGGAGGTGGAGGTGCAGGAGCCGCGCTTCATCAGCTCTCTCAACGAGATGGAGAACCGCTACGAGGGCCTCGAAGTCATCTCACCCACCGAATTCGAAGTGGTACTCTACCTAAACCAGATGGGGGTGTTCAACTTCGTGGACGACGGCTCCCCGCCAGGGTGCGCGGTACTGAAGCTAAGTGACGGCCGCAAGCGAAGCATGTCCCTCTGGGTTGAGTTCATCACTGCCTCGGGCCATCTCTCGGCCCGCAAGATCCGCTCCCGCTTCCAGACGCTGGTGGCGCAGGCCGTGGATAAATGCAGCTACCGGGACGTGGTGAAGATGGTGGCGGACACCAGCGAGGTGAAACTGCGCATCCGGGACCGCTATGTCGTGCAGATCACCCCAGCTTTTAAGTGCGCGGGCATCTGGCCGCGCAGTGCTGCACACTGGCCCCTGCCCCACATTCCCTGGCCGGGGCCCAACCGGGTGGCGGAGGTCAAAGCGGAAGGCTTCAACATGCTCTCCAAGGAGTGCCACTCGCTAGCCGGCAAGCAAAGCTCTGCGGAGAGTGACGCATGGGTCCTGCAGTTCGCCGAGGCCGAGAACCGGCTGCTGATGGGCGGCTGCCGCAAGAAGTGCCTGTCGATCCTCAAGACTTTACGGGACCGCCACTTAGAGCTGCCGGGCCAGCCACTCAACAACTATCACATGAAGACGCTGGTTTCCTACGAGTGCGAGAAGCACCCGCGGGAGTCGGACTGGGACGAGTCGTGCTTGGGTGACCGGCTCAACGGCATCCTGCTACAGCTCATATCTTGCCTGCAGTGTCGCCGCTGCCCGCACTACTTCCTGCCTAACCTCGACCTCTTTCAAGGCAAGCCGCATTCAGCGCTGGAGAATGCCGCCAAGCAGACGTGGCGCCTGGCGCGAGAGATCCTCACCAACCCCAAGAGCCTGGAGAAACTATAGAGGGGAAAAGAAACACATATTGAGACGCTCCAGTGGGTTCGGGGACTCCTGGGCTAGAGACATAGGTGTCCGGAACCGACGGGGACCTTTCCGAGTGAAACTGTGTGTGTATGTCAGAGATATATGCTGTCCACCATCAGTTCTGAGGTGTTTTATTATTATTATATGTAGCTTTTTTGCCAAATACCACATTCCTAACCTTTTCTAGTGCAAATACCTTGGATTAACACACACACACCTACAAAGACTAAATCAAATTTACGAAAACTACAAGCACTGACTGCGAATGAATGGCACTTTCACTTTGCTCCTAGTGGAATGTTGTGGATTTCCACTATGCCTTGCGGAACTTAACGCACTTCACACAACAAATCTCATGGATAATGGTTTTATGGCTGGTGCTTTTCTCTGTTTTGGGTCATTTGGATCTTTCTGGCCTCTAATTTAAGAACTATTTCCATGGAGGTTTTGTTGTCCTTCTTCACAGACTGGGCTTTTTAATTATTGCCAACACTTCTGCAGTGACGAGAAAAAAACCCCGTAGTTTTGGATATATGAGCCCTGGACAATATTTAGACCATGTACATTTTTGATTTGTAAAAAATATATATATATATATTGTGAACTTAAATTGTCCTTAAAATTGTGGCTGTTGGTGTTTTTGTGAGTCGCAGACAGAAGTTAAATTTCCATTTTGGATACAGCAAGACTTTTCTGCTAAAGAGGATACCATTTAAGGTAGATTTTATCATGGTAATTTTGCTTATCGTCTTTTTGCAGTGTCTAAATTTAAACAAAAAAAAGTTTACATTTCCTTTCAAAGTATTGCTTGTTCCATTTTTAAACATTCCATAAGTATACTTGAATTGTTATTTAAATATATTCAAAGAAATTTTGAATTCTGCTTATATAATAACGCTTGAATATTGGAATTATATATTTGAAAATGCACTTGACATACACTGGATTATTACATTCTGTGAGTTAGATTTTTTAATTTTGTTGCTGAATTTATTTAATTACAGGATAATAAATGAATTTAAAGAAATAATGGTATGCGTTTTGATACCGAGCATGTTTTATTGAAAAAGGAAAGCTGTAGATCTACTTTAACCTTAAGGCCACCAGTTTTAGTTCAGTACAGATCTGGGGTTTAGGATACATTTGCTGAGATAAACTAAAACAGTTAGCATGGCAGGCATAGGGTGGGGGATCAGGTTATTAAAAAAAAATTTTTTAGGAACCAGCATTAATAAATATACTGAACACAGACTATATATATATATATATATATATATATATATAATGAGATTAAAAAGCACCGAGTTACCACAACTCACTCAGTGGCAGTTTCAGTTCTACATTAACATAAAGGCCACCAGTTTTACTGTAATACAAATCTGACACTGCAAATATGGGGCAGAACCAAAACAGCAGATGTGGTTGTGGTGGAGGTGGTGAATGTGTCTGTCTGTCTGTTTGTTTGTCTGGGGGAGGGGGGTGTTCAGGCTAAGAAAACAGAAGCCAAACATTTGCAGAACTCAGTATTAGTGAATACATTGTGAAAAGGGCAACACCGAAGCTAACTCAAGTTTACAACAGTCGGAGTGAGCATAATAGTGAGGCAGTTTACAGGAAGTGTAGTACTGTATATGTGATCTATAAAAGAATCATAGGAGAGTAAAATACATATTCAGATTTTTTTTTGTGCCTCTCTCCATACCATAAACATACACTAAACCCCATATCATACTGACATTAAAAGTATTTTACCACTGTTGTAGACGGTTTAAACGACTGTTTACTAGAGAAAACAATTAATGGAGTCAAATCAAGCAGTGCAATTTTGATATATTATCATCAGCATCTTATAAACACAAAGATATGATAAAGAAGCTGGAGAACTACATGCCGTTGTTCATCTCAGTGTAATAAGGGACCCCCATATCTGTAATAGCTGTGCAAGCAATTCTTGCGACGTGTATACATTCATCAGCATCTAAGTGCTTCCTACTACAAAAGGCCCCCCTGATAATTCCATCAAGACAAGGCTTTAAACTTGCACCCCGATATCTATTTATCTGTTAGTCTCTGGTAATTCCATCAACACGAGGCTTTAAACGTGCACCCCATTATATATATTTATCTGCCTGCCTATTTGTCTATCTATCGTCAGCAAAACGACATACAATTCAAATAGTAAAAAGTAAAACTACTCACTGTACAATATATTCGGGCCCTTAGAGGCTTCCATTCTCCAACGCACTGCAAAGCAATGCTAACTGACAAGATTTGTCTATTATTGCATACCTCCCATATGTAATAATTTCCCTTTTAATTCGCACAGTGACTGCGCTACAGCTCAAGTAGTAAGTAGTATCTTTCTGAAATGATGCATCATTAAACTTACCTGAATCCCAGTAACTTCACAGGACTGTATAATAACATCCTAAACATTGTGGTCAGCCTTCGTCTAAATATTGCTAGGTTTTAAAGATCATGTCCGCAGAACACACAGTAATACATTCTTTGTGCATACGATTTTTCATCATAGATCGCTGTTTTTCACAACACAGTAAATATTCTCTTTATAATGACATTACATTGGCACTCAACCTCTCTGTTACTTACTTGCCCTCTTGAACTGCATTGGGGAAAACACATCGTTACCTATGCAGACTGACGGATGCTGTCTAAAAATACTTTTAATCTTTACTCAGTTGTCAACTGTTTAAATTAAGATTTGGCATATATTAAAATGAAAAGAACATTTCAAGACAATTGTAAGAAATGCAACAGGCCTTACGTGCCTAAATCAAAATTCAAATTAATAGATCAAAAGAGGGGTTACAGCAATGTTCCATTTGTCAAGGAGCCGCAGTCATGGGTTGCCTTTGTGAGTCAAATAACTTTCAGGTTCTCAAAATGAAAACGAAAATAAAGATAAACATATAACTAGAAACAGCTTTCCTGCACACTTAGGATTTAAAGGCCTAAACACCGTAGGCTTCTGCACCCTGACATAAAGGAAGATGTTGATGTTCCAAAGGACTTCTAGTTGAGACCATCCCCTTACCATTTAGTTTGTTCATTTTATCAAAAAGAACACCTGTAATACTAACCAGAACTAGGAGATCAATAAAATGTTGCTTACAGTATTTTTTTTTTCTTGCTGTCTAGCTATATATACAGTGGGCAATTATATATCTAAGATTAACAATAGCAGTGTTGTTTAAACGCATGGCAACATCTTAAAATACTATTATCTCCAATTATGGAAAAAAATATCCTGAACGATTTCTTCCAGCGAGTGTGACAATTTCCTGCCTTTTATTGACGATTACTTGTTTATTTATGATACTACACTCTCTGTGTATTTAAAACACTAGCTCCACAAGTTGGCACGATCTATTTTAATACACAGTTTATCTTAAACTCCCCTCCAACAAAACAAAATTCAATCAAATCACATACAAGCTCTAAATATAATTGTCTCGCTGTATTAGTAATAATCCATGCCAACGATACACAATTCAGGGTCCGGCATCAAGTCATACGTATCTTGGATTGTAAATACAGTACTCACTTTGGGGTCGATCTTTTTGAAAGCAGGATCGTCTTCGTCTACTTCAAAATAGATCTCAGTTGTTGTGATGGAAAGGGTTCCTTTGGCGACAACTACAGGGGCAATAAGCTGGGCTGGACTGCTTAGGACGACGGGGCCTAAAAAATGAACACAGAGGAAATTATTCGAAGTTGAAGGCCTCTGAACTGTACCACCCCACCGGCAAAGAAAAATCAGAGGGGCAGTAATACCTAAACGGTAGTCAGTTGTACTACCCAATGTAGGGAAAAGGAACACAGGTATGCATGTCACAATATTTATTTACTTAGATTGTCAAATGAAGCACATTTAATCAACAGCGTTAGTTCCATTGCAATCAGAGCAGAACAAAAAGAGAAATGTGTATCAGTGGAGAACAAGCCTCCTAAGGAAACTGAAAGCAAGTTTCCAGTGCTGATCAAGACGGTTTCAGTACTTTGTAAATAAATGTTTATGGTGATAGATAGATAGATATATATCACCCCCCCCCACACACACACACACACACACACACACACACTTGAACCCCAATGAAACATTTAAGATATAGGCGGAGGCGGACTGGGGCAGTTTCAGGAGTAAAATTAAAAGTCTGACTCAGTTGAACGAAATGGGAAAAAGTATCTCCCAAAAGGCATACAACGGGCTACATTAAGTGTAAACACGCTACACATCATTAGGAAATGTGCCCCCAGCCAGGTATGTTCGGTCCTACTTAAGGGCAGTGGGTTCCCCTAGTGTGTGTGTGTGTGTGTGTGTGTGTATATATATATATATATATATATATATATATATATATTTATTTTTCATTTACAGTATTGGATATAAGTTAGTGCTAAACTCCTGATACTGTTTTCCGTTCAAGCAAGGTGGCACAATTTGAAGATAGAGGGGGGACGGCTCAGAGGTAATGTTAGAAAGTATTTTTTCACGGAGAGGGTTGTGGATGCATGGAACAGCCTTCCTGAGGAGGTTGTGGAGTCAAGAACAGTGGGAGAATTCAAGAATGCATGGGACAGACATAAAACTATTCTAGTGAGGGTAGGAGGAAGTAAGCTGTTGGTTAACTAGAATCTGCAGCTTATCCATCACGTAGGGGGAATGGGCAGACTAGGTTGGCCAAGCGGTCCTTATCTACAGTCAAATTATATGTTTCTATGTTTCAAAGTTAACTTGTCCTCTATAGCAAAGCTGATCAACTTTTCTTGCCTTTTCGGTATGTTTCAGTGACAGGATAATTCGCATGGGGGGGTTCATATGCAAAACATGTTTTCTTTTTGGCAAATGTGTGATTCCTAGCTGAGTTTTTTTATTTTTTGCCAGAAAGCTTTCTGATAAATGTCTGCCAGGTTGTGAAATAAGGTGAAGATTAAAGTACGCCATACACAGTATGAAGTTTACTACTTAAAAAAAAACAAAACTAACAAACTAGTGGTGCTTATCGGATGGACGTAATATGCAGGCAGGTTACATATACGGGGCTTCTATGTGTGTCCCAAACGAGCTCCTTTAAAGTAACCCCCTAAATTCTGTTTCTGGAGTGCCTGCTAATTTGGCCTGGAGTGCCTGTAATTTGGAAGCCAGCGTTTCATTTAGGGCTGTCAGCTGGATTCTTTGCAACAAAACTGCTGGGTAAACCCGGAAGTTCTACAGATACTGGAAATATAACTATTTTGATAGGACTCCCCTCATGCTGATTTTATCAATTTGTAGTTGATAAATTAGTTAGCTACTGACCCGAGTCGGCTACTAGGCATCACATGCAGGGTTGGATCATACCAAAGTCCCTCCATGTACCTTCTCCTTCTCTACACTATTACTGTGACTGCGAGTCCCAGCCAGACCCCAAGCCCTCGCAGACTGCGACAGTTATCGATCCTCCCTCACACCGAAGCACCAATTTAGTGTCTCATCAATCTTCATATAGACTGCTCCGCCAATTCTGCATGATACTCCTGTAAGGTTACAAGTAGATTTGGGTTTTTACTCCCAGGCCTCTGTCACTTCATTGTATTTGCAGGGCTGCCCACTTTGCTAGCTTTTGTCATGTCCTCATTGGCCACATCCCCGTGGTTTGTAGTTCCTTCAGCTCGCATGTAGCAGTGCGTCATGGGCAGCTCGATGTACAGTAACAGCCTGAAGCCTTGCATAACTTGACCCCATGTGCCAGCAGTAGTGTGCATCCTTTCTTACTTACACCCTATGTACCAGCAGCTGTAGTTGTGCCAGTGCACCATGAATAGCTCCCTATAACAGCGTTCCGTCCCTTCACCCCGAGTACCAGCAGTAGTATTGCCAGGGCGACATGGGAAGCGCCAGGTAATAGCCCGCAGCCTCTAATCCCTTTACCCCAAGTAACAGCAGTTGAGCTAGTGCTTGATGCAGCTCCCTGTAACAGCCTGCAATCCTTAATCCTTTCACCCCAGGTAGCAGCAGCTCATGACATCATAAACAACTCACTGCAAGAGCCTGCGGCCATTGATCCCTTCCGTTCAGGTGCAAGCAGCAGTAATGCTAGACCATCAAGGACAGCTCCTTGTAACAGCTTGCAGGCTTTAATCCCTTCACCCATGTGCCAGCAGAAGTTCAAGGGCATCATGGGCAGCTCCATGCTGCAGCCTTTCATCACTTCACCCCAGGTACTGGCAACAGAAGTGCCAGGACATCATGGGCAGCCCCGCCAGCTCTATGTAACAGCTTGCAGGCTTTCATCCTTTCAGTCCAGGTACTGGCAGCAAAACTGCCAGAGCATCATGGCAGCTTTGTGTAACAGAAGATAGGTCATTTTGGACTGGGTGAACAAAATGCTCTATAGCGGGAGTTAATCAGGCTTTGTGAAGGACTGTCTTGAAACAACCTCTGTGGCCCAGTCCTTGATTTGATCGTCATTTGTGAAATCAGGTTCCTTTCTCCAGGAGCTGGAATTCAGCTACACTGGCTGAATTTAAGGGACACCAGAGCACCCAGTTCACCATCTCTGGATCTTCTTTCTCAGAGTTATTGTTTTTGTTCTCTGTGCCACCCAAGGCATTTCAGTATTCCCATTTACAAAATGCTTTGGGACACCAAATGGTGTAGTTAGTATAAAACAGACAGGATGTATACAACAGAATGAAAGTGAAACTGAGAAATGTCTCCCCGGAGATCTGACCCTAATATGCAGTAGCACGTTTATTGCAACTCCACACTTAAGAGGACACAACTGAATAGATTTACATAAATATAGTGAAAACAATCCTGATCACTTTTAGGCTGCCTTGTGCTATACTGCACGAATATATGATGTGTTACAACACTAAATGATAAAGGGTTTACAATAGTGTGAGTGCCACTGAATAACAGGAGCTCAGCTATTGCCATGTAGCAAACATAGGGCAGAATGCTAGGCAATAATGTCCTTGTTTCCTATCTGCCTGTCATTTTATTTGGGAGGGGTAACAACACGTTGCTGTTCATCACCTTATGATATGAGTACTACTAGGCAGGTTCTCAACAAGCCACATCACCCTTCTCCTGCAACAACAATGTTCTGAACAGGCACAGACAGTAAAATGTTCAGGGCAACTCTCATGCAATTTGTGATCTGCTTAATTCTCACCAAACCTTCAATTACAAGGCTCACAATGCCATATGTCTCAAAAGGTCTGAGCCATGTTGTTACACCCCAAAGGGACTCAAACAAGGACAGAGACAACAGGGAGTTAATCCAAAAGGAGGGGAAGGGGAGATTGTGCTTAAATCCCTCTTGGGACAGTCTCCTCCATTATATGGATCCACATATTAAAACGTTTACATAAGGCATAATGAAGTACTTCACATTTTCCATATGGTAGATACCTAAGCTAAAAATGCATTTAAGACTTTCTCAGTAAGGAATCTGATGTTGCAAGCATAGTAGCCCCACCCAGAGCTGAATCATTTTTTTTGTTTGGCACTGGCAGGACAACACCCTGTGTGGCCTGTATTGCATGGCAAAGGTGCTAAGCATCTTTGAAGAGCTGCAGACTGCACTGAACAGTGGTATCCAAGTGTCTTTGCTTCCAGGTCAGTTGTGTTTTCACAGAAAATGTTGCTGGAAGCAACATAATTTACAATATTAAACCCCAGCCTCCTCTAGTAGTACCACTACAATGACCTCAAATACAATAATGTTGTTTAACATACCTATTTAAAGTAATAATAAAGCTACCTGTTTTGCCAATATCAGCATGCAAGGAATTATCAGAGAAAGCCATGATTTAAAATCCCCTTCTTAGTTAAATATATTTTTTATTCTTTGTTTATCAGGTAAGGCCCACTAGGCACAGTACCTGTTTTCGGGGTGACCCTGGAGCACTGGGGAGGTTAAGTGACTTGCTCAAGGTCACACAGTATGCAACTGGAGGCTGTGGGAATCAAGCCCAGGTCCGCTGTATGTACCAATCTTATCCACAGCTCCTGAAGGGTCCCAAACAGACAATGATAACAAAAACATGGATTTGCAGTCTCCAATGAATTTAAGTGAGATTTGTGTTATGGATTATTTATATGTAAAGATGCACAGAGAAACAAATACCAAATTCACTACTGTAATGTGATCACACTAGAATTCAGTCCTAATACAAATCATGTTAGATGTCATTATTTAACCTTATAATTATTTTCTAAACAGCAGAAACAAAAGAACATATTATTTTGAATGCCTGATCTGATCTTTATTTTTTGTAGGGATGTCATTCCCTTTTTGCTTAAAAGAGCCATCCATATTCCCTTTGAAGCACCTGACTACATATACTCTGTACTAGATATAGAAGTCTGTCCTGGTTTTGGAGGAAACATTTCTGCCCAGCAAAGATTAGCCAGTGAAAAAATTACATTACTCTCATAGTTCCATCTTGAGATTTAAAATGTTCTGGCCAGGGATGCAAACAATGTTGGCCCTTTTCATAAAGCTTTTAAAGAGCAGGTATTCACATCAGTATACATTTAGAACCAGAGAAAAAAAGAGGGTCCTGGGATCTATCCAGTCTGTTAAAAAATTCCCTACTTAGAGATGCTCCCAAATACATACACTGTTCAACAATTGCAATTTATTTATGTTTAAATCACTTGCCTTCCCAAGGTTTCCTAAATGTTGTTGCCAATAGATCCACAGTGTGTTTAAAACACTTTCATCAGGATTTCTTACTTTATAGGATGCTTGACATGACATCATAATGCTTATCATGACAGCTTACTCTAATGTCACATTCATTGTTATTGTGAGGTTAGTTGGGGGCAGTCAAATAATTTTGAAGCAGACCATGAATTAAATATTTGTTAATATAACATATTTCAGATACATAATGAGACCACACTAAAGAAGCTAGAAAACATTACTGTTCCATGTGATCGCTGTACACATATTGGCTTTAATTTTGGGAATTTACTAGGTTCCTGCTCTTTAAATGAGTTATAGCAATATTCCCTGGTTTGTGACCAATAGCCGAGACTGTCCAGATTCCACAAGTATATATCAGTCTTTAGCACTGTAATGTAAAATCCAGAATTTATAGTTTGCAGTATTCTACATACAGACTTATCAATTCATTAAGATCCACATTAGTATGCAGCACCAATTTTAAGACCTTCAAGAATAATACCCGAAGCTTGAATAAACCAACATTTGAAAAAATAATAAAAGAAAACAATCACTAGGGGAGAGGCAGTATGCCCCCACACTTCCCTCCATGTGCCAGAATTGTTTTCCCATTTTAAAATGTTTATTTGATTTGATTTTGATAACCAGGTGAGCCAAGTGAAAGAGTCACTTTTAAAAAAGCAAACTGGGTATATAGGCAACATACATTAAATATGGCATGATAACATCATACATTAAAGAAACCCTAATGACAATACAGAGGCAAGATAGGGTGCACCATAGCATTAGTGGCAATTAGAGATGAGATGGTGCTCACAAATATATATTATTTAAGACTAGGTTTAATAGTAATGTGGAATTGATCGTACTGTACCAAGTCCTGGGGGGGGGGGGTGAATAAGGAATTCCAGATGTTCTGAGTCCCTGAATCCAAAGGCTTTTTGGTCATTGATAGTCTTCACAAAAGGTAAACTTAGTAGATTTGTGTCTGAGTTCTAGTGACCCACTTGTGACTAGTGCATCAGAGTCTTCTACTGGTTTTCACCAGTCTATAGGTAAAGATAACCCTTCCTTTCTGACAGGAGTTCAGTTACAGCAGATTAAATCTCCGCTCACTCTACATATTTCTATGAGTCCCTTTAAGCACATGAATAATTTTTAGACTGATATCACTTCAATTTACAGAGATGATACCTCCACCTTAAACTTGTTTTGTGAATCCATATTAATTCAGGAATCTATAGATTTCCCAACTTTCCTTAAATAATAGGGAACTGTAGGGATAGGACTTCTTGTTTTCATTAAATTGCTGCTTATAATATCAGACTTTATTTTGTGCATATACCCCTTTTTGTGGAGAGTACCTACAAGGAGCTGTAGTTTATTAAAAACAAATTAATATCTTCAGATTAAAAAGCACATTTAATCGATAGGTCAGGCTCTATTCCTCATTTCCTTGTGCAATTTATATCATTTCAGGTCTGAAATGTAAAATCCAGCTCTTTTATTAAGATATCCTTACTGCCCCAAATAACTGTTCTTCAATCCAGCAGCATGACTTATGACCCAGCATAGCAGATATCTGATTCCAGCTACTTACATCCAAATCCATTCTTTCCCTAGTCAAATTAACCAGCCTGAGAGTGGGTCCCAGGGTGGTAGCCTGGGTAAAACATTGGCTGGACAACAGGACACAGAAGGTAATTGTAAATGGAGTCCACTCTGAAGAAAGAGGGGTTACTAGTGGGGTACTGCAGGGTTCAGTACTGGGTCCAGTCCTTTTTAATGTCTTTATAAGCGACATTGCAGAGGGACTGGAAGGAAAAGTATGCCTCTTTGCAGATGATACAAATATCTGCAACAGGATTGATACACAAGGAGGTGTGGAGAGGATGAGAAGGGACTTGGCAAGGTTGGAGGAATGGTTGGAAGTATGGCAGCTAGGATTCAATGCAAAGAAGTGCAAAATAATGCACCTGGGAAACAAAAACCCAGGGGAAGATTACACAATTGGGGTGAGGAGTAACAAAACAAAAAGGAAAGGGACCTGGGGGTAATCATATCAGATGACCTTAAGGTTAGCAAGCAATGTGAGAAGGAAGTAGGGAGGGCTGGGGGTATATTGGGATGCATAGGGAGAGGCATCACCAGCAGAAAACAGAAGTTGTTATCCCTCTGTACAGACAGTTGGTGAGACCCCATCTGGAGTACTGCATCCAGTTCTGGAGACCCCATCTCCGCAAGGACATAGACAGGATAGAGGCAGTCCAGAGGAGGGCAACTAGAATGGTGCAGGGTCTGCAAGAGAAGCCATACGAGGAGAGACTAAAAGAGCTTAATACTGTATGTATACCCTTGAGGAAAGGAGGGAGAGGGGGGACAGGATAGAAATGTTTAAGTACCTCAGTGGAATCAACAAAGTCCAAGAGGGTAGCATCTTTCAGGAAAAGAGACATGCAAGAACAAGGGGACACAATTTAAAGATGGGGGCGGTTCAGGGGCAATGTGAGGAAGTATTTTTTCACAGATAGGGTAGTGGATGCATGGAACAGCCTTCCTGAGGAGGTTGTGGGGTCTAAAACTGTGGGAGAATTCAAGAATACATGGGACAGACATAAGGCAATTCTAGTGGGGGGTAGGAAGAAATAGGCTGTTGGTTGACTAGGATCTGCGGCTTATCCTGTAGGTAGGGAAATGGGCAGACTAGGTGGGCCAAGCGATCCTTATCTGCCGTCAAAGTCTATGTTTCCCTCAACTACAAATACAATATCTCCTAAAACAGAGCTAAATGGGAATTTTTTTGCAAAACTGTGACCTAATTAAATAGGGGATACATAGTCAGTGGCATTGGAATTACCATATGTATGTGTTACATGTGAAGGTAAGGTCCATAACTCATGAGAGGTGCAGCCATGAGTGAGTTATTAAGGTCTCATCCCCACTAGTGAGCATAAATATGTTTAACCTCCACATTTGATTTAGTAATTTATTTATTTCAGAAAAACTGTAACCAAGAAAGACATACAGAGTTTATAACAGGTAATGTCCAGAAGTGTCTTAGGAGAAGAGGAAAGTGGGAACAATACAGTATGTTGGCAATAAACCAAGACATATTATGGGTGTATGCAGACTTAAGCCCCCCCCCCCACCGGCTGCATAATAAGGTATGAAGCCAATGGCTAAGTGCCTTATGCAGCTGGGTGTGCATTAGTTCAGAATACACCCATGCTCTGGTGTTGCTCATCACATTTATCAAGTGGGAAGTATTTTGATAAAATAATTAAAAACAGAAACATTTTTAAACTGCTGAAAACCTAAAGATACTGGCTCAAGTAGAATTACTTGTTAACGTAGTGCCTACTGTGTTAATAGTACTTACAGCTTTTAAACTATTAAACATGCTAAACTAATGAAAAGTCATTTATAAAAAAAAAATGAAAGATTGATAACATTAGCCCTATTCTTAGTTGCACAGACTAATGTTTTTCAGTCTATTTGTTCCCAGGTTGATTTTTCTCCTAGCTTGTGCCCTCAGCTCTGTATGTGCTTCGAGTTCTAGCAACACAGATTCTCCCCTTGATATCACAATGCCTGATTAGAGTTCCCTGCTCCCTGCACAGGTTGTATGCAGCTCACTAATTAAGAGAGAAAGGGTGATGAAAAAGGGGTTGGGGGATGAGAGGGCTGTATGAGTTGGTACAGAAACACCAGTGTACTCATTTTATGTTTGTTATGAGAGCACTACTAGCTTGAGAAAGTAGTTTGATAACCCAACTATTAATTAAATAGAGGAATTAACTAAACAGACAGTGACAGCAGAAAAAGACTAGAGGTCCATCCAGTCTTCCCAAAGTTGCCCAAGACCTAGTGTCTATCCGGGAACCTATCCCCCAAAAAAAAAAAAAAAAATCAGATCATCCTTTCCCCTCTCCACACTTGGAGCAGAGCTTGCTATTTGTGCCCTTACTCTGTCCCACCCATGCTTGAAGATCTGCATGGTTTTGGCACCCACCACCATGTCAGGCAGACTGTTCTATGGCTCCACCACCCTTTTAGTAAAATAATACTTCCAAAAGTCCCCCTTCAGTATCCATTCATGACCACATGTCACTGAGCTGGTGTTCCTATTAAATAATTCAGTGTGTGGTTTGCTCTATTAATGCCTTTCAGAAACTTGAAGGTCTCTATCATATCCACCTCTCCTTCCTGTCCTTCAGTAAATACATATTCAGTGCTCCCAGATGCTTCTTGTAGGAGTCTCCTTACAGGCATTGAATCACCTTGGTTGCCTTACATTGCACTGCCTCTAGCCTGTCCTTATCCTTTCTGAGGTAAGGGCTCCAGAACTGGACACAGTATTTCAGGTGTGGCCCTAACAAGGATTGATAAAGGGGAAGTATTACTTCTTTCCATCTACTATTACAGCCCTCCCTATACACCCCGACATTCTGTTTGCCTTGCTGTAGGCTTTGTTGCACTGGCTAGACTGCTCTATGCTGTCACTGATAATGACTCCCAGGTCCTGCTCCTCTGTTGCCTTATTAAGTTTAACCCCATTCAGCCAGTACTCTGTCCTGGGGTTCCTTTTTCCCCAGGTGCATTACCTTGCATTGATTGGCACTGAACTTCAGTTGCCACACATTTTACCATCTCTCCAGCCTTTGAAGGTCATGTTGTAATTCCCTAATTCTCTCAATGCTATCCACCCTTCTGCAGAGCTTAGTGTCATCTGTGAAGAGGTCAATCTTCCCCTGAATTGCTTCACCAATGTCACCACTGAACATGTTAAAAAGGACCAGGCCTAGGACCAATCCCTGTGGTACCCCACTTGTGACCTCCGCCTCCGCTGATTTAATCCTGTTGACAGTGACCCTCTGCTGCCTACCCTTAAGCCAGTTTTCCACCCATGTGACTATATCCCTTGCTGCTCCCAGATTATCCATTTTCTTCAGCAGTCAGGTGGTGTATTTAGACCACTAAATTGTCTTGGATTCTGACATATATTATGTACACGGGTAGAAACACATACACAACATAAATATATATTTTAAAAGACATACATTTCTAGGTTAGCTCTTTACGTGGTAAATGGACCATTTCTTTTTTTCAACTGTTTTTTCAGTGTAGCAGAGGGCCAATATGATGTCATCAAGTGTTGAGAGAGTGGCTCTCGCATTGCTTATAGTATGTTCTTTTGACAGCAAACTGTGGAAATATCATGCTGCTGACATACAAACTGTTAAAATATTATTGGTACTTCCACAGTTTGTATGTCAGCTGCAAATATTTGCAAGATCTGTATGCCATAATGAATGAATATTACTTTTTATTTTTAGGAAATGTTGCCTCACAAGAGAGGTGTAAATTAATAAATGGTATCAGTTTTATGTATCCTCCATGCACAAGAATCAAGTGCTCACTTGAAGTGCTATCTGCCTTTGAAAACTAACAGAAATTTGAGGTTTCCATTGACTGTGCAAGACCTGCATTGGTAATACATACAATTAAAAAGAAAACAGTTGTAATAATTGAAATACCCTCTTCAAATTCAGGGTCATGTGAACACGCTTAGCACAACTTGATGTAGGAAACTAACAGCATTCTTAACTTTTTTTAAATATTTTTTTTAAAACAACTATGTTGAAATGGTCACATTTTGCACACAAGTACAATGGTTTAACAAAATATCAAATTACACAGTAAATGTGTAAATTAAGGCACAGCAGAGTTCAGGAGGGTTGCAGATATTTCACAAATACTGTTCTAAAACACTTGCCTCAAAATATCCTCTTAGAGGGCTCTGTTGAAATCCAGATAAAATAACTTTTCACATAAGCAGCAATGAAAAGGTTCTTTTCACATAAGCACCAATGAAAAGGTTCTAAATCACTACTCATATAAAGAGAGTTTTCTTACACATGGGTGTTATTGGTGGCTGTACAGCACTTATATAGCAAGCATTTGTCAATGCCAAATGTTTGCTTGCTGGCATTAGCAGTGGAAGTGCAGGGATTAGACAGATGCAGTATAGGAATGGCAATGAAGTACTGAACTGACGTCAACTCCACCCTCACTCTGTAGAAATGGACAGGCATTGGGGTGTGCCTTTGGGTCGTCACCCATGACGGTCGTGACATTTCACCTCACCCTACCCTTCAGACACTGACAAGTGTTGAGGTATGCCTTGGGGTGTTTGGGCTTTACATTCACTTAATTCCATAAGGAAAAGTGCTGAAATGGGCGCAGTATAGGAGAATGGGGTGAACTCTGGAGGCAAAGGGTCCAAGGCGCACCTCGATGCCTGTCAATGGCTGCACAGTGGGGGTGGGGGTGAAATGGCATGAGCATTACTGTCGACAAGCACAAGGCACAGCCCTGATGCCTGTCAATCCCTCCAGGGTAGGGCGTTAGGGTTGAAAACCCTAACACCCTGGGGGTTTCTTGGTATTTTTACTCCAAGTTTTCCACATGGATTTTTAGTGAACCCACCACATGAACAGTGACACTATCAGTTCGTTATGGGAAAGGTAATTTTGCAGAGTGACTGCACTATTTGGTGCCCCAGGTGCAAAAATACATTTCTAACAGGATGTGAAAAGTGACAGCTGTACTGTTCGTGGGGAGGTGTAAAAAGAGGCAATGTTGAAAATCTGGAGGGAAAATATTTATTTATTTTTTATTTAGCTTTTGTTGACCGGGTAAGTGCACTAGACAAATCCTGCCTATTTTCAGGCACGACCCGGGGGAAGGGGATACAGATGAATGCCAACTGACCTTGAACCAGATTAAGCTGTTGGTGGTATTTTTAGTGAATGAGGGAAATTTGGCCAGGACACCGGGAAAATTCCCCTACTCTTTTCGATAAGTGCCATGGGATCTTTAACATCCACCTGAACTACCACCAATCCAGGCAGATGGGACCTCGGTTTAACGTCTCATCCGAAAGACGGATAAAAAAACTGAAGTCACGAGTGTGCGTAGAAACTGTGCAACACACACCCGTAATGTAATTAGGTTTTTTTTTTTTTTTTACAGCAGACTGTCAACACAGGCATTCTGGGACCTCCGCTCATGAATAGTGTCACTGTGATTTTCTTAATCTGTCCCGAACACTGATTTCCCACAGCGACCATGCATTTCTGTGCCAGAAGTGTGAAAACACATTTCAGCCAGCGTGTGAAAAATGACAGCTATACTGTTCATAAGGAGGTGTGAGAAAATGCCAGTGTTGAAAATCAGGACTGAAAATAGTACAAATTCATGAAGCTACGAGGGTGCATGGAAATTGTGCAATACACGCTCGTAACACAGTCATTTTATTGACTTCTGTCACCAAATTTTCAACATAGCCATTTTAAGACCTCTGCTCATGAACAAAGTCACTGTGATTTTCTTAATCTGTCCCAAACACTGATTTTGCACATCAACTGCGCCATTGTGCACTACATGTGTGGAAACACATTTTGGGCAACATGTGAAAAATGACAGCTCTACTGCTCATTAGGAGGTGTGGCAAAATGGCAATGTTGAAAATCTGGAGTGAAAATATAAAAAATTTGCAAAGTTACTGAGCGTGTGAGGAACTGCGTAACCTGCACTCATAAAATAGTCATGTTTGGGAATTTTTCCACCAGATTTTCAACATAGGGTTTTTGGGGGTCTACCTCATGAACTGTGACACTGTCGTTTCATTACTCAGTCCTGAAACATGGTTCAGCTTAGTGACCGTGAAATCACCTTTCGGGACCAAATAACAAAATGACAGTGACTGAGTTCATGAGGTGGGGCCCCAAGAACCCCATGTTGAAAATTTGGTGAACAAACTTCCACAAATGGCCAAGATAATGCACAAAAGTTGAAAAAAAAAACATTTATGCCATTATACAGCTTACCGGCATTTCTTCAGTTCCCGGTCAGCTTAGAAGAGTGCAGACACATTCCCGGTCCACCAAAGATCATCGCGCTGGCCTCTGGAGATAAGTACGGGGTCAGGGGTGTGGGGATGTGGGTGTGCAGAGAATGGGCACGGGTTGGGGGAGGGGGGTGAGACAGTCAATGAGGGACTTTTTTTTTTTCCAGGTGACAGACTTCTGCTGCACTGGTGTGGGCTCCCAGCATGGTGCGTGGAACTCTGTTTTTTTTTTTTGGGGGGAAACAGTGAAACCAACGGGAATTAAGCACCCTAGTCGGCCATATGGACATTTGCCATGCTGGAGTGGACTCCCAGCGCGGCACCTTTAAGTCTGTTGGGGGGCCGCAATGAAGCCAACGGGGGATTGGGCACCACCATTGGCCATATGGTGTGGGGAAGGAGTGCATGAGCATGCTGGGGTGAGCTTTCAGCGTGCTACTTGGGTGTTGGGGGGGAGAGTAGACAAAAACAAAGCTGTCTATGACAACTGTACAGATGCAGTGCAGAGTGTAGGCACTTTGCATACTGCCGACAGCAGTATGTAAATTACCTGCCGACGGCAGTATTCAAACTGCCTACATGTTACCACCGATGATTGCAGCAGTTTTTCGCTTTCAACTGTATGTCACTGCATCTGAGCGGCTGTCATAGACAGCTCCAACATTCATTGGCGTGGTGTGGCCATGCTTGCAAAAGTGAGCAGGGCACTGGAAGTGGGAGAAGCACACCTACAAAAACTCGTATGGTGGCACTATGTTTCTTGCACATGCGTGCAAGCAAACATAATAATGTTCTCACCAGTTTAAATCTTGTGTATAATGTTACAAGTAAGAAGTAATTAACAAGTATCAAAGCAGACATTTTATTTCAGGTTGCCAGGAAGCAGTCAACATATCCTTAAGTGCTGGCACATAGAAGTACAAATTCACTATATGGAGCAATTATCACATTGTTTAGTAAATAAAAACTTTATTTTCAGGAGATAGATTATTGCCCAAGACAGTGAATTCACAATTACAGCCACTGAACTAAATGTTCTAAATATGAAAGAATAGTGATGAAATACAGCATGACATCAATGATCTCACTTTCTTTTACTGTGATGGCCAGGATGTGAGAGGTTACACTCCGTTTTGCATGTAGTTACTGCTGAGAGTTCAGACCAAGTAGAAACCAAGGCAAAAATATGTCATTTGATTATCAACAAAGTGACACTGGTAATATCATTGGTGTCATTTCATTGAGGGTAAAATGACAGCTGTCAGTATTTTGTGTGACATATTAAAAATAATTCTGGATTCTGATTGGATGAACTACTCTACAAACAAAAATCACAATAATAGATAACAATATAGGCAGACTAATGCACTGTTAGTAAATTTGATTGTGTACACACATAATTAAAGCTTGATGGAACAAAAAAACTACTCCCAAAATATTACAAGACAGAAAGGCTGTTATGGAACTAAATACTAACAGATAAATACAGTAGATACAGTTGTTTGATTTCAGAGTTAGTGACTGGACTACAACAAAGCTGATTCAAATTCTTTACTAAAGAATTTCCAATGGTAACAAACTGGGCTGCTTCAGCTGTTAGTTTTCACACATAAAAAATGACTTGCCTCTTGAAGTAAATATTCTGGGAACAAAATGAGCTAAAACAAGAACAAAGGTAGAAATGAGCTAAAATGTTATACAATCTTTTAAAAATATGAATATGCCAAATCAAGACCTGACTTTCACATTGATCCGGTATTCTGTTAATGCCAAATATGCTTGATGGAATGCTGGTTTATCCAAGTCTGTACACTCTGTTTCAAATACAGTTTTTCAAATTAATGAAATTATTCATCTTGAAGGATGCCAATGAGCTACAGAACATTGTTGTATAGTAAGGCTATGCTCAAGACTGAAACTGACTAAAAGCTGTGTTTACCTGGATGCTGTGCTCTTACATGTAGTCTGCACCAGCCCTGATTCAATCTCCTTTTCTGCATCACAAGGGCATCTACATGACCCCTCTCAGCATTTATACAAGTCACACCGAGAGGGACCATGAGTTTGAGGCAGATGTTCTCATTAATTAGTCCAGATACTCCTGTGCAAGGAGGTTATTCATTGCACTAACTAATGGTTGCTGTCAGGGTATTTTTTTTTCCTCCATAGGTTCTTTTGGAGATTGTGTGTTCTGCTGCAATACATGACAGAAATATAATGTGCAGGTTGGGTGATCTGAGATCTCTCATGGTATGCATGTGAAATAGACTGCCTCTCACATGTTGGAGCGAGCAGTACAGCCTGTCTGCATAGCTGCTTACACTGCTCACTCCAGAATGCATCCCCTACTCTGTTGTGGTTCAGGAAGTCACAAAGTGAATGACTTAACATGATCGGGTAAGTATCCACACTTGGGCTGCAGCAGTGTAAGTGTTGCAGTGTAAACTGGCCTTAAGACTGTCTCCGAAGCAGAGTATTCTCACTCAGTTTCAATTTTGTGACAGTGCCTCAGGATAAAGCAACATTCTTTATGTCCTAGTGAAACATGCACATTTAAATTCCTATTCTAATCCTAACCTGAGCCTGGCCATCCAGTTTACCCTCCCCCTCCCACTCCCCAGTCCACCACTGCCCCATGTAACCTTGCCTTCCACTCTCACCATTCTCCTCTTCCTTCTGAGCTAACCTAGGAAGTAATTACAGCTACAGTAATCAACTGATGTATTTATTAAAACATAACTTGCATTGTATATTTGATTATTGTTGCCTCGGCAATGCTCACTTGAGCTGCATGTACCCAATGTACTGATTGTATTGACAAATGCTCATCTATGCTGTCTGTATCCAAATATGTTTGTTACAGTACTTGACATGGAACCTTTGCAAATGAGTACTTAGCTCAAAGATTATCTTATTTACAAATAAATAAAATAGATAAAAATGCAAAAAAAATACAAAAATTACAAAAACCATTTGTGCACTGTGATTTTGTTTTTCTGATGGTCCCTGGCATTCTGTTCCATGTGGCTTTGACAAGTTTTTTTTCTTCTTCACTTTTCCCTGCCAGTTTTCTGGCACCTGGGGGGTTGCAATTCAGGCTTCTTTTATTGCCTTTGATCTGTTGGAATTTTCCCAGAATGCCTCTGGCAGTGATGTGAATTAGACCAAAGTCCTTCGTAGGTGTATTGGCTTTATTATCATTCAGTGTAGAAACATAGAAGTTGATGGCAGATAAGGACCACAAGGCCCATCCAGTCTGCCCATTTCTTTTTCTACCTTATAAATGTGCCATCGGCCTTTGCTCTGTCAGTGACCTATCTATTCATAGTCATTTGTATTGCTCCCTTATGCCTATCCCATGCCTGTTTGAAGCCCTGCACTGTATTCATAGCCACCACTTCTTGTGGTAAGCCATTCCATGCATCTACCACCCTTTCTGTGAAAAAGAATTTCCTCACATTCCCCCTTAATCGGCCTCCCTCTAATCTCATGCTGTGTCCTCTTGTCCTGCTATTTTTCTTATATTTAAACATGTTAGACTCTTAGTTAGTGTCACAGTAGTTTACAAAGAAAATTGTCATACATCCAGAATAACAACAGTTGGCACTTAGAAAAATCTGACCCTGGTTGAGGTCAGAGGGCAAACACTTTTTCAAAGCAGTTAATTTTCACAAGCAGTTGCAGTTGGATATCATCTCTCTTTCGGATGAGACGTTAAACCGAGGTCTCATCTGCCTGGATTGGTGGTAGTTCAGGTGGATGTTAAAGATCCCATGGCACTTATCTGGCCAAATTTCCCTCATTCACTAAAAATACCACTAACAGCTTAATCTGGTTCAAGGTCAGTTGGCTTTCCTCTGTATCCCCCTCCCCGGGTCGTGCCTGAAAATAGGCAGGATTTGTCTAGTGCACTTACCCAGTCAACAAAAACTAAATAAAAAGAATAAAATAAAATATGACTTGATTATGACTAGGATCCTGGGCTCCTAGTTCCAATGCAAGGTTTAATTCACATAATTCCAAGAGGCATTCGGAAAAATTCCAACAGATCAAAGACAATAAAAGAAGCTTGAATGGCTGCCCCAAGAGACCATAAAACTTGCAGAGAAAAGTGAAAAAAAAAAAAAATAAAAACACACCTTGATACAGACACAGGTAACAGAATATTAGGGATCATCACAGAATCAAAAACCCAATGCACAACATGTGTTTTTATAATTTTTTTCATGCAGTTTTTCTTTAAAAGATGAAGGGGAATAAATGAGAGATCATGAAAGAGCTAGACAAGTGGCACAGAGAAAAGTGAAAGAATGAAACACAAAACCAGAATGAAACCAAGAGAAATGAAAAAAAAAAAGCATCAGAAAAGAATAAAAGGAAAGGAAGCTTAAGGACTCTGGAGGCTGTGCAGAGAAGGGTGACCGAAATGATCCTGGGGCTGAAGGAGAAGGCATATGCAGAAAGACTGAGTGACCTTAGCATGTACACCCTGGAGACAAGAGTTGGGACATGTGAGAATTGTACAAATATCTTCATGGGATTAACAAGGTGAAATGAAATGCATTGTTATCCCAAGTACAAACACAAGGAGAAAGCTACTAAATTTGCTGGGTGAAAACTTAGGAGGAATGTCCACATGTATCTTTTTTTTCCCCTCAGGTACTTTATTCAGTTTTTACTTTTTGTCCCGGTCCTCACCCATGCGTCCCCAATGCAACACACATGTGTGGAGGCATGCACATTTCATGCCTTGCGGGACACCCCATCCTACCAGTCGCTCCGTTACCATCTATGCCAGCCACCAGACCTCCATCTGGTGGCAGCAGGACTATGGACAAGTGACCCCCTCCTGAGATAGGAGAGTCAATGCTTTATCCTGCTCCCCCTCCCCCCATGCCGGCACCCCGGCTACCCAAGGTAGTTCCCGAACCCGGGTCGCGGCATAGCACGAGGTGTGGTGTCCGACGCTTCAACCCTCAGTGCCTCCAGGCCGGCTCACATGTATTTTTTTAACAGAAAGAGTGGCGGACAAGTGGATCAGACTGCCAGAAGAGGTGGTCTATGCCAAAACAGTGAGTGTATTCAAATGTGGGTGCCACACAGCATGTGGAGGTGTAAAGAAGCAGGGTAAAAGGGATTAAGATGGTCACTAGGGACATCGCAGGAGTAATATGTAGGGTTGAGCAGACTGGATGGGCCAGTGGGCATTTTTCTGCCTCACATTCTATGCTTCTATGGGACAAAAGAACATGGATGAATGTAAATGACTGGCAATGTCACTACTGTAATTTTACTGAGATGAAAATGAGAAAGGAGGAGTGATCATTTTCTAGCATGTGGTCAAACTATTTCAGAAACTGGACAAGTACTAGCAACCAGTCATTTGGATGTAGATTATTTCACAGGGATGGGGGGGGGGGGAATTCAACCCATCAAGAAAAGAAGAGTAAATCCAGAGCGGCCTAAAATGTTGGTCTAAGCAATGTCCACATCCTGTTCATTGAAAGAGATTTGCCAATCATATTAGGAAAATAAGGGGGGGGGGGATTAGGTGGGGGCAATGTGATAGAAAAGTAAATGCAATTTTGAAATCATAATATTTTATCTGAAAATACTAGCTTTGAAACTAACTTTCTAGTTCCATGGACAGTCCAACTTGTCAACATACCAAAGAGTTGAAGGACATACACTTAGTTTTTGTCTAGTTGATGAGTCCCATTGCAATGAATTCAAGAAACCATGTGTCTCCTCTTTTCAGTTCTCTGTTTATGGGATTTTATAACATTTGCCATAATGCTATCATCACTGAAGACCTATTCCTAGCAGAGACAACTACTGACCAAAGCATGGTTGGTCAGCTGAGAACTCTCCCACTCTTGATTTAATTCCAAAAGTTACGGACAACAGGAAAAATGTTTTTGCAACTTTATTACTGTAAAAATGACCCATAAACAATGTGGCCATGCACTGGAATTAAATTTCCGTCTCTCACCTGTCTCTCTCCTCTCTCCCTCCCCCTTTCTCTCACTTTCTGCTATTTACAATGATTCACAACTGCAGCAAAATAGCAAGGCTAAATAACACAGTTTTCCAATAATCTTGTTAAAACTGTATAAAAATTATCTAGAACAGTTCTAGACAGCTGTAAGGTGTATAACCAGTTACAACATAAACTATGAGATGTGTAATTTGCATAGTACGGTTTAGTTGGTCAACAGGGAGTCCTGCATGCAGCTGAATCTCGCTAAAGCATCCCCCTAGTAATATCACATTGCCATTAATGGCTTTGTGCCAGACTTAACCCATGCTTACGCCTCCTACCTGTGTTACATTATAACATTTTTAGTCTCTTTAAGCATATACCCACTGCAGCTGTGCAAAACCAGTATCTGTTGATGCTATAATAAACACACTTCCTGGTTTGTTGAAGGCCCACTACTGTGCTTAGCACCTCACAATCCAGCCAGGGTGTGTGGATGTTATTGCATCACTGTACATACTGTTGTCTATCATTGCCCAGTTATACCTCTTGGACTCTCTTGATTGATCAGAATACATACAAATCCCAATTTACCATACAGTATAGTATCTTCTGCATTCTGATCGTCTCAACCACATAATCAAATAGCTGTAGCAGATAACACTTACAGGCAACTATCTAGTGGACTTTATAGAATAGTGAAAGAAAATACTCAAACTGAATAACAAAGTCCTCAAACATCCAGTGCTACTGTGGGGTTATCACTTTTAAAATATCACACCCCATCACATCCCTCCCTACACCCCTAGCACTCAGTATGCATGGCTGTGCGTTAAAATCTATGTGGGCCCCAAAACCCTACATATCTGCTGTGCCTACAATCTGCCCAAAGTGAGGCTAAATGGCCTCCACAACCTCTCACACATGCTGGATCAGCTCCCACCATCTGAATTACTAGTACTCGGGGACCTACACCTAAACTGGCTGGACAACAAAGCCCAATATAAGGACATACTCAACCCCTGCCAGCTGCAACAAGACCTGCAAACCCCTACCAGACTAAACCATAGAGTGGTAACCATACAGTGATTGACTGGATCTTAGTTAATAAGCCCAAAAGAATCCTGGCCTCAGGAGTATTAAGTGACTCCATCAGTGACCACATGCCTACCTACTGTCAATGGCATAACAGTATCCCCAAAACTCCCCCCCACCCCAAGGCTTATCACCTTCAGAAACTGCTTCAGCCTTGATACCACATACCTTCTATATGTTCTGTCCCTTATCAACTGGACATTCTTAGACTCAGCCCTGATGCCACCACCACCCTGGATTTCTTTAAGAATTTCACATCCATACTCGATAAGCATGCCCCCATGCACACACATAGGGTTATACCCAAGACATCCCACTGGCTCATTAGTGACATCTTTGCCATGAGGTACAGAAAAGATGTATCCTGGGTCAAGTTCAAGCAATCCCACTGCACTTCTGATTGGAATTCTTACAGGTCTCTAAGGAATGAGTGCAAACAAGTAATCCTTAGGACCAAAAGCCAGTACCTAAAAAGCCAGCAGACACTGAACGTAAACAACTCCAAGAAGATATAGCAGTCAGTAAACTCCCTATTAAATGACCATTCCCAACTCCCCCCCAACCTCCATTGTCCTTGATGGATCTAGACATACTGACCCTCCCAAAATCACAAGTCTTTTCAATTACTCCTTTTGTGATCTGTCCAATATAAATATCAAGACTATTCAGCTAACAGACCCAGCAACATAACTAGCAACCCACACTGGCTCCATTTCTACATAAAAAGGACTACATGCCATGAAATCTACAAATGTCTTGTCACTTTAAAAACTGACAAATCCGCCAGTCCAAGACTCATCTCCAAATTCTTCAGACTTGCTGCTCCCCATATCACATTCCCCATCACCAAACTCCTTAACCTATCCTTCTCAACTGGCAAGTGCCCAATCTCTGGAAAATATAAACCATCATTCCACTCCACAAGAAGGACATAAAGATACTCCTTGAAAATGACCACTCAATCTCACTTCTTTCAGCCCTAGCCAAGCTGCAAGAGAAAACTGTGCACAGCCAACTAGTTGACTACCTGCAGCAGAACAACCTCATCTGTCCTGAGCAACATGATTTTTATAAACGGCATAGCACTGTCACTGCTCTAATCGAGTTCACTGATGCCATTTATTACGCAATGGACAAGGGCCTTGTAACTGAAACTGTATTTGTGAACCTGACCAAGGCTTTCAACCTGGTCAACCATAAAGTATTAACTTCCAGGTTACTTGAGCTTGGTCTTGCCAACCCCACTCTTGCTTGGTTTGAAGACTACCTGGGTCATAGGAAACAGGTGTCAAAATTGGAAATGCCCTATCCGGGGTAAACATTATCACCAGCAGTGTCCCCAAAGCTCTATTTTAGGTCCACTTCTTTTTTCCATATACATAAACAACCTGCAAACCAGTGCATACCCTCCTTTACACCCACAGCAATGATATCTATATCATCAACCAAACACTCAGCAATAGCTTCACTAGGCTGCAGGAGTGGTTGCTTAGGAGAAAATGGTCTTAAACTTCCCCAAAACTCAGTCTATGTTGTTTGGGACATGGCACAACCTAAACAAATTATCCCCTATGTTTGGCGTCAAGGCAGAAAATGATACTTTTCTGGAAAAGACCTTCTCCTTCAAGTATCTTGGATTTTACCTCGATCCCACAATGTATTTCGAAACCTATCATCAGCATAACACCATCCTTCTTCACCAGAAGTCGGGATCACTTTACAGGGTCCACCAGTTCCTATCACCTGATACTAGGATCTGAACAGCACAGGCTAATCGTCTCCCTTCACTAGATTATGGCTCGATTGTCACTGATGCTGCCAGCAAATCAGTATTACAAAAAAACACACCTTATATCATAGAATTGCCAAATTTGCCTCTGACAGAGGGTCCTGTCTCATGCTAAATACCCTAAACTGGTTAACCCCTGACCTCAAAGCTAATCTAACTCTTGCCATGTGCATTACAAAAATCATACAACTAGGTGTTCCTGCTTACCTAGCTAATCAAATCTCGTTCATTGACCTGCCCTCATTCCGCTCTGTCTCTAACAACCATTTTGCAGTTCTTCTGTTCTGCACAAACATAAGACAACGCTCCCTCAAGTATACTGTGCTGCCTCAATATGGAACTCAATACACCCATCTATCAAAAAAAATCCTTACACTGTCAGCCTTCTCTAAGCTTTTGAAAGTTTATTACTCCTCATCCTATGCTTGTAACTGCTTCTACTAACCCCTCTCTCCCTATCCCTCCCCTTCCCCTGCTGCCCAATTCTGCATGAGCACCTGCTTGTTTGCCACCCCACTATTATTCCCCCTAGGCGCTCTACTGCCCCATTACTCTTTTTACAACCTCCTCCCTCAAAGTACATTGCAAGTTTTTGCATGCATCCTGTATGTATTCCACTATGTATGTTGCTGTACATATTTGTAAACTCCTGTAATAGGCATCTTACACTAATACTTGTACTATCCTTTTGCCTGTGCTATTGCACCTGGGTCATACCTAAAAAAGGCTTTTGTTGCCAGTGCACTGTTCTGGCCAACAAAGTTAAATAAATAACTATATAAATAAATAAATTGTGTCTTACTGCTTCACTGTTAAACATGTAATTTTACTCAAACTAACTACAAAAACAACAAAAAAAAAAACTTACTGTGGGAATCAATATCTAGGCATTTCATTGTGGTTCTAAAAAGTTGAGTTCCTAAACTACAATCATGTGCAGACAGTCATGCTTAGTCACAGGCCAGGATGACTACAATGCTAGTACACTAGTATGCTGAACCTTCATTTTGGCCTCATATATAACATCTAAACAAATATGGAAGCGTCAGGTTTTAGAGAAAAAAGAAACCATAATGTTTTTCATGCTTTTCCTTCTAATCCACCACTTGACAATCCTAAAGTGAGGTTTTGTGGGGATGGTCACTGAGCAAGAAAATGCCTTCACAGTAAGGACCTTTTTATCAGGCTTTTAAGGAAGTACGTGAAATTCAACAGAATAGAGTAGTATGTTAGCTAAAAGCTATCACAGAGACAAATGCAAAATATTTTGTTTAGAATAAACAAATTCATAGTTAGTTGAATAAGGATCAGTAGTTGATCAGTCCTAATGTCACATTAGCAGTTACACCATTCCATTAACTTGGTAACATTACTTATAACACTCAACCCCAATCAAGTCAGATAATTTCTTCCTGGTTCCAGTGAAACTCTGTAATTTGTCATAGTTCTACGTTCCTCTGCAAATAAATACTGTAGTTAACAGAATAATGCAATTTCAGAAGGCAATGTGAACTTCTGTACAGGAATAAATGGGCCAAGATATTGTGTCTAAAATAAATTTGCACTTTGTCACCTACTTGCCACAAAGCAATAAAAATGTGTGTAAATAAAATATTTACCTGCAAGGTTGTCGATCTCCTTCTCTTGCAAGAGACTGACAGCATCATCATCTCCTTCCAGCATGAGCTCTGTCTCTGCATTTTGATTTACTACAGCGTGGCTTCGGAAGGTTTTCTTTGACTTCACTACATCTTCTTCAGTTTCTGTGAAATAAAGGAAAATGCATTAAAGATGACCAGTTCAGATCTTCCAGATACTGAATGCTGTGGACTATATCTCAACATGAGCAGTGACAATGGACATGAGATTTGCTCTAAAACTATGATAAAGTGGCTTTTTATGCCCATTTCAGGACCCAAATATTTTTTATTTGTTGCTCCTCATTCAGTCTCAACTACAGCCATGATAAAGGGGTAAACCAAAGGAAACTGGCAGTGATGGAGACATAACCAAGAAGAAAGACAATGTGGCTGCAAAAGAAAGGCTTCTATCCTGCAACTGCGGAAGGAGGCACAGGGAACATTGAAAAACCCAGCTTAAACCCTGTAGTTGAGTAGCTGTGTAAGTAAACATAAACAACTGACCCCAAACAAGTGCTTGCTGCATCCATGGTCCCAGATACACCACTGCTACATGGGACAGGAGGCATTGTAGGAAAAAGAAGAGTAATAAACCTTGCTAAGATGAAGATCCACAGGGGCCATAAAACTACCATACAGTCAGCAGGGTAATTTAGAAAAAAACTCTTAATAGCAAAGGGAAGGACACATCAGTACTACACACACAAATCAAAACACTCTGCACAACATTTGTTTTTGCAAATTTTTACAGTACTACTCCTTTAACTAATTCTTACATATAAAAATGACACAAGGCTGGTGCAAGTAAGCAGCCCTGATTAACATCAGTCACTTTTTTACATGGTGACAGACAACTGTCCCTTCCTACTCTAACCTTGTCCAGTGTCCTGCCATAGATAAGCCTAATTATTGCTAGTAGTCTCATCTATTCAATGACCTCCCAAAATTTGTCAGAGCAAAAATATATTCACTGGGTCCAACTCAGCCTTTATATCAATCAAGACTGCACAAAACAGTGATCCTTTTTATATTTTTCACCAGACAGCTTACAACAAACATTTGGCCAACTGCAGAATGTTGTGGCCTAAAGCCTGTGTGTGGTTTGCTTATTAAGTTCTTCTCTGTCATCCATAGCTTCAGTTTCTCAAGAATATATCTAACGTAAATTTTCAAGGGGACTGAAAGAAGAGTAGTGGGATGGTGGGGGGTTGGAGCTAATATGACTACTTTGTTACATATCATGACAATGATACTCATGTTCCAATGAGGGGCCAGCTTCAAGGTGTTCTTCATCAAAGTGAAGACAGCAGTGACAGTTTTGGCCCACTAGGAGACATCTCGTGGAAAATCTGTGCTGAAAGATAATCAGCTGCTGAGATACATATTTTACATTTTATTTTCAGTAACTGGTGGACAAAGTTCTACATCTGCCAGCTGAGGGATTCCCTCCTCCTCCACCTCAAAACCTATTTTAGTATCAGGGCTTTCCACTTCTGTGGCCAAGTATAACATTGTAAAATGTTGTAACCAGACATCTACCATAATATTGGTGTCTAAGTTAGCCTTGGTATTCCACATCACAGTAGCCACTAGCTCCTAGAATTTCTTACCATCCTTCTTCTCTATCACATTTTGAAGTTAATACTGTAGATAATTTCTGTGTCTATATTTTTCCTCCTTTAGGAAATCTCTGTATTCTAACTTTGTTATTCTTTGTTCCTGGCAGGCAATGACAAAGGAGTATGATCTGGCAAATCATATATGTACACAGAACCTAAGTGCCCCAGCCATTAGACAAAGAAGATTGTGAAAACAGCCAGCTGTCCAGTGGAAGGGGTATCTTTTGATGAGGAAAAAGATAGATTACAATGCAGTTATATTGTTCTAGAAAGGGTCGTTCAACTTTTTGTTAGGGTTTTGGACTGGGAGCATTTTGTTTCAGTTTGTGTAAACTTGAGGTTTTAAGTGTACACATTTCTCCTATAAAACGGCACCTGCCACCTTCCCCATTTTCATGCTCTCCAGATTTTTCCCACTGTCAGCAAATGTAGTGTTGCTGGGGCACGTGCAGCATTTGCTGTAACTGGCATAATTAAAAACTTTAGATGTCACCACTGGATGCATGAGCATAGTGTGCAGCATGGGTGTCCTGATCAATGTTACTGAATTATATTAGTTTGCCCAAAAGTCAAAGATTTTTCAAGTTTGGACTATGAATTATTTGTCATAATTTTATAGTTCACCTTTTTATTGTTTATGTAGTATTCAGTCACTGCCTTATATCCTGTACAAGCTTACTATATGTATTTGGGACTATACTGGTAATAAGAATCAGGTGGATAAATCTTTAAATAAACACTGCATCCTATGATGATAGTTACAGTTAGGCTAGAAGTTCAGGTATTTACTGCATACCATACTTAAGGTATTGGGAAGTTCTGAACCTCCCACTGATGTACTGCATTTATAAGGATAGGACAGCATCATGAATTGAAATAACTTGTTCATACGTACAGTACCCCTTGCAAGCAGAGTATACATTGCATATTGACTATGTATTGTAGTTTTTTTTTTTGAGTTAATAAAAACAACTAAAATACAAAAGCATGCAAAATGTCAGTCATCCTGAAAAAGAACTACTGTATATACTGAACCCCAGTGCAAAGCTTAGAACAGATCTACTGTCCACTCACTATTACACAAACAACTATGAAAATTGTTTATTCTGAAGAAAAAAACAGATATGCAAAAATCATGGTATGCAAGCTCTCAGCTTTGATAATATGATTTAGGCATCATACTTACAAGGCACTAATGATACACAGATTTACTTTTAACACTATCTAGTGTTAGAGAATATTTATTTTTGTTATAAATCAGCCTTTATGACATACACATTAATTTGATGATTATACCAAAGTATAATTTTGATGTCTAAGTAGTTTAATGTAAAAGAAAACCTTCCACACAGGAGCAGGCTGAGGACTATGTTCACTGCAGAGATGAGGTACCAGGATGGGAGGGAGCAGGTAACACCACATGTATGGATGCATGTACCCCAACTGGGTGATCAAGAAGAGACAGCATTGGTGTCAGATGTAAAGTCTGCTGCTCTTCTACCCTCTGAGCTTGAAGAATGGTACAAAGGTGGCAACCCTGATTGTCAAGGTGGAGACAGGGGAATCACAGGGGAAAAGGGAGAAAAAACAAGCTCAGACCTCATAACATGTTTAGCAGTCTTATTAGTCACCTGCACTGCAGACTATATAGTTAAACACAGATACTGAAAACTAAATGGTTACCCAGTAAGTACCCAGTCTTAACTACTGGTAACAGTTAAAAACAAAATGAAGTAATAAGCTACATGTCTAACTGCTTATACTGTAATTCAGTTGTCTGTAACTCTGATGTTTGATGTTCATGTGCATACTTAAGATCACAGCTAGTGGGTGGATTGAAAGAAAATGGGATCACAATGGTTGATGATGGTTTGTTGCACATGTGAGCTCCTGGAACCTCTGCTATAATCCAGTGAAAAACAATGGCTTGCTTTTGCCTTGTGTTTCCCCCTTACTCGTTATTGCTAGAGAACTACTGTATTTTACCATTTAGTAGCCACGTTTATGCCTCACAGGTATAAATAAGGTACAGGGAGGGAACATTTTCCAGAGAAAGAGATGCTCGAGGACAAAGGGTCACACTATGAAGCTGGGGGAGGGAGACTGAGAGGAAGTATGTCTTCAAGGAAAGGGTGGTGGATGCTTGGAACAGCCTCCCAGCAGAGGTGGTGGGGGCTAAAATGGTTACAAGATTCAAGAAAGCATAGGATAGACACAAGGGGATCTTAGAAGTAAGGCAAGGGGAGGGTGCAAACCAGAGACAGAGTAGGGTCTGTAGTGGTGCTGTAGGTAGGGAAAATAGGGTAGACTAGGTGGGCCAAGAGGTCCTTATCTGCCGAAAACTTCTATGTTTCTAGGTTTTGAAGTTATCTGTTCTATTTTGCAGATGCTAAAGAATGCCATTCCAAATTGCATGCCAACCCCATGGTGTCTGAACCCAGTCCTACAGTGCTACCTGCCATGTTTCAAACAACAGCACTGGTGTCTAGCAGCTCTGAGGAATCTGGACTTCAGCTAGCTCTAGAAAAATGAAGGAGATAAGGAAAATAATGATTGGGGGTCCAGACTCAAAAACCACTAAACCCTTACTGAAGCATAAGGAAAAGGTGAGTAAGGAGGGTAATAACCTGTAGGAAAAGTTGGGAAACCTGAGGAGCCTCATAGAAACATGACTTTGATGGCAGATACAGACCGCTTGGCCCACCCAGTCCACCCATTTCCTGACCTATTGGATAGGCTGCAGATCCTAGTTAACCAACAGCCTACTTCCTCCTACCCCTCCCTAACTAGAATAGCCTCATGTCTGTCACACACATTCTTAAATTTATCCCACTGTTTTTGACCTCATGACCTCCTCAGGAAGGCTGTTCCATGTGTCCACCACCCTCTCCATGAAAAAATATTTCCTCACATTGCCCTTGAGCCATCCCTCCTCTATCTTCAAATTGTGCACCTCCCTTGTTCTTCATGACTTCATACTGACTGAAATGCAACAGGGGTATGGAACAGTCCATACGGCAGTAAGTTCTGTGAAGCAAAGTGCTTACAGACTTAGCAAGGAAGTGGATGGAAAATGCTGAAGGCAACCTGAATCCACTTTAAGTGGAAGTAGGGAGATAGCATAAGGAGCTCAAAGCTGTTTAGGTAAAAGTATATAACCCAGAGACCCCCTCTTCATAATGAAAATGTTCCTGAGGGGCTTGAAGGCAGTGATCAACTGATATTTTACCAAGAGCTCCCTTCATAAGCCATGGGACTTAAATTTCCCCATGAATAAATTGAACTACTAGACTATGCCCATAGTGGTTTTGCAATCAGTGAAAGAATGATAATCCCCAGATTGTTTATATCATGCCATAACACATTCAAGATCAGGATAAAATATTTAGAAAAGCAAGATAAAGAAAAGCCTTTTTGTTAGAGGCTTGAGAATAACTGCATTTCCCAACTTATCGCCAAGTGTTGTTGCTAACCGAAAAACCTTTGGCACTGCTAGGGCCACTCTGAGTATTCATTATCTGAGAAGCGAATAACTAAAGGGCTAGGAAGACTGCCCTTAACTCCAAGAAGTTTATATGCTCTCTAGATTCCTGAGGGGACCACACTCTGCTTACTGTTTTGTCACCCAGGTGGGCTCCCCAGCCCGTTGTTAAGATGACTGTGGGCAACTGCTGTTGAAAAGGCATTCCCTCTCTGAGGTTGTCTTTTTCCTTCCACCAGTCCAGAGCTTTCAAGAAGGGTTTTGTCACATATATCAGTCTTGAAAGAGGATCTTGCTTTTGGGACCAGTGGTCCCTTAAATGGCACTGGATGTCTCTCATCTGAAATCTGGCCCCTGCCACCAAAGCTGTGGTGGAGGCCATATGACCCAAGAGCTGAAGGAAGTGCCTTGCTAGTCTGGACTGGCCCAGGATGAAGGACTTTGCCAGGCTTATTAGTCTTTCCATTCTGTCATGAGGCAGGAATGCTCTCCCCTGGACGGCATCCAGTTCTGCTCCTATGAACACCAGGACATGGACTGGTTCTGTTTGGGACCTCTGAACATTTATGAGAAATCCCAGACTCTCCAAGATGCTCTGTGTCAGTAGCAGAGAGGCCACGGTTTGCTGGTGTGATTTTCCTGTGCCCAGACAGTTGTCCAGGTAGGGAAAAACCAACACCCCCTCTCTTCTAAGATGTGCTGCCACCCCGGCTAAGCACTTTGTGAATACCCTGGGGGCAGAGGAGAGATCAAAAGGAAGGGCTGTGAACTAGTAATGGCCAGAGGCCAACCTGAACCTTAGGTATTTCCTGTGGCTGGGCCTAATGGGGATGTAAAAGTACACAACCTTCAGGTCCAAGGATCCCACTCAGTCTCACTGCTGTAGAGACAGTGCCACTGTAGCTAGGGTTATTATTTTAAATTTGTCCCTTTTCAGATGTTTGTTCAGGAACCTGAGATCCAGAGTGGGTCGCCACTCCCCATTTTTCCTGTGGGTGAGAAAATACCTTGAGTAAATGCCCTTTCCCTACTGACAAGGAGGAACTCTTTCTCCTACTTTTGCTGCAGTAACTTTTTGACTTCTAATGCCAACAGAATCATTTCTGTTGGAGTGGGAGGTTTGAAGTTTTTGCAAACCTGCAGCCTGGAGATATCTTTTGAACTGCAGTGTAAGCCCTTGGCTTACCAGTTCCATGACCCACTTGTCTGTAGTGATGTTTTCCTTTTCCTGGAAGAAGTGAGCCAGCCTTTCTCTCACTGGCAAAGGATGGGTGACCTGCACCGACTCATCAGGGGTTCTGCTTGGGATAAGCCTTCATTGCTGGAGCTGAATCAGGCTGTCTGGAGCCTCTTCTGCTCCTGCCCCTGAAGAAACCTGTAATCTGAGAGAAATCATAGGGCAGGAAGGCACGGGGAACATAGCCCCTACTTAAACATCCCCTTCCATGAGGCCTATAGGAAGTGGAGGTCTTTTCCTTCTCAGTGTTGCTTTTGTAGACGGCTTTGTACTCTTCCACTTTCATGTATGCCGCTGTCTTGTCACCAAATACAGAATTGATCTCACACAGGAAATCCATGGCTTTTGCCTGTGTGTTTTGGGACATGTTAGCACATCGGAGCCAGGCAAACCTCCTTAAAGCTATGGCATGGGCCATGACCCTTGAAGCAGTGTCACTGGTACCCACTGCCATATGGAATAGGTATTTGGTTGCATCAAGGGCAAATGTGGTTGCATCTATCAAATGTTGTGCCAGGTCTCCTGAGGCCTTATCACTCATGGCCAGTATAGAGTTCCAGAGGGCTTTCTGGTACTGGGCATTAAAGTCCATATAGACAGCCTGCCTCAGCAGCAGAGAGGCAGAGGTATAAACCTTTTGCCCATGCTGTCCAGCTTCCTGGAATCTTTGTCAGGAGGCTGGGTAGAGAGGGGAACCTTAGCCTTGTCACAGGCAGATGCCTAAACATTCTCTTCATGATCTGGGTGTGAGTAGAAGTACTCAGCATCACGCCTATCCAGCTGGTACTTCTCAATCTTTTTGTTGATCCCTGGAGTGGAAGTAGGGGTTTGCAAAAACTTGCAGGATGCTTTTCTGAGGGGTTTGCATACAGATAGAAGCAACCTTTTGGTTGGAGTTAACTCATCATATCCAAACACTCCACCTTGTCCTCATCCTCATCCTCCACAGTTTTCTGGGTGGATAGGTCGAGGGTATTTAATGTCTGCAGAGAAGTGTGCACAAGGCTGGTGGTGCTCTCGATACAAAAACAAAATCACAAACTCTAAATTGAGCACTCTTGACAAAGGATGAGCAGTCCAAAATGTGTCAGGCAGGCAGTTTTTCAGGTCGTCTTTGCCAACACCACTGTGTTTTCTGTCTACAATAAATATGTTTTTCTAAAGCAAAAATAGTGAAGCTATGTGGTGTTCTTTCAACTGTCGAGGGTATTTACCATATGCCTGACAAAGGCATAGTGGGAGGAAAAATACTCCTGACCCCAGGGAGGGGAACTGAACTCCTGTTTGGGGAAACTGTTGGGTTCAATGGGTTCCCTTTCCTCCTCCTCCTCCTCCTCCTCATAATAATATTCAGCTCCCTGGTCCTCGGGAACCAGCGGAGGGACAGGAACTGGAGGAGGAACTGACATGCCAATTAATGAACCCATGACTTGGAAAGCCTGAAAAAATTGCCAAGCCTTAGACATGTCCTCCATAGAGGGCATTTTTGCTCTGTCCACAGACGGCTCCTTTCCTTCTTCAGGAGGAGGGGCAGTGACATGTATTTCTTTTTGTTTTCTTTTAAGAGGAACCAACTCTGGAACTTACTCTGAGGGTCTTTTAAACTTGGCTACCTCTGAGGTCCCTTTTTTAGGAACCCTAGAATCAGATATGTCTTCAACAGACCTTTCCTTCTGTTTGCAGTGGGAGAAAGTACCCTCATCAGTGTGCTTTGGTGACATACAGGCAGACTGAGAAGTCATGATAATTTTAAATTTGGCCTTTTTTTTGACAGTTTTAGGGCAAAACCTACTGCAGAGTTCAGAATCAGTCAGTGAATGATCAGGAAGTAGGCATCTTAAACACAGCTCTTTGCAGTCTGTCTTCGTAAAGAGGCAGTAGTACTTAGCATAATTTTGAAGCCTGTAGGTCCTGTTTTCTTTTTGAGTCTGTCTGACATGCCCATTTAGAAAGACCCTTTAACAAGCATTTGTCAATGCCGAATGTTGCTTGCTTCTATGTGCTGTTTAGGTATTTGGAAGTCACTGGAGTGCAAATATTGAAAATTTGCGAACTTACGAGCGTGCGTAGGAACTGCGCAACGCACGCTCGTAAAACAGTCATTGTTAGGAAATTTTTCATGAAATTTCAACATAGCCATTTTAAGACCTCTGCTCATGAACAGTGTCACTGTGATTTTGTTAATGTGTCCCATACATTGAGTTTGCACACCGACTGCCATTGTTGTGCGCTACATGGGCAGAAACACATTTTGGGCAGGATGTGAAAAATGACAGCTGTACTGCTCATAAGGAGGTGTGCTAAAATGGCAATGTTGAAAATCTGGAGTGGAAATATTGAAAATTCTGCGAACTTACGAGCCTGCGTAGGAACTGTGCAACGCACGCTCGTAAAACAGTCATTTTTAGGAATTTTTGGACCAAATTTTCAACATGGGGTTTTGGGACCCCTTCTCATGAATGATGTCACTGTCTGGCGGTATTCGGCCTGAAGGGTGATTTCGCAGTTACGCCGAATCACCCTTTGGGCCCGAATAACGCCATGACAGTGACATCATTCATGAGAAGGGTCCTAAAACCCCATGTTGAAAATTTGGTGCAAAAATTCCCCAAAATGCCTGAGATATGCAATAAAGTTGAACCCCCATCTAGCCCATTATACAGCTTACCGGCATTTCCTCAGTTCGTGGTCGGCTTTGAAGAGTGCAGATGTGTTCCCGGTCCACCGAAGATCGTCGCGCCGGAGTCCGGAGGTAAGTATGGGGTGGGGTGTGGGGAGGCTGGGTGCGCAGTGGGTGGGTGAAGGTTGTGGGAGGGGGATGGAGACGCGCACAAGGGACCGCTTTTGTTTTATAGGTTTAAAAAAAAAGACGCTGTGGGACATTTGCCATGCTGGGGTGGGCTCTTCAGCTGGCAGCACAAGGACGGGGCCATTCAGCCGACGGGGGATTGGGCACCCCTCGGCCAAAGGATTGATTGCCGCGCAGTGGGCTCCCAGCGTGGCACCAACTACTGGGGACGACGCAGCTCAGCCGACGGGATTGGGCACCCCTGCCGGCTACACAGTAGGTGCGGGGCGCCGCACGCCTGGGCGTGTTGGGGGAGCTATTTCTTATCACTGCTCACTGAAGCATAGCCCTCTTTATCAGAGGTTACTGCATTTTGGAGCGTGTCATAGACAGCTCCAAAATGCATTGGCTTACAGGGGCCGCGCCTGCCAGCTCACTGTGAATTGGAGGAGGAGGTGACACACCTCCGAAATCTCCGATGATGGCTCTATGTTTCTTGCACATGCGTGCAAGCAACATAAAAAGTAGCTCTCAATAAGGAAAATAACAGTTTGCAGTCTGGTTTCCTTAAAAACAGCAAACGACTACCAAGGAAGCATTGAAACTTTTTGTTTGTTTGTTTGTTACCGAAAAAGAAAAACTCTTCTCTCAGAAAAAAGCAAGTACAAGAAAATGAACCTCAGTTCCTAGCAATCAGGAGCTGAAGTGCTAACAGTTCAAAATGAAATAAAATGAAGTAAAGTTTAAAAGACAAGAGTGAAAAAAGTTAGAGCGGTTAGAAAGAAAACTGCTATATAAAAAGTTTTTTCTCCGGTTCCTGGGAATCGCTGAGGAACCAGAGAAAGCTGCAAAAAAAAAAAAAAAGGAAAAAGAAAAATACTAAACTATGCTATACTAAACTCAAACAGCAGAGATGAGAAAGAATAAAGTGACAATACTTAATACTGGGGACCCAAACTCCAATCAAATTAAGAAAGCTCTTGGGCGTACTTGCTTTCTCAGGTGGAGAAATAAATCTGACGTTGGAAAGCAGGATAGAATGCCACCACGAGGCAGAGATTTGAAATGCATTCTGAGTTCCATAATTAACATACATTTCACTCTCTCCGGGGCTGCTCAACACTTCAGGATGATTGCACTAATAAGCATAGCGAGGGACTCCTGGGGTTTGAATATTGGGATGTTAAGGAACAGCACTGCTCCTATGTTTTCAAACTTTGGCATGATACATGTGGCATCTGTCATGCTGTCACAGAGCAGTCCTATCAAAGATGGGGTTTGCAGTATAGCGTAGAGGACAGATTAATGAGCTGAGAATGAACTTGATACATCCAGCAGGTCTGGGTTTGATTCCTACACTCTCCACTTGCATACTGCGTGATCCTAATCAAGTCACTTAACCACGGCAGTGCTCCCATGTCACCCCTGAATACAGGCATTGTGCCAAGTGGGCCTTACTCAGTTACCAAAGAATAAAAAACTCTAGGAGTTTTCTTTTGCAACGTAAAAGGGATCAGGGAGAGAATTATAATGAGAAAAGTAATAAATTATGCTAACCAAGTTAAAGAACACTGCCTTTTTATTCAGAAGTTACATTTTGAAAACAGAAACAGAGACAATGATGACAGAAAAAGACCAAAGGTCTACCTAGTCTGTGCCCAGAGATTCCTGTGTGCCCCAGCACCTATTGTCATATAGGGTTTTATCTTTCCCAATCCCCCCCAGCTCTCCTCCCTACTGCTACCGACCTGAGTAATCACTAAACCCTTCACTCTACTCCAGCCATGCTTGAAACTATTTACGAACATGGTGCCCACCACCTCTGCTGGCAGACTGTGCCACAGCTCCACCACCCTTTCCATTAAATAAAACTTCCTCATGTCCCTCTTAAACTTTCTCCCCACCATTTTCCACTCATGACCTCAGGTTCTTGACTCTACTCCTGCTAAATAGTTCCCAGCAGTTCACCTTGTTTATTCACTTCAGGAACTTGAAGCTGTCTATCATATCACCCACTCTCTCATCTGGTCTCCAGTGAGTACATACTAAGTGCCTTAAGACGATCACTGTAAGATCTGACCTGTTGGTCCTGAATCATCTTGGTCACACTGCATTGCACTGTCTCCAGCCTGTCCCTGTCCTCCAGGACTGAGTACAGAATTCCAGGTGCAGCCTCAACAGTGACCTACAAAGAGGTAGCATTACCTCCTTTTTTCTGCTGTCAGTACCCCTTTCAATACTCCCCAGCATCCCATTAGTCTTGCTATATATAGGCCATATTACATTGGCTTGATTGAAGGAGTCACTAAGGACTCTCAGGTCCCTTTCGTCTGCTGTAGTGCTTAGTTTAACCCCTCCCATCCAGTACTCTGTTGGTTTTCCTCCTACGTGCATAACTTTGCATTTGGTGGCACTGAATTTCAACTGCCTAACCTTAAACCACCTCTTTGGCCTTTGTAGATCCCACTGCATCTCCCTAATCCCTTTGCACTATCTACCCTACCACAAAGCTTTGTGTAATCAGTAAAGATACATAACCTGCTCCTGATGCCCTCTCCAGTTTCACTAATAAACACAGTAAAGAGGACAGGATCCAGGACAGATCCTTGTGGCACTCCACTCATGACCTCCCTCTTTTCCGATTCAATTTCATTTACCACTACGCTTAACCTTCTCTCCTTCAACCAGTTTCCTACCCATCTGTGTCCCTAACCACACTCAGGTCCTCCAGCTTCTTTGACAATCTACTGTGGAGCACCAAGTTAAAAGCCTTGCTGATATAGAAGTGGAGTAAATCCACAGGGTGACCCTTATCTGCTACCTATGTTACGCAGTAAAAAAAACCTAGCAGGTTCACCTGATAAGACCTCGCTGCCACAAACCCATGTTGTTATAGGTCACTGGTGAGGCCATAACAGAAATACTGTGTTTAGTTCTTGAGTCCTTGCCTAAGGGAGAACAGGGACTGACTGGAGACAGTGCAACACATGGTGACCAAAATGATTCAGGGCCAACAGGGCAGATCTTACAAAGATCTTCTCAAGGCACTGAACATGTACTCGCTGGAGATCAGGTTGGGGGTTAATAGAGACCTTCAAGTTCCTAAAGAAAATAAACAAGGTGAATTGTGGGGAAGTATTTAGCATGAGTACAGAGTCAAGAACTCAAGATCATGAGTAAACACTGGCAAGAGAAAGGTTTAAGAGGGATGTGAGAAACTTCTATTTTACCGGGGAGGAGGGTGGTGGAAAGAATAAGGGACAATCTGAAAAAACTGGAGGAATGGTTAAGGGAATGGCAGCTGAGTTTCAATGTAAAAAAAGTGCAAAATCATGCACTTGGGACACAGAAACCCGGGGCAACGTACCAGTTGAGCAGGGCGGTATTAGCAACCACAAAACAGGAAAAGGAACTGGGGATAATCATTTCTGATGACCTGAAAGTATCCAAGCAGTATAAGGCAGTGGGGAAGGCTAGCAGGATGCTTGGGTGCATAGGGAAGGGCATCACCAGCAGAAAGAGGGAGGTAGTATTACCAGTGTATAGATCACTAGTAAGACCCCACCTCGAGTACTGTGTCCAGTTCTGGTGGGTCTGCCTCCAGAAGGATATAGATAGTGCTGAGGCGGCACAAAGGAGAGACACTAAATAGTGCAGGGCCTGCATCAAAAACCCTATGAGGAAAGACTGAAGGAACTAAATACGTACTCTCTTGAGGAAAGGAAGGAAAGGGGGAATATGATAGAAATGTTTACATACCTCACAGGTATTAATATGGTAAAGGAAGGTAACATTTTCCATAGAAAAAGATGCTCCAGGACAAGGGGTCAGAATATGAAGCTGGAGATTCGTGGAGCTCAGAGGAGATGTGAGGGAATACTTCTTCATGGAGTGGGGGGTGTACGCCTGGAACAGCCTCCCAGCTGAGGTGATGGCTGCTAAAACAGTAACATGATTCAAACATGCATGGGATAGACACAAGGGGACCTTAGATGTAAGGCAATGGGGGGGGGAGAAGACCGGAGATCGAGTAGGGTCTGCAGTGGCACAGTATGTAGAGAATATACAGCAGACTAGGTGGTGCTTATCTGCTGACAAATGAAAATTACGTACCTACCGTAATTCTTGATCTTCTTGGACGAGTCTCCACCACTCATTCACACTAGTGGGATCTGCGCCGGAGGCACTAGGACCCATCGGGAGCAAACTTTTTTGCCGGAGGGTCGACGCGAGATGGCGCCCGTGAGGCATGGTGCCGCGGCGCCGCCAGCTTGCCGGGTAATGACTATCTCGGCGACGCACCCTCCAACCGCCTTCAGTACCTTTTTACCAAGGAGGTGCAGCAATCCAACGAAGAGTAAACCTAACCTTAAAACAGACATAAGATAGTCCAGACGACCCGTAAGAAGGGTCAACAAAGAAGTCTTCACGGCCTAAAGATTTGATGGAGGAAGACCAACACAGCGTGAGCTCGGGGGATGGAGGGTGGGCATGAATGAGTGGAGACTCGTCAAGAAGATCAAGAAATTACGGTAGGTACTGTAATTTTCATATCTTCCTGGACATAAGTCTCCACCACTCATTCACACTAGTGGGAGAGTACTAGCTGATAATCCCCCAAAAGGGCGTGCAGGAGAGCCAGAGCTCACACGCCTAGGACAGAAGTCTATTATGATAGTTCGTCAAGGCGGAAGTCGCCTGGCATGAACATCCATGCATAATGCTTACGAAGGTATGCACTGAGTCCAGGGTGGCGGCATTGCAGATATCTGCAATCGGAACATTAATTTCCGCTAGGGATGCCGCGACCGCCCTAGTAGAGTGAGCGTAAACTCTACCTTCTAACTTAACCTGTGCCATGGAATAGCAATGTCGAAGACATGCCACCAACCACGATGAGATGCATCTGATAGCGACAGGCTGACCCAGCCGGGTCTCGCTGAAGGAAACAAACAATTGCTGAGTCTTGCGAAAATTCTTGGTTCTATCTAAGTAGAAACGCAAGGCTCTCTTAACATCCAAGGAATGAAGAGACCGTTCTCCTTCATTTTGGAAGTTCGCGAAGTAAGAGGGAAGGACCAGAGGTTGGTTTAGATGGAATTCTGACACAACCTTGGGAAGAAATTTAGGATGAGTACGAAGAACTACTTTGTCCTTATGGAACACAGTATACGGAGGGTCCGTAACTAGGGCATGTATCTCAGAGACCCTGCGGGCTGAGGTAATGGCCACTAGGAAGGCTGTCTTCCAGGTAAGAAATTTTAGCTCACAGGTAGCTAGGGGTTCAAAGGCTTCGAGTGAGCATGTCAGCACAAGGTTAATGTCCCAGGCCAACCGGACGCCTTACAGGGGTCTGGTATGCAGAATTCCTTTAAGAAATCTCTTTACCATAGGTAACTGAGCCAGAGACAAGGAAGAAACCGGCTCATGGTACGCTGAAATGGCACTAAGGTGAACTTTAACTGTAGAGTACTGGAGACCTGAGTTTGATAGGTTCAAAAGGTACTCCAGAACCTTGTCTGGAGGACAGGAAAAGGGATTCCAAGAGGACTTTGCACACCAGAGAGAAAAACGCTTCCACTTAGAAGTGTAAGTTTTTCGAGTAGCTGGCTTCCGGGCAGCCAGAAGGATGTCTGAGACTCTTCGAGAGACGTTGAACCGGTTCACTTCTACCTCTTCAGGAGCCAAGCGTGAAGGTGAAGTGACCTCAGGTTGGGATGGACCAACGAACCCTGAGTCAAAAGGTTGATTTGCAAGGGAAGTGGTCTCGGAGAGGTTGCCGACATACTGTTGAGTAGAGGAAACCATAGTTGCTGAGGCCAGGAGGGAGCAATGAGAATCATCTTGGTCCCCTGAGACTCGAATTTGAGAAGTACTCTCTGAATTAGAGGAAGTGGTGGAAAGGCGTAAAGAAAGCGTTTTGTCCACCGCAGCCTGAACGCATCCTGACAGAAAATGCCAGGCCCTGGATTTCTGGAGCAGAAGAGAGGCAGTTTTGCGTTGAGTGGGGATGCAAAAAGGTCCAGGTCTGGAGTCCCCCACTCTTCGAACAGTGACCGAGCTACGGCTGGATCGAGAGACCACTCGTGAGGGTCTGCCTCTGTTCTGCTGAGGTGATCTGCCAAGTCGTTTTGTATACCTGGTAGATATACCGCTTGAATTAGAGACTTGTGCTCCAAGCACCACTCCCACACTCTCATTGCTTCCCTGCAAAGGGGGTAAGAATGAGCACCGCCTTGCTTGTTGATGTAATACATCACAGCTTTGTTGTCCGTTTGAAGGAGAATGTTCTTGTGACAAAGAATATCCTTCAACGCTCGGATCTCATAGAGGACTCCTCTCATCTTCAGGACATTTATGTGAAGCTGAGCCTCGAGCTGAGTCCATACACCCTGAGTGTGGAGAGAGCGACAGTGGGCTCCCCATCCCATCAGCGATGCGTCTGTGGTGATGGAGATCTGATGATCCAGAGGAGCAAAGGGGAATCCTTCCAGGAGATTGCTCTCTTGAGACCACCAGGTGAGAGACCTTCGCAAGGGCTCTGTCACCTTGATGGGATAAGACTGGGGGTGAGAGGTCGGTGACCACTGAGCGGAGAGCATCCATTGGGTGGTCCTCATGTGTAACCGAGCTAGGGGTACAGTGAACACTGAGGACACCATGAGACCCAACATACGTTGCATCGAGAGAGCTGTGACCGATCTGTTCTCCCCGATGTAACGGGCCATCTGAAGGATGTCGAGTCTTCTGTCCTCTGGAAGGAAAGCCTTCGAGGAAGAGGTGTCCAGAAGAGTCCCTAGGAAAAGGAGCCTCTGGGAGGGCTGCAGCTGTGACTTTTTCAGATTCAGCAGAACTCCCATGGACGTAAGAAGGCGGGAGGCCGTTTGAACGGCTTCCAGGGTCCCTTAGCTGGAAGGGTTTGCTAGGAGCCAATTGTCCAGGTAGGGAAACACTCAGAGTCCGAGCTTCCTGAGATGCACTGCGAGAACTGCACAACACTTTGTAAAGACTCGCGGCGCCGAGGATAGCCCAAAGGGCAGGACTTTGAACTGATAGTGTTGACCCAGAGCCACAAACCTCAGGAATTTGCAATGGCTCGGTGGATGGGGAATGCTGGTAAGCATCCTGCATGTCCAGGAGGCTAGCCAGTCGTGTTGATGCAGCAAAGGTAACAGGGTACCCAGAGAAATCATTTTGAATTTCTCCTGGGGAGGAATTTGTTTAACTTTCTGAGGTCTAGAATGGGATCCCCAGATTTCTTTAGACCAGAAAGTAGTGGGAGTAGAACCCTGTGTTTCGCTGATGCGGGGGCACCAGTTCTACTGCCCTGTTGTTCAGAAGGCCCTGGATCTCGGCGGTGAGAAGGTCTGACTGAGAGGTCGACAACCTGGGTTGCCGTTTGGGAGGACGATTCGGAGGTTTCAGAAAATTGAGAGAATAACCCTCGCGAATTATCCAAAGGACCCATTTGTCCGAGGTTATGGACTTCCACTGGTTGTAGAAGTACATCAGATGACCTCCCACCGGAGGAGAAAGTTCCACCTCTGGCAGTGGGGATGGAACTTGGGCCGGCAATTCATAAGGTAGCGCTGGGGGCTTTAGGCCCCTGCGCTTTCTGCTGCATCTTCCTTTGAGGTTGGGCAGGTTGGCTTTTATGGAAGCTTCCTCTGCCTCTGCCTCGAAAGGACTGACGACTATGAAACTGACGTCTACCTACATGCCCCCGAGAGGGGGTAGGCGGAGGTCTAGCCAGCTTAATGGCCAACCTAGTCTTCTGAGTGGCCTCTAGGGCTTGCTCTACCTGAGGACCGAAAAGATATGAGCCATCAAAGGGCAACGCCATTACCTGCTGCTGTGCATCATTCATAAAGCCGGAAGTACGCAGCCAGGAGTGACGTCGAGTACAAATACCCGCGGCTGCTGAACGAGAAGCAGTGTCGAAAGCGTCCATGGTGGCTTTGACCTGTTGGTTATTAGACTCAATACCTCTGGTAACAGTTAGAAGAAGCTCTGACTTGGAGTCGGAACCTGGAAGAGCTTCAACCATTCGTTTGATAGAGTGCCACAGGATATACTCATACTGAGAAAAATAGCCTTGATAGCTGGCAATACGCATACTTAGAGTGGAGGCAGCAAAGACTCTCTTACCTAATGTATCAATTTTACGAGACTCTTTGTTAATAGGTCGAGCTGTAGTAGCTTGAGGAAGAACTACCTTATCATTCGCTGCCAGGACTACAATAGGATCCGCAAAGGCTTGAGATGCCAAAATGGGACGATCCTTGGGGGCTGAATATTTCCTATCAATGGATTTAGCCACCGAGGGAGTAAGAGAAGGATTATTCCATACCATTTGAGACAGCGTCTCGAAGGAAGGTTGAATCGGAGGGGTCAAATCCATAGGGATCTCCGAAGCATGAAGATACTGGAGTCTTAATCTTTTCCCAGGATCGATGTCTGTAGTCTGGAGAGAAAGAGTGGAACTCAGGTTCCTCAACAGAGACTTAAAGGACAGGACTCGCACCACAGGCTCTGTAGCAGTGAAAGAACCTGCTTCCTCCACTTCATCACCCAACCGAAGGTCTGGGTCAGGCTCAACATCATCTCCTGATAGTCCAGAAAGGACTGTTTGGACAGGAAAGGAGTGAAAAATAGGAGAGGAGGAAAGAACTGATAGAAAGGGAGAGCCCCCGAGGGCCCCCGGCGCCGAAGAGGCGAACGGAGTCGAGAGCGGCGCCGCGGAGGCGCACGGCACCGAAGAGGCATGCGGCACCGCAGGCGGCACTGCCACTCGGCACCGCCGTGGTGCTGCGACGGCAGCACGGCGCTGCGGGCGGGCGCTATGAGACCCAGCGTCTCTGCTGGGTGGCCGAAAACGGGCGCCAACAAGCGCAGAGACCCCACGGATGGCACCGAGGACACCCCTGGAACCTGGAAAACATGAGAAGAGAAAAAACCAGGAGATAAGGGCATCGGTGTGGCCCCCTGCGCCGCAGCCATGTGAGAGGGGGAAACACCTAAGCACGGAGTCGCTGGAACCGAGGGAGGCGCCGAGCGACTAGGAAGGTCCAACCGCCCTACCTGATCACCCAATGAGCCCGAAGGCTCCGGGGCAACCGAGCCAGGCAGAAGAACCAACCTCCGAGCCCATTGCTCCATAAGAGCGGCCCACTGATGAAACTGCTCATCTGGAGACCTACCTATAGGCGGGGTAGTACTCTGATGTCGAAGACGACGGAAACCGGAAGTTGGCGACTCCGAAGGAGGAGACCGGCAACTAGCCACGATAACCGACCGTCAACGCTGTAGACGATCAGGGAGGGCGACTGAGTGATGCTTCTTGACCTGTGGTCCAAGAAGAGCTCGAGGCCGAACGGTGCCGAGAATGCGACCATTTGTTTTTATGCCGGCGGGGGGACCGCCCATCCCCCCGGGCATCGGACTGACCGTTGTCGGAACCCCGCTGAGGAGAAGGGGGCTGACCGGACCCAGCCCGACTGACTGAACAGCTTTCATACGAAGTCTCCCTACCGTCACCTGACCTGCTCATGGTCGACTCGGTCAAGTAGGCCGTGACTTCTTTATTATATGTTAAATTTAAAATATAATAGAAATATGATGAAATAGAATAAATCTAAGCAATACTATTATCGAGATAATATTACAAAAAAATAAACTGAAAACTATGCGCTAGTTTGAAGGTCGACTCCCGACAGGTGAGCGACGTCGTTACTGAAGCGCACTCTACGGCGGGGAAAAAAGGAACTGAGGCGGTTGGAGGTCATCGCCGAGATAAGTCATTCATCACGCTGGCCAGCCGCGGTGCCTGCCTCGTGGCGCCATCTCTCGCGGCCGACCTCGCAAAAGTTTGCTCCCGATGGGTCCTAGTGCCTCCGACGCAGATCCCACTAGTGTGAATGAGTGGTAGAGACTTATGTCCAGGAAGATCTACTATGTTTCCATGTCTTGGGGAACTGTGCAAAGTAATATTATCTTGCACAGTACCTATACAATACATCTTCCTGTTATCTTTTGTTGTTGCCATACGTCACTGCTATCACAATAACCCACCCAGAGGAAACCACCAATTTAATGGGGCAAAAGTGAAAGTTTTCAATTTCGAACCACACATCTCTGATAATGGCGAGCTGGACTCTGACACTAAATGTTTTTTTGCAACACCAGATAAGCAGTGTAAACTGGCTTATACCTAACTTTTACACTACTGCTATTCTGCCTTTTCCCCCACTCCACCAAAATTAGCACTGCACCTTGACGAATGGTTCCCATACCGCAAACGCACACAAGCAATATTTTCATGAGCATGCTACTGCAGATGGTAGCATATTGCTCACCAATCACTGTACAGTTCTCAGGTGGTGGAAACACATGGCTCTGATAACTGAGAGCTGCCACGTGGCTCTGATACTAAATGTTTCTCTACAACACCAAATAAACTGTGCAAATGGGCTTACACTTACTTTTACACTACTGCTGCCAACTATACACTATATTCTGTCTGCTCCCACTCCTCCAAAATTAATGTTGCACCTTGATGACTGGTTCCCATACTGCAAACGCACACCAGTGGTTCTTTCATGAAGCACGCTACTGCAAATAGTAGCATGCTTATGGCCACCCACTGTGCAATTTCCGGGGGGGGGGTCTCTGCCTTTTCACAGTCCTACTCCTTACTCAGTAGAAGACATGTCCCTTCACTAACACATTGCATCAAGCTCTGGCAGTGTTTCATGAAAATGAAGCCTATTTTAATTTACCTATTGTAGCCAACTAGGTACCCCCTTTGCTAAGTGGCACAAATAAAAACAGGTACTATCATTTGGTCTTCACATGTGTTGTATAAACAGAACATTACATGACCTGACTGAAGATATCATGTTTATCTTCATTCACGGTCAATGACATTACCATATCTCACATGTGGCTTCGCCATTCATGAGATGATATATTATCAGTGACTGCTCATGAAGATAAATATGATGTCTTCAGTCAGGTCATGTCATATCCCCTATATATACACTTTTCATGTAATTTGTGTTAAAGAGGTAGGAACCAAATATAGCTCTAACTCATAGGGCCCAACTATTATAATTAAAAAACAGCAATATTGAAATTATGAAAACTAAATATATCCACAGGGGCTATATGTTATATGCAAAGTGTGTACTAGGTCAAAGATTTTCACTATGGCCAATATACATTCTTACTAAAGAGGATATTGACATCTTTCTTCTCTGGATGTCATACGAGCCTTGGAAAGTTCCTTGCACCTTATATACTGTAACTGAGTGGACTTTAATATATCTCTCTCTGTTGCCCCCCCCCCCCCCAGATAGAATGGGCATTTCAGAATAAAAAACAAGGGTATTTAGATTCATGATTCATGAATAGTAATATTGGATGATTTGAAATGAAGAATAACTATCCTAGGTTAGACGTTTTCATAACTTCAGAAAATATTACATGTAAGATCCTCATTCTAAGCTACAGTGTTAATAAAAATATTTGCCTATAGTCTGGTGCAGATCACTTAAAAAACTAAAAATATGTTAGGATTATATTTGGTGTTTTGACAACTTGCTCAATATTTGTTGATAAACACAGGAGGACATCAGATCCTATTTAGAATTTAATACTTCATCAGATATATTACTAGCCATCATTTGGGAATTTCTTAAAGTCTATCTAAGGGGACAGACTTTCTTGTATACTGCCCATAAAAAGACGAAAAGACTAAATTTAAACTGATTTGACTGGCAAAGGAACCAATCTTGGCAGAGACTAAATACATTTATACTGGCGCACAGCAAGATCTCAATACTGTAATAAGATTTAGAAAGTAATAAGGATTAGACAATGAGTAAGAGAAATACAGGCCTGTGATTGGTTTCCAACATTTTCTACCCATGCATTTGGCAAAGAATGTCCGGTAAACAAAAACACACACAAAAAAGCTGGTATACAGCTTACATTCCCTGCTCGCAGCTTACACAGCAATCCCTCCGCACTGCTCTCAGCATGTGGCATTTTTCCCAAAACAGCCCAGTCTTATTATGCATAGAAAATGGGTTGTGTTGGGCCAACACTGCCCATTTTATATGTGCCTATGACTCTTGAGGAGATGGGTGTTAGAGGGTTCCGGCCCCTCCAGGGGCTGTAAGGCCCTCTGCCTGTGGTACAGGGCCTCACTACATCCTGAGCAGGTGAATATCTCCAGACAATCCAGTCAGGTCCTACTGATTACTTAGTGACTACTATAATCACAAATTATCTACCCAATCACAGAAAGCAATGCTCAGGTCTAGCGCTAGATATCATTTTTCATAGGCAAACCAGGCAAACTATTAGCCCTGCAGGTACAATGTGAAAGAACTATGCATTCTATTACTATGCTCCACTCAGATGAAGGGAGAATATCTACAAACACTATACCCCAGACAGAATCCAATATACAGCCGATAAAGGGAATTTTTATCAGCATTACAACTACCTTGTCTACATATGCAGATGCAGGAGAAACTAGGTTAGGTCCTGTCTCTTAATGAATAATAAGAATTTTACAAATGCTAAGGATCCTGGTCCAGATGGATTCCCTACAGAATTTTTGTTAAGTTCTCTAATCTCTTAGGATCTCTGTTTTTTTGGTGAAACAATGAGGCTAAACATATTGACCATTTTCTTTCTTCCCTCAATGATGCAATGATCACACTGATACATAGGGAAGTTAAGACTCCTACTAAGTGTGGTTCATAAAGGCCTATCTCTTTACTAAATAATGATTATAAAATCTTGAGAAGAATTCTTTCAAACAGATTAGAAGTAAATATTCATTATTTGATGCATCAGGATCATCAAAACTCCCTCAGAATGACCTGGGTGGTGTGATCTAAGACTGGCTCACCAACTCTGTCAGGTTGCCCCCCACTGGGTTACAACTCTTTCAGGGCTACTCCTTTTTCTAAAGTCAGCATTATTTAAACAGACATTTTTCATACAGGTGCAGAGAAAATAATCATGACTGAATTGGTATAGGTTCCACAGGCTCCCGCTCACACAGAGAAAGGACAGGCTCTTGCGAAAACAGCAGAAAGCCTCTTGAACAAAGGAGCCATCATAGCTGCACCAGGTAGCCTAACCCCTGCTCTGTATCTTACACAGGTTTTACTTTTTGGTAGTGTTCTTTCAAAGGCGGATCACGCTATTGTTCAATAAAAAATGGATTACATGTTCTTATTAAAACACAGCAGCCACAGATTTGTATTAAAGCCCAAAGCCCCCAGAGCCATTTAGCAGCAATGAACAATGCATTTCATGTTCTTCTTTCCACAGAGAAGTAAGCATATGAAGAACACACACAGAAATAAACATAAAAAAAGAAAATCAACTATTTTTGTACAGTCTGTATAATAACCATTATATTTATCTGTTACATTTCCCACATAAAATATGAAAGATCATGACTCTTGTACTCCCACTAGATGGTTTTAATTTGTGGGGGTTCAATTACCACTTTCTATGATGGATGCCTCAGCAGGACCTGTGCCTGAGCCTACATGGTGCTCAGCCAGTGTGGTATAGTCTGGTTTCCGCATGAATACTTCTTCAAATGACTGCAGCTCCCCGCTCATTTCTGTTGCCTAGGATGATGCCAGTTGTTCTGAGGTGGTAATGGCATCTATTAATGGAGCTACCTGATTCCCCTCCTCTGAGTAGCTACACATTGCCAGAACCATTCCTCTCTGTTGTGGTAGAGTTTCATCATGTTTATGTGATATAACATCTATCTGCATCTCCTTTTGGGCAGCTCCATCATGCAACTTCCCTCATTTACATTCCTGACCATAGAGTATGGAACATCGCAGGCTGCCTGAAAATTATTTTGTCAGAGGGGATGAGCTCCATCATGCACAGTTTGATCTCGTACTCCTGGGCTCTAGCCCCAAAGTTGTACCATGTTTTCTGTCTCTGCTTTGTAGCTGCTTGTTGCTCAGGGGAACACCCCATGAGCCACAATCTGATGTTCATGATATACTCCACAACAGACTCCACTTGGGGAGCAAGTTCGCACTCCCATTCATTTCGTACCAGATCTAATTGACCCCTCATCCTGTGGCCATATAGGAGCTCAAAGGGTGAAAACTCTGTGGACTCCTGTGGGACTTTCTTATGTGTGATAAAGATGGGGTAAATACTTGTCCTACTCTTTCTCATGTTGGTCAGTAAATGCTCTTAGCATAGTTTAAAATGTGGAATTAAAATGTTTAACCAAACCATTAGTCTAAAGGTGGTATGGGTAGACTCTGAATTGCCACACTCCACACTTCTTTCAATGACTGGTCATAAGGCCAGATGTGAAACTGGTGCCCTGGTTTAACAAAATCTTCCGGAGAAAACCCACTCAGCTGATTAGCACCAGAAAGCCCAGAAGTAATGTACCACATCTTTAAAAATACTGGACCAATTTTTGTGTGGCTAACTCACAGCAGTCCTCAGAAAGGAATGTCATGGGCTTGGGTCAGGAGCTGCTTCCTGTATTCCTGAGGGATGACTATCTGCTGAGCATCCCTTCCTCTGGTTTTGCCTTTGACACCCACTCTCTGTTCAGTAACTCATTCTCCCAGTATATTTTTTTAACTTTCTCCCAACAGTCACCATCAGCATTAGCTGCCAGTTTTCTGAGCTTCCGTGGGTACGGATCAGCTTGTTGAACTCCACTAAGTTCCTTATCCCTAACTTTCCTTAAGGTACATCCTCCTTCAGTAGGAGATCTGCTCACAAGGAGGCTCACCACAGTCTACACTTGTGGCTTAGAACTGAAGCTCCAAGCTAGTCCCTCAGCCACAGTGTCTACTTCCTCAGCTGCTGAGGCAGGAGTTGACTCTGGCTACACTGCCTCCTCTCTTTCCTCAGTAGCCTTTTTGTTTGGCTACAAGTAGTAAGACAGTACTTGTTCTGCTATTCAAATTATTGCACATGATCAAATTCACAGGCAGGTCTGGCATTACTTCCTCCTCCCATGTATCCTTGCCCATCTTCCAAGCTTTGAATGATGCTTGCCATATTTGCACAGGCCACAGGGCTAGTCAATACCCAAATCCAGGAAAAGTGACCTGGCATAATCTGTTCCTGTTCAATTAAATTCTTCTTCATCATGGAAAAGGAAACACATGGGTACAAACTAACAATGTGTCTGAGGTTTATGTTTTCAGCAGAGCTAACAAGACAGCTATTTGTGAACACCTTGCAAGGACTGATTGGTGGCATTACTTGAAGTTACTAATGTCGAGTCTATGTGGACCACATACAAAAATGTTGTACTGAACACCGCCAACAAGTTCATCCCCAGAGTGAAAAATGAAATTATATAATAACCCTAAGCGGGTATCACATAAACTAAATAAATATCAAAAAAAAGAAAACTTTTCAAAAAAATACCTACCAAATAAATGTGCTAGAACAAGGGCAGCCTTTAAACACACTCAAAGGACATGCAAGTCAGAAATTAGAAAAGTCAAATATAATACGGAAAAATCAACTGCATCACAGGCACAGAAAGAAAATTAAAACATTTTGTTCAGTTACATTATTTCATTAAAGAAACAAAAATGTAAAGTTGGCCCTATTAGAGAGAATGCCATTGTTATTTCATCACCCGGGGGAAATGGCGCAGCTTTTAAATTCTCACTTTTGTAAAACCTATCAAAATCCTACTAATGTGGATGTCCTGACATATGACAATCTTACAGACAAACTAACAGTGTCTATCGAGGATATAAAAGTAAAATTAGACACTATTAAACGTGGCTCTTCACCAGGCCCCAATGGCTTCTCTGGTGATATAATTATTTTAATGAAGGACCATCTTCTTGTTCCCTTAAAGATTATCTATGAAACTAGTCTAAGTGCAGGTGATGTTCCTTCAGGCCAGGAAAAAAGCTAACATTATTCCACTTTACAAAAAGGATGATAAAAGTAGCCCCGACAACTACCAGCCTATTAGTCTCACACCAATCGTTTGCAAAGTGTTGGAGAAAAATATACTAACATACTATTTGCCAGCAGATTAGGCCTTACGGTCTATCGAGTCTGCTCGAACCTTAGATCCTTAGTTGGGTGCCGAGGCCCTCCCATCCCTTGTGCCCAGAAACCCCTTATCATCCATCCCCACCCCCGACAGGCCATCATCTCGATACATCCACTTTCTGTGTCTGTCCCACCTCTCTTGAAGCCTCCACTGTGGATCTCTGAACCAGCTCTGCCAGGCAGTGCATTCCAAGGTCCACCACCCTCTCAGTGAAAACCTCCTCCTCTTCCCCTCACCCTTCCACCTTCCAACTTCAAACCATGCCCTCTGGTGATACTCTCCTGCTTTAGTCTAAAGATCCTCCATGTTTACCCTATTTATTCCCTTGAGGTACTTGAAGACCTCAATCATGTCCCTCCTCTCTCCCTCTCCTCCAATGAAAACAGGCAGAGCTCCTCAAGTCTGTCCTCATATGTCAAATCCCTAGCCCTCGTATCATCTTAGTTGCCCTCCTCTGTACCCTCTCCAGGAGCTGTATGTCCCCTCAAGTGTGGTCTCCAGTACTGTACACAGTACTCAAGGTGTGGTCTAACCAGTCCATTGTACAGTGGCAGAATCACTTCCTTGCTCCTAGATGTGATCCCCTTACGATGCATCCCAACATCCTGTTTGCCTTGCTAGCCGCTCTCCTGCACTGCTCAGAGTTATTCATACATGCATCCACCATGACCCCAGGTCTTTTTCCCTATTGAGGCCTCCAGCCTTCCTCCCAGGGTGTACCTGTGTTTAGGGTTTCCTGACCAAGATGCAACACCTTGCACTTAGTGATATTGAAATTTAATTTCCATGTGTGAGCCCAGCTTTCCAGGGTGTCCAGGTCCCTTGCAGGCCAACCTCCCCTCTTCCCTCAACTACTGCTCCCATCTTGAGTCATCCCATGAAGAGACCTCATTTCACACCTATACCCTCCCTGATGTCCAATATGTATGCATTAAACAGGATTGGACCCAGGACCAAGCCCTGCGGTACCCCACTACCAACCCCTCTAGGGTTCAAGAGCTCCCCACAGACCACTACTCTCTGGGTGCATCCAGCTAGCCAGTTTTCAATCCATCTGACCATCAAAGGGCCTACTCCTAACCCCATCAGTTTCTCCACCAGACCATTGTGGGGGACAGAGTTAAACGCCTTGCTGAAGTCCAAGAATAATACATCCACAGGCTTTCCCCTGTCCAGTTCTGATGTTACCCATTCGTAGAACTCCACAAGATTGGTTTGACATGATCTACCTGGCACAAACCCATGTTGTCGACTATCCAGACCTCCCACCTCCTCCAAGTACACACAGGATATATTAAACCCTAAAGTTTTTTTTTTTTTATTTATGCTTTTTACCCCCGAGCCCTCCTGCCACCGTATTCTCAGCCCGGTCACGGGCTGCCAGCCTCTGTTCCCCAGATCGGCCGCTGTCCCCCGATACCCCGTGGCTTTCCCCCCACAGTGGGGCCTGCGGCGCACCCCCCTTATGCACCGCAGGCACTGGGATTAGGTCGGGGGCCCGGCCTGGAGAACATATCGAGGCCTTGGCAGCGGGCTTCATTCTGGTGGCAGGCAGGCTCATCTTTTTCCATTTTTCCTGGGAGGCGGGGTCGTGCAATGATGACGTCATCCGCCCTGCCTCCGGTGAGCTTGTCAAGCCCTCGGCGTCTGCGGAACCCCAGTCTCCACCAGGGGTCCCCATGCACCCGCTCTTGCCATGCCTCCCCGGAGAAGGAGAGCTGTCTACTGACGCCGATCCCTACTCCACACCCGGCCGCCCTCCTCCGATGACCCGAGTCCGCCCCTCGAACTCCGGGGTCGCCGCGCCGCAAAGCGGAACCAACCGCTACGCCGACGGGCCAGCTAACCCTAAAGTTTGCCAGTTCTGACAACTGCCAGCACAGCTGCATTAAAGGATGCTCCTGCAAGACTAATTTAGTTAATTTCTATAATACTGTAAGCCTTAATTTGGACAATAAAATCCCTTGTGATGTCATCTATCTTGATTTAAAAAAAGCATTCAACTCAGTCCCTCATTGGGCACTTATATAAAAACTGCAATTCTATGGAATACACGCTCTCCTTATATGCTGGATTGCCAATTGGTTAATAAACAGAGTACAAAGAGTGGTTATTGATGGACATGCATCTAGTTGGTCATCAGTGAAAAGTGACGCACCACAGAGATCCATCTGAGCCCCTCACATTTCCCAAATATTTATTTCTGATTCATCGCACAACTTGAACTGTAAAATAATTAAGTATGCTGATGACTGCAAAACCAGTAATGTATGTAGCAGCACAGAACAGATTGCAGAATTACAAAACGACTTAAATAAACTAAGCACCTGGTCACTGAAATGAGGCTTATGTTTTAATATATCTGAATGTTGTATATTACACTTTGGGAAACTTAACCCTAGAAATAATACTTATATAATAAAATGTTGAATAGTAGGATAGTAAAAAAGGATCTTGGTGTCATTACTGATTTAAATCTCGATTTTGATCTCCATATTACAAACACACTTACCAAAGTTAATAAAATATGGTGGTCCATTAGGCAGAATATTAAATCAAAAGATCCAAATATCCTACTACTACTTTATCATGCTTACGTTAGACCCCATTTTGATTACGATTCCCAACTTTGGAGTCCTTGTAACCACAAAGATATAAAACGAATCGAGAAATGTCAGAGAAAGGTGGCAAAATTCATCAGTACAGATAAAAGTCTATCCTACGAGCTTAGAGTATCCAAATTTAACCTAATGTCTCTGGAACAACGATGCATGAGAGGTGATCTGTTGTTCACCTGGGAAGTTGTTAGGGACCAATCTCTCATGTCTGATTGTGGACTAGAATTCAAACAGATTAACACATTAACACAAGAGGACACCCTCTTCAGTTGGCTGGGGACAAATTTAAATCAAAAAGAAGAGCTTATTTATTTATTAAATTTTGATTACCGGGTGAGCCCACTGAGCCCTGAAGGTCCCTTTTTCAGGGGCGACCCGGGATACGGTACAATGACAGATTATTAGGTACAGGTTGTTGGGTGCAACATGTTACAGAGATATTGCAATCCTAACCAGATTACAGTGAAGGCAATAACACAGTAATAGCACCAATTCACATTAAGTAATCAAATCAGAGAACATATTTGACATTCTAGAAGTAATTTTTGAGTTCTGACCAAGCCTAATAGACTAATTGGGTGAACTGGAAGAGGGGTAGTGTTATTTTTTGGATAAGGGGGGAAGACTACCCTATACCTTGACAATGGCAGGTACTGGTCTCCAACATGTGAGCCTTGAGCCTAGTGCAAAAATTTGATAGGGAAGGGGCTTCCTGAACTGAAGGTGAGAGATTATTCCACAGGTGGGGGGCGGTGAAGGAGAAGGATCTGCCACCGGCATTTGTCCTGACTCTGGGGGTTGCTAATATAGACCGACCAGTGGTTCTGAGTGTCTGAGAATTGTGCTTAAGGGAGATAGTCCCTATTAGAACGGGGGGAGCGGCTGGGCTCAGTATTTGGAACGCGAGGCAGAGCAGGGGGTACTGAAGATGCGAAGTGAAAGAAGGCCACTGCAGCTAGATGAGGGAGTCGCAGGGGTGGCTTCTAGGATGAGTTTGGGTAGCAAACCGTGCAACCTTGTTGTACAGTACCTGTAGCCAGTTGAACTCTTGTTTTGGCATACCCCTGTGGACAGGGGCAGCATAGGTAAGAGTTGGGAGCAGAACACTGGAGGCAATTGCAAGCCTTGCCCAGGGATAAGCTGGCCTTTTAGCCAGTATAATGTGCCTAGTTTACAGTGGATGGTCCTGGTAACTTGGTCTACATGGGACTTGTAGGCGAGACCTTGATCAATTGTAAGCCCGAGGTATTTTATGGTATCCACCACATTTATGCTTGTTCCTGCTAGAGAGTTAAGCTGGAGGAATCTGGACCTATCCTGCCCTAAGGATGTGGGACCAAATAGCATAGCTTTCATTTTGCCTGCATTGAGGACCATTCTGCTGGATGTGAGCCAGGTCTCCAGTGTCTTTAGGCCACCTTGGAGAAGAGGGCCTAGTTCCGGCAGATTTTCCATAGAGCGGTAGATTACAGTGTCTTCTGCATATTGAACAACAGAGCTGCACCCACAGTGAAAGTTAAGGTAATTTGTGAAGAGAGAGAGAGAGAACAAGAGAGGGCCAAGAACTGAGCCCTGAGGTACACCCTCTTTGATAGGTAGAGGATCTGACTGCTCACCCTTCCAGATGACCCTCTGAGAGCACCCTGATAGGTAGCTCTTGAACCATCCCAGGGCGTGGGGATCAAGACCTATTTTGTCAAGCTTTGTTAGCAGGAGATTGTGGTCCACAAGGTCGAAAGCCTTGGACAGGTCAATAAAGATTGCACCCGTTGGCTTGCCTGTGTCCATTGCACTGAGTACGTCCACCGTGAGATAGGTGAGAGCTGTTTCGGTGCCATGGTTCGTCCGGAACCCATGCTGAGAGGGGGCAAGGAGTTGATGGTACTCAAGGTAGTCCCTCAACTGCCCATAAACCAGCCTTTCCTGCAGTTTTGCAAGAGTGTATAGCAGGCAGATGGGCCTATAGTTGCTGATGAGTTCCCTCGAACCACCCTTGTGAATGGGGACCATGTTCACCTGCTTCCATTGGATAGGAACAGTTCTTTCCAGTAGGGATTTATTGATCAGCCAGGTTAGAGGCCTGGTGAGGGACTGTGCTCCCTCCAATTAGTAGCCTAGGGCTGATGCCATCAGGGCCTCCTGCGCCTTTAATTTTCAGAGCCTTGAGGAGAGGAAGGACCTCTTTAGTCTTGACAAGTCTCAGGTGGAATTGGGGTCTTTTTAGGCATGAGGGTTCTTCCGTGAACAGTGTCGGTGTAAAGGGAGGCAGTCCAGCCCTGTAGTCATCAAGGTTAGTAAAACGATTGTTTATTTCTGTGGCTATTATCCTGCTTTCACTCTCTAGCTGTCCATTTATCTCTATCAGGCAAGGTGCCTCCTTGGAGTTGCTCCTGAGTAATTCGTTGATGTGGGACCAGAACAGCTTTGGATTGCCTAGGTTGGTATGTTGTAGGTATGTAACATACTCCTTCTTCACAAGTATAATGGATCTCTTACACTTGTTTCTTAGAGATTTGTAAGCCAGAAGGTCTGCCGGGAGACCAGACCACCAGAACTTCTTCCAGGCCTTGTCCCGGCAATTCATCATAGATTTTACTGATTGGGAGATCCACTTATAGCAGCTTCCCTTTGTTCTGAGTTTCTTAAGAGGGGCAATGATGGAAGCTGCCTTGAGAAGGGAGTCTTGGAAGAATTCCAAGGCCACATCCACGGTTGGTAGGAGCCTGATCGGACTCCAGTCCAAGTTACTTAGACAGTCGTTAAATTGTCCTGTCATGAAATTTGAGTAGTCATGAACTGTGAGTATCCTAGGTGGAACTTTAGGTGCTCTGTTCTTCCAGATGCATAAAATTGGGGAGTGGTCGCTAAAAGCATCAGCCATTAAGCCTGCCTTCTGAATGTTGAGGGGATTAGATACCAGAGCCCAGTCCAGGATGGTGTGGTTCCCAGTTTTGTGATTAAACCTGGTAGTTTCTGAGATAACTTGTTCCAGGTTAGCCTCCTGGGTCACAGCCAAGAGGACTTTTTTAGGGTCAGAGGCCCAGTTAAGTTGAAATCTCCCATGATTAGGAGTTCAGTGGGTACTTCCTTGCCTGTTGTTTTTGTGATACAATCCAAGGCTTGTACAGACATCTTAGGAGCTTACTATTATTCATAAAGAATTATAAATCCATGGAATTCATTACCCACATCTGTAATTGTTAGTGATACCAAAAATTCTTTCAAAACAGGTTAGACAGATTCCTTCTTTCAAGTAGCAATCTCAAATTCTATAGTAACTAATACTGTAGTAGCTATTCATGGGCCTTTGCTTTTTTTGCTCCTTAAATTTCCTTAGTAGTAGTAGTACATGTGCATCTTAACCCTTTGTGTTGTTTTACCATTAATAAAGAAACGGTGCATATAAGCAGTGGCATTTGCGGGGTTATTCCCTCTATCTGCACTCTGCGTCTTGTGCCTATTCTTAGGGCAATCATATGATAACTTCCCCAGTGTTTGGCATACTGTATATAACACTGCCACCCCTTTGACTCCTTAGGTTTGGTAGCATTATTTCTCACCTTGGCCTCAGGTTCAGGCTGAGGTTGAGTCATCTCAGGTTGCCCCCGCCCCCCCCCGGATTCCTATAAAACCACCTGATGTCACTCCTTAATTGTGTTTGCACTGGATGTGTGGCCAGCTGGACACAAACTGATCAGCTTTATTAGCTCATTGTACGCAACAGCTCCGTATTAAGTCCAAACCATCCATTGATTCTCCTGATACAAAATGGCCTCCCAGGGTATAATAAGTTAAGTGATTCTTTAGTAGTACTGGGCATTTAGTCCAACAGCCAAATGTGCAACTCCTCCAGCACTATCCAGAGAAATTTAAGGAACACATGTTTTTATTTGCTCTGCAGAAACTGCTTCTGCACACACCAACCATCTCTCTAGCATACTGCAGAACTGAACATGTATTTTTGTGTAATTATCTCCAGGCACTTTCTTAGACCTCTAAATTTAATCCTTTATGCCACAATAGCCAATTCCAAACATTTATACAAACATTTTCCACTTACGATAGTCCATGTAATCTGCATTGTCCATCTGGGCAAAGGCATCTAACATAATGCCAGTGAGTAGTGGTGTAAGGTGAGTCATCCTAGGCTGCCCTGTCCAATTTGAACTGCCCATAAAGTCATTCAAAAAGGTCTTAGAAAAAGATCAAGATCATCCCATCCTGGTCATGCAGAAACATTTAAAACTAAATTTTGCCTTGTTCTGTGGGACCTCTCATGTCAGTACTCAGGTTTTCTGGCAGTGCTTTCTGCAGCAGATTGCTCTCTCTCTCTCTCATGCTCATGTCTCTCTTTCTCCCCCCCCATCATGTTCATGTTCTCTCACTTGGCTTGGTGCTTTTTCTCTAATTCCTCTCACATCTGGATTTCATGCTGGCACTGCTGGTCTAGTTCCTCCTGCATCTGGATTTCATTCTTGCACTGCCACTCTCACTATTCTGCCCCCAGCTTAACCTGCAGCTCAGCTTCTTCAACCATATTCACCTTCTGCTCCTCAGAATCTGTCTTTGCATTTTCAAAGGTGAGCACCATTCTCATAATTTCAATCTGATCAGGTTGTGCTGCAAACTTAGTTCTGGGCTCTGGCTCATGCTCAGTGACCTTGGATTCATGACCCTAGCCAGACACTTTTGAGACCCCAGTCTTACTGTTGACTAGGACACTTTTCTTCAAGGGTCTCTATGAGGTCTTACTTTGTGCCTCATAAACAACTCCTCTCTGTTGGCACAAGTCCTGCAGTTATGCCACCATAAGATGCTCATATATTGCCTTGTAACTGTACTGCACTCACTAAGAAGAGAATAAAACAAGCAGTGGTTGAAGACAATGGATAAAGACTCTCAGGCTTGTGCCCTGCTTACTGTAGTCTGGACCCTTGGCATACTTGGCTGCTTATTGGCAGCCTTTAGTCACTGGGGCCGGTATACACCTAGAGTTTAAGCTGTTTCATGTGTGAGGGTATTTTTCCATCAGACCTGAAAAGGGAGGTGGTGAAACCTCTCCTAAAGTAACTATTATTGGAGCCTGACTGTCTGGTGAATTACAGACCTGTCTCAAACATTCCCTTTTTGGGGAAGGTAATTGGAAAGATAGCAGCAGCACAGCATGTGCTCACCTGAAGTTATTTGACATCTACAAGCCTCTGTAATCAGGATTTAGGCCCTGTTATAGTACTGAAGCCGCTCTAATTAGAGTGCTACATGATGTCCTTATTGCAAGAGACCAGGGACGTTGCACCATGGTGGTCCATTTTGATCTCTCATCAGTGTTTGACATGGTGGATCATGGTGTGCTGACTGATTGCCTGTGGAACTATGTGAGACTCACTGGTATTGTTTTACGCTGGTTTGAGTCCTACATTACTGAGAGATTGCAGCAGGTGGCTCTAGGAATTTTCATCTCTGAAGCAACTGTGGTTACCTTTGGGGTTCCTCAAGGCTTGATCTTGGCACTTGTATTGATCACCGTGTACATGCTGCCATTGGGTGAGGTCATCTGATGGTATGGGGTCGAGTTTCACTGCTATGCAGATGATGCACAGCTCTGTCTGCCTTGTGCTCTTGACGGGTCAAATGTAGCAATGGTGCTTGGGCCATTTCTACAAGAAATCAATGATTGGATGGCCTCCAAATGATTGTGTCTCAATCCAGGTAAGAAGGCGATTATGACAGTTAATCCAGGCTGTTTTGAGTCAGCTATGACAAGCGGGAAATGAAAATTACGTACCTACCGTAATTCTTGATCTTCTTGGACGAGTCTCCACCACTCATTCACACTAGTGGGATTAGCGCTGGAGGCACTAGTACCCATCGGGAGCAAACTTTTTGCTGGAGGGTCGGCGCGAGAGATGGCGCCGAGAGGCACAGCGCCGCGAGCAGCGGCTCGAGCAGCAATGACTATCTCGGCGACGACCCTCCAACCGCCTCAGTACCTTTTTTACCAAGGAGGTGCAGCGCAACTAACGTAAAGAGTAAATCTAACCTTAAAAAACGGACATAAGATAGTCCGTACGACCCGTGTAAGAAGGGTCAGCAAAGAAGTCTTCATGGCCTAAAGATTTGAGGGAGTGAAGACCAACACAGCGGTGAGCTCGGGGGATGGAGGGTGGGCGTGTGAATGAGTGGTGGAGACTCGTCCAAGAAGATCAAGAATTACGGTAGGTACGTAATTTTCATATCTTCCTTGACATAAGTCTCCACCACTATTCACACTAGTGGGAGAGTACAAGCTGATAATCCCCAAAAGGCGGGTAGGAGAGCCAGAGCTCACGCGACTAAGATAGTAGTCCATTAAGGATAGTTCTGCCGAATGCAGAATGCCGCTTGGCATGAACATCCAGTGCATAATGCTTAACGAAGGTATGCACTGAGTTCCAGGTGGCAAGAAGGATATCTGCAATTGAACATTGCGAATTTCCGCTAGGGATGCTGCTGATCACTTAGTAGAGTGAGCGACACTCTACCTTCTAATTTAACTTGAGCCATGGAATAGCAATGTCAAGGCATGCCACTAACCATGATGAGATGCATCTGATAGCGATAGGTTGACCCAGCCGGTGTCGCTGAAAGAAAAACAGTTGCTGAGTCTTGCGAAAATTCTTGGTTCTATCTAAATAGAACCGCAAGGCTCTCTTAACATCCAAGGAATGAAGAGATCGTTCCCCTTCATTTTGGAAATTAGCAAAGTAAGAGGGAAGTACCAGAGGTTGGTTTAGATGGAATTCTGACACAACCTTGGGAGAAATTTAGGATGAGTACGGAGAACTACCTTGTCTTTATGGAATACAGTATACGGAGGGTCCGTAACCAGGGCATGTATTCAGGAGACCCTCGGGCTGAGGTAATGGCACCAGGAAGCAGTCTTCCAGGTAAGACATTTTAGCTCACAGGTAGCTAGGGGTTCGAAGGGCTTCCGAGTGAGCATGTCCAGCACCAGGTTAATGTCCCAGGCTGCAACTGGACGCTTAACAGGGGGTCTGGTATGAAGAATTCCCTTAAGAAATCTCTTCACCATAGGTAACTGAGCCAGAGTCAAGGAAGAAACCGGCTCATGGAACGCTGAGATGGCACTAAGGTGAACTTTAACTGTGGAGTATTGGAGACCTGAGTTTGATAGGTCCAAAAGATACTCCAGAATCTTGTCAGGAGGACAGGAAAAGGGATTCCAAAAGGACTTTGCACACCAGAGAGAAAAACGTTTCCATTTGGAAGCGTACGTTTTTCGGGTGGCTGGCTTCCGAACAGCCAGAATGATGTCTGAGACTCTACGAGAGACGTTGAACCGATTCACTTCTACCTCTTCAGGAGCCAAGCATGAAGGTGAAGTGATTTCAGGTTGGGATGGACCAACGAACCCTGAGTCAAAAGATTGATTTGCAAGGGAAGTGGTCTCGGAGAGGCTGCCAACATATGTTGAGTAGAGGAAACCATAGTTGTCGAGGCCAGGAGGGAGCAATGAGAATCATTTTGGTCCCCTGAGACTCTAACTTGAGGAGTACTCTCTGGATTAGAGGAAGCGGTGGAAAGGCGTAAGAAAGCGTTTTGTCCACCGCAGCCTGAACACATCCTGACAGAAAATGCCAGGCCCTGGATTTCTGGAGCAGAAGAGAGGCAGTTTTATGCTGAGTGGGATGCAAAAGGTCCAAGTCTGGAGTCCCCACTCTTCAACAGTGACCGAGCTACGGCTGGATCGAAAGACCACTCGTGAGGGTCTGCCTCCGTTCTGCTGAGGTGATCTGCTAGGTTGTTTGTATACCTGGCAGATAAACCGCTTGAATCAGAGACTTGTGCTCCAAGCACCACTCCCACACCCTCATTGCTTCCCTGCAAAGGGGATAAGAATGAGCACCGCCTTGCTTGTTGATGTAATACATCACAGCTTTGTTGTCCGTTTGAAGGAGAATGTTCTTGTGACAAAGGACATCCTTCAGAGCTCGGATCGCATAGAGGACCGCTCTCATCTCCAGGACATTTATGTGGAGATGAGTTTCGAACTGAGCCCATACACCTTGAGTGTGGAGGGAGTGACAGTGAGCTCCCCATCCCATTAGCGATGCGTTTGTGGTGATGGAGATCTGATGATCCGGGGGAGCAAAGGGGAATCCTTGCAGGAGATTTCTCTCTTGAGACCACCAGGTGAGAGACCTTTGAAGGGGCCCCGTCACCTTGATGGGATAAGACTGGGGGTGAGAGGTCGGAGACCACTGAGTGGAGAGCATCCATTGGGTGGTTCTCATGTGCAACCGGGCCAAGTACAGTGAACACGAGAGGACGCCATGAGACCCAACATGCGTTGCATCGAGAGAGCTGTAACTGATTGGTTCTCCCCGATGTAACGGGCCATCCGAAGGATGTCGAGTCTTCTGTCCTCTGGAAGGAAAGCCTTCGCAGAGAGGTGTCTAGAAGCGTCCCTATGAAAAGGGGCCTCTGGGAGGGCTGCAGTTGTGATTTTTTTTTTAATTCAGCAGAACTCCCATGGACGTAAGAAGACGAGAAGTCGTTTGCACGGCTTCCAAAGTCCCTTGGCTATAAGGGCTTGCTAGAAGCCAATCGTCCAGGTAGGGAAACACTCGGAGTCCGATCTTCCTGAGATGCGCCGCGAGAACTGCACAACACTTTGTAAAAACTCGCGGCACCGAGGATAGCCCAAAGGGCAGGACTCTGAACTGATAATGCTGACCCAAAGCTACAAACCTGAGGAACTTGCTGTGGGTCGGGTGGATGGGGATATGCTGGTAAGCGTCCTGCATATCCAGGGAGGCCAGCCAGTCGTGCCGATGCAGCAAGGGTAACAGGGTACCTAGGGAAATCATTTTGAATTTCTCCCTGGGGAGAAATTTGTTTAACTTTCTGAGGTCTAGAATGGGGCGCATCCCCCCAGATTTCTTTGGAACTAGAAAGTAAAGGGAGTAGAACCCTGTGTTTCGCAGATGCGGGGGCACCGGTTCTATTGCCCTGTTGTTTAGAAGGCCCTGGATCTCGGCGGTGAGGAGGTCTGACTGAGAGGCCGACAACCTGGGTTGTCGTCTGGGAGGACAATTCAGGGGTTTCCAAGAAATTGAGAGAATAACCCTTGCGAATTATCCAAAGGACCCATTTGTCCGAAGTTATGGACTTCCACTGGTTGTAGAAGTACATCAGATGACCTCCCACCGGAGGAGAAAGTTCCACCTCGGGGCTCCACCTGAGGGCCAAAAAGATAGGAGCCATCAAAAGGCAGCGCCATTACCTGCTGCTGAGCATCATTCGTGAAGCCAGAAGTACGCAGCCAGGAATGGCGCCGAGTACAAATACCTGCGGACGCTGAGTGAGAAGCAGTGTCGAAAGCGTCCATGGCGGCTTTGATCTGTTGGTTATTGGACTCAATACCTCTAATAACGGTCAGAAGAAGCTCTGACTCGGAGTCCGAATCTGGAAGAGCTTCAACCATTCTTTTGATAAAGTGCCACAGGATATACTCATACTGAGGAAAAATAGTCTTGATAACTGGCAATACGCATACTTAGAGTGGAGGCAGCAAAGACTCTCTTACCTAATGTATCCATCTTACGAGATTCTATGTTAATAGGTCGAGCTGTAGTAGTTTGAGGAAGAACGACCTTGTCATTCTCTGCCAGGACTACAATAGGATCCGCAAAGGCTTGGGATGCCAAAATGGGACGATCCTTGGGAGCTGAATACTTCTTATCAATGGATTTAGCCACTGAGGGAATAAGAGCAGGATTATTCCATACCATTTGAGACAGCGTCTCAAGGAAGGCTGGATCGGAGGAGTCAAATCCGAGAGGGATCTCAGAAGCATGAAGATACTGGAGTCCTAATATCTTCCCAGGATCGATGTCTGTAGTCTGGAGAGAAAGAGTGGATCTCAGGTTCCTCAACAGAGACTTAAGGACAGGTCCTCGACCACAGGCTCTGTAGCAAAGAAAGATCCTGTTTCTCCACTTCATCACCCAACCAAAGGTCTGGGTCAGGCTCAACATCATCTCCTGATGGTCCAGGAAGGACTGTTTGGACAGGAAAGGAGGAAAATTAGAGAGGAGGAAATAGCAGAGAAACATGGAGAGTCCTCAGGGCCCCGGCGCCGAAGGCAAAACGGGTTGAAAACGGCACCGCTGAGGGCACGCCGGGCGCCGGACAGCCACGGCGCGAGCCGATGGCACCACCCCACTGTGCGCGCGCTGCCGACAGCGCCGGGCCAGACAAAGCGGCGCCGCCAGACCAAGCAGCGCCGCCACACCAAGCGGCGCCGCCAATGGCGCCGCCAGACCCAATGGCACCACAGGCGGCGCCGTGAGACCACGCGGCCCCGCGGATGACACCGCAAGGCCCAGCGGCACCGAAAACGGCGCTGACGAGCCGACAGACCCTGCGGAGGCACCGGGAACGCCCCAGGAACCTGGAAAGCTAGAGAAGGAAAAAAACCAGGAGATAAGGGCATTGGTGTGGCCCCCTGCGCCGCAGGCATGTGAGGGGGGGAAACACCTAAGCGCAGAGTCGCTGGCACCGAAGAAGGCGCCGCGTGACTAGGAAGGTCCAACCGCCCTACCTGATCGCCGGAGGAGCCCGAGGGCTCCGTGGCAACCGAGCCAGGCAGAAGAACCAACCTCCGAGCCCATCGCTCCATAAGAGCGGCCCACTGATGAAACTGCTCATCTGGAGCCCTACCTATAGGCGGGGAGGGGCTCCGATGTCGAGGACGACGGTTACCGGAACTTGGCGACTCCGAAGAAGGAGACCGGCAAGTAGCAACGATAACCGACCGTCGACGCGCAGACATACCAGAGGGCGACCTCGAGTGATGCCTTCTCTTTTTTGACCTGTGGGCCGAAGAAGAGCTCGAGGCCAAACGGTGCCGAGAATGCGACCGTTTATTTTTATGCCGACGGGGGGACCGCCCATCCCCCCGGGCATCGGACTGACCATTGTCGGAACCCCGCTGAGGAGAAGGAGGCTGACCGACCCAGCCCGCTGACTGAATAGTTACACGAAGTCTCCCTACCGTCACCTGACCTGCTCATGGTCGACTCCGTCCAGTAGAGACTTCTTCAAGTAAGTTAAATTTAAAATATTAGAAAAATTTAACGAAAATAGAATAAAACTAAGCGATACTACTATCGTGATAATGTTACAAAAAAATAAACTGAAAACTATGCGCTAGTTTGAAGTTTGACTCCCGACAGGCGAGTGACGTTGTCACTGAAGCGCACTCGACGGCGGGAAAAAAGGAACTGAGGCGGTTGGAGGGTCGTCGCCGAGATAGTCATTGCCGCTCGAGCCGCTGCTCGCAGCACCGTGCCTCGCGGCGCCATCTCTCGCGCTGACCCTCCAGCAAAAAGTTTGCTCCCGATGGGTACTAGTGCCTCCGGCGCTAATCCCACTAGTGTGAATGAGTGGTGGAGACTTATGTCCAGGAAGATCCGTCTTTTGTCATCTGTGAATTCTCACACATACTTAAAGACGTGGATGCAGTGTGTGAAAGGTCTGGGGGTCATTTTGGAGTGTAGGCTGACACTAGTACAGCAGGTGTTGGCAGTAGTCTGAAGTGGCTTTTACCCTTTTGTAACATTGCCCAGAACAAGCCACATTTAGCACCTGCTAATCTGGAGACAGTAGTCTATACCCTTGTCACCTCCAGAAAGGATTACTGCAATGTTCTTTACTAAGGGTTATCTACAGGTTTGATATGCCATCTGCAGTAGGTCTAGAATGCAGTAGCCTGGCTGATGGAGGGACCTCATCAAACTGGTTCTCTGCAGTCTGCTCTGGCTGCCTAGTCAGCAAAACACATCACCTTCAAGATTTGTTGTTAACATTCAAGGATCTACACGGTTTGTGCCCAAGCTACCTGAAGGACCTCTGCTTGTCCTACACACCCACTCATCCCTTCCACTTCACAAAAACTGGCTTGTTGCAGGTCCCTCATTCCAACCTGAAGCAACTGGGGGAGAAGGCATGTGAGGTTGCTGCCGCCCTGCTCTGGAATGTGCTTCTGGGAGTGATATGTTCAGTTCTGATGTGGAGACCTTTAGGAACCTTTTAAAAAAATGTATTTGCATAGATCTACCCAGAACAGAATTAGTTTTAAATTGTTATGCCCTTGTTTTATATATATTTGTTGTTCACTTATTGTTTTGCCTATTGTTGTAAAGCATTCTGAGCGTGATGGAAAGGGCACCAAACAAATAACATTTGCCTCTCATTTCCTAAAGTGCCTCCATTTGTAAATCTTGCTCTGTAACTGGAAAGGTCATTTTATTGGTAATTAATTTCTCTGTGCACTAGGTAGCTGCTTGCCTTACCCATGCACACATGTATACACAGACATACACACACACACTCACTGCTTCCTGAAGCCAATCACAATTGGCATCCATTCCAGAAGAACAACACAATCCCACTGCTTGGCCAAGACACCCTGGGTATTGTGATCCAGGACTGGCTCAATTTGCTATCTTGCTGACACCAATCTGGTTACAGCTCTCAGGGCTGCTCCTTTCAAGTACCAGCATAGGCTCCTGATCATACAGAACAAAGTCAGGCTGTTGCTCACACAGTACTAGGCCTCTTAAACACAGGAATCCCCTTAGTCACTCCCAGAAGCCTCCCACCCTGTTCTGTATCAGACACAGGTTTTACTTTTTAAGTTCTATAGTATTCTCTCCAGAAGTGGATCACAGAATTGCCAAATAAAAAATATATTGCCTGTGCTTTTTCAAACACAGTAATCACAGATTTATATTAATTATGAAATATTTAATATGTACAAGGTATACAGGAAAATAAAAGTAATACAACAATACTAGGTAATTAAAAAATGCACTGTTTGAAGCAGAAAGAATTACAGACATAAAACCCTCATTTATATACCTTTAAGCCTGGATTTCTTATCCCTTGGGTCTTCTTTGAAGAGAATCTCTTCCATTAGGCCACACCTTTGGAACTATATTGTCAGGCACTAGGACCACATGGAAACTTTTACTAGCCAGGGCCCAACAACGTCATGCATCACTTTCTACATAAACATGGGGGGCTCCATCACTTCTTAATTCCTCACTGGAGATTAGGCTTAGAGGGTCGCCACCCATGGGGAACCAGGAGATCAGACCAGCACAAGCATATAAGGCAATATACGGTGCTGGATGTAACAGCTATGGATCAGGATCATATACAATATCTGATGCAACCCTCCCTGAAGCAGAAGGGGATGGAGGGAGGGATGGCATGGCCTAATGGAAGAGATTCTTTCGAAGATCTGCTGGTAAGTTATGTACATAACTGTTCTATTTTCTTCGAGGCTATCGCTTCCATTAGGCCACACCTTTGGAACAAGTTCTGAGCAGTCCCAGAAGGTACTGGGAGGTTGGTTCAGTCTGATACATTCAAGACAGGAGGCCTTGCAGTACACCAAGCCCAAAGCCAGCATGTCTATGGGAGATGATGTCCAGACTGTAATGTTTAGTGTAGGTGTGGACAGTGCTTCATGTAGCTGCAGCACAAATGTCAACAGCAGGAACATTTCTGAAACAAGCAGTAGAGGTCGCCATCCCCCTTGTGGAATGTCCACGAACCACACCCGAAAGTTCTTTATCATACTTCCTATAACAGAACATAATATAATATGCCAGCTATTTGGACAGGCATTGTTTAGACACAGAAGTGCCCCATTTCCAATGGGTGAACAAATAAAAAGCTGAGCGGACTTTTAGCAGTCTTTTGTGCAATTCACATTATATCTCAGTATTCTACATACATCTAAAATATGGAGCAATGCTTCACCCTGATTAGGATGCTCAGGATAATAAATAGGGAGGCGTATTGTTTGATGCAATGTAAATTCAGATACCACCCTTGGTAGAAACTTAGTAGAAACTTAGGATTTGTATGCAAAGAAACTCTATCTTTGTGAAAAAATCAAATAAGGAAGCTCACACATTAGAGCCTGCAGCTCTGAAATTCTTCGAGCAAAAATGATTGCAACTAAAAATAATGTTTTCCATGACAGAAAATTTTTATTTTTTTTTAATTTTATTTTAGTCTTTGGTGACCGGGTAAGGCCCACTAGGCACAAGTGTCTGTTTTCAGGGGCGACCTGGGAGTACTGGGCGGTTAAGTGACTTGCTCAGAGTCGCACAGTATGCAAATGGAGGTTGTGAGAATCAAACTCAGGTCTGGTCTGCTGGATGTGCCAAGCTTGTTCACAGCTCATTACTCTAACCTCTAGGTCATACTGCCAGCCCTAATGTAGGCCACAACTTGTAGGTGACTCAAACAAAACCAACATCAGTTTCTCAAGCATATAATTCAAGCCCCAGAGAGGGACTGGATTATGAATAGGTTTTATATGTAGAATATCTTTCATAAAAGTATGGGACATCTCCAGTTGGGCAATTATAAGTCCATCAATAAGGGCATGGAAAGCTGATCTAATGGCCAAATGTATCCTAAGTGAGGAATACTGTAGGACAGAATCTGACAAGGACAGCAAGTATCACAGCACTGCATGTACAGGACATGTGAAAGGGTCCAAAATCTTGGAAGCAGCCCACAAAATGAACCACATCCACTTCAAGGAATAAGTATGTCTGGTAGAAGGCTTTGAGCCTCAATCAGAACATCAGCAACTTTAGCGGAGATTCCAAAATATGCCATGGCTATGTTTTCAGGATCCATGCATGTAGATGCAGGGACTTCAGGTCCAGATGGACCAGGGACCCCTTGTCCTGTGACAACAGGCCCCAACACAATGGTAGATGTATTGAAGGCTCCACCGCTAGTTGTTGTAGGAGTGGAAACCATATCCGGTGAGGCCAGAATAGGGCAAAGAGGATGAGGGTAGCATCTTTCATCTGCAGTTTGAGGAGAACTCTCTGTATTAGAGGAATGGGAGGAAATGCATACAGAATTTCCCTGCCAAGAGAGGAACAACGCATCTTGCCAGAAAACTCCAAGCCCTGGAGCAAGCGAGCAAAAATGCAGCAGTTTTGCACTGCATGGGGATGCAAAAAGGGCCAACTCTGGACAACCCCATCTTGCAAAGTGGTTGTCTACCATGGAGGTCTGCAGTTCCCATTCATGCATCTGGGACTGTGACCAGCTTAGCCTGTCTAAGACATTTTGGGTACCTGGGAGATGCACGGTGGACAGTTGATGGCCGTGGGACAGAGCCCAGTAACACACTCTCATTGCTTCCCTGTATAGGGGATAGTCTAGTCTCCAATTGCTCATGCATTACTCCTCTGAATATTCTATTTTTAGCCATGATTGAATTTTCCACCAGATGCTTATGTTAGCATAATTGTTTATATGATTTTCTCCCCTTAACCTTTGTAATCTGATGTTAGGGAAAGATGAAATTGTTTAACCAGGAAAGGCACACAAAGTCAAAGCTTGTTTCCAGGTGCGACCTGGGAGCACAAGGAGGTTAAGTGACTTGCTCAGGGTCACACAATATACAAGTGGGGGCTGTGGGATTCAAACCCAGGTCTCGAGGTTTGCAGCTCAGAGCCCTAAACCTCTGCACTATACTGCCTCCTGATGTTAACCGACTGTTGCCCCACTACCCCTTCTGTTGTTGTAACTCACCAGACGTGGAACCTATGTAAAGAGCTTTTAGCTCAAAAGGTTTTTCCAAGACTTCTAATAAATAAATAAATATAAAATTAGGAGTGGGTGCCCCCTTGTTTGCTGATGTTATGCATCACACTGGCATTGTCCATCTGGATTAACAGAGGACCTGGAGTTAAATGCGCCTGAAATGCCTGAAGGCTGTATAGGACAGCCCTCATTTCCAGGACATTGATGTGTAATTTGGCCTCCACCAGGTACCATAAGCACCGTGTCTGGTAGGGATCCAGATGTGCACCCGACCTGGAACCCAAGGCATCTGTGGTAAGGATCTGTGCAGAAGTTGAGACAAGGAATTAAAAAATGTCCTGTAAGAGATTGTTGCAATTCAGCCACCATAGTAGTGCCCTGTACAACGATGACATAATAAGCTCATCTGTCAGCTGATTTCACTGGACCCTTACTGTCCACTGTAGGATATATATGTTCAAGCTTGCTAGTGGCACCATCACAATGGCCACAGCCACAAGGCCCAGAAGACATAACATGACCCATGCAGGAACATAGTGACTTGTGTATATCAGGTGTGCTTGGCCAATTAGGCTTTCTGCCCTGTCCTGTGTCAGGAAAGCATATCCCTTTCTCTGTATCCAAGACTGCTCCTACGTACTGCAGAACACACAATGAGAGCTGAACGTCCGGGGAAGATTAAAAAATAATGAAATGGTAATCCACAAGAAGTAATAAGTAAAATGTTTTTTGCTGCAGAGCTCCACTGACAGTGGCACTATAGCCCCCGTGCTTTGGGTCCTCACGTGACCCTTCATCAGGGGGGTGTGTCTCTGTGTGTGATGTAGCCCTACATAGCAGTCAATAATAAACAAAATAATACGGTGATACCACAAGCACAAACACCCATCAACACGACCGCAGGTGAATAGAATAAAATGCCCTAAAACTTAATAATTGAACATGGAAACTTGTAGTTTAGTGGTATCACCTTATTATCTTGTTTGCCATGGTCTAGTGCCACTGTCAGTGGAGCTATGCTGCAATAAACATTTTACTTGCTTGTTACTTCTTGCAGATTATCATTTTGTTATTTTTCATTCTTCCCCAGATGTGCAGCTCTCATTGTTTGCTCTATCAAGAGAGGCCTTCTTTAATTTGAGCTGGCACCCGTGCGAACTGCCTGAGTGCATGGTTTCTGTGTTCATTCCTATGTACTGCAGTCTGTGGCAGGGAGTCAGGACCGACTTGGGTATATCCACTATGATTCCTAAGTCATCAAATAACTGCGTTGTTCTTGACAGGGTATGTACTAAAGCCTCTCTGGAGCTGGCCGTCAGAAGCCAGTCATGCAGACAGGGAAGGCTTCCCTGCAAAGGGCTGCTGCCTCTAATGCCAAGCATTTGGTAAAGATTTGTGGCACAGAGGACAAGTCAAAGGGCAATACTCTGAATGGATAGTGCTCCCCTTTCAACATTAAACATAGATACTGCATGTGGACTTTTCTAATCTTGATATGAAGATATGCATCCTACAAGTCTAAGGAGCACAGCTAGTCCCCTTTTTGCAGAAGTGAAATCAGAGCCTGCAGGGATACCATACAAAAACTTCTTGTATTCTATGTAGAAGTTGAGATCCCTGAGATCTAGTACAGGGTGCAGATCCCATGACCATTTTGGAACCAGAAAACATCTGGAATAGAACCCTTTGTTTCTCTGGGTCGGAGGAACCAGTTCTATAGCCTGTTTTTCAAATAATGATTGTATGTCTTCCTTCAGAAGGGACAAATGGTGCCTGCCCAGTGGCACTGAGGATTGAGGCACTGGACGCCACACCTCGCACTGCACCAGCGACCTGGGTTCGGGAATGAAATTCAGGTTGTCGGCTGGTCAGTGGGGGAAGGGCGTGGAGCAGGACTGAGCTGCCGTAAGGCATCTCTCCTCTCCCAGGGAGGGATGATGGGTTTCCCCGGCACTTGGCTGCCACCCGCTGGAGGACAGATGGCAATCAGGCCATGGGGGAGCCCAGCGATTGCCAGGGGTTTGGTGGAAGTGACTGAGCCTGTGCCCAGAGTGTGTGTGCACCTCCATGCACAAGAACTGCTGTGATTGCCGGGGTCCCGGACATTACAGGGGAGAAAACTGGAAAAAACTCTAAAATGCATATAGAAAAAAATAATAAGAGACAAACTGCCCAGAGGATAACTGGAAGGAGGCAGTGGATGATCTGGAGGGGTTGCTAGCAGCTCCAGAGCATGCCCCCTCGTAATTATCTCCAGTACCCATTTGTCTGTTGTTATCTCCCACCACTATTTTAGGTGCAGGGAGAGCCTTCCCCCCCAGAACCACTTCTGCAGGTAATAATCAGGGCCCCGATTTTTCTGCAGCACATCAGAGCAAAGTTCTGTGGCAGGATTCTCATTTGCCGCAGAACTTCTGCAGCACTCAACTCCAATTTCTACGGCAATTCTGAGGCACATTTTTACCCTTAATTTTTTTTTTCATTTTTTTGTTTTTTTTTGCCATATCTGACACAATGCACGCTCGTAACACAGTCATTTTATGGGCGTTTGTCACCAAATTTTCAAAATAGCCAGTTTAAGACCTCTGCTCATGAACAGTATCACTGTGATTTTATTAATCTGTCTGGAACATTGATTTCGCACATCAACCACGCCATTGTGCACTACACGTGCGAAAACACATTTCAGGTGAGATGTGAAAAATGACAGTTGTACTGTTCATATGGAGGTGTGGTAAAATGGCAATGCTGAAAATCTAGAGTAAAAATATAAAAAATGCTTGAAGTTATGAGCGTGTGTAGGAACTGTGCAATGCACGCTCATAAAACAGTCGTTTTGGGGAATATTTTCACCACATTTTCAACATAGGGTTTTTAGGAGCCTACCTCATGAACTGTGACACTGTCATTTTGTTAATCATTCTGGAAAGTGGTTCCACGCAGTGACTGCGTTTCGGGACTGATTAACGAAATAACAGTGTCACAGTTCACGAGGTGGGGCCCCAAAAACCCCATGTTAAAAATTTGGTGAAAATATTCCCAGAAATGGCTGAGATATGCACTAAAGTTGAAAAAAATCCATTTATGCCATTATACAGTTTACCAGCATTTCTTCAGTTTGCGGTCGGCTTTGAAGAGTGCAGACGTGTTCCCGGTCCACCGAAGATCGTCGTGCTGGGCTCCGGAGGTAAGTATGGGTTGAGGTGGAGGTGAGGTGGGGGTGTGGGGAGGTGGGTACGAGAGGGTGGGTGTGGGTTGGGGGAGGGGCAAAAGAATCAATGATGAAAGTTTTTTTGTTTCAGGTTTTTTTTATTCACATGCAAGGAGGGACTTTTGCCATGCTGGGGTGGGCTCCCAGCGTGGCACCAGGTAGCTTGGGAGGGACGGTGAAGCCGACCGGGGATTAGGCACCCCCCATCGGCAAAGGACATTTTTGCCACACTGGGGTGGGCTCCCAGCATGGCATACAAACATTTGGGGGGGGAAGGTGAAGCCGACGGGGGACTGGGCACCCCCGTCAGCAAATGAAGCTTTTGCCATGCTGGGGTGGGCTCCCAGCATGGTACCAGGCAGCTTGGGGGGGCAGTGAAGCTGACGGGGGATTGGGCACCCCCGTCGGCAAAGGAAGCTTTTGCTACACTGGGGTGGGCTCCCAGCGTGGCATACACACATTTGAGAAGGGGCAGTGAAGCCGACGGGGATTGGGTACCCCCATTGCAAAGGACGTTTGTTCCGCGGGCGGCCACGAATTCTGCAGGTGACGGCAAATTCCATGGATATTTCCACGGTTTGCCGCACCCGCAGAATCGCGGAAAACTCAGGGCCCTGGTAATAATGGAGGTGGGGTTTTAGTCTGAAAAGAGTCAGGTGGAACCAGTGGAGGCAGAGCCACTGGCACCAATTGCTTTAGGTGCTTGTAAATGGGCGCATGGGGGAAGGGATCCAGGCAAACAGTCATCTCCCCTTCCTCTGCCTTGTTGACAGTGGCCACAGCCACCTCTTGCAATAGGATGATGAAAAGAGACTCTCTCATGGCCCCTAAAAGGAGTGGGATAAAGGGACTTAGCAGAATTAATGGTAATTTTGGGTGCATCTCTTCAACATCATAACCAAACAGTTTTGTTCCCCAAAATGGGGCATTCAAAACTTCATGGTGCACATCATTAGCAAAAGCAGCAACTCTAAGCAAAGAATAGTGTCTCATACAAATGCCTTAAGCAGCTGCTCTGGCAGAGGCATCAGAGACATCACTGGCAGACCTTAGCAAAAGTTTGCCAACCTTAGCCTCAGAAGTTACAGTTTTAATAAACTCATTCTTGGCAGAACCCTCGGGCAAAGCCTGGGCTGTGCCCTTAGCAGCTTTCAACACGCTGTTCTGGTATTTGATCACATGGGCCTGGTAGTTTGCACTCCTAAGGCCCAAGGATGCAGATGTACAAGTTCACTTACCCATCACATCCAGCCTCCTAGATTTCTTGTCAGCAGACAAAGTACACAGGTGCTTTGGTGCCCTGGACCCATTATGAGCAGTCATGATAACTACTGAGTCAGTTGCTGGCAGGTTAGCATAATAAGGCTTAGCAGATGGAGCAGGCTACTGCCAGTCAACCTTTCTTGGCACTGCAGGCAGTGAGTTTGGTCTGTGCCATGCAGCAAAGGTAGTATCCTCTAATGCAGGATAAATAGTAGGAATTATAATGGAGGGTGAGCAAGGAACTGCCAAAAATTCCATTAAATTCTTTAAAGTGGACTCTTCTTCTTCCTCAGCAAAGCCCATGGCAGTTTACATTTGCTGCATCATGGCTTGAAAAGTGGGATCCTCAGGAGGAGATCTTGGGGCATACACCACCGAGTCCTCACTGCAGGATGAGAGGACAGAACCAGGATCATGTGCCACATACTGTTCTCTCTCATAATCCTCCTCTAAATTCTCTACTAATACCGTGGGGTCAGGATTATATTTCAACTTGCTGGCAGCCTCCCTGTTGATGATAGAAGCCGCTAAAGTTGTTGGGGATAATGGCAGCAGCTGAGAAGGAAGAATTTCCTGTGTGCTGGAAGTAGTCATCAATGGGAGCTGAATGTCTGTTGGCCACGGTGACACTGGGGCCGTGACTACTTGTCTCGCCGATGGGCCTGGGCCCAATGACAGTGGCACTATACCTTCCATGGTAGGTATGGCAGCACTCAAACCACACCCCAACCCTGGTGTCTCAATGATGGTCAGGGGGGCTGTCGTCAATGCTGCTGGAGCAGCCAATGATGCTGAAGGATTACCTTCTTTCAATGTTGACCGGGATCTCACCAGGGAAGTAGCCTTCTCCTTGTCTCTATGCTTATGCTTGCATCCCAATGATGATGATGAAGAAGGCCATGATGATGACTGTTCCCTGTCCCAGTCCTTCAACTTTAGTGGCCATGTCTTGGTCGACCAGGAGGGCAACTGTGATTTTGGGCTTTGTTTCTTCTCCATGGCTGCTAATTCTTTTTGGAGAAAGAAATTTTCCAGAGCTTTCTTATGTCGTTGTCTTGTTGCTTGGTTGAAACCCTGGTGAATCTCACAAGTCCTCATATTGTGAGACAGGTCCAAACACCACAAACTGTGTGTGTCTTCTTTATAAATTTTTGTCTCTGCAGTTATGATACTGAGGTAAAGCGGCTGCAGATTTTGGCTGCATGCAGAGATGACAAAAAACACTGTGGTAAAATGAAACAGTAAACAACAACAGCTAGTCAGTGGTGTTTCCTCAGCAAGTCCAACGAGAATGATCCACAGCAGGAAAAGTATTGAGGAGCGATGGGACAACCCACATTTATGTAGATGCTGATGCATGATGTCGTCATAGGTGGCTCCCAGCTATCAAAAGTTTCCATGTGGTCCTTCTGCCTCCTGACTAGTGTACTTCCAAAAGTGTGGCCTAATGGAAGAGATATTCTCAAAGAAGATTAACCATTACCTACATTTGTTATGGTGATCAAACAGACTTCCTGCAGAAAGGAGGGTCAGGGAATCAAATAACATATGCTGGACTCTAGATATTATACAGAAAACAATCACTCAGAAATCAGTGATAATCCTCTGGATGTGGATACAGCTTTTGATAGTCTCCTGGCCTTTCCTTAAGATGAACCTAATGAAACTTTGTCCAGGCAACAGTTTCAACAATTTGACTGGTTTACTGTATTCAACCCCAAATGCCCATATTAAAATGAATTCAAACTTGGAGGAAGTGGTTTTAGCCAGAATGACCAAACAGGACTGCCCCCTCTCCCCCTTGTTATTTTGATTTTATTCAACCTCTGGCAGTGGCATTACAAATGGATAGTGAAATCTCAGGGATTCAGCAGGGTAACACTTACTATAGAGTATTTTTTACATTCCAGATAATCATGTACTGTATCTTGATGACTATACCGCTTCATTGCCAAAATTCCTACATATAATCTCTGAATTTGGATCTCTCTCAGGTTTAAAGTTAATTGAAATAAACAAAATGTATTACTTAAACAAAATTATAATAATTCAATCCCTCTACACACAATATTATCACCAGCAAAAACTGCCTCTGCTATTTTAGTGGTCTTTAGAGGAAGAGGGATCACAGGTTCCTGTGCTGTTGCTGTAATGGAAACCATATCTGCCATGGCCAGAAGGGTGTGATCAAGATCATGCTTGCCCCCTTCATTTCTAGTTTGATTAGTGCCTTCTGTATCAGAGGAAAAGGAGGGAAGGTGTAAAGAAACCACTCACTCCAGGCGAGGGACAACATGTCTCGCCAGAAAACTCTAGGCCCTGGATCTAGCGAGCAGAAACTGGGCACTTTTGCATTGAGTGGGGATGCAAAAAGGTCCAACTCTGGATGATCCCATCTGGTGAACAGATCTTCTGTGACAGATGAGAGAAGTTCCCACTCGTGCATGCTGGACTGCATCTTGCTGAGGCTGTCCGCCGGGGTGTTCAGCATGCCTGGGATGTGGACTGCTGAGAGGACCAGACTGTGGTCTAGTGCCCAGTACCATACTCTCATGGCCTCCCTGCACAGGGGGTATGGATGCATCCCCCCCCTTGCTTGTTGATATAATAATAGAAAACACTGAGATTGTCCAACTGAATCAACAGCTGACCCAGGAGGAGATGATTCTGAAAAGCCTACATGGCATACAGGACTGCCCACATCTCCAGGATGTTGATATGCAGGCAAGTTTTGATCTGGGACCACGTTCCCTGAGTCTGAAAGTGACCCAGGTGTTCCCTCCAGCCTGAACTGGAAGCATCCATGGTGAGGATCTACTGGGGGGAGGTGACTGGGAATGGGACCCCTTGTAACAGGTTTTGTGGGTCCATCCACCACTGGAGCACCCTACGAATTGGTGAAGAGACCAGCACTAGCTGATCTAATTTGTCCATGCGTTGGTCCCACTGCACTCTGAGTATCCACTGGAGGATTCACATGTGCAGCCTGGCCAAGGGGACCGTGGCAATGGCCATGGCCATAAGACCCAGCAACCTCAGGTACACCCTCACAGGAACACAATGACCCTGGGTGACCTCCTGAGGCTGGGCAATAAGAAGCTCCACCCTCTTGAGAGGTAGGAAGGCCTTGCCCTGTGCTGAGTCCAGGACTGCCCCTATATACTGCAACCTCTGGGATGGAATCAGGACAGACTTGGGCAGATTGACAGTGATGCCCAAGGAGAGAAACAATTGAAGGGTTCTCTCCAGGGTCTAGAGGAGCTGCTCTCTGGATGGAGCCTTCAGAAACAAATCCTCCAGATAGGGGGAAAACATACAATCCCTCCCTCCCTCTGGAGACCCACAGCTACTGCTTCTAAGCACTTTGTAAAGACCCGCAGCATAGAGGATAAGCTGAAGGGTAATAAATTGAATTGGTAGTGCTCATTATGAAAAAGTAACTAGAGAAATATCCTGTGAAGTGGAAACACTGAGATATGCAGGTAAGCATCTTGCATATCCAGGGAGCACAGCCAGTCACCCTGCTTGAATAGGGTCAGCAGGCCTGGCAGAGTGACCATGCAGAATGTTTTATAATGGATGTAGAGACTGAGGTTCTTGAGATCTAGAATAGGCCTCAGATCTCCCATTCTTTTGGGGTCCAGGAAAAACCTGGAGTAAAATCCCCTGTTTCTTTGGCACCCGGGCACTGTGCTCAATGGCCTTTTTCTACAGAAAGGACTGCACTTCCTCCCGAAGAACAGTCAGGTGGGCCAGGGTATAGGTGGAGAGTACTGGAGGAGTCTCTAGAAGCATCTCTACTAGTTCCAGAATGTGTCCTCTCTTTATTATCTGAAGAATCCAGGCATCTGAAGTGATGGTTCTCCACTGACTGAGATGGAGGAAGAACCGACCTCCGACCACCACCTTTTGGTCAGGGACTGGAAGAGGGGGTCTGGCAAGGAGTCAAGCTGAGGCAAATCAAGCAACTGGGGCTGATCCATCACCCCTAGAGCATTTTTCTGTGGCGCGGGAGAGGGAGGGGGTAGGCAAGGTGGAAGAGGCCCTTCTCTTGCCCTGAGGATGGGAGGCTGCTCTGGATTTGTGGGACACCTTGCAAAGGGCAGGGTGCTGTCTGCTCCTAAGCTGTGTATGGAAGAGGGAGTGGACAGACTTCATAACCCTGCCAGATTCCTGCAAGTCATTGATGATGTAGTGGACATCTAGCCTGAATAATCTGGATCCATTAAAAGGGGAATTGAGCACCTTCTGCTGGACATCTGCAGCAAAACCTGAGACCCTGTTGCAGCAGCCCTGGCACCAGTATCAGAGATATCATACAAGGCCCTGAGGAGATGATTACTAATATCTTCAGCAGTCTGCAAGCATTTGAGAACCTTCTGTTTTAGGGAGCACGCTGGGATTGCCTGGGCAGCCATCTTGCCCTTCCCTCCAGATGGTATTCTGATATTTTACCATGTGTGAGGTAGAGAATACCTATACCCTCTTACCCCAAAGGTCAATCCACCTAGATTCCTTGTCATGGGGAAGGAGCTAAGGTGCTTAGGCACCTTGGACCTGTCATAAGCTGCCTTAATGACCACAGAATCAGTCTCAGGCTGGGCAGTATAGTAAGGTGGGTCATGATAAAACTTATCCACCCTGTGAGGCATGGCAGGGACCATGTCAGGCCTATGCCAGCCTTCAGCAGTGGTATTCCTCAAGGATAGGAGGAATGACTTTAGGAGGAGATTCTGAGATTTCCAGAAAGTCCACCAGCTCCCATCTGGTGGAATCTTCTTCCTCAGTATGGAAGCCCATAGCTGTGGACAGCTGCTTCATAACATTAAAGAAGCAGGGTCTCTGGAGGTGACCTGGGAGTGTGCTCGACAGAGTCCTCACTCACAGAGGAGGCAGTGAACCTGTCAGAGGAAAGAGGTTCTTCCTCCTCTTCCTCAGGTAGGAAGAGGTCAGAATGGTACTCTTCCTCAACGTTGACCTGCTCTATCTCAACGTCCAATGAATGAGGGACCAATGATGGACCAGGGGGAATTGCCTGAGGAGGCAGAAGAGGCACTGACGACAGAGCGGTTGATGGCAAAGGGGACCCAGGCCTCTAAGTGCCCAACTCGTGGACCAAGACTGTAGTGAACTTGGCCAGGATGTCATTGAGGTTGATGACAAGAGACTGGTGAATAAACGGAGGATAGCTAGTTGGCACAGAGCATGATGACCCATCAGTTGGAGCCTGGGAGCCTGAAAAGCCCAATGTCTGTGGGCCTGCAGAGGTATAGGGCCATGACGGAGGGGCTGTCATTGACGAGCCAAGTGTCGACAAACTGGGGGCTGATGACCCTTGGGTCGACGACTGGCTGCCCTGAGAAGGAGGAGGAGGCAGCGCTGTAGCTATGGGCCTGGTAGGAGCAGAGGCCTGGACAGCAACAGGCTTTAGCACAGTTGCAACTGATGGAGTACCCCTGGAGAAAAATGAAGAGGCCATCGGGGATCGGGAACTCCACTGGGGGGAACAATCCCATTCATGGTTTTTCTTGTGACTTTTCTCCAAGGACTTATCTTGGGCCTTTGTGGCCTGGGAGCTCAATGAAGCTGCTGGCAACTGGGAAGGAGGGACCTCGGAGGACCCCTGCCCAGAACTGGCTCCCTGTTATTCCATCATAAAATTTTTCAGAGCCTTGTTGCATTGCATAAGGGTGGTTTGATTAAATTTTTGGCAGAACTCACAGTCCGAGACATCGTGGTCGGGCCCAAGCCAGCAGACACAGAGGTCGGAGTACCACTAGACTACCAGGGACTGAATTTAGAAATTTTTTTTTTTTTTTTTTACAGTGATTGGGGTTACGGGCAGGGAGAGGGAACCACTGTACCACCACTGACAGCACCGCATGCAGTGCAGGGCGCGAAGGGCATGGTCAGCCCTGCACAACTCATGCAAATGGGGCCATAATGACATGCAAATGGTCCCATTTGCACCTTGCATGCATTATGGCCCTATCTGCATTTTTGTGTTTGAATATCAGGAATTTGCGCACAGAGTATCTCTGATGTGCTGGCGCATTTCCCATTCCTGGTATTCAGACCTGTCTGGGGGATGCACCGGCGCACTGTATTGGTGCCGCAGGCACATCTCTTTTGACTATATCTCTTTGTTGCTCCAGTGCAACTCAGCTGGGCGGAGCAACCACTTGTTCCATTGCCAGGCACACTTTTGAATATCTAGCCTGTGTTATTTACCAACATAAGCTCTGACATTTTAAGAATCTATACTGACATCAAGTCTGAGGTTAGCAGAGGAAGAAAATATACTAAGGGTATAACAGGTTTTAAAAACTACAATAGGGAAAATTTTGAAGCTTTAAGAACTGAAATATCTAGGATGGATTGGAAGGTATTGATGGTATACTTGGACGCTGACAGATCAGGGAAACACCTAGTTGGTACAATCTCAGCATTAAAAGATAAACATGTCCCAAAAAAACCAAGGCTATAACAAAAGTTGCAAGGAACCCTTGTGGTTTACTACTAAGGCTAAAAAGCTTATATTTGTTAAGAAGCATGTGCCATGAAGAAGAACTCCTCTGTTGGCAATTCAAGTAAATACAAGACTGCACTGAGACAGCTTAAGAATACGATTTAGAGAACTGGCCCGGTGGTGCTGAGGGTTGAGGTGCTGGACGCCACACCTCGCGCCACACTGGCAACCCGAGTTTGGTGATGGACTCGAGTAACTGAGGTCAGCAGGGGAGGGAGAGGATGGAGCATCCAGAGGACAGCTCTCCTCTCCCTGGGGAGGGATCCAGGGTTGCTCAGTGTCCTGATGACCACTGATGGAGATCGGGAGTATCACAGGTACACCAGCCAACATAAGGGACGGAGTGCAGCAGATGCCAGCAGGGCAGCCAGGTACAGGCATCACTGCATGCCGCACTCCAAGGGAGAAAACAAGGAAAGACCCTGGCAGGCAGGTGAGGTGATGGCTGGTCTCCTGGGGCACACACCCCACATGCTCAGTGCTGACCACGATCCCAACTTTACCCCCTGGGGATCCTCAGCCTCCTCCTGTATGGGCCCGAAGGAGAGGAGGGGATCCTGATCCCAATGCTTCGGTCAGAGAGAATGGTTCAGGCAAGCAGTTAGGGGTGAATGCCGAGTGAGCCAGCCCAAGAGATGCCCCAGCTGTCAGGTGAAGAAACAAAGTAAAAAAAAGGAAAAAGAAAGAATATGATTAAGGAGAGGATCAGCACCGAATTTAGATTAGCCCATACTAAGTACGACCTTAAGGGCTTCTACTCATATATAAATGGGAAAAGGGGCAACATTAGAGTCATTGGCCCACTTATTAAAAATGATGTGACCTATAGCGCACCTGAGGATATGGCCAGAGTATGTAATTAGTACTTTTGTTCTGTGTATAACACTACCAGTAAAGGAGTTCCTATTCCATCCCCGGAGAGGTGGATAACAATATTAGAGAATTTTGTAAATGTGATACGGTGTATGAGAAATTACTGGCACTGACTGGAAATAAATCTTCAGGTCCCAATGGTCTTCGCCCTAGGCTGTTGGGGGAGTTGGCTAGTGAATTGGCACCAATAATTACTGACATCGGTAATAAATCACTCACAGAAGCCTCTATTCCTACTGACTGGCGAAAAGTGGTAGTGGTACCCATTCACAAGAAAGGTAGTAAAGCCAGTTCAAGCAATTACAGACCGATTAGTCTGATGTCAGTCATGGGGAAGATAATTGAGAGTATTATTAGGGATGACTTGAGTAAATTTCTAGTGGCTGAGGCTTTGACTGATAGTACGCAACATGGCTTCTCCAAAAATGGGTCATGTACCACTAACTTAATACGTTTTTATGATTTTGTTAGCTAGAACTTGGACCAGGGAATGGAGATGGATGTGATATTTTTGGACTTCAGAAAGGCGTTCAACACCTTGCCACGCAATGGCTTGGTGTCAAAACTCCTAAAACTTGGAGTGGGTGCGTCTCTGGTGAGATGGATACAAAACTGGCTCACTGACAGGAGGCAGATGGTGAGGATAGAAACATAGAAACACAGATTTTGACGGCAGATAAGGACCGCTTGGCCCACCCAATCTACCCATTTCCCTACCTAATGGATAAGCTGCAGATCCTAGTTAACCAGCAGCCTACTTCTTCCTACCCCCAACCCCCTAGAATTGCCTTATGACTGTCCCATGCATGCTTGAATTCCACCGATGTTTTTGACTCCACAACCTTCCTCCGAAGGCCATTCCATGCATCCACAACCCTCTGTGAAAAAATACTTCTAAATTACCTCTGAGCTGCCCCCTTCTATCTTCAAATTGTGCCCCCTTGTTCTTGCACACCTCTTTTTTTGAAAGATGCTACCCTCTTGGACTTTGTTGATTCCCTTGAGGCACTTGAAAGTTTCTATCATGTCCTCCCTCTCCCTCCTTTCCTCGAGGCTATACATATTCAGCTCCTTAAGTCTCTCTTCATATGTCTTCCGGTGCAGATTTTTGATTCCTGAGGGCAGGGTGACTAGTGGGGTGCCTCAGGGCTCAGTGCTGGGTCCATTACTGTTGAGTATATTTATTCATGACCTGCAATTAATTGGTGGCAATAAACTTATCAAATTTGTGATCACACTAAGCTAGGAGGTCTGGTTGATACTAGCTTTAACAGGAACATTATAACCAGAGATCTGGATAATATTGTTATGTGGGTCAATGCAAATCAGATGCAGTTCAACACGAAGAAATGTGCTGTCATGCACTTTGGTAGGAATAACATTTTGCAGGACTATTTCATACATGGGACAAAAGTCACAGTTGTCGACACAGAGAGGGATTTAGGTGTGTTTGTGAGCAACAATCTTAAGAATAGCTATCAGTGCAGGCAGGTAGCCAACAAGACCAGTCATTTAATTAATTGTGTCAGATCTTTCTTTTCAAAATCTGATTCAGTTTTACTGCCTCTGTATAAAACATATATTAGGCTTCACATAGATTATTGTTCTCAGCTTTGGAGTCCTCACCTTAGGAAGGACATTGATTTGGTTGAGAAAACACAGCGGAGATTCACTAAATCAATCTGTCATAAAGCTAAATCATATGTGTACAGGCTAGAGGACTTGGGCTTACGGTCTCTGACTTTAAGAAAAGCAAGCGGGGACAAGTTTCATTTGTTTAAGTTATTGGATGATTCTGATTTAATGAATGATCTAAGTTTCAGGTTCAAGGACTGAAAGCATGATTTGAGGGGGTAGAAATGCCAGCTTACTGACGAAAGCCCTAGAACGGATCTTAGGAAATATGCTTTTATTCCCAGGACAATCAGACTTTGGAATCAACTGCCAGGTGAAATAGTGTATGCACCAAATTTGTCAATCTTCAAGTTAAGGTTGGATACTTTCATACAGGAAGATAACCTTGGTAGTTACCATCATTGAGCAGTGGTAAAAGCAATTATAGGCCAGGTCTACTACTGTCCTAAATTATAGTATTACTTTTACAACCCCTAAATTCACTACCTGTTCAAAAAAGCCAATTTCAGTGAAAAACCAGTGATGGTGTCATAACCTGAACTCACATTCTAGTCCTCCCTGTTAGCAAGCTTATTGGAACTGTTTCTCCAAAGTTTAAAGATCATGTGCAATGGTTTTCACAAGTAAAACAGGCAGCATCATTCAATATACATTGCTATAAGAACTGTGTACGTTTCAGGTTTTGTAACACAGTTGACAACATTTTTAGTTTTTGGTTTTGTGCCTTTTTGGTGTGGTCCATTTCTCCAGGGTTTGCACAACCAGACAGACAAGAAACAGGAAAAGGAGAGAATAGAACAGATCATTGTGTTTAACTCTTTCTGCACAAAAGATGGGACAGGGCCTTATTCCACCCTGTCACACTGATGAGCACAGTGCTGCATCACACTCAAGTAGCATCAAGGTACTAAATCCCAGTGAATACAGCTTTGCCTTTCTAGAGTCTTTAGTGCTTGGAAGTAAAACAAAAACACAATAAAGATCGCAAACAAAAGTTTGAATGATTTTTGACAATCAGCTACAAAATGAAAACAGAATTCAGCTATCATTTCCCAATGATTTATTAACATAGTCCCTGATATTCAAAAGATTAGCAGCAAAATAACATGATTAGCACCACACTAATTGTGAACAGAGCAGCCAAAAGAATGTTTGTATGAGGGCTGCTACATTTGGAACATCCATTAGTCAGCATGCGAGTACTAGTTGGCGCTTAGCACCTATGCAAATGAATACCAGGGCACTGCATAGTGGTACACTTTGCCACATTAAAAATCTTTTCAGCAGCACTGGCAGGCTGGCAGAACCATGCTAGCTAACATTGTTGAAAACCATTTTTATATGCATACTGGTGCTAGGTAACCCCCACACCCACCCATATGATATTGTTGAGTAAATGCTTACATAAGTATAACCTACTGTCACCAGACCAACATGGTTTCCGGAAAAGTCATAGCACTTCTACAGTGCTCATCAAATTCTCCAATTATGTTAAAATAGCCTTGGATAGGGGAATGTTAACTGGATTGTCCTTTGTCAACTTCTCTAAGGCTTTTGCACTTGTAGATCATTAGCTATTATACTCAAAATTCCTTGCTCTAGGCCTATATCCCCATGTGGTAACCTGGTTTGAGAATTACATGTGCAATAGGCATCACATTGTAAAGCTCAATCGATCTCTATCAGATGTGGCTTCTCGAAGGGCTGGTATTCTGCAGCAATCAACTGGGTCTGCTGCTTTTCTGTATCTTCATCATTAATCTTCCTCGTGTCAGTCTCCTTCTCTTCCTTACTGTATGTGGATGACGTTGCACTTTTAGTTTTAACAATGTAACCAACATAAACTCTCAGTTAAACTGTGATTTTTCATAATGTTCAGACCTGGCTCATGAATAACAAATTGGTCCTTAATGTTACAAAGACACAGCGAGTGTTATTTGGCTCCATCTCCAAACTCAGATCTTTTATTAAGACCTTGTAACCTGTCTTGATGGTTCCTTGCTTGCTTCTGTTGACTTCTTTGAATATCTTGGTACCATCCACAATCCCTCACAGGAGTTCTGCCTTCACATTTCCTCTACCTGCAAATCTGTAAATACTAAGCTAGGACTAGCTTACTGAGTTAGCCACACACTCACCCTGAAGGCCTGACTTGCCATTACAAGAGGTATTCTCCAGTCTAGTCAACACTATGATCTCATATATTTCATTAACTACTCTACAAGTGTCATGTGAAATACCGATAGGACAGTGCACACAATAACATATGTTGCTTTGCACTGTTTTCAAATCACCTCACCTCTCACTGTGATCTGTATTCAGCACTGGGGGGGGGACTAGATCCATCTGCTGGGCATTCATATGTACTTGGTTGTTTAACTGACAAGCTTTTCCAATCTACTCCCCCTGTTTCCACTGCTGCACTACTCTATACCATGATCAGTCTTATTCCCTTAGCTCTACTGACAAGTTCCTGTTTTATGTACCAAAGTTCACAACAAAGATGGTTGAACAGACCATCTCCTTTGCATCAAAGTTTTGGAATACCCATCCTGTGTCTGTTTAAAACTACTCTTCTAATCCTCTTTTCAGAGGTGCCTTGGGAAAGTATTTACAGGCCTTCTCTGTCTGCACCTGTAATGGACTACCCAAGTCATACCTCTCAGCTGTCCCTGATTTTGCCTCAAAATTTACCTCTGTCCCTCCTAACATTTGTGTTTCCATGACTGAACAAGTAGGGACTGTAAGCACAAAATAATGTCAAACATTAGAGTTGCAGGCTTGTTCTTCTTTCAGAAAACATATTATGCACTAAGCCCCTTATTCTAGCAATTTCCCTGAGTGGATGCAACCAATTTTTAAGATATGTCCCTCATTTTGGTCCTTTGTCCCTGGTTTTTTAAAACCTTGTATCTGATTTATGAGGCAGGAGGTTGAGAGGTATGACCTGACTGCTATTAGTGGTGTAACTGCTGTCCTTATCATGATTAGCAATCTTGTGTTTTTAGTTTGACGATGTACTATTCTCATTGTAACTGGGGCTGCCATTCTTACCAAACTGTACTGTATTCGAAACTCTGTTCTAACTGTAATGATGTTTACTTGCACTCTCCCAGGTCATACCTGAAAATAGGCATTTTATGTCTGATATACCTATCTGGTTAACAAAAACTCAAAAACAATCAATGCATTAATAAATACATAAATACATGAAATATCCCCTTGTAGTCTAGTATACCCCCATCTCAACTGATAGAAACATAAAAATTGTCAGCAGATAAGGACCGCTAAGCCCATCCAGTCTGCCCATCAGCCTATCCTTGTTTGTGGCCTTTAACCCTACTTGGTCAACTGCTCTCTTCCTGCCTTCCTACCCTAAGGATACCTTTATGCCTGTCCCATGCACCTTTGAACCCTCCCACTGTGTTTGCTCCCACCACCTCCTGTGGCAGACTGTTCCATCTGTCCACCACCCTTTCCATGAAGAAAAACTTCCTCACATTCCCCCTTACCCTGCCCCCTTCCAATCTCGTATCATGGCCCCCTGTTACACAGAAACATAGAAACACAGACTTTGATGGCAGATAAGGACCACTTGGCCCACCCAGTCTGCCCATTTCCCTACCTACAGGACAAGCTGCAGATCCTAGTTAACCAACAGTCTATTTCTTCTTACCCCACAAGAATTGCCTTATGTCTGTCCCATGTATTCTTGAATTCTCCTACAGTTTTAGACCCCACAACCTCCTCAGGAAGGCTGTTCCATGCGTCCACCACCCTCTCTGTGAAAAAATACTTCCTCACATTGCCTTTGAACCCCCCAATCTTTAAATTGTGTCCCCTTGTTCTTGCACATCTCTTTTTCTGAAAGATGCTACCCTCTTGGACTTTGCTGATTCACCGAGGTACTTAAATGTTTCTATCATGTCCCCCTTCTCCCTTCTTTCCTCAAGGGTATACATATTAAGCTCCTTTAGTCTCTCCTCGTATGACTTCTCTTGCAGATCCTGCACCATTTTAGTTGCCCTCCTCTGGACTGCCCCAATCCTATCTATGCCCTTGCGGAGATGGGGTCTCCAGAACTGGACACAGTACTCCAGATGGGGTCTCACCAACTGTCTGTACAGAGGGATAACAACTTCCTGTTTTCTGCTGGTGATGCCTCTCCCTATACATTCCAGTATACCCCCAGCCCTCCCTACTGCCTTCTCACATTGCTTGCTAACCTTAAGGTCATCTGATATGAGTACCCTGGTCCCTTTCCATTTTGTTACTACCCCCATTGTGTAATCTCCCCTGGGTTTTGTTTCCCAGGTGCATTATTTTGCACTTCTTTGCATTGAATCCAAGCTACCATACTTCTGACCATTCCTCCAACCTTGTCAAGTCCCTTCTCATCCTTTCCATGCCTTCTTGTGTATCAACCCTGTTGCAGATCTTTGTGTCATCTGCAAAGAGGCATACTTTTCCTTCCAGTCCCTCTGCAATGTCACTTATAAAGACATTAAAAAGGACTGGACCCAGTACTGAACCCTGTGGTACCCCACTAGTAACCCCTCTTTCTTCAGAGTGGACTGCATTTACAATTACCTTCTGTGTCCTGTTGTCCAGCCAATGTTTTACCCAGGCTACTACCCTGGGACTCACTCCCAGGCTGGTTAATTTGACAATTAATCTTTTGTGTGGGACTGTGTCAAATGCCTTGCTAAAGTCTAGGTAGGCCATGTCCACAGCCCTTCCCTGGTCTACTACTTTGGTCACCCAGTCAAAGAAATCAATCAGATTCATCTGACATGACCTTCCTGCTGTGAACCCATGCTGCCTTGGGTCCTCTGCCCCACTGGCCTCTAGGTACTCAACAATTCTTTCCTTCAGAAGTGATTCCATCACTTTCCCTAGCACAGAGGTCAAATTGACAGCTCTGTAGTTTCCTGCCTCTGTCTTGGTCCCACTTTTGTGAAGGAATCACATCCGCCTTCTCCAGTCCTCAGGTACCACACCATCCTTCCATGATTTATTAAAAAGGGTAGTCAGTGGTTTCACTAGTTCTCCCCTTAATTCTTTTAGAATTCTGGGGTGAATTCCATCAGGCCCCATTGCTTTGTCCACCTTCAGTTTTAGGAGTTCTTTCAGAACTCTTTCTTCTGTGAAAGGACTGGGATCAATCCCCTATCAAGAGTGCTTCTGTTAATTGGATTAGGCACCTCCCCCTCCTCCTCTTTTGTGAATATTGAGCAAAAATATTCATTCAGTATCCCTGCTTTTTCACTGTCACTCTCTGCCCACCCAACGTCCATTCTATTCAGCCTCACCATCCCTCCCTTTGTCTTTCTACACTCCCTGATATACCTATAAAAAGTTTTATCCCGCTTCTTAACTAAGTTGGCTATCTTTTCCTCAGTTTGGGCCTTTGCTATTCTGACTTCCCTCCCTGCTTTCTTGTGCCTTAGCTAGTATAGCTCTCTCTCCTGCTCCTTCTGTGTTTCCTTATACTTCCTGAATGCTATCTTTTTCTCCCTGACTTTCCCAGCCACCTCTTTTGAGAACTACAGTGGCTTTTTCTTTCATTTTGATTTGTTTATTTGCTTCAAACAAAGGCTTGTTGCCTCTGTGATGGCAGTTTTGATGTTTCCCCATTGTTGCTCCCCCCCTCCTTCTAGCCTATTTGCTAGTGCTTTTCTAAGGCACTCTCCCATCTTGTCAAAGTCAGCCCTCCTGAAGTCCAGTACCCTCACTTTTGTATGGCTCGACTCTGTAGCTGAGTTTATCATGAACCACGCTGTTTGATGGTCACTTGTTCCCAGATGGCAACCCACTTCTAGATCTGAGATCCTCTCACTGTCTCCATTTGAGAATATGAGGTTTAAGATTGCTCCCTCACGAGTGGGTTCCAAAACTAGCTGTCTGAAGCATGCCACCTGTAGGGCATCAAGAATGGCCCTGCTGTTGGATGTGGCTGCAGCAAATGTGCTCCAGTTAACATCTGGCATATTCAGGTCTCCCATCAACAGTATCTCCCCTTTCTCTGCCATCCTAAGAATGCCTTCTATCATATCCTTGTCCATTCCCTCCCTCTGACATGGGGGCCTGTATACAACCCCTGTGCAGACTGTGGTGCCATTTCCAGTCTCTAAGGTGACCCACAGTGCCTCCTTTCCTCCCCATTTACTCTTTTGTGCAGTTGCTTTTATCCCTTCTTTACATAGAAAGTTACTCCTCCCCCTCTTCTCCCTGTCTTTCCTGTAGGTTATGTACCCTGGTATGTTAACATCCCAGTCATGGTTCTCTGTGTACCATATTTCTGTGACTGCTATAATATCCAGGCATCCCTCTTCCATCAAGGTCACCAGTTCAGGGAGCTTGTTGCCCAGACTATGGGCATTGGTACTCATTACCATCCATTTCCTGATGGCCTTACTCCATTTTGCCCCATCCCTATCCTTATTGCCTTTGTCATTTTCTCCATTTACCCCACTCTTCTCCCTATCAACATCTCTATCTTGGTGTTTACCTCACTTACTACCCTGATTTTTTTTGGGGGGGGGCTAGGATTTCCCTGTTCCTTTCCAGTGCCTGCCCCTTGGCTAGTTTAAATGCTTGCCAATGAAGCATTTAAACCTATCACCTAGGAGCCTGGTTCTGCTCTTGGACAGATGCAGCCCATCATCCCAGTATAGGCCTGCATCACTCCAGGTGGACCCCCAGTCCCCAATGAAGCCAAATCCCTGAGCTCTGCACCAGTTTTTCAACCACTGATTGAATCCCATGGTGTGGAGCACCCTAGCCTCACCTACGCCATAGACAGGCAGCACCTCCGAGAAGGTTACCATGCATGCTACTTGTCTAAGGCATTTCCCCAACTCCACAAACTCTTCCTGCACTGCTCTGATCCCTTTTGTCCCTAGGTGGACAATGACATCCAGCTCCCTCCACTGTGCAGCTGCTCTGGTGATCCTGAGTATTCGCTCCCTGTCCCTCCAAGCCATGGCGCCAGGCAGACACCTTACCTCCCTCTCCCCTTCCTCTCCCAGTTCTACCTTCCTAACAATGGAGTCCCCCACCAGAAGTTGTTTCCTTCCCCTGTGGGGTCCCATGCCACCCTCCTGTGGGTCTCCCTTGTGGAGGTTCCCAGCATCCTCCTTGGTCTCCACTACAGGTGACTCCATAGAGGAACCGCCCTTTGCCAGAATGGCATAGGAATTGTGGAGAGGTACAACTGGAGGGATGCGCCTCTGTTCCACCGCCCTCACCCACCTTGAGCCCACTGTGGTCCAACCGCTCCTCTTTCTTGGCAACCTCTGAGGCAACAGCAGTGGCCCTGGTGGTTCCTGGATGGAAGAGGAGGTCCCACAAATCCTGGCCAACTCAGCCTGGAGATGAGCAACCTCCTCCCTCAGCCCAGAGAGGTGCCTGCAGATGGGACAACACCACATCCTCCAGAATGTCTCCCGGAAGACTGCTGCTTCACAGCCACTTTACTGCACCACTCCCATCATGTCTTACTTCTGGCCCCTTCACTGTTGTTTAGAATCCTTACTCTTTCCTGTTTTTTTTTTCTTCTCTCTCCAATTACTTACTGCCTCTGTGCCCTTTAAGCTCCTGATCATCCTGTTCTGAGACAAGAAGATCCTATATTTCTCAGTAGACCCCTTACTTACTGAGAGGCAGACCTCCAGCAGCTGAGGGGGGGCGGGAGAGCAACTCTTGCCCTTCTAGGATGGTGAGTCGTTGGAGGCTCTGTGATCACTCACTTCCTGCTCCCAAACAGGAAGTTCCTGTTGTCAGTCAAATCCTGTGCCTATAAAAGTAAAACTAGCTTTGGGTGGGAGGGAAGGAGGGCAATATAGTCCTAGTAGAGAAGTTCAGTCACACAGCACTCCTTGTGTTCTCTGTCAAGCCTCTGGCAGAATCTGTCTAGGGTAGTGTTTAAATCTAGCTTCTTTCTAGCTAAGCCACTCCCCCTACTTAATAGATCTTTCTACATGTAATTAAATTGCACAGATAACAATAGCCTTCAGCCATCTGAGATTTACACCTAGATAACTGCTCAGTTCCTGCACTTCTCCTATACTGAAAGATGTCACCCCCTCTGCACCTTGTTTATGCCCTTAAGTTACTTGAAGGTCTCTATCATGTCTCCCTGCTCTCTCCTTTCTCCAGTGAGTACATATTGAGATCCTTCAATCTCTCCTCATATGTTTTCCGGTGCAAGCCATCTACCATCTTTGTCACCTTTCTCTGGACTGCCTCCACCTTGTCTATGTCTTTTTGAAGATGTGACCTCCAGAACTGCACACAGTATTCCAGGTGAGGCCTCACCAGTGTTTTATATGGTGGAATCACCACCTCCCTCCTTCAACTAGTAATACCTCTGCCTATGCACCCAAGCATGCCACTGGACTTTGCTGCAGCCTTTGTACTTTGCTTAGACACCTTTAGGTTGTCAGAAATGATAATCCCCGGATCCCTTTCTTCCTTGGTGACTGTCAGCAATCCCCCCATCATGTAGCCCTCCCCCGAGTTCCCGCATCCCAGGTGCATTATTTTGCACTTGCTGGAATTGTACCCCAGTTGCCACACCTTGGACCAGTTTTCCAATTTCCTTAGGTCCTGCCACATTTTCTCCACCCCTTCTGGAGTATTTACCCTGTTGCAGATTTTGGTGTCATCTGCAAATAGGCAGACCTTTCCCTCCAGCCCTTCTGCTATGTCACTGATGTAGACATTAAACAGTACTGGTCCAAGGACTGACGCCTGCAGCACCCCACTTGTAGCCCCCTTCCCGGACTGGATCCCATTTACCACCACCCTCTGCCTCCTGTAAGCCAGTTTCTAACCCAGTTTACCACTTTGTAACCCATGCCCAGAGAACCCATCTTGTTTACCAGCCTTTTATGTGGGACGGTTTTGAAGGCCTTGCTGAAGTCGAGGTAGGCCATGTCCACCACTCCCCCCGATTCACTTCCTTTGTAACCCAGTCAAAAAAATCAGTTAGATTCATTTGACACAACCTCCCTGGCATGAATCCATGCTGCCTTGGGTCTTGGGCACTGCTGGATTCCAAGTGCCCCACTATTCTTTCTTTAAGCAGTGCCTCCATGCTTTTACCCACTGCTGATGTGAGGCTGGCCAGACTATAGTCTCCCACCTCCTCCCTGCTGCCACATTTGTGAAGATAGACTACATGTGCCCTCATCCAGTCCTCAGGAACCACCCCTGTGTTGAGTGACACTGTGAACAGTGTTGCCAGTGGCTCTGCTAGCTCCCTCCATAGCTCCTTTAATATTCTCAGGTGTATGCCATCTGGTCCCATTGCTTTGTCCACCTTTAGTTTTGTGAGTTCCTCCAGGACTCTCTCCTCTGTAAATGAACTGGTGTTGAAACCCCCTTCATATCTGTTTCTCAGCTGTGGTCCCTGTCCTTCCCCTTCTTCAGTGAATACTGAGCAAAAGTATTTATTCAGTATTTCTACCTTTTCTAGGCCTCCCACCTTACAGTTCCCCTCCTCCCCTCTGAGCCTTACAATGCCTCCCCTGGCTTTCCTTCTTTCGCTGATGTACCTAAAGAATGTCTAGTCCCCTTATCTTTACTGTCTGCGTTAATGTTTCCTCTGGTCTCGTCTTTGCACTCCTAACAGCCTTCCCTGCCATCTTTAGACACTTTAGATACAGCTCCCTGTCTTCTTCCTTTTGAGTTTCTTTATATTTCCTGAATACCACCCTTTTGGCCCTTAACTTTTCTGCCATAACCTTTGAGAACCAAAGTGGTTTCCTCCTCTCTTGTCCTTGTTTATCACCCTCATGCATTGGTTTGTTACCTCCCCTATGGCTCATACTAAGGTATATAGAAAGCAAGAGAGCCTATTGGATGATAGATGATCACAAGCTAATCATTTTACATGCTTACACTGGGCCTCAACCCCACCCTTCCATTCTCCTTGCCAATGCTTCTTTGATATACCTCCCCATCTTATCAAAGTCTGCCCTCCTGAAATTCAAGACCCTTACCTTTGTGTGACTGGACTGTGCCTCTATCTCCAATCTAAACCACACTATGTGGTGGTCACGGGATCCCAATTGACCTTCTATATTGACTTCTGCGATTTTGTCACTGCTTGTCAGTATTAGGTCCAGAACTGCCCTGTTTCTGGTAGGATCAAGCACTAGCTGCTTGAGGCCTGCCTCCTGTAGGGAATCCAACATGTCTCTGCTCCTGGATGAGGAAGCAGCTGGGACGGTCCAATCTATGTCTAACAAATTTAAATCCCCCAGCAGCAGTACTTCCCCTTTTGCTGCCATCTTGTGTATTTCTCCAACTATTTCTCTATCCATCTTCTCCCCCTGCCCTGGAGGCCTGTAGATCGCCCCTGTGTGAACTGCTGTGCACTTGCTCGACTCAAGGTTGATGCCCACCTGAGTTTGTTGAATAAAAGAAATACCTCCCTGGAAGTCTTGTGGGATCCCCTTCCCTCACATGATCCCCATCTGATTTTATTGAATAAAATAAATACCTCCTGGTAGTCTAGTGGCCCCCTTCCTGGTGTGCAGTCTTCCATGCAAATGTGTCCATGAGATGGTGGCTGACATTTACACTCTTCCTCCTCATCATCATCACCACTTTATTTTTCCATACAGCACCCTTCCAGAGCTCAGGTTGCCCTTACAATCCAATCATCATTAGCACATAAACATGGACACAAGTTCACAACGACATACACCATCAAAATACTATTAAAATGTAAACCCAATAAGGAAACAATTTAAAAGACAAGGGACAGTAGTGCTTAGTACTGGGGCAAAAATTACCCCTTTCCTAGCAACAGCTAGCTAATAATAAAAGGCCTTTCCTTTTATAGACCAGACAAGGCCTGATTAAAAAGGTGGGTTTTAAAAGATGTTTTAAAACCTTCTACAGTCAGGCTATCTCATATCCGATGGGGTAGAGAATTCCACAGGGTTAGAGCCATGAAAGCAAATGCTCTTCCTCCAAATGTCTTCAAATGGACCCTGGGATTCTCTAGCAATCCCCCGGAGGATTGGAGTGCGTAGGAGGGACAGTACAGAGTCAGAGGTCTTTCAGGTACTGTGGTTTACGATTGTGTAGGGCTTTAAAGATCAACAGTGTGACCTTGAAGGTTATCCGCCACTGTACTGGCAGCCAGTGCAGTTCACGCAGCACAGGTGTTATATGGCTGGATCTAGGGTCACCAGTCAACAACCTGGCCATCACATTCTGCACTACCTGCAAGCAGCAGATATTAACCCCCAATAGCCCTAGGTAGAGGGCATTACAGTAATCAAGACGAGTGGTGACAAAGGTGTGGACCAAGGTAGGAAGATCTTCAGTCGGAACCAGGTGTTTCACCCTGGCTAAATTCCTAAAATGGTAAAAGGAGGATTTGACTACGGCCGACACCTGAGCCTTCAGGGTCAAGCCCTCATCAATAATCACACCAAGATTACTCACCTGGTCTGAGATAGTTAGTGGCATCCCACCCAGCTCTAGACCAGAGGGCTGTCCTGCCAACGTCCCGGCTGACCTACGATCTGGGTCCACAACCAACACCTCTGTTTTTTCCAGGTTTAGCCTCAGCCAACTGGTACTCATCCAGTCCTTAATCTCAGTCAGACAGCTGTTAAACACTGATACAGTAATGTCCTCCTGGTCGGGCACAAAAGACATGTACAGCTGAGACTCATCTGTACAGCAATGAAAACTCAGACCATATGGTCTTATAATTTCCCCCAATGGTAGCATGTACACTGCGAACAACATGGGAGACAACACCGAGCCATGTGGCACACCACAGGGTAACCCATAGGGGGCCAAGGAATAAATCCCCGACACCACCCTTTGAACTCTACCCTCGAGGAATGATTGAAACCAACTGAGGACTGCCCTCCCCAGTCCACAGAAGAACCGCAGGTGCTCGAGAAGTACCCCATGTTCCACAGTGCCAAACACTGCCAAGAGATAAAGCAGAACCAAGATGGTTCAGGATCTCCGATCTCTGACCATCAGGAGATCATTTAGTACCCTTACCAGGGCTGTCTCAGTGATGTGTCTTTTTCTGAAACCTGACTGGAGAGGGTCATAGATATCATGGCTTGTTAAATGGTCCTCCAGCTGCAGAGTGACCACCTTCTCAATAACTTTACCCGTAAAAGGTAAGCTAGAGACTGGTCTGTAGTTTGCCGGGGAGTCAGGGTCTAAGGAGGGTTTTTTCAAGGCAGGCCAATCAACCACCTCTTTTAAGGGGTCTGAAAAGATCTCTCTCTCTCTCTTCAAAGAATTCCTAACTATCCTAGTCAGGACTGGGCCAATGACCTCAACACACCCCTACAAGAAGGTGAGTTGGGCCTGGATCCAGACTGCAGCAAGTTAGCTGCAAAGTCTGGATGATCCTCACAATATCAGTGACTGCCAGTACGCTGAAGATAGACCAGGTCACCCAGGTGACTGTACCACTTGGTTGATCAGAGTAAGGCCCAATGGGAAGCTGCTGGATGATCTCACTCCTGATAGAAGCCACCTTATCAGCAAAAAACTGCACAAACTCATCATTCTTTCCTTGTGACAAAGCAGATTGCAGACAGACTGAATAGCACAGTCTGTCTACAGTGCGGAAGAGCTGAGCTGGCCTGTTTTTAGCTGCAGCAATCTCCTTGGACAGGAACTCTGCCTTCTTATTGGTGATTGTTGATTGGTAGATTTTATAATGATCTAGCAATCTAAGCCTGTCCTCCTCCAGGTGAGTGTTCTGCCAGTATCTCTCCAACCCCCTTATGGACCCGTCATACCATGGGGCCCCAGGGCGAAGGGTCTGACCTCTGTAGCTGTCCCCCATCTGCCACATAAAAGTACTATAAAACAATAAGTCCTACAAAAGACACAGTGTGCACCTACATGAACTTAGTTTTGTTTTCAAGTATGGTACAATAGTGTTTCATCTTCTACTTTTGTACTTGAGACATTATTCTAACCAAACTTGGGGAATGTCTTAGTTACCATCCCCCTCATGACCACATAGGTGGGTGCATGTAAATCCACACCAAAATGTGCTTGCAGGGGGGCCACCATGTCTGAAATTTTTAATTGTAAATGCCACCCCAATACAGAGAAGCTTGGTGGCCCCTGAAAACACATTTTGGGGTGGATTTACAGGTCTGTACATGTGCAAATTATGCCTTTTGTAGAACTAGGTGTTTTTTTGGTATTTAAGGGTGGCAGACAGTAGCTGGCCACAGAAATGAGAGAAGTGTAGGAGTTGGCCACTTTCTTGAGTCTGCAGTGGGGGGGCAAATTAGTATGGAGGACTGCCATCAGGGGGCCCAGTAGACTGCCAGGGAGGTATTTCTTCAACAAAATCAGACAGGCATCAGGTGAGGGAGGGGGTCCATTAGACTTCCAGGGAGGTATATTTTATCAACAAGATCAGATGAGCTTCGGGTGAGGGAGATGGTACTAAGTGGTATTTTTTTCATAGGTGTTGGAACCATAGTGTTAAGAGAGTGTAAGCCCGTACCCCACGTTATTTTACAGTTGTGTTCTTTAAACCTTTGAAGCATTTCCTGCCTTTTCAAAATTCATCTCACCCCCGCCTTTTGCTGTGTACCAACACACTTGTTTGACAAACATGGAAATAAAGATGCCAGGTGGCAGTACTACATGCAATCCATGGAGTAAAAGCTTGGGCCTCACAAGTTAATGAGGACACAATGGGATGCAAATAACCTCTTAGAGCCTTATATGGGAAAAATGAAAATTACGTACCTACCGTAATTCTTGATTTTCTCTTGTATCTTCACCATTCATTACTGCTTGGGTTAAGCTGGAGGCGTGCACCCGCTATGGGAGGTTTTTTTTTTTTTGGAGTTGGCTCCAACGGAGCCACCCTCGAGGATGACGTATCACACATACACGAGGGCGGCCACTAGGTGCCGAGACTCCTCCTCCATCTCAGTTCTGTTAGCCAGAGAGGCGAAAATAAAGTGTAAGAAAAAAGAAAGTGAAGCAAGAGAGCCGAGGGATAGAAAAAGGAAAGGAAATAAACTGAAAAAGGAATAAGCCAATGGAGAATAGACAGAGGAGAGAGAATTCCTACTCTAAGGGACCGTAGGGCCTCCTTTCCGGGGCAGCTCTAGGGGAGGAACAGAGAGAGGGAGAGGAAGTAGAAGAAGAAGAAAGAAAGAAAGAAAGAGGCATGTTGAGAAGGAGAACAGTGCCCATCAAGCATTGTTGGTTGAGAGGCTTATAGGCTCAAAACTAATAAGGGAGCAAGAATCCCAGTTGCTAGGACTGAGGAGAGGTTCCACTGAACCTCCTGAACAGACCCAAGAGAGGGCAGACTCTCTGAACTCTGAACATGCCAAGTCCCTTCATCCTAGTTGAGGGCTCCTAGACTGTCCGAGCAGAACCTGTTCCGGAAGGGCGCCCATCCAGGAAGAGGACTAAGTTCCTTAGCACCTTGTTAAGTGCTACCACAGAAGAGTATGGGAAAGACTATGCCTTCTCGAAGGCAGTTTGTAAGAAAAATAGGAACTCAATCAGACTTGCTAGGACAAGGCAGACAGAGGCTTGAAGCTGACAAGTTCAGTCAGCAGCTGGAAAAGCTTGAAAATAATGCCTGCCAGAAGTTCCAAACTTTGAGGAGGCCAAGACAGGCATGGCCACCGGCTGTGAAACCACATGACCTGAAGAAGGTAAGGAATCGCACCATAGGGCAGTCAGAAAGAGTTCCCTCAGAATTAAAGAAATTTGCAACCGTACTCGCTCCTCCCTACCTTGAGGAAAAAGAATCCATTCACAAGAATGGGAAAAAACAGATTTTTTTTTGGCATAAAGGCCAAGGGGAGAGGAGAGCGAGACGGAGGGGAGGCACACAGAAGGAGGCCACTGAGGGGAAGGCGGGTGGGTATCAGTAATGAATGGTGAAGATACAAGAGAAGATCAAGAATTATGGTAGGTACGTAATTTTCATATCTTCCCTTGTCAATCTTCACCATTCATTACTGCTTGGGGTAATACCAAGCCCCTCCCCTTGAAAAAAGGGGGGAGAACCCTGAGGGAACAAGACTCCCAGCCTCCTGTTGGTGAGGAACAGAAGGGGAAGACCCTGGCTAATACAGAGAGAAGCCTAATGGGAGAAGAGCTAGGAGGTGCCCCCCGAGGACGGGGAGACGGAGGAAGCCCCTGCAAAAGTCTCCTAGCTCTGGAGGAAAAAAGACGGGTCCCCCGTAAAGCGGAGCACATCACCCTACGCCGGGCCAGGGGTGACAACCTTGATAGATGGAGCCATACCGTCCGCCTAATGCAGATCGCTGTCCCCGCAAGCCTGGAAGCCACCTCATTGGCGTCATAAGATGCCCTTGTTTGGTGTCTTGCCAGCTCCAGGCCTATAGCGGAGAGAGCAATAGCCTGTCTGGTTTGCTCCATATCAGGCATTGATGCTAGGAGCTGGGAGAGCATCGACCACAGATGCCGATTGTAGGCAGCGTGGTGAGCCTGATGTGATGCAATGCAAGCCACCGCACGAGAAGAAGAGAACACTCTTCACCCCCACCGGTTGAATTGTAGTGAATCCGAATCTGGTGGGCGGTCGTGCGCCAGGTGGCGGCGCCCGGAAGGAGTCTCTAGGTACACCAAACCCGAGGACGGGTTGGGAAGGGTACCCAGGAATTCTGAGGGGGCACAATACCTTCGACGACAGTCTGCCGGGGCTGGAGAAAGGGCGGCTGGCGACTGCCAGGAACGGATAGATGCCTCCTGGAAGAGGATAGGCCAGGAAAGTACCACCAGGTGCTGGGCACTGAATTCTCCAAGGAATTCACGCGTCTCCCGTTCAGTATTGTCTCGCCTAACGTAAGAGATTCGAAGATCCCTCACCATCCTCGAGAGGAATCGCTGATATTCAGTGAAATCAGCATCGGAAGAAAGATGAGCAAGGGGTTCCTCTCCCTCAGAGGAGGAAGACGAGGATGATGGAGAGCTCGAATGTCCAGAAGATTCCTGCGGTGGTGGGAGAGTCGAAAGACCCGCTCATGCATGTATCTAACGTATGAGGGGAAGGCCGCCGCAGAACCTCTGAACTGCTCCCAGGATAACGGACCCGTAGGACCGACATGGCCTGGAAGAGCGGGGTGGATGCAGAGGTACTGGAGAAGGGCACCTGAAGAAGAGGCAACTGACCTTTGCCAGGGCTCTGAAATCCGGGAACGGAGCCGAGCTGGCGGGATCCCGGACAACAAACCAGGCCGCAGGCGAGACCCTGAGGATGCGATGCCTGGAAGATCCCAGGGGAACCTCCCTGTGATGAACCTGGGACTGCATGGATCCAGAAGGCAGTCCACAGCAACGCCATCGGAGAGGAACCCTGGGGCCCAAGAGGGAAGGCGGGGTTGAACTCGGCTCCTAGCCACCCCACAGGTGGCGGCGGAGACCGGGCACCCGTCCCCTGCCCCTCGACCCCTCGACTCGAGAGAGCCCCTCCTCAACTGCAGCTGCCCCCACCCGAGAGGAGGCAACAGCACCGGAGTGCAGCTGTCACAGGCCCCATGGGAGGGGAGCCTCCTCCTCAGTCCCCACCTCATCACCCCCTGGGACCCAGGGCCACCCTAGCCGAGGGCCTCAGGGAGGATGGAGTGGGGACAGTGAAGGTCCCTGTGCCAGCTGCTTACCCTGTGCCACGGGACCCTAACCCCTAAGAGTCAGGGTGCCAGGATGGGTCCACATCTGAGTCATCGGCCTCCGAAGAGGACGAGACCAGCAGAACCTCAATGCTGGCAACCCCAGGGATCCCCGGAGCAACGGCGCCACAAACGGCGCCGGTGCCAGGGACGGCGCCGGACAACCCCAGCCCACTCACGACAGCCAGGCCCGGTCCTGGCTCCCCTGACACACCAGTTAGGCCCACGGCACCGCTCCCAGCATCGGAACCCAACCCGGCACCGCCGAGCGACAGACCGCGGCATCCGACCACGGTGCTATTCGACACCGCGCCCGCAAGTGGCGCCGGATCCGAAACAGCACTGGAGGGCGCATCGAGGGTCCACCGGTGCCAGGCCCAGAAATCGTGGGCCTCGACACTGGGGAGCCAGCACCCGAGGAGGTGACTGCCGAGGTGGTGTCCCCGCCACGCCCCGAAAAAGACCACGACGTTTCCCCAACACTGCGAGAGAAGCCTCTTTGGCAAGAGAAGAGGAGGAGCTTCCTCCGTGATCAGAGTAGGGCCCGGGAGGGGACCCGGGAAGGCCGAGACCTTACCTGGGAATCCCTGAGCGACGCCGCCCCCGGTTGGTGGGGCCTGCCGAGCTTGAACGCTGCCGGACTTCGAGGGACACGGGCGGTACATGGAGAAACAAGGCCGCACGCGCCCATGCGTACGTGGTTGGGTCCCAGGCAACGGAGACAGACATCATGCCGGTCCGAGATGGAAAAATGCCGGCCACAGGAGCACCGACGCATAGGGGCGCGGCCCGCCTTCAACTTACGCCTTGCTCCCGAACCGGACATGATGCAAACTAAACAAGGAAAAAAAGCAATAAAGCACTCGGCGCCGCAGTATAGAAATAAAAAGGAATGGTCTTACCGGTATACGGCGTCGAGTGGATGGTCTGAGAAAAACGAGGAGTCTTGAGTTGTGGAAAAAAATGAGAAACTATACGCTACCGTGCAGCAGGTGCAGCCTTGACACGGGAGAAACAGAACTGAGATGGAGGAGGAGTCTGCAGCACCTAACGGCCGCCCCTTCCGCATAGCGGGCGTCGTCCTCGGCCGGGCGCCGTTAGAGCCGACTCCAAAAAAAAAAAAAAACCTCCCATAGCGGGTGCACGCCCCGCTTAACCCAAGCAGTAATGAATGGTGAAGACTGACAAAGGAAGATGGGGCAATTTGCAAGGGGATTTTCAAATATAGAAAGTTAGAGCACAAGCACTAACAGGTTAGGAATGCCCTTACCATTTTTGCTCCTTTTTTTTTTTCTTTTTCTTTTCTTTCTATAGAGCTGTTGGTTCCCTGCCACTGCCTTTGCCTTTTTCAGGTCATTTTGCTCGGCACCCTAGTTACATCTGTCTTTCCCCCAACAGGCACACCAGCAGGGAACCAAATGGCCACATGAGGTGGGACCCGAGGGTACCAGTGCTGTCATCTGTGGTGGCCGGTGCACATGCGGCATTTCTTTTTTTTCTTCTTCCTCCTGTTTTCCCCAGGCCAAGTCATGTGCAATGATGTGTGCTGATGGCACACACACACACACACGTTACAGGTATCTGCGTCAGGTCCCTTTCCCACGTTGCCTGCCTGTTGCATTGCTCAGCCTCCACTAGACAGTGACAGTGCAGCGAGATGCACTACCCCCCCCCCAGAAGGAGAAGAGCTGCCTGTGACACACTCAATCCTTCTTCCCCCAGCTGGCCCCCAAATGACCCTGGTCCATTCCCGAACCCAGGTAGTTGGCATGGTGGCAGGACTGGGCTGGTCTTAAACTGCTTTTGCTCCTTTACAGCCTTTGGCAAGTACAGGCATATTGTGTGGCAGCAGGAGTTTTTGCTCAGTGCTGAGCATAAACTGTATTGCCTTTATTAGGGCTTTGCTCTGGGAGCTGCATTCAAACATGTTTAGGGCATCCACACTGTGCTCCAAACATGTTTGAATAAGTAAATGTAGGGCTTTGCACTTTTTTGTGTTCATGACAGGGACACTGCAAGATGCAATCTGAGCGCTATGAATATAGTAACCATAGTCTCTTACTTGTGAAATTACTGATTAAACTACTGCATAAAAAAATAACTGAAAGCAGTACAGTGGACTTGACAGAATAAACTCAAGCTCAGTTATTTAAAGCCATCACATCCTACACAAACCACAATTCTGCTTTGGCACATCAAGCAAACATTTATCTAAATGAAAGCCTAGAAGGTCCAAAGATGCCCTTCAATCACTATATCCTTTATGAATTAGAGTTCCATTTGTCAAAATTACAAGCAAGAAGAAGTAAGGTCTCAAAGGGCTGCCTCATTACAAGGCTTGTAAACACTGTCCTTCCAAAGAAACGGTTCAACACCCAACAAATCAAAAAGTGATTGGGAATAGAATTTATTTTGATGATCATCTGTCTTCTGGAGGCCTGCCCGATAGAGTGAACTTTATGGCACTCTCTTCATTCATCATGATATTAACAAGCAAGCACCACAGCTAGGTTTAATCCTTCAAGCCGTAAAACCGTGCTGTTGATTTCATCTCATCAGCTATAGTTTTTTTTTCATTCATAGAGAAGCTGTAAAGTACAAATACAAAGGAAACTGATACTAAGTACCACAAACAAGAGGGCTGGATTAGATTACTGACACTGCCTTTCAATTAAAAACTCCAATTTCTACTGAGCTGCCTCTAATGAATGGCTGCAGATTCAACTGCAAAGTTTGGAGGGATTACTTGTCTTCAAGAAAAACATGTTTCCTTCCACCAAACTGCATAATTCTTTCACAATTTTGAAAATATCCATTTTAAATTGTTATGATTTTTTTTTATTAGTTATGTTTGTTTGATAAAGAATTGAAAAAAAATCTTCCTAATTTACAATTGCATCCAGGAACATATGCAAAATTATGAAGTTGCAGTTGAACAGTCATAATTACAGAAAGAAAATACAATAATATGATATACAATTTATACATATTAAATATACAGGCCAGTACAGTAGCAGTTACACAGAACACTGACACCAAACCCAGTAAAATAACAGAGACATAAAAGGAAAAGTGTCATTACTGGGGTGCAAGCTGATTGGTAATACATTTTTACAGAGAAGGAATAATAATTCAAGAGGTATGCTATCCATAGTTACTTTGAGCAGCTGAGTTTTGACTTTTTGAAATGGAAAATGTGTAATCAATTCCAAAGTATATCAATCTGAATATTAAAAAGTATAGTGCAATTGTGGAAATTTTTGTAAAATGCCTTTTGGCAGCACAACATGTTCTATATTTTTATTAATTCAACATTTTGCAGTATAGAACAATGTGTGCATCTTGAATTTCACATGTGCATGTGAAATCTGCATAAAGGCAAGCTTTTATGCCTTTTTATGTGAAATAGGTTAGGCATTTCTGAGGGGAAAATAAAACAGGATTAATATTTGCTGGTAAGAAGTCAATAAAAACTAAAGAGGGTGTGAGGTGGCATTTGTTCAAGACAGAAAATAACTTTTAGTATAATTAGTAGATTTTAACAGCAATTTATATTGCAAACATGTAGTAAATATTTTACAGAAAAAACATTTTATTTAGTGGCAGAGACACATCTCGTTTTCTCATTGTCTTTTCATCAGCTGAAGCTGCTTTACTAATTTAAGTTTCTTTCCTAATTTTTTTTTTATGTCACACCCTGAAAAGGTGACTTGATGGAGGGTAATGCAGATTAAAGATAAGGACTTCTGCAGCTGGCTTTTGAACTGTAAGCAATGGATTTGGGGAGGGATGTGAGACATATGGTAATTTGATTCACTATACTGTACAGGAAGTTATTTTCTACTTCTTATAGTACATCCCTAAGTAAGTATGTTTAATGAATTTCCAAACCCCAAGACTATCTAAAAAATGAAAATCTATGGACAAAGTAAGAGCATGGGAAGCAATTCATCCTTCTTGGGAATGGCAACACAGAAGCAAGATTAAAGCAACAAGAGCATTAGTCAGGAGCCCAACCCTTATCATATCCACATTCAGGTTGAGAATGTTATTCCTGGTTCCTCTTTTTCACCTTTTTTCTTGTCCTTTATTTTTAATTTTTAGACCTCTGAGGGTTAAGAAATAATTTATTTAGCTTGGTTGCTGTTCTTTTAAAGAAGTTTTTCATGTAAGATGTTAAATTTGTTTTGCTAAATACATTTGTCTTCCCTTCTCCAGTATTATAAGGATAACAGTGAATTATTTCTTTTTTTATAATTACTTTGTTAACAGAAGAAGATAGAATGTGAAGGAATGTGGCAGCACATTATTTAGATCAAATCCAACCCTTATGGTTGAATAACTACCCCCTAAGTAACTTTTGGCTATACAGTAGCAGTTAATCTCCATGAAAATTACACACTTTACTAGAGGCCATTAAATTGTAACTAGAGACCACTTTTCTTTCCATGGTGCAAAGAAGCTTAGAAAAGTGAAATCTTGTTTGAACTCAGACAGTTTTTCCTGCCTAACAAAGTGCATGCTTCGCTCTATTTAAAAATTGTACAATTACCAAGTTTTACCATGTCTGGTGTTTATAGCACAGCCAATCAGAGAGACTGAAAAAAGCAATATGTGTAACATATAGAAACATAAATCCATGGATGCTTTCCTTATATTAACAAGGACATATAACGTCAGGGATTTATTGGATTTTTTTTCCATAAAAGTTTTTACTGAATTGTTCACATTGGATACACATATGTATACATCAAAGTACAAACATTTTGAGGGAAGATGCATGCATTGATCCTCAGTATAGTACGTGCACAAACCAGTTTTCTAATTCTAGAAGTTATTACTACGGAATGACATTGCTTGGGAATGTTTTCTACACAGATTTATTGGATTTTAATAGAAATGCAATATCTATCTAATCAGTTATCTGTGTAATTAGTAGGATAATATGGTGATCTGCCCATGTTCTACTATCTTTAGAGTTATATGGTATTGTCTCAATGTGAAATCTGTTTGGATTCAGTAGGTCACAGCAGGATCTAGACATGCACACCAAGTTTTAAAGCATCATGCTGAGACAAAATCTATGGAACTTGTGGAACTTGAAAAACCTTTAAAGCTTTAACAGAGTATGAAATGGGTGGCTAAATACTACTTTGCAGTGTCTGCCAGGGTTATATCTTTCTAAGTTGCTGAAAAAGAACGTTCTGCTCTATAAATAATAATAAAAAAATGGATTGCTCGTTACAATTTATTTGTTTTACAATTAATCTACACAGAATAACTCAACTGTAATGCAGCGTCCAACTTTTTATTAGTGGGTTCCTGCTTCTGTACAACTTTACAACTGGGGAAACTAAATCATAAAGAGACTTACATAGGGTCACAGTGAGCAAGTGACTGTGGTGAGATTTAAACATGTTATTTTCTTTTTATTTATTTTAAATTCCAAGACCAGGGTAGGCACACTGAGCTGGAGCTCATTCCGAGGTGCAGCCTGGGGAAAGGGATGCCACAGGGAGTGATGCAGCAATAACAAATACAGTGACATTAATGAAAGCATGTATGTTAACAATAAAAGGTACAAGTAACAAATTCCAGAAAGGAAAAAAAAAGTGTATAAAGTGTGCAAAGTACATAGGTTATAAGGGTAGCAAGGATGAGAGCTAGGGGCATGTGCTGTTTACTTATGGCAAGCTATTTGTAACACAATCATGGTAGCTAGGGCTGTATGAAATGTAACTTCTGCCTGCAGAATTCATCTAAAGTTTCAACTCCATTTTCATTAACTTTCCATGACCATTTTATACAGTTCAGCCATGTTTTAATTTTAAAGTTTTTCATCTATTTCTAAAACTATCCAGATCTTACCAAATCTGGCACATTGGATTCTCACCACAGCATGGACACGTGTACCATGTTTTAGATCTGTGGTTTCAAAAGGAGCAGAGTTATAAGCAGTCAAACATTCTGCTTATAATTAAACATTTTAAGGCCCTGTAACTTTAAAACTAGAAAACACAATGTCACTAAGTTTGGCAGCTTGACAAATCTGAAATAGAAGTGTGTCAGTTTTCTAATCCTTTGCCAAAAGGATGGCCAAGTTATAAGAAGCCAAAATATGCAAAATAAACCTCAGTGCTTAGAGTTGAATTTCATGAATTTGTTTAGAAAATTGTGGAATTTTCTGATCATTTTATGGAAGCCATTTTCATAATACCATACACATAACCTGCCACAGAGTAGGGAAAAAAAAGGCTAGGTTGTAATAAGGGAGCAAGCATGGATCTCTATAGTAAAAACAGAGGAAGGTTGGAGGGGTACTGCAGGACCACAAAGCTAGTGCAGGTAAGGCAATCACCTTCCTGCAATAGATGTCAAATGGTTGTGATGCACAGTGAAGCACTATAGCTAGAGGAAAGAACTGACCATTGTCTGCAATGGAATATGGAAAATAAGTTCCAAGAACATGAGGAGGTAGCTTACTAAATTAGGTATGTTAATAAGGGGAAAGAGATCCAGATGAATTTTCCCCAAGATTCTCATGGCCTTGTAGCCTGTGAGGAATGATAGTGGGCTATTGGGTAAGCAAACTCTTAGAAGTTGGCTGCTGAATGGAGGAGGGTCTTCTTTTTCTGGCCAGTTATACGGCATTTTGTGGCCCACAATGGCTGCATACGCATGATGGTCTGTGGTTGTGTGAAAAGGAATGGGGAACTTGTCATGTTAATGGAAAGGGCAGTCAGGGGCATTTACACTAAATGATAGGGGAGGCAGTTAGTGCAGGGGGTCACCAGTGTCAGGAATTAGATTAATAGGTTCACCAAGGGAAAGACAGAAGAGTTGGGTAGCACAATAATAGTTAACCTTCTGAGGGCTCCTAGGACAACTGCATCCTCAATCACAGAGCACCTACTGACCAGACAGGTATTTGAGATCTGGAACATGGTTCTTAATATTGGCGCAATTAAATGATGCTTGCTACTTGGGTATTTTGGCCTGTAATACCTCCTTTATCCCAGTCAATGGGCCGGACTTGGCTTATGTTATAGCTTTCAAAATATATATTTACAGGCTTTCAAACAACTCTAGACCACTTTCCACTTGGACTATTACCATTATTTACAGGTATGTCATTATGTAGGTACACAGTTAGGATTGAAATGGGATCCACATTATGCTTATTTGACAGTTACCCAAGTACAGGGTGCATTACAGGGTAGGGTACCAGACCATTTGGTTTCCATAGAGTACAATGCATTAAATACCACCCAAATGATTACTGTAGACCTCAAACAAAAGTGGGAGAAGGAAATGGGAAAACAGTTATCCAAAGAGGAATGGGCCATGATGTGGTATAGGAAACACAAGGTGACATCCTCACTTTTGGAGAAAATATGAATGGAAAATGGTGAGTAGGTTGTCTACATCCACCAATAATGACAGCAACATATATTCTAACTAATCAACCAAGTTGCTAGTGAAACTGTGGACAGCTCATTTCCATACATTTTGGGGCTATGAAAAACTGAGACCATTTTGGTATCAGGTGGAAGGAGTTATTAATAAAGTAATATTAGACTTTGGTGCAGTAACTGAGAAAGATGCTCTCTTCATATTTATTTTATTTTAGTTTTTGCTGACTGGGAAGGAGGACTAGGCAATTCAGCCTATTTTTAACCTCGTCTCGGGAGGAGGGGGATACAGATGGAAACCAACTCACACTGAACCAGATGAAGCCGTTGGTGGTATTGTTTTTTTGTGAATGGGGGGAAAATTTGGCCAGGACACTGTGAACTTCCCCTACTCTTTTCAGAAGTGCCATGAGATCTTTAATGTCCATCTGAACAACCATCAGAACAGGCAGGCGGGACCTTGGTTTAACGTCTTATCTGAAAGATGGCACCTCAGGAATGCAGCACCACCATCATGTTGTACTACAGTGTCTGTATTGGGATTTAACCCAAGTTTCTGGTATGGGGATGGAACCCACAGCCTTCTGATCTGCCAGCCTCAGAGGCAAGTATGCAAAACTTGCTGAGCCACTGATACAGTAATTCATACATCATACACAGAGAATATTATTCAGGGTTTTATTTAACTCTATAAATTGATCAGCGTTTTGCTCATAAAAGTGCTAAATCTTTATGAAAATGCATAGCTCTTGTCTCACTGTGTTTAACAAACACAGGACTTCTACAAAATCTATATAAATACTTTCTGTACAGTTAGTATCGTCCCAAGAAAAAAAACTGCTAATCAGTTATTTAAAACCCTGTTATTAGATATATCACAGATTGTTGAACATCTTGTTAACATCAACTAAGAAAGTCATATCCAGACTATGGCATCAAACTAGTCCCCTCCCACAATAGAGAAATAGGAAGACAGTCATTTATATATTTATATACATAAGATGGAGAAAATTACATATATAGTAGCTTAAATCAGAGACTGACTAAATTCACAAATCGTGAAATAGATGGGTTTTATATGTATCATGAATCACAGTCAATACCTCATTCCCTAAATCTTTGGGAAGTACAGGACTTTATATATGGGAGGGAATGGGGTTAATAAGGCTAGAACTCCCAGCCATTACTACTCTAGATAAAGTAATCCAGTATTCAAACTGATGAGCTAGCCTTGAGCTGTGATTCTAACCATACATTATATGGACTAAATGACTGAATATCTGTATTGAGTTTGTATCTTGAAGACCCTCTACCACAGTCATTAACTTGAAAAATCAATAAACGTCAAATTAAAAAAAGAATAGTTGACCCCCAGACAGAGCAAGGAAGCATAAAGGGACAATGCTAGCTTGAATACAGGTCATATGAGAATCACACTCAGTAAAATGTATTGCCTGATAGCACTATGCACCTGGATGACCAGGACTTAGACAGCTTGTGTGGGGGGGGGGTGATTAGGGTACCAAGGAAGAGGAGGAATTCCAGCTACTCAGAAGGGATAATTCTGACAGGAAAAGGAGTAGGTGACTCTCTTTATAAGGAAAGGGGTCACTGTGAAGAACAAGGATACCAGGTGGACAAGCAGTTCCACTGAGTCCATCTCATCAAGCACAGAGAAAAAAGCAGAGGGAAAAATAGTCACCCAGGAAGGGATGACAGGACTATAAACAGCTGAACTCAAATAATCAAATGCAGTGTGCGATATGCAGCTTGTGAACATAACCAGCTAACACTTTACCCGGTATAGTGTAGCAAAAAACGAAACAATCTTCATCAACTGCTACACAAAATTGTTTATGTGTAGCAGTCACTCGCTACATATCTGAGTTCACCCACAAATGGTTGTGCAGCTGCATTACACAAGGTTACCTGCAAACACCACACATATTTTCCTACTACTACTCAGATTAAGTTTTGTATGCTTTAATTGCTACACAAACATTTTTTAAGAACATTTTCCCTGAATTCATAACATGCCACAAGTGGAATTCTGATGACACTACCCGTTAAGCTTCCATGAATTTTTGAGAATATGTTGCCAATTAATAATTTACCGTACTTCCATTGTAAATTTACAACTACTAAAGCACAGTTCTCCTGATTTTTTAGATGCTAGGACCCATTGATATTGACTAGACATGACAAATTGCAGGCCTATATTTTGTGGTTGGTTTATAATCTTACCACTATCTGTACTTGTCTTCAGGGCATTTGTTCCCATGTTAACAAAAAATTAATTAAATTCATCCACTACTCTTGCATCCATTTCCACCTCTGGAATGTAGGTTCAAACTCTGCATCCGTGCTGCACTCTGAAACTAGTTAATAGGCTGCCAAAACAATTTTTAGAAAACATGTTACAGAAATTTTTAAACACCAAACTGAAGCAGACTTGTGAAATTTTACCATATAGATAATAACAAGCTTACACTTGTAGGAACTGCAGAAGTAATGCTTAAGCAACCTCAATGAAGAAAGGAACCGATTCTTGTGTGAACCTATTTCAGGTTCTGGAAGGGGAAGCAGGGTTTGGGAATGTGTAAATACAGTGAGTGACCCCTAAGAAGAAAAAACATTACTACGGTGAGTAATTTGTTCTTCTAACCCCAGGAATCACTCACTTAATAGTTATACTTTATGCAGACCCTCCGCAGCAGTACCTTGGGAGGCTGGGTCCAGAACCTAATTAGGAAAAAGATTCTGCAACACAGCAGTTTTAAAGTTGCCAACCCTCCTGGCCTGTATGACCAAACAGTAATGCTTTGTGAAGATGTGTACTGTTTTTCAGGTAGCTGCTTTGTAAATGTCTAACAATGGGATGCCCCTTAAGGATGCCACAGTGGCTCAGGTACCCCTTGTGGAGTGTGCTCTTAAGCCTTTTGGTGGCATTTTTCCAGCCTTTTCATAGCAGAACTGAATACAAGTGACATATCTCTTTGTAGCTGGTTTGCTTTTGCCAACCTCATCATAGGTAACAAAAAGCTGGGTACTCTGGGGCCTGACATTTTTTGTCTGGTCCATGTAGATAGACAGGACTCATTTAAGGTCCAGGCTATGTAAAGTTTCCTCACCTGAACTGAAATGCTCTGGACAGAGTAAAGGGAGGTCACTAACTGATTCTGGTGGAATTCAGATACCACCTTTGGAAGGAATTTTCTGTTGGTTCTAATAACAACTACTTTATCACTGTTGGGGATTATGTAATTTGGCTCTGTGCAGAGGGTTTATAATTTACTTACACTCCTAACAGAGGTCACTGCAACCAGGAATATGGTTTTCCATGCAACATAATTCAGGTCAGCAGTTTCCATAGGCTCAAAGTTAGTCTCCATAAGGGGAAAGGGGAAATTGTTTAACCAGGAAAGGCACACTAAGCCGGAGCTTGTTTCCAGGTGCGACCTGGGAGCACAAGGAAGTTAAGTGACTTGTTCAGGGTCACACAGTATGCAAGTGCAAACTGTGGGATTCAAACCCAGATCTGGTCTGCTGGATGTCACCAGATTTGCAGCTCAGAGCCTTAAACCACTGCGCTATACTGCGTCCATAAGCTGGGCAAGGCACATGTTGAGGTCCCAGGGTGGGACAGGGTCCCTCACTGGTGAGTACAAGTGGTTTAGGCCTTTAAAAAATTATTTTTAAAATGAGTTCTGAGGCCAAAGACTTTTCTTTTCCAGCTAATATACATGCTGACACTGCTGCTAAGTGTAGGTGTATTAGGTGTTGTACAATTATAGGCAAACCTTCCTCTATTCTGTTTATTTTTTGGGGGGCACACCAGTAAGGAAACCTTTTCCATTTAGAGGAATAAGCTTTCCTAGTAGCGGGTTTCCTTGAAGCTTTAAGCACCTCCAGGACTTCTGAGAGATCCAATCCAGAAAAATCTAACTCCTCAAGAACCAGGCCCTTAGTTGCAGGGTCCTGGGATTTGGGAATGTTATTCTGCCCTGGGACAAAGTCAACAGATTGTGACTGAATGGCAGGCTGATTGGATTCTTGTCAGACAAGACCAGGAGCATCGAGTACTAGGCCTGTCTGGCCCAGTCTGGAGCAATCACGATCACTGTTGCAGGTTCTCATGTGATTCAGGAGTACTTTCTGAATGAATGGAAATGGTGGGAAGGCATACACAAACTTCCATGTCCAGTCCAGTATGAGGGCATATGGGCCTAATCCCACACTAGGAGGCCTCAGATGGTCAATGTTGTATATGATAACCTGAAAATATACCTAATTCCTGCATCTCTACTGTAAATTCCTGTGCTTGTTTATACCATACCGCAAGATAAAAGTTTGCATTGTAGCTCTAGATGTAGTACTTACTGTCTGTAACCAAGAATTGTTGTACATACTGTCTGTAACAAAGAATTGTTGTACTTTTTTCTCTGCATAACTTCTGTGTACATTTTGTACCCGGGTCGCACCTGGAAACGAGCCTCGGCTCAGTGTGCCTTTCCCGGTCACCAATTTTAAATAATTAAATAAAAATGATCTGGGACTGTTCCTCTTGCTTGTGGTCTGCAACAAAACTATGGCAGCAGATAGTTTTCCCAAGATGCAAAGAGGTTTATATTGGGAGTGGACCACCCTCTGAACACTGTGGCCAGAACCTGCTGATTTAAAGCCCATTCATGAATTCCCTGATTGATTTGGCTTAGGGATTCTGCCAAGACATTGTCTTTGCTTGGCAGATGCACAACAAATATATTTGCTTCTATGGAATATGCCAACTCCCAGATCCTCATTGCCTCTGTACACAGTTTTGAGGATCTTGTTCCTCCCTTCTTGTTTATGTAGTACACTGCAGTGGTGTTGTCTGTACTGATTTACATAGTCTGACCATGTAGCTGAGAGGAGAAAGACTACACTGCTAGGAGTACTGCTCTGAGCTCCAAGTGGTTAATGTGTTCTACTGACTCCTGTGGGCTCCATGTGCCACTCACTGTGAGGTCCTGCAGGTGGGCATTCAACCCTAGGAGTGAAGCAACCACAGCAAGAATACTTGTTAGTGATTGCTGAAGGAATGGAATTCCCTCTCTGAGGTTGCTTTCTTCCTTCCACCACTTTAATGATTCCACTAGTACGTTTGTCACTGGCATTAGCTTTGAAAGTGGATTCCATCTTTGGGACCAGTTGTCCCTCAAGTGGTACTAGTATGTCTTATTTGGAACCTGGCCCATGGACCCACAGACGTAGATGTGGCCATGTAACCTATTAACTGTAGGAAGTCTTTAGCAGGTCTTTACTCAGCTGTTGCTATCAAAGCTGTAATTCTGACCTGTAGGAGGAAAGCTGTCCACTGCAGGGTGTTTTACTCTCCTCCTATGAAGTCCAGTATTTGAATGTGCTCTAACTGGGATGTCTGCACAGGTTTATAAGAATCTCAGGTTCTCCAAGGTGCTTTTTACCAACTGAACTGAGCACCTCGCCTCTTGTTCTGTTTTCCCTGAGACTTGCCAGGAGTCCAGGTAGGGGACAATCAATGTGCCTTGTTTTCTCAGATGAACTGCCACCACAGCCAGGCATTTTAAGAAAACCCTTGGAGCTGAGGTGAAACCAAACTGGAGAGCTGTGAATTGGTATTGGCAGTTCCCCAGCTTGAATCTGAAGGACTTTTTGTGAGACTGTCTGACTGGGATATGGGCATGGGTGTTTTTCAGATCCAGGGATGCCAGCCAATGACCCTTCTGCAAAGATGGTATCACTGTTCTTAGTGTGACCATCTTGATTTTTTCTTTTTTCAAGTGTTTGTTCACAAACCTGAGGTCTAAAATGGGTCACCACTCCCCATTTTTCTTGTCAGACAGGAAGTAGCTTGAGAATAGGCCCCTGCCCCACTAGGAGGTAGGCACTTTTTCTATAGCTCTTGATATTAAAAGTTTTCTTACTTCCAGTTCCAGCAGAATTTTTTCAGTGGGAGAGTGAGCTGGGAAACTGTATTTCTGCAGGTTTGGAAACTGTTTGAACTACAGACAAAAAACCCTGCCCCTAGTTTCAGTACCCACTTGTCTGTGGTAATGTTTACCCTCTCCTGGAAGTAGTGTGCCAGTCTTCCTCTCACTGGCAATGGTTGAGCAACCAGGGTAAAATTGTCAAGAGTTTTGTTTTGGCTGGTGTTTAGGCACTGGAGCCGCAGTATTACGCTGAGAAGCCCTTTTCCCCTTTCCTTATAGTAATCTCTTTGTGATTGGTACCCATAGGGAGTATATGAGATATAGGCTCTTAAGAAGTATCCCCTGCCTCTGCCTCCCATTACACAGGACCTGTAGGCAGTAGAGGCCTTTTCCTTCTCATTGTAGCTTTTGAAAGTGTTTTTGTGTTCATCCACTTTTTTCATGCAGGCCTCTGTTTTGTCACTAAATAATGAATCTCCCTTGAAGGAGAAATCCATGGCCTTGTTTTCAGTATCCTGGAAAAGGATGGTAGTCTTCAGTCACCCAGGAAAACCTTCTTAAGGACACTGTATGAGCCAAAACTCTGGCAGCAGTGTCATTAGTGTCAACTATGGTACAAACATGATATTTTGTGGCATCCAGGGCTGATCTTGCTGTAGCAATTAGGTCCTATGCCAAACCATCCTCTGCTTTTTCTGCCACTGATAGAATTCTGTTCCAAAATGCTTTCTGGTACTGTGCTATATGTGCTAAATAAGCTGCCTGCATGATAAGCAAGGACACTGTTGTAGAAACCTTTTTGGAACAGTATCTAATTTTTTGGAGTCTTTTTCAGGGGGCTGTGCAGATAGAGTTATTTTTGCTCTCTCACAATCAGCAGCCTGGACTACCTCATGATAGTCAGGATGGGCATACATGTATTCTATTCCCTGCTTGTCCACCTGACATTTTTTGTCAATGTCTGCAGCTGAAGTGGGTGCAGCCATGATTTTTGGTATGGCCTTTTTAAGTGGTTTATGTATGGGAAGTAACATCCTTCTTAGAGGAGCTACTCACAGCATATCCATAAAATCAGTACCCTCTTCACCCTCCTCTGTTTCTAGTGGGGAGATGTTGAGGGTGTCAACCAGTTGTCTGACAAATGAGGAAAAAGATGAGTAATTCTCCATTTGCTTTGGAGGAGGTTCACAATCTTCCTCAGATGTGCCATCTAACTCCATGGAGTCACCTTCCTCTATATGCACATAATATTCTTCTTCCCCCTCCTCTGCAGGCAGATAGGCTGGAGCCTGAGCCTGGGGAGGCAGGGATGGCAGGTATCTTATTGAAATTTCCCATGGCTAGACCACCTGACAAATTCCCACATTTTTGATATGTCCTCTGTTGAGGACATTTTTTCTGTGCCACCTGCCTGCTCCTTTCTCTGTACAGAAAGAGTGGAAAAGACATTAGTTTCTTTCAATATTGGTTTAGAAGACATCAGTTCTAGTGCCTGCTTTAAGGCTGTTTTATGTTTGCTATCACTGGATTCAGGGTTCCCCCTTTCAGACACCTTGAAATCTGAACCATCTTTACCAAGCCTTTTTGATGGCTGTGCAGCTTTCTCTTTCCTTTTCTTGTCATCTTTTTCATTATTTGCTGATGTACATGAAGAGATTGACATGATTTCCACCATCATTAGGATACCTCAGGGCCTTTTTTATTACTTTTAGGTGACACTGAGGCAGATTGAGAAGGCATGCCTCTTTTTAAAATGTTTATTCTTTTAAATTAGGTTTTTGGTCAAAAAGGTCAAATTGCAGCTCCTGTAACAGCAACAGAATTAGGTGAAAGGGCACAAACAGAAATGGAAAGTGAAAACGCTCTGTCCTCTGTAAATTGGATAGCTACAAATAGTAAACCACTGAATTTAGCAAAAAAGGAACATGGTTTACTAGCAAAAACAGTAAGGAACCAGAAATCCTTAATTTACAGAAACCCCTATCTATAAATGCAAAGTAACTGAGAAAAACTGTCTAAAATACACTTTCAGATATAATTAAAACATAAAAATCTGACTGGAGTACCAGCCAGTAAATGGAGTTCGCTATAGGGCACAAGAAAAGCAATAAGGCCCCTCTACAGTAAAGTGGTTCTACAGTGTGTATATAGATGTACTCATAAGGTCTCAACACTCAACTCCATGAAGACAAGAAAAAAAGCTGTACTATTGTGCCAATTTTATAACTTTTATTCACAGATAGATAAATAGTTTAAATAACCCCACACGTACACCCACATACTCCTCTAATGTTTCAAGCCACTCTGGCTCTTACATTGGAGGAGGAATGGGTGCACCTGTGAGGTTATTTAAACTATTTAGCTATCTGTGAATAAAAGTTATATAACAGGAGCAATGACACAGCTTCCTTCCTTGTCTTCATGGAGCTGAGTGTTAAGATTCACTATAGGACAACTGCTCTCTTCAGGCGCAGAAACAGATCTGAGCAACAACCAGTATGGAACATGAATGCAGAGTGCAAACCTACATTCCAATTTCTAAACTTTGCATAGGTTCTGTCTCTGGGGGCGTCACTCTTGGCTGAGACAATTACATAATGTTTAAACATTAAGTGAGTGATTCCTGAGGTTAGAACAAGTTTTTCCTGCACCTTGACTGGGGCAGAAAGGAGGAAGAGGGGGCAAATAATTACTTAGGGAGGAAGAATCCTCCCTTTGAGGAGGGGAAGGACTTGGTAGCCTGCTTCCAGGACCAGGGGAAGGACTGACATTGGAAAGAAAGATTGAAAAGGGAGGCAAGAGGGACAGCAATAGCCAACATAGAGACATGAAGGAGATTAGTGTCGAGCCCATGAGGGCCATGCCTCATAGAGGAGTTAAGTAAGAGTAAAGCAGTGAAAGTGGTCATAAAAGAGACTAGAGAGAAGGAAAATGCTGGGGAAGAAAGTGGGGAATGGGGAGTGCTTGGGGAAAAACAGGATGAGGAGGGAGGGAGGAAGTAGTGAGAGAGCACAGGATAATAATAATACCTTTATTTATGAAGTGCAATTCAGGGTACCAAAGCACTGTACAATGTAAAACAAACATATAAAACAGTGATTATTTTATTTATTTATTGTAATATTCAGAAAGACCTTTGAGTCAGGGACTCATTTACAAAGGTTCCACGTTATACATACAGGCACATGGAGCGAACTTGACGATACAGGTTACAGAAACATTATAACGTATTAAACAGTTACTGGTAGTTAAACAGATTGGCTAACAGTAACAGGTTAATATCCAAGAACTCCGCCATTGAGTTAATTAATTAGCTGTTTCCGAATGCAAGATTAAAAAGATGTGTTTTTAGTGCCGTTTTGAAGCTCTCCATGGTCTATATGATATTTCTTTGGTAATTGGGTAAGACCCACTAGGCATAGGTGTTTGTTTTCAGGAGTGACCCAGGAGCACTAGGGAGGTTAGGTGACTTGCTCAGAGTCACACAGTATGCAAGTGGAGGTTGTGGGAATCAAACCCAGGTCTATTTGCTGGATGTACCAAGCTCATTCACAGATCATTACTCTAACCTCTAGGCTATACTGCCAGCCCCCAGGTGCTGGCAACCTTATTGGATCAGACACAGGAGAAATTTGTAGTCTGAGGATTTTTTTTTCAGTACAGAAATTTAATCTCTAGACCACATTAAGTCCCAAATCATCAGTCATCATTTAGATAAAGGCTGATGATCGGTTAATATCTGAAGAAAACCCTAGAGAATATGTTTACATCTTTCCAAATAGAAATGAAGAGAGACATTTAGTCCATGGAAATCGTTCCCTATTTAGTGACCATAACCACTTATTCTTTTTTCCTCTAGGTATTTATTTAGCATTGACTTAAACACACTGACAGTTTCAACTGCTTCGACCTTAGATGAAAATCTATTCTACACATCCACTACTCATAATATTTATGCATATTCTTTTTTAATTTTTCTCTATCAATTGTCCAGTTATGGTCTCATTTCTACATCTTTTTGAATATTTAGGAGCTTCTTTTGATCAGATGTATTTATTTCTTTGAAGCAGCCAAACAGAGCCGCACTGAGGGATGGGTGCTCAGAGACAGTATAAAACTTGAAAAAACATACAGTCTCGGCACTCCATAGGGACACAAATAAAACTCTCCAAGCAAAGGAGTTTTAGAAAAGTGCATTTACTCAAAAAATTGCATAAAACAGCAGCAAAAGCCGAGTACAAAGTGCTAAGTGCAGACATAGAAAAAACTCCACACGCACGTTTCACCAGAACACGGGCTTTGTCAAAGGTAATCTCCACCTGGTGTTGGATAGCTTAAATAGCACTCATTCCTAATTATATTACCATATTTTAAAGAAAAAGTGCTTCCTTTGTCTCTCACATATATTAACATATTTCACTCCTAGTGGTTATAACACTAAAAAAAGAAAACTACCACATTATATGTTACTATCATATCCCTCATATTATCTATTGCACATTAATATTGAAGTTTTAAATACATTTAACTTCATGTTAGAATCAACATCTATCAAACATCTAAATATGGTCATATGCCAAAGAGCCATGTAACAATACAATTTTTTACTATGAAATGGGTGAAACATCTCCCTACTATCTTTTTATATGTGGAACTATCTCTATAATTATATATTTATTTATCTTACACAAATTTCATCTTATTTATGTGATACAAATACCCACAACAATCGGAGGATACAGAAAAGGTCAGAGGGAGATAACATTAATAATAACAATAACAAAAACATGGGGTGGGGGAAGGGAAGGGGAGAGGGGGAGAAAAGGGAAGGTGAAGGGGGAAAAAGCGATGGACCAATGCAAAACATACAAAATGGGAGAATTTCCTCAAAAAGCAAGGGAATAAGATTCATATTCAGAGGAAGGCTATTTTATTTAAATTATACAGTTCCGATATATTCTTAAATCCATGCCTTAAATAAACATTATTCATCTCCACCCCTCTAAATTTTACCTCCTACTTTATACAGAGAAAATAGAAGAAGCTTATATCTCAAAACATTTACTCCTCAAAAATGCAAAAAATATATATGTACACTGGAAAGCACAATCTATATTTAACTCGTATAGCAAAAATAACTAGAAACAGGGGAACTTCCAAATTAACCAAGTTAATCATCTTCACCCTTCCATTCCTACAAACCCCTTTTCTCTAAGAAAGGTTTCAGTTTCAGTTCTACCCGATCATTCAGGCCTTTGCCCTCATATGCTCCCATCATATATATCCAATAATTCTCTCTGCGACTTAGAAGATTCTCAATATCACCTCCCCTAGGCCCCAATGTCACCTTTTCAATTCCTATGAATTTAACGTCATGTCCCTCTGTGTTTTGCACATCTCTCACATGTTGAGCCTGTTCATACTGCATATTACCATTTTTAATTGCATTTAAATGTTCACCCACTAATTCCTTCCATTTTCTCTTAGTCTTCCCAACATAATACCTACCACAGGTACAGAAGGAATAATAAGTAACATTCATGGTATCACAGTTAATAAACCCCTTTATGTCATATATCCTATTATCATGAGAGTTTTTAAACATACTACACTCATGTAAGTTTGGAAAAAACTTGCATCTGCCACATTTTCTACATCCCCTCAGTGTGAGGGGGGGCAGACAATTTCTAGGCTTCTCCACTTCCTTAACAGATGACACCAATATGTCCCTTAAATTCCTTGCCCTCCTGTATGACATCCTCAGTTTAATTAATACTGTTTCCTTGAATCTACTGTCCACTCCCAAGACATGCCAGTGTTGGTAAATAATATTGCTAATCTGGTTTGACCTCACGTTATATGTAGTAACAAAATTAATCCTACTACTAACAACATTCTCCTTTGTTTTTTCTTCTAAAAGACTCTCTCTGTCCTTTGAATCACAAGCCTCCCTCCCCTCATTAATAGTACGTTCTGAGTACCCTCTAGCTTTCAGCCTATTTCCTTGTAGGTCCAACTCTTTAACCTGATCTCCCACTTCACTACAATTTCTTTTGACTCAAAATATCTAGCTCTTAGGGATATTCTCCTTAGTGTGTCCTGGATGGCAACTACTTGCCAGCAATAAAGTATTTTTATCTGTCTGTTTTCTAAACAGGGAGGTTATCACCCTATCCCCCCCCCGTAGCTTTTATATTAAGATCTAAAAAAGAAACGTCCTCTTTACTTGCAGTATAAGTTAACCTCAGGTGTCCATTAGTATCACGGAGATAGCTTATGAGCCTATCAAGTTCATTATTTGTACCTCTCTATATCAAAAGTATATTGTCAATAAACCATACCCATAAGGCTATCTTGTCTCTAAACCAATTGGATCCTAAGTCCCTTTTAACGCTCTGCTCCCAATATCTTAGATATAAATTTGCAAAACTGGGGCAAAACTCATCCCCATCACTGTTCCCTTAATCTGACGCAAGCACTTATCACCACAACAGAAAAAATTACCCTCTAGTACCATTCTAGTTAGATCTACAAGGAAATCAGTATCCAGCTTTGCCTCTGGCCCTCTAGCATTTAGATAATAATGCATTGCCCTTAAACCTCCATCATGGGGTATGTCTGTATAAAGGGATTCAATATCTATAGTTACTAACATATTCCCTGGTTCCCATTCATGCTCCCCTAACACCCACAAAACTTGTCCCACATCTTTAACAAATGAGGGCAAAGTTTTAACTATTTTTGCAATGTTATCATCTATCAGCCTGGCCAGGGGCTCCGTCACTGACCCCACACTTGATATAATGGGACGTCCAGGTGGATTCACCAGGGATTTATGAACCTTTGGCAAGATATAAAACTGAGAAAAAAGTGGATAAGGCACTGTCATATATTTCTTTTCCCTCTCATTTATCATTCCTTCCGTCTTTGCCCATGTCAGAAAATTATCAACCTCCTGCTTCAATAGGACAAAAGCATCCCTTTTAACTTGTCTATAATAATCTTTATTGCAGAACTGCCTTTCCACCTCCATCTCATTTTCATATACATCCTGAACCACCACACTCCCATCTTTGTCTGCCGACTTTATTTTCCCCTTCCTTCCCCTCCCTTTTCCTTTCCCTCTTCACCCTTCCTCCGTGTTGTTGTTATTGCTATTATTAATTTTATCACCCTCTGACCTTTTCTATATCCTCCGATTGTTGTGGGTATTTGTATCACATAAATAAGATGAAATTTGTGTGAGATAAATAAATACGTAATTATAAGGATATTTACACATATAAAAAGATGGTAGGGAGATGTTTCACCCATTTGATAGTAAAAAATTGTATTGTTACATGGCTCTTTGGCATATGACCACATTTAGATGTTGATTGTAACATGAAGTTAAATTTATTTAAAACTTCAATATTAATGTGCAATAGATAATATGATGGGATATGACAGTAACATATAATGTGGTCTTTTTCTCTTTTTAATGTTATAACCACTAGGTGTGAGATATGTTAATATATGTGGGAGATAAAGGAAGCACTTTTTCTTTAAAATATGGTAATATAATTAGGGATGGGTGCTATTTAAGCTATCCAACACCAGGTGGTGATTACCGTTTACAAAGCCCGTGTTCAGGTGAAACGTGCGTGAAGAGTTTTTTCTGCGTCTGCACTTAGCACTTTGTACTCAGCTTTTGCTGCTGTTTTATGCAATTTTGTGAGTAAAAGCACTTTTCTGAAACTCCTTTGCTTGAAGAGTTTTATTTGTGTCCCTGTGGAGTGACAAGGCTGTGTTTTTTCCCAAGTATTTATTTCTTTCACTGATTTGAATACTTTACAATTATTCCTCTGAATCACCTTTTGGCCATTGATTCCTCCCTCAGCCTGGTTACAGAGCTTGTCCTCATAGTTCATCTCCTTTTCATTTACTTTTTCATGATTTCCTCTGAACTCTATCTAGCATACCTACTGTACAGTACAGTAGAGGGTTTCTATAGTAGGGTGACCACCAGAACAGTGCAACATATTCTACCTGGTATCTAACCAGGGCTCTTTATAATATATAGGATTGTGTATGATTGCTCATACACAAGGGTATTTTTCACTTGAGAGGTTTCCATGGTAACTGGAGACCTCGAGAGCGCAGCTCGAGAGGTCTCGTTACCATGGAAACCTCGAGAGACAATACCCTTAGATGTATGAGCGATCATACACAATCTTTTATAGTGTATGGTCACTCATACAAAGAGTATCCTTACTTTCTTGATTTTATGTGGTCATTTTCGCCACCTGGGACTGTTTCGCCATTGCAGCCATTCTCAGAGGATTGCCGGTCGCCCAATCATGCATGTACACCCACCTTCTAAGTGTTATGCTGCACTAGCTACGTAGCTAGTACAGCACAACAGCTTCGATGATGAAGCTAGTGCAGCATAACAACATTGTTGAAGGGATGGATTTCCATCCACAACAAAGTTCCACCATACGCTATTACATTATTATAGCTTTTGATCTACTTATAACTTTTGCTTAATACTTACTTTGTAATGTTATTTATTGTTTCAAGCTAAACAGTTGATGCAGTATATACAGTAGGCTACCTAGTTTTGACAGGTGACACATGCCTTGCTCGCAAAAGGAACTGTTATAAACTGACATTGAAGTCTATTTACATGAATTATGTTTTACTCTATAGTGCTATTGTTTCAAACTAAACAGTAGGTACAGTACAGTATATATGTTATTTAGTTTTGGTGGGCAACACTATAGCCAAACTACCTGACATATGCAATGCCCGCAACAAGAACTGCTGTCTTATAAAGCTAACATTGAAGCCTACATACATGAATTATGGACAAGACAATAAGCAGTGGGATTTCTTTCATCTGTGTAGTAGACTGGCAGAATGGAAAGTTAACTTCATCTTGGTGCTACCTAAATGTATTGACAGGAAGTCCTAACATTTCCAACATCTGGAAATCAGTTTCAGGAGATAGCTCTTTCTAAAAGAATGCTTTTTATAGTGTACACGTTAGCGTTGTGCTATGGTTTCTAAAGAACACAAAGACATACCCCAAGTCCAGGCAATACAGTGCTGAAAGTTATTAAACGGAATGTCAAAACTCTTTCATCAAAATGCAAATAGAAGTACTTGCAATCCTGAATCCACTAGGGATATCTCTAAGCAAGATCTTTTCAACTATAACACACTCAAAGACATTCTAGCCTTTACAAAACTGCTGCTTTTCATTTCTGGAGGATGGTGTTGAATTTCTAAAAAAGTAAGACAACTTTGTGATCACTTCCTCTCAAGAGATTACATCATACGTGATGACATGAACTCCTATAACAATGTACTGACAGAAAAACTATGTTATAAATCACACAATGTTAAATTATCAATGTGCAAAGGCTATGGAAGATAATTATTCTTTACAATGTTAATCCTTTACTGTATATAAGTAACCGTTATTTTATCTGCAAAGTCAAGTTCCTATTAGGACACATGAAAATACATTTTAGTTTCATTACATGGTATATAAATCTATGGTATTACTATCAAATTATATACTAAAAACATATGCATTCAGATTGACAAAGTAAATATTTTAAATTGTTGGCTTCTGTTAAGAATGCCATGAACCATTTATTTTCCTCTTAGATATCAGGGTTTCCAGCAACATCTGAAAATAGAAAGCTATATTTTTCTATTTATTTAGGTTTTTGTTGCCTGAGAAAGGAGGAGAAGGCAATTCTGCCTGTTTTCAGCCTCGCCCCCCCATAGGGAAGAGAGGGATAGAGAAAGAAACCAACTGAAATTGAACTTGATTGAGCTGTTGGTGGTATTGCTAGTGATTAATCTGTGAGTAAGCAATCAAAATAATTATAAATTGGGTATGGACAATCCTGGCTTCTGATTGGCTGAGGCAGGCTAGCAACCATACATTTACCTCTGTATAATGCTGAGGTACAAAAACGTACCTGTGCCAGCCTGCCAGCACCTCAAAATTAGCCAAAGTTATCAATGGGCAGAGGTTTTTAAATGTCAGTCATATTCTTCTGCCCTCACTTAACAGCTGAACCTGTCACTTTTTTTTGATGCAGGAATCATTCATTTTTTGTCTAGCTCTCAGTTCAAAGGGATGTCCAGCAACTGTAGTAAGTTTAAAAACGTATTTCTCTTCCTCCCTTTGCTTGACGGCACTGACCACCTGTCTGCTACCTGGTCACCAGAGTCCGTACCCATAATGGGAAAATGGCAAACCAGAATGACACGAAGCCACAATGAGCAACACTATTAAAAACAAAAGAAAAACAAACAAACAAAAAATGCATGCACAGTAATTCCCAGTCCTCATAACACGTAATGAAGACCAGGAATCAACAGTACTGGGACACACCAAGAAGGAACATCCAGAAGCTGCAACGAGGGGCATGCATAAAAAAGATAGCGTGCACAGTCACTCCCAGTCCTCAGAGCAGGCAGCGAGGACTGGGAATGAACAAGAGAAATTGTCTGGAAGCCGCAATGAGGAATGAACTTAAAATAAGAAAATAAAGTAATTCCCATTCCTTAGAGCAGGCAGTGAGGACTGGGATTCACAAATAAAAAAAATAAATAAAAAAATATCAACCAACTGTTAGTCACTCCTGGTCCTCAAAGCAGGCAGCGAGGGCCAGGAAAGAACAGAAAATGTCTGGAAGCCGCAGTGAGGGACAAACTTGTATAAAGAAGGTCAGGGGAAAATTTAAACTAAAAAACAATCACTCATTCTTGGTCCTCAGAGCAGGCAGCAGGGACCAGGAAGCATCAGGACACATAATCAGATCTCTCCCTAGTGACAGCCAGCAGAGGAAAGAATAGTTAGTACTCACCATAACTGTAGATCTTCGAGAGAATCTCTTTCATCAGGCCACACCTATGGAACTATAAGCCGCCAGGCACTAGGACCACATGGAAACTTTTGTAAGCAGTTCACTAGGGGCCACCCACAACAACGTCAGATGTTACCTCTCCCATATAAACGTGGGCCGCCTCTTCCCTCCTCAACTCCCCACTGGCGATCATGCTCAGAGGACCTCCCTGTAGGGAACCAGGAGAGAACCCAAGGCTCTGCCTAGCAGGGGAGGCAGACAGCAGCAGATAGACCCTCATGGAGAAGGAGACAGCATTCCCCAGAGTCTCAGTATCTGATAAGGGGATAGAGGGTGGGACAGCGTAGCCTGATGAAAGAGATTCTCTCAAAGAGCAACTGTTATGTTGAGTACATCACTGTTCTATCTTCTTCGAGGATATCTCTTTTTCATCAGGCCACACCTATGGAACAAGTACCAAGCAGTCATAAAACAGTCTTGGTGGCAGGAGCTGACAGGCCTAAGAAAGTAGGTCTTGGAGCACAGCTAGGCTGAAGCCAACCTTTTTTCATGAAGCTATGTCCAGACTGTAGTGTCTGGAAAAGCTGAGGACAGTACTCCAGGTAGCAGCTACACAGATTTCAGCAGCAGATACAGCATGCAACATATGTGGCCATGCCTCTAGTGGAACAACTACAAACAACCCCAGGAAACTCCTTACCGTACTTCCTACAACAAAAAGTAATGCAGCTTGCTAGCCATTTGGATATGCACTGCTTGAAAACTGAAGCACCCTCTTTCTCAGGGGTGAATGAAACAAAAAACTGTGAGGACTTCCTGCAGACCTTCATATGGTATATAGATTACCTGAGTGTTCTATGTACATCTAAAGTATAGAGCAATGCTTCCCTTGGATTGACATACACAAGAAAATAAACTGGCAGGTGGATAGTTTGATTTAAAGTAAACTCAGACACCACCTTTGGTAAAAACATAGGATTAGTATGCAAAGATACTCTGTCTTTGTGGAAAATCAAATAAGGAGGCTTACACATTAGAGCCTGTAGCTCCAAGAACCTTTGAGCAGAAGTAATGGCAACCAAACAGTTTCCAAGAAGGAAAGCATAGGCCACAAGTCGCGCCCAGCTTAAAAGGAGCCAAAGTAAGCTTTTCCAATGCAAAATTCAAGTCCCAAGCTGGGACTGGATTACAGACAGGAGGCTCCAAGTGCAGAACACCTCTTAAAAATATATGGGCCACCTCCACCTGGGCAACTGTACGACCTGCAACAGGCACATGGAAAGCTGAGATAGCAGCCAAGTGCACTTTAAGAGAGGAGTACTGCAGGCCTGCATCTGACAAGGACAGGAGATACTGTAGAACATGATTTATAGGATAGGCAAAAGGGTCTAAATGATTAGAAGCGGCTCACAAAGCAAATCACTTCCACTTTATGGAATAAGTGGCTCTGGCAGAAGGCTTTCTAGCAGCCACCAAGACATCAGCCACCTTTTGGGAGACACCAAATCTGGCAATGGCTATGTTTTCAGGAGTCATGCATGTAGGTGAAGCAATCTGAGATTCATATGGACCAGGGTGCCCTGCTCCTGGGACAGGAGTCCCTGGCATAAGGCAGGGAGGGGTACTGGTGGTTCCACTGTCAGCTGCTGTAGTAAGCAGAACCAGATCTATTGAGGCCACAGGGGAGCAATGAGAGTTAGTGCCGCCCCCTCCATCTGAAGCTTGAGGCATAGAGAAACTTCCCCTTCCAAGAGAGGAAAATGCATCTCACCAGAAAACTCTAGGCCCTGGAATGAGCATGCAGAAAAGTGGCAGTTTTGCATTATACAGGGATGTAAAAAGGTCCAACCTGGAATGACCCCATCTGTCAAACAGGCCTTCCACCACTGAGGTCAGCAGTCCCCATTTGAGCATTCTGGACTGTTACTGGCTTAGTCTATCTGCCAAGATGTTTTAGATGCCTGGAACATGTGCTCCTGACAGTTCTAGACTGTGTTCTAGAGCTCAGTACCATACTGTCATTGCCTCCCTGCACGGGGGTAAGAGTGAGTTCCCCCTTGTTTGTTGATGTAATGCATCACACCAACATTGTTCATCTGTACTTACGCAGGACCCAGGGACAGGTGAGCCTGGAAGGCCTGTAGGCCATACAGAACAGCTCTCATTTCTAGAATATTTATATGCAGGGTACACTCCACTTTGGTCCATACTCCCTGTATCTGATGTTGCCCTATATGTGCCTCCCAGTCAATCCCCAAGGCATCTGTTTTTGAAATCTGGCAGGGAGATGTGCTCTGGAAAGGAACCCCTTTTAGCAGGTTGCGGGGTTCCATCCAACACTCGTGCACCTTGCATACAAGAGAGGTTACTAGAATCTTCTGTTCTAGATTGTACATGAGTTGATCCCACTGGACTCTCAAGGTCCAATGAGGGTTCTTCATATGTAGCCTGTCCAGAGGTACTATGACAGTGGTTGCTGCCATTAGGCCCGGAAGCCGAAGAAATGTTCTGGCTATGACATATCTGTGAACTAGCTAGGCCTGTGCAATCAGACACTCAGCCTTGTACAGAGGCAGGACGGCTGAGCCTAGAGCTGTATCCAAAACTGCCCCTATATACTGCAGACACTGTCAAGGGATCAGGATTGACTTTGGCACACTGACAGTGATCCCCAGAGCATCGAATATCTGCCTGGTTTGGGCTAGGGTGCACAAGACCTGTTCCCAGGAATGGGCTCTCAGTAGCCAGTCATCCAGATAAAGAAAGACATAAAGGCCTTTCCTGTGAAGGGCTGCTGCTACCACTGCCAGGCATTGGACAAAGACCCCTGGTGCAGATGGCAAGCCAAAGGACAATACTCTGAACTGGTAGTGTTCTCCTTGAAACAGGAACCTCAAATATTTCCTGTGAGGTTTTTGAATTCTGATATGAAGGTAGGCATGCTTCATGTCTGGGGAACAAATCCAATCCCCTACCTGCAGTAGTGGGAGCAGGCCTTGCAGGGTAACCATTCTGAACTTTGTGTACTCTATAAAAAAGTTCAGATCCCTGGCCCATTTTGGAACTAGGACATACCAAGAATAGAATTCTTCACCGTTCCATGGGTACAGGTTCTATTGCTCTTTTGTGAAGCAAGGTTGTGGATTTCATCCAGAAGTAGTGGGATGTGATCTGCAGGATAATGTGTAGGCACTGGTGGATGATCTGGAGGTAGCTCTAGAAGTTCCAGAGCATGCCCTTGTGCTATTATTTCCAGGACCCAGGCATCTGAGGTCACCTCCTCCCACTGGTCCAGATGGAGAGAGAGATTTTTTTTTTATTTTAATTTTTTTATTTTAGTCTTTGGTAACCAGCTAAGATGACTCCTAACAACCACCCCGGGAGGTAATGGTGACTGGGAGGTGTAAAAGGAGTCAGGTAGAACCAGTTGTGACTCCTGCATGTGCACTGCCACCTCTAGGGGCTTTTGACTGGGTGTCTGGAGTGGCTACTGGAGTAGGCAGGGTTCCTGCTCCGTTACCCTTACTTGATTGTCTGATAGTGGTATGGTGTCTAGTACCAGCCAGAAGAAAAGGCACCCTCTGTCTGCTCCTTGGCTGGGTGTCATAGAGGGAGTGTAATGAGTTCAGATATCTGCCTGAGGCCTGCAAATTAGAGAGGATACCTTGAGCATCTGCACCAAATAGCTTGTATCCTCTGAAAAGGGCGCTGAGAATGAACTGCTGCATGTCATCTATAAAGCCCACCACCATTAGCCAGGCACATTCCTGATGCAGCTGCCCTAGCTGGAGCACCTGAAATATCATAGGCTGTACATAGTAGGTGTTGTCCAATGTCAGCATCAGCTGATTAAGCTTTAAGATGCTCCTGTTTTGGTGCACCATCTGGGAGAGTTTGAGCAGCTGCTTTAGCTTTCCTCCAGAGTGTGTTTTGATATCTGACCATATGGGCCTTGCAATTTGCAATTCTCAGGACCAAAGAAGCTGAGGCATAGATTCTTTTACACATCACATCCAACCTCCTGGATTCCTCATCAGGAGGAAGAGAACTAAGATGTTTTGGTGTCTTTGATCTGTTGTGGGCAGCATTTATGACTAGTGAATCAACTTCAGGTTGGCCAGCACAGAAAGGTCTACCAGAAGGGGCCATATACATCTTGTCTGCCTTTCTGGGTATGGCAGGAGTCACATTAAGCCTATGCCAGGCAGGAAAGGTGGCATCTTCCAGGGCAGAGAGGAAGGGTGGAATTACAATGGAAGGGGAATCAGGCAGTTCCAAGAAGTCGATTAGGTTCTTATTGGTTGTATCCTGTTCCTCCAAGTCGAATCCCATGGCAGCTTGAAGTTGCCGCATCATGGTTATAAAGTATGGGTTCTTGTGGGGGGGGGGACCTAGAGGTGTAAACCGAGTCATCACTTCATGTTGAAACTGTGGAACTAGTCCTCTCATAGGGACTTTCCACTTAATCTTCAGCCTCCTCCTCCTCCTCATCCTGAACCATAAGGTCAGGATTATATTATAGGTTGTTGTCAGCCTGGTCAATGGAACAAATGGAGCACACTGGTGAGGCCATCGGCACTTGAGAGAGGGAGGGGGGCTCCCCAGAAGGATTCTATCCGGGCCATCTGTTCTGGCGAAGGTGATTTTGCCACCCGGCCAAGAGGTGGATGCTCGGCTCAGGTTGTGACCTAAGGGGGATCAGGCGGTGTCATCCTGAGGTTGGGCACTTCCTGGTTGCCTGGACTTGCTGAGGGTAGCTTAGCCTAGGCTGATCTTTCAGCAGTGGCATTGTGGGAAACGCTCAGGCCAGGTGCCCTCTTTAGGGCTCGGATGGCTATGGCTTATAGATGGGAGAGTGTTGGATGGCTGGATCTGTTTTTCCTCAAGATTTAAAGCTGCCTACCATTCTTGTGATTCTAGCCAGATGGTGTGTGTGGATCCTGCGACTGTCCTGTATTGACCGGGTGACCTGTAGCATCGGCTGCGGGCTTGTGGCTTGGCCTCCCAGCAGGATTTATTGGTCCCGCTCTGAATTCAGAAGTAACTAAGATTTGTGGTGTACTACCTGGAACCTGTCTTCTGCACACACAGTCAGACTATTTACGTTTCCATTCATAGTCTGGTAGAAGGCAGTGAGAGTGCCTTCCTTCGTTTTGTTTTTGGGACAGTGAGAGTATACCATATCAACAAAAGTACTTACACATAATCTCAATAATCCCTCCTCTGGTAGTGAGAGTACATTGGGGTTAGGGAAATTACTGTGATTTCTTTCTTTTTCATTTTACCAGCATCCCTTGGTGATGTGAGGACCATAGGGGGCTGGAAATTTTTGAGTTTATGTGCTATTTGACTGGTCCCAGAGCACTGGAGAGGAGAGGTCTACCTGTGCCCCTCAAATCCGCTGCTGGATTGGAGATCTTCTGAACTATGCCCTGTACGCTGCGCAGCTGTTATTTGGATTAAAGTTGATATTTATTGGGACTTTTAAAATTTTTTTAAGTGATTATTGTTAGTTTATGTTTATATGGTTTTAAGTTTTATAAGTTAAAGTTATTGTATTGTTAATTGGGGGTTTAGTTAAAGTTGATTTGGGGATATTTTTCCTTAGTGGTATTAGTCTGTTGGTCATATTAAGAGTTGAGATGTGTTGAAGGCCTACCCCCACAGTCGTGCGCTATTCATCCTCTGCTCTCCATGCTCTCTGCCTTTTTTTTTCCTCCCCCATTGCATTTTACAAATTACCAGCACTGTCAGTCACTAGGTATTGCTCGTAGGGGGAGGTGAAGGGTGTGGGGTGGTGAACAGCTGAGGGTGAATGAGTGGGGCCACCACATCGGGGTCGTGAGATCCAGGAGATGCCCTGGGGTGAAATGGAATCCAGAATGTGGTTCGCCTTGTCTGGTTCCCATACCCAAGGGCACCACCAATTTTGGTGGGCAGGTGGCCCGGACTGTCCTGGAAGTTCGTCCAACTTGGGCGGTGTTGTGCAATGCCAGGTCCGCCAGAAACAAGACTGCAATTATTGCAGATCTTGTAGAAAGTGTGGATCTGGCTTGCATCACCGAGACCTGGCTGGATGAAAATTCTGGCTCCATTTTGCAGGCATTGATTCTAGCTGGGTACTCGGTGTTTCACCGCCCGAGATTGGATCGTGGGGGGGGGTCGCAGTCTGTTTTAATACTGAACTTAACTTCACGAGTGTACCAATTGAGGAAGCCGAGTCATTCGAGTGTATTGTGGTAGCAGGTGTAGGCTGTAGGATCGTTCTCATCTATTGTCCACCCGGAGATGGGAAGAGATTCCTTTAGGAAGTGGCGGATTTTGTCATCGACATGGCATTTGAATCACCGAGATTGATGGTTCTCGGTGATTTTAATGCCTGGATCAATGACGAACTCTCGCAGTTTGGACAGCACTTCCTCCAGCTGATGTCATCTCTGAGCCTTACACAGATAGTTACCGCTGCTACCCATAAACATGGTCACTCCCTTGACTTAGTTTTTCACCCCGGGATCGAGGCCTCTGATTTGGGAGTGGAACCAGTTGGACGGTCCAACCACTACACAGTGGGGTTTAATTTTAGTGTCCCCCTTCGTAGGCCTACCCCTGTGGAGATGGTCAGGTATCGCCCTTTACGAGATGTTAGCTCTGAAGGCCTGGTGGCGGTACTTGACCTATCGTCCTTTCCAGTGGCAAACAATGATCCAGATGCCCTCGTGGTGGCCTACAATAGGGCCATCTCGGTGGCTCTAGATCTCATTGCTCCTATCTGTGTTCAGCCTCTCTCCCTTCGCCCTCAGTCCCCATGGTTTGATGGGTCCTTGAGGGAGATGCGTTGACTAGGTCAAAGGCTAGAGCGTTGCTGGTGGAGATTCTCCCTTGATGCTGACCACCTTAGATTGATGGAGCATTATCAAGCTTATCAATCTGCAATCACCCGTAAGAAGGCAGAGTTCCTGTCCGGGAAGATTGCGGCTGCTCAGGATCGACCAGCTCAGCTTTTTCACACCATGGACAGGCTGTGCAACCCAGCCTGTCTACAGGTCTGAAGGGCTTTTACGCAAAAGGAGTGCGATGAACTTGCTTGATTCTTTGCTACTAACGTGGCTGACATCAGGGAGGCACTCCAGCTGGCACACTCTAAGGGTGTTGTTGTGGATCAGCGTGAGGCTGCTGCCCCTCGGTTTTCCTGGAGTGCCTTCGACCAACTGGAATTCATGGATTGTCCGGGGTGCACACCCATGTGCTGTAGTTTGGATCCAGGGCCAACTTCCCTGATTTTGGGTTGTATCGACTATTGGCCCAGTTCTAGCATGGATAGTCTGGTGCTCCCTGGAAACAGGTGAGGTTCTGAGCTCCCTTAAGGAGGCTGTGGTAACATCACTTCTGAAGAAAGCTTCTTTGGACCCGAACTGCCATGCAAACTACAGACCAATCTCTAATCTTCCCTTTTTAGGGAAGGTGATTGCAAGGTAGTGGCTGTACAACTAGAGAACCATTTGACCATCCATGATATCTATGAACCCCTCCAGTCCGGTTTTCGAAAAAGGCATAGTGCTGAGACAATGCTGGTTTGGGTGCTCAATGATCTCCTGATGGCTAGGGATCAGAGGAACCGTTCCATTCTGGTCCTCCTTGATCTCTCATCTGCTTTTGACACTGTAGACCATGGGGTTCTGCTTGAGCATCTGCAGTTCATCCGTGGACTGTCTGATGTAGTCCTCAGGTGGCTTACATCTTACCTCATTGGAAGAACTCAGCGAGTGGCATCCAAGGTTTATTCCTGTGACCCAGTTTCTCTGTCTTTTGGGGTTCCTCAGGGCTCAGTATTGTCCCCCATTGTGTTCGCAGTGTATATGCTGCCCCTCGGAGACATTATAAGAAGGTATGGGCTGAAGTTTCACTGCTTTGCTGATTTATTTATTTGCTTTTGGTGACCGGATGAGTGCACTAGGCATAGAGATGCCTATTTTCAGGCGTGACTCGGGAGAATACAAGTCAAATAAAATAACAAACAACAGCAATGTGACACAGCATATGAAGATACAAAGGTATTCAGAAAAATACAAATAATTTACTAGACTGTAAAAGTACAGGGTTGAAAACAAAATACGTAATATAAGCAAATGTACAGAGATTTAAAAGATGAAACAAGTGCAGCACAAGTACAGGATTTAGTCCTAGTAGGTGTTATGGACTGTATACAGAAGTGCCATTAGCAAAACAAAATAAACATAGAAGAGAAAGTAGAGGGGGGAGGAGATGGAGAAAGGGGAGATGGGTAAGTGCGTATATATAGGAAAGGTGGAACTACAGTAAGATACAGGACAGGTAAGAGATGAGCTTAAGGTGGACGGAAGCAGGTACAAGGACTTGATGCAAGTAGATGTTCACGGTGGAGCTTCTTAAAGCCAGCGTGTGTAGGGGCAAGATGAATTACTTGAGGGATAGAATTCCAATACTTAGGAGCAGCATAGGAGAAGGTTTGTGCACCCATGGAGGTCTTACACCTAGGAATGTGCAGAGGGGTTTGGTCGCTTGAGCAAAGTCCATAGGAGGGGGTTTGCAAGTGAAGTAATGAGGCAAGGGATTGAGGAAGGCCTGATCTTGTTATACTATCCATTAGAGTGCCATAGGATAGGAGACGGTGAGCAGAAGAACTAGGTCATTTTAGATCAGCATAGAGCTGACAGAGATGTTTGTACCAAGGAGAGGCAGAAGCATAATGGCAAATATTATTATAGGTGGTATCCCATAAATGGAGGGAGGTCTTAGTAGCACCTAGGAAGGTAACGGAGCCATAGGACAATGAAAGGAGCAGAAAGCCTTGTGCGACAGCGAGTCTGGCCAACGGAGTGAGAGCATAGCTAGTTTGGTAGGCTCCCCCAATTTTTGCATTAACGGATTTACAAATAGCAGTGATGTGGAGATCGAACTCAAGGGATTCATCAAGAAAAATGTCCAGGTATTTGAAGGAAGTAGTGTTGACTAAGGGGGAATTATCAGCACAGGATATTTTGAGGGAGCCTCGATTTCCTTTTAGTTTAGCTGGGGAGCCAAAGCACATAGAATGAGTTTTACTTGCATTGAGAACAATGTGGTTTGCAGTCAGCCAGGATTGTATGTTTAGGAAGTCAGAAGCAAGGGAGTGGTTTATGTCCAATACATTTCTGGCACTGTGGTAGAGGACCAGGTCATCCGCATAGAGCAAGGAGGAACAGGTAGGTGCCTGAGACAGAAGGTCATTAATGAAAATAGTGAAAAGTAGGAGGCCAAGTACTGAGCCCTGAGGAACACCAACCTTTATGGACGACAGATCGGACATGGCCGGGTTGAAAACGACAGCCTGCTGCCGATTGGACAGATAGCTATGGGACCAGTTCACCGATTCTGCTGAGAATCCAAGGGAGATGAGTTTTGTAAGGAGAAAGGTATGATTAACCAAGTCAAATGCCTTGGTTAGATCAATGAAAATGGCACCAGTCAGGAGACCAGCATCCATGGCAGAATAAATGTCATTAGTAAGTTTTAGGAGGGCTGTAGAAGTACTATGGCCTTTACGGAAGCCATGCTGTGAACCGGAGAGGAGGTTACGTTGCCTTAGATACTCAATGGTTTGGGTTGCCACTAATTTTTCTAAGATTTTACTAAGCACAGAAAGGATAGCAATGGGTCGGTAATTAGCCATATCTTTAGGATCACCTTTTTTTAGGATAGAGGTTATTCTGGCTATCTTCCATATGTTGGGGACTACACCGTGGGATAGTGACAAGTTAAAGATTTTAGTCAAAGAGGAGGCTATGAGAGGGGCTGCAGCTTTTAGGAGCCTAGGTTCCAGACTATCAGCACCAGAGCTAGTGGTGTCTCAGATAGAGAGTAGCAACTTTAGGACTTTAAATCGTGTAACAGTCCGAAACCTGAATAGTGGACGAGAGAGCATAGGTTCAGTAACCACAGGAGTGGAAGAGGGGTAAACAGTGGGGAAGGAGGCAGAGTAGCATGTTAGATCTGAGAAATGACAGTTGAAAGTGTTAGCAATAGTCTCTGGATTGTTACAATGTACGCTGTTTAGTAGCATGTCATTTGAGGTACTCGGCTTATTTGTTCCAAGAAGAGCTTTAATCAATCAATCAATCAGTCAATCAAATCTTTATTTATCCAGGCGAGCATCGCTGAGCATAGCTCATTTGCAAGATGGACCTGGTAAGGTCAAGGTTCAGTTTACATAAAGATATAGTACAATTCAATGTACACACACATTGAGGAACATCATATACAGGATATACAATAGCTTCAAGGGTAATAGTACATAGGTATAATACAAAATGAGCCAAGAAGCAATTAACACCTTTTACATATTTACATAGATTATGGAATAGGCAGCTCATTTACTTGGTTGAAGAGAGAATATGTGGGGATTAAGGTTTAAAGTATGAGGTATCAGGGGATTTGTCGGAGGTTTGGGAAATGGATGATCGTGGTCTGGGCAGATGATAAGGTGTTTCTGAGGAGAGGGGTAAGTTGGGGGTATTTACAAGGAGGTACAGGTGGCAGTAGAGAGAGATGAATTATGGCCTTATCAGAGGCTATAGGCAGGGGTGAGGAGAAGGAGAGAGGGGTGGGGTGTAAGTGGGTAGTGAGGGAGGAAGGAAGGAGGCCGGTGCTAGGGTAAGGAGTAAACAGGGAACATAGAGCAGTGATGCATAATAAAAGAATAAAGAGAAAAGGAAGGAAGGAGAAAAGTGGGGACTGTAAGGGTGACGAATCTTGGGAATGGCGGATAGCCTCCGCAGATGGGATGGCTAGGAGGGGAGGGAGAGGGCTAAGATTTCTCTACTGTTGTCGGAAACAATTACATTTTTCTTTGATAAGCCTAGAGTACAGAGATTTGAAGGATGTAATTGATATGGGTTTGTTCACTTTCAGTAACTTCTGCATAGTGTTCCATAAGGAGGATAACACATAACTAATGGCAGATCTACCATAGCGAGAGTTGAATTTGGGCACTTTAAGCATGATGAAATTGTAACTTCTTAGGGCATATTTACTTGACGAGGTTTGTATGAAGCAGTCTGAGACATATTTTGGTAACATCTGGGTTACGGCTCTGTAAATCCATATTGTGGCGTTTCTGTCTCTTCTAAAGTGGAGTGAGGTCCATCCAACTGCAGCATAAAGCGAACAGTGGTGAGTGTTGAAAGGTAGTTCTGTAATAAACCCCAGGGCTCTATGGTAGAGTGTATACAGTTTATCCAGATATGAGATGGGGCAATGTCCATATAAGAAGTCAGCGTAGTCGATTACTGAGAGAAATGTGGCCTGGGCCATCTTTTTTGATTCGCTTGTGAGAAAATGCTTTATTCTGTAAGAGTCCAAGTCTCTGTCGAAGTTTTTTTAGCAATTCTTCCAAATGTCACCTCCAGTTTTTATTAGTAGATCTTTACAGAAGGTGCTTTTGGCTAGACGAGTATTCCTTTTGCAGGAGTTTCTCAGGGCCCTATAATGATTGTAATCATTCTGCAGCGAAGATGCCTTGAAAAGCCACCAACTTTTGTCCCTAGCCCAGAGTTGGGTAAGAAGATCTTTAGTGAGCCATCTAGTTTGTGTGCCACGAATGCAGTGCATGACACGAGGAGTGTGAAGGTCCTGGAGACACCCAAACTTTTCAAGGAAGTAGTCAAGGGCAGTCTGAACTTCAGAGGAGGTAAAGACGGGTGACCAGTCAACCATAGATAGGTCCTGCAGAAACTGTGCCTGATTTCGGAAGGTGATTAATTCTGGGGGAGGAGATGGTTGTCTAGCAGCACGCCAGATGCAGAAAATTGGGGAGTGGTCACTTATTGAATCAGCAAGGGTGCCAGCAGAGACGATGCAGTCAAGACGGTTCATAAGGACCCAATCAGAGTGATAATACCCAGATCTACCTTTCTTTTGCATCCAATCAGAATGGAGCTCTCTCAGTCTTTAATAACTGCCTTAGTGAAATCCAGGAGTGGATGGATTTGAGTTGGTTGAAGTTGAACTCTGAAAAGACAGAGGTGTTGGTAGTGGACTCAGCACACTGGATGGGGGGGGTCAGGAGCTAGTTCACCCTCAGGACTTTATTTTGGGGGTGTTTCTCTCCTGACCTCTGAACGGGTGCCTAACCTGGGGGTAATACTTGACGAGGATTTGACTATGCATTTGCAGGTGTCTGCTGTCATCAAGTCCACATTTTACCATCTCAGGAATATCTCCAGGATTAGGCACCTTGTTCCGTCCGGCGATCTTCCTATGCTGGTCCATGCCTTTGTGTCCTTGCTTCTGAACTACTGCAACTCCCTTTACCTAGGACTTCCTGGGGTTGAAATCCATTGCCTGCAGCTAGTGCAGAATGCAGCGGTCAGGCTTTTGACTGGTACTTCTCGGTCCAGCCATGTTTTGCCGGTGTTGCGCGGACTGCACTGGCTGCCAGTACAGTGGCGGATCACCTTTAAATTCAGTCTTCTGACTTACAAAGCCCTATGTGGACTTGGCCCTGACTACCTGAAAGAGCTCCTGGTCCCTTACTGCACTGGCTGATTGCTCCGCTCAGCTGGCAAGGGGTTGCTAGAGATTCCAAGGGTGTTCTTGAAATCTTCTGGGGCTCGTACATTTATGTACGTGGCCTGACCCTTTGGAATTCTCTACTCTGCTAGATAAAGGAGTGCGCAACTGTGAAGGAGTTTAAAAAGGCCATAAAAACATATCTGTGGACCCAAGTATTTGGAGTCTGATTGTATTAATTTGATTAATTCTTTTTATTGTAATGATTGGAATTGTATCTATGTATTTGTATGGCGCCTTGATTTTTTGAAAGGTGCCTTAAAAATAAAGTAAATTATTATTAAGTCTCTTTAGGACTCTTTCCTCTGAAAATGGACTAGTGTCCATCTCCCTCCTCCTTGTTCCCTGCTGCTCCTTGGTGATCTGTCCCCCTCCCTCCTCTGTGATAACTGAGCAGAAGTACTTGTTCCTGTTCTTGTTCTAAAGTCCAGGGTCAACTTGGATGCCCCAATTTTCCAGTGGGCTGGCCAAAAATATTATACTTAATGCACAGTGTATAAAGAAATCTTTGGCTCTCATGCCATTTTAGGCTTTTTTTTTTTTTTTTAACAGATCCCTCCCCTTGTGCCTGCCATTTAATTCAGGACTGTAATTAACCAACTAACATCTCCCACTCTAGCCCCATTTGGCTGAAATCAATGCTGCCCATTTCCCTAAAGTGTTTACTTGTAGTATTGTAAATTTATCCAGACTTGGTGTTGTATTTATAAATGTGTGCTGTGTAATAAAGTTGCAAATATATATTACTGGATTTTATTTATTTTTAGAACATGGGTTACCTTAGGGAAGAAGTGTGATTGGAGAGCAGCTGTCAGGTGGCCATGGATTAAATTCCCTATTTAATTCATGGTTCTCCTGCCGGATCCTCTTGTACAGCTTTCAGAAAACCTTTTTACACAGTGGAGGGATTTAGTCAGTCTGCTCTGCTCATTTTTTAAAGTAGCAATTTTTTTTCCTTAGAGACCTTAACAGACTGTGGTATTGCAACAAGAAATGGAAAGTCATTTCTCCTTATTTGGAGATCTCAATGTTGATGACTGGCTAAAACAGAAGTGTTCTGATAGGAAAGCCATGGTTCGGCAAGTTTAAAAAAGTAAAGTTTTCTACCTGACTCCCATTTCAACTCCTGCATCACCCAGTCCACCCCACTTGCCTGAAGAAGATGTAGGGGCCAGTGAAATAGTGGTAGACCCTATTACTCCTCCGACGGCAACGTCTTTTTTGTCCCAGTTGCTGGTGCAACGGGCAACTCACGACACTTCTGCAATAATAATAATAATAATAATAATAACAACTTTATTTTTAAAGCACCCAATCAGGTCCACTGGCTGAAACTGCATTACAGAGGGTGGCTAACAACCTTCTGACGTGCACTGTAGCCAGTGGTGACAATTGTGGGAGGCAGAGAATTTCACCAGCTGTTTCTTTGAGCAGTGCTAGTGCCAGTGATTACAACATAAGAAGAAGCAGTGCCAAAAGTAATGTAAGTTGCATGCCACATTCCAGTACAAGATATATTCCCAGGATGAATAATAAGTTTAGCAGTGCCACGACTGGAGTCACTGATAAAGTGACGGCCACCATCCATCCGTATTCACACAGGAATGGTACGGGAATGTAGTCACATCTTACCGGGTTCCCCCCTGCCTCCTCCCTAACTGTCACAGTAAGCACACGGAAAATGAAAATTATGTACCTACCGTAATTATGATCTTTCTGTGTATCTTCACCATTCATCACATTTGGGTATATAGCCGGAGGTCATGACCCCGTGGGAGCTTCCCCCCCAGATGGGCGGAGTCGACGCACCACCAGCACCACCCTCGAGGTAGACGCACTGCCTGGCGCTCACAGGTTGGCCGTTAGGTGCTGTCGGCTCTGCCCTCCCGCCAGTTCTGAGTCGCCAGAGAGGTGAGGAAAGGGTTGGGAGGGTGGGACAAGAAAGTCCAAGGGACAGATAAAGGAAAAGATATATAACATAAAGGAGAAATAACAACTGAGAGGACAGAATAAGAAGGAAGTCTAAGGGGATTGGGTAGGAGCCCCAATCTCTGGAAATAGGAAAAAGGGAAGAGGAAGGATTTAGGATAAGTATGAGAGGGGGGCGAGAAAGGTGACAACCATACCCCAGACCTTGACTTATCTCCAGATTGTATAGGAACTGCAAGGAGTAGCCAAAGGGCTCATTGTCAGAACTCAAGGCATGGAATCACTGGCAAAAACTCCAAAAGCAGAAAACGGCTATTCTGGAAGAAAGACAGGACACATGAAATTCTCCCCCTCTCAGGGGAAAAAGGGTTTTGGTGAAAGAAATATAGTTTTTTTTTTTTTTTTAAATGACATGTCCACTGGACAAAGAAAATTAATGATGGACAGGAACCAAGGAGGAGGAGAGAATGGAGGGCAACTGCCAACTCCCACCCTCCGGGGTGGAGCTAGAGCACTGGAGAAGGGGTGCACCCCACACTAACCACTCTCCCTCTAGAAATAACATCCCCCTATGTGCCTTTGTTTATCCCACTGCTAACAAGAGAAAGGAGGGGGGCGAGGCTGGGCACAGAGAGGGAAGGGGACCCAGAGAATGAGGCACCAGGAGAATGGAGGGCGGGATTGTGATGAATGGTGAAGATAGACAGAAAGATCATAATTATGGTAGGTACGTAATTTTCATATCTTATCTGTGTCAATCTTCACCATTCATCACATTTGGGTGAGTGTTGAGCCCCCCCAAAGGGGTTTTTTCTTTTAACCCTAAGGGACAGGGTCCCTTAGTTCTCAGTGGGTGACACACTAAGAGGGAGAACCTTCGTGGGCCTGGAGAGGCCCGAGAGTGGGGAGAGTGAGGCGGGGATCCCCCGAAGGGGGAAGGAAGTTGCCCCGACAAATGCCGTCTCACTCTACGGGAGAAGAGATAGGTTCTCTGGTGAGCAGAGTTAATCATCCTATGCCAGGCCAAGGGTGACAAAACCAGGAATGATGCAGCCATGACGTCCGCCTAGTGCAGATCGCAGTCCCTACGACCCTGGTAGCTACCTCATTGGCATCGTACGATGCCCTCACTTGGTGCCTTGCTAGTTCCAGGCCATGTGCAGAGTGTGCAATGGCTTGTCTGGTTTGCTCCATGTCAGGCATTGAGGCTAAGAGTAAACCGAGCCTGAACCACAGGAACCTGTCATAGGTTGCGTAGTGGGCCTGATGCGCTGCAATAGAGATCAGCAACCGTGCTGAGTAGAAAGTTCTCCTATTCCAGAAGTCAAAATCCGAGGAGTCTTGATCTGGGGACCAGTCATGGTGGAGAGCGTGAAGCCCATCGGGAGTGTCCAGTTGCGTCAATCCTGACTGAGGATGAGGCATGGAACCTGGAGACTCCGGGGGGGGGGTTCAATACTGCTGGCAGAGATCCCAGGGGGCAGGAACTCTGGAAAAAGGTCTCTGCCAGGAACACAATGATGCCTCCCGAAAGGGAGCAGGTCAGGGGGGCACCACAAGGGTGTCCTCAGCGAAATCGCCTAAAAAGGTGTGCGCTGAGTGCTCGGGATTGCTTTGAGTGGGAGGGGTGATACACAGGTCCTCCAACATCCTCACAAGGAATTGCTGCTACTCAGCGAGATCAGCAGCTGGAGAAATGTGGACAGAAGGCTCCTCTCCCCCAGAAGAGGGGGATGAGGAGTTAGAGGACCTAGGCTGTTCGGAGCACGGCTGCTCAGGGAGAGGTTGAAAAACCTGTCTGTCCATGGCCCTGACGTAAGCAGGAAACTGAGCAGCCACAGCTCTGAACTGCTCGCAGGTGAGAGGCCCAGAAGGATCAAGTATACCAGGGAGTGCAGCAGAATGTGGCAGAGGAATGGGGACAGAGCCGAGAAGAGAAGTTGACTGACGTCTGCCTGGGCTAGGGAGCAGACCAAGAGCTCCAGAATAAGAAGGAGCTGCGGAAGACTCCACAGCCGACAGCTGAACAACCATTTCGGAGCTGCCTTGGCTGCGCCTGGAAGAATCCTCCCTGTGAGGTGACTGGGGCCATGTAGATCCAGAAGAACAGTCCCATACCTCCAAAGAATGGGGCCCTCTCAAAGAAATCAAGGGGGGAAGAGCAGAGATCTGCACTACGGCTCCTCCCAGAGCCCGGATGTGTTCCATAAAAAGGCCGCTGAACAGAACTCACACCCCAAGACCCCTCAGAATCTGAGGGCACCCTCCTCCTCGAAAGAGCCAGCCTAGGCAGCTGGCAACCCTGTTCAGCCCCCGAAGGAGCTATCCAAGGAGTACTGCCCTCCCCTCCTGTGGGTGCTCTGAACAGCCCCAAAGCTGGCGACCTAGGCACACCACTCGAGGGGTTACCACTGCTGAGGGGTCAGCGAACCCTCCAAGGCCAGGCTGCAGAGCAATAGTGGCCTGCACCACTGCCTGCTGGTCAGCACCCCTAACCATGGCCATGGTAGTCACTGTCCAGTCCTCAGAGGGGGGCTGGTCATGGCCTGTCGAGGACACTACTAGAATGCCCACCTGGGCAACTAGCTCCAAGGAGCCAGACTGCCTGTCCAACCCAGAATCCGACTCCTCCTCCTCCGAAGTGGAAACTGAAGTCCTGTGCCAGACAGTGGGTGGGCACTCCACGCCATCTCAACCAAACAGGGCACCAGAAAAGGAGACTGCACCCGAGATGGTTCCAATGCCCCCCTCAGCACCGCAAATGGTGGCCGAAGGAGGCATGGCTCCAACAAGGGCAGCAATCCCGGTGTCAGAACCTAACACGGTGCCATCCGGCCCCACGGCACCGCGAACGGCTCCAGGGACAGAGACGGCATGGACATCGGCTCCAACAGCCCATCGGCACCAAGAACAGCGCTGCCTGTCCCCACGGCCCTGCAAGCAGTGCCAAGGGCAGAAGCGGCACAGATGATGGCGCCGACAGCAGTCTCTGAGCCATGAATGGCGCAGAGATCCAGAATCCCCACAGCGCCGTGAGCTTGCTCAGAGCTGCGAATGACTCCTGAGGAGGACATGGTGCTATGCTCAACCTTGGTGCCGTGGACGGCATTGAAGTGAGAGAAAGACAAAGATGGCGCCTTAGAAACTCTGACAATGCTGCTAGCACCATCGGCACCATAAATGGCACCAACAGCAGCCACAGCGCCAAGCGACTGGCCAGCACCGACGATGGCACTGTCAGGGCCCATGGCACCGCAAACGCCGCCGAGGCCCAAAACAGCGCTGACCAACGGCGTCGAGAATAGTGCCAACCCATGCCTTCCAAGCCACAGGTCCAACACCGAGGGAGCCTCCCCTGAAGGGCTTTATTGCCATAACAGTGCCTCCCGTTCGTCTCCCGGGGGAAACAGACTGGGCCTCCTGCACCATGGGAGGAGCCTCGGCCATGGCTAGGCTGGGAAAAGCCGAGGCTCCCTCCTCCTCAGTTCATATAGAACTGGGAAGGGACCCAGAGGAAAGGCTGAGAGAAAGTGGCTTGGCCCGACGAGTGCAAACCCGACCACCGAAAGTCGGCGGAACCTGCCCCACTTTCCACACACGTTGTTCGATTACTCTCCGATCTATAGAGAAACAGGCATTTCACGAATCCATATCATGAGGCGGGCCAAGACACATAAGGCAATGGTCGTGCTGGTCAGTGACGAAATATTTTTGGCTGCATGGGCACTGTCGCATGGGGGGCTGCCCCATCTTGGAAGATTTTTTGGCCTCCGACCGAGACGTGACCAACGGAGAAAAAAACACCAAAAACAGACTCAACGTCACAGAAAATAGTATAATTGGAAAGGTCTTACCGGGCTACATCGAGTATGGCAAACAGAACCAGCAGGAGTAACCGCCGAACTTTGGCAACGAAATTGAAAATAATGACGGAGTCGAACTACGAAGCAGGTAGGCCTCAAATTCTTCTTAGCTTCCCATGAGGTGACCTCGATAGCAGGAGACGAAGAGCTGGCGGGAGGGTGGAGCCGACAGCACCTAACGGCCAACCCGCGAGCACCACGCAGTGCATTGGCCTTGAGGGCGGCGCTGGTGGTGCATCGAGTCAGCCCATCCAAAAAAAAAACAAAAAACCTCCCGCGGGGTCATGACCTCCGGCCATATACCCAAATATGATAAATGGTGAAGACTGACACAGATAAGATCGGCAGTCGTATCGCAAAACTCTGTCTACTCCAAGGTATTTGCATGAGGTGTATTTAGTGTAGCAGTGTCAGGACCCCACTCACTGATAAACACAGGGGGCCCCACCTCATTCACATTGTCACAGCAATCATATGGAAACTGCATTTGGATGGTAAAACTGTTTCCAGTACCACTCAAGTTGTGTTAGATGAGTGATCAGGGTAAGAATGTCCCTATAGCGTCATACCGCAGCACAGCAGTGGCAAGAGGTACCAATGTGAAGCTTAAAACCTTCCTGTTGTCTCCGTGGAAGTTGTTCAACTGCACCCGTCAACAGTCTGTAGTCAAACACATACTAGTAAGTGCAAGTAATCTGCAGACATGTAAACAAGAGGAATGTTCCCCCCACAGTTAAACACTGCTGTCTTGTGCCCAAACTCATATTCATTTTACATGCAAGTCTAAGTCAGTATTGTTGACCTGAACAGCCAACAGTAACCATACATTAAATGAGCAGTTTAATCCACAGCTAGCAGACACACAGCGATAGCCAGTAACAGTCATTAACGAGGTGACACCATGCCATTCTGGTGTCTACTGCTACTTAGTAATCCATCAGACAGAACAGATACTATATCATAAGACACGTAGTTTCCCATGAGAATCCAGAAAAAGATAGATTAAACATATTTTCTGAGGGACTGTTTTGCACAGCGGAAGGATAACATGCCTTATAAGTAGGAAAAGAGGGGCAACACCTATTTTGTGGGGGGTTCTGTGCTATGGGTGAGGTAACCCATGTTATAAGCACAATAACCCACTCCAGGGTGTGGGGTTATAGGCATTTAATCCACGCCTGGGGCGCTGTGAGGAGACACGGCCTGTGGCCTTGTGCCTCACAATGCACACCAGGCATGGATTAAATGTTTATAACCCCACACCCTGTCGTGGGTTATTACTTACGTAATTGTTGACAAGGATATGTATGTATTTGAAAACAACACTTTTTCTGTAACTGTAACAAATCTGCTGCTGCTATATGTCCCCCCAGACTCTCTTGTAAAATAGGTGTTCCACCTAAATTAGTCTATTCTGGTATGTGAAATTCAAATAAATAAAATAAAATAAAAAGTCAACCCATTAACAAGCCAGGAGGTCAAAGGCAGGTTGAGTTTCCTCAAAATGTGCAAGTGTAAAGCAGTTAAGTTACAGTATTAACAAGACCAGCATGAAAAAAATAATGTTTTGACCAACAATGCCTTCTTCCAACATACTGTGTATATTCTTAAATATTTGAAGACACTGGTGGCCCCATTCTCAGTCGCAACAGGTGACAGTGAAAAATGGGGTGGGGGGTGGGGCAGATGGCTCCACACTGTGCCACTTGACCCATAGAACTTGACATAAAAGACAGGGATGAAAAATTCCCAAGGGCGAGGTCCATGACCCTCTCAATCATCCACTGGACTTGAGCTTTACAGTCCTGTTCAGTTCAACTGACTTGGCTGTTAAAGCTTTGTTAGCTGTGCATGTACTGACTGCGCTGACTATGGAGGTGGCAAGCTGGCATTCCTGACAAGCAATCCTCGTCTGACTCCCTCCACCCCCGTAAGTGCTTATCTCCAAGTTCCTCTCACAGCAGCAATGAGTTGGAGCGGAGTGAGAGGATGCTGAGACATTCATGCAGCTGTAAAGCAGAGAGGAACATGGGGGGGACGTTCTTTGGCTTCTGAGTCTGGCATGCATTAGCATTCGGAGGAACACGGGGGGGGGGTGAGCAGCTCCACAGAGGACTTGCAGGACTCGAGATCACACCAGCATCACTGTGCATGCCATACTGTGACTATGTGGCAAGTGGCTTATCTACACATGTGGAGATTTTTTTTAACACACTATTTCACTCGAGAGCTGACTGCTGAAAAGACACATATGTGTCTTTCTCTCTCTCTGCAGCTCAGTGTATCCAGGCTCTCCAGCACAGCTAAAAGCCAAAAAATTCCTAGAAATATTAAATAGGCAGGCTACTTAATTTGTGAAAGAAATTGGAAGGCTAATTTTAAATCAGGGAGGCTACTATTAAGAAACAGAGACACTGTGTGTCTGTGTCTCATACGTTGGAAGCAGGCGTGCTGTAATACAAATTTAGAAGGACTCCAGATAGCCCAGTCATAATTTTCTGATAATTTTTTCTTGGAGTTTAATATTGGGGCTGGACTGGTAAGACAGAAGCCAGCTACAGTCACTTTTTATTTATTGGGACTGGGCTGGAAGCAAGTCTAGAGTCCCAGGCCCTTTGAATTCAGACTGAGCAGTTTAAGGGGTCATCTTTTTGTCTTCATCTTTCTGAAGTCCACCTATTTTGGGGGTTTAGGGCTGGGCTGGCAAGACAGAAGCCAGCAGTCACTGTTTGTTTTTAGGGCTGGGCTGGAAGCAAGCCTAGAGTCCCGGACCCTCTGAATTCAGACTGAGCAGCTTAAGGGGACATCTTTTTGTGTTCATCTTTGGAGGCTCCATTGTGAGTGTTATTGACTATGGACTCATTGTCTATTGCTCTGCCACTGCCTCCACACTCAAACATGTTGCTACCTCCCTAAATAAAGCATGTTGTCTTATCAACGGAGCCCACCATCTCACCCATACCTGTGACCTCTACACTCAAACTGGATGGCTGCAACTCAACAACCGACTAAAGTATCAAACCTGCATCACAGCCAAGAAAATAATGATGGGAAATGCCCCCCAGGGGTTTGCTGCCTTCTCAGGACCAGAGTCAGCAACTGCAACACCAGAAGCTCAAAAAAATAGACTGATGTAGCCCAGGGAGGCTACCCATTAAACCCAGCATTTCACACTCATTCTAAGTGCTTGACAAAGCACTCAGGATGAGTGTGAAACTTTGGTTTTAGTGAGTAGCCTCCCTGGGCTACACCGGACTTTCTGTACTTATGCTCACAATAAATTTTCACAGCTTGGCTGAAATGACTGTAATGGCATAAGGTGCATTTTGTGACACAGAGTGCTGAGTCCTTTACGTTTTTTGCTTGACTTTATGGGACTTGCGAGCATCTGACCTAAGGGAGTGACCCCTGTTAGTTTGAGTATATAGGACTATTTTGGCCCTAGCTTTGTATTTATAGAGTGGCCCTGAGGTGAGGTTTCTGTGAGGGTGGGTTAGAAACGTACCCCCCCCCATGTCATGAGGAAACCAGTCTGATTGTTTCTGGACTGCTTCCCTTTTGAAGGGGGAGGTAGGGGCCAGTAAGTGGCCAGTGAGCACGTTTGGAAATATACAAATGACTACAATTTTGCCTTGAAAATCTTTTGTTGCCTTTGCTTGGAGTGCTGTGACAGAATTTGGAACTGCCCTACTGGGTGCAGAATGAACTCTTTCCTGTCATCTTCTTTTTCCAAGCCTGCTGCAACAGCACCTTTTCCTCACTCTCCTTTAGTATCCTGTACTGACTACTAATAAATGTGGACATGCTATGCTTCATGTCCTGAGTTGCTGAACTGCAACCTGCTGAAGTCATGTATGACATGTTTATTTTTGTGTTTATTTTTTTTTAGTTATTTGTAAATATGTAAATAAAACCACATTTGAATGTTGCACCTGTACATCCTGTTATTGTCATCTATCTTATCCCACAACCCTCCAACACTGCCCTTTGTCTCTGTTACACTCTGGTGGTGCAAGTGTTTGAGTTTTTGAGGGCTATGCCCTAAAAACTAAAGAAAAAAAAAAAAACTAGAAAAAAGCATATTTTCATTCCAGCCATTGCTGCACTTTGTCTCTGTCCAGTTTCTATCTAGCCTGTAGTAGTGTGTGTGTGTGTGTGTGTGTGTGTGTGCACCCTAAAGTAAAGAACTAATATACAGTATATATATCTATATATATATATATATAAATATTAGCAGTGTCATTGTTGCAGTTTGTCTATGAATGTTGCATAAGTTCTCCCTACTCCTTGTCTAGTCTCTGGTGCTGGAGTTTGTTCTACAGTGTGCACATCATTGGTCACGCACTTTAACCCACCACTGTACTGATTCAGTGTGCCCTATCCTGGTGTCTAACATTTAAATAAAAAAAGAAAAACATTTATTAGCGATTACTAGGTGCACATAGTGCTGTCTAACCTGCTGGATTACTAAATTAAACAATTTTTCCACTAAGTCTGTCACTGTCTGTGGCACTTTAGAACACAGAATTCTTCTAATCTGATGACATGTTGATCACTGGCTCAGAGCAATTTTATATGCTGTGTAAGCATGCTAAATTTCCCATTTTAAAAATCAGTTTGTCAAGTTTTGGTTTCTCAAGATCTGAAACAAATAAACCCAGTTGTTAAAAATGTAAAATAATACATGATGGCCTTACACAGGACTAAAGGTATGACAGATAAAAAAGGGTTAGGCATTACCATCCTGATCGGAAAAAAAGAATATCTTTGGCTGGATTTCAATGAAGAAAAATCATTGCTGTTTTGTTTGTACTGTAAGGCCTATCCCCAAATTTGCAATCCAAATTCTGCCATGGTGAAAGATTCAAATGCAGGGATTTATATAACTCTAAAAATTGATTAGCGTTTTGCTCATGAAAGTCCTAAATCTTTGAGAAAATGCATAGCTCTTGCCTCACTGTGTTTAACAAGCACAGCACTTCTAGAAAACCTATACAAATACTTTCTGTACAGTTAGCATAGTCCCAAGAAAAAAACTGCTAATCAATTATTTAAAACCCTGAAATGATCTGAAACTAGACCCAGTAAAGAGGCATGATGTAACAAGGGAAAACCTGACTTGCACAAACCATTAGGAGGCAATACAGTGCAGTGGTTTAAGGCTCTGAGCTGCAAATCTGGTGACATCCAGCAGACCAGACCTGGGTTTGAATCCCACAGCTTCCACTTACATACTGTGTGACCCTGAGCAAGTCACTTAACTTCCCTGTGCTCCCAGGTCGCTCCTGTAAAAAAGCTTTCAGCTTAGTGTGCTACTCCTTGTTAAACAACTAAAAAAAAAAAAAAAGATACAGCTCCAAGACCAGAACCCACATATTCGCCTGTCTGAAACTGCTCTGGGTCAGTCTTTAAAAAAAAAAAAACACAACATCAAAAAAACTTAAAAAATACAAAGTTTTATTTAACACAGTATACTCCAGAGCAACAAAATGGAAAGCCACTTTCAGATTTCAAAATGGTATGTGAGATCCAGTGTAAAAACAGATTATACGATGGCAACAACTACATGTACATAGCAGGTTGCTGTTTGTTTGTGGACTACATAGCAAAGACAATACATGAGGCAATATCGTCAGAGGTAAAAAAAAATGCATCCATTTTCAGCATCCTTGCTGATGGAAGTATTGACCACTCTATAATCAAGCAAGAAATTATCTCCCTCAGATACGTAGCTACAAACTGTTTGCCAGTCACACGTCTAGTATCTGTGGTACTTGAAACTGCAAGTGCTGCAGGTATGTTTGATGCTATACAGAAGGCTTTGAAATCAGTGGCTTTGCCCTTGGCAGAACTAAAACCAGGCTGTGGAAATCCAGCACTTGTTTGTGCTAATTTTGATGGCGCATCAATTAATCTTGGTGAGCGGACAGGAGTCAATACTAGACTGAAGTCACGGTTGCCAGACATTATTATGATTCACTGTGTTGCCCACAAAGTAGAACTTGCCATTTTGGATGCCAATAACAATTTCAAATACATGGCCAAATTTAAACATTGTTTGAAAGGCATTTTCAGTTTTTATTTTTATTCTCCAAAGTGCAGGAGAGAACTTAAAGAAATCGCAGAATTTATAGATCAACATCTTGCACATTTCACTGCTGTAAAGCAAGTAAGGTGGTTAGCCAGCAAAGAGAGAGCAGTTGTGGCATTATAAGAAAACCTTGAAATTGTGACAATGCATCTTGAGCACAGATCTGTAGACAGGAACAGGGCAGACGACGCAAACAAAGCTAAGGGCTACCATAATGAACTGAATTCCGTTCACTTTATTGAAGTTCTATATTTCTTATTAGAATTCTTGCCAATTGTTGCTAGATTATCAAAAACTTTCCAGTTGCAAGACTACTTGATCATTGAGATACCAGACCATATTGAGAAAGCAGTTCTAGAATTAAAAACACTTAAAACCGCACCAGGCAAATATAAAAAAAAATTACAGGACTTGAGCTGAGCTGCAACTGAGCGTGTATTTGGTAACACATAAAGTACATGGTACACCTGGCAGTGATGCTGGACTACATTCATTTGTTAATTATGCTCTAAACTACTTCACACCCACCACAGATTTGGTGTTCTTTCAGAGAAACCATCGTCTTTGCTTCACATTTTGAATTTTCACAACTGGCCTATGGAAAAAGAAGATCTGGTAACATTTGGCAATGATGAGCTCTCTGAACTCATGACCAGCAGTACATTCTCTTCTCACTTCTCTGAAGTGGATAAAGACTATGCCATACATGAGCAGATATAGATTAAATTGTACCCGACTCGATTCAGAAGTAGTTCTCTCATATCAATGTACAATTGGTTTTGCAAATGAAACTAGCTGAACATGGTGAAAACTTCCCAAAGGGTACTGTGTAAAAGCTTATTGAAATACTGCTCATTATTTCTCCTTCTACAGGTGAATGCAAAAGAGGATTCTCCAAAGCAAATTTTATTAAAAACAAACTAATAACAACTCTGACTCAACAGCCTTTTGAGAATCAGCTGCTGCTCATGAACACAGGCCCACCCATCTCTGAGTTTGATCCATTACCATCAATTTCATACTGGCTTGACCATAGTCTTCGCACTATCCATTTCTCTGATCTCAACTGTCCCTCAAAACAAACTGAAGAAGCTGAGCCTGAAGTGAGCTGCAGTACTATTCTGTCATAATGTCCTTTATTGAATTCTTTCAAGACAATTCTTTCTAGAATATTAACAGTCAAGTTTGTCCATTTCTGTTAACATATGTCCCTCAAACTGAAGAAGCTGAGCCTGAAATAAGCACAGTCCTTTATTCTCTGGCTGAGATGCTTAATTTCTCTCTAGCAGATGTGTTTCCCAGACTTCTCCTCACATTTCACTTTCCCCCTCTGGCCTCTCATCCTGACATTGTTACTGCTTCCTACAGAAACAAAATAAAAAAAAGATTTGTTTTGGTAAAAAAGTTAGGCAGAAAAACAGTTTGACTTACTAACACCTGCACTGGACTTATAGAACAAAGGGAACATAAGTCCTGGACTTACAGCTTCCATAAACATTTTTCAGCCCCTGAAAGATGTTCGTAGTTGCATATGAGACAATACTTCATTGCAAATGAAGAGCTCAACACATATCTGGAAGGGACTGTTGCAAAGTGGTGAGACAACAATCGCTTAGCAACAGTTGCTACTGATGACCCTTATTGTGCAGCGCACAACATGGGTTGCACCACTTCCCTCTGTGGTCACTTAACACACTATAACTGTGTGAGGAAGGGGATGGATGGAGTCACCATGCTAATGACAGAGCATGGCAATTCTTGGCGGCCCTATTGCAGACATTTGCAACATCTTCCACCAGTAGAACTGTTAGAGGCAGGCTATGGGGGTGTTGCAAGGCTGGAACATGAAGCCATGGACCGGCAAGGGTAGGACTACTTGGATGTAGAAACATAGAAGTTGACGGCAGATAAGGACCACAAGGCCCATCCAGTCTGCTCATTTCTTTTTCTACCTTATAAATGTGCCATCGGCCTTTGCTCTGTCAATGGCCTATCTTTTCATACTTAACTGTATTGCTCCCTTATGCCTATCTCATGCCTGTTTGAAGCCCTACACTGTATTCATATCCATCACTTCCTGAGGTAGGCCGTTCCATGCATCCACCACCCTTTCTGTGAAAAAGAACTTCCTCACATTACTCCTTAATCGGCCTCCCTCTAATCTCATGCTGTGTCCTCTTGTCCTGCTATTTTTCTTATATTGAAACATGTTAGACTCTTTTACCTTGTTAATGCCCTTAAGGTGTTTGAATGTTTCGATCATATCACCTCTCTCCCTCCTTTGCTCGAGGGTATACATATTGAGCTCCGTTAATCTGTCCTCATATGTTTTCTGATGCAGTCCCTGCACCATTTTGGTTGCCCTTCTCTGGACTGCCTCAACTTGGTTAATTTCCTTGTGAAGGTGTGGCCTCCAGTACTGCATGCAGTATTCCAGATGGGGCCTAACCAGTGTCATGTAAAGAGGGCTTATTACCTCCCTCTTCCCACTAGTGATACCCCTACTAACACACCCTAACATCCCCCTAGCCTTACCTACTGCTTTAGTGGTCTGCTTGGATGATTTCAGGTCATCTGTGATGATGATGCCCAAGTCTCGTTCTTCCCTTGTGACTGCCAGCAACTCCCCTCCCAGCCTATAGGTGGCTTCAGGGTTTCTCTTCCCTGTATGTATGTGACAAGTCTGGCTGCACCTTTATGGGATGTGATTTAAAAGGGGGTTCCACTGGACACTACAGTGCAACCAATGTGGTATGTGAGTGGGGACCACCAGACTATCAATGATGTGGACAGGGGCGATGACTACTAGAATATGCATATGTCTGAAGCAGGCCACAAGATAAGGGAAGATTGGGTGGGTGGGGGATGGCAAGTTCCATAACCCCATGTGACCGGTGCTATGCCATGCTGCAGCTGGGTGTAAGTCACACTCCAGTGTGTTAGCAGGAACAAAGAAAAAAACGTTGCACTTACTAACATTTAGGTCACTTATATACAGTGCAACTAAGAAAAGGTCCTTTGTATAGCAACAAAAGATGGTAGCCCAATAGGCTGACTGTGCCCCCTTTTTATGCTACCACTTTGTGAGACATGAATGGGGCCCAAGATATCCCATTATTATTAGGTTCAAACAGGGTTTGCATCTGCTAAAATGATGGTTAGTGACCCGCACAGAGTTGCAGTATGGCACTCTGCAGTGTGCTGTACTATGAATCCACATGGTTGGGGATGCTGCCCAGAAGACTTCCCCAACCTGGACATCCTTCAGCTGTGGGCCCTCCAGAGCCAGTTGCTGCACAATTGTCCTGGTCCAATGGCCATCTCCTTGGTCATCCTTTGCCCCCACCCATTCCCTATATCTGTGTGGGGCCCTGGCATCTAATGAAAACCCCTCCCTAGTGTGTGTGTGCCACTGCATAGCAATCTGACAGATTGTGTGTATGGAGTAGGGATGGGCAGACCAGAAAAGGTCCTGACCCTTCTTAACAGGATCAGGATCCAGGTCAAAGTTCTGATTAGTTCTGATTGATTCTGATTCAAATCAGAACCTTTAAGAAGTTAATGTTAATACCATAAAATCACCAAAAATGCACTAAGAACATCAAAAATATTTTCCATTCTGAGTGTGTCTGCAATTCTGCATTTCTGATTCGACTCAATTTTTCTGCTCTGTCTCCCATTTTTTTTTGGCTACAGGGAATCCAGAAATACTCTTTTTCTTTACCATCTGTTTGTGGTTATAATATCACTGTGGCTCACTCCCTGCCTCAGTATGCAGATCCCCAGCCTCTCCTATCTGTTGACAGTCTCCCCACCTCAGTATATCGATCCTTGATCCACAACCCATCTATTGACACCCACTCTCTTCTCCTGCAGTTTTCATATCTTTTCACATCCCTGCCCCACAATGCATTACATACCATTGCTCCTCTCATCTGCTGACACCCATCCTATCCAAATATGTGGGCCGCTGTCCCCTCACATCAGCAAGTCCCCACCCTGCCCCATTGTGTATACCCCTACCCTCTCTACTTGCATACAGAATTCTAAAATCAACCCTGCCCATGTATTTAATCCCATACCCACACTTATTTGCTGGTTACCATCCTGCCCTCGTATGAATACCCTTGCCCCATCCATCTTATAGCATTAACCCTTCCCTAGTATGTAGACCCCTACCCCCACCCATCTGCTAGAGCCCATCTACTCAAGTAGTTTACACATCGTTTCACATCCCACCCCACCAAATTTGAACACTCCTCCCCATCCCATCTACTGCACCCACATGCATCAGCATAAGGCCCTGTCCCACTATGTACAGACATGCATTCACCCATATGCTTCCTGGCACCAACCTTTTCACAATACACAAATGCCCACACCCAATCACCCCCATCAATGCCAGAGCAAAGCAGACCACACTTAAATGAAACTGTACTGTTGCTAGCACACCGAGTATAGCCTCTAGACTGTCAAGCAACTCAGATGAACACACAAGACACAAGCCAATAAAAGGTACACTTATGGACAAAACAGTACATATGTACTAAACAGAATGGTGAAGCAGCAGATTTAAGACAGAAACAAATGAACATGCCCCTCAACTGTCCCACATTATGAAGGACACAGACCTCATTTTGTTTATTCAGAATTGCCACACCCATCCATCCTGCAAATATTGCAACACACAGGATTGATATTAGCCCAGACATTAAAGCAGAAATTCATATTGCACTCTGATAGCACATTAAATTAAACCACAAACAACAGTAGCAGAACATTTCTCCATGTTTTATATTCCCAAAATATATGCATGCTTACACATTTTGAGTGCCGAATTCGGTGTCTTACTTTTGAGGCTAGCAAGAATGGAGGTGCCAAGCAGTACACTGACTGCAATACTGTCTGAGATAATAACAAATCAGGCATTCAGTGGGGGGGTTACCTTGGTAATACTGCAGTACTGCAAAACAAAATAGTGGTGGCAAATAAACAAATCAAATACATGCACATCACATTATGTATAAGAGAATCTATTGGAGTGGTTTATTTGGGCCGAGTTTTTGGCATTGCCCAACAGCTTTTAATTTACTTTTTTTTTAACCAGCAAGTCGCTGGAATGTTACTCGAGTTAGGCGCTATTTTAACACCAGATTTTGCGCTCGCTATAGTGTAGGTCACAATTTTATTTTCGCTATATTAACATAGATCCTACCTCAACTACTGTTGCTTCTGCTGTTCTTGCTACTGACATGATTCCTGGCTGGAGAATACCATAAATATGTTGCCTTTCACTCTTGTGCAGGTCATAACTCCTGGACAGTTTACCCATGCTGCCTATGCTGTTGCTGATGGTTTTGCCCATTCCCACTCTGTGTTTATATTTTAAGCTTGTGCACTGGATTCATAAGCAGGAGCAGGAATGATGCCCCGGAGCACAGTATCTTTTTATTATCAGTTGAACGGGGTGGTTTATGTAGACAGGAGGGAGGATCTAGGTTAAAAATAATTCAAAAGTATTAAAATAAAAATACGAAGCAGACCCAGTACACTGAGCAGCAGTGTCCTGATTTACCCAGGTCTGTCGGATCCTCTGAGATCTTGGGGGTCTGATTTCAAGCGGACAGGTCCGCACATCCTTAGTATGGAGACAGTTCCCTTTCACAGATTTGTGAAACCCCCATCACCTGCCTGTGCCATTTCTACAGGGGGAAAGGAATTGCTGTGATGGAAATAGTGATGGCTGCCAGCATGTATGAATAGCATTGTGGGCCCTTTTACACTGTAGCTGTGCCCTTGCCCACATGGTTGCAATACCTGTAGTGACCAAAGGAAGGGATGTAACCACCTTCAAGTATAGGGATTACAGTAACTATTGTATATAAGAAAAGGCTGTGCAGAGCGCGGCCATCTAGTAGAAAAGCTTTGAAGAACAGCTAAAAAACAAATACAGCCATCTACTGGGGGTCTACTGAAGGAGCTCTGTAACTAACTATTCAGCTAAAGGGGAATTTCCCTCTAGCTCAGAGGTTAGAAAGCTGCTTTTGACTTTCAGACTTGCTATCCCATAGGCCACCTTTTCCCTTTAGCTAAATGATTAGACTTGCTGACTTTAGGACTGAGTTCAAGGTATAATTCCCAGAAAGGGATGGAGGTGCATCTCCCAAAGAGAGAAGGGACAGTTGCAACACTGGCAGTGAGGATGGGATGCTTTGTCCTTAACTTGTTCAGCCCATTAACTCCATATGTGCTGTTTACAGGTGCAATATGAGGCTCAAAAGGTATTAAAGGGGGAAATAAAACCTGTTGTTACATTTTTAGTATACAGTAATTCTAAATTTAGGCATGTGTGATGTTTTGAAGAACTTCAGTGTATTGTTTCTGTGTTTGTTTCAACATTGTCATAGTTTTTTTTCCTTAATTAGAGTCCCTTGTTATTGCAGCCTTTTTCCCTACCTGATGTTCACTTTTGAATTACTTTGCAGTTCTGGAACCCTTTAACATCAGGAAACTCTGCATGGCAAGCTCTACTGTAGGCTTCTGCTCAACTGATACCACTGTGTTATCAAACTCATAATTAAAAATGAATATTGGGCAGGGAGATAAGACAGCATTAACAAGGTGTCCTACTGTAACTATGGAAAAACAAAAATTTCTTTAAAACAAAAAAAATAATTCACTGGAGTTATTACACAGACTTCATTAAGAAAGTGAGAAGTAGTGTTGTATATGAGAAAAGACTATCTGTGCAGAGCACTGCCTTCTAGTGGTAACGTTTTGAGTAACAGTAAAAAAGCAAATACAGCCATCTAGTGGTGGCCTATGAGACAGTATACATGACAGTCAAATGGAATCTTCCGACCTCCCAGCAAGGAAGTATCTCCTCTTAGCTGAAGGTTAAAGCTACTGCCTTTCAAAGGTAGGGTCTCTGGTTTTATTCTCACCAAGGCAGTGGGAACAGGCATAACAGTAACCACTTAGCAAATTCCACTCTGACTATGCATTAGGAATGCAGCAACATTTCCAGTCAGCCCCAGTTTTGCTGTGTGTAGCAGTATTTATTTATTAGAAAACTGGCAACCAGGAAAGGCACACTGAGCCACGGCTTGTTTCCAGGTGCGACCAGGGGGAGGGGAACAAGGGAGAAAAGCAGTACAAAACACAGTAACAAGTCAGATTGAATAAACATTGTTAAATTAGTTGGTACAGCAAATAAATACAAAACTTTGATTAGTATACAGAATAATGTGTAGTTACATCTCAGATGGATATATCAGAACAAGTGCTGTGGTAAAAACCAGCAGCAATACATGGCGTTAAAATATGATACAGGCAAAAGGCAAGAGACCAGTAAGACTAGCTTATGCATTGATTCATGGAGGAGAGAGGAACAGATGTAATGAGGAGGTTTAACCAGAAGGCAGGAGATGGGGACCCAGCCGAGTGCCTTGCCAAGGGTGGATGGAGTTAGTCTGGGGAGGAGTCAGGAGGAAGGGTAACAGGAACAGATGGGGTATGGTTGGAGTTTCAACTGGTGCCTGAGGGAGTCATGAGAAGAGGTTCAAGTGGAGGGAGAGGGGAGTTGCTTCCAGAGTTTGAGAAATTGTTAGAGAAGGCAGATTGCCCAGCAGAGAAGCAGGGGTGGAGAGTGGTGAAAGTGTGATGATCTCTGGAGAGGAGGTAGCAGAAGGCAGGGGGAAGTTGGGAGAGGAGAGGTTAGAGGAAAGGAAACTAAATCTATATTTAGATACAAGGTAGGTACAGTGGCCTGGTGATATGATGGCAGTGGCAAGATGAATAGGGAGGAACAGAGGCAGCAATGGTGGGAGCGAGGAGAAGAGTTAGTGGCAAAATGACAGAAGGAGTTACAGAGGGTGTCCAGTCTGGAAAGGAAGTGGAGGGGGTGTGCCATAGTCCACATCTGTGTAGTCAAAGAGATGGAGCAACATTTTGGTTACAAGTTCTCTATGGACTTGCAGAGATAAGCAGTCTTTTTTACAATACAGGGCACCAAGCTTGGGCCAGAGTTTTGCATAGATGGCATCAATGTTGGTTGAGAAGTCAAGATTACTGTCGAGCCACACACTGAGGTACTTGAAGTACTAAACTGTTTCAAGATGGGTGCCATCCAGTGCAGTGAACACTGAGGGGGCTATGAGTGTGGCAAGTTTATGTTTGCTACCAAAGATCATGGACGCCATTTGTTTTTGTGTTTACCCTGAATTAGTGGGATTGGAATCAGTGCAGAACACTTCTGAAGTCCTGCTGTAGCAGGCTTTCCACAGCTGTGATGGGGGGAACCAGGGGTGAAGGTGACTGTCACCAGCACACATGTGAATATGTGAGTTGGCCCAGGCAAAGGGGAGGTCATTCAGGAAAATGGAGAAGATGATGGGACACAGGATGGAGCCCTGTGGAACTGCAGACTGGATTGGTAGTGAAGGTGACAAGAGGCCTCCAATGTGTGCCAACTGTTGACGGCCTGTGAGATATGAATGGAGCCAATCAACAGCAGGAGCTAAGAGGCCATCAGAGCTCAGTTTGCCCAGGAGGAGTGGGTGGGACACCAAATTGAAGGCTTTGACCAGATCAATGACAATGGCATCCTTTATATGCCCCTGGTCCATTCTGGAAAAGATGGAGTCAGGGACACGCAGCAGTGAGGAGATGGTGGAGTGGTGCTTTCAGAAACCAGACTGGAAGGGTGAGAGGAACTGGAGGATTACAGGATGTTGAGGAGCCTGAAGTGACCCAGTTTTTCTTGCAGCTTAGAGAGGGAGGGGAGGGGAGGAGGGAGATGGGCCAGAAGTTGCCAGGGGAGAAGGGGGTCACCCCCTTTGGGAAGTGGAATAACTGTGGCCAACTTCCAGGATTGAGGAACAGTGCAGAGGGAGAAGGAATGGTTCAGCAGGCCAGTAAGGGGTGCTGCTGGCAGGGGCAGAGTGGTGGGGGAGCTTGGTACCTAGACCATCAGGACTGGACTTAGACATGTTGATAAAGGACAGGGCAAACAGGGTTTCTTTAGCGGTATGGGGGGGAGTGGAAACCTAAGAAATGGAGGGGAAGGTCAGAACTGGATGGCAAGGAGACAATCTTGGAGAGGAAGAATGGATGGCACAGGTTATGAAGAACTCACTGAAGTGAGCAGCAAAAGAGGTAGGGTCACACATAGGTGAACCATTAACCAAGAGAGTCGGGGGAGTGGACTGAGTAGGGGTGTCAAAAAGAGAGTGTACAACCCTCCACAATTTAGCTGGGGAGTTAAGATTCAGGGATTTATTTAACTCTAAAAATTGATTAGCGTTTTGCTCATAAAAGTGCTAAATCTTTGTGAAAATGCATAGCTCTTGCCTCACTGTGTTTAACAAACACAGCACTTCTAGAAAATCTATATAACTACTTTCTGTACCATTATCATCCCAAGAAAAAAACTGCTAATCAATTATTTAAAACCCTGAGGTTGTTCTGGATGTTGGTCTTAAAACAGTAAGATTTCATTGGCTGTATAGCCTTTGTACAGTTGTTCCTCAGAGCCCTGTAGGAGCTGAGGTCAGGAGAGGAATGGGGTAATTTATGGTGGGCCCAAGCAAGATCATAGAACTTGCACAGGTCCATGATATCAGAGGTAATCCGGGGGTGGTGAAAAGGTTTAGTACTAGTAATAGCTTTGACCCTGGATTTCCTGAGGAGGGGGTGTGCTTGTCGCAGACAGATGAGAATTTGGAGTGGAAAGAGGAAAGGGCCTCGTCGATATTGGCGGCAGACAAGATGTTTGACTAGTTTCCTCCAGTGAGGTCACTCAGTACAGCATTGATGTTTAGTGACCAGGGAGAGACCTGGACCAGATGTATTTTAGGAAGGAGGGAGGGAACGCCAGATTTTCGTGATGCAGAAGAAAAAATTACTTACCACAGCAATCTTGTTTCTTCTAATGGAGTCTTGCTGCATTCTGACTATATGCAGTTAGCCCTTCCAATTGAACTAACCCGGAGATGAAAAAACTCATGCACATGCATAGAATGTTGAGCTCAAGCTCGGTTTTCAAACCCCTTTCCCTGGTTCATTCTATGTAACTGCCAGATTCTTATGAGCACTAAAATAGTGGCTACTAAACTATACTAAATAACCGTGAACATTAACAAAAAATAATAGTCAAATGACCAATAACTCAACAACAGGGCATATAAAGAAGACTCAAGTCACAGATGCCCAAGAAAATGCCACCCCAGTGGTGCAGCACTTAAAAAACAACAGCTGGAGTGCAGTGCCCCCCCTCAGGTTGTGGTAGGGGAGACAGGTCAGAATACAGAAAGAGTCCGTTAGAAGAAACAAGATTACTGTGGTAATTTTTTCTTCAAACAACATGAAGTCTTGCTGTATTCTGACTATATGCAGACTACCAAGCAGTGCCCCATGGAGATGGGCACATAACCTACTTAGGAAATAGGCTCTGCAATACTGCTGTGCCAAACCTGGCATCACTCCTGGCCTGGGTGTCCAGATGGTAATGTTTAGTGAATGTGTGAACAGTTTTCCAGGTAGCTGCTTTGCAAATCTTGAGCTGGGAAATATCTCTGGCAGCTGCTATAGAGGCAGCTGTCCCCCTGGTAGAGTGAGCCCTAAAGCCCACTGGTGGCTCTTTTCCCAGTTTGCCATAGCAGAACTGAATGCAAAACACAATCCACCAAGCAATGGTCCTCTTGGTGGCTGGCTTGTCCTTTCTGACTTCTCCACAGGTGAGGAACACCTGAGTACACTCATTCCTATGGGCCTTTGTCTGATCCAGATAGTAACTAACAGCCCTCTTAATATTCAGGCTATGCAGACTGCATTCTCCTGAACTAGAATGTTCAGTAAAGAAGACAGGTAATGTCATGGACTGATTCAGGTGAAGTCAGAGACCACCTTTGGAAGAAATTTCCTGTTTGTCCTAGGGACGACCTTGTCCCTAGAGAGTGCTATGTAGTTGGGCTCCACTGACTAGGCCTGTATCTCACTAACCTCCTTGCAGAGGTTATGGCTACCAGAAAGACAGTTTTCCATGTCAGATACTTGAGTTCAGCAGAAGACATGGGTTCAAATGGGGGCTGCATTAGCTATGCCATGCATATATTCAGGTCCCAAGAAGGGGTAGGCTCCCTGTGAAGGGGGTGTAGGTGGAGCAGTTCCTTAAAGAACTTCTTGAAGATTGCATGAGAGGCCAGGGAAGATCTGTCCTCTGCAGAGAGATAGGCAGAAACAGCTGCTAAATGCACCTTCAAAGTACAAGTCTAAAGGCCTAAAGAATGAAGATGGGCTAAATAGCCCAACAGGACTGCCTGTCTGGCTGCCTGTGGATCTATTTCCTTTTGTGTACACCAGATAGTAAATCTCTTCCATTTGGAAGTATAAGTCTTTCTGGTGGCAGTGTTTCTGGAAACCCTCAGAATGTCCAGGACCCCTTCAGAGAGATGTAAGCCTGCATACTCTAGGTCATCAATAGCCAGGCCATGAGCCTGAGGGACTTGAGGTTGGGGTATAGGATACTCCCTTGAGAGGAGGTCAGAAGATTGTGCCTCCTGGGGAGGCAGATTGGACTGGTCACTGCCAGAGATAGCAGCATGGGATACCAGGGCTGTCTGGCCCAATTTGGATCAATCAGAATCATTGATGATGGCTGGCTCCTGAGTTTGATCAGTACTCTGAAGATCAGAGGGAATGGGGGAAAGGCATTCAATTCAGTTTTTTACCAGGAAAGACACCATTGAGATACTCATTTGCAAGGTGGTCCTGGATGGACAACAGAAGGTACAATAAGGGAACACAGTTACAATTCACAATTAATACAAGATCAAAGCTGGTGTAACAGATACATAGTATAAAAGCCCATGGCATGAGTGCAATAATACTGCCCAAGCAATTTAGCTGATAGAGGAGAAGGTAAGGAAGATAGCAAAGTTTAATGGTAGGTGGAAGTATGGGAAAGTGGGGTCTCGAGTACTATGACAGAGAGACGGAAGGTGGACTCTCAAGGGCTAGAGGATGTAGGGGGGTTAATCGAGGGCTAGAGGATGTAGGAAGAGCCAGAGATCATCGGGAGGGATAGGGGATAAGTAATAAGAGGGGCAACAGGTAACTCAAAGGCAAACTAAGAAAGTGTAAGTGCCATACAGGTCCTCATAGGGGGAGGAGTTAAGAGTAGCATTGGCAATTCTCCTTTAGCATGGCTTTTTTAAAGTGATTTGAAGGACGATAGTCTGGCAAGATAAGTCAACTTTAAGATCCTTTGGAAAGAGTTCCACAGGTTGGGTAGGGAATGACTGATGGAGGAGGAGCCAAACCAGGTTCTAATCCATGCTACATCAAGCAGTATGAAGGCGTATTTCCTGAGAGGGTACGCACATGGTGGAAATTTAAAGATATCGGAGATGTACTGGGGAGATGCTTAGGGCTTTGAAGGTCCACATAGAGGTATTGTGCCACCTTCTGGTAGCATACAGGAATTTGCTGTTCAGTCCAGTATCAGTGCATCCAGAGGCACTGAACCCAAAGCTGGAAGCCTGCAACAGAACTGGGGTAGCTGATGATTGTCTGGGGCTGCAAACAGATCTATCTCTGGTGTGCCCCATCTCCTGAACACTGCGTGCATTATTTCCCTGTTCAGAGCCCACTCATGGTGACTCTGATTTATTATGCTGAGGGCATCTACCAGGACATTGTCCATGCCTGGCAAGTGCACAGCTGAGAGGGAGGTCTTGAGAGAATAAGCCAGACTCCAGATATTCATTGCTTCTATACACAGGGCAGAGGACATTGTCCCTCCCTGCTTGCTGATGTAGTACATGGTGGTCTTATTGTCTGTCCTTATCTGTATCACCTTCCCCTGTACCATTTTTACATGTGAATGAAGAGCCAGGAACACTGCTCTGAGCTCTAATGGGTTGATGTGGAGAACAGACTCCTGTTGAGACCATGTCCCATGAGCAGTGTGGTCCCGTAAATGAGCTCCCCACCCTAGGAGGGAAGCATCCGTGGTCAGAACCACTGGAGGAATGGTACACCCTCCCTGAGGTCATCCCTGTCCTTCCACCACTGTAATGCCTGTTCAAGGTGGCTGTCACTGGGATCAACTTGGATAGGGAATCCCTTCTCTGGGACCAAAAGGACCTGAGGTGAGACTGTTTTTCCCTCATCTGAAACCTAACTCCTGGAACTACTGCTGTGGATGCTGCCTTGTGTCCCAGGAGCTGAAGAAAGTGCCTTGCTGGATGAGACACATGTAGGTGAAAAGAGTTTGCCAGTTAAATGAGGTTGTCTGCCTTTCAACTGGCAGGAGAGCCTTTGCCTAAACTGTGTCCAGCTCTGCTCCTATGAAATCTAAGATCTGGACAGGTTCCAGCACTGATTTCTTTAGGTTTACCAGGAATCCTAAGGATATGAGGGTATCCTGCACCAGACCCAAGACCTCCTTTACCTGTTGGGGGGAAGTGTCCCACGACTAGCCAGTCATCCAAGTAGGGAAACACAGCCACTCCTTTCTTTCTCAGGTGACCTACAACCACTGCCAGACATTTTGTGAATTCTCTGGGGGCTGAAGTAAGGCCAAAGGGCATTGCCCTGAACTGATAATGGTCTGAGGGCAATTCGAACCTTAGATACTTTCTGTAAGAAAGTCTGATTGAAATATAACAATAAGCGTCCTTGAGATCCAAGGAAGCCAACCAATCTCCTAGCCTGAGGGTAGGAAGGATCATGGTTAGGGTCACCATCTTGAATTTGGATTCTGCCAGATGCTTGTTCAGATACCTCAGATCTAGAAATGGGCTGTCGCTCCCCAGTTTTCTTTAGAGTAAGGAAATATCTTGAGAACAACTGTTATTCCTTGTGAAGGGAGGGAACAGGTTCCACAGCTTTGTGTTCCGAAGTGTGGTAACCTCTGCTTCCAGAAGAGTTGACTCTGAACTGCTGGCAGGTTTGAATGACCTTGCTCTTGTTCTTGTAAATTGTTTGAAACTCAGAGCAAGTCCCTTGCTCACTACGTCCAAGACCCACTTGTCAGTGGTAATGACTTGCCAGGCCTGGAAGTAGTGAGCCAGCCTGTCCCCTACTGGCAATGGGGAGGTGGCCCTGACTGACACATCAGGGTGTCTGCTTGGTAGGAGTCCTAGGCTGAGAGATGGTTGCAGCCCTGCTTACACCCCTCCTGCCTCTACCCCTGAAATACCCTCTTTGCTGCTGGTAAGCAGGGAACGCCTGGGCCTGGAAGAAAGGCTTCCGATAAGGCCTGCCTCTGCCCGGCTTAGCCTGCTGCTTCTGTGGAGTTTCAGCCTTTTCCTCAGCAGCTGCACTCTTGTAAGTCACCCTGTACTCATCCATTTTCTTCATTTACAGTATGCACTGTCTGCTCCCCAAACAGAGAATTCTGGACAACAGGGAAATCCATAGCTTTTGATTGGGTATCCTGGGAAAGACTGGTACATCTAAGCCAAAAAAATCTTCTTAGGGAGACCGCAGTAGCCATAAACCTGGCCTAGATGATACATCATTCGAATCTATAGGTGAATGAAATTGAACTTTGGAAGCTTCAATGCCATCCTTGACTGCTTGTTCCAAATCCTTAGCTAACTGAGGTGGAGCAGTCGTGGCCGGCTCCAAAACAAACTCCCACCTGGATTTCTGATATCTTGATACATATGCCATGTAAGAAGCTTGCCTAACACCCTGTGAAGCAGCCAAATACTGCTTCTTGGCCATGGCATCAATCTTTCAAGAGTCATTTTCAGAAGGGTGAGGAGCCAGGGGAATGCCAGCCTTATCACAGGCAGCCACCTGAACTACCCCCACATGACTACAGTGATTATACAAGAACTCTGTACCATTGCCAGAAAGCATATACCTCTTGTCCATCCTTTTATCCACGGGGGGATGGAGGTTGCAGAGGTACTGAAAATCTCTTAGTGTTGGGAACATCTATCATTTCGACGTAGTCTGGCTCCTCCTCTTCCTCAGCTGCCTCTAGGCAACTGTAAAGTATTGGCAACCTTTCTAAAGAATAAATAATGAGAGGAGGATTCCCCAGGCTGCCTAGGAGGAGAAACAGACTCTGGTCTATCACGGTTCACCCAAATATTCTTCTTCTCCCTCCCATTCCAGCTCATAGTAAACCTCCAGATCATATGAACCAGTGGGAAGCAAACAGACAGGTGACCAAACCGAAATATGTGTTTTATGACCTAGTCTCAGTTCACCGGTTTGTAAAGATTGTACAATTCGTATAGCTTTAGCAATCTCTTCCACGGCTGGAGCTGCAACTGGTGGCTCCAAACTGGTGGATTTTCTTTTCTTTTTTACAGGCACCAAACTCCTCATCATCTGCCTTTCTTTTGATTGAGGAGGTATCACCCTGGTCAGAAGGCACCTCAGCTGGTTCCCCGACTCACTCAGGAGCTGAACTGGACCAGCCATCCAGATCAGCAGACTGTTCGTCCATTCTTTCCCTAAGCCTAGACAAACACTTATCCAGCATAGCTTTGGGAAAAGTTCTACAGATTTGGCAGTCTGTTTTCAGGTGGTCAAACCCCAGACAGTGAATACAGATAAGGTGGGGTCAGCCTTGGAAAATGCTTTCCCACACTCTGTGCAGTGCTAAAACCCAGTGGGACCAGTTTTCTTCTTGGGCTTCTCTGATATAATGAGCACTGATAAGCCAAGTTACCCTTTGGTGGCGGTCAGGCCAGAGTAACTAAAAATTGTTTTTTGGTTAATGACCAGTTCAATGGTCGATTGAAAAAAACAAGAAAAAGTCTTGTTTTTTTTAAAACCAAAAACAAACCGAATCCCAAACTAGAATCTACAGCAACTTAAAAGACTTTAGCCCAAAAGAAACAAGCGTTCCTCAGCTTCCTCTCAGTTACATGAACCGAAAGGAAAGCCGAAAACTTACCGAAACTGAAGTAAACCTAGTCTAGTCTAACCTGTACCAAGGGACAGAGGCTTGAAGAGCCGAAAAATAAAACCTGGTTTGAAGAAACCGTCGGAAAACCAACACTTTAACCGAAGTGAGCGAGGAGAAATCTCTTGAGCGACTTCACAGGCAGGCGAAGTAAAGAATCTGGTTGTTACATAGAATGAACCAGGGACAGGGGGTTGAAAACCAAGCTCGAGCTCAACGTTCTACGCATGTGCATAGAGTTAACTCTTTCACCTCTGGGGCAGTTCAACTGGAAGGGCTAACTGCATATAGTCAGAATACAGCAAGACTTCATGTTGTTGGAATGTCATGAAGTAGTTGCTAAAGGAATCTGGCAGTATACCAGCAGCAATGCAGTGAGGGTGGGAGGTTAGAATCCAGTCCAACATGTGTGGTTAGTGGAGTGGGGACTGAATTGAGTGGATTCCAAAATAATCTGGGAGAGATATAGGAATTCAATCCCATAAATGGTGGACCTGGAGGATGGGGAGAGCCAGTTTATGTTGGAATCCCCAAGGAGGATGAGTTCACCTGAGAAGGAGTGGAAGATGATGGAGGAAAGAGAATCAATCAGGGTGGAGTGGGAGATCTAATGAGAAGCATAGAAAACCCTAATGAATATAGGTACAGATGATGGGAATGAGAGTCTTACTAGGAGAAATTCATGGAAGGAGGGTATGGCCCCCCTGAATGCTATGGTACATGAAAGGCTCGGGCAGACATAGACAGCGACACCTCCTCCACGTTTTCCCTTATCGTGCCTGAAGAGCTGGAAATCAGTAAGAGCCAGGCTAGAGTACAGATTCCTGGAGGAGAGCCAGGATTCAGAAATGCCATGGACATCAGGAGAGTGTAGTTAAACCCAGATGGAGAGGAGGTCAAGCTTAGGGAGAACACACTCAGCATTCAGATGGTATATGGTAACACCCTTAGCAGTAATAGAAAAGAGGGGAGGGCAAGGAGGGGCCAAGGCTGGGTTTGACTCTGTGTCACCAAACAGAGGGAGAGCAGGAGAAAGAGGAGGAGGACTGAGTGGGACTTCCTACCCTTGGAGTGGGTAGGAGAGCAGGCAAGAGAGGGGCAGTGGGGGGAGAGGAGTTCATGGTGTAGAAACTCCAGCCTAAGGAAGGGGGAGGAAAGAGACCAAGATGAATAGGGAAGAGGAGGGAAGGAGGAAGGGAGTAGGGGGCAGGTGAAGGGGGAGGGAAAGGAGGGAGGGAGAACTGGATGGGGCAGAAAGGAGCAGAATAGGGAATTGGAAAAGGCAGAGGAGTGCAAGAAGCATTGTGGTCAGGAGGAGGAATGTTCAAACAGTGGTGACAGCTGTTTGCTCCAGGGTGCAATATGCCACAAAGGAAGCCAAATCATGAAACCTGACCCACTCCCCATGATTCTGTGAATGATATGCCTATAGCTTGAAGAACTTACTATCCTCCATAGCCGCAAGCCTGTGCAGCATTGGCTTTATAGCATAGCGGCATAGGAACTTTAAAAAATGCCAGCAAACATCTCCCATTACCCTTTACTTAGATTAGAAAATCTCTGAGGCAACACCAATTTTGCCAGTGAAGATGCTAAGCTTTGGCTGATATTAATTAAACAAAAAAATCACAATGCAGTTCTGACAAAGTGCACACCCAGAACAATATGGAATAATTGTAATGAAGTTACTGTGCCCATCAGAAAGAATGAATGCATAACATTTGCGAGTATTGTTCAGAGGAATGGAACATCAAGGACACTTGTAAGGAAAACACTGAAACTAAAGACTAGGATCAATATTAATGTGGCTTCCATTTCATGCTTGTCCAACTCCAATAAGCTGACAATATACTCTGATTATGTGGACTGCCTGCAACCTGAACACAAAAGGTTATTAGAGCAAGAGGTGAAAATTGAAAGTGCTTTTTATATCGACAGGTCCAATAATAAGACTGTACTGATTTTTAAGGGCATGCAATGAGTTTTGTCAATTTTGTTTTGGTCAAAAGTAGCCACTTAAAACATATGCTAATAAAAGAATACAATGCATGGCATTATTAAGTAAGCTTTAAAGAAAATTGTAAAAATAATTTGTAATGAAATTAAACACAATTTCCTGATATTCAAACTATATTATTTCAGTGGACACACACAAATGGTTGAAGTTGAGTGCACAGCTGGCTGAATTTGGACTGTACACACTTACGCTGGTTTTAATAAAGTTATACAATAAAATAACTACTGCCCTGCTTGGCCATTGCACAGTCAAGTGTGACTGTCTTTATTTAGAATATTAATTGTTAATTATACAAATAACCTATAGAAATAGTTGACAGCCCGGGGGGGGGGGGGGGGGGGGGTAGAAACACAGAAATATGCCCATTGATTTCCACTGGTCAAAATTCTTTGCTACAATTTGATGCAAAATTAATTATGAGGTTCCTCTCCATCTACCTGTTTTAAGAAGAGTGAACTCCCTGAGGATGTTTTATTTCAAATGGATCCAGAAAATTAATTTTTGACTGACGTAAAATCTTTCTAAGAGTTCAGGTTTTGCATTTCTGTGCAAGACCACAAATAAATTCATACATTATGTTTTGCTTCCTTACTGCTAGATAAAAGAACAACTTCTTCATTTAAATGTGTGCATGTTGGATGCAAAACCCTTCTCCTGGCAGATGCACAAAGTCCCTGTAGAGGAAAAAAAACTTTCAAACACAGTCCCATATTCTTGACTGAGGAGTGTACATGGTGGGCAGTTTTAAATATTAAACACCAATAAAAATTGAAATTATGAATGCACTAATCTCTTAACTTCCACTCATTTTACTACTCAGAAGTCATCTGTCTCATATTAAGAAGCATATGTCCCACATTATAGGCTGAGACTCTGACGCAGAATTTCAGATTACTCTGTTCTGGTTATTCTGCACAAAATGTTGATAACATGAGTATGCATATTTCCATAGCACTCTGAATTTCTTTCTACCACCATCATATGTTGTTGTGTCCCACATTATGCCCAATATCCCCAGATACTGTCTCATAGTTTGTTGACCAAGGATTAAGAGACATAGGGTGGTAGGGAAAAGTACATGAAATATTTATTACTACAATCCTAGCCAGATGACACTGTAACTGGAAACCTTAAACATAGTTTATACAGTACATATTACAGCCAGTTCAAAATTTCTTGCCCTGTCACAAACAAATTCATTTCGACCTGTGCGAAAAAGAGGTTAAATTAAGAGCTGGCAGTCAGCTGTTGCAATGACTTACAAAGGCTATGTTTAAGTCAAAAATCAAAAGAAAGGGGGTGGAGCAAAAGAAGAAAAGATATAAAAGATGACAATAAACAGCAAGCAATGATTACCATCTATAATGAAAACAGTATGACTTGCATTACTAAAATATTCCCTTGAACTTATTCACATCCAGGATGTTCTAATATGCCTCTTGATAGCCTAGAGTTAGATTTACCAAAAATAGCAGAAGCCAATACAAGACTGCGTTCCTATATATCATTCCACATTCCTAGTTCCTTCTTTTCTTCACGATTCTTCATCTACGCAACAAAATGAAGAAAACTGTTCCAGTGGAGGCCCAGCTGGGATTTATCTTACTTAGTGACATGACAGCCAATGTGTACTTTCAACAATTATAAGCCTCTGAAGCTGCAGAACAGTGTGGTCTAGGGGTGAGCACACCCTGAATACAAATTTTTGTATGCTATGTGTTACAGAGCTCGAGTCTGAGTAAAGAGGTTTTTTTTTTGGCTATTCGTGGGTATTTGGGGAAAACTATTCTAAGGCCTTGAATTAATTAATAAAAAAAAAAACCTCTACCCCTCCCCAGGTGGCCAGGGCTTATCCCATGGTGACTCCCTCAACACACCAGGCATTTGCCCCACTCAACCACTTACCATGTTCTCCAATACATGGTTTAAAAATAAAAAAATACCAGCTCTTGGATTTACTCTCATGGATCAGGATGGAAGAGCCCACTACTAATTATTGTCCTTACTGGGTGGGGGGGAGTCAGTGTTGTAAAAGACATGGTCAGTTCTTGGCAGAGTGCTAGTAGCCTGTCTTTAACAAAAAAAAGTGGGTCAATAGGGAAAGGGAGGAAAAGGGAAGTAGCTAGGTTGGAGACAGGATGACAACGGACTTGCACTGGCCAAATGAGGATGGATAGAGTTATTCAATGTTTTTATAATATTTTGCTAAACATGAATAAAGCATAATGCACCAATATCTAGGGTGCTGACTATGAACAGTCACTGAGGATTTTAAAAAAGGTATTCATGCACTCCTACCATGAGGTGACTGATGAAATGAATGGTTACAACCAGTGGGACATGACTAATAACATGTTGAAATCAAATCGGGCCTGAAAATAGTCACTTATGTGTCTAGTGCTCTTACCCAGTCAACAAACACTAAATAAAAGAAATAAATAAATGTTCAGCTGCAGTGGCCTAACAAACAAATTCAAAAATTGGAACTGTCAAACCAATAATAAATACAAACGAAAGTAAAACCTAATCAATATATGGGAAAACTCAAAGATACACAGGAACATTCCCATACTATAATTAGGGTTGAGTGAAATTGCTGCACTTTGCATCTGCTTAAGTTTGTGAAATACAAAAAAATATTCTACAAAAATAAGAATTTTGCTAAATGCTTAACAATTTGAAAAAAATCTGTAAAAAAGATGGGAAAACCCACAACATAATAAAAAAATTTATGGGATGGTTACTTGGTTTCTGCTGATTTTTGGCAGCCCCCCCCCCACACACACACACACGCCACGAGAAAAAAGAACAAACTCCTGTAATAAAGCATCTTCTGCTGGTAGAAAAAATCTGTAAAATGTTCTCACAGTTTTTGTGGAATTCCACAAATGCCAGAAACAGAATTTGCTGATGATAAAATAATCTTGTCCAGCCCTAACCGTGATTTTTTTACTGTTGTAATGATTTACTTACAAATGTCTGTTTGCAACAAATGCTGCTAACTAAGCAACATTTGTGTTCTTTCTCCCTCACTCGCTCTCCTCTCTCTCAGAAGTCTAACTGAAAAAGTCAGATATCCTCATTACTACTGTATTTGAACTGAAAAGTTGTAAACTCACAACAGTAGAACAAATCTCGATCCCTGTATTAAAACTGCAAAGCATGACAGAAAAAGTACAAAATGCATATTTTTACAGTGTAAAATAGTTTTTGTATGATGGAGGACATTATTTCCTTAGAATTCACAACTGGCTGGATGATGGGCCTGAGAAAAATTCTTTCAGCCAATCTTTAACAAAGGCATTCAGAGTCATGTGATACTACTCAATTACTAAAGATAGCCAAGGTTCACACAAGGAAGGAAAGGAAAGGATTTTATTTCACAAAATGCTTTCACAATATCTATATCAAAAATTGCCTCCAGAAGAGGGAGTGGAGAGAAGGCTGCTGCTGTTTTACAGTAGGTTCATAGAGAGATTTAAGCAGAATGTAAACAGATTAGGAAGACATAAGAGTGAGACTAAGTACAGGGAGGTTATATGACTTGCTCTGGGCAGAAAGCAAACAAATGGCAGCTGTACAATTCAAACCTCTGTCTCCAGGTGCACAGCTATGTGCTCCAACCAACAGACCAAGCTGCTGACCCATGAAATGTTACCGTCATTTATATTTATGTGTCAGTATCAGTGGCTCAGTAGATAGCACACTTGCCTCTGAGGCCAGGAGATCAGACAGCTGTGGGTTCAGTTCCCACATCTGGCACTTGGATTAATATCCCAATACTGACACTGCAATACAGCATGAGGAGGTGCTGCACTTCTGAACTGCCATCTTTCAGAGGAGACGTTAAACCGAGGTCCTATCTGCCTGGATTGGTGGTAGTTCAGGTGGATGTTAAAGATCCCATGGCACTTGTTGAAAAGAGATGGGGAATTTCCCCGGTGTCCTGGATAAATTTCCCTCATTCACTAAAATACCACCAACAGCTTAATCTGATTCAATTTCAGTTGCTTACCCATCTGTATCCCCCAGTCACCCCTGAAAAAGGGACTTCTAGGCCCAGTGGGCTTACCGGGTCAATAAAATTCAACAAACATTACACAAATGTTTTCTCTTTTTTCTGCAGGGTTTTCTTTTCATTTGATCAAATACTTTCTGACACTTAAAACAGAATTGTGCAGACTGTCCATAATAATAATGGTGAATACTTCTGTTTCAGGTGTGGTATAATTGAGAAATTATGAAGTAAACGTGTTCCAATAATTTCTTTGGTTACTTCAAGAATATACAATTTTTACTTCATGGTACCACAGACATCGGATGAGTTGCTGAATGTCTATGTTAATTAATTCTATATTAAAAGAACATTTTCAGTTTCAAACCAAAGAGAAAGTTTTACTCATTTGTACCTGGAACCTGTAAAGTATGATTTCACAACCCAGTTCACTTCAAGTGGCAACAATGGATTCCCTGGAGCCTTATGGCCTAGTTTCAGTGGACTATATTCTTCAAGCAGGCAAACTGAAGGAAAAGTAGAAGTTCTGCTCATACCAGAAAAATATTGGAAATAACTCAATGGTATTACTCTTCAAACATTTATTAGTTACTGTACATCATGCTAATATTTCCAGAACTGCTTAAACATTTTAGGCAATATTATGATCCAAGACCCATGATTACTACAGAAAGGTTAAGTCTGAATGTTTGAATTAACTAGACTGAGCTACTACTAAGTTCCTAACAAGAATGGAGAAAATAGCTGAGTACTGGGATTTTTTTTTCTATAGTAGTTTTTATTGAATTTTCATTGTCAAGTGAACAGAGTACAAGTATACTGTGACTTATGCTTTTACATATCTTATATTAAATACAAAACAGTAGGCATGTATATTAGCTTATAAATATAATGGAAATGTCACGACTTTAACTTCTATATCATATTCTGGCACATAACTGAAACTACAGTATGTCTGGGCTAGCCTGAACATTTATAAACTTTATTATAACCAGGCACATTCAATCTCTAAGTAACCACTGTAACATTGTCTTGAGTATTCACACCATTTAGTATACTGTAGTTTGTTAACTGAACAAGGAATCTTCTTCCATGCTAGTACAACAAAATGGTCATGGGGTGGCTATAGAGCTATTATCCCAATGCGTATGAGTATACACATGGGTGTGAGGGTGTGCAGAGCATATACAGAATTCATACCTGGGTGTGGAGGGGGGGATATGAGGACAGAGTTTTCTTGTAAAAAGATATACCTCTATTGTATGGTAGCAGAAAGAAGTCCTAAGTGCTTATACTTGGGACTGTCAGTGTGTGTGTATTTCAACACTCTGCAGGGCCACCTTGGTGGTCTTAGAGATCCTCCCAGTGAGTGAGAGGTCAAGATTGAACCAAGAGAGTCTGTTGTGGAGGAGTTAAGCCATATTGTGGCTTAGAAGGCTGGATAGCTAAACCTAGGGTATTAAATCACCCATTAGGGAAGGAAGGTGGACGGTCAAGTTTGTGAAGGGCTCGGTAGGGTCCCCAATAAGAGTGGAGTGTGCCCCCAGTCACATGAGCATGTTTTTTGTACCTGGAGGTTAGCATCAACAAGTTTTGCCATTCTTGTATACAGGGTGGTTCTGGTTCTCTCCAGGGGTGGAGAATTACTCTTCTGGCTGTTGCTAGAGCCCCACTGGTCCTGTGTAGTTGGTGGAAGGTTAAAGAGTGTGCTTCTGGAGCTAGGCCCAAGATGCCTAGTTTAGGATTCTTGACTGGTGGCAAGGGTGCCAACTGTCTACACATACTACAAACTAATTCCCAGTAATTCTCCAAGGCCAGGCAGGTCCATAGTATGTGCGTCAGTGTAGCTTGAGGGGTTGCACAACTCCAGCAGTCACTGTCTTTCATCAGTTTGGCTTTATAGAGCCATTGTGATGTCCTGTACGATCTGCGTAGCATTTTGAATTGAATAGTTTGGGCCTGTAACTCTCTGTTGGCCTTATAGGCAGATAGCCAGACCCTATTCCACTCATCCTGTAAAAATGAGAGGTCCAGTTCCCTTTCCCATTGGGCTCTCAGATGTTATGTGGCTGGTGGGGTTAGTTCCCTGGTCCGTAGCTTCAGGTAGTGGTTAGCCAGGTGCTTTGTCTTATTAAAATTTACTATCCAGGCATCCCACTTTGGGATTGTGGACAAGGTCTGCTATGGTGATACCTTGGTTTTAAGAAGGTCCCACAGCTGGATATATCTCCAAAAGTGACTTCTGGGGATCCCACAAAGGTTTTGTAAATCCTCAAAGGATCTGACGACCCTGGTGTCAGGATGGTACAGATCTCCCAGTGAGGAGATATCACTCCTTTGCCAGACAGGCCAATGCAATGGTTGGTTTCCCAGCTGCAGCTGGGGATTCTGCCATATTGGGCATACCCTAGAAATCTTATTGGTCCAGTTTAGTTGGGTAGCATATGTGGCGCATATCTTTTGAGTATGTCTAGTGCAAGGGGAAGCAGAAGGCCCCAGTTTCTAGTCTAGGCATGTCACAGCCTGTGGAGAGGGTATTGAGGCTTGGTACATTTCAATGTCTACCCACAGTGGGAGTGGGTGTGTGAGTTCTGGCATGGTGCAAGAGATGGCTTGCCGAATGAGGGCGCTCTCATGGGATAATCTGAGATTAGGAAGCCCAAATCCACCCTGTTTCCAAGGTAGCTGAAGGGTGCCCAGTCTGATTCCTGGGGCTTTATGATCCCAGATAAATGCAGAGATTTTTCCCTGAAGTTGTGCAATAAATGTAGTGGGGAGTGCCGTTGGAAGGTTGTTGAAGATGTACTGGAGCTTGGGTAGTGCGGTCATTTTCAGTGTGTTCACTCGTCCCCATTGTAAGGATCCCCAGTTTTGAATGTCTTTGGACAGAGTGTCTATCATTATACCTGAATTAGTCTGAATCACTGACTTTATAGTAGGAGGAGTCTTACTCCCAGGCAGGTAACACTACACTGGGCCCACTGGTATGGATAGTCAGCAAATAGCTCCTGGGTGCAGGAAGAGGTAAGTGGCAGGATTTGGAACTCACTTCCATTCAGTTTATACCCTGAAAGAGCTTAGTATCCTATAAGTATTGCTCCCAGGATTTTTAGGGCCTTAGGTATGTCAGATAGGGAAAGAGTGATGTCTTCAGGGAATAGAATTAGTTTGTTAGTGGTGGGTCCTACTGGGATGCCCAGAAATTCTGGGTCTGCTCGAATTTTGGACACTAGGATTTCAACTGTTAGAAGGAAGAGAAAAGGGGAAAGTAGGCAGCCTTGTCTGGTTCCCCCTAGCTAATGGAAATGGCAGGGATATCACAGAATTGATGAGCACCAAAGCAGTTGGGGATTTGTATAGAAGTTGTATCAAGGATATACAGTTTGGGGTTAGTCCGTATCTTTTGGGGACATCAAAGAGGAACAGTCATCTCTCCCTGTCAAATGCTTCTGCAGCATCAAGTGACAGGGTGGCCATAGGGTGTGTTTGATGACTGCCTTCCCAGATTACATCCAAAGTTCTGCAGGTATTGTCTGCCCCAGTCTGCCTGGGACAAATACCATTTAGTCAGGATGGATCAGATCTCTCATTATAGATTCAAGTCTATGTGCTACCATCTTTGCATCCATGTTTATAAGTGAGATTAGTCTGCATTGGGAAAACAGGATGCTATCCGGTCCCTTCTTGGGAATCAGAGTGGTAAGTGCTTGTTGGAATGAAGGTGGTAGGCTGCCTGTTCCCCAGGCCTCATTAAAGAGGAGTGTGAGTCTGGGTGCTAGGATGTGGGAGAATGCTAAATAAAAGTCACCTGGGTAGCTATCTAGGCCACGTGATTTACCCTTAGGCATAGACTTGATTGCCACATCAACTTCTGTGTTAGTGATAAGGGCAGTAAGTATGAGCACCTGTCCTTCTGCCAGTTGATTCAACTGGAGATTCTCATTGAAGGCATCAAGTTGCTCCTGTGTGGGGGAGACCTCTGAGGAGTACAAGTCTATGCAGAATTGCTGAAATGTTTTGTTAATCTGTTTTGGGTATGTAATACCATTCCTTGGGGGGAAGTGTATTTGAGGGATGTATCATTCTGCTTCCCTTGCACACAGCCAATGGGCCAACAGTTTTGTTGGTTTTTTCCCTGCCTGCCAGTATTTCTGGTTTAATCAGAATAGGGCATATTCCATTTTGTATTGTATACTCTCCTCTACTTTGTGACCTGCCACTCTAAGTTGAGGGTTCAGGGCTTTCCTTTGTAATGGGGATGACATGGCTAGTTTTTCAAGTCATAGTAGTTCCTGTTCAGCATGTCTGGTTTGTGATTCTCTGTCCTTTACTTTACAGGTATAAGCTATAAGGCATCCACGTATGACTGCTTTCATGGCTTCCCACTGGGTGACCGTATTTTTGTCTGGGGTTTCATTTTCCTGGAAGTATGCTGAGAGTTCTTTCTGCAGCCCCTGTATGAACTCTGTATTCAGCAGAAAGGAGGTGTTAAATCTCCATTTATTCTGGAGCCGCACTCTTTCGCTGCATGTCAGTGATCGGGAGACTGGAGCATGGTCTGATATGATGATGCTTTCTTAGGTGACCCCCCCATGTGCGTTGTGTCAGCTCTGAGGAAATGAATAACATATCTATCAGACTATAAGAGTTGTGTACTGTGAAGTAGCAGGTGTAGTCATGACTATGGGGATGTAGAATTCTCCAAATATCTTGGAGCCCTGCTGTACTGAAATCATGAAGCACCCGTGGGCAGAGCAGTTTTTCTAGATTACTCCCTAGCCCCATGTGATCCAACCCCGGGTTCAGTGCTAGGTTAAAGTCTCCTCCAATAATCATTCCTCATGAGCTCCCTGGTACTGCATTTAAGACCTGTTTGAAAACTGGTGGTTGGGATTGTTTGGGGCATATATGCTACCTAACACTATCAGGGTTCCTTGGTAGGTACCTTCTATTATCAACATTCTCCCCTCCGAGTCTCTGTGTTCTGAATGTATTCCCAACTGTAGGCCTTTGCGGCACAAAATTGCTACTCTTATCTTAGAGATAAAGACATTGTGAAATATGAAGCCCACCCAGCTGTATTTGAGATTATCAGCTTCTGTTGCCAAAAGATAGGTCTCCTGAAGAAGAGCTATATCACACTTTATATTCTTCAGTTTCAACAATATTTCATGTCTCTTGATTTTACAATTTAAATTCCTGGTGTTCCAAGTGACTACATTTAGGTTATCAAATGAAGTCATATTTATAACACAGTTTCTAGTCTACAAGGTGGGAACTAAAGTTTTCTCTGTTCTCTACAGCCTTCCCCCTTCCCCAACTCCCACAACAGTTTAAACATTGCAAACAATACCAATAAAAAATCCCTCTGCATCAGTCTTATATGCTATAGATGAACTGTTATGCAAAATTAGTGAACTCTATAAACAGCCGAAAAACTGTAGCAGTTATGCCATTGCCTACACGGGAACTGCGGGTTTGAAATTGGGTTTGGTGACCAGCCAACCCTGGGTTCCTCCTTTTTTCAAGCCAGTGCCTTATCTGCTCCTTGTTACATTGTGGAGCCTGTAATGCAAAGGTCAGATAAAGGGACAGGTGTGAAATCTGGTCTGTGACACCAGCTTGTGTCAAGATATCCCAGGTGCAGAGAGGTACCTGTGTAACTCCTCTCTTTCATCCTACTGGGACCACATCCATCTTTATGAAGGAATGGGTGTAAACTGCAAAATTTATAGTGGGTTTGCATCTTTTCCCAGAACAGAGAATATTGTATGCAATGTGGTGGCCTCTTTACAGTGTGTCCAAGGCAAATTCTCCTACGGACTCCAAGGAAGGACTTGCTGCCTAGATTAGTCATCATTGGCATGCCTTCAAGAATTACTCCTCACTGGTAGTTGAGTTCACTTTATGCTATTAGCCCAGTTTATACCTTCCCTCTGGGGTGGAGGAGGTAGAAATGTCAGTGTGGTAAATACACTATATATCAAATAAGATTTTGCATAGTGGCTGAGCTCAAAACATCTATGTTAGTGCTCTTTTGCATTATGATCACAGTTTGGGCACAATATGTTATTACAGGCAGTATATCACATGCAGCACTTCTAATGATACAGCCCTGTGCTGCTGGTTAATCAGTGTCATTTAGCTGTGTATAGGTATTCACTGCGTGGGACCTCAAAATGCAACACAAGTCAGTCATCAGCCCGAGAGGCTGCCATTTAATGACGATCATCATTAATTGCAGGGGTAACCATCAACATCCCCACATTTGTGTTAAATGCATTGCTGACTTATCATCTCGTTATGCTGTGTGACTGAAGGGGAGAGATGCTGATCTGTATATGTTCAAGACAAACTATGCAGCTCCTCATAGATAAAATTGTGTAGCAAGGGCCTGCTGCTTGAAAAGCTACCATAAGCTGTGCGTTCCTCCTAAAGTCAATTTCTGGCATCGGAGACCTATTGTGGTGTCTAGTTAATTTCAGGCTGTTACTGACAGTAGAGGTTTTCGTGCACAGCTACTGCATAGTATAGACAGAATAAAATTGATGTGCGGAAAGGGTTGATCATTGCTTCTGTTGGGGAGGGCGGCCACATGGTGCAGCACGTTGTTCAATGCCATGGCACTGCAGATAACTTTTGTTTTGGGTTATGTCTCTTTACAGCTGTTGTTATAGCCACAGCTAGGTCACGTGCAAGTGTCCACCCAGAGAACAGGTGTCAAACATGGGGTTGTTGTGGTCGTATGCTCTTTGAACGGGGGTGATGGCCGTCAACTGCAAAGTTAGTTGTAGAGCATCCAGCAACCTTCAGAGTGAGTACCTAATCTGGTCCCATCATAGGGACTGGAAACTAGTGCTTCGCTCTTTCTGTTTCATCCCCCACCCTCCACCCCCATATGTCAGCTGGGACCAAGGAAAAGAAATTGGACACTTACACTCAATCAGCCGGGCAAAACAGAGATCAGTTACCTCCCATGGCATCAGCAGCAGTCTTTCCTTCTTGGGTATGATGCAGAGGAAAAATTAAATGTCTATGTTGACAGTCGGAGGTCCCAGTGATGGTGGTGTTGATGGTGGGTCTTGTTGCACTTTCTTTTATTTCTGCTTCTTGTCCGGCCACCCTCCTGTTGTCCATGGGGTTACTTCATCCTTGTCTGCTGGTCCCAGGCAATTCTGGAAGAATCCATTGGCAACCCTTGGGGACTGAAACTGATGCACAATGCCTTCGAAGGTCACTTGTAGGATGGCAAGGTAAAGCAGGGAGCACGTGAAACCCTGGTTTCTCAGGCCCTGCTTTATCTGCTCAAATGCCTGTCTCCTTTCTAAAAGTGACCTGGGGTAATCCGGGTAGAAAGACAGTCTGTTACCTGCCACCTTGATGTTTTGCAATTCTCTTGCTTTAGTAAGAGTAAGTTCTTTATCCTGGTATCTCAATATCTTGAAAATAAATGGTATGGGCTTATTTGTGGCCGAAGGTGTGTGGGCTCTCTTTATTCTATGTGCTCTTTCAATTTCAAAAAGGTACTGAGTCGGGTCCAAATGGAGCCAAGCTAGCAGACTGTCTTGAAGCTAACGGATCGGGGCCCTTCCCTCGATGCCCTTTTGCAGTCCTAGGATCCTGATATTTTTCCTTCATCTTTGTCCCTCTACATTTTCAAGTTTCACAGTCAGCCATTCTATCTGCTGTTCATTTTTGTCAGCCTCCTGTAGCGGTGTTCCTCCATGTTTTGTAGGGAGATGATCTGGTTTTCTGTGGCAGAAATCCTGTTTGTTAGTTGGGATAAGGAAGCCTGGGTTTCCACCGATGCTGCACTCTTTACAAGCAACGAGGGACCAGGGTCCCAGGATGGTGAACAACTCTTCAGGGCTCTATGTGCCATCTTTGTTTTGCCTTGAGTTGTAAAGCACCTAAGTTTTGTGGGCTGATTCTCATTGCATTGAGTGCCAGTTCCTGTCAAAACTCGGGTCGATTACTCTACTGCTTTATCTCTGTACATTTTTGCAAATAGGCGTGGGCAGCTGTTTTTCCAAGTGTCAAAATTAGGAATTAATCCAGGGCAGCCGGGAGTACAAGATTCAAGCTGCCATTTCAGGCGGGTGCCCATGTGACCTCCCACGTACTGTGTTTTTAACAGGCATTTTAGAGTACAGTCCTGTGAACCACTCAGGGTTCGACTTTACAAACTTTTCACACTGGAGCGGACAATTTTCAAATAATTTAGTGTAAGTCATTGATTTGATGTGAAAGCTAAGCAACTTCTCTTATGGCTGTTTTTAGCCGCTACAAGTGAAAGCAGCACCAACATTCAATTCCCATAAACAGACCCTTCAATCCCCACTACAACGTGTAAATCATTGGAAGGGTGCTCCTAGCCCCTGGAATCCAGTTGTCCTTGACCCGATTTGGCCTGACAGGAGGAATCCATTTTTTGTAGTGCCCTAGATAATCCAATGGTTCTCTACTAATGTCTATCTAGAAGGGAGTGCCTTGTCAATGGTAGAGGAACCTTCTTATGATCTATGTAGTGACTGTTAGCCTGATCTGCTGTGTAGACACCAGGACCTGGCCTTCAAGAGCAGGCAGCAGCATCTTTGGGTAGTACTAAAGGGCCATTAGAAGCCCTCTCAGTATTATCCAAACTTCTGCCAGGGTAAGGAGTGGCAAGGAAGAGCAGTACTGTAGGAAGGGGCGGATCAAAGATTAGGTGTGGGTGAAGAAGGGAAACTTCACTATGCACAGCACTACAAAGTTTCAACTTCACATAGCTTGAAGTGACATGTCGCAAAGTTTTTCATCTTGCAAAGTGCCCACTTTGCCAGGTGAAGACTGTGAGTAATGGCACTTCACCAGCAAAGGTGCCACTATACATAGTTTGATACAGTGGCACCTTCACTGGTGAAGTGCCACTATATATAGTTGTCTTTCTTTTTTTCCTCCTGTTAAAAGCAAAACCCACCCCTAGGCCATTTGTCCCACCCCCTTCCACCACACCTGAATATTAAGAGGTACCCTTCCTCCCTCCTTTCCCCCACTGTTCCAATGATGTATCCTTTAAAATCAGTCATCACTCTTCCTCTACCTCAGTTGAATTCCTGATACCACCCCCACTCACCTGATCAAGTCAAATATATAAATATCCACACCCAATCAGTCTCTGGCACCACAACACCCTCCCCTTCACTCACACAAAGAATGTGGTCTAATTTTTATTAGTACTTTATGCTCCTTCCTTCCCTGTCTACCCCTTCTGACCGACCCCAGCCCCTTCATCCGGCTCCTCCGGGACTCACCTTACGCCGTGTCCTCTGCCAGAGGACTATGGCATGTGTCTGACCGCTGGTGTGGGGCCTGTGAGGGGCTGTTCTTCAGCCTGTCTCCAGGGTGATTTTCCACCAATTTTCTCCTCTTTACTCCCCGGGGCCTCAGCCAACGCAGTCATGCATGCACGTGTAGGTGCGTGTGCAATATGGTCTTTTAACTGTAAAAGAGAAAAACATTCCTTGCCATGGCAAACAGCTGAGTCTTCCTGTTCACTGGCTAACATAAATGAATGAATGAAGACGTGTCACAGTAGTAACATCTGATTGGTCATTGTGATAAGCCAATCAGATGTTACTACTACAAGCATTGTTTGATCCTTAAGTTTTTATTAATATTGAAGCTAAGCCCATTTTATACACACTATTGCACTGAATAACATAATACAAACAAATGCCAATTTCATTAAAATGTGTTTTTGAGTCTTTACATATGACCACATTTTATGTTTTGTGACAAGTAATTTTTTTTTTTTTAATGCTCCCATTCAAAATATTTGCTATACCTTTCTTGCATTCACATGCAATTCTGGTTCACGTTCTGTTGGTGACTCATTTCTTTATTTTCTCCCCAATACTCTCTAGAGATGCTGCAAAGTTTCACTTCAGCTGCAAAGTTCCAGTGACACTGCAAAACTTGCCATCCACAAATTACTTCATGAAGCCCCCATTTCACCCCTCTGCCACTTTGCAATGTGTTTTCCTGGCACAATGTGGCACTTTTTTTTTCAGGTGAAGATATGGCATAGTGTCAACTTTTCTGACAAATTTAGGTTGATTCACATAAAAAAGGCTACTTTGGCAGATGAAAATGTTGCGAAGTTGGTGCTTTACAGTTTAATAAATGTTACCAGCTTCCCAAATTTCAACTAATTCACCCATCACTACTCCTCACTACTCTACAGCTCCTCATTCCTCCCTACCTCACTACCCTCCTGCATCACTGTCACCACTACTTGGCTAACATCTTTTGAAATCAGCCCTCTGCTGCCATCACAGAATGAAGGCATGACATGTCAGCTCAAGTTAAGTAGCAGGAAACCTGCCAGAGCAACCACGTGTGATGCTGTTCAGTAGCATAAACATGCTAGCATCCCACCACACATCAGAGGGTCACTGTGGACACATAAAGAAAAAACTGCTGACTGGGCTATCATGCCCATAGAATCTGGATGACACATACAGAGACACATACACACACACACAATAATAGTGTTTTTTTTAGCTGATGAAGGCTGTGAAAGTGTAATTGTGTTCATGCTTGACTGATTTTCTTAACTGTTTGTTCCCTCAGAAATTCTCTTGGTCAAAGTGCAGTGTCTCAGTAGGTAGCACACTCGCCTCTGAGGCCGGGAGATCAGAGGGCTGTGGGTTCAGTTCCCACATCTGGCACTTGGGTTAATATCCCAGTACTGACACTGTAGTACAGCATGAGAGGGGTGCTGCACTTCTGAGGTGCCGTCTTTCAAGATGAGATGTTAAACCGAGGTCCCATCTGCCTGGATTGGTGGTAGTTCAGGTGGATGTTATAGATCCCATGGTACTTACCGAAAAGAGTAGGGGAATTCCCTTGTGTCCTGGCCAAATTTCCCTCATTCACTAAAAATACCACCAACAGCTTAATCTGGTTCAAGGTCAGTTGGCATTCATCTGTATCCCCCTTCCCTGGGTCGTGCCTGAAAATAGGCAGGATTTGTCTAGTGCACTTACCCGGTCAACAAAAACTAAATAAATAAAGTGCATGTCTCACATGGGTCCTCAGCCTCTGGCTACCATGGGGGCAGCCACGTTGTGCCAGATGCCACTGACCAAGACCCACAAACTTTGCACATCCCTACAGATTATACTAACCCTCCTGATTGTCAAACTGTGATTCCAAGCTTGGGAGGTGACAAACCTGAGCTTTCCCCTGTGGTGACAAGGGAATGTGCTCACCATTAGGTCGTGAAGTCAGCCTATTTCCATACAGTTTATATGTTCTTCCCACATTTAATATATTTGCTGTGCCCCTCTCATACTGCATATATTATGATATTCTCACATTAAGTACATTTGCTCTGCAATGATAAAATTATATAAATGTCTTCATTAGGGTTGTGTGGCCTGGTACTTAAAGCAAAGGCTCACATAGTATGAGGTGCCACTTACTGCTTTGCCTAAGCAAGTTACTTAACCCCCCCCATGCTTCAGCCCTCCAAACTGCAGAAGTAGGCTGATACAAGACCCCACTGACAATGTGATGCTATACTCAGCTGGACTATCTTAGTTAACAAAACAGTTAGAAAATAACTTTAATAAAATAGGGTTGTGGGATAACAGATGGACCAGACACCAAACTTCAGGTTCAACACACAATCTCTGTGTGATGTTTATTCAAAAATACAAGAAATAATCTTCTACAATGGTATATTTCTTCTTCAGTGCATTAGTTTGCAGCAACAGACTATGAATGTCTTTTCTCTGCACTTAGCCAGCACCTACTGATCTCTGATGTCCTTCACCAGCTGAGCTGCACCCATAACCCTTATGCAAGCCCTCATTTGCTTACATAGTGGGGGCCCAAAAAGAAGAAAAACAAAACAAGCTATAAACAAAGAACCTCGATGCAGAATCACTAAAAGAACAGCTACCCCAAAGGGCATTGGTAACAAATCAAGTTTCAAAGACATACATCATCATACATACTTACATAATGCAATGCATCATGGGCTATATGCAAATCACCAGGACATTCAGACTTTTTCAGTTTACAACAATTTACATGCATTTTAAATAGCACAACTAACTTAATTTCTATAATAGACTCCTAGTACTTTTTACCATTATCAAAAACATCTAGTGCCATGGCATCTAACATTTACAGGTTTCATAAACATAAGGTATATACATTAAGGTATTTTATAACATAGTGCTATTACATACTAAATCCAACAACAATAAACACAACCTGTTTTACATACATCTGGAGGTCACCACAATAACTTTCCTGTATGAGGACCTGAGAGGGAAAAGGAAAATTAAAGAGGACACTATAGCATAGTCAATAAAGGGAAGGGGGTGCCCACAGGTGGCCAACCTTATGGATTAGAAATAGTAAAGGATAGATTAGGCTAAGAAATAGAAGAACTGTTGCAACAGATTTAAGAAAAGGTTGGTGCTCAAGAGTGGCAGGAGCTCCCAGTCACAATGCTGTACAAAATGATATCCTGCTTGTTCTGGTTTAATATTACCTTAGAACGGTACATTAAATTATGGGTTTCTGTAAAATACAAAACTGTATACTTTAACACATGTTCTGTACGTATACCCTTTAAGAATGTTAAGTCTCTGTTGACTTTTCATAATCTTATTTGTTTATTTATTTGAAATGCTTCTCCTGGAAGCACATACTGAGCTAAATTAGCTTGTTTACAGATGCTTCCTGAGCGAGGGGGTACAGTTGAAGTACACACTAAATTAACAATATTCCAAAGAACCAAAGTCAAGCAATACCATAAATAAAAAAAATGCTATAGGCAAGTATAAATGGGAGATAGGCAAGATACAGTATAAAAGCATAATAGTTTAATTGGATCAGAGAGTAAAAGTAGCCAATGCCAGATTAAGGTCACCATGGGCAACAGACCAAAACAAAAATGGAGGCCTTCTTTGAACCCCTCCTGGGACATGCTCCTTACTCCAAGGAAATGGCACTGGAAGCATTTGCCACAGTCAAATGTGGTGCACCAGTCTGGCCTGAGGTAATTTACACAGACTTGATTGAGACACATGTTTGTGATGGTAGCTTATGGAAGCTTGTGCCTGTGGTCCATGTATGTTCAATACTTAGGGTAGGGGGAAACAAAGGCTATCTGATGTCGATATTGCAGTATAAGTAGGGAAAAAAAACACCATACTGAGAACAAAAGTTTTTCATCATGATACGAGCAAGCTTGCTCCCAGGGAACATTTACACAGGGCTCAGGCCCCACTGCAAGAATGGTCCCCATGTCAGGGACTTCTTGTCCTTTGCCTTAGTCTGTTTCTGCAAGTAGCTCAAATGAAAAGGGTAACCACTGAGACAAGAGAGGCAGAGGTAGGGGAGAGGGGGTTTAGATATAGGAGCAGGCATGGGTAGTTTATTCACATAACAGTGTTTCCAGAGTGAAAGCAGAGGAATAAAGGAGATATGGGGAGAGATCAGACTAGAGAAAGAAGCACCTACAGTATATGAGAAAATTGTGTGCCTGATGGAACATTGGGGGAGGGATGGAGAAGGTGTGGCAGTCAAAGTTTCTAAGGATGTAGGAAGTGGGAGACTGCATAAAAAATCTCCATTAGAAATAACTACCTTATTTTATTATGAACTTAATATTGCTTATTTTCTTACTTTCTTTTATTCTGTTTTTTAGTACAGTACAAGGAAATACTGCATCAACATATAATAACTTGCACATACATAAAAACTAAAACACTGCAATCAGGATATGCAAATACATGCAACCTACAATCTTTTGGGGCAAGAGTTCTCAACCTTTCTGACAATGAGGATCCCGGATCCTGATTAGATGTACTCCAGGGCCCCTGTTAATTACCAGTCATGCCTGAGGACCACTGACCATGACCAGACCCTATCTCCAATCCAGTATTAATTATGGATAGAAATGTCATACATTTACAGTTTTTGTAAATATAAATATGCAAGTTAGTAAGATGTATGTGCTTATTGTTTGTGCTTTATGTGCCAGGGACCCCATGTAAAGCCTTGTGGAACCCCTTGGGACCACAGACCCCAGGTTATGAAGTAATGATTTGGGGTATAAAATGAAATGAAGCAACATAAATTAATTAAAAAAAACAAAACACTGGAGATATTATTTTTACCTAATCTCTATAAAAACAGAAACAGGCTTCCCAGGATAGTTTAGTATCAGGAGCTGAAAGACGGTGAGGCTGATTAACCCATACAAAAATGAAAAAATCCATCATTGGAAACATGGTCTACAAAACAGAAGTTAAACTCAGAGACCACAGAAACAAAGATTAGCCCCCTGGTGCCCCTGTATCAGATTGGCAGGATTTACTAAAAGTGAAAATATAACCGTCAGAAGCTACAACCAATACTGTGGAGTTAACAGTACCCAAAAAGGAAAAAAAAATCTGGATATCTTACCAACCATAATTCCCAACACAGTTACTACAGTTGGGAATAGCTTTGAAGAAAACAAGTTCGGATAAAAAGACTCCAGCAGGATTTTACAGCACATTCAAACCTTCCCCTTTCCACCCAGTGAAAACCTCAACCACTTATTTGTGAATAGAGAAAACCATTCCCCACTACTGAGAAAGATTACAGCTCAAAGTATTATAGTGCTGCTTATGTCCAACATTAAGAAAAATCCTAAGTTGATTCTCAGAATAGTGCAAAACATTGCAGTAGTAATGAAACTGTCAAAAAGAAAAAGTTGGGAGCAGAGCCTACAGCCGTCGAGTCAGACAGTGCTCTCATGGCACTCTCAGTAGGGCTCTCTAGTATTTTTTAAAAGTTAATTTCTTGGTTTTATTAAGCGATTAGATTAGAACAGTACTTGGTAGTATTTTCTTACCCACGGAACCAGGAGAAGTTTCAGTGTTCTTGATCATGGGTAATCCTCAGAAAACAGTGACAGAAGGAGCTGGCAAGAAAGGCCCAGGGGTGGCGGGGTCTAGTGCTGTTGGGAAAGCGACAACCCCAAAAAGGAGAACACGACAGCACCAACTACATGATGTTATGAGAGTGATCCAAGCACTTGATAAAAGGGTCTCTTCTTTTGATCAAAACGTTGAAGAGTTTCGCTTAGGACCCTAAGTACATTATGTGAAACTCAGTCACAAACAGCCCTTATGGAGGCTAAGGAAGCTGCTGGAGCTGCCTTGTTGGGAAAGTGGCAAGCCAGACAGGAGAAAGCAGCAACAGCAACTACACAATACAGAATATTATGAAAGCGATCCAAGCACTTGATAAAAGGGTCACTTCTTTGGATCAAAAAGTTGAAGAATTTCATTCAAGAATCCAAGTATGTGAAACTCCGCCACAAGCAGCCCTCACAGAGACTAAGAAAGCTCTTAGGGCCACCTTGAAAGCTGTCACTGCTTCCACAGGGCAAACTGAAGAAAATAAAGCCCTATGAGTCCACCTGGAAACCTTGGAAAATGTTACCAGGGCCACAAACGTGAGTCCTTGTGCTCCCAGAGCATGAGAAGGGGGATAACTCGATTGCTTTTGCTGGTCTCTGTTTACAATATTTATTTCAACTAGAATATGTACCAAGGGTACAGAAAGTGTACCGGATAATGCCACACTGTTGGCAGGAAAATCCTAATACCCCAAGGACACTGATGATTGTCCTGAGTAGCACTTCTGAAAGAGAACTCATTTTGATGGAAGAAAGGCCCCATATCTTTAGAGGATGGTAGCAAAACATCTGTTTGCCTGGACCTCAGTTTTGCTGCAACAGGCAGATGAAAATCTTTTGAATCTCTGAGATCAGTCCTACGTTCCCTTTGGGCCTCTCATGCACTCCAATATCCTGCCTGTTTAAAAATGATATATTCGGATAAAATGTACTTATATAATGACCCCACGATGGTTGGAGCCCTTGTGAATAAAATCAAACAGGACTTCGGTGACCAGGGACGTGAAGGGGACTCTACCTCAAACACTAAACATTAGTGTAGTCCTGGTGCACTTTTTCATGCTTGATTGACAGTGTGTAGGTATGGGATAGATGAGGGGAATCATGCGACACTGTTAGGGTGCTATATACACCCATGGGGTATATCCCCTTTATGTCTTAAACTAATGGTGGAGGTGCAGACCTCCTAAAATGGTACTAACCATGAGGTGTATCACACCAGTTCCCCACCACCACACACACACTTCCTTCACACCTATATTCAGGCAGTATTAAGGCCCATTCTGTTCTTGTGTTAACTTAAATTTTGTTGGGGTTTTCTCCCTGTATCAAAATATGTCACTTCCTTTTCTTGAAGAGGGGAGCGTGAAAACACCCAGTGCTGATTTGTTGCTCAAAAGCTGTGGCAAACTCAGGCAATGGAGGGTATACTCACCCGCAGGTCATATCCCATGATTTCTTAGTGGGAGAGGTAAGCAATTATGTATGCAGTCTCCTGAAGGGACCTTTGACCTGAGGCGTTACCCCCAGCACTACTGTTGGTTCTATAGCCTGAGTTTTGATAGATTTGTACTAATCATCAAGTGTTAGCATTTTAATACTGTTTTAGTAACTGTTCTATAATCACCTGCATCTTACTGGTTTTGTTATAAACACTAAGGGCCTGATTCTCAAAGCAGGCTTGGAGTGGCGCAAGCTGCTGCAAACAGCAGCTTGCACCAAAGCCTGATGCGCCAGGGATCCTGCACCTGATTTGCCAACAAGCAGGGTCCCAGCGGCTAAGTCCCTAGGCTTGTGGTAAACCTGGCTGTGTGCCACACAGATGGTGGACCGGGAGGGTCAGCCGCAAGACGATGCACTTGACCCTGGTGGTCTAGCAGTCCCCCTTCACCAAACCCCGATGCTGTCTGTAGTAAGTAATACATACCAAGACCCCCCTTCCCGAATCCTGTTCCAATACACCCATTTACGATTTCCCTGGTAGTCTAATGACAATTCCCCCCCATCCACCCAGCAGTGCCAATCTCATTAGTGAGTTGGTGACTGGCTCTGTCCAATGCTCACTTCCATGGCCAACCACCAACTGAGCTCCAGTCGAGCACTTTACTGTATACAGTACATACTCAGTGATTGAGATGTCATTCACTGAGCGCATACTATATACAGTACAGTGCTCAGTCAGAGCTCAGTTGGCGGCTGGCCATGGAGGTAAGTGGTGAGCAGAGCCAGTCACCAACTTACTAACAAGAAACTGTAATTGGGTTTATTGCAACAGGAATCAGGGAAGGGAGTTTTGGTATATATTAATTCATAGCATCATAGTAAAAGCCAGCAGAATAGGCCCCATGGTCTACCGTGTCTGCTCGGAAGCTAGCCCTCTACTGGGAGCTTGCTCCTCCACCCCCCCCAGCCCCATCGATGGCCCTCCCTGGCCTCAGCTTCCCCTGTACCTGTCCCATTCCTTCTTGAATCCTTCCACTGTGGTCTCTTCCACCAGACTCCTGGGCAGTGCATTCCATGGTTCCACCACCCTGTCTCTGAAGAAGTGTCTCCGGCACTCCCCCCTGTACTTTCCAGCTTCCACTTGTGCCTCCTGGTAGTTCCCCCCTTCTTAAGCCTGAACACTTCCCTGGCTCTGCCCTTGTTTATCCCCCTTTACATACTTGAAAGTTTCTTTTCTCCCCTATGTATCTATAGGACCCCTTTCCCCCCGTGGATATCCCTGGCCAGGTTAAGCTCCTTCCTAATTACTACAGACAGCATCAGGGTTTGAGGAAGAGGGTCTCTATTACTAACATACATGGCTGCATCTGGGTTTGGGGAGGGGGATCTATTTATTAATATCATGTCCCCTCTGTCCCTCCTCTCCTCCAATGCATACAGATTGAATTCATCCAGTCTCTTCTCATAGGTCCTACCCTCCATGCCCTGAATCATCCTGGTCACCCTCTTCTGGACCCTCTCCAGCAGCGTTATGTCCCTCTTAAGATGGGGTCTCCAGAACTGCACACAGTACTCAAGATGTGGCCTAACCAAGGCATTATACAGAGGGAGGATCACCGCCGTCCTCCTGGAGGTAACCCCCCTGGTTATGCAACCCTGTATCCTGTTTGCTTTTGCTGCAGCACTTTGACAATTCTCTGTGTTATTCATTTTGCTGTCCACCACTATCCCTAAATCCCTCTCACCCAATGTGACTTGCAGTGTGGTCCCCCCCCAGGGTGTATGCATGTCCTGGGTTTCTGACCCCCAGATGCAGCACCCTACATTTCCCTGCATTGAACTTCAACCCCCACTTCCTTGCCCACTCCCTCAAGGGTATCCAGATCCCCCTGTAGGGCCTCTCTCCTCTCCTGCCCATCTGCCAGAGCTCCCAGTTTTGAGTCATCTGCAAAGAGACTCAACCTACTCCTAACACCCCACCCTATGTCCGAGACATAGGAATTGAACAGGAATGGCCCCAGGACCGAACCCTGGGGGACCTCACTGATGACCCTCCTGGGGGAGAAGACTATCCTTCCAACCACCACTCACTGTATTCACCCCGTAAGCCAGTTTTCCACCCACCTGAGCAACTGCACCCCCACCCCATCCCCCCAGCTTTGTTAGTAGGCCGTTGTGGGGTACCGAATCGAACACCTTACAGAAATCCAGATAGAGGACGTCCACTGGCCTATGTTGGTCCAGGGCACCCCTCACCCAGTCATAAAACTCCACCAGATTAGTCTGGCATGACCTCCACAGAATAAAACCATACTGCCTATCATCCAGGTGCCCCAACCTTTCCAGCTGCCCCCCCTAGCCTCTCCTTGATAATGCCCTCCATAACCTTGATTACCACAGATGTTAGGCTAATGGGCCTATAATTCCCCATCTCCTCACTGGACCCCCCTTGTGGATAGGCACCACATGAGCCACCTTCCAATCTTGAGGCACCCACCCTGTCTTCAGGGAGATGTCGAAGAGTGAGGCCAATGGAGCTGCCAGCACATCCGCCAGTTCCTTCAGCACCCTTGGATGCAGCCCATCTGGCCCCGGCGCCTTCTCAGTCTTTAGCGACCAGAGGGCCTCTCTCACCCTATCTGCTGTGATTTCGTCCTCCCGTCTCCCCTCCTCATACATCCTCTCCTCCCCTTCTAGATATGACCCATCCCCTGCCCTAGTCTTATCCAGTCCTTCAGTCTCCAACTGACCTCCTGGTTCAGTGGGCTCTTCTACCCTCTCATCGGGTTGGAGAGATCCTCCATCTCCCCCAGTAAAGACAGAGGCAAAGTACCCATTTAGCACCACAGCTTGTTCCCCAGCCTCCTGCACCAATCCCCCCCATCACTTTTCTTGTCTCCCCTATGTATCTATAGAACCCCTTTCCCCCTGTGGATATCCCTGGCCAGGTTAAGCTCCTTCCTAATTACTACGGATAGCATTGGGGTTCGAGGAAGGGGGTCTCTATTACTAACATACATGGCTGCATCGGGGTTTGGGGAGGGGGATCTATTTATTAATAACAAACACTGCAGCATCGGAATGGGGTGGGGGGGACACTAGACCACCAGGGATATGGCACTGTACTGAACTGTCCCAGGGGATGATTTCTAAGTTCCCTTAGACCAGCTACCAGGTCTAAGGGCACTTGGAAAACTGTCCTCGGGGTGCAGTTTGTGAATACCATTTTTGGTGCTGTGGCAGCTTGTGTCTGCCACAGGCCCTCCTGTGCCATGTCGCAGCCCATTTTGGGGTGCACCAATGGTGCAAGTCCCCTTTGGGGCAGGCAGACTGTGACTGACACAGGCTGCCTTTGTGAATAGCTCTGGGCATTTCTGGATGCAAGGTGCACCTTGCACCATATATGTTTGGTGCAGGCACTTTGCATCCTACTTTGGGCTTTGAGAATCAGGCCCTAAGTGTTTTAGAAATCTGGCACTGGTATGTGTTTCACCCCAAGTGGCATTTCATCTCAGACATTTTAAGGACACTATAGTTTTAAATATTTGAAACACTACCTGCACAGACTTTCTGTTTAAACTGTGAGAGAGACTCATGGAGAGAGTTAGCAGAAACATAAGGAACGTATAATGTTTCACTGTTTTCCAACAGTGACCAGTTAAAGCCATAAACAAATTGGCTGATTAACCTATTTATTTAAAAAAAAATATGTATTACAGGACCACTCATGTATGGCTCAATGGCATATTTCTACTTCTCCTACCTTGAATCAAGTATTGTGATATATAATGACAGCAGTGTCAGTGGCTCAGCAGGTTGCACACTTGCCTCTGAGGCCAGAAGATCATATAAGGTTGTGTGTTCAATCCCCATACCAGGCACTTGGAGTAAAATCCTAATACTGACACTGTAGTGCATCATGAGGGGGATGCTGCTCTTCTGATGTACCATCTTTCAGATGAAACGTTAAACCAAGGTTCTATCTGTCTGTTCTGATGGTTGCTCAGATGGAAATTAAAGATCCCATGACACTTCTCGAAAAGAGTACGGGAATTTTTTATTGAATACAAAAACTAAAAGAAAAAATTTTATGATACATCTCATATTACATACAAAGAAAAAAGAAAGTCAGAGATAACATAACTTTGTATTTACATCAATTTTCAAATCCACCCGTCTACTTTACTAAACTTAAATTAAAAACTTAAGCACATACCAAAAAAAATTCCCCCCCTTTTTTTTCCACCTGGTGTTTATACCCTTTATTCGTTCTCATTATGTTTACAATTAACCCATTTAACAACAGTCTGTTTAGGTTATGGGTATATCAGAGTCAGTGATCCATGGTAAATTAATCCATAATTTGTTCAACTCTGTTCGCTGTATATGTTTCATTTCTTCAAAATATTTCTTCTTAAGGTCTCCTGTTACTTTACTTAATAAATCATAATAAGAACATTGTTTTTGTTGCCGTATGAACTGACACTTTATGTTACATACGTGCCATTTAAACATTATGGCCTCGATATTCAGAGGGGTTGCACCGGCACAACTGCAGAAAAGTGCCCCGGGTCTATATTGAAAAGATGGATTTGCACTGTGCAATTCCCAATGCACCATGGCACAATGTATGTGGCGCATCTCCAGGGGGTGTACCCATGCATATGCGGCATATCCCGAGATTCAGCCCAGGATGAGCAGTGCATCTGTCAGCACATCCCAGAGAGGTGCCGCATACATGGCCACAAAGTTGAACCCATAAAAAAAGGCTCAACTGGTAGCCACCCACAGGTGGGCTACTGTAGTGCAGGGCATAACACAGCAGCAACCAGCCGTGGTTGGCAACCCCCCCTTCCCGAACACCATGCACAATCTCCCATCTCATGTCCTGGTAGTCTAGTGGTACCCCCTCCCAGCCTGTAACCCCGATCACCATAAAAAATGTATTTTTAAAATCCCTGGTGGCCCAGTGGTAACCCCCTCCATGCCCATAACCCCGATCACCGTGAAAATGTAAAACTCCTTTCCCTGATAGTCTAGTGGTACCCTCCTCCTCACAACCACAATTGCCGTAAAAATGTAAAACCCCTTTCCCTGGTAGTCTAGTGGCCCCACCCACCCACACAGGACCCCAAGCCCACCCAGGTTCCCCCCCAGGTCATCGGCAGGCAGCAAACCCACCCACATACCTTCGCTGCTGCCCACTGACTGACAGCTTACAGTATCTGCTGCCCTGCCCATAACCCTGATCACCGTAAAAATGTATTTTTAAAATCCCTGGTGGTCCAGTGGTACCCCCTCCCTGCCCAAAACCCCGATCACCGTAAAAATGTAAAACTCCTTTTTGTTGATGTGTCTTGTCCTATCTTGATACTTAACATATTGTGGTCTGAGAACTCCACAGGTAAAACTTTAGCCTGTATTATTTGAATGTGTAATGAAATAAATAAAAAACCTATCTGAGTAGATAAATTCTCTTTATGAAAAGTGGGGGTATGTTTCTCAGTATGGGATAAATAGGCATCTTTTAACCTTGTGGTATTAATTAAATTCTTTAAAAAGTTTGAATCACAAAACATTTTTTTTGTTTTGGCTTGTTTACTTTTATCCTACAGGGAAAGGGTACATTTAAAGTCTCCCCCAAATATTACCTGAAGTGATGAGAATAAATAGGGCTGAATTTATTTATTTATTGAATTGTCTCACCAGGAAAGACACACTGAGCAACTTAATGCTCGTCCCACGGTACGTCCTGGAGGAAGGGGAAAGGAATATACAGAGTACAGATATACAGAGTACAAGTTCAGTAAATACATACAGATGGTGTAATTATACATACAGTTATAAAACAGGAACATGGCACATGAGACAATATAGGCTGTTATAGAGTTTCACTGCATGCAGATCTTAGGAGCAGCATACAAAGTAGAATCAGTACAGGTATTGAGCAATACAGCTTGTTTTTTTTTTTTTTGTTTAAAAGGTTTGTTGTCTCAGAGGTGTTTCAGTCTCCTTCTCACATTGAAGGAGCTAATTGCTTTCCTCCCACAGCTCTTCCAAAGGATTAGGCGTGTATGTGAGGGGTGGAGCTGGCAAACTGTCAGTAATTTCCAACAGAAAGAAGGATTAAAAGGTCAGGTTAGTTGATATCTTGGAGGTAGAAGACTTGGCTTGCTGGCCAAGGCACCTAGCTTCACCTGAGCTCTTTCCTTCCAAGACTGCTTGAAAGGCAGAGTAGAGAACCTTACCAGAGCAAGTGAAAAGGATTAAGACTTCTTTTGGCTAAGCAGATTAACTGTGTGATGTTGTTTTTATTTTTTACTCACAGGGATTGCTACTGTTTGTTGCTAACAATTCATTGCTTTATTTTTCGCTGTAGCAAAGTGTTTCTTACAGCGTATATCTTCTCTGAAATTATTACAGGTGGTGCTTTACAGGTTTTACAGTTTTATCTAACATTAGGATAAGCTTTCAGGGTTACTGCATTTGTTGTTGACTGATTGTTTCTGCTCTTACCTCCTTCTTCTTTCATCCGTGGTTGTTTTTTTTCGGCAGGGGAAGGGCCCAGCCACCCACCCCCATCCCCAACCACCCCACACTACACTCCTTTTATAGGGTACCACAGTTGTGACATTTCCTGTGGCAGAGCAGGAAGGGGGGGGGATCAGTGGGGCATCCACAAGGTGAGCTCATTTACAGGGGCACTAGTAATTTAACTTGTTAAAACAAGTTAAACAAAAACAAAACACAGTCAAACCATTACTTACATTTTTTTTTCCTTCTAATTACTCTGACTAGGTTATAAACCCAGCAACTTATCTGGAATGGATATCATTAACTGCAGGTACTGTGGAACAATTTTCAGAAGGACAGTCTTACAGGATTTAGGACACTGTCCTACATGCTGGGCCATTGGAGATCTTAGGGCTCAGCTCCGGGCAGCATGGGCAGAGATTGCACGCCTCAAATTTCATATTCAAAAGGAAATACATTATAAGGACCACCCGCCATTTCTCCAGCATCCGACAGAAAAACCTCGACCGCAGAGGGTAGTTGGACCAGGAGGTTGGCAGGTGGTTAGGAGGGGCAAATCAGGTGCCCCATCACTCTCTGCTCTCCAACATACTACCTCCCAAAAACATATAAACACTACAAACAGGTATCTGCCTCTATCTCTGAAATCAAACAAAGAGGCAGAAGACACTGCAGAGCAGGACACTGCGGCACAGGAGCTAGCACAACAAAACTCACCCAAATCAGGAACCAAAACAAAAAAAGCAAAAAAGGAATCCAAAAAACTTCTGATCTGATCATAGGAGACTCCATGATTCAGGGAGTTGATACCCATCTCCAGCCAGGGGTAATGGTCAGATGTCTCCCAGGTACATCAGCATGGAGAGACACTGACCGCATTGATAAAATTGTTCACAAAGCAGGAGAAAACATTGATGTCTTAGTACACATAGGGACTAACGATCTCGCCAGCCGGTCAGTTGTGGAGACCAAGGAACACCTGACCAGGCTGGGTGACAAACTATCATCCATTTCGTCTCGGCATCTCCTTCTCTGAGATTCTGCCAGTCTGGGAGAGGGGCAGATGGACGGAAGGTCAGAGAAGGGAGATGGGGAGCTAAACACGTGGCTCAAGGGCTGGTGCCAGGAAAAGGACACAGATTTGTAGGGAACTGGCAACAGTTCTGGAGGCAAGTTCTTTAAATTTGATGGACTGCATCTGACTAAGGAGGGAGTCAGTGCATTGGGGCAGAAGTTTGACGTCTTTGCAGAATATTTAAATTAGCAAATGGGGAGAGGGGTGCAGCACCCCATACGTCAAATGGGAAGAACACCCCTCCCCCCTCAGCTAGTGGTCAAACAGGGATTCAGCATGTTTGCAGTTCATTTGCATCACCAGGTAAGAAAAAAGGTTTGTCTCCCCATACAACGCACAGGGGTAATGCCAAACCTCACCCAACAACTAACACACCAAAATCTGGCCAATGGAAAATCATGTACACAAATGCTCACAGTCTGGGAAATAAGATCCCAGACCTGCAGGCAATAATGTCAGAGGCTAAACTGGACATAGTACCAATTAGTGAGACGTGGTTTACCAGTAACCACACTTGGGAGACTTCAATACCTGGCTATGTATTGTTCAGAAGAGACCGAGGTGCAAAAAGGGGGGAAGGAGTGGCCCTGTATGTCAATGAAAATATCAAGCTACAGAAATTCAGAATATATATAAGGAGCCAGAAGAACTGTGGGTCACCCTGGAAACAGGAAATGGGACAGCCATAAGAACTGGGGTTGTCTACAGGCCCCAGACCAGGGGGAGGACATAGACACATTACTGTTAGAAGATATACAAAACATGACAGCTAAAGGGGAGGTTCTGATAATGGGAGACTTCAACAAGCCGGATACAGATTGGTCAATACCAGCAGGAACATCTGCCAGAACTAGACACATAGTGGATTCCCTGCAGGGGGAGGGCCTCAAACAACTGGTACAACAACCCACAAGAGACAGGGCTATCCTAGATCTAGTACTGACTAACAGGGAAGGGATCACAGATCTCCAGGTAGGAGGTCACCTGGAGGCCAGTGACCATCACATGGTATGGTTCAGTTTGGCTACTACATCTAAATCATCCCATTCCAAGGCAAAAATATGGGACTTCAGAGGAGCTGACTTTGATAAGATGGCCAACAGAGCTAAGCTAGCCCTGGCAAAAAGAAACACAGGTGAGGGGGTACAGGCAAAGTGGGCAAGCATTAAGGATGCAATACTTGAAGCAACATCCCATTGTGTTAGACAGAAAATGAAGTGCAAAAGAAGAAGGAAACCACTTTGGTTCTCAAATACAGTAGCAGAAAAGGTCAGAGCCAAAAGGCTGGCCTTCAGGAAATATAAGGGAACACAGCGGGATGAAGATAGGGAGGCATACCAAACTGCCCTAAGGGAAGCAGGAAGGCAGTAAGGCAGATGCAAGTCCAAACTGAGAAAACACTAAACGAACAGTAAAAGAAGGTGACAAGACTTTCTATAGATACATCAGTGAAAGGAGAAAGTCCAGAGGGGTTGCTAAGCTTAATGGAGAAAAGGGAGCATGTGAGGAGGAGGACCATGTAAAAGCATCTATCCTAAATAGATACTTTTGCTCAGTATTTACTGAAGAGAAGGTAGGGCAGGGCCCACAGCTCAGCACCATGGACACAGGGGGAGGGAGGTGACACTACTCCCTTCACAAAGAAAGGGTCCTACAAGAGCTTGCTAGAGCTCAAGTGGACAAGGCAATGGGACCTGATGGCATACATCCCAGGGTATTTAAGGAGCTAAAGGTAGAACTAGCAGAGCCATTAGCAGAACTGTTTAGTGAGTCTCTGAGCACAGGAGAGGTCCCAGAAGACTGGAGAAGGGCTCATGTGATCCCGCTCCACAAGAGTGGTAGCAGGGAGGAGGCAGGGAACTACAGACAAGTCAGTCTTATCTCAGTAGTGGGCAAGATTATGGGAGGCACTCCTTAAGGAAAGGATAGTGCAACACCTGGAATCCATAGGGGCACAGGATCTAAGACAGCATGGGTTTACAAAAGGAAGGTCCTGTCAAACTAATCTCATAGATTTCTTTGACTGGGTAACCAGAGTGGTGGACCAAGGGGGGAGCAGTTGATGTCGCCTACCTTGACTTCAGCCGCTTTTGACACTGTTCCACATAGAAGACTGATAAATAAGCTGGGTAGGCTTGGGGTGGGTCAGAAGTTGGTCAACTGGGTGGCAAACTGGTTGACAGGCAGAAAACAGAGAGTGGTGGTAAATGGTATACAGTCAGAAGAGATGCAAGTCACAAGTGGGGTACCTCAGGGATCAGTCCTGGGGCCAGTCCTCTTCAACATCTTCATTAGTGACCTTGCAGATGGACTAGAGGGTAAGGCTTGTCTGTTTGCAGATGACACCAAGATCTGCAACAGAGTAGATGATCCAGATGGGGTGGGCAGAATGAAGAGATCTGGATAAACTAGCAAAATGGTCAGAAGAGTGGCAACTGGGATTTAATGCAAAGAAGTGCAAGATCATGCACATAGGAAGAGAAACCCTGAAGCCACCTATAGGCTGGGAGGGAGTTGCTAGCAGTCACAAAGGAAGAAAGAGACTTGGGCATCATCATCACTGATGACACAAATCATCAAGCAGACCTCTAAAGCAGTAGGTAAGGCTAGGGGGTGTTAGGGTGTATTAGTAGAGGTATCACAAGTCATAAGAGGAGGTAATAATCCTCTTTACAAGACACTAGTTAGGCCCCATCTGGAGTACTGCGTGCAGTATTGGAGGCCACACCTTCACAAGGACATTAACCAAATTGAGGCAGTCCAGAGAAGGGCAACCAAAATGGTGCAGGGACTGCATCAGAAGACATATGAGGACAGATTAACAGAGCTCAATATGTATACCCTTGAGCAAAGGAGGGAGAGAGGTGATATGATCGAGGCATTCAAACACCTTAAGGGCATTAACAAGGTGAAAGAGTAACATGTTTAAATATAAGAAAAATAGCATGACAAGAGGACACAGCATGAGATTAGAGGGGGGCTGATTAAGGGGGAATGTGAGGATATTCTTTTTCACAGAAAGGGTGGTGGATGCATGGAATGGCCTACCTCAAGAAGTGGTGGCTATGAATACAGTGCAGGGCTTCAAACAGGCATGGGATAGCATAAGGGAGCAATACAAATGAGTATGAATAGATAGGCCACTGACAGAGCAAAGGTTGATGGCACATTTATAAGGTAGAAAAAGAAATGGGCAGACTGGATGGGCCTTGCGGTCCTTATCTGCTGTCAACTTCTATGTTTCTATGTTTCAAGGTTGGCAATGCATAAAATACAGACAGTACACTAGTGCAACATGCAGCAGGGTGAGCACATAGGAACCAGTCACCCCTATTTAAGAGCTGGTCTATAAGTATAAGTGCAAGTGGGGGGGGAGACAGAGAGGGAGACAGATAAGGAAGGGGGTTCAGGAGCAGGTGCAAGAGGGTGTGAGGTAGTTTGTGCAACGCAATGGTAAGGGAATAGAGGGAGGAGGAGTGACAGATTTGTGGAGGGAGGGCATTCCACATTTTAGGCAGGTGGTAGGAGATGACTTTTTGGCCAGAAGTAGTGGTTCTGCAGGGGAGTGATAGGGTGCGAGTGTCAGCATGGGATCTCAGGGAATAGAGGGAGAGGGTAGGGGTGCCAAGAGAGGAGGAGATATACAAGGGGAGAGAACAAAGCCAGAATTTAGAAATGAATTTAGCACCATAAAGCATGTGCTGGGAATGTAGGAGCATGGTAGAGGTCACGTGATGGGTACGGGATGGGGCATAAGAGCAAAATGACAGAAGGAGTTAAAGAGAGAGTCCAGTCTGGATAGGTGGGGCTGTGGGGCAGCATTGTAGACTATGTCGCAGTAGTCGAAAATGGGCATGATCATCTTCTGTACCAGCTCACGCCTCACGGCGAGCGGGATGCAGCTGCGGTTTCTGTAAAGTGCCCCAAGCTTAGGCCTTAGTTTTTTCAGAATGGCATCAATATGTACAGAGAAGTCAAGGTGTCTGTCTAGCCAGATGCTGAGATACCTGAAAGAGGTGGAGTCCTCTAAAGCAGTCCCATCGAGGTTGTGGAAGGAGGAGAGGTGAGTTAGCCTAGCGAGTCTCTGCCTTGTGCCAAAGGACATGGAGACCGTCTTCTTGGCATTTAGAAAGAGTTGAGGAGAACTAAACCAGAGTTGGACTTTGGTGAAGTCGGACTGAAGCCTGTTAGTAACATCAGCAACAGTATTGCCAGAGGTAAACAATACTGTATCATCTGCATACACGTGGATGCTGGATGTGGTGCAAACCTAGGGGAGGTCATTTAAAAAGATGGGGAACAGAATGGGGCCTAGCACAGAGCCTTGAGGGACTCCAGTGGTTATAGGCAGGAGGGGAAAAGATAGCATTAGCAATTCTTACTGATTGCGACCTGCCGGACAGGTAGGCACTGAACCATCCTGTAGCAGACGAGGATAGACCAGAAGCTGAAAGGCTGTGAAGGAGGAGGGGGTGAGAAACAGTGTCAAAGGCTTTAACCAGGTCTACAAAGATAGCTAAGCTAATATGCTCTTTATCAAAGCCTGACGAGATGGTGTCAGTTAATCTTAGGAGTGAGGTGGTGGTAGAGTGGGATTTCCTGAAGCCAGACTGGAAGGGGGGTGAAAAAAGTGGAGTCTGAGAGAAACAGAGAGTGTTGTTCGAGTGCTATGTGTTCCTGTAGTTTAGCTAAGGTTGGCAGTTGGGAGATAGGATGATAGTTACCAGGGGAGGAGGATTCGCCACCCTTCGGGAGGGGGAGGACAACAGCATGTTTCCAGACAGAGAGCACAGTGGTAGTCACAAAGGAGAGGTTTAGTAACAGGGAGAGTGGAAAGGCTATGGCAGGAGCAGAGATGTGTAGGAGCCTAGGGTCAAGGCCATCACGCAAGGAGACTTTGGTAGGGTTTAGGGCCAGGAGAGCTTGAAGGGTAGAAGCAGGGGTGACAGGGGAGAAGAAGAACCGGGGGGGGGGTGTAAGGGGTTTGGAGGAGGGAGAATTAATTTACTATTTCAGTTCTCTCTGTTTTGGTTTATGGGGCATATAGGTTTATAAACCTTATCAGTGTGTTTTTCACTTTTGTATCAAGAATTGAAACCCAACCTGGTACCAAATCAATTTTTAGTACTTCTAAGTCTGAAAATGCAAATAGAATTCCCTACTCCTGAGCATGATTTCTGGCCAAATGACCAGAAGGATGGGCCTTGAAACCAAGCTTTTTGTGCTTTAGAAATTTCATGAATTGAATTAAATCTCACATCTTGAAGCAAACATACTTCATGTTGTGTTTGCTGAAGTAATGAATACTCTACGTTTCTTTTTCCCTGATTTTTTATACTGTTTACGTTTATAGTACAGATGTTTAACGGTAGATCCATTCCTAGTTGGTGTGCTTGTTTTACCTGGGCCTCCCTTTCCTAACATTACTTTCTATATGTTTTCTTTTTTCCTGGCTTTCCTCTTCAGTTGCCCTGTATCCGTCTTAACCTCTGAGTCAGTGGTTAGTTCTGGTTGGGAAGATGTCAAGGAGGAGGTGTCAGACTCCTCCTGTGATTCTTCAGATGGGCTTTGTAGGACCTCGTATTTGTTCTGTAGATTCAGTTTATCTGATTTAATTAGTTTGGGGTTTTGAAGGCCTCCAGGCTGTTTGCGTCTGGTTTGCAGCACTCTTCTACAAACAGATGGGCTGGGGGGCCATAATTGCATTTGTTTTCCCTGCCTCCATATTCTGCATTTCTACTTCTGAGGATCTGCTTCCCTCTTGTTCCCTTGGTGTTCTTCCTCTATAGTGTCTGATGTGTATTCAGTATTGGGTGTTTCTATCGGCCTGTGTTCTGTCTGTGCTACCCGCATTACTGAATTTGATGGAGGGTCAGAGGGGCCAGGTTCTACATCCTGTGGGGGCCTTGACAAAACACTTCATTCTGGATTTTCTTGTTCCTGTCTGGGTGTCACCAGTATTCCCTCTGTCTTTCTTTTTGCAATAATCTTACTCCTTTGTTCTAGGGTAACATACAGCCTTTGTTCCGCCCCGTCAGCTTGTTCTGGGCTGATTGTGGACTGCACATTGGCACTTGGCAAGGGAGTGACCTGTTTCTTCACACAGATTACACCTCCCCTGTTTTTACATTGCATGCTTGTGTGACCTATTTCACTGCATAAAGAATATTGTACTTTGTCACATATACTTCTTAAATGAGATGTTGACCCATATTTATAGCAAGCCTTTGGCTGACCTTGATAGAGTGAACCCCCCATCCCTACCTAGAAAAAAACTGTTTGTTAGGTGTTTTACTCCCGTATTCTTAGATTTCAATAATACTTTAACCCTCCACCTCCCCCCCCGATCCAGATGTGTTCTGAATCAAAAATTACCTCTGGTTCCCCCAAAACGGCACATTTCTTTTCCAAAAAATAGACTAGGTCACTGACACTCACACCCTCATTATGGAACAAGACCATAATAGTCTATAATGCAGGTTTTTGTGAGAGGTATTGCAGTAAAGGGTAACCATAATGGTGATTTTTTTGAAGGCGTAGTTGACCAAAACCTTTCTAGGCCAGCTATGGTCCTAAAACTAATATCAAAATTTGGCTCTCCGGATACATGTATCAATGTATATATTTCATTTGCAAAAAATTTCATTGACCCTTTTAAAAGATTTCTAGCAACAAAAACTCTGTCTGGAGGATATTCCATATCCCCATCATCACAGAATCATAGAAGCTTGACGGCAGAAAAGGACCATACTGGCCCATCGATTCTGCCCTTTTTTCTCCTCCCTGCCAGCCCCCGCCCTCCCCCACGATACTCAGCCCCATATGCTTGTCCCATGCCCTCTTGAATTCTTTCACCAATTTAGCCACCACCACTCTGTCTGGTAGTCTGTTCCAAGGCTCCACCACCCCCTCCGTGAAGAAATGCCCTCTCACATTGCCCCTGTGCCCTCTAGTTTTGAACCCCTCCTTCCTCTTAAGTAAATCCTCTTCTCCCACTTTATTGAGTCCATTTACACATTTAAAAGTTTCAGTTATGTCTCCCCTTTCCCTCCTTGTCTCGGTGTGTACAGATTCAGCTCCTTACACCTCTGCTTGTACGACTTTCCCTGCATACCCTGCATCATCTTGGTTTCCCTTCTCTGAACCCTCTCCAACGCATCTATATCCTTGCAGACATGTGGCCTCCAAAACTGAACCCTATACTCCAGGTGCGGCCTCACCATGGCTTTGTAAAGGGGCATTATTACCTCCCTCTTTCTGCTAGTAATGCCCCTGCCTATGCATGCCAACATTCCATTGGCCTTTCCCGCTGCCCTGCTGCACTGGACTCCTACCTTAAGGTTCAAGGAGACTATGATCCCCAGATCCCTCCCCTGTTCTGCTACTTTAATTTCCTCCCCACCTAGGGTGTACCCTGCTCTTCTGTTCCTGCTCCCCAAGTAGATCACACATACTTCTTGGCATTAAATTTCAGCTGCCATATCCCAGACCATTTTTCAAGCATCTTTAAGTCCTCCCTCATGTCCTCCACCCCCCCCCCGGAGCTGTCCACCCTATTGCATATTTTTGTATCATCAGCAAATAGGCACACCCTCCCCCTCAAACCCTCAGCAATATCACTGATGTAGATATTGAAGAGAAGTGGACCCAAAACTGACCCCTGTGGCAATCCACTCTTCACCCTCGCTGTCCGTGAGTGCACCCCATTTAGCACCACCCTCTGAGTTCTTCCTGACAGCCAGACCGCCACCCAGCTTATTTTCCCACCCAACCCCAGGCTTTCCACCTTGCTCAGCAGCCTCCTATGGGGGACGGTGTCAAAGGCCTTACTGAAGTCCTGATAGACCACGTCCACTGCCCCCCGGCCAATCACCTCAGTCACCCAATCAAAGAACTGAATTAGGTTTGTCTGGTAAGACTTCCCCTTCATGAAGTCATGCTGTCTGCCATCCTTCAAGCCACTCTCCTGCAGATAATCCACCACCCTCTCCTTGATTAATGCCTCCGTTACCTTCCCCACCACTGACGTGAGGCTGACAGGTCAGTAGTTCCCATTCACCTCCTTACTACCTCCCTTGTGTAAAGGCACCATGTCTTTATATCATAATATGCCATTATACCATAACTGAACTGCATTATGCCGTTTGGCTGGTAACACAGGACTGTAAAATAAAGAGGCATATTGCTGGGAGGGCCACTGTCTGTTTGTTCAAAGTCTCTTTCTGTTGCTCCTCGGGAATTATTTGTCCTGTCTGCCGATGTTATCGTTGGTGCTGAATTTCTAAACTCTGTGCTTTGTTCCCTGTTTTTTTCTATAGTTAACACTGGCTGAACATTTGGGCCAATATTTGTTTGCAAAATTGGATTTTTGGGTCAGCTGCAGTTCTGAGGGTAACTCTGGCAAATTGTTTTCTTTGGTACTACCTATCTCATCTTGATGCTTATCTTTTTTTTTTGTAAACTGAAAACTGGTACTGTACCTGCATGTCCCAGTAGCTGTATTGGTGAGGAAGAGGAAACCCATCCAACCACAGTATTCTCCCAACCTGCAGCTGTTAATGCTTTCTCCACTGACCGGCTGGTTTCTCCTGAATTTTCTATGCTTGCTGCCAAAGGGAGTCTTAGGCTTGGTCCCAGGGGATTCGTAGTTGCCATTCTGGACTCTTCTTGGTACATAGTAGCAGTTTTTGTAATTATAGCTCTTTGCCCAGGTTTGTCCGTCTGTGGATGAGATGCTGAGTGTAGCACACTTTTCCACCAACTTCTGGCATTCTGCTGCTTCTGTTCTCCCCAGCTGTTGGTGCCTTTGATGCAGCTGTATCGCTACCTTGCAGCTGAGCACCTTTGACAGTCTCTGTCCTTGACATTTCCTTTTTTAGCTCTTCCAATTGCGTTTGCAGTTGTTGATGTTTTTGTTTATATTTTTGCTCCTCCAACCTTAACAGTTCTTGGATTTCTTCTGTCGAGTCCCTCGCAGACTCCTCCATCTCAATTGTTTGTGGCAAGTCACTCACATTCTCTTTTGTTTGTGCTGAAACCTCCATAGCCTGGTATTCAAGTTTCTATCCATATTGTTGTTCTACTCGTTAATGATTTGCCAGTCTGGTTTACAGTTTTTTGCTTTGTTTCCATCTCCATTTCTTTTTCATTCACATTTTCTTTTTGGGTCTCTAACTGTGCTGAGGCAGAGGAGGAGACTTGTTCCTCTATCTCCACATCCTCTATCCGTTTGTTTCCATTACTGACGGTTGCCATGTTGGCAGAGTGTCAAGGTGACAGAGGTTCCCCCTACAGGCAGGTGTCCTGGACAAATTTCCCCCATTCACTAAAAATACCACCAACATCTTAATCCGGTTCAATTTCAGTTGATTAGCATCGGTAGCTCCTCCCCACCCCTCTAGGGACAAGGCTGAAGACAGGCAGAATTGTGTAGTCCTTCTTTCCTGGTCAGTTAAACAATAATGCACAGCAAGGTGTGGGTTGTACTGGGATAACCTCCTGCCTGAGGTGGTTGGGCATGAGCCGAAAGCCGAGTGCATCCAACACCCCAGAAGTGAGATTATCCTAGCACAAATAACACTTTGGAGTACATTACTGCTGTTATACAATGGCTCTTATTTGTTAATATTTTGGGGACACAAATGAGCACATGTAGATGGCTATTAGGCAGAGAACAAATGTTGGAACATCCCTTTTATGTGTAGGGACATCTATTTTTTTACTATCAATTGTACACTTTTATTTCTTAATTTAATTAATTTTTTTTGAGGAAACACTCCCCATGTGAAAGCACTGCATCATGGGTATGCAAATAACCAATTGTCTTTTATCACTGTAGTGTGTTATGCAGTACGAGCCACCGTGATGCAGTGCAGTCATATGTGGTGTGTTTCCTCATAAAATGTAAAACTGATACTATAAAAGAGACATTCCCACACTGAAGGAAATGTTCTGACACTTGTTCTCCACCTAACTATGAAATGTTAATGCCATGACAAAAATCTTTGCCCCCCCTCCCCCACAATATAAATAAATAAGGTTTTTTATACGAAACTAAGCTTTTGCTTCTATACTACAATTGCAAGACTTTAAACTCTCTTGGTAAAAGAAGCTGTGGCTTGTTATTTAGTCTGGCATGTAGTCATTTGTGTGTTTGGACTGAACACTATGAGGTTCTGCTCAGATAACCTCACTGTAACAAGTGCATACTGACCAATCAGAGTCTAGTAAATGTTCTTGCCATTGCATAAAAAAAAAAAATACTAAATGTGTTTCCCACACCCTATCTTTTTAAACTAATAAAAATATTTAAAATAAAAACAAGTTTGCATATGTCTGCATGACTGAAAGGGTCCAACTAGAGTCTTTATTTATTTTTATTTAGTTAGTTTTTGTTTACCAGATAAGTGCATTAGCCATAGCAATGACTATTTTCAGGCATGACCAGGGAGGGTACAGTACATCAATGCACACAGAACATTTCATTACAAGTACGACATAATTGACAACAGCATACAGAGTAAATAGAGAAAAAGGTGGCTACAGAAAAGGTAGAGAGCATTACCAGAGTGAGAAAGTAATATGCAAAAAGAAGTGACTACAGAAAGGTAGATTCAATAGCAGTGTGAGAGGAATAAAAAACAGAACCATATTCAAAATACAAGGTTACATAACATTTATGTTTTGAGGAAAAAACCAAAAAGATTGTAAATGCTATAGGCTCAGATATTCAAAAGGGTTGCGCATGGTGCAACAGTGTTGCACCATTAACACACTGATCTTGCCAGTAGCGATATTCAAAGGAAAAGTGCCACGACACAAATCCTGATGCGCGAGCACATCAGTAATGTATGCAGGTGCAGGTGGGGAGGAGTGTGCCCATGCATACCCTGCACAGCCAGATATTCAGCCCAGGATGTGCCGAGCCATGCATCACCAACCCTACCTGCACCAGCACAAAGTTGATCAAAAAAAAAAAAAAGAACAACTGATGGCCACCCACAGGTGAGCTGCCACATTGCAGGGCACAACCACGGCAGGTGCCACCTGTGGGTGGCCACCCGAGTTCCAGCTGCACCTGCGGCACCCCCCCATGCCCGATCGCGGGCATTTGTAATAATGTAATAATCATTCACATATCTGGAATGTGTAGTACAGTACGGGCTGCACGCCCATTGGCTCACGCTGTGAACCAATGGGCATACAGCCCTACGGACGGTGTCAGTCGGGAGGCGGCGGGGCAGCAGGTGGGTGGGGTGCTGCCACCTGACAGCTGACTGGGCGGGCAGGGCAGTGGGGCTCAGTGGGTGGGTGGGGAGGGTACCCTAGACCACCAGGGATATTGGACATTTTTTTTTTACAAATGCCCACGATTGGGAAGAAAGCGGTCCACTGGACCACCAGAGATATTGGACTTTCTTATTTATACAGACGCCCGCAATCGGGCAGAGAGCGGTCCACTGGACCACCAGGGATATTGGAAGTATTACTTATTTTTTATACAGATGCCCGCGATTGGGTAGACAGTGGTCCACTGGACCACCAGGGATATTGGAAGCATTACTTATTTTTAATACAAATGCCCGCGATTGGGCTGTGGAGCACATTGCCAGCTGCAGGGGGCATCAGTCCCCAACGGCTGCTGCCTGGCAGGGCTCCATGCGCAAGTGGTTGGGGATTGGCGCACCTGCATGCAAATGGGGCCATAATGACATGCAAATGGACCCATTTGCGCCTTGCATACATTATGGCCCCATTTGCATGTCAAGTTTTGAATATCACGGTTGCTGTGCATGGTGCAATGGAACTTGCGCTAGCGCATCCCCATGCTCCACTCTGGCCACTTGCGCTGGCGCAGTGCCACTGCGCCATGCACACTGTGGGTGGCCAGGGTGCGATATTCAACACTGCTGAGCCATGGTGCAGCTCTGTTGAATATCGCCCAGTCCACACCCCTGCGCAGGCAAGCTGAGCTGCGCCCAAGCTTGCACCACAGCCTGGTGCAGTTTGAATATCTGGGCCATAGTGTTTAGTTGGGGTTGACAGCCAGGAAAAACTAGGAGAGATAGGAGTAAGGGAGATAGAAGAGGAGGCAGAAAGAAGATTGGGGACGAGTCTAAGTGGGAGGTAGGACAGACAGGTGGATGGAAGTGCTATTTATGTAACAGAGTAAAACAGGATGTAGGGAGAGACTAGGCAGGAAGGAGGTGAGAGCTAAGGGGGTTTGAAACAGCAACACATGCAGGAGGACTCGAGATGGGTATGCAATTGTTTCTTAAATGTTGCATGAGATGGTGCTTGGCACAAGGCTACAGGGAGGGAGTTCCAGTACTGGGGGGCATGACAGGCAAAAGCACTTGCGCCTTTGGAGGTGTAGTGTCTGGGTATGAAGATGGGGCACTGTCAGTGAATCGCAACCCATAAGAAGGTGTTCTGATTTGGAAGTGGCCCACAAGGGGTTTGGGTATTTGTAGCCGGACAATATCGTCTATGACAGAGCCATATGCATAAGGCCTTAACCCAAGTGGAGGAATCCATCCCAGCTCTGAATAAAGGAGACAGTGGTGTTTCGGCTTATGAGAGGAGGACGCATAGAAACAATTGTTGTTGTATGTCATGTCCCACTTCCGAAGACTTGTTTTGCACACAGAGGTATATGTAGCAGCCCCATAAGTAAGTGAGGGCAGGAGGATGCCACGTGCAATGGCAAGCCTTGCTGAGGGAGTAAGCACCTAACTGGTACGGTATGCTATGCCAATTTTGGTGTCTACCTGCTTGCAAGTCAGTTGGATGTTTAGGCTGAAATTTAGTGATGGGTCAGGTGTGACACCTAGATATTTAAATGAATCCACCCCGATAGTTAAGCCATTTGAGGAGGAGACTTTAAATTTTGGATGGGCATGTCTGAGTTTGGCATTTGATCCAAAGAGCATGGCTTGGGTTTTGGACTCATTTAGGACAAGTTTGTGCCTAGATAACCACTGTTGGGTGAGCTGAAAGTCAAGAGAGAATTGCTGATTTAGAAACATAGAAACATAGAATTTGATGGCAGATAAGGACCGCTTGGCCCACCCAGTCTGCCCATTTCCCTACCTACTGGATAAGCTGCAGATCCTAGTTAACCAGCAGCCTACTTCTTTCTACCCCCAACCCCTAGAATGGCCTTATGACTGTCCCATGCATGCTTGAATTCCACCACTATTTTTGACTCCACAACCTCCTCCAGAAGTCTGTTCCATGCATTCACAACCCTCTCTGTGGAAAAATACTTCCTTAAATTACCTCTGAGCCGCCCCCCCATCTTCAAATTGTGCCCCCTTGTTCTTGCACACCTCTTTTTTTGAAAGATGCTACCCTCTTGGACTTTGTTGATTCCCTTGAGGTACTTGAGCATTTTTATCATGTCCTCCCTCTCCCTCCTTTTCTCGAGGCTATACATATTAAGCTCCTTTAGTCTCTCTTCATATGTCTTCCGTTGCAGACCCTGCACCATTTTAGTTGCCCTCCTCTGGACAGCTTCCATCCTGTCTATGTCTTTGCGCAGATTGGGTCTCCAGAACTGCACGCAGTACTCCAGATGGGGTCTGACCAGCTGTCTGTACAGAGGGATAATAACTTCTTGTTTTCTACTGGTGATGCCTCTCCCTGTGCATCCCAGTATCCTCCCAGCCCTCCTTGCTGTCCTCTCACATTGCTTGCCCACCTTTAGGTCATCTGATGTATGACTACCCTAGGTCCCTTTCCATTTTTGTTGTTGTTAGTATCTCACCCCCCATTGTGTACTCTTCCCCTGGGTTTTTGTTTCCCAGGTGCATTACCTTGCACTTCTTAGCACTGAATCTAAGCTGCCATACATTTGACCATTCCTCTAACCTTGCCAAGTCCCTTCTCATCCTTTCCACCCCACCTTGTGCATCAACTCTGTTGCAGATGTTTGTGTCATCTGCAAATAGACATACTTTTCCTTCCAGTCCCTCTGCAATGTCACTTATAAAGACATTGAAGAGGACCGGTCCTAATACTGAATCTGCGGTACCCCACTAGTAACCCCCCTTTCTTCTGAGTGGACTCCATTTACTATTACTCTCTGTGTCCTATTCTCCAGCCAATTCTTTACCCAGGCTGTCATACTGGGACCCACTCCCAGGCTGGCTAACTTGTACATTAATCTTTTGTGTTGGACTGTGTCAAATGCCTTGCTAAAGTCTAGGTAGGCCATGTCCACAGCCCCTCCTTGATCTACTACTTTGGTCACCCAGTCAAAGAAATCTATCAGATTCGTCTGGCATGACCTTCCCGCTGTGAATCCATGCTGCCTAGGGTCCTGTGCCCCTCTGGCCTCTAGGTACTTGATAATTCTTTCCTTCAGAAGTGATTCCATCATTTTCCCTATCACTGAGGTTAAACTAACAGGTCTGTAGTTTCTTGCTTCTGCCTTGCTCCTACTTTTGTGAAGGGGAATCACATCTGCCGTCCTCCAGTCCTCGGGTACCACCCCATCCTCCCATGATTTGTTAAAGAGGGTAGTCAGTGGAGTCACTAGTTCTACCCTTAGTTCTTTTAAAATTCTGGGATGAATCCCATCAGGCCCCATTGTTTTGCCCACCTTCAGTTTTAAGAGTTCTTTCATAACCCTTTCTTCTGTAAATGGGCTGGTATCAACTTCTGTATCCAGAGTGTTTCTACTGTTTGTTTTAGGTACCCCTCTTCATTTGTAAATACTGAGCGAAAATATGTGTTTAGCATGTCTGCCTTTTCACAGTCTCCCTCTGCCCACCTCCCTCCCTTTATTAAGCCTCACTATCCCTCCCTTGGTCTTCCTTCGCTTCCTGATGTACCTATAAAAGGTTTTATTCCCCTTCTTAACTGAGTTGGCTATCTTTTTCTTGGTTTGGGCCTTTGCTATTCTGACTGCCTTCCCAGCTTCCTTTTGCTTTAACTGATACAGTTCTCTGTCCTGCTCCTTCTGCGATGCCTTGTACTTCCTGAATGCTTTCTTTTTCTCTTGAACCTTCACTGCCACTTCCTTTGAGAACCATAGTGGTTTCTTACATCGTTTTGTTTTGTTTATTTGCTTCACACAAAGGCTCGTTACCTCTGTGATGGCAGTTTTTATTATTCCCCATTGTTCTTCCACCCCTCCTTCCTGCCCATTTGCTAGTGCATTCCTTAGGCACTCACCCATTTTGGCAAAGTCAGCCCTCCTAAAGTCCAGTACTTTTGCCTTTGTATGGCTTGACTCTATTGCTGTGTTTATTGTAGACCATACTGTTCGATGGTGGGTGGTTCCCAGATAGCTACCCACTTCTACATCTGTGATCCTCTCCATCTCCATTTGAGAGAACCAGGTCTAAGATTGCTCCCTCTTGAGTGGGCTCCAATACTAGTTGTCTAAGGCATGCCCCCTGTAGGGCATCTAGAATAACCCCACTCTTCGAAGTGGCTGCTGCAACTGCACTCCAGTTAACATCTGTATTATTCAGATCACCCATCAGCAATATCTCCCCTTTTTCTGCCATTCTAAGTATACTTTCTATAATTTCCTTGTCCATTTCCTCCCCCTGAGAAGGGGGTCTGTATACAACCCCTATGCGGACTGTGGTACCATTGCCTGTCTCCAAATTTACCCACAGTGCTTCTTCTCCTCCCTGTTTACCCTTTTGTTCTGTTGCTTTGATTCCTTCCCTTATGTAAAGAGCTACTCCTCCTCCTCTTTTACCCTCCCTGTCCCTCCTGTAGATAGTATATCCTGGTATGTTTATGTCCCAGTCATGGTTTTGTGTGTACCATGTTTCTGTGACTGCCACGATATCCAGATGTTCCTCCTCCATCAAGGCCACTAATTCAGGAAGCTTGTTACCCAGACTATGGGCATTGGTACTCATTGCTCTCCAATTTTTGATGGCTTTACCTTCTGTTGCAGCATCACCTACTGACCTTTCTACCTCGGTCTTTTTCTCATTTAGTACCCTGTTTTGTAGGGAGAGGCTGGGATTTTCCTGCTGCTTATCAGTGCCTCCCCCTTTGACTAGTTTAAAAGCTTGCCAATGAAGCATTTAAACTGATTGCTCAAAAGACTTGTTCCCTTCCTGGACAGATGCAGACCATCCTACCAGTATAGGCTGGTGTCCCTCCAGGTGGAACCCCAGTCCCCAATGAAGCCAAACCCCTGTAATCCACACCATTTATTCAACCATTCATTAAACTGCATGGTGCAAATTACCCTCACCTCCCCCCATGCCACAGACAGGCAGCACCTCTGAGAAGGATACTGTGTGTGCTACTTATCTTAGGCCCCTCCCCAACTCTACAAAGTCCTCCTGCACTGCTCTAATCTCATGATGAGCCAAGTCATTTGTCCCTAGGTGGACAATGATGTCCAGCTCAGCTTCCGTGCAGCTGTTATAGTGATCCTGAGGATGCGCTTCCTGTCCCTCCAAGCCATGGCACCAGGAAGGCACCTTACTTCAGTTTTCCATGCTCCCCCCAGTTCTATCCCCCCAAAAATTGAGTCCCCCACCAGGAGCTGCTTCCTTTCCCTGTGGTGTCCTCTGCCTCCTTCCTGTGGGCCTCCCTTGTGACAGTTGTCATCAGTCTCCTCTGCGGGTGCATCCATAGGGGAGCTATGCTCCCCCAGAATGGTGTATGGATTGTGGAGTGGAACAACTGACTGGGGTGTGCCTCTGTTCCACCATCTTCACCCTCCCTGAGCCCACTGTAGTCCAACTGCTGTGCTTTCTTCGCAACCTCTGAGGAAGTGGTGGTGGCTCTGGTGCTCCCTGGATGGGGGAAGTTCCCTTCCTACTGCCCAGTGTGGCCTGAAGATGGGCAACTTCCTCCCTCAGGGCAGAGAGTTGTCTGCAAATAGGGCAGCATCTCAGCCTCCAGAAAGACTCCCGGAAGACTGCTGACCCATAGCCATTACATTGTACTACTCCCCACATGTTTATCTACTTTTTTTTTGTTTGTTTGTTTTTGTGTGTGGGCGTGTGTGATTCGTTTGTTATATAGAAATATATATACTGTATTATACAATGTATATGCTTATATTGTCAGTGCAGTGGGCTAGAGAGGATATGACAGTGATATGCACCTTGCACTCTTGAGGAAATGATGTCAGAACCCCAGGTATAAAGGAACTATTTCCAGGGGTGGGCAGGGTGAGGAGTGGGAAGGGGTTGGGCCTAAACTGTGCCCTCACAAAACAATCAGCTAAAAGTTCTGACCCACCGCTGCGATGAGTGCCTTCCTGTCAGCAGGATGCCCTACACAACAATTTGACAGAGAAAATACCCTGCTAATCAAATAGAGAAAAATCCAGACATCCAAGTCAGACACAGGTAAACCTCCCCAGCCCCAAAACAGCCTGGTGGTTTGTTAGCCACAAAGAAAAATCAAATATGCAGTTATTTCAACCCTTCTGAAGATGCTCACAAGATAAGCAGTTTTGAAAACCCTATTCCTGAATTAAAAACTAAAATAGTTAAACACAAAGCAATACCAATGTAAAAGTAAGGAACGCTTCCCTCAGATGTAAGCAAGAGAGAGATTTGTTGCAGATATCTAATCCAATATTGTATATCCCATGCAACTTTTCAGTTGTTTCAAAGCACACCCAGTTACACAACTTGGAAGAACATGGATTTATATTGTTAATGATTTTTGCACTGGCATATAAAACAATGTCATCTGCATATAGCAGGGACTCTGTCCTATGGAGGTTGGTGGTTATGTTATTTATGAAGATAGAGAAAAGCAGAGGCCCAAGGATGGATCCTTGAGGCACCCCAATGTTTATAGTGGCCTTGTCCGAGAAGGTAGAGTTGTATTTCACAGTTTGGGTCCCGTTGGATAGGTAGCTACCAAACCACCTTACAAAGTTCGATGAGAAACCTAGTGATCTAAGGGAGGCTAGGAGGATGGAGTGATGAACTCGGTCAAATGCCTTAGTCATGTCAATGAAAATGGCCACGGTGAGAAGACCAGAATCCATAGGCACTAGGGTATCTGAGGTGAATTTGAGAAGTGCGGTGGTGGTGCTATGGCCCTTGTGAAAGCCATGCTGGCTGTGGTAAGTAGATCATATTTCTGGAGGAAATCAATTGTTTGGGCGGCTACCAGCTTCTCAAGAATTTTGTTGAGGACTGACAGGATGGATATGGACCTGTAATTTGAGGGATCCTTACGATCTCCTTTTTTGAAAACAGGGGTAATCCTTGCTTCCTTCCATATATCAGGAACATAGATCTGGCACAGGGAGAGCGTGAAAATCTTGGCTAGGGGAGCAGCAATGCGGGGAGCAGCTATCTTTAGTAGTTTAGGTTCTAGATTGTCAGAGCCAGCTGCAGTATAGTCAGAGATATTTTTTAGCAATCTAAGCATGTCACACCTTGAGACTGCCTTGAAAAAGAAATGAGGGCCATTGACAGCTGATGGGGTAGGCATGTTTTCAATTGGGTAGGGAAAGAGGAGGTGTAATTAGTTAGGTCAGAGAATTTGCTATTGAAAAGGTTAGTGATGGTTCTGGGATTATTGCAGTGTACGCCATTAAGTGACATGCCATTTGGGGTGGGTGCTGGATTCTGACCAAGAAAGAATTTAATATGGGACCAGAATTTCTTTGAGTCATCATAAGAGCTGGTTAAAGATCTTTGCAATATGAGCTCTTGGCCTTTTTGATGTCCTTTTTGCAGGAATTGCATAGGGCACTGTTAGTATTAAGGTCAGAGGATAGCCTTTAGCTTTTGTAGAGGAGCCAGCTTTTGTCTCTCTGATTTAGCTTAGAGAGGAGGTCAGATTTGAGCCAGCACGTTTGCCTATTCTTTACCCTCTGAGTTACAAGTTTGCAAGGTTCATCCTGGAGTGCTAGGAAGTGAGTCAGGAATAGATTGAGGGCAGTTTGGGCATCATTTGAGGTAAGAAGGGAGGATCAATCAGTAGCGGCAATGTCACGTAGGAAAAGCTGTGAGTCAAAGTTCACATAGTTGTGGAAGGTGATGAAACGAGGCCTCAACAGGGTAGGTTTGAGAGTGATCAGTGATGGCATCTGGTAGTACGCCAGAGGCAATTACATTTTCAGGGTGGTGGGCCATTATCCAAACAAGTAGGGTGTTCGTGTTGGAGTGAGGGGAGGTTCTGGTAGGTTCACATATTAGCTGGTACAAATTATAGCTCTACAGTTTGGTCAGTGGATTGGACTGGTTGGCATCCAGCCAATTAATGTTTAGGTCCCCTAGTATAAGGACTTCATTTCTCCCTGCAAGGCTTGAGATTTGATCCAGTAGCTCATCCAGTCCTTTTAGACCATTTGAGGGTGGGATTGTAGGCGCATACAATATGTAACATTTTGGTACCGAGGGTGAGCAGGACATGAAGTGCCTCACTGTGGTCTGGGTTAGTAAAATTGACAGTAGTGACATGGAGATGGTCTTTAAAATAGATAGCTACCAGACCCGGTGGCGCTGAGGGTTGAGGCGCTGGATGCCACACCTCGCTCCACGCCGGCGACCCGGGTTAGGGAACGAGCCCAGGTTGCTGGGGGTTGGCAGAGGAGAGAAAGGACTGAGCATCTGGAGGACAGCTCTCCTCTCCCGGGGAGGGACGGGGTCCCTGTTCAGTGCCCTGCTGATCTCCGGTGGAGGTTGGAGATACAGCTGGCACTGAGGAGTAGAGAGAAGGAGTGGGGGAGTGGCAGACATCAATTATGCCTTGACATCAGGGCACCAGCCACTCCCCAGGAGAAAACAGAGAAAATGCCTCTCGGCTCCGGCGGAGACGGAGCACCGGAGCTTGCCACTGATTTGCGTCCGCCCACCTGGCATCCTCCGGACCAACGTTATTGGAGTGTCAGGGCATTGGGGCCCGCCCCATCCCCACTCGGGGGGGGGGGTACAACTGAGACTACATGAGTGACGGAGGATGGCCAGGTAGGGTAAGTGCTGTAGGGGGAAGACTCTATGTGTTTCCAGGGAAGGCCAGAGCCGAGGGAGTGAGAAGGAGGCTTAAATCATAAAATAACAAAAAAAATAAATAAAATAGATAGTTGTACCAACCCCCTTTTGGGTGCAGCTCTGTCAAGTCTCAAGAGATTATAGGATGGAAGGGAGCATAGAGAGTCAGGTGTTGATGGTTTTAGCCAGGTTTCAGTTAGGCATATGATATCAGGTTTGTAGAGTGAGGTCCAGGATTCGAGCTCATCTAGGTTGTGTGCAAGGCTCCAGATATTATGGTGTACAATGATAAGACCTTTAGCATTGCTAATAGAGTCAGGAGTAGCATTAGTCAGTCCTGGATTTAGTTGAACATCCCCAGTGAGTAGGATAGCAAGTAGAAGGAGCTACCAGAGCTTCCGACACAGGAAGGGACATAGGGCACATAGATGCATGTGACATATATTTCTGGCATAGGCAATCATGTGGATCCAGACCCTATTTAGTAGTATTGGGGTGAGGTCATAGCGTGGGGTAGGGAGAAGTAGGAGGGCTGAATAGTGGTATTCATGAGGCAAGAAGCTGGGGAGAGTAGATCCAGCTTGTGGTATTTTATGGCTAGATAGGTGTAGCAGTGATAGTGTGACCGTAAGAAGGAAAAGTATTGTGTGTTGGTTCATTTTTGACTGTCTTAATAGACAGAACATGTACAAGTGAGAAACTTATCAATTTTAAAAGTAGTAGGGATATAGATTGACCAATAGTGAGAGGAGGCACCTAGGAGGAGGAGCTATCATGTATTTAAAGGAGGCCTGGGAGAGGGTTGGGGGGTGGGAGAAAAATATCTAAGGGATAAGCCCCAGAGTCACGGACAGGGATAAGCCCTAGAGCCAGTCCAATAGCTTAAGAAAGGCACCAAGGAAGTGCTAAAATCCAATGTGGAAAGGCACACTAATCAGCAGGGCTGCCAGCAGCAGGCGGACCAATCAGAAATTCCAGCACAGGGCGCTGCACCAATCAGAGAGCACCAGCATAAAAAGTACCCAGGGACTAGAAGTGGCAAGTATCTATTTGTTGATCTGGGCTTGGGGACCAGGAGGGCGGCCATGGGTTACAGAGTCTTGGCAGGCAGCGGCTGGTGGGACGGTTGCCTAGCTCTGCCTCATGTGGTGTGGCACCACTCAGGGCAGTCAAGTCCTGGGAATGAAGAAGACAGAAAGCAAATTAAAATACTAACTGTGCCTCGGGGGCGGGAGGCTGGCTGCAGACCGTCAGCAGGGAGGTGGGGGTGATCAGGATAAAAACGCTATGAGTTACAGATAGTCAGGGATGGGATTACTGAAACAAAAGAGAAGCATGCAATTTACAGCGAGGGGCAGAGAGCCAAGGGGAGGTAGGGAATTTTAGGCAGAGTTTCAAGGGGAACGAGAAAGAAGTAGCTTTGAGCAACGTTAGGAGAAAAACCTAAGCAGGCAGATATCAGCAAACAAGAGGTTTGAGTGGGAGAGGGCATGTTTAAGAAGGGAGCAGGCTGAGGGCGTAGGTAAGGAGAAACAGAGAGCAGTTTAGAACTAGCAACTTAAGCACTACACAGTTAGGTGTTTTAGCAGTCTGGCACAGATTAGGCAGGCTGGCAATAAAACGTTCAGCTAGTTTGCATTACTCTTAAAACACAGTTAGAATTACAGGCGGTAAAACAAATTCTGTACAATATCGAGAGGGATAAGCCCCAGAATCATCAACAGGGATCAGCCCTAGAGTCAGTCCGATAGCTTTAGAATGGCACCGAGGAAGCACCAAAATCCAGTGTGGAAAGGCGCACCAATCAAGCAGGGCAGCCTGCAGCTGGCGGACCAATCAGAAATTCCAGCACAGGGCCTGCACCAATCAGAGAGTACCAGTGGAGAAAGTACCCAGGGAGTAGAAGTGGCAAGTACCTGTTTGTTGATCAGGGACCAGGAGGGCAGCAGTGGGTTGCAGAGACTTGGCGGGTGGTGGACAGTGACGGCCATCTAGCTCCGCCTCGTGTGGTATGGCGCTGCTCGGGGCAGTCAAGTCCTGTTTGTTGATCCAGGCTCAGGGACCAGGAGGGCAGCTGTGGGTTGCAGAGTCTTGGTGGAGTGGCAGCAGGCGGGATGGCCATCTAGCTCCGCCTCATGTGGTGTGGCGCCGCTTTAACATCAATATCTTCATTACAGACTCCACCTCTATTGAACAGCCACCGAAAACCTTTGGACTGCTTCATGATCAGTGAACAAATAATGCTTACTTCATTAAGATACAATAAATGCAGTCTGGGAGGGAAACATATATTTGCAGACATACCCTTCTCCCAGAGACCCTGTTTAATAATTAACATACAATTTGTCTGTGCGTATGGGCTGACAGTTCAGGAAAACCAAATGTAATGAGAAAGAAATAATGTGAAATAAAGTGAATACTGTGCATTTCAGGAGAAGAAGTTAACTTTGTATCTTGAAACAGGATGTCTTTTTTTTCCTCCTCTCTTGCTGCTGCCAACAAAAATCATGTCCAGAGATCTAATGATCACAATCACTGTGTGGGCTCTCTGGATGTCACCTGGTCTCTGTTGTGGAAATGGTAATCAGAAGGTTTGCACAGCATCCACCACCTTCCATGAAAGCACCAGCCCCTCCACAACAGTATTCAAAACTTTCTGTAAGATCTCCAATTTAAAGTTGGAGGGATATCAAGGATTCTGACATTCTTTGCTCTCTATGTGGTTTCAAGTGCCTCAAGTGTATTCGTCACATATCTAGAGTCTTTAGCAACCACCACCACAAGTCTGGTACACTGGTCACCAAAATAAGTAATGTCAGGTTCAGGGTGATTCATTCTGTGTTCCATAGCCAAAATCCTCAGATCCATAGCTGTTGCATTTTCTTAATATCACAGACTTTCTTCTTAAACACTGGGCAATAACCTGCAGCCTCTTAATCGCTAGATCCAAAGAAGAAGATGGCATTGAGTTCAAAGTCCCCATCTTCAGTGCAAAGAATTCCTAAACATACTTAACTTCATGAACTTTTATGGTTAGTATGTCATTAACAAGTTACAGTCCAAACTCCCAATAGGGTAAGAATACTCAAGGTTGATCAGAAAACCCGAACACACCAAGCAGTGTGGGACCTCTCTCCCAAAGCACATCTTTCCTGCTCAACAGTGGCTCCATCCACATTGTAACTTATTTTCATTACTTTCATTCTCTAAGAACTAAATCCTATAGTTAACTTTCAACTATCAATATATTTTACACACATTACATCCTTACAGTGAACTAGCCCTGAAGAAATTTGTCCTAGTTTCTTAAGCATTATTTCTGCTCCCTTTGGGCAATGTAAGGCATACAGATTTAAAAAAATGATCAGCTTTTGTATTCTCGTGTTCATATTTTCATGTGTGTACATGTACACATTTATCTGCTTGTGTGTATTTTTTTGTGTTACTGTGCATACGTAACTGTAACAGTAGTATTTATTTATAAAAACCCTTCCAAAAGATCAGAGCACTTCCCAACAAGATCAGTACAGGTAAGAATACAAAAGAGTGCATTAGTATCATATGACCACATAAAAAAAATCTAAGCCATTGACACATGACTGAAAAAGGTCTCAGTAAAAGTAGTTATTCAAAGTATGAATAGTTGAAAAAAGTCTGGGCAAAATGATACTGCTTAAGTCGCACTTCAAAAGCATACAGGGATGGTACCCTATGGACATCCAAAGGCAGTGTATTCCACCAAGTGGTGCAGCCCTGGCAAAAGCCAGATCACCAGCAGACATTTGTCAAGATGGTGGCACCCTTAAACCTCCTCTCCTCCTGGATCTAACTGTTCTGACAGGGGTGTGGGGGGTAAAAAGCCTGCTTAGATATTGAGGGTCCAGTATGTTCAGGCTAACAAGAGGACATTGTAGTCTATCCACCAAAACACAGGCAGCCAGCCCAAAGTGCAGAGGGAGTAATGTGATCTGACTTCTGAAATGGATGTCAGAAGCCTGGCCACTGCATTCTGAACCATATGCAGGTGGTGCAGCTGGCCACATGGTAAACCCTTATGGAGAGCATTAGCTGTGAGGAAACAAAGTCTGTAGAGGTTGGCAGCATTCAGAAGGAAGAAACATATGGCAATTTTTTTCAGTTGTAAAAAGCAGTCCCGGACTACAGAAGATACCCAAGAAAAAAAAATGATGGCTGGCCATCAAGGACCACTACCAGACTGTGTACCTCCTGTTCAGCCTTCAGCTAAGACCTGCAAAATCAGGAGCTTCGGATTCCCCTGAAGGGGTGATAACTGTTGCCCCCTTCCCAACAGTGGCAATTCAGTTTTCCTTGGACTTAAAGGCAACCAGCTGGAGGACATCCAGGATTTTATTTTTGATAGGCAGTTTTCCAGCCACAGCAATGAAGATCTGTCAGGGCCAAAACACAGATACAGCTGAGTATCTTCAGCATAGTAATAAAACTTCACACTGTATCACTTTATGATCTCCCCAGTGGAAGCATATACCCTGCAAACAACACAGTTGACAATATGGAACACTGGGGGACCCAGAGTTCACAGCCTCCAGCCATGACCAGAAAGACCCAATCACCACAGGCAGCTATCCACCACTGCAGAATGACCAAACCCATTGAAGAACAGTCCCAGATAAACTACTAAGGTCCTCAAGGGTGTCTCAACACCTGATGGTAATCAGTGTCAAAAGCAGATGACAGGTCGAAAAGGAGAACAGAAATCTCCTCTTACTCTCTCACCTAGTGGAGATCATTGTACACACTGCCATGTGCAGTCTCTATGCTACGACATCTATGGAAACCAAACTGAAATGTTATTGTTTTTCAGATGAACAACCAGGTGCTCTGCAACCACTTTCTCCACTGCCTACACTAGAATGGACATTTGGAGGCTGGTCAATATAGATTGTGTGATCATTAGGATCTAAACATGCCTTCTTGAGTGGAAGTCTCACTACAAGGCTGACGACTGCATTCCCTCACTCAAAGAAGCATTAACAGTTGCTACAATGACTAGGGACAAAGTGCCAAGCCCAGCCCTGGAAAGTTGAGTTGGCACTGGTTCTAATCTAGAAGTGGTGCTGTACATACTAGTGATGAACTAGTTGACATTTCCCATATCCATCTAGTGATAAGTATCCCAGGAATGCACCTTGTACTTTGCTTCTTTTGATGATATTCCTGTAACCAATCCCAAGGGCAATGGTGGAGACATGGTCCTGGATCCTGACAACCTTGGCCTTCAAGAATTTCATAAACCATTCACACCTTTAACTTTAGGCAGGCTTCCTGCTCCACAGAGAGTCAGGATGTAAAAGACTTTCTATGGTGTGGAGAACTATAGTAGGGTGATTCTTCTCAGCAGCAATCTGTTGGGAGAAGCATTTATTCTTCTCAGCATTGACAATTTTCTGGTAGACTTTCTAATGTCCTTCCAGGAAAAGTATTTTGAGACACACTGTGTGCACATCTCTGTCTGTGTAGCATGTTAGCTGTGCAACCACACTGGCTCTAGATAACGTCTGAGACATCACTTTTATTTGGAATGGACTGTGGTGCAAATTGTTTTCTGTTGCCTAGTTGTACTGCCACCTGTTTGCAATGTCACTTGTCTGTGTTATACAAAAAATGAGGTGCAGGGGAGTAGTCCCCCTCCAGTGACTAAACTGTAGAAAAGGACTCTGCACTCACAGTGATGCAGCAAAACACAGAACCACTGTTCTGTGTTCAAAAAGTGTATCTTTTTATTGATGCAATGTGATACATTGTGGAACAAAGCACCAGAGCCGGCAGAGCCCTAGGAGATGATCTGGTGGGGTACATCTCCTTGGACTCTGCTGGCTCAGGTGTTTTATTCCACAATGTATCACACTGCAGCAATAAAAAGATACATTTTTTGAACACAGAACAGTGGTTTTCTGTTTTACTACAACAGTGATGTGTGAGTGCTGAGTCCTTTTCTACAGTTTAGTTGCTAGCAGACTTGCGAGCAACCACGCCATGGCCAGTGACCCTACAGCCAGTTCCCCTCCATGATATTGGTGTAAAGTAAATAGATAATCTAGATGTTAGAGGATGAAAATGACATTTGCACCCACTAACATTCATGCATGTCCCATCTAAAATTTTGAAATGAGGAGGGGCACTGTGGAGGCTGAGCCGTGCGGATGCAAGAAATGCAGCTCTGCATCTTCACATTTTTAAAAGTGATTATTTTCCCATTAAAACCCTTTGAAAGTTGGTAAAGAGTATTGGCGTGCAGTGGAACATCTCCAGGGGTGCGATGGGCAACCCGAAAAAGAAAGATCACAGCCAGATGTTGGCAGGAGTGCCAGCCATGCGGTCAACTGGGCAGAACATGACAGAGGGTGCCAGGGTGGAAGAAACTCTGCAATCATTGAGCCATAAACTTAAAACTCTCATTTCTTCTGTGACTGCTATGAATTCAAAGTTAGATGGCCTTACTGGGTGGATCACCTTAATGGAAACCTCTGTGGATCAACTGCAAACTGCCGCTGGTGACCTCAAGCAGCAAGCGGATAACTGTAATGCCCTGAATGTGGGGCAGGCAAAGGAGTCCCAGCATGTCAACAAATGACTGGAATCATTGAAGAACCTAGTTCAGAGCTCCACTATTCACATGATTGGCCTCCTGGAGGGCTCGGGGGCCATCTCTTGATGTTTTTTAAGGACTGGTTACTGGAGCAATTTGTGGCACAGGGAGATTTTTCAGACTGGCAATGTATGAAGGTATACCGGGTTCGGCCACAATGGCGAATCTTGGGGGACACTCCTCGAGTGCTGATGGTGGTCATGGACAGTATGGGCACCAAAGGTCATATTTTGAACTTGACAAAACAATTGGGCCCTTTAAGTATGCAGGGGCATGCTGTGCACTTGTTCCCCGATATATCTTATGCCACTCACCAGTGGCGGAGGAAGTCTTATGGAGTGAGGCTGAAACTCCATGAACATGAGGTGCCTCTCACCATCTTGTTCCCAGCAAAGTTGCAACTTATTCACCAAGGTAAAGTGTTCAATTTTACAGACCCGACTGATGCTGGGAACTGGGTCGTACATTTGGAGGCCAGGACGACGCGATGGATGAAACCTGAAATAGTTTTTTGGGACTTCAGACTCTTACCTTTTGTGACTGCTACAGGTTTTACCACTGTACTAGCAACTTTTATATCTTGCAATGTTTATTACTCCTTTCTGATTATCACTGTTTCTGGTGGAATTGTAGTGCTCTAAATTTGATGGGGCCATAGAGCTATTTAATAGATACAGCTCAATTTCACTATATCGTCTTATTCATAATTCCTAGCTGGCAGCATTTGTAACAGGGTGATCTGTTTATGTTGGGGACCGCGGGGAACGTGACTGTGTTCTCCCAATACTTTAGACAATTCTCAGCTTTTGAAGAGGTATGCTGTTCTTTTTTTGTGTGTGTGCTCCTATGCCTTTTGAGGGGTTAGATATTCTTCCCCATGTAGGTTATAACTTTAAGTATATAGGTGGACTCCATGCTCATAGAGTGCAGCTAGTGTTACAAATGTTAAGGACTCAGCTTCGTAATTATTCCACCTACTCCTGGGCTACAGTTACACAGAATTATGGACTTATAGTATTTGGACTTTACCTATATTATGGGGTTCCCTCCCTAGTTTAGCAAAAACCTGGAGATACTATAAATCCTGTATCTCTATGAAAATATATGTTTTTTTCCTTTCTGATTAATGTTTTTCTTGTTTCCAGGATGGAATATATGGTGTATATGTTCTATATGAAAATCAAATAAATAAAAAGTAAAAAGAAAAAAAAACAACAGAATTGTGATATGCAGTGTAAGTTTTAGCAATGTGCATCACTTTTACTCTATATTGTATGTTGGTGAAAATGCTAACATTGAACTTTTTTCCTGTTAGCAGGTGCTTGGTTCAAAGTGGGATCCCTGTGTAATTAAGGTCAGTAGTGCAGTTACCAGTTACAACCTATACACACTGAATTCATGCATTGATTTTTGGCCTCAGTTTGCTATGGGACCTCATGCATAATGGGAAAAAATGGGACCCTCTAGAAATTGTGACCATGCACACATTTACGGTCATTATACACATATTATGATCAATGAGGATTATTTTGTTAATCTGCATTCACAACTTCAGAAACATAGGTTACAGCAGTTTGATTCAGGATGGGGGGCTATAGTGTATATGGGTGTTTGTGTGTAAACTTCGGGGTTCCTCAGTAGCCAAATGGGTGACCTGACTTCGGGAACCAGTCTGAGATGCCGGAACTTAGCTACAGTCTGGGAGTTTTGGAGGTGGTGCTGCAACACGTGGCACTAACAACCTCTGTGGGAGGCATCGGAGTGTATATGGATTGAAAGCAGATGCAGTGTACTGGTAAGGTCTGCAGTGCTGCACTATGCAACACGACAAAGGCAACTGATTTGTTTGGGGAGAAAACCAGGTAGTTTATGTGGGTAGCAACATTATGTTTACATTAAAATCTTCACACAATGTCAGAAAGGCTATTATATTAAAACACTGATGGCAGCAGGATTTTAATTGTACAGACCCTAATGTAACATGATAATCTTCTTCAGACACAGTATTCTCGGCCACAACCAGTGTCAGCATCTGATGAAACGAGTACAGGAAATGCTAAATGCATTCATAATTTATATATATCCGTAAGTTTTTAAACAATGTTAGGCAAATGTATTTTTTATTTGCCTTGGTAGTGTGTTTTCCTGGATCCCTCACTTTGTAGATCTCAACTCAAAAAGAAACTGAAGTCTCATTTAAAAAAAAAAAAGAAATCCACTCTGCACAGTCTGCATCAGAATTACTTTGTGATATTCCCACTTAGTGGTTACATAACTGACAATAGAGAGATAAAGAAATAGCTGTATTTCCATGATACTACTGCCTGTCCTGTCAGACTTCACAAAGCCCACTTTTCACATATTCTGTACACCGACTGTCACAGTTGCCAGCCTTGCAGGTGGCACTGGCAGCAAACAGAGGAACAGATGTCATGCAGTCTCGAGAAACTGGTCCTTCTATGCAGAGAACCAAATGATCAGTGTTTTAGACTGACAAATTTTAATACTGAACAGCATCAGCAAATAAGGGGTTGTGTTTTAATGAATGTGTAGATTCAAAAATCACAGGAGAGTGTCTCTCCTGTGAGCTGCAGAAACACTGCTCAGCTGATTGGTGGGCAGCATCATGCAGATGAAGGAAGTCAGCCGCTGTCTGACAGACACGGCTACCTCTTTTGAACTACACAATATTTCTGCCCAGCAACTGGCACAGCAGGGTCATGATTGGCCTTGCTAATCATTGGACTGTCACGGTCAAACCCATCGCTGTTTGAGCTGCATTGGACCCAGCAGTGACACACCTCTGAAATCCAGTATCAAAGCAATATGTTCACTTTGTGCAAGTGCAAGGGAAAACATATGGATAACTCAGTGAATGAGCAGAACGCAGACATTAACAGTTATGAAACTCCCTATCCTTCCACAAAAACCATCACACCTCCATCGTCTCAGCCAAATATTGGTTTGGCTCACTCACCCCCTACCTTGCCTCATTCTTATCCCCTTCCTCTCACACTTCCTACAGCCTTCGCACACATGACCCCTGCTCCTTTGCCCTTCCTCAAACTCACTCCAACTCTAGTAAGGCTACCTTCTCCTTCCACTTCCCGAATGTGTGGAACTCCCTCCTCTCCTCACTCCAAATGCTACCATCACTAAACTTATTTAAAACAACCCTCTACCACACACCACCACCCTGCTTGTGCCCCCAATCTGACTAAACGTTTTACCGGAGTCCTTTAACTCTTAAGTCCCTTACAATGATCTCCCTGTTCCTGCATTTTGTGCGCGCTTCTATAGACTGAAGTACACTGCTCTCTTTCACTGCACTTTTTGAGCCACCTAATTTGATGGCAACCTGCTTGTAAGCTTTGCTGTCTCACTGTATTTTGAAAATCTGTACCATGCACTTGCCTTTTCCTAGGCAATTTTCTTATCTGGCTCATTTGCACTGCTGTTACACTGTATGTCTACCTGCACCTTGTTATATGTAGCTGACTCGTACCCAGGCATTTGTTTGTAACCTGTTTCTGAATTGTATGAGTGTATTTTTTTGCTTCCACTTGATGTAACCTGCACAACCTACATTTTTGATTAAATGTGCCTCCTCTTCCCTCCTCCCCCAGGTCGCACCTGGAAACAAGCTTCAGTTCAGTGTGCCTCTCCCAGTTACCAACTTTTAAATAAAATAAATAAATAAATGAAATCTTGCACAGTATAGAAGAAGCAGGTCTGAGCGTGAACTACATTCCTTATTCTGGAAATTCTTTTCATAGGTCCTGTACACACTGAGTTTGACAAAACATTTTAGAAGCCAGTTTCTAGCATGGTTGTCATAGCATCCTCACTGAGCTCTGACACCATACTAAACTGAATAAGTTCCCAGGAGTGTCCTACAATTGTGAAGCAATTTGAATCTACCTTATCATGTACATCCTACTGCCCTTCTTTTACTTGATTCCTTGTTGACTCTGTGATGCCCTTGTAAGCTGTCTGCCTATCTTTTGTAATCAACTGTTTACTATTTTTTTGTAGCTATACATTGTTTTTGTTTCATATGTATTTCCCAGTATCTCCTGCTTATATACTATGTTATGTTTCTAGATATGTGTAATTAATCCCAGGTCACCCCTGAAAAAGCGACTTTTAGTCTCAGTGGGCCTACCCGTTCAACAAAATTCAATTCATACATACATAAATAAATAAATAAATGATTGAGGCAGTAGTGCAAAGGAATGTCAGTATCACAATGCATGCCGGGATACTTACGATTGGGTGCCGATGCCGATCGCAGCAAAAAACACATGTCCGGAACTGGGAGCTCATTGCCAGATCATGTATTTGCTTCATGTGTTTTTTTTCTTTTTTTTTAAATCCCCACAAAAAAAGAGTTTTGTTTTTCATTAGGTTGCTTAAACCTGAGTTACAGCATGGATTGCGTCCACACTGCTGTTAACATGGGTTAAGGCAACCATGTTTGTCTACAATTACGCTAAAGCCTTGCTCTGAGCATGGTCTTAACACGGTTTTTGAACATGACTGTAGCATGGTTTTAACTGTGCTACAGTGTGGGCACAACATTTTTAAACCATTTTAACAGTTAAAACAATGTAAAACCCCTAGTGTGTACAGAACAATCGAGAGTGGGTGAGTGGATGATGCAGAATTTAATTATTTAATTGGGGGTGGTCATAAGTACTTTCAAGTGCCAGCCTGCCAGGAGCTTCCATTTCAAGTATAAACCAGTCCACACACAAAAAATTACAAAGGAGACCATGTCTGCTTCCCTCTTGGCACTGCATGTAATAAAGGGGCACTTTGAATACTCATCTTCAACTGCCACCCTCATGCACATTAGTTCCAGCACCTGTTGGGACTGGGACTAGAACCCAAGATCTTCTGACCTCAGAGGCAATCTTGCTACCTACTGATCAACAGATAATTTGCTTGAGCACAAACTCCCTGCTTTGTTTTCCAGGAGGCAGTATAGCGCAGTGGTCTAAGGCTCTGAGCTGCAAATCTGGTGACATCCAGCAGACCAGACCTGGGTTTGAATCTCACAGCTTCCACCTGCATACTGTGTGACCCTGAACAAGTCACTTAACTTCCTTGTGCTCCCAGGTCACACCTGGAAACAAGCTTCGGCTTAGTGTGCCTTTCCTGGTTAAATAATTTCCCCTTTCTCTTTCCCCTTGTTAAAGGACCATGGACTAATACATTATTTCAGTTTTGAGACTTGGAAAAAACAATGCTTACTACATCATATGTTATTTTAAAACTTCCAGTAGCCACACTGACTACCTGTAATTTATTCAAGAGTATAATCAGATAAGAGTTCACAGTAATACAATTCCACCTCCTCCAACTGCTTTCCACACTGAAAATTCCAGGACAGTTACTCTACAAAGGTAAAGACATAAGGTCCACATCAAAAAGATCTCCAGTTTATTCTTGGGTCTAGGACTGATTATATGAACACAATACATCAGCACTGTCTAAATATATTTACTCAGGTAGTCTGATCCCTAAGAACGTACATTTTCTGCTGTCAAGATGCATATCAGCACAATAAGTCATAATTTAAAAATCTTGTTGTTCATGTCTTCCTTAGAATTTGTTTTGCTTCTAGGCAGACATCTTCTGTTACGACAAATCCCAGAACCCACTGCAGTTGACATCAGAGCAGTAGGAGATTCAATAGTCTATAGTGCATATTAGAGTTTATATAAGCTCTGCTCTTCCGTTTGCAGGTCCTACTCTCCTCCCTAGGCCAAGTACAGTCACATAGGACTGTACTGAGCCCCTGGAGAAAAGCAGAACCAGAAAACTTCTAGTCAGAGATTATAAAAGCTCTAACATGCACTGCAGGCTACTGAATATTAAAATTAAGTACTCATCGTAATTCTTGATCTTCTAGGAATATCTTCATCATTGATTCACCCCAATGGGTTCTGAGCCAGAGGTGCAAGGACCCCATGTAAGCCAGAACTTTTCAGGCGGGCCAGCACCAAGGCTGGCTGCAAACATATATTGCACCACGAGATTAACTTATGCTGCACGGCTTACCTCAGCACCTGCCCTCAACCACCTCAGTACCTTTTCTACCAAGGAGGTGCAGTGTAACCTAACTAACACTAATATGCCTAACCTAAGGGCATAAGATAGCCTTCATGACCCATGTAAGAAGTGTCAACAATGATGAACACAGTGTCTTCATAGCTCAAATCAAAAACAACAGGTGAAGACCGACGAACAGAAAGAGTGAGCCTGGGGATGGAGGGTGGACATGTTATAAATGGTGAAAATATTCCTAGAAGATCAGGAATTACGGTAAGTACAGATATGTAATTTTAATGGCTTGTAGGAGTCAGTCTTCAACATTGATTCACATCAATGGATTTGAGTACCAAGCTCAGATGAAAGTCCCCAAGGCAGGGCATTAGGAGCCAGAGCTCACTTAGGACAAAAGTCAATTAAGGATGGTTCTTCCAAAGGAGGCATGCTGCCTGGCATGGACGTCTAGGGCATAGTGCTTGATGAAGATGTGCACTGAGCTCCAGGTGGCAGCTCTGCAAATATCAGTATTAGGTAAAGCGAGTCTCTGCCAAGGATGTAGCAACTGCTCTGATGGAGTGGGCATGAATCTGGCCCTTCAGCTTATCCTGCACCATAGAATAGCAGCGATGAAGGCAACTTACAATCCATGCAGAAATGCATTTGACTGCAACAGGCTGACCCATCTGATTAGGATCAAAGAAAACGAAGAGCTGCTTAGAACGTCGGAAGTCCCTAGTTCTATCAAGGTAGAATGCGAGGGCTCTTGGAACATCCAAAGAATGGATGAATGGCTCCCTTTCATTCTGGAAGCTGGAAAAGTATGTAGGTAGCACTATGGGCTGATTTAAGTGAAACTCCAACATCACTTTTGGTAAAGACTTTGGGTGTATGTAGAGGAAAACCTTGTCTGTATGGAAAACAGTATACGGAGGATCTGTGACCAATGAATGCATCTCAGAGGTAATGGCCTCTAGAAATGCAGTTTTACAAGTTGGAAACGTTCCTATTTCCTATCACTTCAGACTGATAATCTCCGCAAGCCCAAACAATTCTGGAAGCAGATAAATTCTGTTCTCTGATCGAAGGTAAAATGTCCCAATGTCCCAGCTCCATTTCATCCAGTGGCGACCTCCTTCAAGATCCTCCTTCCATTGCAGAAGGAATTAATCAGGTCCTCATTGACCTTGATAGGTATACAGCTCACCTACTGCCCATCTCGGGATTCTCTGTCCCTACTCAGCCCCACGCCACACTTAGCCCTCGCCCTCCCTTCCACCTAAAACTTACTACTAGAAGGGAAGTCCACAAGTTATTATTGAATCTCAAGTCAGAGAGCTCCCCTGGCCATGACACATTAGAACCCAGGTTTCTCAAACTTGGGGCTGCAGCACTTGCTGCACCTGTCTGTGATCTTCTAATTTCTGGTAAGGTGCCAAGTCTTTGGAAAGTGACTGTGGTGGTCCCCCTCCATAAGGGAGGGACCCACGCTATGGAAAATTACAGGCCTATTTCAATTCTATGCCCCCTGGCTAAGATCCAAGAGCGAATCCTGTACAGTCAGCTGCAATCCTACCTAGACTTGCATTATCTTCTAACAGATTGCCAGCATGGCTTCAGGAAGGGCCATAGTACTACCGTAGTCCTAGTCCAAGTATCAGCTGATATCCTTAAAGCCAGCAACGAAGGTCTAATAACCGGTGGAGTGTTCGTCGACTTGACTAAGGCCTTCAATCTAGTTAACCACCGCTTTCTACTTGGTAAATTGCATCAACTCGGCCTTGATCGCTAGCACTCAAATAGTTTCATGACTATCTCATTGACAGATCGCAATGGGTAAAATGATCCAGATCTCTGTCCTCCCTTAGATCCATCTCACACGGCGCACCCCAAGGTTCAATTCTTGGCCTGATATTATTCTCACTCTTCATTAACAAGCTCCCAAACTTCTGTGGCGGTGCATCTGTGCAACTCCATGCTGATGACGCAGTCTTATATCATTCATCTAACAATATGGATTGGCTTAACCAATGCTTTAACTCCATTTTCAATATACTTGAGACTTGGTTCTCCGATAATCACCTAATTTTAAATACGAAAAAAACAAAAGCTATGATATTCCACAATCCCTCCCCTAAATCTACCAAACCGCTCCAAATCTGCTCACAGTCAGGTGACCCCATAGAGGTGGTCAATACTTTTAAATACCTTGGGATCCACTGTGACACCCTTTATTCTCTTCAATGGCCTATTTATGACCCAAGGTTACAGTTTCACACTCTATGCTTTGTATTCAAACTAGTTAAGCTCTTTAATCCTCCTTGCTTAAGGGGACTCGTTTACCACAAAGTATCCGCTCGCCCACTTAGATTTACTTCCTTACCCTTATTAGCAATCCAGAAGATGCACCGTCTATTGAGTAAGCGCTCATTTGTCTCCTCGGCTACCACTGCTTGGAATTCCCTTCCTCCTACCTTACTGTCCTGCCCTACCTTATCACTCTTCAAAAAGAGCTCACTTCTTATCTACTCAACCCCCCCGCAATTGCTTTAACTAATCTCTATCTTGCCTCTGACGCTCAGCCTGTTACTCCGACACATGTCTTGTAATTATTTACCACTTATTCCTGCAATGCACATATTGTACAATCTTAGTGTCTTGTTTAATTGTCTTATGTAAATGACTGAATGTTTATTAAGTTGTGTATCTTGTTTGCCTCTGTAATACCTGAATCATTGTTAATTTTCACTGTACCTTGTATTATTCCTGCATTTATTAGTTGTATTGTGTTCATAATTGTCTCCCAGGTTATCACTGAAAAAGGGACTGCATGATCTCAGTGGATTGACCTGGTTTCCAAAATTCAAATAACTAAATAAATAAATAAAATTTGAAGTCACACGTAGCCAAGGGTGACAGTGAAAAAGCAGGGATACTGAATGAATACTTCTGCTCAGTATTCACTAAAAAGAGGAGGGGGGAAGTACCTAAACCAAACAATACAAACACCCTAGATGGGGGGGAGTTGATACCAGTCCATTCACAGAAGAAAGGGCTCTGAAAGAACTCTTAAAACTGAAGGTGGACAAAGCAATGGGGCCTGGCAGGATTCACCCCAGAATTCTAAAAGAACTAAGGCAAGAACTAGTGACACCACTGTCTTCCCTCTTTAACAAATCATGGGAGGATGGGGTGGTACCCGAGGACTGGTGGAGGGTGGATGTGATTCCACTTCCCAAAAGTGGGAGCAAGGCAGAGGCAGGAAACTACAGACCTGTTAGTTTGACCTCAGTGGTAGGGAAAATGATGGAATCACTTCTGAAGGAATGAACTATTGAGTACCTAGAGGCCAGTAGGGCACAGGACCCAAGGCCGCATGGATACACAGTGGGAAGGTCATGTCGGATGAATCTAGTAGATTTCTTTGACTGGGTGACCAAAGTAGTAGACCAGGGAGGGGCTGTGGGCATGGCCTACTTAGACTTTAGCAAGGCATTTGACACAGCCCCACATAAAAGATGAACAAACAAGTTAGCCAACCTTGGGAGTGGGTCCCAAGGTGGTAGCCTGGGTAAAAAAACTGGCTGAACAACAGGATGCAGAAGGTAATAGTAAATGGAGTCCACTCTGAAGAAAGGGGGGTTACTAACATGGTACCACAGGGTTCCATACTGGGACCGGTCCTCTTTAATGTCTTTATAAGTGACATTGCAGAGGGACTGGAAGGAAAAGTATGTCTCTTTGCAGAGGACACAAAGATCTGCAACAGGGTTGACACACAAGGTGGGGTGGAAAGGATAAGAAGGGACTTGGCAAGGTTGGAGGAATGGTCAAATGTATGGCAGCTTAGATTCAACGCAAAGAAGTGCAAAGTAATGCATCTGGGAAACAAAAACTCAGGGGAAGAGTACACTATAGGGGTGAGATAGTAACAACAACAAAAATGGAAAGGGACATGAGGTAGTCATATCAGATGACCTATAGGTGGGCAAGCAATGTGAGAAGGCAGTAAGGAGGGTTGGAGGGATACTGGGATGCATAGAGAGAGGCATCACCAGTAGAACACAGGAAGTTATTATCCCTCTGTACAGATAGTTGGTGAGGCCCCATCTGGAGTACTGCATGCAGTTCTGGAGACCCCATCTCCACAAGGACACAGACAGGATGGAGGCAGTCCAGAGGAGGGCAACTAAAATGGTGCAGGGTCTGTACCAGAAGCCATATGAAGAGAGACTAGAGGAGCTTAATATGTATGCCCTCAAAGAAAGGGGGGGGGGCATGATAGAAACTTTCTAGTACCTCAGGGGAATCAACGAGGTCCAAGAGGGTAGCATCATCCAGAAAAAGAAGATACGCAAGAAATGGAAATTATTTACTTACCGTAATTCTTGATCTTCTTGGACTAAGTCTCCACCACTTATTCACACTAATGGGACTACGCCGGAGGAGCTAGGACCCTGCGGGAGCCAAAAATTTTCAGGCGGGCCGATGCCAGGATAGGACTGTGCATGCACGGCACTGTGAGACTAGCTTGCGCTGTATAGACTATCTCAGCATCAACCCTCCAACCACCTCAGTACCTTTTCGACTGAGGAGGTGCAGTGTAAACTAGTGAAAGAAAACCTAACCCTAGCTTCCGGGCATGTGAAGGCCCAGATGACCCATGTAAGAAGGGACAATATCCTGCTTCAGAAATCCAGACCCTGGTGTTTTCTGTCAGGATGTATTCACTGCAGTAGGCAAGATGCTCCTGTTATACTTTTCCCCTCTTCCCTTAGTTCAGAGGGGGCTGCTTAAGTTGTAGGCAAACAGGAACAGGATGATTCTCATCTTTCCAGACTGGCCTCGGCAGATATAATTTGCATAGATAAACAGTCGGTCATAAGTTCCCCTACTGCAGTGAATACCTCCTGACAGAAAACACCAGAGACTGGATTTCTGAAGCAGGATAAAGGCAGATTTGCGTTGAGAGGGGACACAGAAAGGACCGGGTCCGGAATGCGCCACACATTGAATAGCGACTGCACAATGACTGAAGTGATGCAACATGCTCAAGGCACCATTCTCACCTCCCCATGACCTTCCTGCACAGAGGGCAGGAGAGTGCTCCACCCTGCTTGTTGATGAAAACATCACAATTTTGTCATCTGTCTGAAGTGGGATCACTTCGTGGCAGAGAGCCTTCTTCAGGACTTGGAAAGTGTATAAGACAGCTCTCATCTCTAAGACATTTATGAGATAATGCTCCTCCTCCTGGCTCCATACCAGAGTGTGGAGGTCTTGACAGTGAGCTCCCCAACCGATCAGAAGTGCAACCGTGGTGATGGCCATCTGGGATTTAGAGGGTAAGGGTAGACCTAGCAGAAGCTAGGCCACCTGCATCTACCATGTAAGTAATTTTATCTGAGGTTCTGTCATTTATGCAGAGGATTGCAGATGCGTGGTTGGAGACCACTATCTGTTGCAGATGAAGTCATAAGTCCCAGCAACCGCTGCACTGAAAAGGGCCCAGACAGAGTTACTGTCTGTGAAGTAACTAGGCATCCGAAAATGTTGTTTCTTCTGTTCTCCAGAAAGCAGAACCCTCACCCTGGAGGTATCCAGGAGGGCTCCTATAAAAAGGAGCTGCTGGGAAGGTGACTCTGACACCTTCCCTGAATCAGAAAACCCCTCCTGGAAGAAAGCAACTGAGAAGCTGTGGCAACTGCTTCCTGAGACTCTAGCCCAGAAGGGCTGGTTCAGAGCCAAATGTCCAGGAAGTGAAGGCTTGAATACTGAGGTTGTAGTGAACTCCTTTCTGAAAAGGTACTTGTTTAACCTTTCAAGGTCAAGAAATGGGTGCATGCCATCTTTTATCTTGGAACAAAGTAAAGGAAGTAGGAACCTGTGTTCCGACTCACCGTGGAACAACATCTACTGCTCTGAGGCCCCATCTCTCAGAGGAAAGAAGGTCTGGCAGAGAGGCAAACAGACTGGACTGCCGCCTGAGTCTAGGGAAAATCTCTGTGAAATTGGGAGATTATCCCTCTCTGACAATCCTGATGACCCATACGTCCACTGGATTGGACTTACACTAGTCATAAAACCAAATCAAGTGCCCCCCGTTACCGCCGAGAGGTGTCTACCTCAGACAGCTGCGCTGGGACCTGGGCCGGATCCAAGAGGATGGTACCGGGTGCTTTTGGGCCCTGTGCCCTCTGCTGTGTTTTTTTTTTTTTTTTGCAGTTGAGGAGATGGTTCCTGACAAAGGCTTCCAGGCTTCTATCTTGAAAGGACTGCCTGTTACGAGAATGAGGGGCAGCAAGAGTCTGAATGCCCTCCAGAGCGCAATCTGAGGGCCAAACCAACAATCACTGCCAAGGAGATGTTAATCCCCTGCTGCCAATGGTAGCCACCTTAGGGACAGTGTCGTAGGGATCTACATCTATAAAATCTGTTAGCTGATTATTGGGTTATATGCTTCTAGCAATGGAGCGGTAGAGTCCGGGAGGCTCTCGACCATTGAATTTAGTGTGTTCCACAGGGTGTACTTGTACTGAGGACTGTAGGAACTCTAGATGTAGAAGTCAGTTTTGGTCCACAGATGAAGTCTGAGGTGTTATGGTGGACCCTATTTCCCTGAGGAAAAACTGAAAAGAAGATCTTCCATCACAGACTCTGCTGAAACAGAAGGCTTGCATTCCAGCCTCTAACATGAGTCATCTGCTGCATCTCCGACAAAGTAGGACAGGAAGAGACTCATCCACATCCACTTCTACCCCAGATTAACCTCCAAAAGGCAGGTCCAGGCCAGAATCATGAAAGACGCTGTCACCCAGAACGGCATCGCGAAGTTCAGCGCCATTCACAGCGCAGGCACCACTTGTGGCATCAGCACCATATGCGGCACCGGCTCCACAAGCAGCACAGGCACACACGTGTCATCAAGCATATTGGTCTTAGACCTGCAGAAAAAAGGGGAGAAGGAAAGTGGTACCATGCCAGCCCCTGCACAGGAAAAGGTGAGGGGGTAGGCAAGTGGGGTCAGTATTGATGGTACTAGCACCAGAGAAGGCACCGTGCACATCCTGCCTACCCGACTCAGCCATGGCCCAATGGCTCCAGGGCCTGAAGGCCCCAAAACTGGGTCCACTGGTCAAATCAACTGGGCAGATATTGTACCCCCCTGCTCTAAAAGCCCAGAGGTGAAACTGCTCACCGGAGCCCCATTGAGGACACAGACAGGGCTCAGTGTCGAAGATCACAGCCATTAAGAACAGAGCCACAGAGGACCCCACCGAAGTCGGGTCAGGCCTACCACTCTCCACCATCGATAATCCCCATTTAGACATACCAGAGGGAAACCTCGAGTGGTACTGTTTCTTCTTCCACCGACAGAAGAAAGAAGAGCTTGAGGCTGAGTGAAGCCAGGTCCCCGATCAAGGTCGGAATGGGCCCGCAGCTTTCGTGCTTCAGGCGGACTGTCCTCCCCCTGAGCACTGGACTGCCTGTGGTCAGAACCCCCCCCCTGCAAAGGGCAGCAGACTGGATGCAGCCCCACTGCCATCACAACTTTCAAACAAAGTTTCCTTACCATCACCGCTTACATCTAAGGTCGACTCTATTGATGGCGGGCTGAGAATTTATTCCTCCTCCTCTTCTTTTTCTTCTTGTTCACCTTCTTCTCTTTTTTAAAATTAAAAAAGAACACTAAAAGTAGTAAATTAATTGAATACTGAACAGCTATAGCTGCTGTCGTATAGGCAAAGACTTGATTCCTGGCAGACGTCGTCATTGAAGCGCACTTGACCGCGGGAGAAAAGGAACTGAAGTGGTTGGAGGGTCGATGCCGAGATAAGCCTATATGTTGTGAGCTAGTCTTGCTGCACCGTGCATGCGTGATCCTATCCTGGCGCCAACCCTCATGAAGATTTCTGGCTCCCATGGGGTCCTAGCACCTCTGGCGTAGTCCCATTAGTGTGAATGAGTGGTGGAGACTTTTAGTCCATGAAGATCAAGGGGGCACATTTTGAAGATAGAGGGGGATGGCTCAGAGGTAATGTGAGGAAGTATTTTTTCACGGAGAGGGCTGTGGATGCATGTAATGCCCTTCCTGAGGAGGTCATGGAGTCAAAAACAGCAGGGGAAATTCAAGAATGCATGGGACAGACATAAGGAAATTTTAGTGGGGGGTAGGAGAAAGTAGGCTGTTGGTTAACTAGGATCTGCAGCTTATCCATTAGGTAGGGAAATAGGCTTCTATGTTTAAAAATGAGCATGTTCAACACAAGATTGATATCCCAAGCGGCAATGGGTTTCCTGACTGGGGGCCTTGTGTGCAAATGCCTTTTAAGGACCTCTTAAAGAGAGGCAATTATGCCAGACAAAGGTTCTGTACAGGCTCGTGGTACGCTGAAACCAGTGTTCCCATTAAGACTGCAGATCCAGGGGTTCACTGTACCATCTCCAAAAATCTTCAGGGGTACAAACTAAATTACCAGCATTCACTGTACCATTTCTATAACATTTTTGTGGGGTACATGTACTACAAACAGAATTATGGGGGTGCAGTGTATCCCCTTCACACAAAAATGTGCTTGAATTTCATAATTTGTATGTGATTCATGTACAGGAAACACAGGCTGAAGCACTGCACAAATGGACCTTAACTGTAGAGTACTGCAAGCCTGCATCTGAGAGGTCCAAAATGTACTCCAAAACCTTGTCTGGTGGGTACTGGAATTGGTCCATATCGGTTTTGGAGCACCAAACAGAAAAACGTTTCCATTTGGCTGTGTAGGCTTTCCTGGTGGAGAGCATATGAGCAGTCAGAAGAATCTCAGAGACCCTCTGAGACACTTTGTACCTGCTCACTTCTATTCTTAAGCTCTTGAGGAGTCAGGCCTGGAGATGAATGGAGTGCAGACTGGGATGGGCAAGAACCCCTGCATCAATAGATCTGTCCAGAGAGGGAGGACTCCTGGAGGACTGACTGACAACTTGTTGAGCAGGGGAAACCACATCTGCTGGGGCCAAAATGAGGCAATCAGAATCATTTTGCCCCCAAGTGCCTCCAGCTTGAGCAGTACCCTCTGAACTAGAGGAGTAGGCTGAAATGCATAGAGAAAGAGATTTGTCCACTGCAACCTGAATGAATCCTGACAGAAAACTTCATGTTCTGAACTTCTGGAGCAGAACTGAGGCAGTTTGGCGTTGAGTGGGGATGCAGAAAGATCCACATCTGGGGTTCCCTACTTGTTGAACAGAGACTGTACAACATCTGGTGCCAACGACTACTCATGAGAATCGGCTTCTATTCAGCTGAGTTTCTCTGCTAGAACGTTCTGAGCCCCTGGCAGATAAACTGCCTGGATCAGAATGTCCTGTTCCAGATACCATTCCCACACTCTTATTGCCTCTCTTCAGTAAGGATAAGAGTATGCTGTCCCTTGTTTGTTGATGTAGTACATGACAGACTTGTTGTCTATCTGGAGGAGGACTATCCTGTCACTGACAAAGTCCACCAGGGACCACAGGGCATAGAGGACTGCTCTCGTCTCCAACACACTGATGTGCAGATGGGACTTGTTGTTGAGGAACAGGTCAGGAAGCATACAGAAACCCAGGAGCAGTTGTAAAATTCCACAAAACTGTCTATTTGTAGTTGCAGTAACATAAAATAAAATAAACCTGTTCAGAATAACTATATACAGAAGCAAAATAAAATATCTTGTAAAAAATCTCCCTTGTAGCTCAGCTTAGCTGTTTTTATAACTCTTTTCAACCCCCATCCTTTGCAAGCATCCCGTCCTTTGTAAATTTCAGGAGCTGCTACAACATTGAGAACTTCCTGCAGTCCCCACAGCAACTGCAAAAGGCTCAGGCATTTGCACCCAATCAACCTCTAGCTTTTTACAGTTACCTCAGATTATAAATATATACATTTCAACAGCAACACAATTTTCTAAACAAAAGTGATCCCAATATCAGCTACATTTCCATACATTGATTCTCATGTATTTTATATTAGCAGATATAGATATGCAAGAAAGAAAGACAGCAAGAGAAAACTGAGAGGCAAAGGATTGCGAGACTGGTCGGGTTGATCAAGTCCGAGGTCTCACAGGAAAATTTGGTTGCGCAACCAGACAGAAGAGAGAGAAAAGGAAATAATATAGATCCTTGCATTTAAACACTTTCTCCAAAACAAATGGGACAGGGTCCTATTCTATCCTGTCACAGGACTCTGCAGGGCTCCAAACTTACTGAGTGTGGTGGCCCTGACTACGGGCTCCCCAAGGCAGCAGAGATACATCAGTGGTGAGGGTCACCTAAGGCTCTGGCTGAGAGAAGGGGCAGGCCTTGGAGGAGATTGTCCTCTTATGTCCACCATGCAAGGGATCAAAGCAGGGGCTTTGTCACTTTGATGGGATAAAACTGAGGATGCATTGCTGGAGACCAATGTGTAATAAGCATCCACTGGGTTCTCTTCATGAGTAGCCAAGCCAGAGGCAGGGGCATCGTGAAGACAGAGGAGGCTATGAAGCCTAACATGTGCTACATGGACTGAGCCTGATTGAACTTGTGCTCCATGATGAAATGAGTCATCCGAAGAATGGTTTTCCTTTGTCCCCTGGCAGAAAGGCCCTCCTCCTGGTGGTGTCCAAGAAGGCCCCTATGTAGCAGAGCCACTAACAGGGCTGGAGTCAAGACTTCTCTAGAATTAACAGGACTCCCATGGAGGTAGGGAACTGGGAGGCTGTGGTCACTGCTCATTCTGTTTCCTGCTTGGATGGACTGGCTAGTGACCAGTTGTCCAGATAGGCTAAAACTTGGAGTCCGAGTTTTTGAAGATGCACTGTGATAAAAGCAAAGCACTTTGTAAAGATTTAAGGTGCCCATGATAGCCCAAAGGCAGGATCCAGAATTGATAATGCTGACCCAGTACCAAAAAGTGAGAAACCTGTGGTGGCTGGGGTGGACCAGGATATGCTGGTAGGCATCCTGTATGTCCAGGAAAGCCAACCAGTCCTGTGGCTTGAGGATTAGTAGCAGGGTCCCCAGAGACATCATTCTGAACTCCTCCCGCTGTATGAACTTGTTGAGGTTTCTGAGGTCGAGAATGGGGTGCATGCCCCCTGACTTCTTCAGAATGAGGAAGTGATGGGAGTAGAATCCTGTGTTGCACTCTGCCTCCAGCACTATTTCCACCAACCTTTTGCACAAAAGGCCTGCAATCTCCTTTGTGAAAAGTTCTGACATGCAAGTTAACAGGAGAGGTTGCTTTCTGGGTGGGTAATTTGGAGGGAGTTCTGAAAAATCCAGCAAGCATCCCTCCCGAATGATCCGGAGAACCCTCTTGTCCATAGTTATGGACTCCCACTGATGGTAAAACTGAGTGAGGCGCCCCTACACTGGGGAGGAGAGGTCTGCCTTGGGCAGTTGAGGCAAGACTGGGACTGGGATTTCAAAGTGTGGCACTAGGCACTTTTGGGTGGGGCCTGTGCTTTTGCCTGCACTTTCTTTTGCAGCTAGGAAGGCTGAGACTTGGTTAGAGCTCCCTTGCCTTTGTCTCGAAAGGTCTGCTTATTGTGGTAGATGCCCTGCTCCTTCCCCCTCTGGAGATAGGATGGAGCTGGCTTAGAAGTCTTGATGGCCATCCTAGTTTTCTGGGAGGCCTCAAGAGACTGTTCTACCTATTGTCCACACAGATAAGAACCATCAAATGGACAATTCATAACCTGTTGCTGGACATCATTGGAAAAGCTGGATGTCTGAAGTCAGGACTGTATTCTAATACAAATTCACTCAGCAGCAGAATGTGAGGCAGTGTCAAAGGAGTCCATAGCTGATTTCAGCTGATGACTGTTAGGCTCAATACTGTCAGTGACACTCTGAAGAAGTTTGTATTTAGACTCTGATTCAGGCAAGGCCTCTGCAAGAGACTTAAAAGAGGTCCAAAGGGCAAACTCATACTTTGAGAAATGCCCCTGGTAACTGGCTGTCCTCATGCTAAATGTAACAGCAGTGAATGCCCTTTTTTCCATAGTGTCTATCTGGCTTGATTCCTTATTGATGGAATGCACAGTGGCTTCCTGAGGAAGAATGGCCTTTTCATCCTCCACCAAAATGATATTCTTGGCAGCAATAGGCTGGGAAGCAAGGATAGGTCTGTCCTTGGGGGCAGTATACTTATGCTCTAGCTGCCTACAGACAGAGGAGATAGATGCGGGCCTACTCTATACTGCATCTGAGAAAGTCTCAAATGCAGAGGGAATAGGGCATACAAGATTGACCAGCATGGTGGAAATGCTGAGCCACTCCAGATGGAGACATTTCCCTGGTCAATGGCAAAAGACTCAAATGCAAGAGCTGCATACATGTTGCGAATGACAGCCTGAAAAGAAAGGTCCTCCTGGGGAGCAGAAGAAGTGCCTGGGGTTGAATTATCCAAGCAATAAAAAGAGTCATTGTGCCCCCCTCAGAAATGATGAGCTCGGGGTCAGACTCGTCCCCTTCCAGATCCTCACTGGGGAGTGGGTCTGGAAGAGGAGTGGACCTAAGGTTCCCTAACCTAGTCCTAGGAGTCAGAAACACAGGCACCAGCCCTAGCGCTGGCAAATGAGAGGCCAAAAGCGGAACCACCAAAGAGACTGGGCCAGGTGCCAAGGGCTATCTTGGCACTGGGACAGCATTGGGTGTAGCACTGGGCACAGCACTGGGCCAGGCCCCAAAGGGCCTGATCATGGCACTGAGTCCAGTGCTGCCTGTGGTGCCAAAGGTCCAGCTGACACAGGAGTGACTGGCAAAAGTGCCAAGCCTAGTCACAAAACAGTGACATTGAATGGGGGTGTGGCCAGTGGAACAGGTGTCAGCAGCAGGGTAACCGGAGCCTGGACAAGGCAAGGACCCAGGGGCCATTAATGAAGCCAAATGCTCTACCTGGCTGGAGAGTCCTGACTGGCTCCAGAGCCCCAAGCACTGATGGGCCTGGGGCCGGCTATGCAAATGAACCAGATTCTGTACAAACTGCTCCATAAGGGCTGTCCAGTGAAGAAACTACCCATCAGCATCTCCACAAGAAGACAGGGAGGGACTCCAGGCTCAAGACCTCAAGTGCCCACGAGCAGACAATGTGGACACCTATGGCGTTGGGGAAGGCCTTCTGCTCTGGGACACCAAGAACCTCGTGGAAGACCTACCAGAGGACAACCTCAAGCAATACCATTTCTTCCCCTTCTGACAGGAAGAGGAAGAACACGAAATCAAATGGTGCTGGGTCCCCGACTGGGATCAGGCCCACTTCTTTTTGTGTTTATGGGAGGGCTGTCCTCCTCCCACACCCAAACACAGGACCGCCCGTTGTCAGAACCCCTCCCTGCAGGGAGAAGTGGACCGGATATGGCCCATTGCTAGAGCAGAATGCCTGAAGAGACTCCCTGCTGTCACTGTTGTCCATTGTTGTCGACTGTTGTTTGGTAGGGTTGACAGAAACTGACAGAAAATTAAAACAGAATTACTGACAGAAAATTTAAACAGAATTACTAAACTGACAAAAACAACAAACATTAGCTGTAAAGACTAAAACCTGAGAAGAAATGAATGCTGTTGTCATATAGCTCTGAAGTTCTGACTCCTGGTGGGCGGTGATGTTGCCACTGAATTGCACTCAATGGCAGGGAAAAAAGGAACTGATGTGGTTGAGGGCCGGTGCTAAGGTAAGCCATGCAGTGCAAGCAAGTATCGCGGTGCTGCACATGCACACAGCCTACCTCGGTGATGGCCCCCTGAAAAGTTCTGGCTCCCATGGGGTCCTAGTGCCTCCAAATCAGAACCCATTGGTGTGAATCAATGGTGAAGATTGATTCCTGGAAGATCTTCCATTGCTGCCTGCTACTCTGATGCCAGTTGCAGGGGAATTCTGGGATCTGTGGTAACAGAAGATGTCAGCCTAGAAGTAAACAAAATTAGTCTGATACAGTCTACTATACTACAGTAAACAGTAAGTAAACCAAAATGCTTTTGCAGACAAAGTGCACACATTAGGACTAGCCCTACACTTGAGTGTGAGGCTCTTTGTGCTGACTGCTGCCCTTTAAAGGAGAACATCAAACCATGCAGTGCAAGCTAGTCTCGCGGTGCCGCACATGCATGCAGCCTGCCTCGGCGATGGCCCTCCTGAAATGTTCTGGCTCCCGCGGGGTCCTAGTGCCTCTGATTCAGAACCCATTGGTGTAAATCAATGGTGAAGGTTGATTCCTGGAAGATCTTCCACTTCTGCCTACTGCACTGATGTCAGCTGCAGGGGATTCTGAGATGTGTGGTAACAGAAGATGCCAGCCTAGAAGTAAACACAATTAGTCTGATACAGTGTACTATACTGCAATAAATAGTAAGTAAAGCAAAATGTTTTTGCAGAAAAAGTGCACATTAGGACTAGCCCCACACTTGAGTGTGAGGCTCTTTGTGCTGACTGTTGCCCTTTAAAGGAGAACACCACAAATCTGAACCACAGTTGCACAGTATTCCTTGTCCCTTGACTTGCACATTTCCTGCTCTGATAAGCAATGTAGCATAAAAGACACAGCACCAATCTGTGAACCTGTGACTGAGCAGAGCTGGGTTTAAAATTAACAACCAGCAATTGTGTAGTGTGTGACCCTAAGCAAGTCACTTAACCTCCCGGAGCTGCTAAGACCCACCTGGACATGAGCTTCAGCTCAGTATTCCATTACCCAGAAAAAAGAAATTCTAAAATAAAGAAAAACTAAAAAAAAACTAACATTTTATGTACCTACCTTCTGTTTATTTAATTTATGTCATCAGCAGTCTTCTGATCCATGGGCTGTGCTATCTATGTGCAATGCAAACTAAAGTATAGTATAGTATAGTATATTGATATAAGACCACATCTCTATACAAATCCTGTTGCACATACTACACTTGTGCCCCACTCTCAGTTGCAGTGGTGGTGGTGCCCAAATGGATGGATTCCTGTCACCATGTTGTGCCACCACCACCATTGCTGCAATACACAAAACAAGTTATGTCACAGGGGGTAGAGTTCCCTACAGCAGTGCTGCAATGCAAATCCTTAATCCAGAGGGTGAAAACAGGGCTTGCAAATGGGCATCCTACCCGGAGGGCCCCCCTCCCTAGCCCCCCTTATCTTTATGCCTTGATTAAGGCAGTCAGTCCTCTTATAAGTGGACCCCTGCCCACTTTTCCTGAAGCCCCAATCCCTGGTAGTCCAGTAGTACCTCTACCTAGCCCCCATTCTTTACCAGCTGTGTTTCTTCAGGTGGTTTCTCTCTGATTTTCCTTCTGTCAACCCTGGCAACAGCAAAGCAATATGCCTTCCAATGGAAATAGTTTTATAGTACTGCTGTGCCAAGTTTTATATATGCCTGTAAAATTGTACAAAATTGGCGATTTCACATTTGTACAATTTTTGTAAAATGATACAAATTTGCCAGTCATTGATTTAGTCTAGATTGTGACATTTTTAAAACACAGCAGAAATTAACTGTCTCTAGGGATGTCGGTGCCCATGGCTCACAGCTACAGAGTCCAAACAGATAAAGAGCTGACACCTGACAGCTCAAAAGGATGCTATTGATCATCCACAAACACAATGAAAATGTTTAATCTTCAATGTGTAGTCTTGAATTACGGTGGAACTGCTCAATGTGCAAAAAAAAAAAATGAGTAAACAAACAATTCCCACTAAACATCTGATACATTTCACACAAACAGATAGTGCTTTGTCAAAGAGTGACTTTTTAAAAAGAGTTTGCAAATATATGTGCATTTTGGACTTTAATGCAAAAACCACTGTATGTGAAAGTGTACACATTTGTCAGAAAAATGTGCATTATAAAAATATTTAAAAAAAATGCAGTTTTGAACATTTATGTGCAAAATATGTGAAACATAAAATCTTCCAAATTGCTCAGTTTTTTAAAATACATTATTAAAAATGCATAGTTTGGAACTAGTAACACAATACTTAAAAGTACACATTTTTGCTCTAAGTGTTATTTTTTTTAACGCACAGTATCAGACTTTTGTTGTTAACTATGCCATGGTGCATTTTTTTGGCATAAAAAATGCTTTTTGTGGAGTAGTGCATTTTAAGAATACAAATATATGCACACTAAAAAGACAAAAGTAGTCATGCCCAAGGCAAATATATAAACATTTTGGAGCATACTGTAAATGTATTAACAATGTGAACATGCACACTTTTGTCAAAAATTTATATTATAAAAAAAATTTCTTTAAAATGCAGTTTTGAATATTTATGTGCAAAATATGTGAAAAAGCTAATTTTCTAATAATTTAAAAAAGACATTAAAATACAGCTTGTTACTATTATAAACACAATGCTTGAAAGTATATATTTTTGTTCAACGCATTCATTTTTTTTTTAAATCTGATTTTTTTAAACTGCACAGTATCAGACCTTTCTGGTTAAATATGCAATGGTGCGTGTTTCTGCATAAAAATGTGCTTTTGTGGAACTCTGAATTTTAAGAATACAAAATTATGTATATTAAAAAAGACAAAAGCAGTTATGACCAGGGCAAAACTGCACAAATAGCATGTGCAATTTGTGTATATTGCACAAATGCCCAACACTGTTCTACCGGTAGGTAGGTGTGTGTGTGTGTGTGTGTGTGTGTGTGTGTGTAGGAGCCTGCTACCAGGAATACAGGTGCTGCCATACTTCATGGTGGCTCCACCCCACTACTGTATGTTCACAATACTTACTGAGACCATTTAGGAAAGGGCAGTGAATCTCACCGAGTAAAGCACAATGAAGTTGCAATGTTGGCGGTGGCACTAAGTGGTTGCAGCACTCTCTCTGCCACTGTTTTCTAGTGTTAATGAGACCCCTGCATTCTCTATAATGTCTTGCAGTACACATACATGTGCATTAGCAATTCCAACAGCAGTAAATACTTCCAGAATGCTTTTATATGATTTGCTATATTTTTGGTCAAAATCTCACAGAACAAGCACTTTTTTTCCTCTAAGGCTTTAGAATCGTGTGGCTTAATACTTTTGTATGTACAGTATTTACTAATCCCACAATACTTCAGAGGACAAAAATAACTGTCCTTTTCTATGATAGCAAAGCCTTCTGTTATAGCAACTGACTTTATTGGTTTGCCCTTTCTTCTCAGTGAAGTAAATTATTATTTCTTGTTTCCAAATAAACTTACAGTGCACGGACTGGTAAGCCAGAAAAAAGGCCAAATACAGTTCTAAATCTCAAAGAAAAGATATGCTTTTATTTCAATGATTGCAACCAAAGTAAGCTGCTCAACTTCTTCTTCTATCAAACATATTGAGGAAACCCACACAGCACCCATCTTCTGACATTAAGAATTTTCACCTGTTTGTCTGTTATTAAAGTTTAATAACAGACAAACAGGTGAAAATTCCTGAACTTTGCAATGAGATGTATGCAGTAGTACACAACAAGGTGTGTGGTCATGCGGAATAAATGCACACATCTTGTAACTGTTTGGGATTAGATGCAGCTGACTGCCATTAAACCATTTGAGAAGTATGTTTATCACACAACTGCACACCCTGGATTGTTTTATCACATAAAATGGTAAAACTGTTCTTTTAAATACAGCAATGTGGTTGTAGTTCACAGTGGTGCAGCCATGTTAAATGAAACATAGGTCTTGGAATGTGGGTAACCTATCAAATTGCTTGGTGTTCCACACCATTTTAATAGGGTCTTGGAAACATTGCAGAACCATTATCTTTTTGTAACTGGTTGTCATGGAAATGTATTTTTGCTACATAACATTTCTCACATAAGTAACACTTCTGCCAATGAGACTGATTATAACTTGTGTCTACATGTTTAAGTTTGATACTGTTTATTAATCACACTAAGTGTAAAGGTAAATGAATATTTCTTACATGCTTGCATGTAAGAAAAAGAAAACAAATAATGGATACTGCTGTATGAGGTAAAACATATGTGAATTTTTTTAATCATCAGTACATACCAGTAATTCTGCATTTAGAAATTAATATAGGCCTTATTAATAAATCCTCTGAAACAGTAAAAAAAGCTGATAAAAGAAACCCATACAGCTACAGACACCTTTGCTGCAATAAAACTGTAAGCAGAACACAGCTGAGAATTGCTGAGAAAGAGGTCAGCAATATTTATTTATTAATTTTAGTCTTTGGTAACGAGATAAGACCCACTAGGCAAAAGTACCTGTTTTCAGAGGTGACCTGGGAGCACTGGATGGTTAAGTGACTTGCTCAGAGTCACACAGTATGCAAGAGGAGGTTGTAAGAATCAAACCCAGGTCTGGTCTTGCTGGATGTACCAAGCTCTTTCACAGCTCGTTACTCTAACCTCTAGGCTATATTGCCAGCTATACTTCATACAATATCTGTGCACATCCCTACTATAGAACTATGGTTATTTTTTCCTGCCTCTGACTTATCAAAATATCTACTTTATTCTAGGTTATTCACTAACACAAAGAGCAAATGATAGAGAATACATTTTCATTTAAGTGCCAGCATAATTGGTTCTGCATAGTACAGGACTCTAACGCTGCTGTCTGCAATGACTGCTTGTGAAATGCAAATGCACACTCAGCTTTGGTCTTTGGTTGACATGGCATCAACAGTAAGTCTGACTGCAAGAAAGTAGCTATGCATGTCATACTAACCCAAAACTGGAAGTGACTGTCACATATTTGTAAGCTCATTTTTTGTTGTACATCACAGTTGATATGGCTCACTATATTTTGTGTACATTACTGCACATATTAAAAAATCTTCCTCCTTTAATTGCCCGCTTATGTCTACTAGTTCTTTTAGCTATTGGCATATTCTGCACCTTTATCTGATCACATGCAGTCATCTTTCTATCAACCAGTTTGAAGACATTTTATCATATCTCCTCTTAAATTTCATTTCTTGATTTGCGAACAACCCTAGATAAGACAGCCTTGACGTCAATCCTTCATAGCACCAACCATTTTATTTTGGTCTACTCTGAACTTTGTTTAGGTATCTATATATCTTCTATAGGGTGGTAATCAGAACTATGCACTATATTGCACTGGCAGTGTTGCCTAGTGTTTAGAGTGCAGAACAGTGAGTCTTGAGACCCTGGATTGAGTTTCACTAGTGCCACTTACTCACAGTGGGTCATTGCACAAGTCAATTACCATCTCTGTACTTAAGTTCTCCCTCGTTCTCACTCTGTGTTACCCTCCTTAGCCTTATTTAACCTCCTTATATTTCACTTCACCTCCCTGTTCTTGTTTAATGACTGATGCAGCTGTTTACAGCTTGTAAATGGCTTTAGGATATAGTATGTATTGAAGGAGCTATATAAAATTAAATTCCACTTCCTTCCCTTACTTGTTCCTTCCCTTTCCTTTTTAAAGTATTATGATGTTAAGCACTTGCCTGCACAGCCTTTGAGAACCATTCACTTTTTTTCACAGCTTCACAATCACTGCCAACAAGCAAACTGTCAAACTAGGTCTTAACCACACTGTCTTTCATCAGTTCTCTAATACAAACACTGTACACTTAGTCTGTGCTAACCACCATAGTTAAAACAAGCACATGAGTTATTATTTGTATCAACTCCGCAACTTTATATTTGCCCGGGTCTTTCACAAAAGCTAACTATTACGAGTGAGGAAATCAGGCTCTCCTGAACATCTTATTAAATGATGACAAGAAATCAGGTCACATGTTTCCAAACTGGCAACCAACACTGAACACTTAAAAACTAATTTGATGTGTTTTATTTCAAACAGCAATCTGCATCAGACTATAGCAAAAACAAAGCAGACACCAAAATCCAGGCAGATAATTATTCATGCCCTGTATACCAACCTATACCTTACTCTTTTTAAAATATGGCTCTGACCTGTATTTCCTATTTAGCTCTTTGAATCACAGTGAAATACTTTACTTTTACTTCTTCATACATGTAAATTAAAACACAAAGCAGAGAGGGCAATTCCCTTGACAGTAACTTTTTTCTGCCTGCTGATTGTTATTTGCCAAACACAGCATCTACCTCAGTGTCCCTGCAGCCACAGTCCGCACTCATTTGCTCCTGTGTTCATTGAAGAAGTGTCATTTATTCATCAAGGTCATATCTGGATGGTTGCACAAGCTTAAATAAATCAGGTATTAAACAGGCACATCTCCAAGGAACTTAGAAATTCTCTCATCTGCAGTCCTCAGCATATCTTATTATTTACTGCCAAAGCAGTGACTGATTAATTTTGTCATCACTGCTCTGTGTTTTTGCTCTGCTGGAGCTGCCTGCCCTTTGCTGCAATGCCTGATCAGACCTATTTAAGTTGAAGTCTTTGATCGTATCCACAGAGGAGCATGGAGACCCAGGCTCTGGCTAAACATTCCCACTACTCCAATATTTATACACATGGATCTTAAATGATAGCTGACACTCAATGTAGACAATATAAAGTCTCTTCAAAATGGATGAGGGCTTCCTGCCGTAAAACTGCTAAAGAAGAATGTCTTTTGCAGAACAGAAACAGTTGCTTTTAATAAAAATAGTAAAATAAAAAAAACTGATTTCTTTTTCAAACTTCAGGTTTTGACTCTCACTATAGACTGATTAGCATAACTCTTGGCCGAAGCATGATAGTTGCAAAATTATGACTGGTATTAAAGGCTTTCTGCTCTTGAAATGTGTGTGCAATAGGGAGCAACACTGGTTGTCTTATTGGCATTTAACAATTACTCTGAGAACTGTTAAATAAACCACTGCCAACATCTAATTGCACTGGCTATCAAAATAAAGGCAATATCATATTCCCCCTGAAAAATAAGTACCATGGAAAAAAAATGTTTCACCCATAGCTCATTATTAATCACATTCCAATACCAGAGGCTGCAAGTACAACATCAGACTGAACCAAATCCTTTTCACATGACAACCTCATAAATTATTCAGCTCATTAGAATCACCAAGAGGGGCAAAAACAACATCATGGCTAAGGATATTTTCTTACATATACAGGGTCAGCTAAAAGATTTACAATTAAAATCTATACATGATTGCCCAGTAAGGTAAACAAATCAAGGTAAAACAATCTTTTGTTTCTGTTACCTACAACTCTACCACTGATTAGCAAAAGTCCATAATTTCTAGTCTTCATCTGTATATGTAGTATTATGTTTCAGGAAAAAAACACTGTGCTGCACCTCAGGCAAATTGCTACCACAATCATCAAGCCATTCTGAAAATGAATAGGAACTCACAGATGGGCAAGGAGGTCTTACTTTTGCTATAGCACTACATGAACAGTATGCAGGGTTGTGATGTGTCTGAAGGATGTAAAAGAACTGAATGGTGACATTTGTGTTTTGGATTTGTCACAGTGTTTTTGTTTAGAAATCCCCTTCTGAAAATATTAGGAGAAGGAACTAACCATAGTCCACTGCAGACTTCAACATGACATCAGGATGTGTGGATCCAAAGGGATTTCGTACAAACCGGCGCCGCCGACGCAGGTCATCTTCCCAGTAGTCCAGGCGCCAGAAATCATGCTGCTGGCTGTGAAAAAATGAAACACACAAATACACATGTTAGCAATTACCAAGCCTTCATTGTTTCAGAAGTACTATTGTGTTGTCGCACCTTTATTCCCTGATAGCTCAACAAACTTTTTTATTAACTAGCTAAAAATCAGAGTTCTTTCATTTACAATGGGTCATAATGAGGATGGCGGACATTTTCTTGCACATATTCTTTACTGCTGTTAAAGAATCAAATGGCTCAGTCGTGTCTGTTGGAAAATGCTTTACCTACTACTGAATTCATAAATCACAGGGAGCCCATTAACAAATGCAGCATCAAATTACAAGTATAAATGGCACAGCTTGCTTTTCTTTTACAGTGTTTTTTAACAAGGATTGTAAATCATAGAATGGGACCTCGATGCAAACAGCTTGCAGTTTAATGACTAGCATCCCTTAGCAGACTGAACTTGGAACTATAAAATATTGCCCACTTGAATTTTGTGGAACCATGATTAAAATAACGTACTGAAATATTCATTGAAATAATTCCCCATGGCCCCCAGCAACCTGAGAAAATTGCAATTTTATTCATTATTAATAACACTGAATTAGAGCTGAAAAAAAGTTCCAGCATGTGGTAATTGTCTAGGTAAATTATTATTCCAGCATTAACAGAGACCTTGGATAATTTTATAGCTTGCAGCTAATGCAAACCATTAAGTCCAAGGCCTAGTTTCAGGATACCAAGTGCTTGCCTTTCTTATGGCTTGATCTAGGACATTTTACATGTGGTTTGACAATATACCTAGTAACCGTACAGGTTTTTTTCAGATTCTATGACATTCAAGTAATTTTGAATTTGCTTTAAATGTATGTTTCCTCCATACTGCTTCATAATCATTAGATAGATAGATAGATACTGTAGATAGATAGATAGATAGATAAATATAGCTAGATAAAAACCTTTATTTTTCAACAGGACTGAACTTTTAGGATTGAATGGCCCGTTTAACAAAGTTCTCCTGACATTAGATGGGTTTCGTAGAACATATTACATATACATATAATAAATAAACAGTACAATATTTAAGAACAACAAGTCTTGAAAAGTATTATATTGCACAAACCATCATAGATATCAAAAACCCTATAGCCCCTTGTGGTATTAAATGCATCTGTCCTTCAGTGCAGTATCAATACTGATTTTAAACATTTTAAGAATTTTAGCATTTCTAACCTCTGACTCCAATTTGTTCCAGGTTTTTGGCAAATAATAATGCTGCATTTTACTAAAAGAGTTATTCACAAATGGGACCACCAAAAACCTAGTTTTTAATTCTCTCAAATTATTATGTCCATGATTATTTATCTGGGCAAATCTAGACAAAACATTCCATCCCCAACAAATTCTTTAAATGCCATTGCCCCAATTCGCTTTCTCCCTCGTGTTTCTAGAGAGTCCCAACCCAACTGATCTAGCCTAATACAATCGTGGCTACCAAAATGACACCTCACAACAACTCAAGCTATCCTATAATAAGTCATGTTTAATCTATTTAACTGTGTCAAAGTAACATGTTGATAACATACAGTTGTGTACTTACTGTAACAGTAGATCTTCGAGAGGATCTCTTGCAGCAGGTAATAATCTTCAGTCCTCACCAGCGGGCACTCCTGTGCATGGTGATCTCTCATCAGTAGTGTTTGCCTAGGGGTCACCCACACAAGTGACCTCATCAATTGAGCAACTATAAAGGTGTGGGCAGCCCCAGGCATCCTCAATTCCCCAGGAAACAAAGGTGCAACTAGGTACCCCGTTTGTTTTTTAAATAAGGTTGCTCTTCTAGAGAAGGAGGGGGATGGAGGGAGGGCTCATACCTGCTGCAAGAGATCCTCTCAAAGATCTACAGTTACGGTAAGTGCACAACTGTACTACCTTCGTTGAGGGTATCTCTTGCAGCAAGTAATACTTTTGGGATGATTCCCAAGCAGTAAGGAAGTGATGGGTTGAAAACTTAGGATAGGAGACCCTGCAAAACAGCACAGCCAAAAGCGGTCCGAAATCTAGAGGTAATGTCCTGGTTATACTGCTTCATGAAGGTACAGTATGTATTGTGGACCATGTAGCAGCATTGCAGATGTTGGTGATAGTCACCCCTTTAAAGCAGCCTCTGTAGCAGCCATAGCTCTGGTGAAGTGAGCGTGGACAGCTCCAGGTAAAGGTTTATTGCATTTGTTATAGCAGAATGCTATACAGTGAGAGAGACAGTTAGAGAAGGTCTGTTTTTGTAACAGGGAGGACCTCTCTGGAGTGGGCAAAGTACACAAAAAGTTGGGATGTCCATCTTGAAGACTTGGTGCGTGACCTGCATTATCAGAGAATGCGGTGGACATCCAGGGTGTGCAGCAGAGACTCCCCTGAATTGTTGTACTCCAGAAAGAAGACAGGTAATTCGATGGACTGGTTCAGTGTATATTCTGAGACTACCTTGGGCAAGAAGGATGGGTTGGTGCATAGGGAGACCCTGTCCTTGTGGAAAACCAAGTATGGTTCTCTACACACTAGTGCTTGCAGCTCTGAAATATGACAAGCTGAAGTAATGGCCATTAAACAGAGCATTTTCCAAGCCAGGAAATGGAGGTTGCAGGAAGCCACTGGCTCAAAGGGAGTGAGGGTCAATTTTTCTAGCATAAAGTTCAGGTCCCATGGAGGAACGGGTCTCTTGATAGGGGGCTTGAGATGTAACATCCCTCTTAAAAACATCTTTGCTAGATATATTGAGAGAGAGGTTTACCATCCAAAGGTTCATGGAAAGCAGACATGGAAGCAAGGTGGACGTTAATAGAAGAGTAGCTCAGGCCTGTTGAGGTGAGAGAGGGCAGGTAATCGAGGATGTCTGGGAAAGGGCACGAGAAAGGGCCCAAGGACCTAGAGTTTGCCCAGAGGGCAAATTGTGTTCATTTGGAGTTATAGTTCTTTCTGGTGGAAGGTTCACAGGATGCTAGGAGTACATCTGCCACAGAGGAGGAGAAGACACTGAGGTGAGCTATGAGAGCATACTCAGGAGCCAGGCGTGAAGGTGCAGGGATCAGACACTGGGGTGGAGCAGGGTCCCTTGGTGCTGGGTCAGCAGGTCTGGGCAGAGAGGTACTGGAATTGGGTCTGCTACTATCAGTTGTTGTAGTAGGGGAAACCAAATTTGACAAGGCCAAAGCAGGACAATGAGGATCATTGTGGCTGGTTCCAGCTGTAATTCTAGCAAGGTCCTTTGAATGAGGGGTATGGGGGGAAGCATATAAAAACAGTCTCATCTACTTTTGGGACAGGGCATCTATAGACCATCCCTTTTTGTTCGGGGTAATGGAATAGTGTATGGGGAGGTGATGGTTGTCTGGGGAGGCAAAGAGATCCAGTTTCAGGGCACCCCAGACCTGAAAACAGCAAGCAGGACGTCATGATGTAGAGTCCGCTCGTGATTCCAAGAGTGGCGACTGAGGGAGTCCATTAATGTATTGTGACGGCCTGGTAGATGGACAGTTGTCAGTGTGAGATTCAGTTGCAGGGGTCGTGTGTGCCATACTAGAGTGGTTTCCTTGCAGAGACTTAGGGATCTGGTCCCTCATTTGTTGAGGTAGTACACCTTTGAGGTATTATCTGTCTGGACCAGGAGAGGGCCTGGCATGAGGTAACGGCAAAAGACTTGAAGGGCAAGCCAAACTGCCCTCATCTCCAGAAGACTGATATGGAGAGAGGCCACAAGAGGGTCCCACTGACCTTGGGTTCAGTAGGGGCCAAGATTGGAGGCATCCATGGTGAGGATATGTGTTAGGGGAGGATATTGGAAGGGGATCCCTGGATTGAGGTGGTGATAGAGAGTCCACCACTATAAGGCATCGTGAAGTGCCGGAGTGACTTCTATAACGGCATTGAAAGACCCCATTGTCTGTTGCCACTGCTTGTGTAGTGCCCATTGCATGGGTCTCATGTATATTCCACTTAAGGAACTGTGGGAATGGCTACTGCCATGTGTCCCAAGAGGCAAAGTAGTTGTCTGGCCGAAAGCTGTCATGCCTCATGAAATTGGGAGATGAGGGACAGAAGTCTTGTTTGTCTGTCGTCCAGGAGGAAGGCTTTGCCTAGGCTTGTGTCCAATACAGCTCTTATGTATTAGAATGTCTGGGTATTTCCTAATAGGTGAAATCAGAGGAACCGGTGGTGAGCAGGATGAATGGGGATATGCAAGTAAGCATCCTTCATGTCCAGGGTGCACAGCCAGTCCCCTTGTTTCAGGATTGGAAGAATGGAGGCCAGAGTGACCATCCGGAACCTCTTGTACTGAATGAATAGATTTAGATATCTCAAGTCCAGAATGGGACATAGGTCCCCTGTACGCCTGTGTACAAGAAAGAAATGGGAGTAAAACCCCTTGTGTTGTTCTGATAGGGAAACAGGTACGGCAGCTTGTTTTTGAATCAAGGCATTTAGTTCTTCCCTGAGAATGGGTACATGTTCTTCTGGATATGAAACCAAATGGGGGCAGTGTGGATGTAAATCCCAGAGTGTGCTCCGTTTGGATTATTTGAAGAACCCATTTGTCTGTAGAGATGGTGCACTAGGCCTCTAGGTAGAGGGCAAAGCAACTGCTCACAGATTCTGAGGCCAGCAAAAGGAAGCTGGGGCAGAGAGCTGTTAAGTCAGAGAGCAGGGGGCTGATCCGACCCTCCAGGAGGGTTGGATCAGGAGCCTTTAAAGGTGGTGGTAGTGGTTCTGGACGTGGATTGAGACTGTTGCCTTACATGAGCAGACTATATGTAGCTGCCCCTCTGTTTACCAGGGCATCGAACTGAAAGGACTGGGTATGGTACGGTCCAGACTGTTGCGAGGAATGGTACATGCCATGAACAGTCTGTAGCATTCTACCTGAGGCTTGGAGGTTGTCCAGAAGGGTCTGGATTTCCGAGCCAAAGAGTTTAATGCCAGTAAAAGGGACGTTTAGGATTTTATGCTGTATATCTGGAGTGAATCCCAAAACCCTAAGCCATGTGTGTCATCTGAGGATTATCCCCATGGCCAAAGTTCAGGCTGGGGTGTCCATGGCATCATAACTGGAATGTAACAGATGTCGGGAGATGGAATTGCTGGTAGAGATGGTGGCCAAGAGCTGTTCCTTTTTCTTGGGAAGGAGGCAGCTTGTTGACCAAATCAATGGCAGAAGACAATAAGGTGCACTGGTATTTGACCATGTAACCCATATAGTTGAGAATTCTTAAGTTCATGGTACCAGCTTGGTAGATTTTTTCCTAATAATATAGTCCAAGCATTGGGATGCTTTATCAGGAGGTAAGAAGCTCATATGTCTGGGACGGCTGGTCCTATCATGAGTGGCATTAATGACCACTGAATCCACCTCAGGCGCCACCAAAAAGAAAGAGTGGTCAAGTGGGGATTGGTACAATCCGTCAGCCTTCCTAGGTGTCACCAGAATGGCAGAGGGTTGATGCCAGGCTGCTAGAACAGCATACTGGTAATGTCTGGATGATGGGTGGAGCAATGACCACCAGCTCCTCTGGGAGCTCCAGGTAATCCGCCATGTCTCTTCTTCTCTGCTTGTCCTCTTTGGTAGTCACAAAGCCCATGGCCTTATGAATCTGGGCCATCATGTCATGGAAAGAAGGGTCATCCAGAGGAGAAGCTGCTGTTTGTCAGGCAACATCCTCATCCAGAGAGGCTATGGTTAAGGCCGTAAAAGGAGGATGCAAACCATCCTCTGGATCAAAGTAATCTTGTAGCTTTTCTCATAATCAGGATAGTAATCCTCCTCCAAGGACTGAGGGAAAGTTCCCAGTGCAGGGTCCCTGTCCTCATGAAAATGCTTAGGAGAGGGGGGTGGGAGAGTGAGATGCCAGATACCTTTTTCTGGGAGGAGGTTGTTGGCTACCCTATATGACTTGTAACACCATTTGAATGACAAAGGCCATGTCAATGGATGACATCGCTGAAGTGGGGGGGGGGTTGCCATTGGGAAGACAAGAAAATTATGGATGGGATAGAGCAAGTGGTCTAGAGCCTGGGGTATAGACATCAAGGCCTCTAGAGAGATCTGCTTGACTCCTATGGGTAACCACCTAGGAAGGAGGATATGTAGGAAAAACCGTTAAGAAGAACTTCTCCCTTATGACATAGCCTAAAGTCGTCATCAATGGCAAATGAAAAGGCAATGAAGGAGAGTGCCTGAACATAAGTCTAGTTGATGTACTGGAGAGACCCAGAGAGGGACGGGTCACCATCAATGGAGAGTCTAAAGATGTTGTGTATGGCATCGTTGACACCATAGATAGGGCATTGGATAGCATCATCGACGACGGGGTTGGTAAAGTTGTCGACAAAGATGGCAGTCTAGAGTAGGTTGTCGACGGTGGGTCACTGGTAAAAGTGGACGTTGACGAGCGCCTACTCGACGAAGATAAAGAGGATTTCTCTGTCCTTAGATTTGTGCTTAGAAGAGTGTTTGTGAGGGTTTGTCGATGAAGGGTCATCTGGGTAAGCACCCTTCTCCAGAAGAGCAAGTTTCTGCTCCATAAGGTAGCTATCTCCTGTAGTCATCAACGTCTTGTTGAAAGCCTGGCAATGACTGCAGGTGAGGGTGTTGTGTGAGAGCCCCAGACACATAACACAAGCCAAATGGTTGTCATAATGGTATATCTTCCTACCACAACAACACTTTCCGAAATAGAGCTGGAGATTCTGGTTTATTCTCTGACGTCCGTATACCGAGGGAGGGATTGGTTAAAAGTCGATCCTAGTTCAATTTCTCATTGATGAAGCTTTGATCACGTGGAGAGACAAATCCATTGTGGGCAGCGAGTTGAAGGCAGCAGGAAAAAGAAATGAGGATGCCTGAGGCCGCCCACGCCTTTATAATCGCTCAATTGAGGAGGTCACTCGTGTGGTGGAACCTAGCCAAACACTGCTAATGAGAGACCTCCACGCACAGGAGCACCCTCTGGCAAGGACTCAAGAGTATTACCTGCTGGAAGAGATACCCTGGAAGAAGATGTTATATTACCATGCTCTAATACAGATAGCAAAAGCTGCTGGGCTATCCTATTCCTTGATTCTTTTGGGAGTACTAAAGCTTTCCTATTGAAAACTCCTAACCTAGTATTTACTTTGCTTACAGTATTATCTATATGTTCTTTAAAAGTTAACATATTATCAGTTTGAACTTCTATTTGTATATTTGTAAGAAGTAGCTAATTCCAATTTCAACTTGCCCATGTTTGATTTAGTTGCCGTTGCCCTGAATTCTATAATCTGAGTTTTTTTCTTACTTAATACAAGTTTTTGTATCCCTCAACTGGTATTGTAAAATATTAAAACCAAACTGCAAAACTTCTTGAAGTTCAGTTCTGCTCTTAGCTCTGCCTATCAATACCATATCATCTGCATATAAGCATATATCACATTTTATTATCATCTGTGGTAGGGAATTTACATAAATCAGAAATAACAGAGAACACCAGGATTGAGCTCTGGGGTACCCCTCTGTAAATGTCTTCTTTAATAATTGTAGGTGCAGTTATTTACAGTACACTGAAATAATACAGAAAGAGGGCGTCTTATCTACCACAAAGATAGTTTCATTCTCTATATCCTCAGTATAGGGCCCTGCAAAGCTACGATTTTGCAGAGCTGATTGGGAATACATGGGATCAGGCTTGTACACATAATGAAGTACTACCTTGTGGTTCCTTTCCAGTGAAAGTATTACTGCAGTAGAATGCCTCTCCAACGTAATCTCGATTAGAAACACATCTTTCCCAGTCCAAATTGTATTTTCCCCAAGACAAGCAAATATCAAGTTTCAAAATCTTAACATCTATTCATTTTTAGGAATGGAGACGTGCATAAAACATTAATACATCATTTGACTGCAATTACACTATATACACCCAAACTACAGTACAAAGAAACATATTACAGTGTTCAAGAATTATGGACATGGGGCTTCATTAATAGAAGAAAATCCAGGGCGTTGACTTGTATAAAAAGCCATTTCAGCCAAATTGAAAGCTATCAATGAAACTATTAAATGTTGCATATTATATATAGTCATGATTTTACATTTGTTTATTTAGCCATAGGCAAGTTCTAAGTATTATACTTCCTATACTTTTTGTTTTCTAAATTTTGCTCCTTTACCATTACCACAATGTAATTATTTTTGTTCTTAATTTTCCCACCCATTTCCCTCCACTGAACCCTACCACCTGATCATTCCTCATTCTCCCATCTGACAATTGTCTGCCAATTTACAGTCAGCATTAACCAAGCACTGCCATCCCCCTCTGGTTGCACCCACCCACAGTGGTGGCCAATCAAGCAGGCCCTTTATCTGGGTACAAGTCCACACACAGCTATGGGTGGTGTGAATGTTCAGTTCTGCAAGTAACCATCCTGGCCAAGTGGGTGGGGAGGGGGGTAGGGAGAGATGTTTTCCTCAAATGTTACTATTTTCAACCACTGTTTGATCTAGCCCTCACTGAAGCAGAGAGAAAATCCAATCAAGTCATTCTGAAAGTAGAGTCCTTAATGACATAGAACATCCTCAGTACAACCTCTCCCTTTAATGTTCCACTAGCTTTGACACCCAAGATTCCCATAGTACTATTAAAATCATGGTGGGAGCAGTATCCCTCCACTTAATGGAGGGGGGAGTCGTCACCTCCTGCTCAACTTCAACAACCACATGCTGCTTTGGGGGTTGTGATGTTGGGAGGAGGATTATGAGGTGGGTTTTATATTTAAGATTTTCAAGAGTTACTGTTCTTATTGGCATTAGGATGTGCATGGGGCATGAGATCCCTAGGCAAGCTACTCCCACACTGGCCGCTTCCAGCCCCCCCCCCCAATCATTAGCTGCATACCACTGCTGCAGGTAATTGGGGATTGCAAGGAAGTGTGATGGCCTGCTGCCAGATTCAGAGTTAGCTTACAGGGAGGGCACTATTGGGATGGTGCAGACCAGGGGATGCCCTGTGGTGCAATGGGACCAAGAGCAAGGCCAGATGTGGTTGGTTCCCATACCAAGGGTTCCAACCAGACCTGGTGGGAAGGTAGCGAATGGTCCCACTGCCTCTTCTCATCCCATTTGGGCAGCTCTAAGCAATGTGAGATTGATGATGAACAAGAATGCCATCATGGCAGATTTTATTTCTAGTTCCTTGGTCCATCTGGCTTGCATCATGGAGACCTGAATGAGTAATAATGCCAGTCCAGTCTTTGAGGTGGCTATTTCAGCTGGAGTGTCTGTGATACATTACCCAAGAGGGATCTGGGGGTGTGGGGGGAAAAAGTGGAACTCTGAAGAAGTTTCTTTGAAGAAGTTTCACTGAAGAAAAATCTAACCTGCATTAAATTTTAGTAGAACTTCACTATGTACCCAGTGGGTGAAGCCTCACTGCTTAACTGAATGGCAGTGTGTGGGGGTTCAGGTGCAGGTTGTAGGGTGCTTCTAATATTCTGGACTCCAGGGAGTGAGGAGAAGTTCCTACAGGATATTGCATACTTTATCACTGACAGGGTGCAGGAGTCACCTAGATGATTAATTCTGGGTGACTTTAATGCCTGGATTGATGAGGAGCTCTTGCACTTTGGCCAAAACTTCCTCCATGTGATGGAATCACTGGACCTCGCACAAGTTGTTACTTCTGTGACCCACCAGCACTGTCATGTTTTGGACTTATTTTCCTTGGGGCTTGAGACCGATAATCGAGACCGATATGATCAGTTAGTTAGATCATTGTGTGGTGAAGTTCTCCTTCAGGGCCCCCCAGTCCACCAGCTGTAGAAATGGTTGGATACCACCCATTAGGAAGGCTATGGCCAGAGGGACTCCAGGCCATGCCGGACATTTCAAGGACATCTAATGCCCTACTTCTTTCTGTTGTCACAGTAGAATTGTTTAAATGACTGTATATAACCACTCTCTTTTATGATAACTGTATTTTGTCACTACAATCCTGTACCCAATGTTCTGCATTGTATTACTTGTATGTACCTGCTCTGCATTATGTAAGGAATCCTGGGTCGCCCCTGAAAAAGGGACCTTTGGGTCCCAGTGGGCTTACCAGGATAACACAATTTAATAAATAAATAAAGTATGATGAAAGTGTGTGAGAAGGGATCAGAAGGAGCAGTGGTGGCTTATAACAGGGCCATCGCTGGGGCTCTTGATACCATAATACAATTTGTGTACATCCCTTGATCTTGCGCCAAGGCTTCCCATGGTTTAACGAGAAGCTTCAGAGTTTAAAGGCTAAGGTTGGAGCATTGTTGGAGAGATTCAGAGCCTTGGAAGACAAATGGGCTTTTAGTATTCACTATGATGAATACCAAAGGGTGACCACCCAGAAAAAGGCAGCATGTTTGTTTAGGGAGATTGCCATTGGGAGGAATCGACTCAGCTCTTTCAGACTATGGACAGGCTACTCCATCTCAACAGTCTGCAGCCTACTAGGGTATGTTCATGCACTAAGTATGAAGAGTTTACTTGATTCTTCTCTGACAGAGTGTTCTCTATATGGGATGGGATCTCCCCAAGTGGGCTGCTGCAACCCAGCAGAGTCAAGCCTGCTCTTCACAGACAACCTCATCTGTCTAGGGAAGAGTTAAGGCCAGTTATGATGGAAGAAGTGTGTGGGGTGATCTCAGGGTGGATACACTTTATTTTAAATGTTCATTTCAATGTAACTAATCAATTTCATGCAGCAGGGTAATTACACTGTAGTTATATGTTTGTTGCATGCAACTACATTGTAACTGCAGTGCAGTTACATTGTAGTTGGCCCTCCTGTGAACTGGACTCTGGCCTGACATGACTGCTGTTGATTTGTGTGGGACATTTGGCTTCAGTGTTTTTCTTATCCGATGCTCCTTTTCAGAGGGGGTCTTTCTGACTGCACTGAAAGATGCGTTAGTTAGGCCCCTTCTGAGAAAAAAAAACATCTTTGGACCCAGATATCCTTGCGACGTTTTGACCTGTTTCCAACCTACTCATTTTTAGTAACGTTACTGAGGAGATTTTGGCGCTGTACCTTGAGGTGCACCTGACAGCCTGCAGTGTCTATGAACTCCTTCAGTCTGGGTTTAGGTCAAGGCACAGTGCTGAGACCACAATGGTCAGGTTGCAAAATGGCCTTCTCAGGGTGAGGGGATAGAGAAGAATAGTCAATTCTCATTGTTCTCAATCTCTCCTCAGGGTGCGACAATGTAGACAACCATGGGCTGCTGTTGGATCGGCTGATGGATCATGTTGGACTCAATGGAAAAGTCATCTGCTGGTTTGAGTTCTACCTTAGGGACAGGATGCAGAGCACTGTGATGGGGAATGTCTCCTTTTGCCTTGTGCCCCTGCTTTGGCATATCCCAGGGGTCAGTCCTATCACCCATGCTGTCTACAGTGTATATGCTGCCCCTTGGTAGGATCATTAGACAGCACAGTGTGGGGTTCCACTGCTATGCAGATGACACTCAGCTCTATTTGTCTTTTGTTCCAAGGACACCTGATGCAGTGGAGGTGCTAACTTTGTTTCTGGTCGAGATCCAGGAATGGATGGCATCTAGCTGACTGTAACTCAACCCAAACAAGACTGAGGTATCGGTGATGCACCCAGGCTATAGTGGGGTGTGGGGGCTGTGGTCCCTCTGGGCAGGAGGCCTCCACTAAGGTGAAATGTCTGGAGATCATTCTGGATGAGGATCTGATACTTGAGGTCAGGTGTTGGCCTTAGTACAGAGTGGCTTTTACCATCTGAGGAACATCAGCTGGATTATATTCTTTGTGACAGTGTAGAGCTTTGCTTGTAGTCAGTGGACCATCTGAAGCTTAACCATTAGTAGAGGAAGATTCCTCCAAGAAAATAAACAGAAAGCAAAATTACATACTCACCGTAATTGTAAATCTTCCTGAGTATCTTTACCATTCATAACTGGTGGGTCATAGCGGGAGGTGCTGGACTCTCGCGGGAGCATTAGCTTTATGAATTTTGGACTGGAGGAGCTGACATTGGGGATGGCACTGCCCACGAGGCTGAGGTATTATGTGGCACTTGTGGACTGGCCAGTAACTGATGCTGGCTCCCTCTAGTCCTCAGTTCTTCTCACTGAAGAAGGAAGCAGAAGAGAAAAATATGAAGGAAGGAGGGCAAAGAGCCGAAGGTATAGAATAAGGAAAGTAAGACAAGAAAAAGCCAAAAGGAGGACAGACTAGAGAGAGAGAGAGTGAGAGAGAGAGAGAGTGAAGAAGGATACTGCAGGAGGGTTTGGGTGGTGTAGGGGGATCAGAGCCTCTGGGGGACCCAGAGGACACAATAGGAAAGGAAGAAGGAAGGGAGGGAGAAGATGGTAGAAAGACAGAGAAAGAGAGAGAGAGAGAGACACCTGGCTCTCCTCAGAGTTGTAGCAAGGACAGCTACCTGGCACAAAGAGGTTTAGGGATGTCAGAAAAAAAAGCAGCAGGAGCACAACGGAGACCCCAGGATAGTCTGCAGAGTTATGGGCAGACATGAGTGGCTGTGCACCAAAGTAAGTTTCCCTGCTGAATCTGTGCCAGATTTTTCTTTTCTTTTTTTTTTTTAGGATAAAGAATGTGGGTATAGAAGAGAAGAAGCTGCGAAGAGGTTGGAACAGCCAAAGAACCCAGGTCAAGGGCAACAACTCGAATGAGACTATGAGGTAGTGTTGCAACTACCCAGAGGTTTAGTGCCACCTCTACTAATACGTAAACAAAGTGTCCCGTAGTTGGCACCAAAGAAGCAAAAACAAAATATATATAAATAATGGAAGTATGTTCCTCTCTGTCTCCCAATGTAGAGGAAAAAAATCTGAAGCCCCCCTCCTGAGATGACAGGGTAAACACCCCCTTTTTTTTGTTAAAAGCAAATGTAAAAAGGTAGAGGATAGGAGAGCCGGAAATGTCTCCTGAACAGCCACAGGGATGCCAAAGTGTTCGCTGTATAGGTATAAAAAGATAAGGGTCTTACAAGAGAGTCTGAGAAGAACCCTCGAGTATGAAATTTGGAAAACAAGGGTGGTCCCATGGTAAGGAATTGGACACAAGGGCAAAGAAGCAAAAAAAACCTCTAGTAAGAGACAGAGGGAGCAAACATAAGTAAGTATTTTATTTATATAGTGCCCAATCCTGGAGGTTCTTTATTGCCTATAAGAATAGGGCTAAGGCTGAACTAAGCCTGCTCCATAATGTTTTGTCTCTCTGCATCCCTTAGGGTTTGCAAAAAAGAAATATGCCCTTCAAAAGGCCAGAGAGAAGAAGGGAGATGGTACACCCCAGAAACCTGGTCCCAAGGAGATGGAGGGAGGCAGTTATGAATGGTGAAGGTACTCAGAAAGATCTACAATTACAGTGAGTATGTAAGTTTCCTATCTTACCGGAGTCAGTCTTCGCCATTCATAAATGGTGGGTCACAGTACCAAGCTACCACCCATGGTGGTGCCTGGCAAACCCTGTGGGAAGTGATCCCTTAGCCTCCTGTTGGGAAAGAGCACAAGGAGGCAGGGAACCCTTACAAGTTTGGCTGTACCCGCGACTGATCAGGGGCAGGTGGAGAAGAAGGGTGCCTCAATAGCTCATGCCGGACCCTGCAGGAGAAAAAAATGGGACACCCTGGAAAGGCGAAGCAATCGTCCTATGCTGGGCCAAGGCTGACAGCTGCGTGAGCAAAAGCCATGCCATCCATCTAAAGCAGACTGTTGTTCCCACCAACCTGGAGACCATCACGTTGGCGTCATGCAATGCCTCCACCTGGTTTCTCACTAGTTCCAGGCCCCTCATGGAAAGCACAATGGTTTGTTGGGTTGCTCGCTATCAGGCAGGGATGTGAGGATTTGCCCAGCATTGTCCACAGGTGCCTAGCATAGGCTACCTGGTGCACTGAAATCCACATAAAGAGTCAAACTGCCAAGAAAATTCTTCTAGCCCAATGGTCAAACTTGGCTGAGTCAAACTCTGGGGGGACAGCCATGACAGGGGCGACAATGCTGGAATGTGGTATCCAGTAGCTTCAAACCTAGAGGGGGTGGGGCATAGCTTCTGGAGACCTTGGGGGCATGCAATACATGCACTGACAGTCCCTTGGGGCTTGAGAAGGTGGAGAGGGGTGCTGTCAGCACTGTGCAACTCATCTGTAAAAGGTTGAGGCCATGAAGGGATCACAACGGATTCAGAGTTGTATTCCCGCAGGAATGACAGCATCGCACATGCACGATTGCATTCAAAGAATCAAGAAAGGTGCAGCTCCTGCAGCATCTCTGAGAGGAATCGCTGCTATGAAGTGTAATCAGCATCTGAGGAAATATGGCCAGAAGTATTCTCTTCCTCAGAGGAAGAAGTCAAAGAGGTAGAGGATCTGGATTCAGGGGTGGCGTACAATGGGATAGAGGTCTAAAAATGACCTCATCCATGGCCCTGTGGTAGACAGAGAATGTGGGTGCCATAGCCCTGAATTGACCCCAGGTCACAGGGCCACTAGGGCCAGAGAAACCCAGGAGGGGGGACAGAAGAGGAGAAGGGGGAGAATGGCCATGGGAGGCTGAAGATGACTCCCTGCCAGGGCTGTGGGAATGAGCAGGAGAAACCTCCCTAGGAATGGCACTGCATGGCCTGCACACCTGCAAAAGCCCAACTGGGGAGAGGTGAAGGTGGTAATGCCCTTGGGGGGAACCCCCTGGTGAGGAGACCAGAGCTGTTCTGGTCCACAAGGGTGGACCCTGTCCCCACCAACATGCATCCCTGTCGATCGAGGGGGGTGGAGCTCAGACTCCACCCAGAGCCTCCAGCTACTCTAGGGATAGTTGAGGGTGCTGACCATGACCTCAAGATATTTACTCTTCCAGGCAGAGATCCACCCTTGAAGGAGACCTTTGAAAAGCTGATGTCAGAAGGGGGGTAGAGAATGTGGCACCAAGATCAGTAGCAGAATCCCCCTCGGTGCCAGCCACAGTACTGCCAGCAGAACTGGTGTCGGGCTGGTGCCGCCCTCAAGCCTGGCACTGAATGTAGCACTGCCCTCCAATACAGCATTGGAAATGGTGCCAGAGGATTCCTCTGTGCAGTGAATGACACCAGAAGTCTTGGAGGAGGTGGCACCATCACTGGCACCGGGCAGAGGAGCTGTCCCCGGTGAAGGCTTCAGGTTGGGCCTAGAAGAGTCTCCTAGCTCCAAAGAGATAGGTCACCAGTTGGGAACATCGCAATCCTCATCCGAGGAGGATGAGATCAGAGCAATCTCCAAAGAGGCAACCCCAGAAACCCTCCCTCTCCTGGCAGTGTGAGCAGTGTCGGCAGGGTACCCAGTGGCACCAGTGGCAGTGTCTCATTCCTCAACACCAGGAGTGGTGTCAGGGGCTGAGACAGTGCTGAGTGGTGCCACTGAGGGAACCACCACAGAAGATCCACTGTGTAGCTGAGACTTCAACACCGAAGGTGTCTGAACCCCTGAAGGGATACCGGGCTGTGAGGAGTGCTCAGCTGATCCACCGGAGGGGAACAACTGTCCACCAGACCCGTTGTGCAGGCCGCTGGTCTTAGCGAGACTAGAAATGGAAGCCTGCTCTCCCTTGGTATGTATAGCACTGGGGAGAGATCCGGGGGAATGGCCCAGGGACCTGACCTTGGCATCCCCGGTGCGACGACGTTCTCCAAATGTTTGAGGGTCCTGTCTCAACTTTGCAGCGTGGATGCAAAGGGTGTGGAAATCCATGGAGAAACAGGTGTCACATCTATGCATATCATGTTGGGGACCCAGGCAGGAAAAACAGCATTCATGCCAGTCAGTGACAGTCATCAGCTTACCACAAGGGCACCAAAGCATTGGAGCAAGCCCCACCTTAGATGATTTGGTAGGCCCTGAGCCAGACATGACCGCGACAGAAAAAAACAATAAAATGGAAGAAAAGCACGCAATGCTGCTCTGAGGAAAATGGAAAAAAAGAAAAGAGGGTTACCTTACCAACTAGTATAGTGTTGAGCAAACTCCGGTGGCAAGCAGACTAGGACGCAATTAAAGATGCTGTGCTCCTGACAAGGTGGGAAAAGCAGAACTGGGGGCCGGGGGAGCTGGCGTTGGTTACTGGACAGTCTGCGAGTGCCATGTAATACGTCGACCTCATAGGTGGTGCTGTCCCTGATGGCTCCCCCAGCCCAAAATTCTTAAAGTTAATGCTCCCACAAAGGTCCTGTGTCTCTGGCTATGACCCAGTTATGAACGATGAAGACTGACTCAGGTAAGATCAACTGATGTGGCTGGGCAAGCCCTACTTTAAAATTAATTAAATCAAGCTTTCAAATCCACTGAGCTGGTGTAACAGCACACAACAAGCAAAGCCTTTAGACCACCACAGACCCTGTGGAAGTGGCTCTTATGGCCATGAAACATAGGCCAGGGTATTACAGGTGGCACAATACAGGGTTTTAAATAATTGATTAGCAGTTTTTTTTCTTGGGACAATGCTAACTGTACAGAAAGTATTTATATAGGTTTTCTAGAAGTGTTATGTTTGTTAAACACAGTGAAGCAAGTGCTATGCAGTTTCACAATGTTTTAGCACTTTTATGAGCAAAACACTAATCAATTTTTGGAGTTAAATAAATCCCTGCAATATATTCACTGTACATTAATAAATATTTATTGACATATTCCAAGGCATCTTGAGTCTTCGTCATCCTAGCAATTGTTTAAATCTCTTATCACTCCAGAGGATCTGGCAACACTGGTACATGCAATCGTGAGGTCCAGGCTCAACTACTGTAATACTGTTTACCTCCAGATCTGAAGTGCTGCCTTATGACACCTGCAGTTAGTGCAGAAAACTGCAACCAGGTTACTGACAGGTCTTCCTCATGTGACCCCAGTCCTGCGCAAACTGCACTCTTTGCCGGTGAAGCGGCGTATCACTTTTAAGGTTGGATTGCTAACCTATGAGGCCCTATATGTGTTGAGCCCAGGCTATCAGATTGAGTTCCTTACCAGCGGAAGCACCAAGATATCTCATCAGCGAGAATGCCGACCTCCCCCACAGTGATGGCACAATACCAATGCAGGTATTGTGCCGCCTCTTCTATCCGTGTTTTCTGTGGGGGGCTGTGCCCCCATACCCCCCATGCAGAGGCTCTGCCCCCCGCGCCCCCCGGACTCTAGGATTCCAATTGGTCTGGGAGGCGGGAACACTGAGGAAGGCGAAACATAGAAAAAGGACCATTATGGCAAATGTTGCCACAATGGTCTTTTTCTGTGTTCGCTGTCGGGGTGTCGACCACAAGAGGTGCTATGCTTACCAGCTACCGCGTCTTCTCTGCTCCACTGTGGTAGGCCTCTTGGTGGCACTCAAGACCAGACTGAAATCTTCTGGAGACCAAGATTTTGAAGTGGCCAGTCTGTTAGTGTGGAACTCATTCTCTAAAGCCCTGAGAGAGGCCCAATGGTGAAGGCCTTTAAAACAAGTCTCAAAACTTTCTTGCTTAATGAGGCTTTTCATAGCATCTGATGCCCCCTCCTGACTGACTGTGACTGATGTAGTCACTAATGCAGTTTTATGTTTTATGATGTATTTTATCATGGTTTTGTCTGTATGTTGTTGTTTCGTCCTCTGAGCTGTTTGTATACTTGTTTCCGATCTGTAAAGCGCACTGAGCCTCAGGGGAAGGGCACCATCTAAATACAGCTACTACACTACAACTAATAATATATGGGCTTAGGATGTGAACCAGTGGCCTGGCAATCAGCTCACTGGCCACAGCACTATATAGCCACCCTACAATGCCATTTATTAGCCAACTGGGTTAATGCATGCCTATCTGAATAGCATTCCCCTTATCTGGACATCCTGTATAGTTTATGTGGAAAATGTTGTCAACCACCAGAAAAGGCAGTGTTACAAGGATAAAACAAGCATTTGTCAATGCCAAATGTTCTCTGTGTACACTGGTGTCATGGGAGTGTGTGTTTGAAAATTGCTTCAGTGAAGGAATCATTTTATTAACATTTAAGAATGCAAAGCAGAAGTGATGATGTTGGGCAGTGTAACTGTCTTGTCTGTTAATATTTGTGACACAAATTTTCAACATAGCCTTCTTATGACTCCACCTCATGAACAAGTGCAGCGAAAATGTTCAACTTCTGGCCAAAAGATGATTTCACGCAGCGACTGCAAATCACCTTTCGGGATGCAAAAACACATTTTGTCCAGGATCTGAAAAATGACAGCTGTTACAATCATGAGGTGTTGTGAAGAAATGGCTACGTTGAAAATTTGGGGACAAAATATTGAAAAATTACCAAACTTACAAACCTGCATTCATAAATTTCAACGTAGGTTCTTAACTTTGTTGTCTGTTAATATTTTTGCCCCAAATTTTCAACATGGCCTTCTTATGACTCTACCGCACGAACAAGTGCAGAGAAAATTTTCAGCCCCTGCCCGAAAGGGGATTTTGTGCAGCGACTGCACAATCACCTTTCGGGATGCAAAAAAAAACATTTTGGCCAGGATCTGAAAAATGACAGCTATCACATTCCTGAGGTGCTGTGAAGAAATGGCTATGTTGAAAATTTGGAGTAAAAATATTGACAAATGCTAAACCTATGAGCTTGTGTTCACATATTTCAATTCTGGCTCATAACTTCATTTTTTTTTGGTATATTTTTATGCCAAATTGTCAACTTAGCCTTCTTATGACCCCACCTCATGAACAAAGGTAAAGAAAATGGTCAACTTCTCGAAAGGCGATTTTGCGCAGTGATCACAAAATCACCTTTTGGGACAGAATTTCATTATTGTCACTTAATTGTTCATGAGGTGGGGTCCCAAAAAAGGTATATGGAAAATTTGGGACAAAAATATTAAAAAAATGGCCAAGTTATGGCACTAAGTTGAGAACCCCATTGAAATACATTGAAACTGAAAACCCCATTGAAATACATTGAAGTGCTTACCTCAGCTCGCGGTTGGGCTTTGAAGAGTGAAGACATGTCTGGGGTCCAAGGAAGATTACAGCGATGGACCTCCAGTAGGTAAGCATGGGGGTAGTGGGGAGGTTGGGATGGTAGGTCCTGGGTGGGAGGGTCGAGTGGGGGGTGGGTAACGGTGCAACAGAAAACGATGCAAGGTTTTCTTCTTTTCAGGAAAAACATGACGAGGGACAGTTTTCTTTATTTCAGGGAGTTTTCTATTAATGGAGGATACTGGGGATTGGGCACCCCCAGTGTCACTGGGTGAGACAGTATTTAAATCATTAAGGACACTGGGAGATTGGGCACCCCCAGCGTCACTGAGTTATGTTTAGGGGTGGGTGCAACAGACATCGATAGACAGTTTTCTTCTACACTGGGGGATTAAGCACCCCCAGTGTCACTACTGTTTGTGTGGGTGGGGGATTGCTGACAGGGAGGGTTGGCTTGGTGGACAGTAAGTGCCGCCAGCAACAGAAATCGATGGACAGTTTTCTTTGTTGCAGGCAAGCATTCCTGGCTGACCATGACAGATCAGTCTGACTTGCTAGGCGATGCGGATCAAAGGGACAACAACATCTTTTGAAGTTGGTGCCATCCCCCCCCCAGCAAGCCAGAAACTCTGTTATAGTCAGCCTGGGTGCTGACTGGTGTGGCACTGTTGGGCCCCTGTAACACTACTCTGCATTGAGCGGACAGTGTCACACCCCTCAAAGGCTCACTCTCACACTAACGTGTTCGCTGCGCTTGCGTGCATGGCAAACACAAAAAGAAAGGAAGGAAACAACTATTTTTTTTTCTAGAGATACAATTATTTAAATATATGAAAAAAATAACTTTTAGTGGAACTAGAGGATCATATATCTAAATTAGTTCAGAAGAAGTCTAATTTTTTTACTGTACAAAAAATGGAAAGGTCTGTTTTCTTATTGTATTGAGTTGCACTGCTGCTTTAAGAGGAGTCTATGAAATGATGAAATTTATATTAACTGTATTCAACTTTAATATTTTCTAGGTTTTCGGGCCAGTTCAAGTCTCCTTACAATCTCTTTTACATGCTCTACCACCTATTCCAGTGCATGCTGCAAATGCAGCTAACACAGTAACATATAATAGTATAGTATTGTAATGATGAAGAAGACCTGGGGTCCATTTTGTCCACCCCTCTGGCCTCATGGCAGTAACTATACCCAGTTTAGGCATGGATACACATCCAATCTTTATGGTTGGAAGTTACCCCTACTCAAGTCTGTAATTCTAAATGCCATTCTCCCTCAAGAACCTGCGTCGTCCAGCTTTGAAAGCCTGAACAGTGCTAGTTTTCATAACTGGACTGCATAGACTATTCCACATGTTAACCAACATCCGTGTGAAGTAATGTGTTCTTTTGTTTTTCCTTATTCTGCCTCTCCCCTTAGCTTGATGGCATGCTCTGTAATTCTGTCTGCACTCACCAATTCAAGCATATGTATTAATGTCACCTTGTCTATCCTAACTGGGATCATATCCCCTTTCAGTCTTTTCTTTTCTAGGCTACATAATGTAAGTATGTCCAATCACTCCTCATAGCTTTTGCCTACTAAGCCACCAGTTGTCTTGTTGGCCCTATGCTGAACCCTCTTGATCTATTCACTGTCCATCATGTGCTGTGGTGACAAGAACAGGGCACAGTACTCTAGGTGTGGTCGAGCCAAGACCCTGTCTAGGGAAAGGGTCACTCCTTTAACTTGCTCCTTACCTCTCCAAATGCATCCCAGCTAGTGGTGGGGAAAGTCAGGAAACTTTGTGAAATATTATGCAGTTTCCTTCTAGGCACTGCATTAAGTGCCACTTTTGTGTAGTTCTTTGCCTGGTTGAGGTGCCACCTCCTCAGGCAAGGACTTCATAAAGTGTCACTTTGCCAGTGAAATGCCGTTATAAGAAGTGCTGTTTCTACAAAACATACCCACCCAAAAAAAAAAACATCCACCACCCCCTAGGCATCCTTTCTCTTTCTCCCCATACAATCCTCCTTCCCCGACCCAAAGAAGTATAAGCATAAAGTGGACATTACATGTAGTATCAATAAAGTCAAATAAGTAAAGAATTAATGGATAAAACCCTGTCCCCCACCCTTATAGAACTTTCCACTCACACCCTCTTCCTCTCAGTCTGACCCAGTAAACAACTAACATTCCATCCCCCCACTTCAAGGTGCACCCATTCTACACTACTCCCCGATGGCATCCAAACAAAAGGAGTCTAGGCCTCATGATGGGTGACAGACAATGCCCTCCCTCTTTTGGTGGCTATCTAATGAATGAAACCATGCACGCTCTCTATAGTAATCATCTGATAAACAGACAATCAGTTAATTGCTATAGGAAGCATGCAGGGTTCCATTCATTTGATAACATTTGGCTAAGGCAGAGGAAGGGGTTTTGCTGGTTATCCATCATGGTACCTAGTATCCTTTTTTATCACATTTTTTTGTCAGCACCTCTGCAGACCTGGCAGGGGCTACAACCCCCCACCCCTCCTCGGAGGGGTACATCCTCTGGCACATCGGGGCCATCATGGGTCCTGCTGGGTCCCAGTATTTTTCCTCTGTTTTTCTCCCCCACATCCGTGCAATGGGTACAGCAGCTGTCTCCACCTCCACGGAGGCAGCCAAGCACCCTGGGTGTGGGTTGAACCCCTCTTGTTGTGCTGACGCATGCAGCACAACCCCCCCCCCGAGGAAGAAAAGCAATCCTCCGGACGCTCAACCTTACCTCTCTGACTGACCCCCAAATGACTCGAGTCCATTCCCGAAACCGGGTCACTGGCGTGGTGCAAGATGTGGCATCCAGCGCCTCAACCCTCAGTGCCACCGGGCCGGCCCTAGTATCCTTTTTTGGGTGTCATGTGGGAGGATAGTGGGATGGGTGCATTTACAGTATTGGGTAATGAGGGAGTTAGCCTTTTACAGAATCAAAGAGGGGATGGAGGGTTGCCGTGGAAACTGCTATGATAGTGGGGGAAGGGATTTACATGTAAATTCTTGACTATCTGACTTTATTATGTATGACTGAGTCTATGCTCTTACCTCTTCAAGTTGGGAGGAGAAGGGTGGTATGGCTGCTATGATGGGGCAAGGATTATTTTGCATGGTCAAGGATGGGGAGGAAGAAGGCACAAAATGCTTTCAGCATGGGGTGGGGGCAGATTTTCTTTTTTCTTGAATAAAAAAAAAACTCCACCAGCAAAGTTGACGTTTCCCAGCAACATCACCAGCAGAGTTTTACTTTGCAACACCTCTAATCCCAGCATCGTATTTCCATTCTTGGCTACAGCAGTACACTACCTACCACAGCAAAACGGTGCAATCAAAGTGAAACAGACTGGTATGCTGAAGTCCAAATTCATAAGCAGATGTTTATGCAAATCTGTATGCAGACAGCCTCATCATGATTATATGACCTTGTTCACTTGTGATGTAATCTATGGGCAACCTATTTATTTGGAATCATAAGCCACCAACCCAGCCCCTTTATACAGTTCTGACTTGAGTGAAACGATGGAGAATTCTGGTGGTCCAAGCAGTGTACCAGGGAGATATTTTATAATATGTGAACATGGTTAATGCTACATTGCACACTGGTGGGACAGTCTGCCAATAAATTTGCACAAGCATTGGCTTAAGCACCTGACTGCAGTGTGCTTTTGTACCCATTTTTTTCATTTTGAGTGCACACTTTTGCTGTTCAAATTTGAGGGCTAGCCATCCAGGGTTGCACTGGTTCCTCAGCATGAAAAATGTCTTCATTTTGTGGTCAAACGGCACATTAATATAACTTGTCTGTCTCCAGTTTATGGTTCACAAATAAACAATTTGACATAACAATGTGTGCTTTGTGCTGGGATAACAGCACGCCGCAGGCGGTTTGAAGCTTGAGAAACACAGAAACATACAACATGACAGCAGAAGGGAACAGATGACCCATCAAGTCTGCCAATAGCTGTTACTACCTTACCCCCGCCCCCGCCCCCCAGTGCTGTGGTGGAGTTCTCTCCCCACCCTCTTCTGCTGTTTCCCACAAGTGAGATTATGTGAGTGCCCTGATCTTGTCCCACCGACGTCTGAACCCATTAATAGTTCTTGCCCCCACAACATCTGCCGGTAATCTGTTTCCAGGCTCAACCACCCTTTCCATGAAGAAATGCTTCCTTATCCTTCTTGAACTTACTTCCCACCAGTCATGCCCATTCATGATTGCACCTCTATTTCTAACAAACAGGCCCTTACAACTTATGCTATTTATACCTCTAGGAATGCACAAGTCTGTGTCATGTCCCCCACAAGGCCAAAGGCCAAGTGCTTCTGCTGCTGCTGAGAAGTGCCTTTATTCCAGCACAAAGCACACCCTGGAGTGCCTTATTACAATTATGAAAAGGGTCAATTAGGACTAACAAAGATATCTTTAAAAAGGTTTTAATTTAGATAAGTAAAAAAATAAGTAAAAATCAGAGAAAGGGCACAAAAAAAAGAGGAAAATAAAGTAGTAGTCCTATTGAGCCATTGTAATTTTTCTGTTTGCCCAGTAGATGGTAGACGCTACATTTTGTTTTGAATATAAGCACGTGAACTGAGGTTTACTGATAAAACTGTGTCTGCTTAACAAAAACAGGTCAGTGAGGTCACATCTCTTTCTCCAGTGCTATTTTGCTGGACTATCAGCACTAGGTTCTGAACTCTTCAGCCAATCAGGTTTCTGGATTGTTTTATACCCATTTCATAATTACCCCTAGATTCTTTTGCCTGCTTGTGCTTTCCACTGTTGCACTACATGGAATACATATGCAAGCCAGATTCCTAACCCCTCTGTGTAATAATGGGCACCCCCCCAATCACTAATTTTGAGGAAATAAAAAACACTGACCTTAAAAAATTTCTCTGTGAAATCACAGTCTGATTTTCAATTCAACAAACCTATATATTACAGTCCATTGCCTTGGAAAGCAATGGAATGTATGTAATGAAACCAGCAGGTATTTAAAAAATGATTTATTAAAATTTTTAGGCAGGATTTATGAGTAAATGTTGATATCAATGCATTGTAAACCATGTGAAAGGCAGCTCTGTAAAAACATAATGCATTTTCTAGTAAACAATAATTTTTTATTGCAAAATACCAACTTTTATTGCAAATAAGAAAACTATCAACCAGTGAGGAAAGTAATCATATAGCAAATAGAGCAACCAATATAGATAAATATAATAAATAAGCATACGTTATACATTGGATTTTTTAAATGCTCCAATATACGAAATCAAAAAAATGGTCCAGTAACCATGAACACATTATCAAGTCATCCAGCAAATAGTAATGCAATAGAAAAAGACATAAAGCTAATCAAATCAGTTAGAATTTATGGCAGACATTATTGCCCTGTTGCCTTAACCCATTATGATTTGTTACCTATGAATCAAAATATCATCTAGTACACAGAATTAATCAAATCCCTGTTTACACTAGAAATATCACTAGCTGCTATTTCTGTATATAGTATAAATGTGCACACTGTAACTCACTGACGTTATTTGTCAGCTGTCCTCTATGTTTCTGGTGCCTTCTGTTTCAAGGTGCTGTGAAGAAAAAGTGATGCTGGCAAACACTACTTTGCCAAGTGTATCTCCTGACAGATGGGGAAGGCTTCTGAACTGCTACAAAGTCTTCCCAACATTAAACATGAAGAATAATAAAAAAATAAGGAGCCTTTAGAAACAGCGGCCACTCATTCCAGAAGACCAGGCTCTCAGCTCAGATCATAAGTGAACTGAGTTTAAGGTTCCCAGCTTAGTTTAGTCTCTAGTAGACAACAATCTACATCCTATGAGCACTGTATGCCATCTAGTAAAACTACATCTTCAACTATCTTATCCACAGGATGCCATCATTGATTTAGCCAATCAGATCAAAGAATCAATATGTTATTGCTCAAGATAGAAAACTGTTTATTCTAGAGTGTAGTCATAGTTTTTCATCAAACTTGTGTATCACCATCATAATCTCCATCATCTCGCACTAATTTTGGACCCAACTGGATGAATCCACGCAGAGACCAGCACAGCTATAATAATAACCAATAAAATACAAAAAAATAAATAAACAGCTTCACCATCAATTGTCGTGTTTAATGCTATGGTAGATAAATGCAGTTTACCGAAAATGTTAATATTAGCACTGACTCTCCTATTAAGAAAGGAAAATAAATTCAGGTTTATTATAATGAAACTGAATCTGCTTTGCCTCTTCATCTGTTATCGAGTCTGTGTGGGACTGCTTTTTATGGTGACAGTACCACAAAAATAGTAGTAGTAAAACCTTTATTTATACAGGAGTTATGGTTTACACACCATTAGGGCTATAAATACCCTATTTACAAGGTGTTTCTGTTCACACGTTACATTTTGTTCTCAAGTTACACATAGAAACAGTACAAATACAGACATATTAACAGCAGTTACAATAAAACAACATAACCATAACAGGTTAAAAAGCAGAGTTCTACAATGCACATGGGTTCCTATGAGATCCAGCTCACTTATTACATTCACATCTAAAATTCAGTTCTTGCTTCAATGTAGTTCTAAAAACATTTGGGGAAATTTCTGTCTTACAGAGTTGAGGAGGTAACTCATTCCAAATACATGCAGCCTCGTATTGAAAACATTTTTCCACAGTTATTCTTTATTCTAGGAACTATCAATTCTCTTTGCACCTAAATTATGGTTTGGTTTAGCTAATTTGTCCAGTAGACAAAGAGATTTGTCATTTTTCAATCAATCAATCAATCAAATCTTTATTTATCCAGGTGGGCACCATTGAGCAAGGCTTATTTGCAAGATGGACCTGGTCATAACAAAAATCATATTACAGTAACACAGTAAAACAAGGTGCAGTGTTAAACAGAGAAGTAAAACATATACATATGTACAGAATAGAGTTTTTCATACATATAATCAAGATATATACATTAATATTGAGCAGAGTGGCCTTTTCAACGGATAGTCTCGAAAAGTGGATGTAACTGGCAAGTTCACTGGAGAGTATCTGATTTGGAAGATAATTATGGGGACGGTGAAGTTAACCAGAATACATCACGGAGGGGAGTGGCACCTGGCCAATGCCAAGGCAGCAACTGATGGATTCAGGGAGAGTCTGTAAGGGGGACTAAGACAGGGAGACAGAGAGTGAGAGTAAGGCAGGAGACCAGGCAGAAAGGAGGTAAGGTTGGATAGGAGAGAGACAAGAAGGGAGGTGAACTAGCGATGTGGGAAACTATTGCAGGATTCCTTCACAGAGCCCAATTCCCTTTCCTTCTTTTTCTCGAAGGGCAACCAACCTAATCTTTGATACATCAAACAATGGTGTGTACTGTAATCACATTGAAGAAGACATCTTGCCTGTCTGTTATAACATATCTGGTCTATGTAACTTGACTGTTGTTTGTGTGACCATATATATGGCACCCATAGTATATATTAGGTAGGATAAGTTGGTTGGCCACAGACTATTGTACGTTATTGGGTGGATACTCATCTTAGAGCACCAATTCTGGCATTTATTTTTCTTGTTAGTTCTTTAATATGTGAAACAAAGGACAGATGTGGATCGATATTTACAGTACATCTAGGTATTTGTAAGTAGAGGCTTGTGTTAAAGCAGAACCATCTAAAGTTTTTATTTCCAACTTGGTGACTTTCCCCTCATTTCTAGCTGAATCAGGCCTAAAGAACATTGTTTGTGTTTTCTTTGTGTTTATTATTAATTTTGAGGAGACAAACCATTCCTGCCTTATGGTAAAATCCAACTGTAATATATGCTCTACCTCCTCAAAAATGTTCCCCTCAGACACTAATACTTTATCATCAGTGTATAGTCATATGCTCATATGGTTCATGTAGTTTGGTAGTTTATTTAAATAGATGAGAAATAATAAGGGGCCTAACATAGACCCCTGAGGCACACCTCGTGCCACTGGGGATACACTTGATAGTTTCCAACTCACTGTGACCAACTGGGACAAACTTGTAAGATAAGATTGGAACCATTTATAGGGCTCTTCTGCTAGTTCTATTTTTTCCCGTCTCTCCATGAGAATCTTATGATCTACAAGATCAAAAGCTTTAGATAATTCCACGAACACCATGCCCATGGCTCCTGTTTCCCCAAGTCCAAATCCAAGAAGTCTATGAGTGCAGTGTCCATGGACAAACCTTTCTTAAAACCTGATTGCAGGTTTGTTAGTTTATTATACTTTTCAAGATAATCATATCACTGTCCATGAGCTATTCTTTCCAGTATTTAAGAAATCACCAAAAGTAATGTGACTGGTTGATAATTTGAGGGGTTTGATGGTTCCCTTCCTTTAAAAATCAGGACAACTTTAGCCAATTTCTATTGTTGTGGCAGTATTCTTTCTGTTATACTCCAATTAAAGACAGGTGTCAGAATTTGAGGAATTTCAGAGGCAGAGTCCTCTAAAAACCTGTTTTCTATGTTATCAAATCCACTTGCTTTATTTATTTGTTATTTATTTATTTAAGCACTTCATACTTTCTAATTATTCTAAACTTAAACTTTGGTGATATCCAATCTCTTTCCATGTTTCCATTGTATTTTGTTTTTGTTTTGTTTTGTTTTTGTCCCTATGTCTATTTATTTACAGTATTTAGTTTTTGTTGACCGGGTAAATGCACAGGACAAATCCTGCCTATTTTCAGGCACGACCCAAGGGAGGGGGATACAGATGAATGCCAACTGACCTTGAACCAGATTAAGCTGTTGGTGGTATTTTTAGTGAATGAGGGAAATTTGGCCAGGACACCGGGGAAATTCCCCTGCTCTGCTGGCGCTCTGTGGCCAATAGGGGTGCAGGACTTGGTATACGTGATGGCCACTTCTGCAAAGTGCTTGGAGCTGACGGAGGTGGAAATGAAGAGAGAAACGACTGAGCAGCAGGTTATACCTACTGTACCTGAATTTTCTACGCTGGAGGCTGATAACGAGGAGATATTCCATGAAGCTTTGTCTACCAGCATTGATTTTGCACTACGGTCGGGTGTTTCGCCAGGCAATGCAATAACCGGGAATTCTTTGAAGGCTACAGTAGCGGAGAGTCCCGTGGGTTTAATTCTGCCTGTCCATACTGAGTCTACGACGACGTCAGCTAGTACTGCCTCTCGAGTGGTTGGATCGACTTCCACGTATGCGGAAGTGTTTGATTCTCCTGTGCTGCATCCCCAGTACGCGGCACGGTCCGCTGTACTGAACAAGGTTGCTTGTATGCCTGATTCTTTCTCTGGTGATGTTCAGTCAGGAGGACGATTATCTGTTGAAACTCTTTGTGACTCTCAGTCCGACCTTTGGCAGGAGACTGTTGCACCTACTTTACTTGGCTCTGCAGTAACGGTCCCGGTGAGTACACAGCCTGTTCACTCTGAGACATTTAAGCAGCTCTTGGATAAAGAGTCAGGATTCGTTTTTCACCCTGTTGCGGGTGGGACCTTGCCTTTGTGTGCTATTTCTCCTACCATTTATCAAACGGCTAGAAATAATCAAGACGGGGTGACCGAGTTCAGCTTTCGAAAAGACAAGGCAGCTCCTGCAGTGGTGGCTGCACACCAACTAGACATTGCTACTTCACAATCTATTGTTTCTAATTTGGGTTCGACTGTCCCTGATACTAATTTAACTACTGTAGTTGGTCCTCACAGTCATGATAATACTTGGTCTCCACAGGGTGCACTATTAGCAGCTGGTTGGCAACGGCAGACAAATGGTGTTTGGTCTTCAGATTTGGCTTGAGATTCTTCATTTGATTTAAGTGGTCACTCCCCAGAGTGGAAACTGGGTAAACCATGTCATACACAAGTGTTAGCTGGGTGAGCGGAGGTTAGTTCCCTCCACAATAACTCTAATAAACAGTCACTACTCGCTCAGGGGGGTGGTGTTGCCAATACTACTGATGTTATCCCATTTGACACTACTGAGTCTCTTCCTGCCCAAAGCCTCTTTTATCTGAATTGTTTACTCGAGGCAAGAGGGAGGCTCCTAGACGCAACGCCGTTCGCATACGATATAAAGGAGGTACGGCTGAAAGGCCAGACTGATATTTTGTGGAAAATTTTAATTAAAGAATCTTTACGGTTTTCTCCCAGGGATGTTTTTGCTTTCATCAACATCTCGGGGGAAGATAACTATGACGTTAGTTTTTGCTCAGCTAGTTTGTTGGATTTATTCTGGGAAAGGTATAACCAAGTGAAATTTTCCCCAACATGGACTCCTTTTTTGGTAGTCCCACTTTCACAACCTGCTATTAAGTTTGTGACAGTTATGTTTAGAAACGAAGGGGTCCAAGTTGAGGACATTACCTACTGGTTGTAGCAAAAATGTGATATTCAGGGCAAGCCTGACCCTATTTTGGATTCAGAGAGATTTTGGACTAGGGGATGGAAATATAAAGTGAAACTACATCAGTCAGACCAGGGATTTGAACATATCCCTAATTCTTTTTTGTTGGGTAGAGACAGGGGAATATGTTTTTACAGTGGCCAACCCAGAGCCTGCTACAAATGCGGATCTAAAACACACCTTTCTAGCGTATGTGATTGTCCACGATGTGATAATTGTGGGGAGGTGGGTCATGTTACTATACAGTGTAATAATCCCACTAGATGCGACCTCTGTGACGGAATTGACCATTGTTTTAAAGAATGTCCTTGGGCTGCGAAAAATAAGGCATCTTGTGTGAGCACTGATTTGCTCATTCAAAAAGCTCAAGAAGCTTTAGATGACAAACCGTGAACTGCTTCCTATGAGCCCCACCCTTACCCTCCAGGCCTGTACATCCAACTTTAATAACTGATGTCAAGTTGCTTCCCCCACCCCGGAGGTGATTGTTCCACCACTTAAAGTGGAGGATAAACCTCTGGATATGGCAATGTTAAAACCAGTTTGCTATACAGATACTGCGGACAGACCACGGGTGCCTTCGGCTCAACAGACACCTTTACCTCCAAGGAGGTCCAACAGGAATCTGAAAGTAATTCCTATCCCCATACCCAAACCAGTGGAATCTCAGAATCCCTATGCTGCCCTTTCTACTTCATGGGGCGACTCAGAGGTAGATATGGGGGATTCTGATTCCCAAAAATCTCTACAGGACGCTTTAGGGGTCACACAGGAAGATTATAAAGACAAGAAAAAAAAAGGAGAAAGAAATGAGAGCTAGAGTTCCTAATTGGGTTTTTTTTTTCTTCACATGGGTTTTCTTTGGGCCTCATTGAATACACATAGTATTCTACATAGTAGTAAACGAAAAGCCATTTTTCATTTAATACATGAGGAGAAGATTTCTATTTGCTTCCTACAGGAAACCTGGATGTTTTCCATGACACAGATTCACTCATTTAAACATGATTGGCTGTGGGGACCATCTTATTGGTCTTTCGGAGAGGAAAAGGCAGATGGAGTTGGGATTTTGTTTAATTCCTACCGGTTTGTTTTACATAAACTTATAGACTTGATTCCTGGAAGGGTTCTGATTATTGATGGTAGGTGGGATTCCAAAGTTTTTCATTTCATTAACATTTATAATCCTCAGACAAAAACATCCAGGATATCCTGTATGAAAGAGGTACAACCCTTTTTGGTTACTACTCTGCCTATTCTATGGGGCGGTGATTTCAACTGTAGTATCAAGTCCCCAACATCTGCTACAAGAAAGGTTTATTGTGATTCAAACTGCTTAAAGTCAATTATTAAGTTAGCGGATTTAACGACATGTAACCTATTGGAGTCAAAGAACCTTGGTTTCACCTTTTTTAAAGGGGTTAAGGGTTCTTGCATAGATTATTTGCTTAGCTCTAATAATTTGAAGGTTGCTAATTTCAGAAGGGTACCTATGGAGTTTTCAGACCACGTGATGCTTCAAGTGGCAGTAGAGGTTAACCCTGAACAATGTTACAGCAGACGTAGATGGAAGCTTAATTCTTCCATTTTACAGGAACAATTCATTAAAAACTCCATTAGATTGATTTTGCAAGCTAGACTCTCAGTGGGTTTTTTATATTCGGACCTAGGAGTATGGTGGGAAGAGACTAAGCGGGATTGTATCAACTGGCTTACAACTTATGGAACCCGACAAAAGAACTCAAAATTTTTTGACTATTTGAAACTTCGTGGTCACTTACAAACCCTACTTTCGCTGGCCAACACCTCCAGACAGGATTATTCTTCACAAATTGAGATTCTTAAGTTGCAGATGAAGCAGGTTCAATAAGACCGAGCAAGAACTCTGCAAGCATTGATAAATAATCATACACAAAAATCAGTTGTGGGTGACCCTTATATTCTCTGTAAATCTATTAAAGATTCCTCTAATTTGGAATATTTAGATTCTGATTTGGGTAAAATAGAAGGTCCCGGAACCATGGGTGATTGTATTGCACAGTATTTTCAGGAGCTTCGACCTCAAACTTTTACATCTCTTACTGAAATACACGATTATTTACAACCACTACACGGCTCTAGTGTTGATGATACGATACTAGAGACTATGATAAAACCCGTTTCATCACATGAAATTGAGGGTATAATTTCAAACTTGAAGGTCAATATCTCCCCGGGTATAGACGGACTACTCAATATCTTTTATAAAACCTTCCGCTCAGAATTGGTAGAGTGTTTGACTTTAGTTTTTAATAAATTTTTGGCAGGTGACCCAATTCCCAATGATTTCTCTGTGGGTCTACAGATTTATGTTTATAAATCAGGAAATAAAGGTGATATTCGTAATTGGAGACCAATCACCCTGCTAAATTCCGATTACAAAATTTTTGCCAAGTTACTTACGAATAGACTGAAGATGTGGGCTATCATTGTTATTTCCCCTATGCAGCATTGTAGTTTACCTAATCGAAAAATTCAGACAATGCTATATTTGATACGGGACTTAACTGAATATTTGTCTATAACTGGACGTTCTGGAATTTTGCTTTCCTTAGACGTAGAAAAAGCTTTTGACAGAGTCAGTCACCCTTTTATGTTTGCAACATTGGACTTTCTAGGCATTCCCAGTGCCTTACTTTCATTAATAAAGAAATTGTATGCAGGTGCGCGGATCCATCCTGTTATTAAAGGCAGAATTGAGAAAGGGTGGATAATGGAATCTGGGGTGCGACAAGATTGTCCTTTAAGTTCATTACTATATGTTTGTTCCTTAGAACCCCTTGCTAGAGCCATTAATATCGTTCCTAAGTGGAAGGGTTTTCAATTACCTGCTTCAGATTGTTTTTTGACCATACAGGCATATGCAGACGATTTATGTCTATTTCTTCAACATAAGAAGCAATTGAGCAGTTTTTTTCAGTTTTTTCAGAAGTATGCCATTCTCTCCAATGCCAAAATTAATTTTGATAAATCACAAGGACTATTGTTGGGGTCTTCACATCAAACAACTGTGGTATACAAGTCAATTCAGATGTCCACAAATCCCATTACTATTTTGGGGATTATTTATGGCCCACAGAATCTTCCAGATGAGAATTGGATGAAGGTATTGAATTCAGTAGAACAGAAAGTAGTCCGATGGAAACAGTTTCGTTTTACGAAATTGAAGAGAGTACAGATATTTAAACAAGTCATCTTACCCTGTTTGCAGTACATTGCGGTACTTTACCCATTGCCTACCCACTTGGAAACAAGACTTTATAGCCTGAGTTTTCAGCTATTTTGGGGTAATAGACTTAATCCGGTTAAGAGATGTTACACTTATTTGGATAAACACAAAGGTGGTACAGGAATGATTGATCCGGTTATATTTTGTCACACATTATTTTTTGCTCATTCTTTGCAAAATTGTTTTAAAATTCCTATCAAGTCCGAAGATACGTGGTTCCAGGCAGTTTTGGGCTGCTATTGTGTAGCATGGCTACATTGTGCCCCAAAATTACATCACAAATTATCTCTCCCCGCCTTTTTTAGGCCTGTTGCTCAAAAACTGTATAAATGGCAGCTGACCAAAACACAAATCCGTGACAGTTCTTCTCACACACTGTATAAAGTGGTTATGTCACTGATTTATCCTGTGTCACCTAGTTTTAAAAATTGCCCTTCTTCTTTAAACCATAATATACTGGACCAGTTGAACAACCCCCGCTTACCATCTCACATGTGGGAAGTGAAGTGGCTCATAATGTATGGCCATCTAAACATTAGGGGTACTGCGAAATATAAGGCAATAAAAGAAAGAAATTGTCCATATTTGGAATGTACCAATAAGGAGGAGACTATGGATCATTTCTTTCTGTATTGCTCTTTTTCCACGAAATTGTGGAGATATCTGGCGAAGAAATGGTCAATGGCCTGGTTGTCACATCCTATTTATGATTTGTTGGTAATAGGAAATTTTCCGCTACAATTCCATATGTATAACATAGGAACGTTAAGGGTATTTATTGCAGTCTTAAGGTTTTGTTTATGGCAAACTCATTGCCAATGGGTATTATACCAAAAAAAAACACTGTTGAAGGATGCTGTCAGTACATTCTTGATGAATTGCAAAAAGTTTATCTTACAGACAAGCAAATGTATAACACTGCAAAAGTTAAGAATTGGTAGAAAGGGTTTTCACATATCATTAAGTATAAATAGGTGTAGATTTGTGTTAAGTGGGTATTTATTATCAATTATTTGTGTTTTTCAAAAAGTTGTATCTTGCTTGATTTGTTGTTCCCCTCTTGTTTAGGTGTTATGATGCTTGTACTTTGTAATCTTTTTTATAATTGTAGTTGTTGAACTACTGTATGTACTGTGTGTTTCGTTGCATGTCTTATTATAATAAAGAATTACCCCTACTCTTTTTGATAAGTGCCATGGGATCTTTAACATCCACCTGAACTACCACCAATCCAGGCAGATGGGACCTCGGTTTAATGTCTCACCCGAAAGACGGCACCTCAGAAGTGCAGCACCCCTCTCATGCTGCACTACAGTGTCAGTACTTGGATATTAACCCAAGTGCCAGATGTGGGAACTGAACCCACAGCCCTCTGATCTCCCAGCCTCAGAGGCGAGTGTGCTACCTACTGAGCCACTGACACTGGTCAAACTCATAGATTTCTTTTACTTCTTTCTCATTTAAGTGTTTTTAAGTCTGGTAATTTGGTAAAATATTAATTTAAGAGGTTTGCTGATTTATCTGGCTGTAATTTCAGTTGCATTTTTAACAGGGTTTGTTAATGATTTAATCAAAGACCAATATTGCTTTGGATCTGAAGTTTCATTTATTCTCTGTTTATTAAATGGGGCTCTTTAATTTTCTTACTTTCTGAACAACTTTGTTTCTTATTCTTTTAAATTCTTCCTAAACCTCCTGGCTTAAAGATTTATTTGCTTTCCTCCAGAGATAATTTTTAGCTTGCATTAACTTTTAAATTTTATCGTTATTCAGGGCAAGTGATTTAATTTTTGTGTTGGTTTCTTTAGAGTTGCAAACTTGTTGCAAGCCTCCAATAACATTTTTGAAAAACCTTTGACCGCTAAGTTTAGATGAAGTATCAGGAGAATCCTGTACCATTTCATCTTTGATATATGATTTTGTAATGAAGACTTATTATATTTTTTATAACATCTGCTAAAAGTGAAAGGCTCTTTAGTTTCTACTTTTGTTTTTTACATTGGCACTAATGTTGCAGCTTATTACATTGTGATCCCCTAAATTAGGTGGTTTAACACTTTTTCTAGTACTAACAGGTCTGGAGAAACAAAGATGAGGTCTAGAATGTTACTGGAGCTAGTTAGTTTACCTATTCTGATAGGGTTATCTATAATGTGCACTAAATTAAGGTTTTGTAAAGAGCCTTCCATTGGTGGCCTCTTGGGCTTCCCCAGGCTACACTGAAATCTCCAGTCAGTAAGATATTCCTGCTAGTTGCATGTTCCAGGGTTGTCAGGGCCAGTTTTTCACAAAAAACATTGTTTTAGTTTTAGGTTGAGAATAGACTATGCCAATGATCAAATCAAGACTTTGTAAATCAACTAACAAGTACTCCATACCTTCTGTTTTACATGCATAGAGTACATTTGTATGTCCAAAAGAATTCCTTATGTACATTAACCCCCAACCCCACATGATCCTGTATCCAACCTGTAGCTGTAAAAATAATTCTGTTCAATTTCACTTGATTTAATCTTTTTGCAAAGCCATGTCTCTAGTAAGGTAATTATATCTGGAGATTCAATCTCTTCTCATGTCCGGAACAGGTCCATTTTGTTTGCAAGGCTCCTAGCATTGTCATGCATAATTTTAATGGACCCATTCTCTGGTCCTTCATTTAATTCAAGGGCACACACTTTTTCCCCAAGCAAAAGGGCCAAAAAGTAACTTTTTAACGAAATGATTCTTAAACAAAAACTTAAAACATTAATGTTATTCATAGCCAATATCACCGCTGTGCTGAGGACTCTTGTGTGATAAAGACCATTGTTTTCTCATCATGCAGTCTCCCTTTGCTTAGGATCCATAACTCCACCCATGGTTCATATCTGGCACAACTCTTTCCTCATTAGGAATTGTCACCTAACTTGATTACAGATATGTGACTGCAGATATGCTCACTCCCTACATGGTCCATGTCTCTTAATGATTTGTGCTGCTTATAATATTATGAGCATCAAACCTACTGATGGCAACTACTATGATATTAGTATACTTTGGGAAGCTACACAAAAATAAGAAAAAGGATGCCTCTGGATGAAATAAGCATAAAACATGGGAGGGTATCTGCCTAGGTCATCATGAGAACAAGTGGAGCAGCAATGTATGTAAAGGCCTGTTTAAACTGCCACATCTGCACAGCAGCAACCCAAGCGCTCAGGTTGCTGTGGTGCAAATGTGGCAGTATGGACACTTATCTGATTGTGGTAAATCACTCCTCACTCTGCACCTGCAACATCTGCAGAGTTGGGGATGCACAGCAATGTGAGCAGTGTAAGTTACAGTGTGGACTGGCAGCACCACTAGCATTGTGCAATGCATTCATTTCCCACAATGCCCCGTTCTGAACTAGGAAGTGTGACCTGTGGGTCACACCCCAAGATCTATGACCAGACCAGCCTCTGCATACTGTCACACACCCTGACACCCTCACACACACAATCTGTGCATGCCAGCTCCCTCTGTCTAATTCCAGCACCCACCATCTCTGTCAGCTAACCTGTCATTGTAACTTGCCTCTGTCAGAGCTTCCTGCAGGCACAGCACGTGATGCCTACAAGTCACCAAACAGCCGCCTTCCCCCAGACTCACAGTTCCTCTTCAGCCGACTTGCCTTAATGTAGAGGAGGGTAATTTAAAGGGGGACACGCACTGGCTCAAGAGATGGGAGCAGCACCTGAGTGGAGTTCATGTAGCAGTGGTGCAGCCATGTAAACATAGCGTAATACTACAAGAAGCCCCACCTACTACTATTACATTTATTTGGGACTGGTAGGAGGAACAGGAGAGAGAAAATTCTCAAAGTAACTTTGGTATAATTGTATTAATTATGGAATTAATGGCACCTGTTAAAAACATGGCATCAACATAGTTTTCTTAATCACAGTGCCCCCTCCAAGCTACCTCATTACCACACAGACAGACATTTTGAAGACCAGCTTCTCAGGACAGGCCAACATGTTTTCATTAATGTGCTTCTCTTCAGCAACAAAGAAGCATGGGGTGGGTAGGTATTGAGATAAAAGTTATAAGTTCAGTTAAGCATATATCAATAATTAAATAACCTATTAAATAAATACAGTACATAAATACATCATTTTTACAAGTTATTCAGAGGAAAACAATGGAGGTAAACAACTTCTTTGATGCTTTTATCTTATAATTAGTCATCTTGCATTATTGTTTTAAGCACTGATCTGCACCATATCAAGAATGTGTATAATATTTGCATGCGCATTGCATCTCAGTTACATTTTATCACTGACTCCCTCATTTGGCTTTTTTTTTCAGAATGATGTTCTTCAAAAGAGTCATAAGTTTGCAGAAATGGTCTTATGACACAAAAAATAAATCAGTTCCTGCAAACGTTTTACAGCTCTGTAAACTACCTGTTAAGATGCCTTGAGTTAGGATGTCCAGTGCCATGCCATCAATAGCAGAGCTGGTATGTGGTGGGTAGGCTTAATCTCAGTTCACTTCTAACCAGCCAGCAGAGCCCCTGTTACTGGCTGTACCCAAGTGGGAAGGGGAATCGGCATAAACAGGGGAAAAACATGGAACACAGGTACCATACTCCCCTACATAGTTGAGACACTCAGACTGTAGGATCCATATCTCTTGCCCATGGGACAGAATGATTCCAACTCAACCCTTCTCTCCTGGCCTCACCTGGAAGGAAGAGAGGGATCATGTACATCTGCTGCTTTGTGGAATCAATGGTGGCCACTCGAGAGGTGTAGGAACTTGTGAAATGGGTTTAAGAAGTGCCTGTCTCCACAAAAGGGACCTATACAAAGTAAACAAGTTTAAGTCAGAAAAAAAAAACACTTTGTCAGGCCAGCCTGATAGTAGGTTGACTAAGGAACCATTTGTCCTGAGCCTGCAATGATGTGGTAAACTGTCTGGGAATGTGTTCTTCCTGTGGCGTGGTATAGGAGAGATTCTCCACTGCAGCACTGGTCCCTCCTGCCCCCAAGAAGCATTTAGCCAGCAGGGCCTACATGCATTCAGAGGACTGGAATGGGCGAAGCTTTGACTTGTCCAGGGAGACATTTTGGAAAAGTAGTGGGACCACACAGATGATGAAGTTCCCTCCAGTTGGATCTAAAGGAACATTTGACTCTCCTTTTATCTCTTCCTTCTTCTTGCATGTCACATATCGGTTTCTACATGACAGAAAGGTGGACACCAGAGAAAGATGTAAGCTCCAGGGGTTTATGGTGAGTGGCTGAGTGCACAGGGCAGACAGGGATCCAATTCTGGAATCTTCAGAAGACTATAGGGGTGGGCTTCAGGTAAATAGGTGTTCCATGGGATTTATTGGAAGGAGGAAAAATACAGAAAACAAAAAAATTCCTGCTGCGTATAAAGAGTCAGGGGATAAATCCTAAATAATTGGTGATGTGGATGAACCTAGAAACATGAGCTTTCTCCAATCTACTCACAAACATGACAAACCCAAAATACATATTATTGGCTGGATTTTCTGCTTGATCTGAAAATCTCACAATGACCAATTATAAGAAAAATATCCATGGGTCAGTATTTTTTGCATGTGGGTGATTTTGACAGAAGTACTGTATCTCAGCTGTGATGATCCCAAACAAATTGTGATATTTTTATTGGCACAAGACAGAAACAGCATAGTTAGCAAGGTATTCCTTAGTTGCTAACAGGTGACTCTCTGGCCCCATGTCTTTTTTTTGTTGTTCTTAATACAGATTTTTCTCCGAGCACTGGTCAATATCAGGGATATACTCTGCTCTCAGGGATATACCCTATTCAGGTCTATTAACCCCTGTCCCTCTTGGGACCAGTCCAGCCCAGTGTCTCCCACGGGTCTCCCCCACCATGGCGGGGGTAGCAAGGAAGGCCCCTCCCCACGAGGCTGCTCAGCATGCAGACTAGGATCCAGTGTCAGCTGGCACTAGAATCCAAAAGAGTCTTCTGAGTCCAGGCCATCCTACAGACAGCCATGGGATTTTTATCCCCCGTCATCTCCCCAGCAACACTCTCTTCCCTGAGATGAACATAGCCAACTGGTGGCCTTGACTACAAGAAGCAACATCCTGTGGAGGAAGCAAGCCCACCACAGGGTTTACTGCATCACTAGTGCCCAGTATCTTCCCTCCCAAACTGCAACACACTACTGAAAGGCAGATGCAGTGGTCTTGCTTGCCTCCCGACTTGATGAGCCAAACTTGCACCCAAAGTCGGGTCACTGGCATGCTGGTTCATTGCGCTGCTGCTGGGCCATCTGGCCAGACCACACCATATTATTTTTTTTATATTTTACAGTGTATCTGCCCAGGATTGCACAATTGAGATTCACTTAATTCTCATTTTTAGTATAGACCATCTTTTGCTCAGTTTTACAACTGGGAGGACTGACACATAAATATCTGTATGGGAGTACAACTATGAATCTGCTTAACAATAGGTCTACTTGAACACTCAAACATCTTCCTGAATAAGGCTGATGTCTTCTTCACTGTATACAAAGAAGAGGTTACCCCCTCCCCCCACACACACACGCACTAAACACATGCATACTGGTTCTCTGTCCATTGACCTACTGAAACAGAATAGTGCTTGCTTTTTAGTGAAAGTAATGCATTCTTAGTTCATCTGCAGCAGGAGGGTTTTTTTTAACATGTGTCCCTGGATCATGAGAATAGGACTGACATACTGTTCCATAAAATTCTAGTAGTAATACCTCCTTGTTATTTTGATAAGAGTTGTGACATAGCCAGTTCTGAGTACTGTATTATATTGTTTTAATATAAAATGTATTAATGTCTCTAGGAATGACCTCTCTCATCTCCCCTCTTCCCAGATTTTAGCTGACAGATGCAGGCCCAGAGAACTGCTGACAGCATTGTATCACACACTCCATCTTTTTTAGAGACAATGTGTTACTGGAAGACTTTTAAGGATCCTATTTCTCTGAGCTAATTACAGAGTTGTTAAGTTAATTTTGTTAAGAGAGAAATCATAAACTAGGTTTATGATGCTAAAATAAGGGAAGCTAGGATGTTACATAGAGGTATAAGGTTGTAAATGACCCTATGAAGCCTGTGTGAAGAGGGTACAGCACGAGATCAAAAGAGGTGTTATTGAAACTTGAGTTATGCTAAAGTTGCAGAACTTATACATTCTGTATAGCTGTATAGTATAGATTAATAAAATTACATCCTGTGGTTGTATAAAAATATATTTCTGTTAGATATTTGACCAGAGGAGGGGCTGGATGACTTCATCAAAAAGGGGTTGGCCAATACTGCTTAAAAAGATTATTCTGTTTCACTATAGAGAGGCATTGGTATCTGACACTGACTAAGGAAACATCTGAGAACTGAAAACAGGTATTTAGAAAGCTAGACAAAATCTAAATATAGTTGTAGGAATTGCACTTTTTTAAACCTTGTTTTGTTTTAAAGATTTGTATGTCTTTTGATATAAGAGTTCTGTATTGTTTGTTTGACATTATATATTTTAGTAAAAACTCTAATTTTAGAGCAAACCTGGTCTGTCTTTGGATTGCTTTCTTTTGCTAAGAAATATTTATGGTTCAGCAGACAAAAACTTGTATGGTGGTACCAAACTGGAAACAGAAACATTTTATTTTTATTTATTTATTTTATTTATTTATTCGTACATCGGTTTACAACCTTTGAGCCAGAGGCTCATTTCCAAAGGTGCCTCGTCACAAAGAGGACACATACAGTACAACATTTAGATTACACATTGCAGTTAGCGTATTTTCAACATTGTGGTTACAGTCTTGGTTGGTAGATGCACTTATTTATTTTTTACAATACGGGTGTTACAAGTTTGGTATACATAGGCTAATGCAGGACTTGGTAACAGGTTGGAGAGATAAGCATACATAGATAGTGCAGACCAGTAGCCTAGAAACGGAGATAGCAGGAAGTAAGCAATACAGGTGGTGAGGGCACAGCTTGTGATAAATTTGGACAGGGAGCCACTCAGAGAGTGTTGTCAATTAGTTTGTTGAGGAGCCACTCAGGGAGTTTTGTAAGGGCATGGTGAGCTAGATCACCTACAGACAGGTACAGCTACGCATGTTAAATACGTATGTTTAGTATTTTAAATCTGAGGTCTTTATTAAGTTTTAAGGGTTTATCTCTGAATACCTGGTTAGGTGCCCATAGGCAAAGATATCTGGCCCCCCGAAGATAGACATATCTGAGCCTGTGCATTGGGTATGCTAGCAAGAGGTTACAGTTTGAATCCCTCCAGAACTGAGACCAAAGGTTGATCCGAACTCACAAAAACAGAGAAGAGGGTTACCTTGTCTGTTACACTGTTCACAAGACTGCACTCAGAGGTTGGCACTTTGGGAGTAGAGGGCCTGACCTGCTGAGGGAATTTGTGACAAGGGTTACATTTCCTAATTCTGCCAATTTAATCAGGTAAATCACATAAAGTTGCACTATGCTACACTTTCATTTTTTAAGTAAATCGAAACATACAGTAATGCATCTTTAAGCATAGGAAATTTGATTATTTTCAGGAAATATTGCAAAATATCAGTCCCCACTCACTACATCCTGTAGTTTAAAGATAGTAAATTGCATGTACAGTACAACTGGACAAAACAATGACTTAAAGAGCTACTGATGCCTCAAAGAAAACTTTGAAAAACATAAATATTAGGTTAAATTCTGCTTGTATTCCATATATAGTCTAGATTTCTCCTCCCCATTATTTATTACTGAGAAAATGTGCATGAATACATGATTTGTATCCCTTACAGTTACTTTAAAGTTAATCAGCCTCTATAGCTTACTCCCTACTTCAAGTCATAATGCTCTGTTGTGACATCACAATCTGTTGCCATGAGAGTAACTGTGATGTTACAAGCAGTGAATTATGACATCCGGTAGGGAGACAACAACAGAAATAGATGAACTCTTCAGGAGTAAAGATCCTGTTTTCATACAAATGACCTCAGCGATAAATAATGGGGAGGAGGAATAAAGCACTAATGTGAAATACAAGCCAAACTTTATATTTGTTTTGTTAAAGTTCTCGTGAAGGTGTCAGCTGCTCTTTAATAAATGTTTATGTTCATTTCATTTCATTTTTATGGTTCACTCTGGAAGGCGCATTGAGCAAATTGCCCACTTTCAAATGTGTCCAGCACAGAGAAAACATTAAAATATAAGGTGCATTAAAAAAATGATAACACACCGTCACAGTTAGATTGAGCAGTTAACAATGAAAACAAATTTGTTTTAAATGAAAACCAGTTTATAGCATTTGTCTGTGAATTAGGAAGATTTTTGCAGTTTGGGGCACCAATAATTCTAATTGATACTGTGAATAATTGTATAATTCTTTCTTTATCCTGACTGTAGTTCAGTTTATACAAATGTTTGTTTCTTTCCTTTAATGGTGGAAATGTATCATTTTAAAATACAAAAACAAAGTAGCATTTAGTGTTGCAAAAGGTTCAAAGTTTTAAACAATATGAAGTGTGAAAGCAAAAGACAGAATAGATCTCTTAGTTGACTACAGTATATCCTTGAAAATCTGTACAGGGCGTTAACATTGCATTTGCAGTTTGCCTACTTGAGCCCCATGTCATTCAATGCCAACAGCATCTTTTTAAAGCAGTTAATATAAAAAGATTATATATGTCATGTTGGCAATCAGCCAGTCAAAGTGCTGTATCAGCAGTCTGTTGCTGACAGCAAAGCCCACTGAAACATTCACTTTCTTCTGCTATTACAGAGAAGCAAATGGAGTGAGTTGGTTTGCATAACACAAGATGTTTTTTGCAGAGGTATTTTTGGAGAAACCTTTGGGGACCACCAACTGATTTGCATGGATCCTACTAAAAGCTTCCAGTTTCAACAAAACATCTAACCTGCAGTAAAATAAAATGCAGTTCTTGCATACTGTGCAACTCTGAGCAAGTCAGTTAACCTCCCCACTGTTTCCAAGTCACCCCTGAAAACAAGCACTTGTGCCTAGTGAGCCTTATCTGATAACCAAAGAATAGAAAAAAATTAAAAAAAAATATGTAGTGAAAGTGAATGCGGGTACAGCAAAAGAAAAGTGCCCAACTGAGCTCCTTGCCAGTTTTCTCTTTAAAAAGGCCCTTACTGATGGCTATTTCCATACCACTGTGGGCAGTGCATGAAATGTGAAAAGGAAAGTTATCGTCAACTGCAATATTGCTTGAATTTGTAACTGGGGGAAATGAGCAATGACCAGGTAAAGAAAAAAGGTCTATGGGCTCTTTTTAACAAAATGCTCAAAACTGTCATACTTCTGACTTGGCAAGCCAGCTCTTCTTGCTATATAAGAGGCCTGATACTCCAAGCGCTAGCACCATGCTAACAGATTTAGCACTGCAGTGTGCTTTGTTTCCCTGATAATCTGTTAGCATGCACAGTGCCATATTCAAAGGTACAGTTAGCATGGCGTTGATCTGTTCACACATTAATGCAAAAGAAAACCAGGCGTGCATGCAAATGAAGGTGCTGGCAGTATATAGGGGCACACTAGTAGATTTGAATGGTCTTGAAAGCACTAACAAGCTGCCTTTTTTAGCCATAGTTAATGCTGCAAAAACCCTGCTCATACAGTAGTGCATGTTACCCCTCCATTCCATGATAAGGCATCACTGGCTCTACTGACAGCCACTCCCTCACCCAATCCAAGTAATGTAAATAAACATATCTTTAAACCTGTATCATTTGTCTCTGGTATCTTGTGCTCCCCCTAATCTCAACAGCAACCTCCCTGATGCTCTATGGTGCCCCAATCACCCCGGTGACCCCAACTCCCCCACTCTACCTGGTCCCAGGGACAGCAAGTGGCACATAGCTACCACTCACCTCCACAGCTGGCCATCATCTGCCACTCACAAGCACTGTATGACTATACAACTATGCATAGCAATACAGCACTTGCAGGACATTAATTCAAAGTCATATCTACAGTGTCTTTTGTATCTCTGATTTTCAATAGATGTCCCACAAGTACTACATACCTATGCATATTGTTATCATGATATAGTACTTTTGAGTGGCAGATGGCAGCCAGCACAGAGGTGAATTGTGGTTATGTGCCAGCTACCTTCACAGGGACTAAGCCAGGTTGCATTTTGGGCACCATGGGTAGGGGGTGCCACCAGGTACCGGAAAGACTGTCACTGGGGCCAAGAAAGGGGACCACTGGACGTCAGGGACTATGATAATGGGGGTTTGAGAAGTGAGGGGGAAACCACTAGAGTCAGGGATTTATTTATTTACAACATTACAGAGATTAGCTATTGGGGTTCCACTAGTGTCATGCATTTCTGATCAGGTGGGGCAGTGGAGAGGACTATACAGCACAAAAGAGCCAAGCCTCTACACAATCCAAGGAGCAAGGCTTTCTCCTTCTACTTTAAATGTGGCTATAATTTGATGTTAATGACCCCTCTTTGGGCTTTGCATTGGGAAATGAGGTAATTCACATGGATGCATCCAAGTATGCCAACTTAGGTCAATACCAAAAAACACTTTGGGATGCCATAACATAACTGATACTTTGCTCCTTGGTTGCCTACTGAGACACAACCGATACATAGCTTTATGTGGTCGGTAGGTGATTTTACTTCGTGCCGCACAAACCTTTTAGTGTGTTCCATTGTGATGCAACTAGTTGGGAAGATGTATTCAAACAATCTTTGAGCACTCACACTGTGCTCAGAGCTTGTTTGAGTATAGCAAACTTTGGGCCTTGAGCTAATTTGCACTCAGGAAAGGGACCTTGCACAGAGCAAAACTCCACTTTCAAACTTGTGGCCCAGCAATCTTCAATTTAGTTTGAGTAGAAAAATGCTAACATTTTTCAAACAAACAAATCACAACAATATTTTTGTTCTTCCAGTTGTAATACACTGAATGCAGCTGCAATCTGACAACAGGACAATCATCCTTCAGTAGTCCAAGAGTTAAAAAGCATGACCAGATTCCAAAACTTGACATTGATTATCCAGCAGCAACATTTGGTAGAGCTAAGCAGCAGACTGGTAATATCTATGAACCTTAGGACTAAGGATACTAGCACTGCATTAACACCAGTAAGGTGCTGCAAAGTTTAGTAACATTCTTCCATAACATAACTGCTGGGTGATTCAGAAATTAATTTTACATGTACACTTATGATACATAGAGAATACTGGATGGGCAACCATGGAGAACCATTGTGTTCTGCCACAGAGCAGTCTGATTCCCTCTGACCTCGAAAGTGAAGCTCGAGAGGTCTCAGGGAATCAGACCCCGGCGTGGCAGAACACACTGGTTCTGCATTAGGTTGCCCATCCAGTATTTTGTTATAGTGTATGGTGCCCAAAAATATATTTTAAATACTTGTATTTTGAATATAAAAATCCAGTTTAGCTGCTTCGTATTAGTCCATGTTACTGACTGGTTGCTAGGCTCACTGGTCGTTGTTAGGGAAACAGACTAGTGTACATCACTAGCATGTCTTTCAATTGGCTGGTAGTTTCATTAGAGTGGGTCTTAACAAAAAAACAAATGACAGCAGACATATTTTTGCTAAGCGACAGAGTATCTATTCATATAAGTAAATATTTTTTATTTATTTATTGAAATGTTTCACCAGGAGGGCACGCTGAACAACAAGTTGCTCATCTCACGGTGCAACCTGGGGGGAGGGGTTGCATAGGGTTGTGAAGGATGATCAGTTACAATAGTATGTGGGTAGTACAAACAATACAACATTGTAAGATTGTGCAACAGTTGTAACACAAGGTATTGTACAATAAACAGTAGTGGAACATTGGGTAAATTACAATACATGTCCAAAATCATACAAAAGAACATATAAATGTACAAAACAGTAATAATGCGATATAACTATTTATAGTGCATGAGTGTACCAGGAGCAGGATCGAGGTAGTACGCAAGTGTTGTTGGAGTAAAAAGGATGGGGTTAGGTTTTGCACACTGGTGACCCAGAAAGGCAGGTGGAGAAGAGAGGGGGAGAGGCAAGAACTAAGTATGAGGAGAAGGGGTAGCCATTTCCCGATTTCCCCCTTCAGGATATTGAGAACCCTGCCAGAGAGGGGTCATGGTAGGAAGGCAGAAACTGGGGAAAGGTATTAAGGTGGGTTAAAGCAGGAACAGCTGAGGGAAAGGTAATTGTGTAGGGCAGGGATAAGGGAGTAGTTGGAGGAGGAGTGTTGTATTTCAGGGGGGAGGGAATTCCAGATTTTAGGGAAACGATGGGTGAAACCAGTTTGACCAATGAGGGTGGAGCGGCGAGGGACTGTCAAGGTGCGGGCATCATTTGATCTGAGAGAGTGGGTGGGGGGAGGTGGAGTGGAGAGACAGGATGAGAAATAGGAGTGGAGCCCCCCCGAACCAGAATTTGGAGGTTAGTTTGGCACAGTGAGAGATGCATCTGTGAGATAATGGAAAGAAGGTTAGAGAGTGATAGAGTTCACAGTGGTGGGAGCGGGAAAGGGAGTCTATAGCAAAGTGGCAGAAGGAGTTAAAGAGTGTGTCCAACTTGGTCAGGGAAGATTTGGGAGCAGCATCATAGACTACGTCACAGTGGTCAAAGATGGGGAGCATCATCTTCTGGACAATATTGAGCCTCACAATCAGTGGGATGCAACTACGATTCCTATACAGAACACCAAGCTTTGGGCACAGTTTCTTCAGGATAGCATCAATATGCACAGAGAAGCTGAGGTGCTGGTCCAGCCAAACCCCCAGATATCTAAATGAGGAGGTGTCCTCCAAGATGGTTCCATCAAGGGTGTGGAAGGTGGGTAGGGCCGGGACCTAGAGAGTCTCTGCCTGGTATCAAAGGTCATTGAGACCGTCTTCTTGGCATTTAGAGAAAGCTGGTGAGAAGCAAACCAGAGCTGAACTTGGTTGAAGTCATGCTGTAAGCTGGTTTGCACAGCAGCAGGGTTTTTGCCGGAACTGTACAAAACAGTATCACCAGCGTACATGTGGATAGAAGAGAATGAGCAGGCTGTGGGAAGATCATTAAGGAAAATGGAGAAGAGTAGAGGACCAAGCACTGAGCCCTGAGGGATGCCAGTGTTGATGGGGAGTGGAGGGGAGATGAAATCAAGGATTCTCACCGATTGGGTCCTACCAATGAGGTAGGATTTAAACCAGTTGGTGGCTGACGGAGCAAGGCCAGCTGAGGAAAGTGAATCAAGAAGCAGGGGATGGGAAACAATGTCAAAAGCTTTGGCTAGGTCAACAAAGATGGCTGAGGTGATCAGGCCATCATCCACCTCTGAAAGGATGGAGTCAGTAAGCCTGAGGAGGGAGGTGGTTGTTGAGTGGTTCTTCCGAAAACCAGATTAGAAGGGGATGAAGAAGGAAGAATCGAAGAGGAAGGGTGATAGTTGAGAGAGAGAGAGAACTAGATGTTCATGAAGTTTGGCAAGGGTAGGAAGAAGGGAAATGGGATGATAGTTGCCAGGAGTGGATGTGTCACCACCCTTGGGGAGAGGAAGGACTACAGCATGTTTCCAGGATGAGGGTACTTGGGCAGAAATAAAGGACAGGTTGAGGAGTAGGGACATAGGATAAGCAATTGCAGGAGTAGAAAGGTAGAGAAGTTTAGGATCAAGCTCATCTGTTGAGGGATAGGAGAGCATTAAGAGCTTCATCAGATGAGATAGTAGAAAAGGAAAATGGGGGAAGGGTAGGCACTGGCTGAGGCAAAGGGCTGAAGTTAGTAGGTGGCAATAGGGAGAGGGAATTTAAAAGAGACATGGCGCATTAGGTGTAGTAGGCATTAAATTCATTGGCCACAGAGCCAGGGTCAGAAACTAGGGAGTTATTTATTTTGAGAACTGGAGGGAGAGGGTGAGAGGGGGGAGAGAATAGGGTATGAACTACCCTCCAGAATTTAGATGGAGAGTTAATGTTAGTCAGGAATGAGGACTTGAAATAATCAGACTTAGCCAGTCTAGTAGCTTTAGTACATGAATTGCGTAGCATTCTGTATTTGGAATAGTCGTTTGGATGTTTAGTAAATTTGTGTTTTCTCCAAGCCCAGTCACACTCCCTGAAGCAGGCTAGTAGTTCTGGGGTGATCCACAGGAGGTGAAGCCCATGGACTCTGGTCCTTCTGAAAGGAGCAAAGGCATTCCAGGTGGCAATGAATTTGTCCTTAAAATAGTCATGTGCTTGGTAGACAGAAATGGCAGTGGAGAGGGGGGCCCAGTCGGTGGAAGCGAGTGCAGAGCTGATTGGGGTAAGGTCTAAGAATTTAAAGAACTGGAGCTGTATGATTTTAGGGGAAGGTTTGGGGCGATGAACCTTACATACAATGAAAATGGTGTTGTGGTAACTGAGGGCATCGGGGAGGAGACCAGATTTAATGATGCGGTGTGGGTGGGTTGTGAGTGCCCAGTCAAGCAGGGTGTGGTTTTGTGTTTTGGGATTTGGGCATGTGGGCTCAAGTATAAGTTGAGTGAGGTTTACAGCAGTGACGTCATTGCATAGCTTGTTTAACTTGGGAGACAACCAACTTTAGATTCACATCACCCATTATGAAAAGTTCACCAGATTGCGAGAGGGAGCTGATATTGGCTAAGAGTTCAGTCATGACCAAGGGTTGAATGCTTGGGCGGCAATAGATGCCAGCCACAAAGATTGGAATTGAGAAAGGAAGGGTAATGCGGGTGACAAGGGCTTCAGAGGTAGCTGGGATGGAAGTATATAGGGTGGTAGTAAACTGCAGTGAGGACAGGATATACATGGCCACTCCCCCTCTGCGACCCGATCGACCTTGTCTGGTGATGGAAAACCCAGGGATAGCAATGGCACTGTCAGGGGTGCTTTTTTTGAGCCATGTCTCGGTACTAATTAGGATGTCAGTGGTATATATAATATCTGGTTGATCCTCTCTACTTATCTGGTTGATCCTGCTGGTACGGAGTTTGTAGCAGAGGTGCCACCAATGCCAGGATGGATTATCTGGTCGATCCCTGCCATTTTCAGTGAGTGCAGCGTGTGTGCCTACCTGAAGCCTTTTGAAGCAATAGAATGTTGTTCTGCACATTCAGGCTAAACAGCATTCTAAGAACTATTTTTATCTGTGCTGAACAGCTTTTCAGCACAGATAAAAAAAAATGAACAAGTACAACATTCCACCATACAATATAAAAGAATATCTCCTACAAAGCACTGACACTTTTTGTCAAACTCTGGGAAAGTTATTTTGCATTAGAAGTTTCTTTACAACAAGAACAATTACTTAAATCACAAAGGAAAAAAACATTTCTTCATTTTAAGGTGCTTATATATATTTTTTAAATCACACTTCTATGTAGGAAGGCTGTGTGGTCCAGGGGTTAGAGCACTGCACCGTAAACGAGGAAACTCTAGATTCAAATTCCAACACAGCCAATGACTCATTGTGTGACACTGAGCATCACAGCTGACCCACTTGTGAGTCTGCCCTCCAAGCTGCAATTTGGTAAAAGCAGAAGCCCACTTTGAATGAGATAATGCATATCAGCTTGACTATTCTGGCCAAATCAATTGCGAGGATGTTTACTGGTTAAGTCCATGCACTCTGTACGGCTAACTACATGCATTTACTGCTTGACATTATGCATGAAAGGCCATAAAATTAAGCAATATTGTATTGAATTGTATGTTTTTTTTCTTTCAACTACTAACAAGGGACGTGAAAATTATCTGATGTTACAAGTACAGGCCTGCTAGATTAAAGGTATACTATATGAAGATGTCTCAAAAGAATGGCTTCCACAGAAGTGTGAAGATCTCCAGTTTTAGATTTCCTTTTGGTGGGCCTGCACCTGTTTTACAGTCATATTCATGATCAGGTTTAACACTCTGGGTAATGCAACGTAGAACTGGTCCAGAAATCTTGATGAGTACTATCACTGGAAACCAAATACCCTTTAACACTTGCCAAAAAACTCTCAGTGGTCCTGCTGTGAACTGCATATCAGGAGGAAAAGCAACATAGAAATACAGAAAATAGGCTGGAAGAGTGATTACAATATTAAGGAGATCACAATGTTCAGTGCACGTAGAATGACAAGAAAGCCCTTTATTTCTAACGCTTTGCCTGAGGCAGTAGGTCTGCCTCAGGTCATGTTAAAGATGGTTCTGAAAATATTCAATACTTTCCACATATGTTGCTCCTTTTCCAAGCATACAAGGGGGCATAAAGGAGTTTTGACCAAAGTCATACCTTTTCTAACCAAACCAGGACAATCAGCCAGTGTAAAACTGTGCCCGTACTCTTTAAGCATAACATCTTTGGGGAATACATTCATGTCAAGCAACATCATGCTTGTTGCAGATCTGAACAAGATTACTAGTTTGCCAACAGGATTTGAGCTACAACACCATCTGATAGAACACTAGCTTGAGTGGATATTGCTATTGCTTAAGATATATTGGAAAAACAAAATCCTTTAAGAGGCCTAGGCTAGTCTCTGGATTAAAAGAAAAAAAAAAAGATTGCTGCCTTACAGCTCCCTTTGGAAAATTTGTCCTAGCAGGCCCGCTCTTGGTATTAGTTTAACCATGTTTTGGCATTTCACTAACATTTATTAACCCATATTTACCCCCAAAATATATTTATAAAAGAAGGGGAATGTTTTACATCATGGGCAACATAAGTATCATGTTTAACCAGTTACTGATCTAATTGTTATATTGTACTCTTGAAATGTGTAACTTGTGTTGCTGTTCATCCTCACCCAAGGCCAATTTACAAATTACATGATGTATACAAACAACACTATACGTTGCGGAAAACTAATAAGCCATAGAAGCAGATACATATTTTCCTACAACAGACAAAGGGAAAAAAACTGTAGGATAAAATAGTAAACTGTGAACCTCAGATACAAAGACATTTTTGGTGTGTTATATTAGCAACCAGTGAGCACTGGAACCATAATAATGGGAGGAGGAAATAATACAGTTTACTATTTGCAATTATACAACGGCTAGAAAAACACCTCAAAAGCCAATTGGTCTAGAGGAAGCCCCAGCTGTGATGTCATTCCAGTACAATTTCATAGTCTGAAACTAATCTAAAATAAAACCTACATAAAAACCTCTTTTTTTATTTAATTTTACAAGATCCAATTTATAATTCCAATAAGGCAATCCAGGGCATGTGTTTTATCATCACTTTTCCTGTTGGCAAAAGCAGTTGGCTGTACCTCACAGTGCACCTGAGTTGTGACACTAGCCCAGCATTACACATGCCCTGATGTGCTTTGTTGTTTTATTTATTTATTTTATTTAGCTTTTGTTGACTGGGTAAGTGCACTAGACAAATCCTGCCTATTTTCAGGCACGACCCGGGGGAGGGGGATACAGATGAATGCCAACTGACCTTGAACCAGATTAAGCTGTTGGTGGTATTTTTAGTGAATGAGGGAAATTTGGCCAGGACACCGGGGAAATTCCCCTACTCTTTTCGATAAGTGCCATGGGATCTTTAACATCCACCTGAACTACCAATCCAGGCAGATGGGACCTCGGTTTAACGTCTCATCCGGAAGACGGCACCTCAGAAGTGCAGCACCCCTCTCATGCTGCACTACAGTGTCAGTACTGGGATATTAACCCAAGTGCCAGATGTGGGAACTGAACCCACAGCCCTCTGATCTCCCGGCCTCAGAGGCGAGTGTGCTACCTACTGAGCCACTGACACTGTTTAAATTATGTGTGATCATTTAGGCCACATGCCGTATTTCATTATGCTTTTAATTGACAGATTTCTGTTACTGTCTTGATTCGCTGGTTATTCATTACCCTAATAATGATACAATATCTGCTGAACAAACAATTATTTTGTTGGTTATATACAATTAGGATGTTATAGAAGATAAATAGAAAATATTTAAGTGAACACTTTCCAACTCAACCAATAGTTCATGAACATTCAGATTGTTCTCATCTTGGGCAAGTAAATGACTGCATTACTGCCTCAATTTCTACACTATGCACTTTTTTTTAATACCGTTATATAGTAGCATTTGGAAGACAAGAAAATGTAATTTGTGTCATATATAAAACTGAACTGTATATGTTGCATTTTAATAGCAAAATATCTTTACAAAATTATTCTACAGTTCACAAAAGCTTGCACACATTTATACATTTTTTTCAAGAAAGGAGAGTTGCAGACCTAATGGAAATAAACACTTTGATTTTACCATCTGTTTAATTATGATATACTCGTGAAATATTATGTAGTTTGTCATTTTTGTCCTTCTTTCATCTTTGGTGATTGTTTTTGAACATCCGTAATGGGCCCAAACAGTCTTGCAAACCCCTATAAATCATGTAGACTATACCTCATCAATGGCATGCAATTTATCAGTCTGGCAATACTTAGAAATAATTATCTTCTAGGAGTTTCACCTCCCACTAAGCAATCGTACACAATGACTAAAACACTGTGGCCAAGTCTTCCACAAAGCAGACACAATTTATTATTCACATCTCCAATCAATCACAAGGCAGTGGATCTCAAACTGAATATAAAAAGCTAATTTGTTGTCCAATAGAGATAAAAAATCACTTGTTAAAAGAATTCTAATCCTTCTTTTACAGCACACAATTATTTCCTACAAGTATTTTATTATATCCAAATATAAAGGTTTCTCTTCTGTGAAGTTTTTATTTGTCTGATTAAGATGGGCATTTCAGTCTCAGATTCATACATCCCCAACTCTGCCCAATCAAGATTGGGAAAATAAGTTTGGGATTAAAGTTTTCTTAAAATGATGGTCTTCATTATGGGGAAACGTAGTAGATAAAACCAAGACAAGCTCACTCAGTTTAAAGTGCTGCATCATTACTACTACTTGTCTGACAATTAGATCCTGCTGGAAATGTAACACACCTCCAGCAAACCTCTCTCATGTTATGGTCTTGCCCCAATATATTACATACCTGGAAAGAGGTTCACTTGACATGCCAAAAGGTATGAGGCAACACACTTCCTTGTACTTTACCTATCTTTATCCTTGGGGATACAAGTGTATCTGATTGTTCCTTCATCATTTACTGTATTACTTCTTAATAAGATTGTCTTTTCCTCTTAAAAGTTTTAGCTGTATTATTTGTTTTATGAAAATGAATAACACTGGAACAGATTACCTGAGGAGGTAGTAGGTGTCAAAATGATAGAGGGATTCAAGACAGCATGGGATAGACATATGGGGTTAGTTAGAGGGCAGAGTATAGGCTCCTTGTGCACTGGTGACAAGTAGGGGAGGGGGGAGATGGGCAGACTGGATGGGCCAGGATGGTCCTTTTCTGTTGACATAGTACTATGATAATAAAATGTATATAGGAAACAAGTAGCAGCATAGTATTTTACTGTTATAGCTGAAAAACATTATCCTTTAAAATTTCAAACAAAATCAGTTTATATATTTTTGTTATTAAATGGCATTATAATAAAGAAATCATTAAATGAGTGGAAAGATTCATGTACTTTTTTTTTTTTTTGCTCAGGCTCTGCATCCACATCCATCTATCTATCTGTGCCACACATTGCTCCGCGTCTTGCTGCCATCAGAGTTGCTGGCTCCCAAACACTCCTGGCTTGCCCTCCAGGAGTGGGGCCACTTAGGGGTTCCCCATCCCCCCAATGGAGATCAGTGGGTAGCTCAGGACCAGGAGCCCAGGTGGCAGCACGAGGTCCACTTCGTGGGGCAGATACCATCTAGTGGAGGTGGAACCTCCGATTTTCAATTTTGCAATCCCTGGGAGGTGTGACGTGCAATGATGTGGGCACTCGTAGTGGAATGTCTGTCACACCTCCCCACAAAGCCAGCACCGGTCACTACCAATCCCCAGCCTCTGCCAGGAATAAGTATTGTACCAGTCACTCACCCCACCCTCCCCCGGAGAAGGAGAGCTGTCACCTGGACACTCCATCCTTCTCCCCCCCCCCAGGCCAGCCCTCCAAGACCTGGGACATTGGCGTTGTAGATGGAAGCCTACTGCTGCACCAGCGGGCTGGCTATTTATGTACCTTTTTTGTTAGAATATTTTGGAATGCACATTTTTCAACAAACCACATCGGTCTTTTTTTCACAGCCATTAAGTATTAACCTTCACGATTCTGGGCTAAACAATGCAGCATTTAAAATAAGTTGCATATTCTGCCGCGGTAAAAGGAATTTACAGAGAGACAACTTAAAAACCTAAAGAACTAGCCTAGAATATTAACTAGAAGATGCACCATGTAAACTATATGAGAACATTTTTATAATTTTGTGAAGTATTAATAAGTAGGAGCAGTGGCACTACCTCTATCTTTTGTGACTCTTCTAGAGGTGTTACTATAATATCATGGTTATCCACCAACTCTGCATTACTGCCTACTTTAATTACTAAACTACACATCAAATATAGAAAAGAGAACACACACAACTTGCTTGCTCAGTGAACTGCACTGGATACTGACTGAGCAGAAGATGTTCTCTATGGTGTTCCTCGTTGCATACATGAACTTGTATAATTTGAGTCCAGACTATCTCAAGGGCCTCTTGGTGTCACTAACAATATCAGCAAATCCTCTTTTGTCACTGAAATCAGCAAATCAACTACACAAATCCTCTGGCTCCCACCGAGACTGGCTGAAGTATAGACAACCATAAAATGCTAACATCAAGGCCCTAAGGTAGGCAAAAGCCAACGACTTTGCCACCAACCTCCAGAATAATGTTAATTCGCCATGTAAATTTTAGAGGTTCATCACACCATTTTTGATCCTCCTACCCAGGTGTTCTCCCCAACTGTCAAGCTTACCAACCCCTCCATTGCTATTTCTAACCCCTCTAAGGTTACTGCTACTTTGAACAGTCACTTCATTACCTGTACCATTTCCTCCGTTCCATCTCTAAATTCTTCATCTCCAATGCCCTCTCTTCTTCTCCATATTTCTCTTTCTACCCTGTCTCTTCTTCTGAAGCAATGTCTGTCCTTCTCGCTCTCAACCACTTCAAATGCCACACGCCTAATGGCCTTTAACCTAAGCTCCTCCATCTTTCAGCCCCAGCCATTGCTGCTTCTCTCTCTGCTCCAAAAATATCTCCTTTCAATTTGTTTCTGCTCCCAGCTGTTGGAAGCAGGTGAACATTCACCCCCTCCACATAGGTGGTGACTCCTGCATATCAGGGAACTACCAGTCAATCTCTCTTCTACACACTCTGGTGAAGCTATAGGATAGGCTTGTTTTCTTCCAGCTATACAACTTTCCAGATTCTTCCTGTTTTCTCTTTCCCCTTCCAGTTTTACTTCTGTAAACCCATTCCACTGTAACTGCTCTCCTCTGTCACTGACACCACCCTAAAGGAGATGGATCAGGGTTAGGTTATGGCTGCTATTTTTATCAACCTAGCTAAGAGTTTTGACTCTGTTGCCCACTCCTTGCTCTTGATAAGCTGAGGTGTGCTAGTCTCTCAAACGCCACTATTGCCTTATTTTGTCCTTTCTTCATTTGATGTAAACAATCAGCCTAGGTTTGAGACTGCCTATTTTCTCCTCTCCCTATAAGCTCTAGCATGCCCCAGATAACTATCTTGGGGTTGGTACTTTAATGATACCCCCTTGTCTTGTGGCTTAGTGAACATTCCCATGAACATCAATGACAGTCCTTTATGCCACCAGTGCCTATGTCCTTAAGTTGGAGCAGTCCTTACAGCATAACTAACAGTTTCCAGCACTGGTTCTATTTTAGTCATCTCACTTTGAATGCCTACAAAATGGCCATGATGTTACTTGGCATGATGCAATGCTTCGACCAGCTCAGCTTCACCCTCGTTCTCGATGGTACTCTCTTTGAAAGTGTCCCCATCTGCAAGTACCTCAGACTGTGTCTTGACAGTCACCTTGATGATTCTTTCCACATCAAAGTTAACCTTAAAAAAATATACCCTAAATTCTGGGCTCTTTACAGGAACAAATCCTTTTTACACCCTCCCAGTCCAGCTGGAGATTGTTCTCAAGAACATCTTACAAAGATGCACAAACCCCAAGATTCCCTATTAAGTTAAAAAAAAATCTGTTCAGAGGATCCTTCTGTGGGCAATCACAACCCAAGAAGAGGCAAATTAGCGGGTTCCACTCCTTTGCAATAGTAAAATGTTTTTCATTTTCAAGCACCAAAATCAATTGTTGATGTTTTGAGGCTTTGGACACCTCTCCTTTAAAACATATAGGCTGTAACTGGCCAGCAGCTTGGAGGGCTAAGGTGCTTATGCCTCACCTGCTGTCACACTGGCGACCTGGATTTGGGAACAGACCAGGGTCTCTCGGGGGGTCAGTCAGGAGGAGGGTTGAGTATCCCACATGCAGCTCTCCTCATCTGAAGAGGGAGGTGTGCTAGCTCTGCTGTGATGCTGTTACCTAGGTGATCACAGGTGGCAGTGCAAGTGGAACTGCAAGGGGGAAGGTGGACACCTCCTCACTGAAAATGCACATGCATGCATGAGATTGTGCAGTCCTCACCCATGAGGAGCTTGAGAAGAAGGGAAAAAATGGTGGAAAAAGCCTCAGCCACTGCAGGATAATAGGGCTTGCCATTAAAAGGCAGGCCAGCTTGTCTAATGTCCCCCTGCCAGAAAAGCAATGGGAAGGGTGGAAGGGGGATAGGAAAGGGGAGGAGCTGGTGATGTCAGAGAGGGTCAAATGACCAGGGGATAGGAGAGCTTCCCAACTGGTCGAGGGGAGAGGCTTAGAGGGGGGCCACAAGAGACAATGTAAGGGCTTGCAGCCTTCTGGTCTCTCTCTTTCTGCAGGGAAAATACTTTTCTCAGCACTTCATTGGCAATGGGAGAGGTAAGGCACTAGCCAGGGAACTTAGGCCTTAGGGCAAGGATGCTCCCTGGCTTCATTTTCTATATGAGAGTTTGTTGGGAAACAGGCTTTTGGCTCACTTGTCTAGGTGCTGGGCTTTGGTATCAAGGGTTGGTGTTCGATTTTAATCTCTTTGGAGAGCATAGGGTCTGCGTAAACTGTGTGAGTCTGTGAGCAGTGACCTTTTTGAAAAACATGGAAACTAGACAAGATAAAGTATAGTGATGAGGCAGTGCTGGTTCATGAAAGTTCGGCAACACTGAAGGTTTGATTTATTTTGGGAATGATATGCTGTTTTTGCAATAATTATTTCTTGCAGGCATTGGTAGCTGGAGTTTGACTGTGGGTGAACAAGGTTTTGTTATGCAGTGCATCGAGGGTGCAAGGGAGAATGAGTAGTAGCAGTTGGTGCAGGCAGAGGGGGTGAGCAGGTGGGCCATGAGGAGTGGCAGCCTGTTCGAGCTCCAATATGCTTCGGCTTGTGGGGCTCCCGCTATGGGGCGGCAGTTGGTGTGGTCGCATTTTGGATGTGCAGAGGGGACACTGGGGGTTTGCCTCATGTTTTTACTCAGCCGGTCGTAGTGGTCGTGGGACACTGTGTGCATAGGGGAGTCACAGGTCAGATGCCGGCCTGGCATCAGGGGAACCTCGGGCCATGTGGGCAAAGGGGGGAAGCTCCAGTAGGTGTTCAAGCTCAAGAAGGTTTTGGCTCGTGGGGTTCCCGCTGCAGGGCGGCAGTTGCTGTGGTGGCATTTTGGCTATGCTGAGGGTAAACTGGGGGTTTGCCTCATGTTTTTCACACAGCCAGTTGCAGTGGTCATGGGACAAGGTCTGCGAAAGGGGATCACAAGTTAGACGCTGGCCTGGTGTCAGTGGAACCTCAGGCCACGTGGGTCAAGGGGGAGGGGTGACCGGGAATGGAAAGAGAGGAAAACTGGTAGAGTGAACCTGGGATTTGTGGTTGGTGTTTGTGGGCTTGGGCCTAGCAGACTTTTGGGGTTTTCAGAGGAAAGGCCGTAAGGGATTTGGTGTTTGCCGTCCCAGTCCTGAGAGGAGGGGCATAGCGGCCCAAGGCCTAAATGCAGATTGGGGACCAGTAATCCAGGTGCAAGAGCAATCATTTATCTATAACAACATTTAAAATTCAGAAAATATTATATTTTGTTGCTTTAGGCTTCAAAAGAATTGCAGTAATATAGATACCACCACCCACCACCCACCCCATAAATCTGTTTTGGTCTAGACATGCTGTACAAGTATAATAAAGTAACATTGTTTTCTATGCTTGTTTGAAACAATTAGCAAGTTATCAGCAGAAGTACGATTTAAAAAAAAAAGAAACAAGGGGAGTATATATAAGTGTATAGATAGCCAAATAACAACCAAGAAAGGGCGAAGGGAAATCCAGTGGTTACCATCAGATGCATGGAATGAGCTGGTACGGATGTAGTGAGATGGAAGAAGGTAGCGGGGAGTGGCCCCGAAGTGTAAGTGGGCAGTAGTGAGTGATGAGTAGCCCAGGATGGGTGTGGGGGTCATGGCCACCCAGGCAGCTACAGGAGGTCAATTTGGTCTTCTGGTGGTTGGAATGAGGGCCATCAAGGAGAAGGAGAGGTGCCGGGTGATCGGCAGGGAGCGGCTTGTGAACAAGGGCCGGTCGGGGCAGTTGCGGGGGGCGATGTAGGCCACATGCCGGATGCTGAGCACAGCAGATGAGGGGCCTCGAGCCAAAGTTGCTGAGCAGAGGGCAGGGAGCTCGGTAGTGCAGTGCGTAATGGAGTACAATGCATTCCACTGGGGGAGTTCCGGTTGTGAACATGTAGCTGGGACAGGGGTGTGTTTTACAGTATCTTACGTAGCACCTGGTGGTGGTGGTTTTGGAAGTGAATGCATGTGGAGAAAATCACTCAGAGGTTTTCTCTTGTACTTCGCCGGGCAAGAGGTACATGAGAGATGGATTTTACTAGAGGGGCAGGATATGTTTCGGGGTGGGTGCTGTCAAGCAGAGTCACGAGAGGGCATGGAGGCAATATGCCAGGTGAGTGTGGCTCTCCTGTTGGGTGACCTCACAGATTGTACTGATGGATCTCCCCCCATCAAACAGAGTCATGAGAGGGCATGGGGCAAGATGCCAGATTGAGTGTGGCTCTCCTTTCGGGTAGCTTCGCAGGCTGCTCTAGTGGGCCCAGATTCACTGCAGGTGCGGGACGGGGCACTGGGCTTGGGAGGCTACTCAGGTTGTTATCATGGCAGGGCATCAACAGGGTGTGCGGCGGTGGTTTGTGTGGGCATGGCCCCGGTTTGCCAGGTGGCAGGACTGCCATGGGGTGGGGGGTCCTGCTTTCCTCCCCGAGCAGGTGCATTTTCAAAGCTGCTCGGCTGATGGTGGTATCACCGAAGGCATACCCCGAGGCTGTTCAGGCAGAGCTGGTAGGAGGCGCAGAGCCCTGCCGGCATTGCACTGGGTCAAGCTGTGCAGGTCGAGTGGGACAGATTGGCAGCATGTCAAGTCAGCCAGTAGGTAGGGGGTCTTTCAAGCACTAACAGAGTGGGAAGGCAGATACAGATAAGTTACACAATGGAAACATGCCAGGGCGGGGGGGGGTATATGCAATATGCAAAGAAAATCAGAAGGAAGCAGGCAGGTTATTTGATGTTGAAGCAGCTAAAGGGACTAAAATATAATGGGTGCACACGCAGTGCATGGGAATGTTTTTGCTTTTGAACTCCCTCCGAAGCGGCAGGCGGAAACTGGGGGGTTGACTCGGGCCATCCAGGGCCAGGTTGTGTAGAGTTAAATAAAGTGCACTGCTTCTAGCTGGCGATGGGGTTTCCTTGGAGGTCCCTGCCGCATACATATTAACCTCGGGGCAAGGTTGCAAGGGGGGGTCAAAATAAGCACACTTAAAGGAGAACAGATCTAACCTAGGCTAAGGAATGTCCTCCCTAGGTTTAGGGGTGGGGGAAGTTTTAGATAGTTTTCAAGAGGTATCATGCCAGTCTATATATATAAAAAAAGGGAGAAACAGATTTGGGGGGGTGTCCCAGGGCAAGGCCTGATGGATTTAATTCTAGGTGGTGTATTCAGCAAAATGTGATGGGCATGTCTCTTAAACAAATTAAAAAAAACAAAAACCTTTTGGAGATCAAACAGAGACAGAATGAGGTGGCCTTTGGGAGTGCAGCTCTGGGACGTTGTTAATGCAAGGAGGGAAAAGGGCAGAATTGAGCCAAGTCATTTTTTCCAGAGGGTGCAGATTAAGGACAAAGGGAGCATCAGGGCAATTTCAAGCCGGTATGAGGCCTAACTGGTTTTCAGCTAGTAGCAGCAGGGGGAGTGTTCCCCAATCCAATATTGAAGGGATCTGCCGTTAAAGTGCAAGGTCAAGAACATTAGTAAACGTATACACCCTGCAATCCAGCCCCTTCTGAACACCAAGGTGGGTAAGGCCTGCGGTATGTGTAGGGTGGTATGAAGGGAATGTACCAGTGTCCACCATCAGGCCATGGGCAAGAAAGGTTTACTAAATACAGATAATGGGCATGGGGGTGTTTGGGCAAAACATTGTTGTCCACAATAATTGCCAGAGATGGGGGAGCGGTTTAACTTAGGGTGGCCTTGGTCCAGGGAGGGAAGGACTGGTTTAGGGCATGGGTAGAGGTGCTCCAGGGTACATGGAAGCTGGTCACCCCAGCAAGGTGCTGATGGATCCTGGGGGAAGGGGTCTGGAACAGAGCACGGGCAGATGAGGGAAGGCTTAATCCAGTAAGGATTGACTGGCAAGATGCAATACAGTCTCAGTAATTACTTTCACCCAGGCCGTCCTCAGCAGGTTTCCCAGTTGGAGAGGAAGGGGTAGCAAGAGTGGGAGAGGCCCCTAGGATCCTGAGTGGGCAGAACCAGGGGGAAGGGGAGGACACAGAGACGGGGTTAGGAAATAGGCTAAGGGAGACCATCCACCATTTTGTGATCAAGGACAGTGAATAGCATGCCGAGGGAAGGGCAGTAGGCTGATGGGAGGATGGTACCAGCAGGTGGGACTCCTGGGGCTGCAGTGGTCCCACATAGGCCCTGGGGCATGGCAGGTCCCTCAAGTTGGAACAAGGACACGTTTATACAAAAGTGTGCCCAGAGCCAAGGGAGGGCATGCCTGGTTGGGCACTCTTCATACCCCGGGGAGGGGGCCTCACCCAAGGCCACCTGGTCTACAGTGGAGCTGGGGGCTGGTACCCAGCTCTGCAAGGGGGGGTATTTTGAACCACGGAGTGAGGTGACCCTGAGGGGTTTTGGAACAAAGGGATTCTTCTGGGAAAGGTGGAGGATGACCAAAGGGGTTCCATGCACCAGAGGAAGGGGAAGGGAGGGCAGACCAGATGGGCAGGAGGACAGGCAGAAAACCTGGATGAGCTGAGAATGGAGATTCAGTGGGGGAAGGCCAGCTGATCAGCAGCGGGAGTAATCAGGGGACTACTGGAGGTGGGTCAGGAAGGCAATGACCAGCAGGATGATGAAGGGCGTTGCCCTTGGGGAAACTAGCCAGCCAGAGCAATACAGGGAGGTGGATCCATCTTCCACACCTGGTGGTTCTCCTCTCAAAGCAGAGGGAGGTGGGCACTGGCAGCTGGGTATAGTAAGGGTGTGCTACTCCCAAACCCCATGCTGTGTGAACTGCAGGGGCAAAACTGGGACGCACACCAGAAATGTAGGCCCGCCAGCAAGAGGTTGCCGAGCAGGAGGGCAGGAGCAATTAAGGAATCCAGGGCATGCAAACTGTTTCAAGTTATACTGCGGGGGCTATTGGGGAAGCCTCTAGGAGAGGTGGAGGAGCATGCAGGCACTTGGGATCCCAAGTAGTGGAAGGGAAACCTGAGGACCCGGCTCGTGGCACTGGGGTTATGTGGAGCTAACAGGGTATGGGTCCAGCAAGGTTCAAGAACCAAGGTGGACAGGGTGGGTTGGAGCTCCCACCCACCCTGTAAAGTGGGGGCTTGGGGGGGCAGGTTTGGCACATAGTGGAGCGGGCAAGGAAAAGAATGGTGCCCACAAGGCCCTGGTCATGGAGGGCAATACATATGGAGCTGTGAAGGGGCAGCTGAGGGCTGGGGGGCTAGAGGAGCCCCACTGGGGTGGCAAGGTGTGCCCAAGGGAAAATGGTAGCATGCAACACATCTTGGTGGGTATGCTGGGGCAATGATGGTCTGGAACAGGCACTAGATTTGGAGAGGCACAAGGAAGGAAGTGACCTCTAATGGGGCCCGGCACAGGCCAGGTGAGGCTGCTGATGGGTAGCTGGTATCCAGGGAGCTAGGTGGAGCCCTGCCGGGAGGGTATCAGCCAAAAAGGGAGATGGCAAGATAAGGGGAGGAGAAGGGGTTTTGGAGCAAGAGGAAAGAAGGGGGTGCAGGCACGAACAGCCACGTAGGGGGCACGAAGGGGGTTTCGCACCCTAGGGGGTGCTGACCAGGCCACAATAGCCTGGGTGGGGGCAGGCGAGGCTGGGAGAAAGGTGGGGGGGTCCAGGCTCATCTCAGGGGAATTGCGTATGGGAGAGAGGATGCCTACAGGGCAGATGAGGTGGGTATGCCAGAGGCAGGTGCCCCTACTGAGACCTGTTGGAGTAATGAAGGGAGAGGTGCTAAGGAGATTGAAGGGGCCAAGGTTTGTTTCTATCCCGCAAGGGAGGAGCCTCATCATCCTTTGCAAGCTGGAGATGGGTCAGTGGAGAGGGGGGAAGCAAAAGGGAAAAGGGGGCAGGAGAGGGGAGGGTAGGCAGCACAGGCTAGGGACAGAGGAACCAGGTGTGTAAGTAAATGGGGGAGGGGAAAGGGATAGAAACTGGGGGTCGGACCACATGTCCGGACCTAGTGGGGTATGGACCGGGAACTGACCCTGTGCGGGTCGGGCCCGGGTAAGTGAGGGCACCTGGTGGTGGTACCAAGTGGTGGTACCTGGTGGTGGTACCTCGTTCTGGTGATGATGGGGGCGGCCGGATCAGAGCGTGTCCGGACCCTGAAGCGCTACAAGAAAGGAGAAGAGGATCAAGTAAGAAGAAAGTTTCCAGAGGGAAGAAGCAGACTGAAGTAATCTGGCTGTACTGTACTGTACTGTATACTGTTGAAATATGAAGTTAGGAATGTAAATATAATTTGCAGGCTTTAATAAATATTGCCAGCGTGCATCCAACAGAAACAAGTTTGGAGAGATTTATTTCTGGTGGGGGATCATGGGACAATACGGCTTGCCATTAAAAGGCAGGCTAGCTTGTCTAATGTCCCTCTGCCAGAAAAGCAATGGGAATGGGGATAGGAAAGGGGAGAGGTTGGTGACATCAGAGAGGGTCAAATGACCAGGGGATAGGAGAGCTTCACAATTGGTCGAGGGTAGGGGCTAAGAGCGGGCTGGGAGGGGGGCCACAAGGGACAATGTAAGGGTTTGCTGCCTTCTGGTCTCCTTCTTTCTGCTGGGAAAAGATTCCCCACCTACCCACCCTGAACTAGGCAGTGGGGGTTCACCGCTGGCTGGCACAGCAAGGGAGTGGAAGGTATAAAAACATAGTACCTGGTATGCCCCGATACGGAGTCAGGGGAGCTGCAGAAGGGCAGAGGATGGTCTCGGGGGCTGAAAGAGCCTTGGCAGGGGCAGCGGGTTGCCCACAGAAAGGAGGAAAACAAGAAAGGGGGGGCAAAGAGATAAAGGGGGGCAGGAGAGGGGGAAGGGCTAGGCAGCATGGGCTGGGGACAGAGGAATCCAGGCATGGAAGTAAATGGGGATGGGGAGGGGATAGAAACTGGGGGTCGGATCACGTGTCCGGACCTAGTGGGGTATGGACCAGGAACTGACCCTGTGCGGGTCGGGCCTGGGTAAGTGAGGGTACCTGGTGGTGGTACCAAGTGGGGGTAGCTGGTGGTGGTACCTGGTTCTGGTGATGATTGGGGGGCCAGATCAGAGTGTATCCAGACCCTGAAGCGCTACAAGCAAGGAAAAGAGGATCAAATCGGAAGAAAGTTTCCAGAAGGAATAAGCAGACTGAAGTAATTTGGTTGTACTGTACTATACTATACTCTATACTGTTGAAATATGAAATTGGGAATGTAAATATAATTTACGTGCCTTAAAAAATATTGGCAGAGTGCATCCAACAGAAACAAGTTTGGAGAGATTTATTTCTGGTGGGGGATCATAGGACAATACTTATTCCCCCACAGGCTCAGGACTGCCTGCTGCTGCATCTGAAACCTAGTCTCCTCACAAGCCTAGGGAACCCACGATGCTGTGCTATGGCGGTTGTGGTGGTGGTGGTGGGGGGAGATCTGTGAAGCACTTCAAGGGAAGGGAACATTGTTTAACCAGGCATAGCACACTAATCCGTAGCTTGTTTCCAGATGCGACCTGGGAGCACAGGGCAGTTAACTGACTTGCTCAGGATCACACAGTATACACCTAGGCAGCTATGGAATTCAAACCCAGGTCTCCAGATCTGCAGCTCAGAGCCTTAACCCACTGCGCTATACTGCCTTCAAGGTGGCAGGGCTCTAATGCCCAAGGATGGCAGGTGGCATGGCTGGAGGGGAGTAGCAAGGTGAGAGGGGGCTGACCAAGGAGGAATGGGAAAAAAAAAAAAAAAAAAACATATATACCATACTTTAGTATATTTATTTATTTATTTATTTATTTGTAGAAATCGGTTTACAACCTTTGAGCCAGAGGCTCATTTACAAAGGTACCTCGTCACATTGAGGACAGACAGAGCATTTAGGTTACAGAATACAGGTCACTGACTTAGAGTTACACAGAAAGATTTCATACATTGTACAATTTAGTAGCATTTCTGGTGATACAGCTGAGCACATGCTGGTTGCAACAGAGGCAGGATGCACAGGGAGAGAAATGGGGGGAGGGGGAGAGTGAGGTGGAGTGCCGCCCAGTGGGCGTTGTCTAGTGTAGAGAGATAGTGACGAGGCACCAATTAGAGACAGGAGCAGCTGTGAGTGTTAAACAGTTGGCTCCGAAGGGCGGTTTTGAAGTTGGAGATTGTGGGGGCATTGGAGATGGGTGCAAGGAGAGAGTTAAACCAGGATGGGGCTCTGTAGCAGAAGGACCTCTGCCTATGCAAAAATTAGAGACCAATAACACCTTAAATAAATTTCTTGTATTTCTAAACTGCATTTCATTTATTTATCAGTGCTTTGTCCCAGAGACCTAAGGTCAGTAACTCCATTTTCTACACAAATAGTTCTTAATGGAAAGTTAAATCTCCTCCAAATACGTTTACAGGCTGTAAGGAATTTGTTTTAAATTGATTAAAAGTACCCAAACCAATACCTTGCTTTGTTCTCATTTCAAGCATTCAAATATTCTTTTGTAACAATGACCTTAGATCACTATAATAAGTAACCATATAAGTAACTTTTCTTTTTAGTGGTGCAATGATACTCATAGCATCACTGTATGTGATGTCATAATCTGCTGCCATAACATATGACGAAATGGGCCCCAATACATTTTAGTAATAATATCCCCAATAATATAACTGGTTCCACATAAAAGGTGTGCTAAAATTATTAGAATAGCCTGTATGCTATATTTCTTCTTGTAAACGAGTTTAATACTTTCTGAAACTGATGGACATGAACCATCACAGGTGGTATCTATACAAGATCTCAACATGCAAAATCCCAACAGCCACAATCCCGACAGCATGGTGGACCTCCCGACAGCCACATTCCCCATGGTATGGCGACCCTGAGGTGGTCATATATATTTTTGGGGAGGTCAGAGGGGTTGGAGCAGTCTCAAGAATTGTACTGTACCATCGGGATTGTGGACATTAGGATTTTGGCATCAGAATTTTGCGTGTCGACATTTTGCATGTTGGTATCTTGTACTAGATCCTCACAGGTTGGTCCCTCAAATATGCTTTAAAGCCCTGCTTCCAGAATTGTACATTATAATGTCAATGTAGCTGGACCATGAGGAAAACCACTTTCTTGGAAAAGAAATCAGGGCTATAAATTACCAGAGACCCACTGAGCTTGTACAACAACTTGGTAAGGAGTAGGTTCAGGTCCCAAACAAGACAAGATTCACAGAGGAGGAGAAATGTGGTTGATTCCCTTAAAGAAGCAGCAAATGACCAGTGCAGCCTTTGATTACTCTGCATTTCTCAACAGGTCAAGATCATGATGAAATGCACATTCATAGAGGTGGGACAGAGACTGGCTGACAACAAAGACCAGAAAAAGATAAGAATTTACAAGCACTCACAGTTCAGAGGTGACAAGCCACACTCCTGATACCAAAGTAAAAGTCTCTTTAAATTGGACGCATAGGTTTGCTGAGTGGAAGACATTGTCAAAGCTTATGACACAGCGAGAAACTCCTTCAGTAGGTTCACAAACTCTAGCCTCTAAGGAACTATACTGTCAGATTTTGGATACTGGGTCTGGTTGATGAACTCTCCCCTCAGACTGGGTGAAAAGGTCTACTCTGTGCAGCAGCCCTATCAGCTGTTTGACACTGAGGTGATGCTGGTACCGCAGCTGGAACACTAAGTAGGTCCAATCTGTATTAGCCAAGCTTATTCAAGGCAGGTCTTAAGCAGAACCATAGACATCAGGGGAAAAGGAAGGCTCAGAGGAACCTGCATGTCCTGTTCAGGACAAAGGCCACATTTGCAAACTGTGCCTCTAATTGGATGATTGATACAGAACAGAGGCAGTCTGTGGTTCTGATAAGATACAATTAGATCAACTTTTTTTTAATTTTTTTTATTCTTGACCAGTACATCACACAACATCCTGATGTAGTGACAACTCCTGGGACAGTTCTCTCAGGCAGCTGAGGCTGTCCATGAACTTCAGAAAGAACACAAGCAAGATCAAGGCTTGGTTACAATGAAATTCAGAGAAAACATTGAGCAGAAATTTCACATGGGGGCATAGAACAACTTGGTCTTTGTGGAAAAGCAGATATGATGACTCCACAGATGGCACCAGGAGTTAAATCACCCATCTGGATGCAGTGATGATGACCAAAAACTTGGTTTTCAATGACAAATGTGACAGATAACACTTGTCCATATGCTCAGATGACTTTCCCATGAGCTGAGTTATTGCCAGCTATATGTCCCATGGCCAAAGTGGTTCATGCAGTAGAAGGAACAGCCCTTGAAAAATGTGGGCAACCACCTTCACTTGAGAATACTGTCCCTCACCTGGTAAGCTGCAATGGCTGTCAGGTACACCTCGAGGGTTTCCCTTAGTACAGCAGGGACTAGAGATAATCATGAATGAACTTCATCAAGCAGGAAAGTGGGGGGGAAATCTGTGCTCTGTGGCTCTGTGTACCAGCATGAGAACCTCTTCCACATACAACCATCTGTTTTGCACATTAATTCCATCTGAGATTTCTCCAGAACATTGAGAATGATCTTGGAAATCCCAAGGGTCAGGAACTCTAGCCACTTGGAAACTAGGCTGCAAGGTACGAGGGAGATCACTGCTCCACAAAGATGCCTTACTCTATCTGTTCTATTATTGGACACATTTTTGCAATAAATGTGTGATGATTTTCTTTGCCATTGTGTATTGTTGACTTAAAATGAAATGTAATTTACATATGCTATTATTTTCACAATTTTGCCCAATATAACCTTTTGATCACCTGTCTTTAGTAGTCGCAATTGTACTTTCATGTTTTGTATAAGGCAAATTTCTAGCAGTTTATTGTATTTTTTCACACCTTTCCATGTATTGCATATTTGTTTCAAATTGCCACACTGTTTCTCTTGCTATTATCCCCTTCCCCGGAACCACTGGTCTGTGAGCTTGAAATCTACACAGTGCACTCACTAAGTACTACTGTGCTCCCAACTGAATGGTATTTAAGGAGAGTACCAGACTTTTAGAACCCATCCCCTGACAAAGACTACGGTCAAAGCGTCAAGGTATCTTGTAGCTTTGTAAGCACACTACCTGTCATAGTGTTTGAGAAGTCTGTTTTGGCCACAATAAAACAACATTTGACTTGCAGTTTGTCTCCTGCGGGATTCATATTCTTAACTGACTTCTCTCCTCAAGTGCCTGGCTTCCTTTAATCTCTGTCAGTTACAGGGACTGTAGGACTAGGTATATGACCATCTCCTTGGACCTTGAACAGGTCTAGATGGAGGGGTGGGAGCTACAGTGGTTTGCAGCTGAGGAGATCCTGGTACTAGAAATTGTGAGGTCAGTCTGGAGCTATTAGGGTCTGAGATGCTCAGTTTCTATGGGCCAGAAGAAATGGAAGAATGATGAACGAGACACTTCTTTTACAGGGCCAGGCAAAACATCCCTCAACAGAGCACCCTGATAAGATGGATGGGCACAAACTAAAAACCACTTCTGTTTTTTTTAGGAGGCAAACAGATCCACTGAAAGAGTTCACCAAACTGAGAACATCTGAGACACCACTTGCAGGTAGAGTGATGACTTGTGGCATAATGGTTAAAGCAATTATTTTAACTTTAGTTAAATTTACTTGCGTCTTATAAGTTACTAGTATTGCTGCTTTTAAAAGCCCCTTACACCATTCAGACAATTTAGAAAAAAATCATATTTAGATGCAGATTGGCTTTTATTTTACATTTTCTTAGGTAGTTCTCCCATCATTACTAAGGACATTTGCCTGAAAACAGAATCTCTGCTATATCTGCTCTAGCTACTTGTCTAAACCTGACATTACAATTTTATTCATGGTATCACAATATGTTATTGTGGAGATCATATAACGTGACAAATTGGGGATTACAATGTCAGGTTTTGAAAACCAACCAGAGAAGATAAGTGTTAGAGAACAGTGGTCTTGTTTTTGATGCAACTGTCTTCAGTAGTTAATAAAAAGAGGGAAACAATTAAAGAGCATACAGTATATGAGACATGCCAGTCATGCTTACACTAAAATCCTTTACACAAAATTGGTATGAATTCATACACAGGGTATGAAATTCGTGGAAAAAAAGTACATGCCCACTTGGGCATGTAAGAAGAAAATGTACATGCCCAACAAACTATTTACATGCCACCCCTTAGTTTACATAATTTTAGACGTCATCTTCACTGGACCAAGCACTTTTGTTTTCATCACCACCACTAGGGCTGGCAGAAGCAGCATGCAGTGACAGTGTTCTGGAGCCATAAGCTTTGGTAGTGGGCCTTCTTTTGCCATTTTTCCACCACAGTGATATGGCACCTTCAGGGTTATAGTCACTAAGCTGGAGTCCATTCAGGGATATAGACATTAGGTCATGTAGAGTGTCTGGGCATAATCCAACCCCTCCAGTCATTTTTTATTCTTCCCATCAGAGAGAAGAAGCCTCGTTCTGCAGCAGCAGTATGAACAGGAATCAGGAGAATGATTCTGACAATGGCCAGCACATTTCGAAATTGTTGATCCTGTACATTCGCAAGAATCACTTTCTGCCACAATTTCAGAGACTTACAACTTTCAACAGACAGCAAGTGGAGTACGTGCTTTTTTAAGTCTAGCCACTCCAACAGTACCAAAGTAACATCAACTCCACGAGACTCTAGGACCACTTTATAGTGATCAACAATTGTTTGAATTGCTTCATCTCCATATGTTTCAAGTGCCTCTGTGGATGTTGGCCAGGACTGAAAATTTAAAGCTCTTGCAGCTAGTAGCACTTTATTGGTCGTGAAGGACTGAACGCGAGATTCAATGTGCTGTGACGCTTTCTGAAGAATTTTTTTGATCTCTGAAATTGTGGCTTCTACAATGTCTGAAGGAGAACCTGATCTGTGCCTGCTAGTTTCATTAGTTAAGTCAACACTGTTGTACTGAGTTAGGTTCTCATTTACAGATGTAAGTGTTATACGGTGAAGAGTTTCTCGATTCGAGAGACCATTTAGTTTTTGAATTGTGCTTTCTACTCTGCTGTGAACTTTTTCAACAGTGGCATCCTCTTGCTGAAAGCAGACTAAGAGCAGATAAGTAACCAAAAAACACTTTCAGAAAGTTCATGTATACAACACATTTTAAAGTCTTAAGCACTTTAATTATTCCTAGTGCTTTTTGGCCATGATCCTGCTTGTTTGTCAGTGACACATGTTCGAGGTGAGGCACTAATGTAGCCCAGTTCCTTTCAAGGGCAGAAATGGCCCATTCTCTGTGTGCAAGCCACCTAGTGCCACCAGTGTTAACTGGTTTGACCACATTAATATTTAAAATGGATCCTGTTTCCTGTAGGCCTTTCCAACTTTTTGGTGACCTGTGGTAAAACGAGTAAATGTTCAGCAGAAGTTGTTTTAATGACTTGTAAAAGGACAGTCTCTGAGCAGATCCTTTAAGCAAGCTCTAAGCGATGTGCACAGCAGTGTATGTCAATGAGGTGTGGGCATCAAATCTTGTTATTCGACTAAGGACACCTGAAGTGCTCCCCAACATTACAGCAGCACCATCAGATGCAGCTTAGCAGCTTATGTTTCCAACCACCATCCTTTAAACCACCTTCACCCTCTAAAGCATTAATCACAGTATTTAAAATGTTTTCTGAATTAGGGCCACTGACTGATTTCAGTGCAAGAAATCTTGTTACAGGTAGGCCATTTTCAAAAACACGTACATAAATGCCCTCCTCCTCAGTCACACTTATCTGTGCAGGAATCAACAAGAAAAGAAAAGAAGTCATTGTCTTGTAGTTGACTAGAAGTAGTGCTTTGAATATCTTGGGCAATATAGTGAATGAAGACACAGCATTGCTTGTCACTACTGTAACTGTGACTCATAGCATCATCCCCATGATTTCTTCTCTGTAAATCTATCAGCCCAGGAAAATCCCTGAAAAGTCTTTCAGTCCTAGCAATGTAACATGCAGTACAGAACAATTTACAAATTTGATCCATTTCTTTGTGTTCCATAAATTGTATGGATTTCTCTATTGGTCTTTCTCCAACTTTTGTTTTATTTGCAATGTATGCCATCTCAGCATTTTTGTATGCTACGGACACTTCATGTGCTGAGATAATGTGTACTCTAAAAGTACTGCATCCAGTTCTGAAATTATTTTTGCTTTGGCTTTTTTCATAACTCTGACACCATGTACAGAACATGGCACATTTATCTGTCTCATATGTAAGCCACTTCCGTCCCTTTTTCCAGGATTCCTGAAATTTTCTAACTTTCGGGGCCTTAACTTGGCTTTCAGTACAAGCAGTAGCACTTGAGTAAACTTCAGTGGTCACAACAGTTTCAATGTCTGCACAAGGAGATAGTGTGATTATAGCTGTGCCTGTAGTAGTACTAGTACTCGGTGTTAGGGAATCCGAGTCAGCTCCCGCAGTCTCATCAAAATGCTTTCTCTTAAATCCAAATTTAAAAAGACTCATGGTGTCTGCCTGGCTGTTTGGAGTTGAACCTGTGAATACTGATTTTAAGAATTTTTTATTTGTGCTACTCAGTATTAATAAATGCAACAAAGAAAAAAGTGTGTCTTGTCTTTTTTTTTATAATAAACTTAACAAGAAAACCTGACTGTGTGTTGTCTGATTATTTATTATAACAGTGTTCTGATTTTAGATAGTCCACATACACATAGCGTAGCTTGTCAAAGGGTAACAGATTTTTTTTAGAACAGTATTCAGTATTAGTCCACACAGCGTTAGCGTAGCTTGTAAAAAGCTAACAATATATATATATTTTTTTTTACAACAGACTAGTATTCAGATTTTAGATAGCGTAGCTTGTAAAAAAGCTTAAAAGATTTTTTTATAACAGCATTCAGATTTTAGGTAGTCTGACTAGCTTGTAAAACGGCTTTAAACTTTAAGTAACAGGCTTTATTTCAGATCCCTTTATTTATAGATAACAGAGGTTAGAGGAGCATTAATTCAACTTTATAGATTGGCAGCAACACTCCCCTCTCAACCTTTATCTATTTAGGTTATGTACTTTTTACAACTTAGGGCCAGGGAGGGCAATAGCTCTACTAGCTGAGTGAGCTCCCACCACGCCTTTCTAAAATATGATCTCAGCCTCTGCTTTCTGCTCCCTCCAATATTACCTTACTTATTTTTTTATGTGATGCCTAACCCTTGCCTCAGTCTAGCTTTTGTTTTACCGATAGAGAAAGAGGAATGTCTAGGAAGGAGAGACAGGTTTTAGTGTTTTACAGTAAAGTTCCCAAGAAACTGTCAGGTAGCAGCAACTGAGGGAAAAATAGACCACTACTGCAGCCTGAAAAGTATATGTATGGCAGCCAGGCACCAACACCAAGACTATCTAGTCTAGTAGCTTCTTATTTTCAGTAGTCTGCCTGTTGCCTTGCACTACAGTCCAGATTCCAGACCACAAACTGTGATTAACCAGCTGCACTTTAGATCAGCTAATTTATAGCTGTTTTAATTAGCTGAGTGACAGTCTGACTGAGAGTCCCTCCCTCTCCCTGTCTGCACTGCAGATTGCAGCCCTTCCCTCCGGAGTTGTTGTTCCTTCTTAGTTTACTATTTTCACCCCAGAAATAAAAGAAAACACCATATGGTAAATAGTTGGTAACTGGTAAGGGTAAATTGTAATTCATTTTATATCTGCTCCTTCTGGTCGAGGTTGCAGAATCACCACGAATTCAGTACACTCTCACAGTTTCACCCCCGCCTCAAAGTCTCCCCAGTTCACAGTGGAGTAATTTGGGCAGTAGCTCTTAAAAGAGCTTTAAATTTAAGGGCAATTTTTTGTTTGCATCTTACCCGCCTCTCCCGCCTAAATCAGAGTCCCCCGGACCCCCCCCACCTCACAGTGGAGTAATATAGTAGGCACTAGGCAGCAGTGCAGCACAGTAGCTCTTAAAAGAGCTTTTGTTATTTTTTCTATAAGTTTAATTGCAATCTGCAATCACGATTGCTGGTCACTCGCTCTCACAGCAGGCATGTCCGACTCCTAACAGTTCCACACTATAGCGCCGAATGACGCGCTTTCCGACAGGTCTGTGATATGCACTGAAGGGGGGGTGGGCAAGCACTCAAGAGACAGTAGGCGATTGGCGTCTGATCGCGCAAACCCGTCTCTGCTGCATTGCGGTTGGCTAGAGGTCATGCTGAAGAAACGACAACCCCCCTCCAGCACTCACAACTTAGCAGTCAGCTGACACTGGGATGAGTAGTTAGGTGTACCTTGTGATCGTGTCCCGGTGTTGGCTGTGCCTGCACAGTCCCAGCTCAAGTTGCCCACTCATTTAAAGCCACACCACATCGGGAAAAACAGAATGCAGCAGGAATACCTTAGGTGCCCCGCAGGGCAGGCACTGAAGAGCAGTAGGTATCCTAGTACAAAAGTGCCTGCCCTGGGGCACCTAAGGTATAGGAATTTCGCACCCTGTTCATACAGTACAAAGAATGTGACAAATGTGGACTGCTACCAGTCCTCTTTTGTCAGTAGGACCTGCCAGTGCCTTTTAGTCAGAATGATAGGTGGGAAGTACTTGATCCCCCCTAGGCATTCCAAGATTTCCTCAGTTCTTGGCACAGCATATGCATCAGTCACTGTGATAGAATTCAGTTTGCTTTAATCCACACAGAACTGGTTAGACCCATCCTTTTAGGGATCAGAACTACTTGGAAAGCTCAAGGGCTTTTAGGATACTGTATCACCCCAGTTATGTCATCTCTATCTCTTTGTTAGGGCTGGATGACATTTATCTTCCAGTGGTGAAATTCTGGCAAATATTGATTTCACTTCCAAGAAACATTCGTGAAAATTTTGCAAAATGTTGCCAAAATTGCAATTTCAGTTATTTCCATCTAATTTGAAAAGTAGTTGTTGATACTGCACCAAATGTGGTATGATAACTTTCCCAAGGCCCATATAGAGTGTACTAAGTTTCACATCTCTGTTAACAGTGACTGAGTTATAAGCCTCCAGACTTTCAGAAATGTTAAAATTACATTTTGCAATTATGTAAACTGCAGAATGTTAAGGCCCATAACTGTACAACTACAGAACTCAATATTACCAATTTTGTTAGGATCATTGACCCTAAATATTAGACTTTGAGTCCACACCCATGGCCCACTAGCAGAGCAGTACACTGCCATGCTGATGACCCAGGTTCAGAAGCAAGCCCAGAAAGTCATGTCAGGAGGAAGGCCATGGCAGAGACAGCTGCTGCTCATCAATGCATCTCAGTTGGGGAGGGCTGTAGACAGGTTCTTCCAACACAGCAACCTGTGGGGCTGGGTGAGAAAGCTTGCTCCTGCCGCAAAGGAAGCTGTGGCTGTGCGAGGCTGACAGAGGCATTGCCCGCACCTGTGGAGGTGGGAGGGAACAAAATTGGGAGAAAAAAACAGTAGCTATCAGAATGATGGCCAGGTTCAGACTGATCAAGGTATATCCCTGTGAAAACAGTATATCCCTGAGACAAGAGCTGCTGACTGGGAGAAAAAAACAATATGGAAACAAAAGAGGCTTCGTGTGAAAACTCTCTAATCTCTTGCTCTAAGGCTGGACAAAGTACAAGCAGCCAAGGATTCCAAAATAACATCAGTAATTAAAGTTGAATTTCATGAGCTTTTGTGAAATTTTGTGATTCTTCTGTCAAACCTATGTCCATACATTTTGCCCAGCCATACACTTGAGCTGCCATTGTTGAAGAATGTAAAGGCTGGGTAAAATGACAATAAGGTAGCATTCATAGGAGGCTCCACAGAAAAAGTACAATGGTGCCAATTGTCAGGTCATTGTCTTGAGTGACAAACCATGAAGAATAACCATGGACATCACTGTGCACTAGCTTGACTTCTTGCAAAATGCCAGCTAGCCACTAGAGCTCACTGACTAAATGACTTGTGGAAGCACATGCACGTGCAGCATTGTTTCTCTACACCACCACCTGCCGACTCCGTAACAACCCTATAAATAACAATGTGCTGTATATTTGTACCACTTAAAAAAAGTGTGATAAAAGTATTTGGAGACCTAGTGATGCTGGGCATCATGGTCATAGGAGTGTTGGAGGGGCCTTGTAGGACCACAGTGCTAGCAGATTCAGTGTTGGTAAGCACTTTGTGAACGTTACATTTCACAAGAGACATTCTAGTGGCATTACCTATTATGTATCCATAAATTTCTGAGCAAATGTTGCCATTTAGTATATTATAAAGTATCCACAATAAATTTTCACCTACAAAACCACATTTATCCAGCTTAATGAGGTTCCAAAACATATATACTTTCATGTGCATGCCAAATTTTGAGTTTATACCTGAAATAGCAGTGGAGCTCTAAACATCCAAATGTTTTAAAAATTTTCATGCAAGAAAATATGAATACACATTTTCAATTAAAGAGCTTCGGAGGTAGCTAAGTTGTAAGCATAGAAATATTGTCAGACATTTTTACATGAATAATACAAGTGCCAGAGTTTGAGCCCCTATAACTTCCCCACAATTCAACCAAATGTCATGATACTTGACATCCGTTTAGGGCCTCTACTATACAATATGCATGCTGAATTTCAAACCTGTAGCTATAAGATGGACTGAGATACAAATTAAAGAATTTGGGAAAATTCCACAAAATTTCTCAAAATCTCATGAAATTTGTGGAATTTCATGATAAGTCCACAAAATCAGAATTTGCTTATTTCACCCAGCCCTACTTTGTGAATCTGCTCTCTGACATTAGAAGAGCACTTTGTCTAAAAGATTCATCTGACACTGTCTTAACTTGATGCCGTGCCAATCTAACATACCCACATTTGGAAATAAACAGACCTCCTCATCTGGGTTCCATAGTGTGGAAAGCTGGAGGACATCCAGTGAAGTCTTACCCCAGCTCTCTTTGAGCAGATCAGTTACAGGATCCTCCATGCCCTCTCCTGGAAAACATATTGCTGCCAAACCCATCTCTACTCTAGCATGATATGGCTTAATTACATTCATCTTGAGCCCACTCTGCTCACAGCCAGAGACAGTGTGAAGAATCTGGGCATCATTATGGCCCACAAGTTGACTTTAGAATATCAGGTATCTGCTGTTGTCCATGGTGGTTTCTTTCATCTTAGGAACGTCGCCTAGATTAAGCCCTTTCTTAGCCCTCAGGATCTGAAGTCCCGGGTGCATGCCTTTGTGACATCTAGGCTGGACTACTGTAACACTCTTTATCTCAGGCTATCTGGAGGTTTGATTCACTGCTTGCAGCTGGTGCTGAAGGTGACTGCTTGACTGACTGCCAGAGTTTCTCACTCCAAGCACAGCTCTACTGCTTTGCAGATGTTGTACTGGCTGCCTGTGAGGTGGCGCATCTCCTTCAAGATAGGCTTGTTAAGATACAAAGCCCTACATGATCTGGGTCCTGGCTACCTACAAGAGTTCCTGTGCACATATGTTTCTGACCACTCTCTCCATTCCTTGGAGGCGGGTCTCTTGAAAGTCCCCAGATCTAATTTAAATTGTCTGAGCATTGTGCCTTTGTGGTGGCTTCTCCAGTTTTCTGGAACCAGTTAAGATGACAGCTTCAGGAGGCCCCCTCAGTTGGCAGTTTTAAGCAGGAGTTAAAGCACTATCTTTTTATAAAGACATACCCTGCTAATTCCTGAGCTGATATTAAGTATATGACATTATTTACTGAAACTATTTATTGTGCTGCTGTGATTGTATTTTGACATTGTAAGGCACCCAGATCCTGTGCGATTGGGCGCCTAAGAAATAAATATACTACCACTATTAACATTATGGGTTTGGTGCTTACAGGTTCAACCTGGCAACTGAAACCTGCAAGTTGTTGGGTCTTAGTGGAATAAGTGCCATTACATTCTTCCCAACCTTATATGGTCAAGCTCTCATATCCTAATTGGAATATCCATTTTGCTTGTCCTGGGCTTGCAGGAGATGCTTCTGTGCAAAGTCCATTAATCTCTTTCAGAAGTTCAGTACATACTCAACAATGCTCTACTTACTTGTATGGGATTTCCCAGCCCATTCCTGCCTGACCAAATCAGCATACCCCTCACCCTGTAGCCACAGATTACCACAAAGGATGAGAATCCTGTGGATTCATGTGGCACCTTCCTGAAGGTGAGTAATAAATTGGGAAAATGTGTCAAAATCTCTGGGGTATTTGTTTACCAAGGTGTGAAGAACACATTTTAGTGGGGTGCTAAAATGTTCACACAAGCCATTTCCCATGTGGGTGGTATGGTCAAATCTTTAGCTGCCTCACCTTGCACTTTTCTGACAAGGTAGTTATCAGAAAGGACATGACGTTTGTGCACTTGTCTGATAAAAGTCCTTAGGGAATTCAACTTTGTAAAATCCTCAGAAGCTCATTTGCCACTCCTTCTACTTCCACAGAGGGCATGGCAACTGCCTCAGGGTATCTACAGTAGTTGCAGTGCTTGTAACCACCAAAATAAATATCTCTGACTGGAGTAACTTGGGAGCCATAAAACATGAAAAGCCCACCATCTTAAATGGCTTATCTATGAGTTGCAATGCAGTAAGGGGAGTTTTCATCTTGTCTTATGCCTTCCTTGTCTTCTAGCATGTCAAGGTTTTATAGTACTTTTGCCACATCTGGGAAGATAGTAGGCCAGTGAAAGTTCTGACAAGGCCTACTCCACATCCTGTTTATGTCTAGGTGTCCAGAACTTTGAATTGACATTTATTTTTATTTTGTTTACTGGGTACGCCAATGGCACCACAGTAGCTTATACAGGGTTGACACTAAGGCCATACATCAAATAAAACAAATACCATACACTATTATGGATGCAGGAAGTACAAAAACAAATGACAGAAACACTCCCAACAATAGTACACTTGTTAAAAATTAAAAATATTTGCAGACAAAAGGGTCAGTGAAGTATGAATGATAATCTTTTTGGTTACACAGAAACATAGAATTTGAGGGCAGATAAGGACCGCTAGGCCAATACAGTCTGCCCATTTTTCTACCTGTATCAGCGAACGCTGATCCTACTTGGTCATCAGCATTAGTCTCTCTTTCCCACCTTTAGGGTTCCCTTGTGCCTATCCCATTCACTTTTGAATCCCTCCACTGTGTTTGCTCCAACCACCTCCTGGAGTAGGCTGTTCCATGAACCCACCACACTTTCTGTGAAGAAAAACTTCCTCACATTCCCCCTTATCCTGCTCCCCTTCAATTGCATATCAAGCCCCCGTGTTCCTGTACATCTTCTATACTGGAATATGTCACCTACTTGCACCTTGTTTATGCCCTTCAGATATTTGAAGGTTTCAATCATATCCCCCCGTTCTTGCCTCTCCTCCAGAGTATACATATTGAGGTATTTTAATCTCTCCTCATATGCCTTCTGTTGCAAGCCCTACACCATCTTAGTTGCCCTTCTCTGAACTGCTGCCACCCTGTCTATATCCTTCCGGAGGTGTGGCCTCCAGAACTGCATAGTATTCCAGATGAGGCCTCAGCAGTGTTCTGTACAGTGGCATCACCACCTCCCTTTGACTGCTAGTGATTCCACTTTCAATGCAGCCTAGCATACCATTGGCCCACCCCACTGCCTTTGTACACTGCTTGGCCACCTTTAGGTCTTCTGAGATGATTATTCCCAAATCCCTTTCTTCCCTGGTGACCGTCAGTAACTCTCCCCCATCCTGTAACTCTCCTCAGCGTTTTTGTGCCCCAGGTGCATAATTTTGCACTTCTTTGCATTGAACCTTAGTTGCCACACCTCAGACCATTTTTTCAGCTTTCCTAAGTCTCTCTTCATTTTTTCCACCCTTTCTGGAGAGTCTACTCTATTGCAGATCTTGGTGCCATCTGCAAATAGGCAAACCTTCACTTCCAGTCCTTCAGCAACTCCCCTTTCCTGCCATCATTATTGGTTTATTATTGATTCATCAATAATTTTCAGTTTAAGAGGAAGATCATTTCAAACTGCAACTGCACTAAATGGAAAGAATCTTTGCTCAGTAGGAGGGTGCATAAATGGGACAGGTAACATATTAATTTTTGAAGACCTAACATTTAGGTTACATTGTTGCAGAGTTGAATTCTTAGCAAGACAGCTTGGCTGCTTTGCCATTAAAATTTTACCCAAGAAACTCATTTGAGTAACATTCATATTTAATTCATAAGGTAACGATTTTAGTTGTGCCAGTATGGAACAACTGTAAGTTCAAGTAGGTTTCCAAAAAGCAAACCTGCTGATATTATGCAATAAGCTCCTTTTTGTCCTTACAGATGTGGGTCCTTGATCGATAACAATGCTTCCACAATTCAGAAAAGGAGGCTGATTTTGTTGTGCCAATGCAAACCAAATAAAAGAATGTAAATAGTTTTTGATACAGTAAAGTAATCTATGTTAAATTTGAATTTTACTTATAACGTTTCACATGTGAAGCAAATAATTTCTCAAGATATCCCCTAAATATCTGAATGAGTCCATGCAATCTGTAGCAGTCCCATCTAAAGCAGTTATACTTGAAGAAAAAATTACTCACCTTAGTAATTAAGTTTCTTCTAATGGAGCCTGGCTGTATTCTGACAATTGCAGTGATTCCCAACCTTTGAACTGCCCCGGAGAACAAATAGTTAACTTTCTATGCAGGGCATAGAATGCTGAGCTTGAGCTTGGTTGACTTCTCTGTCTGGAGTGATTCAAACCTAAACCGTCAGATTCTTATGAGCCCAACTAAACTAAAAATTCTATGTGGAAATTGTAAAAATTCTTACTAGCCAACTGGCTGAAAAAAGTTTTGGATTCCCAAGGAAGACTCAAGTCATGAAACCCAAAAACAAAACCCAATGTAGTATAAATAACAATAAATCAGCACCCAAACAAAAAGGAGGAGGATGCAAGCAAAAAACACCCCTGGGGTGCAACACTGCACCTGCCCACCCACTTCCCAAAAACAGGTTCTGAGAGGGGAGGCAGGGAAGGAGGTCAGAATACAGCAAGACTCCATTAGAAGAAACATAATTACTAAGGTGAGTAATTTTTTCTTCAAACAACATGAAGTCTTGCTGTATTCTGACAATTGCAGACTACCAAGCAGTACTTCCAAGTAGGAGGGACAGAACCTACTTTGGGAATAGGCTCTGAAGTACTGCTGTGCCAAACTGAGTATCACTCCTAGCCTGGATATCCAGAGAGTAATGCTTGCTAAAGGTATGGACTGTTTTCCAGGTGGCTGCTTGACAAATTTCTAAGAAAGGGATATCCCTGGCAGCAGCCAGGGAACCAGCTGTACCTCTTGTGGAATGAGCCCTCAGGCCTGAGGGTGGAGTTTTTCCCAGCTTTTCATAGCAGAATTGTATACAAGACACAATCCACCTGGCAATAGATTTTTTGGTGGCAGGCTTGCCCTTTCCCACTTCTTCATAAGTGAGGAACAACTGGAGGGAGTCAAACCTGTGACCCTTGGTACGCTCTATGTAGTAACTAAGGGCTCTTTTGCCATCTAAACTGTGTAGCCTCCTCTCTCCTGAGGAAGAATGATCAGTGAAGAAAACAGGGAGAGACAAAGACTGGTTTAAATGGAAGTCTGAAACCACCTTGGGCAAGAACCTTCTATTGGTTCTAAGGACCACTTTATCCCTGTGAAATGAGATAAAATCAGGTTCCACTGATAGGGCTTGCAATTCACTGATACACCTGGCAGAGGTAATGGCTACCAAGAACACAGTTTTCCAAGTCAAGTACTTAAGCTCTGCTGAAGACATAGGCTCAAAGGGGGGGTTGCATAAGTTGAGCAATGCAAACATTCAAATCCCAGGCAGGGGCAGGGTCTCTAAAATGAGGATTGGTGTGAAGCAATCCTTTAAAAAATTTACAGAACACAGGATGGGAAGATAGTGAGGAAGACTTCCCTACAGACAAAAATGCAGAGACAGTTGACAAGTGTACCTTGAGAGCAGCTGGTCTGAGGCCTAGGCCATTAAGATGGACCATATGATCCAGAACCGTAGGCAATTCAGCAGTATCCGGAGAAACATGCTTCTTAGAACACCAAATGCTGAATCTTTTCCATTTGGAGTTGTAAGTCTTAATGGTGGAGGGCTTTCGAGAAGCCTTGAGGACATCCAGAACCCCTTGGGATAGATGCAGATCTGCAAACTCTAACTCTTCAAGAGCCATGCTTTGAGATTGAGAAACTGAAGACTGGGGTACCAAATCCTTCCCTGAGAGGATGTTAACAGGTTGTAATTCCTGGGAAGAGACAGGGGAAGATGGACTGCTAGGGACAACAACAGGGGGTACCAGGGCTGTCTGGCCCAACCTGGAGCAATCAGAATCATCTTGCAAGGTTGAGACCTTATTTTTACCAAAACTTTGAACAGGAGTGGGAAGGGGGGAAAGGCATACAGAAACTTCCCTTCCCAATTCAGGATCAGGGCGTCAAGAGGGACTGAGCCCAGGACTGGAGGTCTGCAACAAAAGAGAGGGAGTTGGTGATTGTCTGGGGCTGCAAAGAGATCTATCTCTAGAATGCCCCACCTTGAAAAAATCACTTTCAACACCTGAGGGTTCAGGGACCATTCGTGATGGCCCTGAGAAATCCTGCTCAGTGCATCTGCTAGCACACTGTCCTTGCCTGGAAGGTGAACTGCTACAAGAGAGGTGTGCAGTGAATAAGCCAGGGACCACAACTTCATGGCTTCTGTGCACAGGGCCATGGACCGAGTGCCTCCCTGCTTGTTGATGTACCACATAGTGGTGGTGTTGTCTGTTCTGACTTGAACCAATGTGTTCTATACTGACTGTGAGAATGCTTTTAGAGCCAAAAAAACTGCCCTGAGCTCTAGAAGATTGATGTGGAGAAGGGATTCTTGAGGGGACCACAGCCCCTGGGCAGTAAGGGACCCCAGGTGGGCTCCCCAGCCCAGGAGAGAAGTATCCAAGGTAAGGACCACCGAACAAGGCTGAGCAACAAAAGGAACACCTTGTCTTAAATTGTCCTGATCCTGCCAGCACTGGAGGGCTTGGATCAAGGTCAGACTCACTGGAATCAGTTTGATAAGGGAATCCTTTCTCTGAGACCAGAAAGCTCTCAGGTGGAACTGAATATCCCTCATCTGGAATCTTGCCCCTTGGACCACTGCTGTTGAAGCTGCCATGTGGCCCAAGAGCTGGAGGAAATGCCTTGCTGGTTACCCGAAGGCTGAAGGAAGAAGCTAGTTCTGTAAGAACTCTTGCCCTTTCTAGAGGAAGAAAGGCTCTTGCTTTGAGTGTGTCCAGTTCTGCCCCTATAAAGGTAAGAAGCTGGACTGGTTTGAGAACTGACTTGGGAAGGTTGAGAAGAAATCCTAGAGAAGTGAGCACTTGCTGGGTCACTTGTAGGTGAGACTTGACTTGGTCTGGAGACTGACCCACTATTAGCCAATCATCCAGATATGGAAACATTGAAATCTCTTGCCTTCTTAGAAAGGTAACAACTACTGCCAGGCACTCTGTGAAAACCCTTGGGGCTGAGGTTAGGCCAAAGGGCATTGCTCTGAACTGATAGTGGCCTGAGGGTAACTCGAATCTGAGGTACTTTCTGTGGGAGCACCTGATGGGAATGTGAAAGTAGGCATCTTTGAGGTCCAGGGAGGCCAGCCAGTCCCCAGGCCTTAGAGAGGGAAGGATTATTCCCAGAGTTATCATCTTGAATTTTGGTTTTAAAAGATGTTTGTTTAGATATCTTAGGTCTAGGATGGGTCACCACTCCCCTGTCTTTTTGGGGGTCAGGAAGTACCTGGAGTACAGTCCTTTACCCCAGTGTAGGTGAGTACTCTCTCAGCTTTTAAAGCTAGGAGAAGAAACCTCTGCCTCTAGGGCAAGGGTTTCCGAGAGATTTGCAGGTGGAAAGATCTGGCTCTCATCTTTGGAAATTTTTGAAGCTGAGAACCAGTCCCTGGCTTACTACTTCCAGGACCCACTTGTCTGATGTAATAGACATCCAGTCCTGGACGAAGTAAGCCAGCCTGCCCCCTACAGGAATAGGAGAGTCGACCCAGGAAGGCCCATCAGGGTGTCTGCTTGGCAGGGGCTTTAGGCTGAGGGGTGGATGCAGCCCTGCTCATCCCCCTTCTGCCTCTCCCTCTGAGAAAAGGAAGAAGAGGCCTGTTCTTGGTAAAAAGGCCTTTGAAAAGGCCTGCCCCTGCCCCTACACTGCTGCCTTTGAGGAGTTGCCTGCCTTTCCTTGGCCTGAGCACTCCTGTAAGTGGTCTTGTACTCATACATTTTCTTCATGTAATTCTCTGTCTGCTCCCCAAACAGAGAATTACCCACTACAGGAAAATCCATGGCCTTAGCCTGGGTGTCCTGTGAGAGGCTAGTACATCTGAGCAAAGCCATCCTCCGAAGAGCCACAGATGTAGCCATGACTCTTGATGACACATCATTAGAGTCCACAGCAGCATGAAACTGAACCTTAGATGCCTCAACCATCTGCAGCCACCGCCTCCAGCTCCTTGGCTAGCTGGGGGGAGGCCTGTTTAGCCAGGGCCAGTACAGTGTCCCACCTGGACTTCTGGTACCTGGCTGTATAGGCCATGTAATTTGCCTGCCTGAGTCCCAAAGAAGATGCCATGTACTGCTTCTTTGCCATGGCATCAATCTTCCTGGAGTCCTTGTCAGGAGGGTGTGAAGCCAAGGGAATATTTGCCTTGTCACAGGCAGCAGCCTGCACTACCCCAACATGGCTCATTGTTGATACAAGAACTCAGTGTCTGAGCCTGAAAGTGTATACCTCTTGTCCATTCTTTTATCCAGAGGAGGTATAGTGTTAGGAGACTTTAAGATTTTTTGTGTCTGTTTCCCAAAAGATTTATGGAGGGGAATAGACAGTATCCTGGACTCTGGGATGTCCATCATCTCTACATAATCAGGCTCCTCTTGATCTTCCACAGTCTCCTCCATAGGAAGCTGGAGGGTTTCAGCCACCTTTCTGTAAAACATAAAGTGAGAAGGGGACTCAGAAAGCCTAGGAAGGGAAACACCTGAAGGTCTGTCTGGGGAGATGTCCGGTTCCACAGGCACATCCAGATCTTCACTTACACCATCATCGTCAAATTCCCCTTCTTCTTCAAGTTCCGGTTCATAAAAATCTTCAAGGGTATACTCTTGAACCGGGGGAACCAACCAAACCAAACCCCTGCCAGAAGGAGCCGAATCGGTCGGAACCGGACGGAGCGATTCCACAATCTGAATCACCCTGGCTATCTCTTCGGTGGTCGGAACACGAACCTCTGGATCCGAACCGGTCGAGTTATCTTTGCGTTTTCTTTTTGTCAGAACCAATCCCTCAGAATCGGCTCTCCTTTTGCCTGAAGAAGTATTGCCCTGGTCAGATGGCACTCCTTCTGGTTCAGTCGAAACCGAACCCGGCTGGCCAACCAGGTCAGCGGACGTCTCGGCCTCCTTTTCCCTCAGTCTACCTAATCACAGAAACATAGAATTTGATGGCAGATAAGGACCGCTTGGCCCACCCAGTCTGCCCATTTCCCTACCTACTGGATAAGCTGCAGATCCTAGTTAACCAGCAGCCTACTTCTTCCTACCCCCAACCCCTAGAATTGCCTTATGACTGTCCCATGCATGCTTGAATTCCACCACTGATTTTGACTCCACTTCTGGAAGGCCGTTCCATGCATCCGCAACCCTCTCTGTGAAAAAATACTTCCTTAAATTACCTCTGAGCCGCCCCCCCTCTATCTTCAAATTGTGTCCTCTTGTTCTTGCACACCTCTTTTTTTGAAAGATGCTACCCTCTTGGACTTTGTTGATTCCCTTGAGGTACTTGAACATTTCTATCATGTCCCCCTCTCCCTCCTTTCCTTGAGGCTATACATATTAAGCTCCTTTCGTCTCTCTTCATATTTATTTACATATTTGGCAGTCTGAATCGAGGTGGTCAAACCCCAGACAATAAACACAGGTCGTGTAGGGGATCAGCCTTAGCAAAGACCTCCCCACACTCACTGCAGTGTTGAAACCCAGTGGGCCCGTTTTTTTTCATGGGTTTCTCAGATATGGCCAAACTAACCAAACTTACCCTTTTTCTGGCAACCACCAGGCAAGACTCCCTTATTGGTTCCTAACTGTACGAACATACAAAATTTGCCAGCAGATAAAGGCCTAGAGGTCTATCAAGTCTGCTCGAATGTGCAGCTAGCACCCCTCATTCTGCAGCTGCACCTCCCTTCCACCCTTCTCCTTCATTAACCCTCCCCCTTGTCCTGTCCCATCCCCTTTTGAAGCAGTCCACTGTTCTACTGGATACCACTTCTGTAGGTAACGATTCCACCCAGCCACCACCCTCTCTGTAAAAAGTGTCTCCTCATCTCCCTCCTGAACCTTCCTCCTCCAGTCTCATATCATAGCCCCTGGTGGCCCTCCCTCCCTTACTTTGAACAGCCCTCTGTACCCGTCTTGTTTATTCCTTTCATGTATTAAAGGTTTCAATCATGTCACCCTGTCCTTCCCTCCTCCAGTGAGTACATGTTCAACTCCTTCAACCTCCTCTCAGTGATAAGTCCCCCAGCCCCTTGATCATTTTGTCACCCTGCGCTGCACCTCAGTAACTTAATGTCCCTCTTCAGATACGGGCGCAGTACTGCACGCAGTACTCAGGTGTGGTCTAACTAAGACCCATATGTTGGCAGAATCACCTCCTCCCTCCTCGAGATATACCCTTGCAATACAACCCAGCATTTTGTTGGCTTTGCAGCTGCCTTCCTACATTGTGCGAGGTTGTTCATTGACCCTGTGTGTACACCCCAGATCCTTCCTCCTCTGTCTGGGCTAGCTGCGCTCCCCCCAGCTGGTAACTCCTCCCTGGGTTCTTCATCCCAAAATGCAGCACCTTGTACTTTTTGGCATTAAACCCCAGTTGCCAGGTGTCTGACCAGGTTTCAAGCTTTGCCACATCATCCTGCAACCGCTGCCACCTCTCTAGGTCATCCACCACTGTGCCTACCTTGGTATCATCAGCAAACAGACTGATCTTGCTCTTGATGTCCCATGATATGTCTGCAATGAATTTCCCAAACAACACTGGTCCCAACACTGAGCCCTGTGGAACACCGCTCGTCACTGCCCTTGGGTGTGAGAGCTCCCCACCCACCACCACCCTCTGCTGCCTTTCCTGAAGCCAGTTTCCTACCCATCTCACCAGCTTTGCACCCGGCCCTGTGCCTACTAACTTCCTTCCCAGCCTTCCATGCGGCACCGAGTCGAATTCCTTACTGAAGTCCAGATACAGGACATCCACTGCATGGCCCCTGTCCAGTTGCCTAGTTACCCAGTCGTAGAACTCCACCAGGTTGGTTTGGCAGGATCTGCCACATATGAAGCCATGCTGTCTGCTGTCCTGTAGTCCTTTGGCCTCTAGCAGGGCCACCAGCCTCTCCTTCAGGATAGTCTCCATTAGCTTACCCACGATGGATGTGAGGCTCACTGGTCTGTAGTTTCCTGGTTCATCCTTGGGGCCACTCTTGTGGAGGGGCACCACATGAGCCATCCTCCAGTCCTGGGTACACACCCTGAATGTAGTGAGGCATTAAATAGGTCTGCAAAGGTCCTGCAAGGACCTCTGCCAGCTTCTTCAGTACCCTGGGGTGGATGCCATCTGGGCCTGGCGCCTTGTCCACCCTCAGTGCCTTCAAACCTCTCGAACTCTGCCCTCCATGATTTCCCATCTGTCACCCTTCCCCTGTTTCTGCCATTTCTCCCTTGGGCGTCACCCCCTCTTCTCTTTAGTAAATACTGAGCAGAAGTACTCATTTAGCTTCTGCCTTATACTACCCTGCTTCCACCCAACCCCTCTCCTTCCTAATCCTTACTATGTGGTCCTTACAGCTCCTTTTCTCCCTGATGTACTTAAAGAAGTCCTTCTCCCCCTTCTTAATGCCTTGTGCCAGCCTGAGTTCCATAGATGCTTTGGCTCCCCTTACTGCCCTTGTCACCTCCTTCGATTCTGTCAAGTACTCTCCCTGTCCTCCCCCCTCCTGTTTTCTTGTACTTCCTAAAGGCAGCTCTTTTCCTCCTTACCTTTTCCATGACCTCCTTGCTCAACCAGCTCGGTTTCTTAGCCCTAGCCTTCTTGCTCTGGGCTTTGCAGCAGGTTTGGTTGCCTCCACTATCCCCAGCTTTATGAGCTCCCACCTCTGGTTAGTGTCCATACTAGATTGAATTCTGGCCAGGTACCCTTTTACCACTTCCCCCATCCTCCAAAAGTCTGCCCTCCTGAAGTCAAGCACTCTTGTGACAGATTCCACTCCTTCCTTGCCCATATCCAATGTGAGCCATACTGAGTGGTGGTCACTCTCTGACAGTGGTTCCTCCACTGCAAGTTCTCTCAGGAAGTCCCCATTTGCCAGCACAAGGTCAAGGATATTTCCTAACCTGGTTGGTTCACTGACCATTTGCAGCAGGAAGCTGTCCTGGAAGGCATCCAGCAGTACCTGCTCCCTTCTGTTCCTGGTTGTTGGGGTACTCCAGTCCACTCCTGGCATGCTGAAGTCCCCCACAATCACCACACTACCCTTCTCGCAGGTCCTCCTGATCTGTCCTGCTAGTTCCCTGTCTAACTCCTCTGTCTGAGATGGTGGCCTGTACACCACTCCCATTCTAAGAATCCTATTCTTGGAATCCTGGATTTGCATCCAAAGTGACTCTGTACTACCTTCCTCCCTTACACACTTCAGTCCTTCCTTCACATATAGTGCCACCCCCCCCCCTTCCCAATCACTCTGTCCCTACAAAATAGCCTGTACCCTGGTACTGACAGGTCCCAGTCATTGTATTGGGTGGCCCATGTTTCTGTGATGGCTGCAATGTCCACCTCTCCCTCTGCCATGAGCACCTGTAACTCTGTAGTTTTTCCTCCCAAGGCTCCTAGCATTAAGGTAACCACCTTCCACCCTTTCCCCTCCCTCCATCCCCCCCTTTCTTAGCATCACCAATAGTACTTGCCATTTGTCCTTTGTCACTGTTATGGGGGGTTAGCTCATATGGTTTCCCAACCTGTGGTCTCTGCATATCTCTTCCCCAATTGCCACCCCCCACTCCTAGTTTAAATTCCCAACTTCCTCTATGTACTACTCCATCCTCTGTTTCACCACTTTCTTTCCCTCCTCACTCAAGTGTAGTCTGTCCTTGGCATAGAGACTACTGTCCTCCCAGGTCCCTCCCACCCCCCAACAGCCCATACCCTTTAGCACAACACCAGGTTCTTAGCCATCCGTTAAATTCCTCTATCCTCAGCTTTCTTGTTGTGCTTGCCTTTGGCACCGGAAGTATCTCTGAAAAAGTTACTGATCTTCCTGCCCCCTCACATAATTGTGCTAGTTCCTCAAACCTCCTCTGGACTATATCTACTGTCTTGTCAGCCAGGTCGTTTGTCCCAAAATGTATAATTAAATGAGGCTTGTCCCTACCCCTTCTAGCATATTTCAGAACAGACTGTCCCACCCTTTCCGCTGTCATTCCTGGCATGGCCTCCTCCCAAATGCGACTATGCCTCTCCCCCTTGCTACCCCACCTGACTCCTCTTAGTATTGAGTCCCCCAGCACTAAGATTCCACCCTTCTTACTCCCTGCTTGCTTCCATTCATCTCCCTCTCTCATTTCCAGCTCCTCCTCTTCCTCCTGCACATTATTTCCCCCTTTTACCCCTGTTGCAATTCTCCCAGCAGAATTTCCTCCCGCTCCAGTTTGGTCCAGGCATTTATCAATTACTCCTCTAATTTCATCAATTCCCTCCTCCACCTTCTTCCTCTCTAGCAGTGCAAAACTATTTTCAGAAGACCCTTCACAAATGCCCGCTCCCTCTCTCTTAATAGTAACCTGTTCTCTCCTTTCCTCTCCATGACTTTTGCCACTTCTTCACCTCCCCTCACAAGTCCCTATCTCCTCCTTCCATTTGTCTCTTGTCTCCTGACCTGGTTTCCCCAGCAATCATTCCTCCTGGCCCGGGCCCCTTTGTCGCTGATTCCCTTCTTCTGACCCTCTCCTCACCACTGTTGGCTTAAATCGCCCTCCCTCATCTCCCCTTCTTCCTCCCTCCAGTATTGGGCTAAACCCACCCCCAATCTGCCTTGCCTGTCTTAGTTCCTCCTGCAGACCCTCAATCTCCTTTCTAAGTTTTTCTATGTGGTTGCACACTAAACATCCTCCCACACTCCAGGCAATTTTTAGAAAGATTGGTGCACCGCAGTTGTTGCAGCCTACCACCCTACCCATTGCTGTCGTTGCCCACCAACGACCCCCCATCCTTCCAGATGCAGGATACCAAACACTCCCCAAGTCTCCCCTCTCCCCCCTTTATCAGAACAAAACATTCTTTTCTTTATTTCCCTTACCTCCTTTGTTGTACACGTTTAGATATATTGAGCACTGCTTTTTATATTCCTATCCACACTCAAAAAGAGACTTTAAGTAGCCATTGCACAACCTTCTTCAAACTTACATAGAAACATAGACTTTGACGGCACATAAGGACCGCTTGGCCCATCTAGTCTGCCCATTTTCCTACCTACAGGATAGGCCGCAGATCCTAGTTAACCAACAGTCTATTTCTTCCAACCCCCCACAAGAATTGCCTTATGTCTGTCCCATGCATTCTTGAATTCTCCCACAGTTTTAGACCCCACAACCTCCTCAGGAAGGCTGTTCCATGCATCCACTACCCTCTCTGTGAAATAATACTTCCTCACATTGCCCCTGAACCGCCCTCCTTCTAGCTTTAAATTGTGTCCCCTTGTTCTTGCAAGTCTCTTTTTCTGAAAGATGCTACCTCTTGGACTTTGTTGATTCCACTGAGGTACTTAAAAGTTTCTATCATGTCCCCCTCTCCCTTCTTTCCTCAAGGGTATACATATTAAGCTCCTTTAGTCTCTCCTCATATGGCTGCTCTTGCAGATCCTGCACCATTTTAGTTGCCCTCCTCTGTACTATCTCTATCCTGTCTATGTCCTTGTGGAGATGGGGTCTCCAGAACTGGACACAGTACTCCAGATGGGGTCTCACCAACTGTCTGTACAGAGGATAACAACTTCCTGTTTTTCTGCTGCTGATGCCTCTCCTATACATCCCAGTATACCCCAGCCCTCCCTACTGCCTTCTCACATTGCTTTGCAACCTTAAGGTCATCTGATATGATTACCCCCAGGTCCCTTTCCTTTTTGTTGTTGTTACTACCTCCCACCCATTGTGTATTCTTCCCCTGGGTTCTTGTTTCCCAGGTGCATTATTTTGCACTTCTTTGCATTGAATCCTAGCTGCCATACTTCTGACCATTCCTCCAACCTTGCCAAGTCCCTTTTCATCCTTTCCACGCCTCCTTGTGTATCAACCCTGTTGCAGATCTTTGTGTCATCTGCAAAAAGGCATACTTTACCTTCCAGTCCCTCTGCAATGTCACTGATGAAGACATTAAAAAGGACTGGACCCAATATTGAACCCTGTGGTACCCCACTAGTAACCCCTCTTTCTTCAGAGTGGACTCCATTTACAATTACCTTCTGTGTCCTGTTGTCCAGCCAATGTTTTACCCAGGCTACCACCCTGGGACCCACTCCCAGGCTGGTTAATTTGACTATTAATCTTTTCTGTGGGACTGTGTCAAATGCCTTGCTAAAGTCTAGGTAGGCCATGTCCACAGCCCTCTCTGGTCTACTACTTGGTCACCCAGTCAAAGAAATCTATTAGATCTGGCTTGACATGACCTTCCCGCCATGAACCCATGCTGCCTTGGGTCCTGTGCTCCACTGGCCTCTAGGTACTCAACTATTCTTTCCTTCAGAAGCGACTCCATCACTTTCCCTACCACAGAGGTCAGACTGACAGGTCTGTAGTTTCCTGCCTCTGTCTTGGTCCCACTTTTGTGAAGGGGAATCACATCTGCCTTCCTCCAGTCCTCGGTACACACCATCCTCCCATGATTTATTAAAAGAGTAGCCAGTGGTTTCACTAGTTCCTCCCTTAATTCTTTTAGAATTCTGGGTGAATTCCATCAGGACCCATTGCTTTGTCCACCTTCAGTTTTAGGAGTTCTTGCAGAACCCTTTCTTCTGTGAAAGGACTGGGATCAACCCCCTATCAAGAGTGCTTTGTTACCTGGATTAGGCACTTCACCCTCCTCTTTGTGAATACTGAGCAGAAATATTCATTTCAGTATCCCTGCTTTTTCACTGTCCCCTCTGCCCACCCACCGCTCATTCTATTCAGCCTCACTGTCCTCCTTTGTCTTTCTACTCCGCTGATGTACCTATAAAGGTTTTATCCTTCTTAACTGAGTTGGCTATCTTTTCCTCAGTTTGGGCCTTTGCTATTTTGACTTCCCTCCTGCTTCCTTCTGCCTTAACTGGTACAGCTCTCTGTCCTGCCCTTCTGTGTTTCCTTATACTTCCGAGATGCTATCTTTTCTTCCTGACTTTTTCACAGCCACCTCTTTGAGAACCATAGTGGCTTTTTCTTTTGTTTGATTTGTTTATTTGCTTCACACAAAGGCTTGTTGCCTCTGTGATGGCAGTTTGATGATTCCCATTGTTGCTCCACACCTCCTTCTAGCCCGCTTGCTAGTGCTTTTCTGAGGCACTCTCCCATCTTGCCAAAGTCAGCCCTCCTAAAGTCCAGTACCCTCACTTTTGTATGGCTTGACTCTGTAGCTGAGTTTAACATGAACCACACTGTTTGATGGTCACTTGTCCCCAGATGGCAACCCACTTCTAGATCTGAGATCCTCTCACTGCCCCATTTGAGAGTACGAGGTCTAAGATTGCTCCCTCACGAGTGGGTTCCAAAACTAGCTGTCTAAGGCCTGCCACCTGTAGGGCATCAAGAATGGCCCTGCTCTTGGATGTGGCTGCAGCAAATGTGCTCCAGTTAACATCTGGCATATTCAGGTCTCCCATCAACAGTATCTCCCCTTTCTCTGCCATTCTAAGAATGCCTTCTATCATATCCTTGTCCATTCCCTCCCCCTGACATGGGGGTCTGTACACAACCCCTGTGCGGATTGTGGTGCCCTTTCCAGTCTCCAAGGTGACCCACAGTGCCTCCTCTCCTCCCTGTTTATTCTTTTGTTCAGTTGCTTTTATCCCTTCCTTTACATAGAGAGCTACTCCTCCCCTCTTCTCCCCTGCCTGTCTCTCCCTGTAGGTTATATGCGCTGGTATGTTACATCCCAGTCATGGTTCTCTGTGTACCATGTTTCTGTGACTGCTACGATATCCAGGCATCCCTCTTCCATCAAGGCCACCAGCTCAGGGAGCTTGTTGCCCAGACTACGGGCATTGGTAATCATTACCCTCCATTTCCTGATGGCCTTACTCCCTTTTGCCCCATCCCTGTTCTTCTTGCCTTTGTCACTTTCTCCATTTACCCCTGCCCTTCTCCCTATCGACACCTCTATGTTGGTGTTTGTTGCACTTACTACCATGATTATTTGGTGGGGGCTAGGATTTCCCTGCTCCTTTCCAGTGCCTCCCCCCTTGGCTAGTTTAAAAGCTTGCCAATGAAGCATTTAAACCTATCACCTAGGATCCTGGTTCCTCCCGGACAGATGCAGCCCATCATGCCAGTATAGGCTTGCATCACCCAGGTGGATCCCCAGTCCCCAATGAAGCCAAATCCCTGAGCTCCACACCAGTTTTTCAACCACTGATTGAATCCCATGGTGCGAACACCTCAGCTCTCCTATGACATAGATGGAAGCACCTCCGAGAAGGTTACCGTGTGTGCTACTTGACTAAGGCCCCTCCCCAATTCCACAAACTCTTCCTGCACTTCTCTAATCCTTTCTAGCTAGGTCATTTGTCCCTAGGTGGACAATGACATCCAGCTCCTCCTGTGCAGTTGCTCCAGCAATCCTGAGGATTCACTCCCTGTCCCTCCAAGCCATGGCGCCAGGCAGGCACCTTACCTCCCTCTCCTTCCTCCCCAGTTCTACCTTCCTAACAATGGAGTCCCCCACCAGCAGTTGTTTCCTCCCTGCAGGGTCCCCTGCCACCCTCCTGTGGGTCTCCTTGTGGAGATTCCCAGCATCCTCCTTGGTCTCCACTCATGGGTGCCTCCATAGAGGAATCCACACTTGCCAGAATGGCATAGAATTGTAGAGAGGTACAACTGGAGATGTACCTCTGTTCCACCACCTCACCCTCCCTGAGCCCACTGTGGTCCAACCGCTCCTCTTTCTTGGCAACCTCTGAGGCAACGGCAGTGGCACTGGTGGTCCCTGGATGGAAGAGGAGGTCCCACAAATCCTGGCCAACTCAGCCTGGAGATAAGCAACCTCCTCCTCAGCCCAGACAGGTGCCTGCAGATGGGACAACACCGCATCCTCCAGAACGTCTCCCGGAAGACTGCTGCTTCAGCCACTGCACTGCACCACTCCAATCATGTCTTATTTCTGGCCCCTTAACTGTTTGCAATCCTTACTCTTTCCTCTGTTTTTTCTCTCTCTCCTTACTTTCTGCCTGTGTGCCCTTTAAGCTCCTGATTGTCCTGTTCTGAGACAAGAATATCCTATATTTCTCAGTAGACCACTTACTTGCTCAGAGGCAGACCTCCAGCACTAGAGGGGCGGGAGAGCTACTCTTGCCCTTCTAGGATGGTGGGTCTTTGGTGGTTCTGTGATCACTCACTTCCTGCTCCCAAACAGGAAGTTCCTGTTGTCAGTCAAATCCTGTGCCTATAAAAATAGAACTAGCTTTGGGTGGGGCGGTGGAGGGGAAGGAAGGAGGGCAATATAGTCCTAGTACTCCTACTCCTCCTTTCACCAATGCAATATCAATGCGAAGAAGTAATAATGAAAGCTCCTAGATTTGCATTTACTTCCCTTCCACTGAGATAACAGTCACCTCTTTACTTGCTGCTGTTCCTTTCCTGGATGTCTGCTTCTGCTATGACAGGTGCATATCCTTTGCCTGTTTGAGGAAGTGATGTCAGAACCCCTGGTATAAAGGAAATCATGGACCAGGGGTGGAACCAGCCCAAGTCTTCCAGAAACAATCAGGTAGCTGAGGCCTCTGGTCAGACCATTAGCACCCTTCCCCACTCTGCACTAAAACTTTGCAGCTAGTGAAGCCAGCAACAATGAATCACAATTCTACTCAAAGCCCCAAAATAGGTTTGCTACCCAAAGAAACAGGACTCAATTCAAACAGCTTCACCAACAACACATCAAAATAGGCTTGGAATTAGAAGATACAGGTCTCCAATTCAAAGAAACAGACCCAGTTAAATCACACCAATTATATTTTAAAACAGAAGAAATAGGCCGCTACAAATGCAGCCTGCCACACAGTGAATCATCAAACAAATGAGCCCACTTATAGCTACCAAAACAGGTTTCAAAATTCCAACAGCCCCAAACAATACCCTGTTAGCCCCTTAGTAGTAAGAAAGGAAAGAAATAACCTTCTACCAAGTAGAATCCACAAGAAACAATGTAAAAACAACAAGAAGCAGCGACTGTACTGTAGATCTGATCCTGTCCCCCTTCTAGTTCCTTCGTGTCACTGGTATTGGAAAAAAACGGTTCAAAACACGTTCTTTTTAGAACCGATAAGAACTGGTAACCACACACTACATAACAAACAAATTTCACTAACAAATGGCCGGTTCAGCCGAACCGAGCCACACTTTTACAAGTTCCACGCAGAAAAACAGAACAATTGCTATCTAGTACTCACGGCACCACAGACAGAGAATGAACCGACTATGTGGATACTTTTTTCGGTTTAAAAACCGATGAAAACTGAAAACTTTAACCGACTTTCGAACCGAGCTGAAGAAGAAATCTCCGGAGCGACCGTTCAGTGAGGCGGAGTAAAGAATGTAACGGTTTAGGTTTGAATCACTTCAGACAGAGACTTCAACCGAGCTCGAACTTAGCATTCTATGCCCTGCATAGAAAGTTAACTATTTGTTCTCCGGGGCAGTTCAAAGGTTGGGAATCACTGCAATTGTCAGAATACAGCAAGACTTCATGTTGTTTGAACCAATATTCTTAATTGATACTTTAGTTTTCCATGAGTGCCAGAGAGAATGACTTTTGTTTTTAATGTATTTAATAAAAATATATTAGCAATCAGCCCATTTTGTAAATTTGCAATGTTCAGACCCAATATACAATATATAGCTTCCACTGACTTAGAATGACATTATCAATGTAAAATAGTAATTCTAAATGCAAAACAAATATTAGACATAGAATTAATAAAAAGATTAAATAATGAGGGACCTACAATTCAACTCTGAGGGACACATGACATTTTCCTTAAAGCAGACTCTGGTGGGCTGTGGGCATGTGCCAGCTCTAGGAGCTGTCTTCTGTATTCTTGTGGCATGACTATCTTTTGGAACATCCACCCCCTGCCCCCTTCTTACTCATTCCTGTTTTTTCACACTACTGCCTCACCACTAACCCATCCTGTGTCTTTCGGTATCCAGCTTGTAGTAATGTATCACTCCATTATGGGTCTCTTCTTAGGGATTACTGGTTCATGCACCAGAAGGTGCACAAAAGTGAATTTATCTTGTGCACCAATTGGAGATGATATGGTTTCTGTGTTGAGCTAATTTCTGGGGAAATTAATGACTGGATGGACTCTGCTGACTCAGCCTAAAACCTGGTAAAACTGAGATGTTGCTGGTCAGGTCAGGTTCCATGCATCAGTAATGATGGGTGATGGTGCTACTTTGCTACTTGTATTTGGTGCACACTTTTCCTATCGTCCTTAAACGGTTTACACCTTAGAGTTTAAGCTTTTTTCATTTACTTCATTTATCCCTTTCCCTTTTATTTTACTGTGGTCTTGAATGTATGAGTCAGGGGTATGAATGGTTAGGTTGTGAAAGTAGTGTTAACAGACTGAGTCAGAGTGCGTTTGAGATATTAGAGGTTGTTGGTTATTTTGGGGGGCTTGTTATTTTAACTGGAGGGTGTCCAGGGGGTGTGGGTTGGATATTGTTGGGTTTTAGTTTTAAGTTTAGTAATGTGGCTGCATCATGTGCAAATGTCTGACAGAGGCTAAGGGCATCTATTCTGGAGATCATCTGTGGCAATTCCATCCTTTCAGGGGACTGGGATCCTCCAAAGTTGGGGCAAAAACTAGCAGTGGAGGTCCCAGGAATAATGTTCAGTGGGGGGAGAGGATTGGGGTCGTGAGATATTAAAATTACATACTCACCGTACTTCTTGATCTTCTAAGAATATCTTCACCATTCGTTCACACTAATGCATGTGAACTGCAGGTGCTAGGACCCAGTGTGAGCCAGAACTTTTCAGCGGGCTGGCACCAAGATAAGCAGCATGCATGCACCACTCTGAGAGTGTGCGCATGTGACCACCTGTTTACGTTGGTGCTAGCCCCCAACCACCTTAGTACCTTTTCTACTAAGGAGGTGCAGCACAGCCTAACAAGCATCCATGCACTTAACCTAAGAGCATGAAACAGCTCAGGTGATCTGTGTAAGAAGGGACACCAAACCCAGTAACACAGTGTCTTCATAGCCAAAACCCAAACTGAGCATAAAGGGATGAAGACCAATACAGCAATTCTGGTGTGAGTCTGGGGGATGATAGGTGGGTGTGAGAATCAGTTGGTGAAAATATTCCTACAAGATCAAAAATTATGATGAGTAAGCAATTTTTTATATTGCCCAAGAATCAGTCTTCATCATTGATTCCCACTAGTGGGTCACAGTACCAAGTTAAGACAAAGTCCACCAGACTAGGGCGGCTGGAACTGAGGGCTCACTCATGATAGTAGTCAATTTAGGATTGTCCTGCCAAATGTGTCATGTTGCCTGGTATGGACATCCAGAGCACAGTGCTTAGTAAAAGTGTGCAATGTGCTCCAAGTTACAATTGTGCAAATTTCTCCAACAGGCACACAGTGGCTCTCTGCCAGAGTCATGGCAACTGCTCAGGTGGAATGGATGTGTATGCTGCCCTCCAACTTAACCTGAGACATGGCATAGCAGTGGCGAAGGCAGTTGACAATCCAGGCAGAATTGCATGTGACTGTAACAAGCTGTCCCTTCCAATTAGGACTGAAAGAGACAGAGAAGGCTCACTCACATGTCAGTCTTGCATGACTCCCTATTAAAGCAGTGCACAGTGACCTCCTTAGGGGCAGTCATTCTCAACGAGAATAACAATAATATTAGCTGTGGGCCAAGTGACATACGCAGGCTTATCTTCAGGAATAGTGTATTTCCTGCTGGCAGACTTGGGGACAGCTGCCACCAAAGCAGGTCTTTGTCAAACTGCATCAGACAAGTCTCTTGTGTGTGTGGAATGGAGGAACCAAACTATATTAGGCACATTTAGGAACTCCAGTTGAAGGCCCTTAGTGTGGTCAGTGGCTGCTGACTTGAAATTCAGTGCCGAATGCATATTTCTGAGCACAGCCCGGAAACAGAGATCCTTCTGAAGTGCAGACACAGGTAATGAAAATTACGTGCCTACCGTAATTCTTGATCTTCCTGGACAAAGTCTCCACCACTCATTCACACTAATGGGACTATGCCAGAGGTGCTAGGACCGAGCGGGAACCAAAAGTCTTCAGGAGGGTCAGCACGTAGCAATTACGGTAGGTACATCATTTTCATATCTTCCTGGACATAAACTCTCCACCATTCACACACACTACTGGGACAGTACCAAGCTGAAATAATCCCCTGTGAAGTGTGGCAGGAGAGAGGAACTCACTTTGGACAGGAGTCCATTAAGGACTGTCCTGCCAAAGGATGGATGCTGCCTGTCATGGACATCCAAAGTGTAGTGCTTCACAAAGGTGTGCACAGAGCTCCAAGCAGCTGCGTTACAGATGTCTGCAATGGGCATGTTTCGAATTTCTGCCAGAGATGCCACAACTGTTCTGGCAGAGTGAGCTTATACTCTGCCTTCCAGTTTTACCTATGCCATGAAGTAGCATTGGCAAAGACATGCCACTAGCCACACCAAAATACATCTGACAGCAACAGGCTGACCCAGCTAAGCCATGCTGAAAGAGACAAATAGTTGTTTAGATTTGCAGATCTCTTTGGTTCTGTCCAAACAGAACCGCAACACTCTTTTAACATCCAGAGAATACAGGGTACACTCCCCCTCATTCTGGTAGTTCTCAAAGTTGGTTGGGAGAACCATGGGCTGGTTCAAATGGAATTCTGCGACTACTTTGGGAAGAAACTTAGGGTGCGTTCTAAGAACCACCTTGTCTTTGTGAAATACAGTATATGGGAGTGTCTGTGACCAAAGCATGTATTTCAGACACTCTGCGAGCGGAGGTAATGGCTACAATGAAGGCGGTCTTCCAGGTCAGGAACTTCAGCTCACAAGTTGCTAGGGGCTCGAAAGGTTTACGGGTGAGCATGTCTAGCACAAGGTTAATGTCCCAGGCTGCTATGGGTCTTCTGACTGGTGGCCTAGTGTGAAGCATACCTTTAAGAAATCTCTTAACCAAGGGTAACTGAGCCAGAGACATGGCGTGTACAGGCTCATGGTATGCTGAGATCGCGCAGAGGTGAACCTTCATGGTAGAGTATTGCAGTCCTGTATTAGACAGGTCCAGAAGATACTCCAGGACATTGTAAGGTGGGCAGGAGAAGGGGTCTAGGGAAGACTTTACACACCAGATGAAGAACCACTTCCACTTCACTGCATAAGTTTTTCTAGTGGCCGGCTTGCATGCCGTCAGGAGAATGTCTGAGACCCTACACAAAACGATAAACCTGCCCCTTTTCTTCCTCTTCAGGAGCCAAGGGTGGAGCTGAAGGGATCTCAGGTTGGGATGGACCACTGGGCCCTGGGTCAGCAGGTCCGTTTGAAGTGGAAGCTGTCTTGGTGAAGTTTCTGATAATCTGTTGATTAATGGAAACCAAATCTGACGAGGCCAGAATGGGGTGATAAGGATCATTCTTCCCCCTTGTGCATCCAGCTTAAGCAGTATCCTCTGAACCAGGGGCAGAGGAGGAAATGCGTACAGAAAGCTTCTTGTTCACCACAGTCTGAATGCATCCTGACAGAAAGCACCAGGTTCTGGATTTCTGGAGCAGAAAAGAGGCAGTTTTGCATTGAGTGGGGACTCAAAAAGGTCCAGGTTTGGAGTTCCCCACTCTTCGAAGAGCAACTGCACAACGTTTGAGTCGAGAGACCACTCGTGAGGATCTGTTTCTGTTCTGCTGAGATGATCTGCTAGATCGTTCTGCACTCCCAGAAGGTAAATCACTTGAATCAGGGCTTTGTGCTCCAGGCACCATTCCCACACTCTCATCGCTTCCTTGCACAGGGGGTAAGAGTGTGCTCCACCCTGTTTGTTGATGTACTACATCACTGATTTGTTGTCCGTTTGAAGGAGAATGGTCTTGTGACAGAGAATGTCCTTCAGAGCATGGACTGCATACAGGACAGCTCTCATTTCTAGGATATTTATGTGGAGTTGAGACTTGTCCCGATTCCATTGACCTTGGGTGTGGAAATCCTGGCAGTGAGCTCCCCATCTGAGTAGGGATACATCCGTGGGGATGGAGATCTGAGATTCCAATGGGGCAAAGGGAACCCCTTTCAGAAGGTTGTCCTCTTGAGTCCACCAGGTGAGTGACTGTTTTAGAGGTTCCGTCACCTTAATGTGAAAGGACTAGGGATGTGTAGTGTCACAGAGGGCGGGAAATAACAGGACAACATTTCAAGATTTAAAACACACAGCTCATGTGATATTTATTTACAAAACTTATTTACAGAAAGGAAGAAAATTAACTAGAAAATAAGAAAAACCATAATAAATAACCTTCAAGTCAGGTAAGACAAAATATTTAGGCAATATAACGACCACTTGTCCCTTCAGTGGTTTCTTGCAACTTCAACTATTCAATACAGTCTTGGATTGTAGAAAATGCTACAAACTCAATACTTCTGTATCTACTCACTCACAGTTGACCTTTCCTTGTCACCAGGATCAACTGACTTTTGTCCAGGAGATGGGGGGGGGTGTAGTTATACCCCTGGGTCATGGTCACATGACCCAGACCCTTAACATCTAAATCCTGTTTCTTTACTCAGTGTTATGATTTAGGACTTCTACATGAGTCCTCCATATAATAATCTCTTCTCTCTTATTTAGGACATCATAAACATCCTACCATTCACCCTGTAGCCAGATATATATAGAGAAAAACATAGTAATGAGGCTATTAGTTGCCTAGCAACACTGAGGTAACAACCATGGTTACAGAAAGAGTTGACAGTTCCTGATCAGACTGTTCTATAAAATGGGGACAGTAGAGGGCACTCACTCCTTAGGGAATTCCCCCACAAAAGCAGCAGCCCTGCTGAGGACAGCTCTGAAACAAACGGTAAGCTTTATTTGTACAGACAACAATAATAATACTGCTGTTCTTCCTAATAATGTTACTGCTTCTAAAACAACACAGTAGGCTAATACTACTAACTGTTCCCTACAGGTTTCAGACCATTAACCTAAAGCATGCTGGTAACTAATGCATTTTATTTCATTTGTAGTATGATAGTACTCTCCTGAGTCATTACAGCTCTTTATAGTCTCCAGAATCAGTAGAGCTTGTAGTGCTCTCATTACAGTAAGAGCGACGGCTTGAAAAACAGACAAACAGCAAAGCATTTATTTTTCAGGTTGCCATCGCTTCTATCTGGCCGTTTTTCCATTCTGGCCCCAGACTGCATGTATGCTCACTGAAGCATGATTTACCCCATAAGCAGTCTTTTTACAGCATACTGAGGGGCTAAGAAAAGAAGGCTCCCTTCTTACACGAGTCGCCTGCAGCGCGACTTGCAAAAAGGGGAGGCACTTCACTTTCACTGTCTGGCAGGCGGCTGATATTTCCTTTCCCCTTGGTATTTCCAGCTCCTCGTCAACCGGTGCTTTAGGAGATGAAGACGAGAGACTAAAAAGAGGATACTCTCAGCATAAAAGACCTAAACATGTTTTTAAACATTCTAACCTTTTCTCTACCTCGGGCGGCTGCAAAATCAGAGCGCGACTGCCCAGCATTTTTACAGTGACTCCATCAAGGTCTCTGATCATAAAGCAAGCATGATGCATCATTCTGCTGGCTCCTATATTGCACAGGACAATTTCTAATAATCTAACGTTTTAGTAAACTGTAGTCTTATACCTTCTTATTTATTAAAAAAAAAAAAGAGGGGATGTTAACTAGATGAACCAAGAGGAGTAGAAAAACAAAAAAAAAAAAGAGATTTAGGAAAATTTGTGTATATATATATATATATATATATGGCAGATAGTGTAGCCTTATCCTAGGTGGCCTACCTCAGATAAAGGAAAATAGGTTAAGTAAGACTATAAAGGGGTACTGCTGCACAACAGAACTTTTTAGAGGTGAAGATAAAAGAAGACAGAAAATGGTTCATCAGTTAGTATGTCTGTTTAAACATAGGGAGTGTTGGACACTTTCTCACATGTGGTCAGGGACCACTGAGTGCTGAGCATCCACTGAGTAGTCCTCATGTGAAGGCGAGCCAGAGGCACAGTGAACACCGAGGATACCATGAGACCCAGCATCCGCTGCATCGAGAGGGTTCAAACCGAGTTGTTCTCTCTGATGAAGTGGGCCATCTGAAGGATGTTCCTCCTCCTGTCCTCCGGAAGAAAGGCTTTTGCACTGGAGGTGTCCAGAAGGGCTCCTATGAAGAGGAGCTGTTGGGAGGGTTGTAGTTGCAATTTGCCTAGATTCAACAGAACTCCCATTGACATGAGAAAGCTGGAAGCCATAGCCATGGCTTTCTGAGTCTCTTGTCTGGAAGGACTTGCTAGAAGCCAGTCATCCAGATATGAGAAGACTTGAATTCCGAGCTTCCTGAGGTGTGCTGTGAGAACTGCAAAGCATTTTGTAAAGACTTGAGACGCTGAGGATAGCCCAAAGGGCAGGACTCTGAATTTGGTAATGCTTACCCAATGCCACAAATCTGAGATACTTGTGGTGGTTTGGGTGTATGAGAACATGCTGGTAGGCATTTTGCATGTCCAGGGAGGCCCAGCCAGTCGTCTTGATGAATCAGAGGTAACAGACTTCAGGAGGGCTGACTCTGTCAATATGGGAGAGTGCCTCAGAAAAGCACTAGCAAAGAGGCAAGAAGGAGGGGTGGAGCATCAAAGGGAAAACATCAAAACTACCATCACAGAGGCAACAAGTGAGGCTGAATAAAGGGGACCGTGGGTGGGAAGAGAGGGACAGTGAAAAAGCAGGGATACTGAACATATACTTCTGCTCAGTATTCACAAAAGAAGGAGAGGGTGAGGTACCTAATCCAATAATTAGTAGCACTCTGGATAGGGGGGTTGATCCCAGTCCTTTCACAGAAGAAAGGGTTCTGAAAGAACTCCTAAAACTGAAAGTGGACAAAGCAATGGGGCCTGATGGGATTCACCCCAGGATTTGAAAAGAATTAAGGGAAGAACTAGTGACACCACTGACTAACCTTTTTAACAACTCATGGGAGGATGGTGTGGTACGTGAGGACTGGAGGAGGGCAGATGTGATTCCCCTTCAAAAAAGTGGGAGCCAGACAGAGGCAAGAAACTACAGACCTGTCAGTCTGACCTCAGCGATAGGGAAAATGATGGAATCACTTCTGAAGGAAAGAACTATTGAGTACCTAGGGGCCAGTGGGGCACAGGACCCAAGGCAGCATGGATTCACAGCAGGACGGTCATGTCAGACAAATCTAATCGATTTCTTTGACTGGGTGACCAATGTAGTAGACCAAGGAGGGGCTGTGGACATGGCCAACCTAGATTTTAGCAAGGCATTTTACACAGCCACACACAAAAAATTAATAAACAAATTAGCCAGCCTGGGAGTGTGTCCCAGGGTGGTAGCCTGGATAAAACATTGGCTGGACAATAGGACACAGAAGGTAATAGTAAATGGAGTTCACTCTGAAGAAAGGGGGGTTACTAGTGGGGTACCGCAGGGTTCAGTACTGGGTCCGGTCCTTTTCTATGTCTTATAGGTGACATTGCAGAGGGACTGGAAGGAAAAGTATGCCTTTTTGCAGACACAAAGATTTGCAACAGGGTTGATACACAAGGGGGGGGGTGGAAAGGATGAAAAGGGATTTGGCAAGGTTGGAGGAACGGTCAGAAGTATGGTAGCCTGGATTCAATGCAAAGAAGTGCAAAGTAATGCACCTGGGAATCAAAAACCCAGGGGAAGAGTACACAATATGGGGAAGTTAGTAACAACAACAAAAATGGAAAGGGACCTGGGAGTAATCATATCAGATGACCTAAAAGTTAGCAAGCAATGTGAGAAGGCAGTAGGGATTGCTGGGAGGATACTGGGATGTTTAGGGAGAGGCATCACCAGTAGAAAACATGAAGCTGTTATCCCTCTGTACAGACATTTGGTGAGACCCCACTTGGAGTACTGCATCCAGTTCTGGAGACCCCATCTCCGCAAGGACATAAACAGGATGGAGACAGTCCAGAGGATGGCAACTAAAATGGTGCAGGGTCTATAACAGAAGCCATACAAGGAGAGACTAAAGGAGCTTAATATGTATACCCTTGAGGAAAGAAGGGAGAGTGGGGACATGACAGAAACTTTTAAGTACCTCAAGGGAATCAACAAAGTACAAGAGGGTAGCATCTTTCAGAAAAAGAAATGTGCAAGAACAAGGGGACACAATTTGAAGATAGAGGGGGGACGGCTCAGAGATAATGTGAGGAAGTATTTTTTTTACCAAGAGGGTGGTGGATGCATGGAATGGCCTTCCTGAGGAGGTTGTGGGGTCAAAAACAGTAGGGGAATTCAAGAATGTATGGGACAGACATAAGAATTCTTGTGGGGGGGTAGGAAGAAATAGGCTGTTGGTTAACTAGGATCTGCAGCTTATCCAGTAGGTAGGAAAATGGGCAGACTAGATGGGCCAAGCAGTCCTTATATGCTGTCAAAGTCTTATGTTTCTATGAGTAATATCATCTTGAATTTCTCCTTGTAAAGGAATTTGTTTAACTTCCTTAGATCAAGAATAGGTCATATGCCGCCTGTTTTCTTTGGAGTTAGGAAGTAATGGGAGTAGAAACCTGTGTTCCATTGATCCAGTGGAGCTACTTGTACTGCCCTGTTGTTCAGAAGGCCTTGAATCTTGGAAGCAAGAAGGTCTGACTGAGAGACAGAAAGCCTGGGTTGTTGTTTGGGTGGATGATCTGGAGGGGTTTCTGAAAGATTTAGACAGTAACCCTCACGGATTATCCTGAGCACCCATTTGTCTGATGTGGCTGACTTCCATTGGTTGGAAAACTGAGTCAGATGCCCTCCTACTGCCAAAGAAGAGTGCCCATCAGACAGCTGAGGTGGGACTTGGGCCGGAATCTCAGAGAGAGGCACGAGGCGCTTCTGGGCCCTGTGCCTTCTGCTGTGTTTTCTTTCGTGGCTGGGGGGCTTGATTTCTGTTGAAGCCCCCTCTGCCTTTGAAACAAAAGGACTGACTGTTATGAAACTACCACCAGTTCCTGCCCTGTTGAGGGGCTGTTGATGGCAGCCTGGTCGTTTTGATAGCCATTCTAGTTTTCTGTGTAGTCTCTAGTGCCTGCTCGACCTGAGGACCAAACAGACACATACCATCAAAAGACAAACTCATAACTCACTGCTGGGCATCATTTGTGAATCCCGATGTTCATAACCACAAGTGGCGTTGGGTGCAAATGCCACCTGCTGCTGCCCTGGAAGCAATGTCAAAGGCATCCATAGAAGCTTTAAGCTGCTGATTGTTGGATTCAGTGACTCTAGTAATCGTCTGGAAGAGCTCTGTGCTAACTTCTGATTCCAGAAGAGCTTCTAAAGTGGCTCTGAGTGAGTGCCAGAGGGTATACTCATACTGAGAGAAATAATCCTGGTAGCTAGCAATGCACACACCCAGGGTATCATATGAGAGGAGGTTGAAGGAGTTGAACATGTACTCACTGGAGGAGAGGAGAGACAGGGGGGACATGATTGAAACCTTTAAATACATGAAAGGAATAAACAAGACAGGTACAGAGGGGCTGTTCAAAGTAAGGGAGGGGAGGGCCACCAGGGGCCATGATATGAGACTGGAGCGAGGAAGGTTCAGGAGGGAGATGAGGAGACACTTTTTACAGAGAGGGTGGTGGCTGGGTGGAATGCGTTACCTGCAGAAGTGGTATGCAGTAGAACAGTAGACTGCTTCAACGAGGATGGACAGGACAAGGGGAAGGGTTAATGAAGGGGAAGGGTGGAAGGGAGGGGCAGCTGCAGAATAAGGGGTGCTAGCTGCACAGTCGAGCAGACTTGATAGACCTCTAGGCCTTTATCTACTGGCAAATTTCGTATGTTCGTATGTTCGTAGGGTGAAGGCAGCAAAGACTCGGTTCCATAAAGTGTCAATCTTACGCGATTTCTTATTCACTGGATGTGCCATAGATTCTTGAGGAAGAACGGCCTTGTCACTCAGACAACTATGGCATCAGCAAAGGCTTGAGAGGCCAAGACTGGTCGATCCTTAAGGGGGCATACTTCCTGTCTGTGGATTTAGCCACAGAAGGAATAAGCACCGAATTATCCCACACCATTTGTGAGAGTGTCTCAAAAGAGGGTTGCACGGGAGGAGTCAATTCCACAGGAATATCTGGAATATGAAGATACTGCAGATGCAGCAACTTCCCAGGATCAATCTCATAAGTCTGAGGAGAGAGAGAGAGAGAGAGAGTGGTATTCATGTTCTTAAGCAGAGACTTAAAGGAAAGGTCCTTGACCAGAGGCTCTGCTGGAAGAGAAGGTTTATTTGCCACCCCTAAAGAGGGATCACTGTCAAAGTCGTCTCCCAATCGAAGATCAGGATCACGTTAAATATCATCTCCTACTAGTCCTGGAGGGACAGAGTAAATAGGAAAGGGGGCAGAAAGAGGAGGAAGAGCTCTGTGAATTGGAGTCGAGAACCCCAGCAGCACTTAAGGTGCTCCTGGCACCAGCACAGAATGCAGTGCTGAAACCACAGGCAGCACCGGCACAGGACATGGCACCAGCACCAGAGGAGCTGGTGCCATACCTGCTGCTGCAGGACCAGGGGCCCCTAACAACCCACTCGGGGAGGAAGATTGGAGAAATTCAGCAGGAGAGAATGGCACCTCTGCCGGCCCCTGCGCCACAGCCATATGAGGGGGAAAAGCACCAGAGCAAAGTGTCGACGACACTGAAGAGGGTGCCGCATGACTAGGAAGTCCCAACTGGCCTGCCTGCAGATCCGAAACCGGTAGGTCCAAAGGCCCCGGCGACAGACTTGCTGGCTCAGGAAGGTGGGGCAACCGCCAAACCCACTGCTCCATAAGAGCAGCCCAAAGATGAAACTGCTCATTGGAGGACCCCATAGGGGCGGAGAGGAACTCCAAAGTCGAGGATGCCAGTCACCAAAAACAGAGGCCGTAGGACACCCTGGAGTAGTCGGAGTTGAACCCTTGCCCCTAGATACCAACAATCGACGTGCAGACATACCAGAGGGTGACCTCGAGTGGTACCATTTCTTCTTTGACTGGGAGGTTGAAGAACTCATTGCCGAGTGGTGCCAAGTCCTTGATGAAGATCGAGAATGGGACCGCCTATTCTGTGCTTTCAGGAGAAGCGTCCATCCCCGAGCACAGGACTGTCCATAGTCAGACCCCCTCCATACAGGGCAGCGGACCAGATCCAGTCCTGCTGACAACACAGCTTTCATGTGAAATCCACCTACCATAACCTGCCCCGTTCATGGTCGACTCCGTCGAAGAAGGGCTGAAGACTTCTTTTTTGACGAAAAATTACTTTATTTAATATCAAATTACTAAAATAAATAAAACCTAACAAATACTAGATGACTATAGCTGCTGTTGTATAGAGGTGAAGATTTGACTCTCAGCAGGCGAGTGACGTCATCACTGAAGTGCACTCAATGGCAGGAAAAAAGGAACTGAGGCGGTTGGAGGGTCAAAGCCGAGGTAGCCTATATGGTGCGAGCCAGGCTAGCGGTGCCTCTCCTCTCAGACCTACCTAGGTGCCAGCCCTCCTGAAGATCTTTGGCTCCCGCTCAGTCCTAGTGCCTCCGGTGTAGTTCCATTAGTGTGAATGAGTGGTTGAGACTTTATGTCGAGGAAGAGCTGGGTCTGAAGTCTCTAGGCTATAGTAAGAGTCATCCTTGCTGCCTTTGTATATAATGAGGTCAGGGTCTGATTTGTTCCCCCCCTCTAAACCCTCCTCAGAAGGAGGACAGAAGAGAGGGTGGAGTTACAGGAGCAGCAACCCAACATGCAGCTAAGACAACATCAGTGACACTGGTCCTAGCCCCAAGGGACGGGGGACCAGTGCCAGAGGCAGAGCTGGATCTGGCAGCAGGTATGGCACATGGAGTGTTCCCAGTACCGTAAACTCCTATGGTACTGGGTTTGGTATCACACTCAGTGCCAGGCTAGGCCCCAAAGGTCCCAAACCTGGCACTGGATATGGCTGTAGATGACCCAGCCAACAGTGAAGTAACCAGTGATGGCACTGTGGCTTGCCCTGTCCTGGAACAAGATGGGGAGTGGGCCACAAGAGACACAGATGGCAAAACTACTCCCAGCAAGGGCCCAAAGGCTGCTGCAAGCAAACCTTCTTCTGGGCCTGAAAGCACCTCCCACTATCCCAGATCCACCCACCCTGAAGGGCCAGGGACTGGCTCTCCTAGCAGTGCCCTCAGGCCAAATGCTGCACCCACTGCTCCATAAGAGATGCCCAGTAGTGGAATTGCCCATAGGAGCCCTTACTTAATGGCAGAGGAGGGCTCCAGACCCAAGTCACCCACCTCCCAGAACCAAACGCCCTCTGTGTCACTGATGGCGATGGTGAGGGCATCAAACTCCAGGGAATCAAGTGTCTCGTGGCAGATCTCACAGAGGGTGACCTCAGCCAGTGTCATTTCTTTCCCTTCTACGGGATGGGAAGATGAAGAAGTCGAGGCTGAGTGGTACCTGGACCCCGACAGAGTATGTGCACGATCAAGACCGCTTCTTTTTGTGCTTATGGAAAGACTGTCTTTCCTCCCAGGCAATGAACCATCCATTTGCAGAACCCCTCCCTGTTGGTGAAAGTGGATCAGATGTAGCCCCGTTGCCAAAGCAGCCTGCCTCTTCGGGCTCCCTACTGTCCTGCATGACTGATGACCACTGACACTCAGTAAGGCTGAGAGAAACTACGTAAAAGATTTGTGATAAAATACACTACACTAACACAAAAATAGCAAATTCTTAATTAACACTAAAACTGAGAAGAACTGAATGCTGTTGTCCTATAGACATGAAGTTCTGACTCCTAGCGGGCAAGGCGATGAAGCACTGATGCACACTCGACTGCAGGAGAAAAAGAACTGAGGCAGTTGGGGGCTGGCACCAACATAAACAAGTGGCCACATACACTCACTTGCAGAGCCATGCATGCACAATGCTTAACTCAGCGCTAGTCCTCTGAAATGTTCTGGCTCCCAATGGGTCCTAGCACCTCTGGCTCAGACTCACTAGTAGGACTCAATGGCGAAGACTGATTCTTGGAAGATCCAGGAAATGCCCAGGGAAGGTATGGAGTCAGGATCAAGGTCTGCCCTGTTTGGTTCCCCTCCTCAGGGCCCTGCCATATGTCAGCGGGCAGGAAATAATCTGTACAGCCAGCTCTATTTCTCCTCTTCAGATCATTCTTTGTAACACAAGGTCACTGAGGAATAAAAATGAAAATTATATACCTACCTTAATTATTGATCTTTCTGTGTATCTTCACCATTCATCACTACTGGGTACAGTGCCGGAGCTAGGACCCCGCGGGAGACTTTTTTGGTTTTTCCTCTATGGGCGCAGTCGACGTAGGGCCGGCGCCACCCTCGAGGCCGACGTTCTACGTGGCGCTCGCGGGTTGGCCATTATCTGTCATTGACTCCGCCCTAGCCTCAGTTATGAGACGCTGGAGAGTGTAAGAAAAGGGAGGAGGGGTGGAGCAAGGGAGCCCAAGGGACAGATAAAAGGAAAGGATATAATAACCGAAAGGAGAAATAAATGACAGCAGAGACAGGAAGGAGAAGCTAGGTTCAGGAAAATTGGAGAAAAGGGGAAGGGGTCCCAATCTCTGGAAAGGAGTAGAAAAGAGGTAAAGATAGAGGGATGGGGGGGGGAGAAGAGAGGACTCACACCAGAGATGGTTCTGGACCCCACAGCTTTAGAAATGTATGACAGACCAGAATCTCTGGACTTTGTAGTTCAGGTAAGAGCTACCAGAAGGCAAAGCCTGGGTCTGAATGAGCTGCACTCACCCAAAAGGGCCAAACCTTAAGAGAGGGTTCAGGAATAGGGGTGTCTCTCCCTCCTCCTCCCCCCTCCCAAAATAAAGGGAAAAACCTAAAATGCTAGGAAGGATAGCCAGGGCAGATCCAAACTAGGGTAAGTAAAACAAAGGTTTTCAGGTCAAGGGAACAAGGGGGGTTGGGTCTCCCCAATCCTCACCTCACCCAGAACGGAAGTGAGGAGAAGATAAGGCTAATGAGGGAGAGGACCCTCCTCCCAAAATAATAACCCTTGCAGGAAAACTCCTCCCTGTGTGTCTCCAGGATCCCCTTCCTCCTAACCGTAAGGGAGAGGAGAGCGAGGAGAAAAACAACGGGGAGACATACAGGAGGGAGGGAGGATGGAGCCCAGAGACTGAGGCCCAAGGGGGAAGGTGGGCAGGATTTAGTGATGAATGGTGAAGATATACTGAAAGATCAATATTTACAGTAGGTACGTAATTTTCATATATTATCTGTGTCAATCTTCACCATTCATCACTACTGGGTAAGTACCGAGCCCCCTGAAGGGGGCCCTAAACTTCCCTAAGGGACTAGGTCCCTTAGCCTCCAGTGGGTGAGACACTGAAGGAGAGAACCCTTAAGGCCTGAGTCTGGTCCGGGTGACAGGGAGCCCCCAGTGGGGGAGGGAAAGCACCCCGAAAGCCGCCGTCTCACCCTGCGGGAGAAGAGGTGGGTTCTGCGGTATGCAGAGGAAATCACCCTACGCCAGGACAGGGGTGCCAACTGGGAAAAGCGAAGCCATGCCATCCACCTAATGCAGATTGCTGTCCCTATAGCTCTGGAGGCTACCTCACTGGTGTCATAAGATGCCCTTGCTTGGTGCCTTGCTAGCTCCAGGCCCTGAGCAGAGAGGGGAATGGCTTGCCTGGTTTCCTCCGTATCAGGCATTGATGCTAGGAGTTGTCCTAGCCTGGACCACAAGAACCTATTGTAGGAAGCAAAGTGGGCCTGATGAGAAGCAATGAAAAGAAGGATCCGTGCCGAATAGAAAATCCTTCTCCCCCAAAAATCGAAGTTCACAGAGTCCGAGTCTGGGGGTCAGTCACGGTGGGGGGCACGAGGTCAAGAGGGGGTGTCCAGGCAGGTCAAACCCAATGAGGGATGAGGTAAGGTACCTGGAGAACCAGGAGGGGTGCAATACCATTAGTGCAGATCCCTCGGGGCTGGAACAGTGGAGAAGGGACATAGCCAAAGTTGATGCGATGCTTCCTGGAAGGGAACAGGCCAGGCGGGAACCATCAGGTTGGCCACACTGTACTCACCCAAGAAGGCGTGTGTCACATGCTCAGGATTGCTGACAGGGACTGGGGTAAGATGGAGCTCATTCAACATCCTCGCGAGGAAGCACTGATACGAAGAAAGATCAGACGCTGGGGAGATGTGGATAGACAATTCCTCTCCCTCCGAGGAGGAAGAAGATGTGGGCGAGCTCTGAGATTCAGGGTCCGGCTGCACGGAAGCATGGTGAAACACCTGCTGGTCCAGGGCATGGAGATAAGTAGGGAAATGTGCAGCTGAACCTTTGAACTGTTCCCAGGTGAGAGGTCCCCTAGGACCAGGAATGCCTGGGATAGCCAGGGATGGAGGGGGACAAGCTCCTAGCAGCAGGAGAATGGCCTCTGTTAAGGCAGGGGGGCCTAGAGGAAAGTCCTCGCAAGGAAGGAGACCCGAAGGTCCCAGCAGTTAACAGCCATTCAACCAGATCGGAATGGTCAGAGCTGTGCCCATGGGAAGAAATTCCTCCGTGAGGTGAACGGGACTGTGTGAGTAAAGATGGACGGCCCCAACCTCTGAAGTTGAAGTCCTTCTCGAGGAAGAGCGAGGGTCCGCACTGTGGCTCCTCCCAGAACGTAGTTGGGCTCCAGTGAGGGCGCGCTGCGCCACACCCCGACTCCTCAACCCTTCAAAGTCCGAGAGGGACCTCATCTTCATAGCCACCAGCCTAGGCAACTGACAACTCTGGGTAGACTCTGAAGAATCCACCCAGGGAACAGTACCCTCCCCTTCCTGGCATGCCCTGGGCTGTCCCAAACTTGGACTCTCCAAACACACCTGAGAAGGGGGTACCCCAACCAGAGGAACAGACATGCCAGTGGCCCAGGTTGCACGGCAGTGGCCACGAGGACCACCGCTGGCTGGTCAGTACCACTGACCCCAGAGTCTACTGGCAATGACTAACCCCCAGAGGGAGGCTGAGTGGGGGCTGAGGTGCTGGACACAGAGGGATCGGAGGATTCTGAAGAATCCAGGACCCAACCTGGATCAGACCCAGAGTCCTCCTCTGAGGAGGCAGACCCCGAGGCCCAATGCTAGATCACTTCTCGATCCCTACCAGTTCCCGGACCATGAGCTGGACCACCTTCAGCCCCGGTACTGCAGGTGGCACTGGAGCCAAGCACAGCACTGCACCTGACATTACTACCCTCCTCGGCACCATGAATGGCACTGGAGTAGGGCACGACATCAAGCGTGGCACTGCGCTGCAGCGCTACCCCCATCTCCGGCACCACAAACACCACCAGAGTTGGGAGCGGTGCCAACTCGAGTCCCGGTACCAGAACCAGAAACAGATCCAGAAACCAAAGCAGCACTTCTCCCGATGTTGCCAACATCCCTGGTGCTGTGAACAGCACCAAGAGTGACAGCGATACCGAGGGATGGCCCAGCGCCAACTGTGCCACTGCCCTCCAGTCCTCAGATGCCACAAACGGCACTGGAACCAAGGGCAGCACCACCAGTCAACACCAAGGATGGTACCAGCCTGGGCCCGGAGGGCCCAGAATAAAATGCTAAGAGAACCTTCGCCTCCAAAGAGGCAACTGCCACAGCGATGCCTCCCACTTGCCCCTGAAAGGGGCAGGCTGGGCCTCCTGCACCGCGGAAGGAGCCCCCGCTGCGGCAAGGTTGAGAGAGGCATAGGCCCCCTCCTCCATGAGCTATATAGGACAAGGAGGGGACCCGGATGAAGGGTCGAGAATCCTGGCCTGGCCAGCCGACTGCAAACCCGCCCCCGAAAGTCGGAGGCACACGTCCGACTTTAAACGTGTGGATCTCAAGAACTCGACGGTCCACAGAGAAGCAGGCATCACAGTTGTCCATGTCGTGGGCCAGGCCGAGGCAGGAGAGACAACGGTCATGCTGGTCCATCATGGAAAAAAGGCAGCCACAGGGGCATCAATGCATTGGTGGCCACCCCGCCTTTGACGATTTCTTGCCCCCGGGATGAGACATGACCGCACAGTAAACAATAAACAAAAACAGTACTCGACATCGTTATAAATAATGAAATGGTTTTACCGGCCAGAAATGACATCGAGCAGGGTGAAACAGAACCGAGAACTTTTTCATACAGTATGCCGCGACGATAACTAGGCCACACACATACTTGCTCGCTGAAGTCACCCCACGAGGTCTGCACTCAATGGCAGGAGAAGAAAACTGAAGCTAGGGCGTGAGTCAACGACAGATGATGGCCAACCCATCGAGCGCCGACGAACTACCGACTTCTGGCGGGGTGGCGCAACCCTGCATTGACTCTGCCCACAGGAGAAAAAAATGTCTTCCTCGGGGTCCTAGCTCCGGCACTGTACCCAGTAGTGATGAATGGTGAAGACTGACACAGATAACATCAGCAGTGATGGAGGGATGCATCATGGATTCTTAGCTGTCCTTGTCTGCAGCATGGAGACCTAGCTGAGTGATGCTCTAAACCTGCTCTAGAGGCATCTGTCCCACTGGGTTCTTCTGTGGTGCACTGCCCAAGGTGGGATCACAGAGTGGGGAAGGTAGCCATATGCTTTAAATCCACTGTGGGATTCACTGCACTCTCCATGGGAAATTTCAGGTTCTCTGAAAACTGTATGTGGAGGACTCTATTGCTAAACAAGATGCTAAAATTAAAGCAGCAAAGCAAAAGAAGTTCATTAGAGATTAGAATGATTATGCACCAGGCCAAATTTTTAATTGGAGTAAACAGAAAACATCTACCCCCCCAACTCTATTTTTACAGAAAAATCAGTCAGAACATACTTCTGATACAACCATAGACTCTGACAGCATGAGCTCTAGTGTTTTTGTTAGATCATTCACTCCACAAAGGTGGAACCCTTCACAACAGTTGGATCAGGTTTGCACAGACAAGGAACAGAAAAAGAGGAAGAACAGAAGATGACAACTGATGTTCTGGTGAATTAGACATGTTTTGAACCTTCCCTTTCTGGGAAAGGTTATTGAGAAGGTGGTTGTTGACCAACTTGTGGACTGCCTGGAGAATTATGACCTCTCCAGCCGGAATTTGGGCCCCAACACAGTACTGAGGCTGCACTTGTCCGAGTGACGCATGATCTCCTTTTGGCACGTGATTAAGGACTTTGTTCCATCTTGGTCCTCCTTGATCTCTCATTGGCCATTGGCATTTGACACCGTTGACCACGGGTGTGCTATTGGATCCCCTGAGAAACTATGTGGATCTCACTGGCACTGTTCTACATTGGTTTGAGTCCTACATAACTGGGAGAATGCAGCAAGCTGCCGAGGTAATTTCATCTCTGGGGTTTTGGCAATCTTTTGTGGGATTCCCCAAGATCTCAATCCTTGCCCCATGTTGTTTTCCATGTACATGTTGCCCATGGGGGAGATCACTAGATGGTATGGGGTTGTGTTATCTGCTATGCAGATGATACTCAGCTGTACAAGTTTCGTTCTCCCCACAGGGGCCATGTGGTTTCGGTGCTAGAGTGATATACTGCCAAGATAAATGACTGAATGGCCTCAAAATGCTATTTCTTAACCCTTGGAAGACAGAAATCATGATGATCATGCCAGGTCGATGGGGCCCAGCAGCAGCGGGAGGTGTGGAAACCCTTCCTTTGTTGGGAGGCCAATCTCTTGCTTCTGTTGCTGTGGTTAAGAATCTTGGGGTCATTTTGGATTGCAGCTGACACTAGAACAGCAGGTGTTGGCAGCAGTCCAATCTGACTTTCACCATCTTTGAAACATCACCAGAATCAAACCACATCTGGCTCCTGCTGACTTTGTGATGTCTGTTCATGCTTTGGTTACCTCTAGGCTGGACTACTGTAATGCTCTATATTTATGGTTATCTGGAGGTTGAATGTGATATCTGCAGCTGGTTCAGAACACTACAGCTCAGTTGGTGGTTGGAACTTCTCGGAGTTAACGCAATGCAAATCTCTTGGCGGCATTTGACAATGTGCACCAGCGGGTGGTGTTGGAGCACCTGCTGGTCTGTTGCAGACTGGCTGGTACAGTTCTCAACTGGTTTCAATCTTTCCTTACTGGGAGGACACAGTGGATGATGGGGATTTTCCTCAGCATCCCTGCCCCTCCCATGTGGGGTCCAGCAGAGTGCCATTCTTTCCCCATGCTGTTCACAATGTCTATGCTACCACTAAGGGACATTATAAGATGATACGGGCTGAGTTTTCACTGCTATGCAGATGGCACTCAGCTATACCTGTCTTTTGCACCCGAGCAGCAGGAGGCAGTCTTGGTATTTAATCAGTGCCTCACTGAGATCCAGAACTGGATGAGGGCCAACTGGCTGAGGCTGAGGCTGAACCTGGATAAGACTGAAGTACTGGTGGTGGAAGCTGGTCACACAGGGGTGAGTGGACAATCTGGTCGAGTCTCCGGAATTAGGCTTGGTGATTCCCAGTTGTTCACTTTGGCTGGGGTGAGAAATCCTGGTGTAGTTCTGGACTGTGGTTTGATACTTACGTCTCAGGTGTCAGCCGTGGTTTAAAGTGCCTTTTATCACTTGAGGAACACTGCCAGGATTAGACACCTGATACCCCCAGGTGATCTGCCATCTCTGGTTCATGCTTTCATGACCTCATGGCTCAATTACTGCAATGCCTTCTACCTGGGGCTATCGGGGGTTGATCTTCACCGCCTGCAGCTAGTGCAGAATGCTGAGCCAGGTTGTTGACCAGTCCGTCAAGACTGTGTCACATTACACTTGTGCTGTGCTCTCTGCTCTGGCTGCCTGTCAGGTGGCGGATCACCTTTAAGGTCAGTTTGCTGACCTATAATGCCATACATGGTGAGGGGCCCAGCTATCTGCAAGACCTTCTTTGGCCCTACTACCCCACTTGGCCCCTCCACTCAGCCGATGAGGGATTCTTAGAGGTTCCAAGGGTACGTTTGGCAACATCTGGTGCCTGTGCTTTTTCTTATACAGCTTCAACCCTCATAGAAACATAGAAACATAGATTTTGACAGCAGATAAGGACCGCTTGGCCCACCCAGTCTGCCATTTCCCTACCTAATGGATAAGCTGCAGATCCTAGTTAACCAGCAGCCTACTTCTTCCTACCCCCTAGAATTGCCTTATGACTGTCCCATGCATGCTTGAATTCCACCACTGTTTTTGACTCCACAACCTCCTCCGGAAGGCCGTTCCATGCATCCACAACCCTCTCTGTGAAAAAATACTTCCTTAAGTTACCTCTGAGCCGCCCCTTCTATCTTCAAATTGTGCCCCCATGTTCTTGCACACCTCTTTTTTTGAAAGATGCTACCCTCTTGGACTTTGTTGATTCCCTTGAGGTACTTGAAAGTTTCTATCATGTCCCCCCTCTCCCTCCTTTCCTCGAGGCTATACATAATTAGCTCCTTAAGTCTCTCTTCATATGTCTTCCAGTGCAGACCCTGCACCATTTTAGTTGCCCTCCTCTGGACAGCTTCCATCTTGTCTATGTCTTTGCGGAGATTGGGTCTCCAGAACTGCATGCAGTACTCCAGATGGGGTCTCACCAACTGTCTGTACAGAGAGATAACTTCCTGTTTTCTACTGGTGATGCCTCTCCCTATGCATCCCAGTATCCCCCAGCCCTCTTTGCTACCCTCTCACATTGCTTGCCCACCTTTAGGTCATCTGATATGACTACCCCCAGGTCCCTTTCCATTTTTGTCGTTGTTAGTATCTCACCCCCCATTGTGTACTCTTCCCCTGGGTTTTTGTTTCCCAGGTGCATTACCTTGCACTTCTTAGCATTGAATCTAAGCTGCCATACATTTGACCATTCCTCTAACTTTGCCAAGTCCCTTCTCATCCTTTCCACCCACCCACCTCACGCAATTAGAGAGCTTAATACTGTAGAAGCCTTCAAGAAGAAGCTGAAAACATTTTTATTTGGACAAGCTTTTCAGTCTGATTAGAGCTAGTTGTACTATAATGAATCACCAGGATAGCTTTATTGTCGTTTTATTGTTGATATGTTATTTTAAATTTATTTCTGTCTCACTTGTAAAGTGCCTTGATTCTTAATGAGAAAGTGCGCCATATGAAATAAAACTCGATTGATTGATAACACGCCAGTGCTACATGTGCTGCACTGGATGCTATGCAGTGATGCACCACCTTTAAGATTTGCTTGTTAACATAGAAGGCCCTGCATTGTCTGGGACCTGACTACTAGAAAGAGCTACTGGTTTACCTCCCAACCTGAACTTTCCACTCCACCAATGCGGGCTTGCTTGTTGTCTCTTCTTCTCTCTAGAAACAATCCATGGACAAAGCCTTTGGAGTGGCAGCTCCAACGTTATGGAACCTCTTCAGGGGAGTATCTGTTTGACCCCACAGCAGAGGCATTTAAAACATCACTAAATATGTATTTGAGCATGCATTCACCTGTAGGGCTGGTCAAAATTAGCAAATTCAGATGTTAGCTGAATTTTCACAAAATTCCACAAATTATGAAATTTCATGAACATTTTGTGACATTTTCCAAACTTCTTAAATTGGTCACAGCTCAGTTGATCTTATAACTACAAACCTGATACTTGGCATATGCACTTGTCTGGAAGAAACCCTAACATGATGCCATGTTTTCTGACCGATGGATGAATGGTGGGGAAGTTAAAGTGGCTCAAAGTCTGGCAATTTATTATTCATGTGAACATTTCTAAAAATATTTTGATGCTTACAACTCAGTCACCTCTGGAGCTAGACAACTGAAAATGCATATGCATACTTTCTTGGAAGAGTCTGAGAAACAACTTAAACAGAGAGGTAGTTCATTGCGTAAACTATAAATTACAGGAGTTCAAAATTTCACAATTTGTTAAATTGTGTGAAAGTTTCAAAATATGTGGATATTTATAGCTCCACTGCTACTGCAGGTATACACTCAAGATCTGGCATACATACCCAAAGTAAATATATCCTGAAATCTAATTAAGCTGGATAAATGTGGCTTAATAGGTTCAGCTTTATTGTGGAAACTTTAGAAATTCCTAATCGGCAAACTCTGCTCAAAATTCAGGGCAACATAATAAGTAATGCCACTAGAATGTGACTTGTGAAATTTAACTTTCACAAAGCACTTATCACTACTGTATCACCTTACCTACACAAGCATCGTGGCCCTTCAATGCCCCTCCAACATGCCTATGGCAGTCATGGCCAGCATCATGCTCCATCATGACTGAGGATATTGAGATACTTCTGTTACAATGGCTTAAGTCACTACTAGTTATAAGACTTGGTGTCACGGTTTCAAACAGTAAAAATATACATTATCTACAAGATTGTTAAAAGAGTCAGTAGGTTTCCACAAGTAATTAAGTCAGCAAGCTCTAGCCTTTAGCTGGCATATTATAAGAAGACAGGCTAGTGCACACTGATGACCATGACTATCCTTCATGGTTTATCACTCAAGATAGTGACCTGACACTTGGCAGCACCATACTTTTACTATGGAGCCTCCTATTAATTTATTGCCACTTTACCCAGCCTTTACCTTCCTCTACAATGGCAACTCAAGTGTATGACTGGGCAAAATGTATGGACACATCTTCGACAAAAGTATCACAACATTTCATAATTTCACAAAACATGCATGAAACTCAACTTTAATTACTGATGTTATTTTGTAATCTTTGGCTGCTTATAATTTGGCCAGCTTTTGAGCAAGAGATTAGACAGCTGATACACAGCAACTTTTTACATATTGGTTTTTCTCCCAGCTGGCAGCTCGTCTCCCAGAGATATACCCTGTTCACAGGGACATACCCTGATCAGGCTGAACCCAGTCATCTTTCAGTTGGCTACCAGGTTTTTACCACATTTTTCCCCTCCCACCTCCCCTAGTGGGGGTGGTGCCCGTCAGCCTCACAGAGCTACAGCTTCATCTGTGGCAGAAGCAAGCTCACAGGTACAACCTGGTGCAACCCACTGCCAATTCTCGGCAACCGAGATGCACTGCTGAGTGACAGCTGTCTCGGCCATGGCCTGCCTCCTGATAGGACTTCCCAGGGTTGCTTCAGAACCTGGGTCATCAGCATGGCAGCATGACACTCTGATGCTGGGCAATGGAATGGCCCCAAAATATAGTATTTAGGATCAATGTATTTAACATAATTGGCAATATTCCATTCTCTAGTTTTAAAGTTATAGAGACTTAAAATTCTACAGTTTACATAACTGCGAAATGTAATTTAAAAATTTTCAAACGTTTGGAGGGCTTATAACTCAGTTAACTTTAAAAATAGTGATATTCCATTCTCTAGTTTTAAAGTTACAGGGGCTTAAAATTCTATAGTTTACATAACTGCAAAATGCAATTTTAAAATTTCAAAAGTTTGGAGGCTAAAAACTCAGTCACCTTTAAAGACAGAGATTTGAAACTTGGTATACGTCTGTATGGACCTTGATAGAGTATACCAAATTAGGTGTAATTTGGACAAATCTTTTTAAATAAGATGGAAATAACTAAACTCACAATTCTGGTAAAATCTCACAAAATGTTCACAGAAATTTCACTATATTTCACAGAAATGAAATCATAATTTTGCCAACAGAGGATACATTTCACCCAGCCCTATTACACAACTAGCTAATATTAGCTTAACAGTATTTTCTGTATTTTTATTAGCTACTATTTATTTAGTCTTGTTATATCTTATTTGTTTATGTATTGTATATTTAATGAGTTATGTACAGTGCCCTGGGCTTTTGGGAAAGGGCATGTTATAAATAAAGTGTGTCTTACTTTGAGTGTCATAGCACTTAGAGCTACAGACAGGGTGAAAAATCTAGGGGCTGTTATAGACTATAAGCTGACACTACATCAGATGTCAGCAGTAGTATATAATTTGTTTTCCTATTTATAAAACTTTGCCTAGATTAAGACTTATCTAGCACCAGGGTACCTAACCATAATAGTGTATATGCCTTTGTTACATAACGATTACTGCAATGAACTAAACCTAGGGTTATCCAGATGTTTGGTGCAATGCCTGCAGCTGGTCCAGAATGTAGCAGCAGCTGATTGCTGGGACATCTTGACTGGAGCATATCAATGCAGTGCTGCATGAGCCCATTCAGTGGTGTATCAGCTTCAAGATAGGCATGCTGACATACAAGGACCTGCATGGTTTTGGCCCTGGCTACCTGAAAGTTCTCCTGTCTACATATACCCCTGTCTGCTTTTTTTCACGCCACTGCGGTAGAATTGCTGACTGTCCTCCAATCAAGACTATAATGTTGGGGGTAGAGCCTTTTGTGGTGACTGCCCCTTTGGTATGGATTTTGCTTTCAATCCACATTCATTGAGCCCTCTAAGTGGGGATCTTCAAAAAGGAATTTAAGACTCATTTATAGTATTTGGAGTTGACTTACTGTAAGTCTTTATAAAATGTTATTGTTACAAAGCTCCCAGCATTATTCACTAATGATTTTATTAATCTTGGTATGATTTCTTTAAGTACGCTACTGTATGTAAGGCAGCTTGAGCATCTGTGTTAGGATGCCGATAAATAAAATTGCCTTGCCTACTGGTTTGAATCCTTCCCCCTCCCAGTCTTCTAGACTTAGGTCTGCTTGCCACATACTGATCAGTCTTTTATATGGCCTGGTTCACATTTCTGGTAACCCTTCATGTAACCAGTACCTGAACACCTCAAAACTGCTCTAGTAGCATACGTTCATGGAGTTCTGAAAAGGAATCTGTCCCAGATCCTTTCATCCACTGACCAAAATACATGCACATTTTAACACAAAATTCAGTATTGCTAAAATGTTTTTCTTTCTAGTATTTTACAGCTTCTGCCTTAATTTTGTCTGGTATCAGTTAGTACTTTTTTAGAACAGCATTCTTTAACATTCAATGTGAACTGGAGCCCTCGTCACTTAACCTGGACTACGCTTCTAATGCTCATCTGTGAGCAAGGATGCAAAGTGAAGCAGCTCAGGTGTTCTTGTCAAGTTTCTCCTGCTTACACAATTTTCTCAAATGACTTCAGAAATGTGTTTCTATTATCATTTTCTTTAAGCAGTGCTAGTAAACTATTTTTAAATTTATTTCCTGAATAATCATAAGCTAATTTACATGAGCCACTAATCAACAGTTCTGGCATTCCCAGCTTTGTAAATTTCAATTGTTGACACACTTCCATCTTTTTTGCCAATTCCAGTTGCCTTGCCTTCATGTCCATCTCCCCTTTTCACTTTTCTGTTTCTTCTTGCTCCCTCTCTTGCTCCATCTCATTTTCTCCAGCTCAAAATGCTGCTGCAGTTTAAACCTCTCCAGTTCCACTGTCTCTATGGTCTCATGAGGCAGATTTCTTCCTATTGTTCTCATTCTTCTCAGGTGCGAACAGGTGGACTCTCTCCAAGAAAGGATGATTATCACTTCACAATCTCTGTTTCAGCTTTGTCAGCTGTCAGCCATGCCTGTGTCAAGTCTGCTCTGAGTGACTATTTAGTCATCCCTCACTTTGAACCACACAAGTCTTGCACAGAAGTCACTGTGAGCTTCTCATTTTTCTGTGCAGTACCTGCTGCTTGGCAAACAAGTTCTCCAGTAACTGGCTTAATTCCTTTGTCTTCTTCTCTCATACAATGACAGACACTGTGCCATCAACAGGTAATGGTCATGCTAACTGTAACATCTTTTACGTTAAACTGTTACACCATGGGGCATTTTACCAGGAGAATGGCTTAACATGCTTTCTTTTCTGGTCTGTTGCCCATATGCTACCTTATGTGTGCACCTTCAAGAGAATGGCTCACCTGGATGTAAAAGCCTACATTTGGTAGCTATGCCCTTGGTGAGCAGTTTCACTGTATGACATATAGAATTCTGACAACACACACAAGATATCAAAGGAAAAGAATAGATTATTTACCAAGTTTGGTTCCAGCATGAGGTTTGCAAAAGAAATACTCTGCACTGACAAGATGTTAACAGCACAGGGTCACGTGTCTTAGTTGACCCTTTCTCTGAGTATCTCTCATTCCCTTTCAAACCCCCTGTCTATATGCACCTTTATGCCAGCAGAGGTGTAAACCTGTCTTTCTACAATGCTTCAGTTCCCACACTGGGAACATGGGATGAATCCCAATACTGACACTGTAGTGCATCACGAGGTGGGTGCTACACTCCTGAGGTGCCATCCTTCAGATGAGATGTTAAACTGAGGTCCCACCTGCCTGTTCTGGTGGCTGTTCAGGTGGACGTTAAAGATCCCACAGCACTTCTTGATAAGAGATGGGGAGTTTTTATTGTAATAACATCAAAAGCATAAATACAGAAACATTGGTAAAGTCACACTAATATAGAAAACCATAAAGTAAAGAGAGAAAAGGAAAATAAATCAGTGTTAAAATACACAAACAATAAAGTTTAGTAAGAAAATCATAACATTCAAATGCAAACCGCTGAGCCTAACACAAATATATTCCTTTATACATTTTAAGAGCAAATCCCTTCCACCACAGACACAGAAAGTGGATGTATCAGATGATGGCCTGTCCCAGGGGGGTTGGGATGGATGATAGGGGTTTCTGGAGCACAAGGGATGGGAGGGCCTCGGCACCCAACTAAGGATCTAAGGTTTGAGCAGACTCGATAGACCGTAAGGCCTAATCTGCTAGCAAATAGTATGTTAGTATGTTAGTAAGTGGAAATCTTTTTGGACATATGGACAGCTAAAGCTGAAATATACACTTCCTCCATAGCTGACTGTATAAGATTCCCCACCATCTCATAAGACATTAGTCTTTGGTACAGAACCCACTGACATCTGGCCTGCCATAAATAAAATTTCAGACAACAAAAAACGACCAGTGTCTCCTTATAGTAAGAGTTCCCCGAACTATGAAATTGTCCTAAAACCAAATTATCATAATGTACGCTTCATTAACCACCCCATATTCCATTTAGTGACAAGGTAATCCCAAAGAGACTTTGCATAGGAACAGTGAAATAAAGAATGTTCCATGGTTTCCTCCTGATCAATACAAGCCTCATAGGGACAATTCCTTTCATTCTTAGCTTTATACTTCACATTCCCTCTTACATTTATCCTCCCATAAACCGCTAACCAAAGGAATTCCCACATCTGAATAGGGATTCTTGTATTGGTCAACTGGGACAAAACTCCTGGGATTTGGGAGGACGGACAATTTTTGAAACATGGTTCTGTTGGATAAATTGAAGACATAACTGCAGCCCTGAATTTCTAATAATTTGTTGGGTTGATAAACCCCATTTATACAGTTTTTGTGCAGCAGGTGTAAACCATTGTGGAATATGAAGGTAATTAGAGAGTTTAGGAGGAGATGCTTGCCAGACAGCAAAGTATCGGGAAATGTTCAATTTAATCCAGTAAATATGTACTGTATCTGCAGGTATCAGGCCACATTTAATGGTCTGAGAAAAAAAACCAAGTATGAAAAAAGACCACTGGGTCTATCATGCCCAAACCTCCTTTATCTTTTTGCAAGTATGCGTACTGTCGCTTAATGGGGTTAAGTTTATTACCCCACAGCATCTGAAAAAAGAGGCTATACAATTTAGTTTCAAACTGAAAGGGGAGTGGAAAAATCATAGCAGTATAAAGAATCACTGGGATAATAAACTGCTTGATAATCTGTATGCGGTTAAATTTAGTCATCCTCCAATATCTCCACCTCCGAACCTTAAGTTCCACAAGAGCTAATGTGGAATCCCAGTTAAAGGAGGGAATGTTTTGTGTTCCAAAATAAATGCCCACAATTTTTAAAGGTTCAGAGGAGATCAAAATCTCATCTATTATGATTGGAGCAGGGCAGCCGGAGCCAATAAACAGGCCTTTATTTTTTGTTTTATTTAATTGGGAGTGAGAGAGAAGAGACTATACATTCATAAATTCCAAAAAGCAAGGCACTTGGGTATAATCAGCTAGGAAGCAAATGTTATCTGCATAAGCTTGTATATAAAACACTCTTTTTTGTTCATCCCAGGCACGTCTAACCACCTAGGAGTTTCCGTTAAAAAACGGATAAGAGGATCAAGTGTAAAAATATAAATGAGAGGACTTAGGGGACAACCCTATTGAACTCCTGTTGTTATTGAAAACTCTTCTGTAACCTGGTGTCTAATTACTGGGCACACCACTGCCCTATGGTATAAAGATTTAATCCACTGTACTATTTGTATAGGAATGCCATAGGTTTCCAAGGTTAAAAAAAGAAACGGGTGGTGTACTCTATCAAAGGCTTTATACTGATCCACAGAAATAATACACCCAGTCTCCCCCGTACAGCAACATAATCAATAAGGTCTCTGATAATCATCAGGGCCTGTTGAATCTTCAGATTCGGTTGACCGCAAAACTGCAAAGGTGAAAGTACCAGATTCACATAGTGTTTAAGCCGAGTGTTAATAACTGTAGCCAATATTTTGTAATCAGAATTTAAGAGTGTAAACGGTCTCCAATTATTAACAGAGGATTTATCCCTGTATTTAAACAAAAAAATCAACAGTCCTTCAGTAAACCAAAGAGGAATACAGAAAGTAGACATAAAATAACAAAAACCTTTTCCAAACAGAATGACAATGATGCTGAAAAGGTTTTATAAAATTCATTAGTCAAACCATCTGAACCAGGGGATGTACCATTCTTTAAAGTTTTAATGGCCTACTCAATTTCGAGGGCAGTAATAGGTCAGCCAGAATGGGTATTATATTTAAGAATTGCTTTATTACCTCTTCTGTAGGGAGATTTGAGAAATTATGGGAAGAAATAAATTATTTTAAAATGCCATGTTATGCCTCTGTAGAAGTCACAGTGACCCCTGCTTTATTTGTCAAGGATTCCAGAAAGGTGGAATCTTTGAATTTCTGAAAAGCTTCAAAGGGGACCCATGGGGGGATTTCTTAGTCCTATTCTAGAGCAGAGCATTCATAGTCTGTGCTCTGTCATATTGGTACTCCGCTATTTCTTTCTTAAGCACTGTAATTTGGGCTGTGTAATCCTGTCTAGAAGTATTAGCGATGGACTACAAATTCTGTAGCTCTTGTCTGATTTTTAAATATTTAATAAATTCATTTTCACTAAATTTCCCATGTTTCAAAAAACAAGATTTAAAATGTGCTTTGGAATCGGCCCACCAATTCCCTAAGTCCTCATACAGAACGCTGACAGACAGACGAGCTTTCAGTATGTCTGTTATTTGACCAATAATCCATTGGTCAGACAAGATGGAGGAGTTTAACTTCCATCTTGCCTTGACACGTGACCGCTCTGGGAAACTGAGAAAGGAACAGAGCAATAATAAATGATCTAAAAAATCAATGGATATTGTCTGAAATCGAAATTTTGGTAAAGATTTGGAAATGAGCATATGGTCAATAGTAGAAGCATATTTATTTCTTTGAAAAGTAAACCTGGGTCCAAAACTCTGTTACGCATTACAATTTAAGAGGTCTTCCGTATCTACCAGTTTCCTCAGGGTGTTTGAATCACAATATACCTTCTTCCCCTTGCTCGCTGGCCCACCAGAAGCAGATTTTATGCTGCAATTGAAATCTCCACATAAAAAACCTTATAAGAAGTAATTAAAAAGGGCTGTAAACTATCCAGAAGAGCCACGCATTCAGATTTGACCTGTGAACTATAAACATTAATGAATCTGCAGTGTATCTGTTTCTATAAGCCATATAATATTAGAACTCTGCCTGGAATTAGCTCTATTAACTTAATACGGGTAAAATCATACACATTAAACAGAAAACCTATACCATCCACAGTTGCTGCACTAAATGACCAATAAGAAGGTCCCTAAACCCATTCACTTTGGAAAAACCTTGCTTGGTCACTACTAAACATCCAGGTTTCTTGCAAAAAACAAATATCAATAGCACTGCTATGAATATAGTTATACACCACCTGTCTCCTTATGGAATTTAACAGGCTGTGGACATTTAATGATCCTATACTGAAAGGAGCCACTTGTTAAGCAGTACCATGCTCAAGACTCCTTTTTCCTTCTTTTTTTTTTTCCTCCTTTGTACTCAGGTTGGCGTTGAAGCTGAATACTATGTTCTGTTTTGGTAGATTGGGAGTAAGAATCCCCATATCCATTTCAGAGTCCCCCCATTGGGTGGCTAAAGTGGAAAAGGGGTTTTTAGATTCCCATTCCATAGGGGATTGGACAGGGCCCACCTTAAGATTCCTAGCTGATCTTCTCACCGTTAAGGTGGTAGAAGATAGTTGTCTGGAAGGAGCAGAAACATCTTCCATAGGGTCAGTATAACACAAGGGCAATGAGGAGGCAAGAGGCAAAGTTAAAGAAGAGGAAGAAGATGGGGGGGCTTGACAGATTCTGACTCTGCTCCGAGGGGAAGGATGAGAGGGGAAGAAGGAGGTCCTCCTGAGAAACCATAGTCGGGGGATCAGGAACTGGGGAAATGGTGGTCTGGATAGAAGGAGAATCCTGTGCTTGTTGGATGAGAAGATTGGGATTCAGACAAATGGCCTTATTTTTAGCTGCCCAAGAACACACAGAAAAAACATGACCAGTATATTCGCAAAGATCACACCTAGTTTGATTTGCGCACTGGAAAGCAATGTGTCCAATCTCCCCACAGTTGTCACACTGAGGTATGTCACAAGAACTAGAAAGGTGGGTTCTAGACCCACACTTATAACAGGCCCTCGGTTGGCCGGCATAAAAACAAACACCCCTATCATGCCCCAACAGAAAAGAATTAGGGATGTGATCGACGGCGGACTCAGTTTGCCTGAGTTTAACTTTATAATGCCATCCTCCGGTCCAAAACATCTCTGAATCTAAGATAGCCTCTGGTGGACTCATTACATCAAATTTCTGGGTCAGCCAGTAAGTTATATCCTCTACATGGACTCCCTCATTTCGAAACATTACAGTGACATATTTAATCAGTGGTTTGGTTAAAGGGATAACCAAAAAGGGGGTCCATGTAGGTAGGGAAAAACCTAACTTGGCTGTACCTCTCCCAAAATAAATCAAGAGCATAGGCAGAGCGGAAGTTAATATCAAAATTATCCTCCCCATAAATGTTAATAAATGCAAAAACTTCTCTCGGAGAGAAGTGCCGAGAGTCCTTCAGTAATAATTTGCCCACGTGGTGCCTGTCCGGTCGAACTTCTAGGCCTCCTTTATATCGAATTTGTACAGCATTCCGCCGTGGAGCTGCTTCCTTTCTGATTTTAGAAAATAAATTCGAAAGGCGGTGTTTCTGTGTTTTTGTGGAAACTTTAGGTGTCTTCCCCATGGGGACAGGTGTCTCTGGAACCACACAAGCTGCAGGAGGTTGTATAGCAAGAGTATCTGGCTCTAGGCTGAATACAGTCTCAGTATGTAATGACCTGTTCCCAATGAGTTGTAGAGGTCCATTAGTTGCAACTTGGGTCAATAAACCTGAACTCAGAGCAGATGTGGGACATTTGGATGCCATTCAGGTGAATCCTGAGTAAAATTAAGCATAGGGTCCCAATCAGGGGTGGGGAGCCATGTGCCTTGAGCGTTCTGCAACCATCCAGCCTCACTCAATGCTTTTTGAGGGACCAAGGCTCACATGGGGTTACTGTAGGTAATAAAGCAGCCACGTCTTTCCCTTTGTTAGTAAAGAATGGGGACTCAAGTTTTTGATGCGCTGGGCTGGGCCCTAGCACCGCAACGGATGCAACAACAGGGGAGATGCGTCTATTTGCAATAGTTAATGCTGTGCATTTTTCTTTATACTCATCCCTCACCCCAGATTGAGACACAGAATCCTGAGTAGAAAAAGTGAACACAGTCGCACTATCCTGAATGTGAGGGGAAGTCTGATAAGTCAAATCATTCCTGTTTCCATCAGGGTTTGTAGCCATCAGAGTGCTATGAAAAACAAACCCAGTAGATTTAGGAAAGTTACGGACATGAGACTCTTTAGTTCCATCTGCGCTAACAGTAGCATGTAAAAGCACATCAGTCTCCATGAGTCCTTCTTTTCCTCCAAGTTCTGCTTCAAGACTTGGAACTGCAAGAGGTGTTTCCGAAAAAGGAACATCTTGTATTGTCCATTCTACTGGCTTTTGGCATGAGTGAACTTGCACTCCTAAACTGCCAGCCTCGAGTGTATGCTGCTCAATAACTGCAGGCAATAATTCGGGGAGAATAATATTAACAGACACACCCGGCCCCAAGGCTTTCTCCAAAACTGCCACGTCATCCTGTAATGCAGGCCCGATGACAAGCGGGCCAGGAGTTTTGACAATCAACACATCAATCTGCAGTCGGGTGAGTTGTTCTACCAGATTCCCCTTTTCAGATAAATGTCTCATTTTCTTTAAGCAACATTGTTAGGAGGGATTCCTTCAGCAGAAGATCAGCTTCCAGCTCAGGAGCTGAGACAGCCTCGTAGTTATGTACTCTTAAATCCTCAGTCGAAATAAATATCTCCTTGTCACCAGTATCTTTCAAATCCAAAACCACATCCATAAAAACCTCAGGTTCATGAAGTAAATCACCAGAAAGAAGGGTCCGCTCCCTTTCATTTAGGACATCCTGCTCCACTAGAGCTCCACTCGAAGTGGCCATGGCTCACAGTCAGCGGTTCCCCCTACAGAAGAGTAGGGGAATTTCCCCAGTGTCCTGGCCAAATTCCCCCCATTCACTAAAATAACACCAACAGTTTAATCTGGTTCTGTAAGTCAGTTTACATCTGTACAAATATTCCCTTTCCCTTGCCCCCGGGTCGCACCTGGAAATGAGCCATGGCTCAGTGTGCCTCTCCCGGTCACAACCTTTCAAAAAAAAAAGAAAGAAAGAAACTAAGTGTCACTAATGAAACCCTCATTTCAGTGAATGAACTAGATGACAAATGTTTTCCCAGGTTTGTACAAGTGTCAAAACATGTATTTTATTTGTCAACTTTATTTATGCTCTTGCACTGGCCCCTTAGACCTCTCTCCAGTGAGGTCTTGCTGCCCGACCTTGTCCCGCCTGCCCTGAGGTCCTCCCTGGTCTGGTCTCCATTCCTGGGGTCACTCCTCCACATCCACTGACCACCCCACCACCTGGCTCTAAGACCCCCAGGGTGGGACCACCCTAACTCCTCTGGTGCTCTATCTAGAATCTAGAAGGGCGGCCAGAGAGTGGAGGAGACATGAAGACCAGCTGGGATGGATCTGACTGAGGGCATGGGCACCGTCCTTTGGACCCACCTTCACCTGTCCAGGTGCTGGGGTCCATTTTCCTTTGTTCATCCCGGGGGGGGCAGACATGCAATGATGTCTGATGCATGACGGGTATGCTCCCACACCCATGCACAGGATGTCCACTGATCCCCCCCACCTGCCCCTTGTACATGCCGTTGCTAACTGCAATGCCCCCAGTCTCCACTGGGAGCCACCAAAGCCATGGGGTGCAACACCTTCCCTCCCCAGGAGAGGAGATCAGTCTTACGGATGCTTGATCTTCTCCTCCCTGGCTGACTCCTGGTGACCCGAGCCCATTCCCAAACCTGGATCGCCAATGTGGAGTGAGTTGTGGCATCCAGCGCCTCAACCCTCAGTGCCACGGGGCTGGCTCAAAACATGTATTAAGTGTCATTAATAACACCCATAACTCACAATATACTAAACAATGCATGTTTTCTTAGGCTAACGCAAACACTGATGTAAACTGAACTGAGTCTATTGTAAATCTTATCTTTTTCAAAGTTTTTCCAATAGTGTCAAGTGCTGTTTATGTGTCAGGCAATCACATTATGTAGGATATTCCTGTCTTGACTTGCATTTCTACTGGAAACCATTATAAAAGTCATTGACTCAATGGTGTATTTGATTCTTATGAACAGAATTATTATAACTGGTGACCTCTTATAATGACTGGATTTCCAGTCCTGAAAAAATGCTATAATAACCCGCTGAATTCTATAATAACTTGATAGTAGGTTATAGAAGGAATAGAGGAAGGTCTTCAAATATTCTAACCCATAATAGATACAGTGCCCTAAACCCAGATGTAAATCTAGGTCATGAAGGAAATCCAACAACCCAGGGAGTACAAACACCTGAAATCAACAAACACCAACAGCACCCAATCCAAACAATTTAGCCAGTAGCAAGAGTCTGAAACCACTACCTGATGGCACAATAGAACCCTGAGATATCCTAGTTGTAGGGGACTCTATGTTGTGTTATACAGACCACATAATATACAAACATCATAACTGCAACACCACAGTCAGTGTGCTACCAGGGGCAGGCATAAAAGACACTCCCTGGCCTGCAAGATCATACCACAAAACCTTTAGCCTTAATCCATGCAGGGGTCAACGATGCAGGGAAAAGAAATCTTACCGACATCCAAAGAGACTTTGAACAAGTCAGAAGGGATCTGATAGCAAATGGTAGTGATCTCATTGTATCAGGTCTACTCCCAGTACCTAGAGCTACCCATGCTAAAACCAGGGATATACAAGCTCTAAATGGCTGGCTAAAAAGATGGTGTCATAGGGAAGGCTATACATACTTAGAGTACGGAGACACATTCGGGAACCAGAGGCTATTTGCACAGGATGGACTGCACTTAAATAGGCAGGGGAAGCACATCTTTGCTCACAGATTGAGCCAAGCTATTGACATTGGTTTAAATTGCCAGCAAGTGGGGATGAAGGGAACCTTAGACCAAAGTCTGGTAACACCAGGAATGTTGATCTAGTAACCTGGAACTTTCTGGTCATAAATGCCAGAAGTTTAAATAATGAAACCGACGAACTACTCTATACTCTGCGCAGCTCCAACATACATATCTATGCCATTACAGAAACATGGTGGAGAGAAGAGGATCCCTGGGACAAAAGCATACCAGGATATACCCTGTATCATAAGGATGGGACACAGACACGAGGGGGAGGGGTGGCCCTTTATATTACTGACAGCACAGTTTCTAAATCCATTGATACTACCCAATGGGATAGCACTGAGATCTTATGGATCAAGATTTCCCCCCCACATGCTGCCAATATTAACTTGGGCCTGGTATATAGACCGCCTTCCATCTCACAGCAGAATGACATACAACTGTTAGATTTTATTAATAAAATGACTACTACTGGCAATAGTATATTATTTGGAGACTTTAACTTTTCTGGGATTAACTGGGATACTCTATAAACAGAAAGTGCAGAAGAGTCACACTTCTCAGAAGCTTTTATCTTGGTGGGAATGAACCAGTTTATTACAGCAAACCCCAGGGGTAATCATATCTCAGACTTAGTCCTAAGTAATCTAGTAGATGACATCTACAATTGTTATGTTCAATCCCCCCTAGGGTCTAGTGATCACTCCATGGTTAGTTTTAGATATATGGGTAGGCTGGGTAAAGGTATAGGGAGTACCACAGTGTATAAATACAATAAAGCTAATTTTGACAACATGAGATGTCACCTGGCCACATGGGACAGGGAGAAGGAATTTGACAACCAGCCATTAGAACACATGTGGGAATTCATGAAAAGCAGAACTGCCTCCCCTGTACAAACATACACTCCAGCAGTTCACAAATATGAAAGTGCAAACAAATTATGGCCACAGTAGATGACACCAAGTGTGCAGAAGTTAATCAAAAGGAAAAATAAAGCATTTAGCATTGCTAAGAAGAGTGGAAATAGTAAATGCTGAAATTCTTATAAGATGTTCCTGAAAAAAATCAAAATTTAGCATCAAAAAAGCTAAACAAAAACATGAGCCTATGCTTGCCCTTAGGGTGCAAGATAACTAAAAATCCTTTTATACCTATATTAACAATTGAAGTGGGGTATGCAAATCCATTGGACCCCTCAAAGGCCCTGATGGCAATATGGTCTCAGATAATCTCATAATGGTGGAGCAATATAACAATTTATTTACATCAGTCTTTAATAAAAAGACCTACCCCAGGATAGACCACCTTGACCAACCCTCTAATACAAGCCCCAACATAAATAATGAGGATGTGCTCAAGAGACTACAGAACATTGGCCAGAATAAATCACAAGGCCCAGATGGATTACACCCTAGAATCATAAAGGAATTGGCAGAATTACTAGTAGGTCCCATTACGTCCATCTACCAAAAATCACTGGATGAAGAAGGGCTGGTCCTGGAGGCCTGGAGACAGGCGGTTGTGGTGCCAATCCACAATAAGGGTACCAAGCATAAGGTGGAAAACTATAGGCCAATTAGCTTGACAGCAGTTCTTGGTAAGATCCTGGAAGGCATTATTAAGGACCATATAATTAACCATCTTAGGTTAACAAATGCCTTAGATTGTACCCAGCATGGATTCACCAAGGGCAGGTCATGTCAGACCAACTTATTGGAGTTTTATGGCAGGGTCAGCAAAGCTTCAGATGACAGGCACTTAGTAGACGTTATTTTCTTAGACTTCTGAAAAGCATTTGAAAAAGTCCCACATGGGGAGCTTGTCGACGCTTTAATAGAAAATGGAATCACTGGCAAATATCCCATTGGATAGAGGCATGGCTTTCAGATAGAAAACAAAAAGTTAGTGTTAAAGGGAAACATTCAAATTGGGGCAGATGTGACCAGTGGGGTGCCACAGGGATCCGTACTGGGGCCATGTCTGTTCAATGTTTACATTTTCTCAATAAGTACTACTACAGGTGTATGGCTATCTAAATTCGCCGGTGACATAAGAATAGGGCACATTGTGGATACCCAGGAGGATGCGGACACCCTTCAATTAGCTTTAAGAGATCTGGAGATCTGGGCAACTGATACGAAATTGACCTTCAATGCAGACAAGTGTAGTGCAATGCATTTTGGGAAAAAAACAGGTAGGTGAATTACTCACTAGGTGGGCAGTTACTCAAACAAAGTAGAGGATGAAAGAGACCTGGGTATCAGGATAACTAAGGATTTTAGTTTTAAGTCACAATGCAGGGTTTTATTTAACTCTAAAAATTGATTAGCATTTTGTTCACAAAAGTTCTAAAACATTGTGAAAATGCATAGCACTTGCCTCACTGTGTTTAACAAACATAACACTTCTAGAAAATCTATATAAATGCTTTCTGTACAGTTAGTATTGTCCCAAGAGAAAAACTATTAATCAATTATTTAAAACCCTGCAATGTAACCAGGTTATTAAAAAAAGCTAGTAGCATATCACACTGTATTAATAAACATATCAAGTGCAGGAACAAGGATGTTCTGCTACCGCTCTATACATCCTTGGTGCGGTCACATGTGGAGTATTGTGCCCAGTTCTGGTCTCTGGGTGGTAGAAGGGAAATCCAAGCCTTGGAGAGGGTTCAGAGAAAGGCAACACGCAGGATCAGTGAGGTTCAGGAACTGGACTACCAATTAAGACTTGAAATTCTGGGGTTGTACTCATTGGAATTTAGGCATTTCAGAGGGGATATGTGTCTGCTGTACAGAGTACTCACAGACCCAAAGTTGTGGGAACGTTTAGGTTTAGAGTTCAAGGATAAGATCTATAGTATGGGATCACACCCCCTACAACTAGAAGGTGAAAGATTTAAAACCACCAAAAGGATGCAATGCTTCTCTATTAGGGTAATAAAAATCTGGAATGAGCTCCCACTGGAAGTAGTGGCCAGTGGTACTATGCTTAGTTTCAAGGCACAACTGGATGTACACCTAATTAAAAACAATATTTTGGGATATCACTGATAATTGCGAGCTAAAATGGACTTCGTTCTAAGTACAGCTCTGATTAACCTATGAAACCTATGAAATTGCAGCATCTTCCTCCTCACACTCTCACGTTACTGTATTAGTGCAAGTACAGTGGCTGCAAAGGGACATGCTCACTCAAACAAATACAGCTTACAGTTTTTCTCTCTGTTGAAACTTTGCACCAGTTATTATAAAAAAATAAGGCCTGTGCAAAGTTTGTTTTATGAGGATTTCTCATACACCCTCGGTGTGTGATAATTTCATTAACCCCTTGAGCTTTGCTCATGGGGTTTATGGATTATCACACACCTCGGGTGCATGAAAAATCCTCATAACACACACCTGCACAGGCATTATTCTCTATACAATTAATAACTTTTGTAAGGTTTACTCATATTTGCCATAAGTACAGTTTGTAACTCCAAAGTCTGAACTCTGTATAATAAATTGTGCCAGACATATAACCAAGTAAATCTTTCAGTATGGTGGTGGTGGTAACAATGGCAGTATGAGAGACTGAGTACTTTTAAACCACTAAAGCCTCCATTTCCAGTGGAATTCTAAATAATAAAATGACGGAACTCAGCCGAAGATACATAAACTGCATTTAATGTCAGATGGTAAAGAATCAATTAAAATTCAGAATGTCTTTTGAACTTGATATTCCAGTGCTCAGTTTAATTAATAAATGAGCATTAGTTCTGAAGTCAGTCTTCTCAGTCCAGTTTTAATCTTAAAAAATATATATACTGATTCACTTGCATTTGAAAGTGTTAAATGGTGTCACTGGTCACAGTTTGGGTTACCACAATGTTCTACTTGTTTGAAAGTTATTGGCTGGCAAACTACACTGGAGTTGTAGTTGGGTTCTTGTGATGTAGTTGGATGCTGAAAAAGGTCATCGAACTACAGTGACTTTGATGGAAAACAGCCCTTATCCTCATTTTAAATAGTTCCTGCTTTGATTACAGACATTTATTATAATTACCCAGAGATTAGTCTGTTGCTACAGAATCCTGTAATGGAAGCATTTAAAAGGAATATAATGACACTTTATTGGATTTTTCAAGGAACGGAGCAAGGATAATGTGAAGCATTGTACAGACAAATCGACTGCTGGTAAAATATACTAATTCTGTTATTTTACATCAGGATTGTTGCCCTTTGGTAATGCCTTGTTAAAAGGGAAGGCTTCGATTAGCTTTTACCAAAGAATGTGAAACACTGAAAGCTGATAACAAGAAAAGCATGTCAGATGTCTGCATTTCCTTCTTAATGCAGATGCAGCATATTAATATTTTCTTAAACAGACACGTTTGAATTAAATAATCTAAAGACTTTTTGCAGTTATTATAAAGCAGATATCATGCATTTTCTGCCTTTAAGATATCATAGCACAGTTTACACATTAGCTAGCTTTTTCTGGGTTGTTAAGATTGTTTGACCTAGGGCTTTTTACAAGAAATACAATAGTTTTACAAAGTTAAAATGAACTGTTCTTTCATCTTTTATTTATTCCATATAAATTAAGTCTTCCTAATCCTGTCAACAGTGAACATTTGTTATAGATCTACTTCCTTAATCTGTAGCTGCCCTTGTTTAATTTTTCAAAGTACTGTTTATTTAAGAAAATGAAATGCACATGGAGAATATAAGTACCTGAATAATATTCCATCATTTTGAGAATAAACAGTTTGACTGGGTAATATTTATAAAAACATAAAACAATTATTTAGACCATGCAACTTATTTGTCAATGTGCTGTATTGTGTGTACCACAAATAGGAAACAAAACCTAGTTTATGATTGTTATTTGGAGTTCTGTTTTGTCTTGAACATCAGAGTACAGGCTTGATTGGGACTCTAGTCTTTGAAACTCTTCAGACAACTAAAGAACTGAAATAATGATTCAAAACTTTACTTGTATCAAGTATGTCAAAGCTTGGTTTAAAATACCTTTAAAAGACAATATACTGCAGCAAGGTCTCAAATGATAAAAAGCCTTCCATGCATACAAGGGTTGTCTTTAAGGGCATATGATTTGTTCTTGTGTTTTGAAAAGTCCTACTTTTCCTTCTAACATTTCATCTCACCACAAAACTTGGTGTTGCAGTCAAATGAACAAGCAATGGTTTCCAGAGATCACTTAAGTAACTGAAGGGTGATAAAATTACGGGAAGTGACTATATGTGATAAGAATGGCTTTCATCTGCCTTTTGTTAAACCAGGCATTGATTTCACTATTCAGCTGTGAACAGCAAGAGGCCAGCTGTGGCCAGGGAGGGAGCAAACATTGCAGTGGGGTCACCATACAGGCAGTAATGACACAAAATGTAACATTTATGGTGATTAAACCTCAACCAAATTTATCAAGTAACAACAACTGAAAAATTATATCCAGCCATCTCATACATTGTCAAAACTGAGTGAATTTCATTTACAGCAAAACAAAACCTTTAGACCTCCAGTATGTGAAAAAAAAAACAACATAAGTATTAGGGGGAAAACAAACACACAGAGAACATATAAAATATACTGCCTTGCAGGCAGGATCAACTATGTATAATTTCATATTCCCAGAGTGTAAAGGAGTACAAATTATGAAATGATACTGAAAAGCCAGATTCCCACTGTGAAACCTTTCCTGTATATATAGCTAAGAACAATCACAGCAAGTGATCTTAATATAAACCTTTCACAAATGTCTTCAAATAATCTAAAACTATTGTCAGAAATATCTAATACCATTATTTAACAAAAAGTTATTACACTTAGGTCATCATTCATTACAGAACAAAAGTGTCTTGTTTAAAAAAATGGCACTGCAATATCCTAAAGAGAAATTTAATTAGGTATAAAATAGACCAAGTTCCTATCTGAGAAAATTACATTCTTGAATTATACAAAGTAATAGTATCCTTTGTTCTAAATAAGAAAAATAAACACCATATTCTCTGGTTACATTTTCTTCCGTGTCTATTTTTGTAAAAGGCAAGGGGAAGAATTCTAAATGAAGAAACCACTTATCTGCAGTATGTGAAGTTTTTGTATTTTAAATTAAGCAAAACATGCCCTTTTGAAAGAATACAAAGGACATTTTTTTTGCTTTAATGATCAGCCCTTGTATATACATGTAACTGCATGCACTTAAAGAATAGAGTTACATTACATATAGTAAGCTGGGCTTGAAAATGTTGATTATCATAATTATGTTTTCCCCCATTTCTTCTTAACCCAAGCAGTGAGGTTAAGGTTGCCCAGAGGGAAAGGCCTTCTGAGGGTGAAAAGCAATTGATGAGAACATTGGAAGAAACAGTGAACAGAGAAATATATTTGGGAGTTATAATGACTGGTAAGAGGTTACACATTCCTAATAGGTTCACTATGGATTACTTAGAGTTGGAAAAAAAAACCTTAAAGACTTCTTCTAAGAGGATTCTTTAAGGGAATGATTAGTTCAGTATATCAAGGTTTATAGATAAAGATTATTATGATATCTCATGATATGTGGGGAAGGGTGTACAAGGTTCATTCTACCACGAAGTAATTATACCCAGCCAGATTGTTACCATTTATCATGGCTGAAAGATGACACTCACTGTTAGCCAAGGGAAACTGCTACTCGAATGCTTCCATCCAGATCAATACTCGCCACATTTTTCTCCAGCAAAAAGTAATTATACAACAGAAAACTTCACAATCAATACCAAGTCAGGTTAACTTAAGGCATGCCACATAGGCGTAAATGTATGGCACTTTGTCAGCTGTCAATGGTGGCTACGTGAGGACTGGAGCACTAGACCAAAATTAAAGTAACATAATTCTTTTCCTTCTCCTGCATGAATCAAAGTCATTATGTAGACTATTTCCTACCAGAAATTATCTTCATGCACTTACTGTAATAAGTCCTCAAAATAGTTTTCCACAGACTAAAATATCATACCATTATAGATACATTTCTTGATTATCAATATTGTGAAGTGAGAGTTCCTGACAAAAAACAGATCTTTTTTCAAGATTTTTATAAATCACTTACAAAGTAGGGGACTTATGGCAATCCACATAAAGGAAAATAAATGAATCTTTTTACTCAGTGACATGTTAAGGACTTTCTAGACTAAATCACTTGTTCCAAAAAGCCTTAGTAAAGATGACCTCATGAACTCTACAAATTGTAAAACTAAAAAACATTCATATATATCACATTGCTTTGTTAATGGAACTTGTTCCATCTTCTGATTTTCTGTATTGCTTGTGTTGATACTCAGTATAACCCACAGTACTGCAACAACACAGCTTTTGAGGCTTTATGAATTTTATAAAAATAAATCTTAATGACATTCTTGACAGCCACTTCCAGTATGTCGGAGCTTAGCCTTATAAACCAATCTAATAGGTCAGAAAAGGTTAAAGGGCATTGAAAATCACTATTTCAGTGAAAAAAATTTGACATTCAATTTTCAAGTTGATTTTTCAGTGGAAAGCTAAAATTGATAGTTTGCCATTACTGGGGAGCAGGCTGTCTAAGAAAGCTGTTACAAAGCCTTTCATTTTGATTTAGCCACATGGATCAATACAAACCTATACTGTTTCAATTTTAGAAATATTGATTTTTTGATATGAACTCAATACAAGAACATTTATCATTGAGCTTGCAGAGAACAATGATCAAGGAATTACAATTTTATAAACTCTGTGTATTTTTTTAATTTTATAATTTTGTGAGAATACTGCAGCTGTGCCCTATTTAAACTTCACTTGTATACATTTAGCTGGTATCCTATAAAAACACTAAAGAACAAAACATTTAAATTATTTTGACAATTTTGTTCATAGGAAGGCTGCACCAAGCTGCAAGGGGTTGCAAAAATAGAACATCCCTATTCAGAGTTCTGTAGGATTTCAGTGGCAGTCCATTTGAATACCTAATTATCAGTCTGTACCCCCAATAATGCTTCACTCTCAGCTGTCACAAAAGGAAAATCTAGGAGGTGAATACTGGCTCCTACCAGCTCTACAATATACTGTACCTACTGGTATATGAATTACACAAAGGCCTATGATCTCCCTGCATTTTATGCTTAAAGAGTAAGTGGCACTTAAAAATTAGCAAGAGCTCAGATGAGAAGAAATAGGAGACACACACATTCTCAGTCCTCACTGTAATACTTATCAAACAGTGTCCCTGATGGAAATATCATAGCATTCTTCTCAAAAACATAAACCTGAATGATAATTTTTGTTCTGTTAAAACCTTCATTATTATAAAACTCACAACATGCTTGGCTTCCAGTGTAGTCTGACAAGAAAGACAGAATTTACTTTATAGTAACAACTGTTTTTGTCTTCTATTTTGTAATAAACTTGAAGGTGCAGTGCCATTTATTCAACACTGTAAAACGCTATACACACATACTCTTGGTCTGCAAGTTAAAGAGAAACTGCCAGTCTTCCTAGTCCTATAGAAACAAACTAATCGACTCATGGATTCAAACCCCTATTGGACACAGCTAACATTTCTGTTGCAAAAGCTGTCCTTATGCAAACATTTTCTAAAAATATATCTATATATCCTATTTCCATTTGATTACACTACAGTTATCTGACATAAACAATGCTAAAGTATTATTTTTATAATGAGGCAATAGCAACATTTTAATAGACATCTCATCTATCTGGTATCCATTAGTTTTAAGTACATACGTAATGGTGCAATGCTGCAACGTGCTTACTGCATTGCATTCTGGGAACCAGCTGCAAATGAGACAATTATATTAGTGGAGTATATTCCAGATCACTGAGTAAACAAGAATATAATCATTATCTTTCAAATATTTTTTCTATGCAGAATAAACAAAGCAACATTTTATGTTTATGATAGTTCTGACTGCTAATTTATTCAGCAATTACCTTATAGGGCCTAAATGAAGGTGGTGGTATCCCCTTTGGGAATGCAACATGCTCATTTTCAGGGAATTTGTTAATGGTGAATATTAAAAATTATACAATTGCTTAAAAATACTGCCTCCTGATTGGTTGGCTGGCATATTTTCCCTACTGAAAAATCTAGCATTACCCCAAGAGAAAAGGTGCCACTAAACGTCCCTTGTGCATAAGTGCTGCACCGATCCATCCTGCTGGCATAAACAACAAAACTGTACCAAACACGAGAGAGGTCAAAAGCAAAAGTAGTAAAACCAGACAGAAAACCACTCATTTAAAAAATGTAAAATGATTACTTATTTTCCACCAGTGGTACCAGTTATCACAGAGAACTTCCTGGCCCACGCTACTCCGTTACCTCAATCAGTGTACGTACGTTCAACTCATGACCAGACAGCGCGATGTTAAGAACAAGATACCCCAAGTGTAATGAAATAAAAACAATGGAGCCAAGACACAGTAAAAAAAGCAGCCAGAGCACAGATTTCAACATTTCCTGGTCCCCCAAAAAAGCACTGCGCTGCAAAAGACACAGTAATACTGCGCATGCTCAGTATCCCCGCAGCCCAAGTAAGCAAGGACTACTTCTTCCAAAGGAGCAATAAAAAACCCCCAAAAAAACAAATTAAGGTAAAAAATAACATTTTATTTACTATTTTTTGAGCAAAAAAAAAGGACACTGTATAATCGCAATATGCCACTCCTGGGTGTGAGGTAATGCTAGGATTTACTCACTTCTGGTCTGGTTTACTCACTTGGCCTGTGGCCTCATGACCGAACCACACCAGGCACGGATAAATCCAGCATTACCCCACACCATATAATGGTATATTGCTTAAGCAACACTGTACATAAGCCCTATTTACAAGGATTGTGATACTTCGGTTCTGTCTTGTTGAACTAGTATTTAATGGTAGTAATAGTAAAAACTGTATTTCTTGACAGGAAGTGAAATTTAGACCCAAAGGACCTATTTACAAAGTTGTCCTGTGCAAACATAAAAAACATCCATTCCATACAATTATTACATACACATACAAGTACAGGGTCACACAACATCTCACCAATAAATATACAAAAAGATGGGTGATGTTTTAAGATGAAAATTCAAAGTGTCTTAACAGTACTTAGAGCACTGGGCAGAAATGACATGGACTAAAGTTACTGCTCAGCATGATGCAGTTCTTTGGTCTATACAAAGCGACAGTTTTAGGCAACAGCAGGTGTTTTGGTAGGAATTCCTCCACTGTAAAACTGGCAGAATTTGCAAGACTGAGAGGGTGACCAAAGCCATTTCACAGAAAAAGCAAATATATTTTCAAAGAAAATAAGGACATTCCAGCAACTGCTTTATTTTCCCAATGACCTCAAATGAAACAAAGAAAAAAAAATCTTGTGATTTTACATTATTGTACCAGGAAATGAAATAGCTGACTTGAGCTCTTGTGATTGCTCCGGTTGCAGAAATATGGTTACTGTAGTTTAAAAGTTTAAAAGACATAGAAACAGAAGGAAGAGAAAAACAGCAGGCACAGCCAGGAGCAGAAAGCAGACAGCAACTTTAGACTGCTTAAGGGCTTCATATTTTACAACGGCAGCATTAATGGAAAAGTTAATGTAGCATTGAATAAGACTGAGCTGCTCAGCTGCAACAGAGCTTTAGCTCATGAAAATATTGCATCATTTTTCTTCGAGCAGGTTATCTTCTTAACAATAAAAAAGGAAATTATTCTCTGCAGTATGCAATTAACACCTCAACCCACTCATACACCAGCATGCATTTTGTACATGTTGTTATTTTCCCCCAAAGCACTTTGACCTACTACTTATTAGATAACCTCTGAACAATTAATCTCACAATACAATCACAGTATACCAGATTAAGGTTAGCAGAATAGATAGAAGATAGTGTTAGCAAATGGCAGAACACCAATATAATAAAAATGGTGAACAATAGCAGCTAACAGACAGCATTCTTGAATCAGTTAACCCTATCCTGTACTCCAGTCCATGGTTTTGCACAGCTTAGAATATTTTTAGTCTGTTAAATATGGTCAGAAAGTTTAGCAATCTGGGAGTAGGTGATAGGATTATATGATGGGTAAGGAATTGGCTAAGTGAGAGAAAACAGAGGGTTGTCCTCAACAGGGAGTAGTACGAGGTCAAGGAGGTTACCAGGAGAGTGCCACAGAGATTGGTCTTGGGATCGGTCCTCTTTAACATTTGCACTTGTTGACACTGTGGTAGAGATCCAGGGGAAGACCTCCCTCTTCACAAGTGATACCAAGAGCTATGGAACAGTGAGAATGGGGTAAGAACTATGAGGGAGAATCTGGGAAGACTTGAGAAATGGTCATGATATGGCAGTTAAAAGTCAATGCAAAAGGATGCAAGGTAATGCACATGGGGAAAAAAACAATGCAGGATGCAGGGGGATAGTATCGGAGACGGCAACTGAGGAGAAAGACTTGGGGTGATAACACTGGACAATTCCAAACATCAGCACAATGTATTAGGGCTCTGGGGAGGCCAAATAGGATACTAGGGTGCATAGCAAGGAGATCAGCAGCAGCAATACAAAGATGATTCTGCCCCTTTACAGATCCCTAGTGCATCCTCACCTTGAGTACTGTGCATAGTCCTAGAGCCTGCACTTGAGAACAGACAGGGACAGGGTGGAGATGGTGCAGAGAAGAGCAGCCAGAATGATTCAGAGACAGTAGGAAGGGCTTACATGGAGAGGCTGTAGGACCCTCAACACATACTCACTGGAAGCAAGAAAGGAAAGGGGCATGGCACAAATACCTCAATGGGATAAATAAAGTAGATAGTAGAGAGTTGTTCACTCCAAAAGGGAACACAAGCACCAGGGAGAACTCAATGAAGCTGGTCGGGAGGGGGATCTAGGAGAGATATCGGGAAGTATTTTTTCATGGAAAGGGTGATGAATGTGTGGCTCAGACCACAAAGGGATGCTGTCTGTGTGAAATTAGTAATGGGGATTCACACATAGGTGGGACAAATACATGGGACTGGTAGGGATATCAGCAAAAGGGGAAGGGGAAGAGGGGACAAGGGACAATACAGGGCCTTTACAAACAATAATAGGCAGGGTAGGGGAGACAAGACAAGCCACAGGGCCATTTTCTAATGACAACTTCCATGTTTATGTTTCTATCTTAATTAAGCACTAAGGCAAGACAGGGTGTGTGTTATTTAAGCAATAATGCATGACAGGGTGTGTTGTGCTGGGATAACGTCACGCCTTAGGTGGTTGGGCACAAGGGCACAGGCCAAATGCGTCCAACACCTGAGAAGTGATGTTATCCCCATGACACACAACCTGGAGGACATTATTGCTTTTATACAATGGCTTGTTGTTATACAGAATAAAAAAATGTTTTTTTTAAAGAATGTTTTAGTTAGTGTGGAAACATATTTTTGTTTCTTAAGAGAGGATGCAAACAATCAATCAAGAGGTTCACAGTGCTAAGACTAGACCCGCGATGTTGTACTGGGATAACATCACGGGTCCAGTCCCAGACTGATTAATCAGAATCCAGGGTTCTTTCTTGCCATTGTATAATGTGTAATAACGTCATGCCTCGGGTGGATGAAGCATTGGGCTGCAGGCCGAGTACATTCAACATCTAAAAAGTGATGTTATTACACAATAACACACACCTTGGAGTGCCTTATTACAATTATACAATGGCTCATTTGTTAATATTAAAAGAAAAAAGGGGGAAATGCATTTTTATGTTTTTATTTTATGTTTTTGTGTGTAGGTATATGTTTTGAAAAAAGTCCACAATATATATATTTTTCCATCACTAGGTGGAGCTGCTGCCTGAATGATCCTGCCTGCACAGTCTTGTACAGTCACTCAGATAGTGAACAGTGTGGCTCTAAAGTCCAGACAGGCGGATGAGATCTCGGTGATGAGCAGGAGACTAAAAAGCCGTTTTGTGTCACAGCTTCGTTTTTAGTTACAGTTTTATTAATTTATTTTTTTAATGTGCATCATATCAGGACTCTGCTGATCTGTTATGGTGCCTCTGTGTGGGGAAAGGAAAATCGAGCCAATGATCAGTAAGTAGAGCATGGTGCTTCAAATGGCTCATGCGCTCATGGTGGCTGTCACAGCTTCACTTTTTTTCTGATTGGGATGAAGACTGAGGGGACAGGGGGAATGTATGAAACTGTGAGGGCTTCAGTATTGGAACATTCCTGTGGTGGCTGGAGGAGTCAGTGGCTGAGCAAGGGGTTGTAAAGCTGTGCCAGTGTTAAAAAAATTAATGCAGCTGGTGGGGGCTACTGGGCAGTGGGCTACGATTCCCGTCTCAAGCTGCCATGTGATTTGATCATTTTTTTGTCTGCCTTAAATACAGTGATATATCCAAATGTAGGAAAAACACAGCACACACCACAGCAAGGGACTAATTATCAAAAAAAATGTTTTAATGAGCCATACTCCAAGCAGGTAGTAATCCTGTGCTTCAAGGACACACTGCCTCTTCACCCCCTGATTGTGAGCGCTGTTTTTTGTATTGTTTGGATGTAGCTACTTTGCTTGATATTACAGCAGAACACCTCTACAGCATCTGTGTAGTGTGTGGTCCGCTGTGTCTGTTTGCCTGTTCCCTCAGATGACATCACTGTCTCTACGGCAGTGTGACCAAACAAGACACTACATTTATTCATGCCACTGTATAATATTTTACATGATATAGCTTCCCCAATATGCTGCATACAAGATTGTGAAACTATTATATACTGTGATTGTCTATATGAAACCTTTAGGGTATTGACTGCTCATGTTCTGCCTGACAGACTATATACGTTTTTGTGTTTTTCTGCAAATCAATACAATCTATATTAATGTGTGTCCTCCTGTCACTCAGGATTACTTTCAAATGCACTCTCTGGCTTTAATGTGCCTGCCTGTTATTTTCTAAGGCAGGCATACGGTAAATGAAAACACAGTCATTGTATCCAGTTATTGATGCAAACAGTGAAGCAAGCAGGGACAGTGCCATCAGTGCCCACCCCCAAAAAAAAAAAAAAAAAGCACTTCTTTGCAGACTCCAGTGGCAGGCCAATTTTCACACACCTTAGCAGCAGTTTTCTATAACCCCTGTGCCACCAACTTGTCACTGCTCTGGTATCTGTGCTACTGTTTGGGGGTCTGCAACAGACTCCATCCTCTCTCCAAAGTACAGTAACTCTCCCACCAAGCCTGAATCAGCTAGACTATTACTATGATGAGCTAGTTGATTTGTGGAAATAAAGGCACAAATGGCAGGTGTGATCAAAGACTGATGTATGCTGTCACAAACCTCGTACGACTGTCACAGTCAGACACACTTTTCAATATCCCACCCTCTTAATCCAAATGGGGGATAGACACAGTGGGGCCTGCTGATTGCAGGTGTCATCTCATGGATGTGCCTGTGTCTAAGAGTTTGAAAATTGAGCCAATAAGATTTTAAATTGCTGAAACAAGGTCTGAACACATTATGCCTGGGTGGCAATTTTGTATCAAGGTTTAGCAATGGAAAGCTTGGACTTCAAAAAGCATCCCCAGGTAATAATGCAGTAAGTACAAACTTTCCTAGTTTGACTGTTGTAATACTCAATATTTCTCCATAGCATATGTCTAGAAAGCATATTCATATCCAATTAATGCTAAATATCAACAGCCTGATTTGTAAAAGGTATAGGGCCACATAGAAGCAAAACATGAGTTCCACTCATGCTATTTGGTTCAGCATGCTCAGTCCATCATTAACTAGGTTGGTCTGACCCCCAACTAGAGATGTGCGAAGTGCACAAAATACGCTCCATGGAAAATGTTGCAGATTATGCTCAATCCGTGAAGACCAATCCACGGAATTCGCAGATTTGTGGAGCACAGGATCAAATGCGGAGCGTGGAATTTCACCTTCGCATAGAGACTCTGCCCCCAACCCAAAACCAAATATATACATATATCTGGTGTGAGGTGTCTAGTGCCCCCCCCACACCAATCGTAGGCCACAGTTAAAATGAAGTAAGTCACTCCTGCACTGATCACAGTAAATCCCATTCCCACCCACTGTGTCTAGTGGCCCTCCATGTCACCAATTGCATCCACAATTTATATTTTTTCCTTCCCTGGTGTCTAGTGGCCCCTCCCACTGCCATTTGCCTGCCCACCCCCACCACCGCCGACTGCCATCCACTCCTCCAGTCCAAGTCCATCCAACCCTTCACACACCCATCTGTATACTTAGTAATAAAACAAATTTAATTTAATCCCTGGTGTCTAGTGGACCCCCACCCTGTCAGGTAGTGCCCCCCACCCCTCTTCCCTCCCCAAAAACCCTAAGCAGGCCACTGGGACAGCCATTCACTCACCCCTCATGGCCGGCAGCCCAACTGAGCTCAATGAATGAGCACATGCTTGTACAAGCACGCGCTCATTCATCGCAGCTCCCGGTCACTTCCTGTGGCAGTTTTTGAGGTACTAGAGAAGGGCAGGAGGCTGCTCCAGTCGCCCACAGGGGTGATGGGATGGGGTGGAACAGCAGTGTGGACCCTGCCATTCCCCACCCATCCAGCCACCCCACAGGCATCCGGAGCAGCCTGCTGTGCTTCTGTAGTGCCCTGAAATCTGCCACAGGAATGACGGGAGTTGCATGAATGAGTGCATGCTTGTACAAGCACGCACTCATTCACTGAGCTCTGGTAGCTGCTGCCATGGAGAGTGGAGGGCTATGCCGGTGGCCCACTTGTTTTTTTTTTTTAGGGGGGAGTGGAGGGGGGGGCACTACCTGAAAGGGTGGTGGAGGTGGGAGGGGGTCCACTAGACACCAGGGATTAAATTAAATTTGTTTTTTTATTATTAAGTACATGGACTGGGTGTGTGAAGTCTTGGATGAACCCAGACAGAAAGAGTGGACAGCAATCAGCAGCAGTGGGGGCGGGCTGGCGATTGACAGTGGGAGTGGCCACTAGACACCAGGGAAGGGAAAATTTATATTTTTTATATTGTGGATGCAATGAGTGGGGGGAGGGCACCAGAAACAGTGTGTGGGAATGGGATTTATCATGACAAACAATTGTTGGGGGGGGGCACACTAGACACCAGGGAGGGAAGTCGGGCTGCCAGCTGGGAGGGAGGTTGGTTTGCTTTGTTTTTTTTTTTAAATGCAATTTGCACTTAAAAAAAAACGAAAAAAAAACAATGCAAATGCAAAGCCATTTCAGCGAAGTTTTCACCACAGGTGGCAATTCTGCAAAATGCTTCAGGGAGGCGGATTTTGCAACTCCGCCTCAACTTTGCAAGCGAAATAAAACTTCACAACATCTGTACCCCCAACATGCAAGTGATTTGGGTTGAGAGTGGTGGGAGAAAATGAAAGCACCTAAGATTTTTCTCTTGTGCTGCCCATACACATTTATTTAGCTTTTGTTGACCGGGTAAGTGCACTAGACAAATCCTGCCTATTTTCAGGCACGGCCCGGGGGGAAGGGGATACAGATGAATGCCAACTGACCTTGAACCAGATTAAGCTGTTGGTGGTATTTTTTTAGTGAATGAGGGAAATTTGGCCAGGACACTGGGGAAATTCCCCTACTCTTTTTCGATAAGTGCTATGGGATCTTTAACATCCACCTGAACTACCACCAATGCAGGCAGATGGGACCTCGGTTTAGCGTCTCATCCGAAAGACGGCACCTCAGAAGTGCAGCACCCCTCTCATGCTGCACTACAGTGTCAGTACTGGGATATTAACGCAAGTACTAGATGTGGGAACTGAACCCACAGCCCTCTGATCTCCCGGCCTCAGAGGCGAGTGTGCTACCTACTGAGCCACTGACACTGACATCATGGACATGGGCCAGCAGTTTTTGCACAAGGAGAGTAGGGGGTCTGCATGCACAGCAGATGTTTACAATCCTACAGAAAGGAAGAAATAAAAATAATTTTGCCCCAGATATGTGGAGACAAAGTGACACAAGGTAAGAAACATTAGGAAACATGGCAATGCCCAGCAATGCTCGCCCATTCACTGAAATGGGGTGGGGAGGGGATTACAAAACCTATTTATTGAGAAACTATAGGCACATAAAGGGCCTGCACTAGCCCCACTATACAGCCTCATATAGCCCTCATTCTACTGAATAGGCTGGACTATGGGAGGGCTAAGTATAGCCACTGTACTCCTACAAAATAGGTGTTTTTTGCAAGAGCACAGCTGGATAGCCCCATTCATCTGCTTACACTGGGAACGGGGGAAGGGGGCTCCACCCATCTCCTGTATGAACAGGGTTGTGTATAGCTTGAGTGACCTATGGCATACTGGCAGAGTTGCCAAACGTCAGACGCCAGGGAAGTTCTAATATTTCCAGCAGATAGATACAGATAGCCCCACTGTCATTATAGATCCAGGGAACACTCCCAATTAATTGGACTATTCCTTTCTCTTGTGCGTGTGATACTGTTATTCTATAGAGTTTCTAAAATTCAGGTTCCATGGAACTGGGCACGTTCAGGCTAGGACTGCTACTTTTTCAAATATTATTGTGCAACCTTGATATATAAGGGATATGCAGCGGTTCAGTGTGTGATAATGCATTTATCTTGTACAGTTTCCAGTGACCTCAAGTAAACTCACGAGTGCCGAAGGCACGAGTGAGAGTTACGGAGTCACTGGAACTGTATAAATAATGCATTATCACACACTGAACCGCTGCATATTCCATTTATGCAACAGGTTTAGATGTTGTGTGAACATTTTGATTTTGGTGGTGTAAATAATTTGTCAAAAAAGGGAAAAGAAAATTGAATTTTATGCTGTTTTTTGCTAATTATAAAAAAACAAAATAGTATCTATAAATGAAACACCACTCATTTTGTAGATAATTTTGAGCTGAACATTTTTTGTGCTCACAGTACCATGCTATCATTTTTTGTTTTAAAGTTATTTATATTTGTTTGTCAAAAAAGTGAACAAAAAATTACATTTTCTTCTGTTTTCTTGCTAATCATATACAATAGACAGGGTTTATATAAACGAAACAGTATTCATTTCGTAGATAATTTTGTGCTGAACAATTTTCGTGCTCACAGTACCATGTTATCTTTTTTCGTTTTTAAGTTATTGACATTTAAATATGGTTAGTACTGGTTCTGAGGCCGAACATTCTAAATGAATTCTGAAGAGAACTGTGTAGATAAATGAGCTAGTGATGTAGTTACTGTGTGGATAAATGGGTGATGATGTAGTTACTATGTGGATAAATAAATTTATTACCATAGTAGCGAAGATAAATGGTTTTATTCTACAGTTTTTATCCTGACCCCTGTTGCATAAATGGTTATCTGCCATCAAATTCTATGTTTCTATGTTTTTCTATGTTTTTGTACAATATTTTTATGTCCGCAGAAGTGATCTGTTTTAAATTTAGTCTTACGGTGACAGAACTGCACACATTTACTCCTGTATTATCATATTCTCACATCTGAAGACTTTGCACAAGGTCAGGCAACTCTTATACTCCAATGAATGCCACTGGGGACATATAAGTATATAAAAAAATATATCTGATTCTGTAGCTATGAAAAACTTTTTTGAAAAACAGGAACAGTACATAGAAACATATTATAAAATCATGTTGAAAATCTCTGATTTTTAAAAATCAAACTTGAATTTAAGTAACTAATAAGCCATGAAAGGGTGTGCATTATAGGATTTTAATGCACACCCTGGGCTGTTAGTTAAGGCATGAGGCCGAAGGCAGCATGTCTTTACACCCCTGGAAAGTGCATTAAAATCCTACAATGCACACCCTGAAGGAGCTTATTACACTTACAAAATGGTTCTAAGTAGGCTTTTTTTTTGGGAGTAAAATTAGATTCCTCACCTGATCGTGCATTTATAGAGACTTAATGCATGGTCAGATGACATCTCTAGGCCAATGAAATGTCTAGATATTTTCTTGCCTTTTAAAATCAAATTATATAATGGTACAAATAAATCCTGAAACATGACTGGTCAGCTGAGACCTTGGCCTGTGATGTTATCCCAGCACATCATGCAAGTCCCAGCACATGTAAGACCACATGACATATTACAGAAGTCACTCCATATGGACAGTCCAAGTTGCCCACACTTGGCATAGCTATTCTGCATTTTGCCAGTACTTGGTCTGCTTGGTCCATAGTCAATCCCTTCCTCCCACTATCATAAGAAATACCCAAACCATGCTACAATAATCTAATGTGGCCACCCTGACCCTAAAACACATGATTTATTTTTATTTCCTTCCTTTTTCTTTGTAAAATGGAAAGTAAATAAAAAGTCATCACCATGATCAGTTTCACTATTAGGCAGCCCCTGCTAGTCTCCCAGCCCAAACACAACGTGTGTACTTTTCAAAAGTACACCATGCTACACTTGCTTACAGATCAATGATTTATTTTTCTTTTTTCTCCTGATACAAGCACACACCAACTGTACTGGGAAAACTGCTATGCTGAGAGTGGGGCAGGGGCACAAACTATTTGAACCGTGATTCGGAGCATGGAAGGGGCACACATTAATGCAGTCAAGGGTTGGGAAAAGAGCCAATGTCTAGCTGGCAGAAAAGACAGAGAGCTAAAACTGCAGGTGGAAGGGGGGTGAGACAGAGGGGATAGGGAAAACAACAACCATCACATCTGAATACAAAGATTGGAGGGTGTGTGTGTGTGTTTGTGCATGTGTGCAGAAGGACATTAGCAACAACACAGCCACTCCACTTACTGGCCAAAACAAGAAATAAACATATATTTTATTGTTTTACAAATGAGTCATTCTATAATCACAATAATGCATGCCAGGGTTCATGTCTCTGTGGGATAATGTCACTTCTTGAGTGCTGGATGTACTCAGACTGCAGCCTTGTGCCCAACCACCCAAGGCCAGTGTTATTCCAGCAAGACAGACCCTCTGTTGTGCATTTCTGCTTAAATCTTTTACTTAGCAGAAATCAGAGAATCCCCCTGTATAGGAAGAAAAAGACTATGGCAACTGAACTGAGAACTTCAGAATGTTACAGCTGTTTACGTGAGGCACCCTCATATGGTTATAAGACTACCAGGAATGTTTAGAAATGAACAATCAGGATTGGTTAACAATGTCATGATTTATAATCATTGCTACAGGCTCTAATTCTATTAATTTCCAAAACCACAAGAGCCACAAAAAAAGAACCGTTACATATTTACCATAACAGTAGATCTTTGAGAGAACCTCCTCCATTATTCCACACCTTTGGAACTATGGCCATCAGGCACTAGGATTACACAGAAACATTTGCTAGCTGGGGGCTGCCCACGACAACATCAAGTGTCAGCATCTATATAAACGTGGACGGTCCCATCACTCCTCAGTTCCCTGCTAAAGATTAAACACAGAGGACCTCCAACCATGGGGAACCAGGAAATAAGATCAGCACAGGCATACAAGACATGACACAGGGCCAGACACGTAATGTATATATTAGATTCAGGCACAGTATCTGATGGAACCCTCACTAAAGCAGAAGGGGGATGGCGTGGACAAATGAAGCAGATTCTCTTGAAGATCTACTGTTACAGTATGAATGTAACTGTTCTATCTTCTTTGAGGACATCACTGCCATTATTCCACACCTTTAGAACAGTTCCCAAGCAGTCCCAAACACCAACTGGGCGGTGGTTATAGTCTAAGACAAGACATTTGGGACAGCAGGCCTTGCAACACAGCAAGCCCCAAACCAGCATGCTTATCAGACACTGTGTCCAGCCTGTAATGTTTAGTGAAGGTGTGGACCATGCTCCATGTGGCTGCAGCACAAATGTCAGTCACAGAAATATTTCTGAAACAAGCAACAGAAGTATTAGAGGAATTGGGGGAAATATATACAGGAATGTCCCTTTCCAAGACTGGGACAAGTCTTGCCAGAAAACTCCAGGCCTTGGAGCGAGCAAGCAGAAACACAATAGTTTTGTGTTGTGGGGGGATGCAAAAAGGTCCAATTTTGGATGACCTCATCTTAGTACAGGGATGTGGCTGGACTCCAGTTTGAGTTCATATAGAGAGAAGTTGTTGAAAAATGCTGGGAAACGATTAGGAGCCCTTTACAGGGTAAAATTGTACATGTCTCAGGAGACTAGAAGACAGGTAGTTAATACAATGGTCCTTACAGTCCTTGATTATGGGGACATAGTGGATATAGGCATGGCTGGGAGACAGCTAGTGAGACTTGACATTTGTTACAACAGGCTCGCCTGCTTTATACGCAGCACTCCTTGCATGACTCACTCTTGCCAACTGTTTGCCGATTTGGGGTGGCAGCGGTTTAGTGACAACAGAAATACTCACATCCTTTTATTTATGTATAAAGGCATTCGGGGGCAACTCCCAGAGTATAGTATATCCCCGACTAAGATTTTTCATAGACAGATACAGGTCTCTTTAAGATTGGCAACAGGACTGGAATTAGTGGTCCCCAAATCTAACTTGGAAATAAGTAGAATATAATTATTCTATTGTGGGCCAGTGATTTGGAATAGTATCCCACATACTTTGAGACCTACAACTAGCAAGATTAGCTGGGGTAACAATACAACAATGGCTTTATGATAAAGCCAAAGAACGTTTGTGCTGTTGCTAGACATTTTAATTTTTTGGGGGGGGGTTGCATTATTTGTAATTTTCTGTATTAGTTTTTTATCTTTTATGGTGTTCATTACTAAAATTATTTATTGTATTATTATTTATTGAATTTTTATACCTGTGCCATCTTGTAACAATACTGCTATGGGACCTCACTGTAAATGAGCTTTGGCTCAATAGAGTTCATCCTTGTTCATATCTAGATATGAATTAAACAATGAAATTAAAATCTTGCGAAGAGGTCGTCTACCATGGAAGTCAGCAGTTCCAACCCGTGAATCTTGGACTGTGACTTGCTTGGCCAATCTGATAAGATGTTTTGGAGACCTGGGAGATGCACAGCTGACAGTTGTAGGCCATGGAACAGTGGGACAAATTCCAGTACCATACTCCCTTTGCTTCCCTGCATAGGGGCTCGGAATGAGTGCCCCCTTGTTTGTTGATGTAATGCATCACACTGGCATTGGACAAGGTCACAGATGCTCCTGAAATGCCTGAAGACTGTACAGGACAGCTCTCATCTTAAGCATGTTTATATGTAACATGGTCTCCACCTTGGTCCATGACCCCTGTGGCTGATAAGGGCCAAAATGAGCACACCAGATAGAGCCTGAGGCATCTATGATGCAGATCTATACAGAAGATGGTACAAGGAACAGAACACCTCTTATTAGGTTGTCATGATACAGCCACCATAGCAGTGCTCTGCAAAGCAGGGACAAGATGAGCACCATCTGGTTCAGTTTATCCATCAGTTGATCCCACTGGACCCTTAGTGTCCACTAAGGGATCCTCATATGTAGGCCGGTCAGTGGCACTGTCACAATCGCTGTAGCTATGAGATCCATGAGACAAAATATAGTTCTCGCAGAGACATAGCAACTACTGTATATCAACTGTGTCATCAAGGCAAAGGTCAGGAAGCATAGGAAAAACCAGGAGCAGTTGTAGAATTCACTAAAAGTATTTATTAGTACTAGCAGTAAATCAAAAAATAAACTTTTGTCCAGTAGAACTATTTACAAAGCCCATATAAACAGAGAAGATCCATTTGAGTTTTCCTTCAATCTCTGTGCATCTCTTGCAAGCAATTGCAGCATTGTTTTTATAAGTCCTTGCAACCCCCCTTCTTAACAAGCATCCTGTTTTTTTCTGAAATGTTCTTGTATATTCCAGGCAGATGCAGGCAGGAACACAATGACCCAGAACTGATGCCCCTTTTCCACAGCTTCTGCAAAAGGCTTAAAAATTGCATTTCATGTTAACCCCTTGTGTTTCCAATAGCTTTTTGCAATCATCTTAAACTATAATTATATACATTTCAACAGTAGCACTATATAATTTCTAAACAATGGGATCCCAATATCAGTTACATTTCCACAAAATGATTTGCATATATTTGTATACCAGCAGATATGCAAGGGAGGAAAATACAGAACAGCAAGTGAAGACTGAGAGACAGTGAAAGGCAGAGAACTGTGAGACTGTCAGGGTGATCAAGTCCTAGGTCTCACAAGAAAATGTGGTTACGCAACTAGACAGACAAGAGACAGGAAAGGAAAGAACAGAACAGATCCCTGCATTCAAACTCTCCATAACAACTGGGACAGGGTCCTATTCAACTCTGTCACATAAACACCCCTCCCCCCACTTAAGAGGGCATCTGTTTTATCAAACAGGTTTCCAACACTTTCTAGTAATTCTCTAATAATATTAGCCTCTAACTTTCAGAAATTAAGCACATGTGCAGTATCTTTTCTATAGCAGTACAGCAAACAGTAAAGTTTAAACTCATACAATTTTTTCAACCTTCAGAACCCTCAATTCCTGATGCATATCTTGACAGAAAATCAGCATTGCTATTCTCTTTACCAGATGTGTGTATCACCTTGAATTTAAATGGCTGTAGTGGCAGGTAGCACTTTGTGATTCTGGAATTTTTATCTTTCATTTGGTTAAGCAAACAGAGAGGATTGTGATCTGTTATAAGTACAAAGTCAGTTCCTAGCAAATAAAATTTAAGGGACTCCATGGCCCACTTTGCTGCTAAACATTCCTTTTCAATGGTGGAATACCTTTTCTCTCTGTCATGCAACTTCCTACTTATGTACAGAATAGGATGTTCCATCCCATCTATATTTTGACTCAGGACTGCACCTAGGCCTACCTCTGATGCATCTGTTTGTAACAAAAATGATTTCTCAACGTCTGGGCTTCTTAAAACAGGGGCTGAACATAATGCAGCCTTAATGGCTTCAAAAGCTTCATCACACTCTGTGGTCCATTTCACATTATTCGGGAACCGTTTTTTCATGAGTTCAGTGAGGGGAGTAGCTAACTCAGCAAAGTTGGGAACAAATCCTTGATAATAACCAGCCAGCCCTAAAAATTACCTGACATGTTTCTTTGTTTTAGGGACAGGGCTGTTAGCTACAACTTCTGTTTTAGAAATTTCTGACTTAACGTCTCCATTTCCCAACACATAGGCCAAATATCTGGTTTCCTGCATGCCCAATGCACATTTGGTAGGATTAATAGTCAGACCTGCATTTTTGATCGACTGGATAACTGCTCATAGATGTTCCAGGTGGCTTTTCCAGTCTGGTTTGTGCACCACGACATCATCCAGGTACGCAGCACAATAACCAGTGTGAGGTGATAAAATTACATCCATGTGCCACTGGAATGTACCTGGCGCACCATGTAAACAAATGGAATGGTGGTGAACTGATAGACTCCAACAAGAGTGGCAAATGCAGTTTTGTCTCTGGATTTTTAAGCTAAAGGGATTTGCCAGTAACCCTCGGTGAGATCGAGGGTACTGATATACTTGCACTCCCCAGCCTGTCCACCAAATCATCTATTCTGGGCATAGGATAACTGTCAAATTCTGACACTTGATTAAGTTTCCTAAAATCAAAGCAGATTCTAACACCCCCTTATTTTTTGTTTACAATTACCATTGGAAATGACCAAGCACTCCTCAACTCTTCTATGATACCCAATTCTTTCATTTTTTCTATTTCCTTAACCACGTCAGGTCTTAACCACTCTGGTAACCTGTATGTCTTTTGCCTACTAGGGCGAGCATTCCTTGGCACTATTATGGGCTCGACCCCTTTTGCTCAGCCTGGTACTGTGGTAAAAGTACTGTTAAATGTCTTTAGCACATTACGAATTTCTGCAGTTCATTCTGAGGTTAAGGAAATATTTACCTTTACAGCATCAGCAGTTACAGTTTACTCAAGTCTATCATAATCTACATCAATATCTTCTTTATCAGTTTCTGGTAAAACTAGCAGAGCAGCTTTTTGTGGTTTTTCAATGCATTTCTTGAGGAGGTTAGCATGGTATATCTTAGTAGGATTTTTCTTCTCAGGGGTCTTAATCTAGTAGTTAATGGTGCCAGTACGTCTAAGCACTCTATAAGGCCCTTGCCACTTCATTAACAGTTTATTTTCTGTTGTGGGTAACAGTAGCAAAACCTCTTCACCTGGCTCAAAAACGTTTTCTTTTAACTCCATGGTGATAATACACCTTCTGCTGGTTTTGAGCCTCTCTATTTGATTACTATGGGCAATTTCAACACATTTTGCCAGCTTCTTTCTTAGGGCACACATATAAGACGTTATAGATTGTTTCTGAATGGGGTTATCTTCCCACGTTTCTTTTATCACATTCAGTGGCCCTCTTGGCTGCCTACCACACAGCATTTCAAATGATGAAAACCCTGTTGATGCCTGTGACACTTCTCTGTAAGCAAAAAGTAGGTAAGGCAAGTATTAGTCCCAATCTTTCCCTTCCCCTTTTACAAACCTTTTTAACATGCATTTTAGGGTTTGATTAAAATGCTTAACAAGACCATCTGTCTGAGGGTGATAGCAGGAGGTTCTTGTGGCAGTGATACCTAGTAGTCTGTACAGCTCCTTAAATAATGCAGCACCAAAATTACTACCCTGATTAGTAATAATTTCTTTAGCTAAGTTCACTCTGCTGAAATTTTTTGCAAGCTCTGCTGCCACTTTTGAAGCTGTGACAGAAGGCATTGTAACTGCTTCTGGGTATCGAGTAGCATAGTTGCATACTACCAGGATAAATCTATTACCTTTTTACATTTGTCTAAAAGACCAACCACATCCATTGCAATTCTCTCAAAAAGCACATCTATCAAGGGTAGGGGCACCTTGTCTTTTCCAGTGACTGGGGCTACTTTCTGACACTCGGCACAAGAATTACAATAGGTAGCAACATCTTCATGAATTCTAGGCCAGTAAAATCTGTACAGCAATCTGGCAAGGGTGCGATCCCTCCTTGAGTGACCAGCCAAAGGACTACCATATGCTATCTGTAACAACTCTGTTCTATACTTCCGTGGTCTGACCAATTGTTTTGTCTGTTTCTGTGTCTGAGGTTTAACCCAAACTCTGTACAGTAACCCATTACATTTTTTAAACATTGGTCCACCCTGTTTTGGTTTCACCCCCAGCTGCTTAAAATAACCCTGGAGAGAAACATCATTAGCTTGCTATGAAACAAAATCACAATCGGTTATCAGTTTAGCTTCAGCATTTTCATATTTTAATCCTTTATGTCCATCAGTCATTTGTTGCCACAATTTCTTCAGACATCGTCTTTCTTTCCTCGAATTCTGGATCTTGGAGCTGTGCTCAAACAAGTCCGAATCAAAATCGGCAAAGGAAAAGAGGTCCCACCATCTGAAATTTTCTTTGCCTGAGCTCTTTTCACCACAGCTGCTGAAACATCAGGATTTACTCCCTCGTAGATTAACTCAGTAAATCCTGGAAAGTCATTTCCAATAATCACAGGTACAGGTAACTTCGGTGCTACCCCTACTTTCATTTGGTGTGGCACCCCTTAATAGTCAGAGTCACTTGGGTGGTGGGACAGTATTGAGTGTCCCCGTGGATGCAGATGACACCAGTACCTGGTCCTTTTGCACAGTGCTTTCCCAGCATCTCAACATACACTAGGGTCTGTCTGCTTCCTGAATCAATGAATCCCTTTACAGTCTTATCCCCCACCTTCACATCTGTTAAGTACTTGCCCCAATTTGCAAAGGACAAATCTGCTCTAGTGACACTCTCCTTACTATGGCATTTTCTTGCAATGTGGCCTGGCTTATTACAGTTATAGCAAATAACGTCTCTGGGCACAGATTTGTTACCTGCACCAGAGTTCTTATCAGACTCGGAGTTTAAATGGGAAAAAGAGTGTCTTACTGGTGCTTGGCTGTTACCTCACTGCTGTGGTGTCTGTCTGGCCCTTTGGCAGTCTTCTGCCAAACAAACAGCCTTTTCCCCACTTTCTGGTCAATGTTCTTTCACCCAAAGCTGCACATCTGTAGGCAGGATGTTGATGAACTGTTCCATTTCAAATGTGTCGATGATCTGTGGGACTGTTTTGCTCTCTAGTTGGAGCAATTTTATCAGGAGTTCTCTAAGTCGGATGAAGGCTTCTCGAGGATTGTCAACTGAGTTGTACCTTAGAGATCGAAATCTCTGCCTGTAGGTCTCACCTGAGATGTCATACCTTTTCAGGATTTCGCTTTTCACCAGGTCATAGTTTCCTGACTGTGCAGTGTCCATATTGCTATAGGCAAGTTGGGCTTCCCCTGTTGCGTAGGGTACCAGTCTGATTGTCCATTGCTGCTTTGGCCATTGGCAAGGCTGTGGCAATGCTTTCAAAAGTTGTCAGGTATGCCTCGATAACATCCAAGGGACACAACTTTGTAAGTTTAATGGCTTTTAAGTTGCTTGTGTTTTGTTGCTCATCTGGATCTGTGCCAGATCCACTGCCTTTGATAGCTTGCAAGGCATCCAGCCATTGCTGCTCCTGTCGCTGCATCTCTTCTCTCATTTGCTATTCCTGTCACTGCAAGTCTTCTCTCCTCCATTTCTCCATCTCTTTTTCTTGTATAGTGCACCATTTGAAAAAGTCCATCAGGCTTTCAGGTTCTGTCACTGCCTGTTCATTTTCCATAATTTGTGCTGGCTGTACAATCTCAGCTTGGACTTCTGTCTCTGCTAGTTTGGCTGCCATTCTCCTGGTATCCACTCCTGGACTTGCTGCTACAGAATCCATACCTTTTTCTATGCCTTCCCGGTACTAGGTCCAGTACCCACGCACAAAACTCCTGGCTTAGAGTATGCACAGCATAAATCCCACTTAGGCTGACACCATCTGTCATCGAGGCACAGGTCAGGAAGCAAAGGAAAAACCAGGGACAGTTGTAGAATTCACAAAAAGTGCTTATTAGTACTTGCAGTAACATAAAAATATAAACTTGTTCAGTATAACTATTTACAAAGATAAAATAAGCAGAAAAGATCCATCTGAGTTTTTCTTCAATCTCTGTGTGTCTCTTGCAAGCAATTGCAGCTTTTTTTTTGTAAGTCCTTGCAATCCTCCTTCTTAACAAGCTTCCTGTTTTTTTCTAAAATGTTCTTGTATATGTCAGGCAGATGCAGGCAGGAACACAATATCCCAGAACTGAGGCCCCTTTTTCACAGCTTCTGCAAAAGGCTTAAAAATTGCATTTCAGGTTAACCCCTTGAGTTTCCAATTGCTTTCTGAACTCATCTTAAACTATAATTATATACATTTCAACAGTAACATGATATAATTTCTAAACAAAGGGATCCCAATATCAGTTACATTTCCGTATAATGATTTGCATATATTTTTATACCGGCAGACATGCAAGGGAGGAAAAGACAGAACAGCAAGTGAAGACTGAGAGACAGTGAGAAGCAGAGAATTGCGAGACTGTCGGGGTGATCAAGTCCTAGGTCTCACAGGAAAATGTGGTTATGCAACCAGACAGACAAGAGACAGGAAAGGAAAGGAAAGAACAGAACAGATCCCTGCATTCAAACTCTCCATAACAACTGGGACAGGGTCCTATTCAACCCTGTCATAAACTGTGCTTGGACAATTAGATCTTCTGCTCTGTCCTGTGGCAGTAAAGTGCATCCCTTCTCTGTGTCCAAGACTGCCCCCATGCACTGCAGTCTTTGGCAGAGAATCAGTACAGATTTTGTCACATTTACTGTAATCCCTAATTCCTCAAACAACTGCCTTATCAGAGACAAGGTATATAAAAGGCCTTCTCTGGAGGTGGCTTCCAAGAGCCAGTCATCCAGACTAGGGAATACATGCAGGCCTTCCCTGGGAAGTGCTGCTGCTGCTTTTGCAGAGCATTTGATAAAGGCTCATGGTGAAGAAGACAAGCTAATGGGCAATACTCTAAACTGATAATGACCCCCCTTCCAGCACAAAACAAAGGTATTGCTTGTGTGGCTTTCTGATCTTGACACTAAGGCATGCATCAGTCATGTCCAGAGAACAGATCCAGTCCCCTGTTTGCAGAAGGGGAATCAGAGCCTGCTGGGATACTTTTTGTATTTGATGTAAATGTTGAGATTTCTGAGATCCAACACAGGACACAGATCTCCTATCAATTTTGGGACCAGGAAGTATCTGGAACAGAATGCTTTGTTTCTCTGTCGAGGCGGAACTGGTTCTATATCCCATTTTTGGACTACGAGACTAAACTTCTTCCTTCACAAGGGATGAATCATCTGGAAGATAACTAGAAGGAGGCATAGGATGGTCTGGAGGGATCTCTAGCAGCTCCAGAGCATGCCCCCTTGCAATTATCTCCTGAACCCACTCATCTGTTTTAATCTCCCTCCATTGTTTGCTTTGCAGGGATATTTTTCCCCCTACAACCACCCAGGAGGTAACAGTGGAGGTGGGGGTATGTCTGGTAGAGAGTCATGTGGAGCTGGTGATGGCAGTTCCACCAGTATCAACTGCTTTGGGTGCTTTTGTATGTGCATCTTGGGGAGAGGGTCCCAACAAGGGTCCACCTTCCCTGTCACAGCCTTGTTGACAGTAGGCACAGCCACCTCTGGCAGCAGGCTGATGAAAGGATCTCCTCCCATGCCCCCAGGTAGGAGTGGGATACAGGGACTTAACAGACCTTAGGATCATTTTTGAGTTCTGAAGACCTCTTAAGGGCTCTTCAACTTCATAGCCAAACAGTTTTATCCCTCTAAAAGGGGCATTCAAAAATTGCCTGTTGCACATCATCTTCAAATTATGCAACTCTGAGCCAAGAGTATTGTCTCATACAAATGCCAGAAGCATCAGAGACATCATATGCTGAGTGTAGCAAGTGCCTGCCAAACTCAGCCCCAGAGGTTAAGGTTTTAAGTAATTCATTCTTGACAGAACCGTCTGGCAAAGCCTGTGCTGCAGTTTTGGTAGCTTGCCACTGGCTGTTTTAATATTTTATCATATGGGCTTGATAATTTGCAATTCTAAGGCCAATAAAGCAGAGGCATAGGTATGTTTGCCCATCACATCCAGCCTCCTAGATTCTTTATCAGAAGGCAAAGTACTCATATGTTTAGGTGCTCTAGTACTTATCATGTGCAGCCATAATGATCACAGAGTCAGTTTCTTGTGGGTTGGCATAATAATGCTTAGCAGATGGGAGCAGGATACTGATTATTAGCCTTTCTGGGAACAGCAAGCGGTGAGTTTGATCTGTACCATGCAGCAAAAGTGGTATCCTCTAATGCATGATATACAGGTGGAATTATTATGGCGGGTGTGCAATGGAACTCCCAAAAACTCCATCAAGTTTCCTTTTGTGGAATCTTCATAGAAAACACAGAGTCTGACAGCAGATAAGGACTGCTTGGCCGACCTAGTCTGCCCATATTCCTTACCTACTGTAACACCACAGACCATACTTGATCTCTGGCTTTACTCCCCCCCTTTCTTGAAATCTTCCACAGGAAAGCCCATGGCAGTCTGCAGTTGCTGCATCATAGCTTGAAAAGTAATATCCTCAGGAGGAGAAGACCTTAGGATGTAAACTGTGGAGTCCTCATTGCAGGATGAGAGGGTAGAACTACAGCGTGGTGCCACATATTGTACACCCTTATATACCTCTTCTAAATCCTCCAATAACACCATGAGATCAGGATTATATTCAGCCTCATCACTGATGTCTCTATCAATGATAGTAAGTTTTTATTTGTTTGGCACCCAATCTTGGAGGCTCTGGGTGCCTTACAGTAAAAGAATGTGACAGGGTGATACAGAATATTCATGAATATATAAACAATAAATAAACAAATTTAAAATAAGTACAATTTTGTATAAGTTAAAATATGTCAGCAAGAAAAGCTTTATTAAAAAGATGAGTTTTCAGGCCCCTCTAGAAAGCCTCCACCGAAGGGATCTCCCTCAAGGATCTTGGCAGTGAGTTCCAGAGGACCAGGCCAGCTTCCCTAAATGAACGGTCATCCGAGGGTTTCAGCCTGATCCTCGGAATCACCAGGAGGCCCTCGGTGGAGGAATGGAGGGAGCGTGCTGGGATGGCAGGAGTAAGGAGGTCTGACAGGTAGCCAGGGCCCAATCCATATAGGGCTTTATAGATGAGCAAGCCCACCTTGAAGAGAATCCTCCACCTGTCAATAGTCGAGCCTGGATGTTACAAAGGCATGTACCAGTGATGGCAGGTCTTCAGGCAGAATAAGGGGTTTAATCTGGGCGATGATCCTCAGATGGTAAAAAATGCTTTTGACAACAGCCGACACCTGAGCTTCAAATGTCAACTTCTCGAGGACAATGCCCAGATGTCTCACCCTAGAGGATGCCATCAATGGGGTCAACCCCAGGACCAAGCCTGTTGTTGTCCCGGAGGCACCCCCATCTTGCCCACGACCCAGCTCAATCACCAGGACCTCCATCTTGTCCGGGTTAAGTCTCAGCCAGTTAGAGTTCATCAATCCTGGATCTCAGCAAGGCATTTGCTCAGCACTTCAACAGCACCATTTGTTCCTGGTACAAAAGACATGTACAGCTGAGTATCCTCTGCATAGCAGTGAAAACCCAGACTGTATTGTCTAATGAGCCTCCCCAGGGGCAGCATATATACCACAAACAGCATCGGAGATGGGATTGAGCCTTGAGGAATTCCACAGGTCAGTGGCATCGGGGAGGAGGAGAAATTCACCATCACTATCCTCTGCCTCCTGCCAAAGAGAAAGGACTCAAACCAGTTTATGACAGTACCGGTGAGTCCACAATATTCTCTAAGGTGATCCAACAGCACAATGTGGTCCACAGTATCAAATGCTGATGATAGATCAAAGAGAATGAGAATTGACCACTCTCCTCGTCCTCTTGTCCTGAAGAGGTCATTATGTACCCAAACCACTGCCGTCTCTGTGCTATGCCTTGTCCTAAACCCAGACTGGAATGGCTTGAAGATGTCAAAGGTCTCCAGGTGTGCCTCGAGCTGCAGAGCCACTATCTTCTCAACAACCTTCCTAGAAATGGAAGGTTGGAGATAGGTCTATTATTCACCAGGACATCAGGATGAAGAGATGGTTTCTTCAGAAGGGGCTTCACCAACGCCTCCTTCAAGGTGTCAGGGTAGACCCCCTCCAAGAGCAAACATCAGACTATCCTGGTGAACACGGGACCAATAGCCTCGACACATCCCACTAGGAGATGAGTCGGGCCAAGGTCCAGTTCACAACAAGTAGGCCGCAGCTTCAAAATCACCTGAGAGAGCCCGGCCACTTCCACCGGATGAAACTCCACCCAGACAATAGGAGTGCCTCTGCTCCAATCAGGCCTAATCTAGACCCACTGGTGAAATCCCAGCCTGAACAGAGGATACCTATCAAAGAAAAACAGAGCAAACTCTTTGCAAAGTGCTACCAAAAAGGCTCTTTTTGGCTGTAGATAGACTGAATAAAGAAACCTGTCCACAGTCCAAAAAAGCTGAGGTGGTCTGCACTTCCCTGTGGCAATCTCCCTGGACAGGAACTCTGCCTTCTTACAGTCAATTGCCCTTTGATAATCAGCATAGTGATTCCTCAAAGCCAGTCTATCCTCTATTGACCGAGTCCTATGCCAGAAATGCTCCAACCTTTGACCCGTGGTCTTCATCACCTTGAGAGATCCATCATACCATGGGGGTCTCAAGCAAGAGGATCTGGGTCATATAGGGACCAGTACAATGGCACCAAATGCCCCGGAGACAGCCCTATGATAGGCTGCCACCACTTCACCTAAGCCAGTTGCACAAACAGCACTAACACCGGAAAAATCAAGTACCGCCGGCAGTCCCTCTGGGGACAGTCCTCCCAAAGGGCAATAGCTGATCATCTCAACAGGTGAGGGACCATTGGGGCCGGTGCCCAAATGAGAATTTCACCGTACAATGATCAGAGCAAGCAATCCGATCAATTCTAAGGTCAGTGACCTCAAGACCCAGCGAAAATATCAAGTTCAAGGTGTGGCTATGATGATGGGTCGCAGAGGCAACTATCTGTGCAAGGCTGAGCAATGTCATCAGCTGGAGGAGGTCAAATCCAAACTGTGAGAATTTATCATTGACCCAAGCACAGAATTCCCCCATAGATTATGTGTATCTCAGAATACACTGGTGATGCTAGCAGTGGCTGAGAGGTAAGAATCTGCATTGTGCTGGAAGATGCTGTCGACAGGGGCTGTGTAGCAGGAGGTCCTGTTGATGGTACAACTGCCCGTATCGGCAATCCAGGCAGAATCTGTTGGATAATTTCTGAGAATGACACCAGCACAGTCTGAGAATCAATAACTCCCTATAAAGGGGTTGGGACTACTAGCATTGATGAGCCTTGGCTCAATGACAATGGTATCATATTGTCCATAGTAGGTATGGCAGCACGTGCGCCAAGCCCCAACCTTGGTGTTTCATGGACAGTTGCGGGGGAGGAGGTGGCTGTCATCAATGTCACTGGAGTAGGCAATGTCACAACTGATTTACCTTGTCTCACTGGCGACTGGGACTTCGCTGGCAAAGATTATCTGTCTTTGTCCCTATGCTTGTGCTTGTGACTCGACAATGAGGAGAGCTGTGATGCCAGCCATTACTTGTCCTGGTCTTTTACTTCTTGTCCTATGGTGAGGGAGCTATAGCTTTGGATTTTGGGCCTTGTTCCTTCTCCATGGCTGTTAAAGTTTTAACAAGGCAATTTTTCAGAGATTTCTTCTGGCATTGCCTTGTAGCCTGGTTCAAGCACTGGCAAATCTCACAAGTCCTCATATTGTGAGAAAGGCCCAAGCAGCACACAGAGACCATGTATCTTCTTTGTAAATTTTCTCTTTGAGCTTACAGTACCAAAATAAAGGTTCTTTTGACTTCAGCGGTGTGAGGAGACAATGAAATATACTTATAATAAAAGTAAAAAAAAAATAAATGGCAATGGCTAGTTGACATTACCGTCAGCAGATCCAATGAGGATGCTCGATGACAGGAAAAGCAATGAGGAGTGATGGGACTGCCGCGTTTTTATAGATGACACACAATGTCATCATGTGCGTCTTCCAGCTAACAAAGGTTTCCACAAGGTCCTAGTGCCGGGCAGCTATAGTTTCAAAGGTGTGGACGAATGGAGGAAATGTTCTCGAAGATGATCAGGAATTAGAAAAATATGGTAGAACTTGTTCAACCCTGTCTGACTTATGTACAGTAGTCTAGCCCAAATGAAGAAATTAAAATTATTACCCCTACCCCCAGTCTTTAATCCTGGGGATGATATTTCCCCACCCCCTTTTTCACAGATTCAAATTAAATACATCTTTAATTATTAAATGGGAAGGGAAAATCCTGTGTCCAGACTGGTCATTACTACTAGCCATGCATTAGAAGTGTCTAATGCACGGCTAAAAACAAGTGCTGTCTAGCTGGACGCAGGACGTGACAGAAATCCTTGTGCCACTTCTTGGAATGTTAAAAAATATCAGAATGCTAAAAAAAACAATTCAGCAGCCATTTTATTTTTGCCCTTACAGAGACCCCCCCCCCAGCTCCCTAACATTGAATCAGTGGCATTGTAACAAACGCTAAAGAGAACTGAATGAAAAGAAAGCAGAACAAAGGAGAATTTATCCTAATATCCTTCAGTGTTTCCTTTTCCTCCATTTAAACAACTTTACTAATAAGTTTATGAACTGTGACACCCACCACCACCATCACCACCTGCACGTTCGCCACTTGCTTTTTCAGGCTCTTGTCCAGCCTACTCCATTGTTTGATAGATATATAAAGGCAAAAAAAAAGTATTCCTGAAACAGTTTACCATCGATAAGTATTTTCCTTTTTTTTTTTTGGATCACGCTTGAGCTTATGCTCACATTTCTGCAGTCTGTCCTCACACCTTGCCCCCCACCTGCTGGCCAATCTGCTCATCCCCACTCCCACCACTCACTAGCTTGCCTAATTTTGCTTTAGTGTTAGCAATCACAAAAAAAGGTGGACATACTTTTTTAAATATATTAAAATACCAGCATCCATGAATGACCACGATCACACAACCCACTCTCCCACAAACTTCTCTCTCTCTTTCCATTCAACCACAGTCTGCTTCTTGCTCTGTGTGTCTGCTGTTTTTGTCTAGCCAAACTATCCATCACAGGGCCACTTAACACAACAAGTTTATCTGTTCTGCTCCCATCAACAGAAAATGGCAACTCTTTCACCCATCACGCTCTCTCTCTCTCGCGCAACAATCTTGCACACAACCAGACCCGAATCCCGGCTGCTCCTTATATACTTACAAATATCTATAGACATAAAGAGTGTGAGGGTGTGTGTGTGGGGTGGGGGGTGAAAGAAGAAAAGGAACTACAACTATGACAACCAAGAAAGGACAATTGTCCTAAGGCAATTCAGTTAACAGCAGGTGGAAGGACTATTTTACCAATATTTCAGCCAACTACATCTGTTTTTCAATGTTTACACATGTTTAAATGAAGTTTTAAAGTCACTTAAAAAAGGAACCCATTTTATAAGCACAATAAGTTGGTGTGAATTAGGTAGCTCTAATGCACGGCCAGGGGCTGAAGGCACTTGGCCTGTGGCCTCATACTTTACTACACCCCTGGCTGTGTATTAGAACTGTCTAATGCACACCCCATCATGTCTTACTGCTTACCTAGCAATGCTAGAACTTTTATTGGCTGCCATTTTGGCAGTCATGTTTACAGCAGTTTTCATTCTGCTGCAAGACATCTACAGTATTCCTTCGGGACATCAAAGTCACTGTAACTGGCAACAAGAGCTACTGTAGGTAAGTAAAAAAATGCTATACTCAAGATTAGAAAACTGGCAAGTCGATTTGATCTTTGCTCATTTGCTACTAACTAAAATTCTTATAAAAATCTTGCCTGCCGTATGAAATAATAATACATGAAACCACCTTATCAACTTAATGCAACCCTGAACATGTAATTGTAATTCAATATCACTTTACTGGATTCAGATGCAAAATTTGATCACCCAGGTACATCTGCAGAGCCATCACATAGGCAGCATCATTAATTATAAGTTCTAAAAACATGAATTATTTGTATCAGTGTGTCAGTACATGCAGCAAGTTATTATAGACATTTGCTGAATGCTGTTGCCATCATAAGGAAGAATATGTATAGAAATACAGCATTCAAAAATCATACCATACCATGCATTCAGAAGACAATTCACTTCCATAAAGCTGAAGTTACTAAAGTGAATGCCATTTGACCATAGCATGTTTTTACCGGGGTCTAAATCTCCAGTGTCTTACTTCTCTTACAATATGCTAACTAAATGTTACATTCAATATCTTAAATAATTATGTAACTTCATGTTTACACTCTTGTGAAACAAATAAAGCTGAAGCATTTTCCTTCAGGGTTGCCAGTTTAATTTTGAAACCCTAACACAGAAGTATGCACTATCTTAACAGCTCAGCACAAATCTAGCAAGTTTGTGTTGACTTAACACAGTGGCCTGGATATTCAAAGCAGTTGCACCAGCACAAGAGTGGATTTGCACCAAGGAGAGCGATATTCAGTGGGAGCCAGTGTACAGTGCAAATCTCAGTGCACCAATGCGCAACTATAATGAATGCAGGTGCAAGTGCAGGGGGCGTGCCCATGAATATCGAACGCAGTGCGATATTCAACTGTGAAACCATGGCGCAAGTGTGGAGCAAATCAGATGTGTATCAAGCAGACTTGTTCCTATAAATACAGGGTGCAAGCACAGAAAGCACTTGCGCCAGGCGAGAGAGAGAGAAAGAAAAAGACAGACCAAGGCAGACACAGAGGGAGAGGGAGAGGGAGAGAGGTGGCAGTGGAGAGGGGAGAGAAGGGCAGAGAAAGTGTGACAGACAGGCAGACACACTGCCAGGCAGTGCACCAGGGTGGCACACAGCCCTCAGGAGCCAACCACCCAGGGGGATATAGGACAGCAAGAGCCATGGATAGTGCACCCTTCATGATGGAGGCCATAATGAGGGGTGTGAGGGGGCAGCAGGAACAGTGACATGGCCGAGGAAGGACCAGTCAGTGGTATGCCTGACACAGGTGGCACTGTGCCCGCATCACCTTTGAGCAGTACAGTGACACAGAGATCATGGGCTGGTACCGCCCGAACAGAGCCATTCTGAGGCAGCTCTGTGAGCTGTGCAGTGGGGAGATGCAGGCACCCACCAGATGGAGCCACGCCATGTCCGTGGAGATGAAGGTGACAGCTGTCATGTGCCTGCTCACCATGGGCACCTTCCAGAGACCAACTGGAGACATCATAGGCATAACCCAGTCGGCCACATCCCACCTCCTCACACAGTTCCTCAATGCTCTGCTACCATGTGCGCCAGAATATATGTTTCCCCAGCACATAGGTGGAGCATACAGCAACCATGCAGGACTTCCACAGGGTAGCACGTATCCCTGGCATGACTGGGGCCATTGACTGCACCCACATGGGCATCTGCATGCCACCTGGCTCAGAGGATGTGGCGTACATCAATAGGAAGGGGAGACAAAATGTTAACTGCCAGGTGGTGGGCGATGCCATGAGGCGCATAACCAATGTCTGTGCCACACACCCTGGGAGTGCACATGATGCATTCATCTGGCACAGCTCTACGCTGGGCAACAGGTTTGAATGTGGGGATATCCCCACGGGCCACCTAGTGGGTGAGTATGGCATGGGGAAGGGGCGATGGGAAGAGCATACCTTGGGATGGGGAGGGCAGGGTGTGCATGTTGGCGTGGGCACCATCGACAGGCAAGGGGCACAGTATAGCATAGCAGAGGGCTAACCATGTCATTATCCACACAGGGGACAGCACCTATCCACTGCAGCCCTGGCTGCTCACCCCCTACCGGCACCCATCATCCCCAGCAGAGGAACGCTACAACGAGGCACATGTCAGCATGCGCAACATCATCGAGTGAGTCTTTGGCATGCTGAAAGCATGGTTCTGTTGCCTAGCCAGGTCAGGCGGTGCCCTACAGTACAGCCCCTTGAAAGCCTGTGGCCTATTCCTGGCCTGCTGTATACTGCACAGCATGGTCATTAACCGTGGGATAGTTGTCGAGGCTGATGAGGGTGACAGTAGTGGGGATGATGGAGGCAATGGGCTGGAGGGAGGTGGACAGCCACCCCCTGGGAGGAGGGATCCCCAGCTGATCCAGCAGGCAAAGCGGTACAGGGACACCATAGCACAACAGCACTATGGTGCACACAGGTAGGTGGTGTGATACACATGCATAGGCCACACAAACAGGTACAGCAGGGGCATGCATGGCACTAGGCATGCACACACTGAGGCGGGAAGCAGGGGTATGGGTGACAGGGGCACCCACCCACACACAACCACACACAGCACACCTCACAGCGCCCCCCCAACACACACACACGCACTCACACACACAGGCATGGGTATGTGGCGTGGCTCAGATGCATAGCACCGGTGCACAGGTGCAACCAGTGCAGGACTGCTGTCATCAAGCCCACACCACACGGCCCAGCGGCTGGGCAGGCATGCACACAGGCAGCATGTGGTGCGACACACAGGTGCCACACCTGCGGTAAGCACACACACACCGCCCATGTGCACACTGGACAGCAGCTACAGACCACAGGTGGGGTGAGCAGCACATCAGGTCTGCTGTGTGGAACCATGGCCACCACGGCCACAGGGGTGGCTGCACCTGGGCCGATCAGCAGCCACAGGCTGCGCATCAGCCATGGGGATGTGTGCAACAGCCCCCCAGGGGTGGAACTGCAGGACCATGTCCGCACGGGGGGTGTTGAGGTGCCCTAACAGCCCAGCCCTGGGTGTTCCTGGGATGCTGATATCTGAGCATGGCGTTGACTGCGCAGGGGTCACCCAACATCGGGTACGCGGGGTGGACAGCGCACTGCAGGGGGTCATCTTTGCCCAGCCACATCCTGTGGCAGCCAGCAGCACAAAGCCATCCGAGGTCACAGGGGCAATGCGATCCAGGGATGCAGTCATGGCCTCCTGCATGCGCTGCATCCCTGCCAGGATCTGCGCAGTGCCCCTCTCCTGCTGCTCGGCTAACTGGTGCACCTCCGTGTGCAGTGTGTGCACACCAGTGGTGAGCAGTGCCTGTTGCTGAATGTACTCCTGCAGCAAACGGGTGTACTCAGCCAGCAGGTCAGCATCCTGGGGCTCCTGGACTGCACGCTGATCCCCATGTGGTGACCGGCCACGCTGCACAGTCCCCCTCTCTGATGGACGCTGCACAGTGGAGACTGCAGGAGGACTGGGTATGGCAGGTGCACGAGTGGCAGACCCGGTGTCCGGCTGCCCGGTGGCACCCACAGCCTGCTGCTGTTGCACATCCGGCTGCTGCATGCCACCCAGTGCCTGCGCGGCCACACCACCTCTACCACAGGGCACAGCCTGGGCAGTGCACACCACTGTGCCCACAATGTACATGCACTGAATGGTATCATGTTGCCAATCACACACTGTGTGCCGACTGTGTGATGGGGCCATGGTGCATGGTGTGCCAGGACTATCTCGCACGTGAGCACTGTGTGGAGGTGGGCAACCCCTGACCCCTGCTGTGACCCCTGCCCCTGTGCCACGCCCACACCCATGACCCTGCCTAGCCATGCCCATGCCACGCATCTCCGAGACTGCGCGATGGGTAGACACAGCACATGTTCCCTCATATCACACATCTGGCACACGTCATGGCCACGTACACCTACTGCCGCCATTTTGCTCACCAGCTTCACAGCATAGCGTGGCGCAGCAGAGAGCACCCCATGCACAGAACAGGACACAGGTGGAGTTGATGAACCTGGTTGCCTGTGTCCAGTCCCACGCAACCGAAATGTTTGGCCAGGTGCCCCTGCTGCAGCCCAGGGTGGCGGTGTGGCTGGGGATTGCTGCCACACTGCAGCAGCATACCAGGGTGGACAGGATGGTGGAGCAGTGCCGCCACAGATGTGGTGACCTTGTCAGGAGGGACCCAGAGTGTCTGAGGAGGCTGGAGGCGTGAGTCAGGTGTGGGGCTGTGCCACAGGCAGGTGAGTAGGCCCATATTGCATGTGTGCCATGGTGCTGTACTGTGGTGTTGGCTAGGCTGCCTGGCATGCCCTACACAGCAGTGTGGTGTGGTGCACAGCCATCATGCGCATCGCGGGGTGGCATTGCCAGCCACTCCTTGTGTTAGAATGCAGCTGTGCGGGACATGTTGGGAAAGGGCTCACCCTATGCACAGGGGTGGGTATGGTGGGCAGCTGCTGTGGATGTTTATTGATGTGTACCTGTCTATGTTCCATTCCCAGGGCCTGAAAATTGCAGGAGGGCAGTGGCGGCAGCGGCAGGACAGCAGGCATGGCGGGCCAGAGAGGCGACCGAGAAGCGCTCTGGCACCAGCGGGGACACAGAGGGCAGGTAAGCACTGTTATGGTCCATCACACTGTACATGGGGGGTGGCGGGGGCGTGGGTGCGGGCATGGCCACCTGTGCTGTGTGTGTCATACTGTGCGTGGTGCTCGCCACTGTGGTGCATCCATTGCACCTGTGTGGCAGTTGTTTGTGGGGTGGTAGTGCGCCCAGCTGCCACTGACATTGCTGTGGTGCTGCCGTTGCACTGTGCCATGTGACTGTCATTGCGCAGTCAAGTGGCCATTGTGCGGCAGGGACCACCTCTGTGCACTGTCATAGTGTGCAGAGCTGCTGGCAGGTGTTGGCCCACCCCCCTACAGGTGGCCGGTACAGGCCCTCCAGGGGTGTGTGTTCCCACTGCCCATTGCACACTGTGGGTGGGCATAGTTCCTTGGGACACTGCACTGATCACCTGTCCTGTCCCTTGTCATAGGTGTCCGGAGAAGGCGTAGGATGCCACTGTATTGCTGGCTGCTCCACCAAATCATTCTCATTACATCCACGACAATGGAGGCAGTTCTGCAGATGAGGAGGATGATACTGGGCAGCTGAAGGTGCCAACCACAGCAAAGGGCGGTAGGACGTGGTTGCTGGTAGTCGGGCCCCAGCAGTCCTCTGTTACCCCAGCTGTACCTCCCCCTACAGTCCCCCATCCCACTGTACAGTCCCTGTTTCCTGTCCCCTTCCCTCACCTTCCTACTTTTTTCCACCCCTTGTTGCTATACATAGTTTTCCTACAATATATGTTTTTTGACTTACCTGCCTGTGTCAGTGTCTGCTTTGCAGGAGGCATGAGGAGCCATGCTGCAGTGGCCCATTGCCTGCCCGTCTGGTGTGCATGTGTCAGGGTGCGTGTTGTGCTTCTGTGGTTCACTGCCGTGTGTTGTGGTGTGCCCCACTGTAGTGGTGTCCCTCCCCTCAGTCAGTGGCTGTGCCTTGGGGTGCCCATGGGGCGGCTGCCAGGGGTTTGTGGCGGGTATGTATGTGGTGCTGGCATAGAGCCATGGTCTTTAGCTGGGTACTGGGCACACGCTGTGTTGGGGCCCCTGCTTGGCATTGTGCTGCCTGCCCCATGTGGTCTACCATGCTACATACCTCCCGGGACATTCTGTGCCTGCCATGTGGGCCACCTGTGTGGGGTGTGTGTGTGAGTGTGTCTGTGCTTGGCCACCTTGTCCTGGGTGTGGACTGCTGTGGTTGGGGGGAAGGCACAGCCTGCTGCCTTGGAGGGGGCTTCCCTTGCTGGCCCTCCACTGGCCATTGGCACCTCCTATTGCCTACTCTATGTGCCCCTGTTGTGTTCAGGGGGGGGGGTCTGGGAGCATGTGTGCACCCTGCTATGCACTGCTGGTGGTGACCTCCTGTGGTCTGTCACTATGCTTCCCTGGCACTGTCCCTGGGTCTCTTCTCTGTGCTGTGCCCCCGTTGCTATGCTGCTCTGCTCCCACAGTTGCGCTGGGGCTTCTCTGTCTGTGCATTCCTGGTTGTGCCATGGTGCAACTGTGCTATATTCAGCCGTGTTGCACTGGTGCAATGCGGCCAGCGCAACCTCTGAATATGGCTCCTGTTGCACCACAGTGTATCGGATTTGCACTGCTCCAGACTTGCGCCAGCCTTTGGTGTAATTCTGAATATCTGGGCCAGTGTATTTACTCCAGACAATCTGTAGAGAGTGCAGCTATGACCCAATACTGGAAATTACTACTGTATAGCTATTTTCAGTTGTGTGTTTACATTTAAATATTACTTGCATCTTCTCAGGGCACCCTGCCTACTAGTCTCTTTGACACACTAACTGATATGATTACAACTTGAAACCAGCCCCAGCCAACTACACAGAAGTTTAAATTCCTCAACCCAAACAATGATTCCCCCCTTCAAATGTATATTTATTTATTTATTCTTTATTTAAAAAGCAACTGTGCACTTCAGCATGTACTTTCATGAATAAGATATTTCAGCTATTACAGTTTACTAAAGAATATTTTTTTTTCCTTTTCAATGTTTATTTTCAAGATTTACAGCACATCTTGGTAATCTATCTAAAAAGACTGTATGAAAAAAAACAATGCCTCTCCCATGTTAACCTCACAGTGCCTTTGTTTATGACATTGTAATGCTCACCTTAACAACAAACAGTGATGTCACAAACAGCAACTGTGCAGTTAGCCGAGGGAGTCAGATACATTTTGATACATTTTGAAAGACTCAGTAAAATAAGTACTGCATTATCTACAATATTTAGTAGACCAACAACAGAGATAAGTAACAGAAAAGAAAAAAATACTCACCTTAGTAATTATGTTTCTTCTAAAGGAGTCTTGCTGTATTCTGACATATTGTATTCTGACATATTGCAGTGATCCCCAACCATTAAACTGCCCCGTAGAACAAAGAGTTAACTTTCTATGCAGAGCATAGAATGCTGAGCTTGAGTTCGGTTGACGTCTCTGTCTGGAGTGTTTCAAACTCAAACCATCAGATTCTTATGAGCCCAACTAACTAAAAATTCTATGTGGAAATTGTAAAAATTCCTATTAGCCAACTGGCAGAAAAAAAGTTTTGGATTCCCAAGGAAGACTCAAGTCAAGAAACCCAAAAACCAAAAACCAATCTAATACCAATAACAGTAATAAATCAGCACCCAAACAAAAAGGAGGAGGGTGTAAACAAAAAACATCCCTGGAGTGCAACACTGCACCTGCCCACCCTCTTCCCAAAAACAGATTCTGAGAGGGAAGGCAGGGAGGGAGGTCAGAATACAGCAAGACTCCATTAGAAGAAACATAATAACTAAGGTGAGTAACTTTTTCTTCAAACAACATGAAGTCTTGCTGTATTCTGTCATATTGCAGACTACCAAGCAGTACCTCCGTGGAGGAGGGACAAAACCTACTTTGGGAATAGGCTCTGAAGCACAGCTGTGCCAAACCGAGCATCACTCCTAGCCTGGATATCCAGAGAGTAATGCTTGGTAAAGGTATGGGCTGTTTTCCAGGTGGCTGCTTGACAAATTTCTAAGAGAGGGATATCCCTGGCAGCAACTAGGGAAGCAGCTGTACCTCTTGTGGAATGAGCCCTCAGGCCTGAGGGTGGAGGTTTTCCCAGTTTTTCATAGCAGAATTGTATACAAGACAAAATACACCTGGCAATAGATCTCTTGGTGGCAGGTTTGCCCTTTCTCACTTCTCCATAAGTGAGGAACAAATGGAGGGAGTCAAACCTGCGACCTTGCTACGCTCTATGTAGTAACTAAGGGCTCTTTTAACATCTAAACTGTGTAGCCTCCTCTCTCCTGAGGAAGAATGATCAGTGAAGAAAACAGGAAGAGACATAGACTGGTTTAAATGGAAGTCTGGAAGCACTTTGGGCAAGAACCTTCTATTGGTTCTAAGGACCACTTTATCCCTGTGAAATGAGATAAAATCAGGTTCCACTGACAGGGCTTGCAATTCACTGATATGCCTAGCAGAGGTAATGGGCACCAAGAACACAGTTTTCCAAGTCAAGTACTTAAGCTCTGCTGAAGACATAGGCTCAAAAGGGGGTTGCATAAGTTGAGCAATACAAACATTCAAATCCCAGACAGGGTCTCTAAAAGGATGACTGGTATGAAGCAATCCTTTAAAAAATTTACAGAACACAGGATGAGAAGATAGTGAGGAAGACTTCCCCACAGACAAAAACGCAGAAACAGCAAACAAGTGTACCTTGAGAGTAGCTGGTCTGAGGCCTAGGCCATTAAGATGGCTCACATAATCCAGAACCGTACGCAACCCAGCAGTGTCTGGAGAAATATGCTTCTTAGAACACCAAATGCTGAATCTCTTCCATTTGGAGTTGAAAGTCTTTCTGGTGGAGGGCTTTCGAGAAGCCTTGAGGATATCCAGAACCCCTTGGGAAAGATGCAGATCTGCAAACTCTAACTCTTCAAGAGCCAAGTCTTGAGATTGAGAGAGTGAAGATTAGGGTACCAAATTCTCCCCTGAGAAGATGTTAACAGGTTGTAACTCCTGGGAAGAGACAGGGGAAGATGGACTGCTAGGGACAGCAACAGGGGGTACCAGGGCTGTCTGGCCCAATCTGGAGCAATCAGAATCACTTTGCAAGATTGATACCTTATTTTGACTAAAACTTTGAACAGGAGTGGGAAAGGGGGAGGCATACAGAAACTTCCCTTCCCAATTCAGAATCAGGGTGTCCAGGGGGACTGAGCCCAAGACTGGAGGTCTGCAACAAAAGAGAGGGAGCTGGTGATTGCCTGGGGTGGAGTGCCCCACCTTGAAAAAATCACTTTCAACACCTGAGGGTCCAGGGACCATTCGTGATGGCACTGAGCGATCCTGCTCAGAGCATCTGCTAGCACATTGTCCTTCCCTGGAAGGTGAACTGCTACCAGAGAGATTTGCAGGGAATAAGCCAGGGACCACAACTTCATGGCTTCTGTGCACAAGGCCATGGACAGAGTGCCTCCCTGCTTGTTGATGTACCACATGGTGGTGGCGGTGTCCATTCTGACCTGAACCACGTTGTTCTGTACTGACTGAGAGAAAGCTTTTAGGGCCAGAAAAACTGCCCTGAGCTCTAGGAGATTGATATGGAGAAGGGATTCTTGGGGGGGATCATAGCCCCTGGGCAGTGAGGGACCCCAGATGGGCTCCCCAGCCCAGAAGAGAAGTGTCCATGGTAAGGACCACTGAACAAGGCTGAGTGGCAAAAGGAACATCTTGTCTTAAGTTGTCCTGATTCTGCCACCATTGGAGGGCTTGGATGAAGGTCAGAGTCACTGGGATCAGTTTGGTAAGGGAATCCTTCTTCTGAGACCAAAAAGCTCTCAGGTGGAACTGAATATCTCTCATCTGGAATCCTGCCCCTTGGACTACTGCTGTTGAAGCTGCCATGTGACCCAAGGGCTGGAGGAAATGCCTTGCTGGTCGAGATACCCAAAGGCTGAAGGAAGAGGCTAGTTCCATAAGAACCCTTGCCCTTTCTAGAGGAAGAAAGGCTCTTGGTCTGAGTGTGTCCAGTTCTACCCCTATAAAGGTAAGAAGCTGGACTGGTCCGAGAACTGACTTGGGAAGGTTGAGAAGAAATCCTAGATAAGTGAGCACTTGCTGGGTCACTTGCAGTTGAGACTTGACTTGGTCTGGAGACTGACCCACTATTAGCAAATCGTCCAGATATGGAAAAATGGAAATCTTCTGCCTTCTTAGAAAGGCAACTACTACTGCCAGGCACTTTGTAAAAACCCTTGGGGCTGAGGTTAGGCCAAAGGGCATTGCTCTGAAATGATAGTGGCCTGAGGGCAACTCGAACCTGAGGTACTTTCTGTGGGAGCACCTGATGGGAATGTAAAAGCAGGCATCTTTGAGGTCCAGGGAGGCTAGCCAGTCCCCTGGCCTTAGAGAGGGAAGGATTATTCCCAGAGTTACCATCCTGAACTTTGGTTTTAAAAGATGTTTGTTTAGATATCTTAGGTATAGGATGAGTTGCCACTCCCCTGTCTTTTTTGGGGTCAGGAAGTACCTGGAGTACAGTCCTTTGCCCCAGTGTAGGGTAGGTACTCTCTCTATGGCTCTTAAGGCTAGAAGAGAATAAACCTCTGCCTCTAGGGCAAGGGATTCCAAGAGATTTGCAGGTGGAAAAGATCTGGCTCTCATCTTTGGAAATTTTTTGAAGCTGAGGACCAGTCCCTGGCTTACTACTTCCAGGACCCACTTGTCTGATGTAATAGACATCCAGTACTGGACAAAGTAAGCCAGCCTGCCCCCTACCGGAATGGGAGAGTCGACCCGGGCAGGCCCATCAGGGTGTCTGCTTGGCATGGGCTTTAGGCTGAGGAGTGGATGCAGCTCTGCTCATCCCCCTTCTGCCTCTCCCTCTGAAGAACCCCCTCTGAGAAAAGGAAGAAGAGGCCTGTGCTTGGTAAAGAGGTGTTTGTAAAGGCCTGCCCCTGCCCCTAGACTGCTGCCTTTGAGGAGTTGCCTGCCTCTCCTTGGCCTGAGCACTCCCGTAAGTGGTCCTGTACTCATCCATTTTCTTCATGTAATTCTCTGTCTGCTCCCCAAACAGAGAATTACCCACTACAGGAAAATCCATGGCCTTAGCCTGGGTGCCCTGTGAGAGGCTAGTACATCTGAGCCAAACCATCCTCCGAAGAGCCACATATGTAGCCATGACTCTTGATGACACACCATTTGAGTCCACAGCAGCATGAAACTGAACCTTAGATGCTTCAATCCCATCTGCAGCCACTGCCTCCAGCTCCTTGGCTAGCTGGGGGGAGGCCTGTTTAGCCAGTGCCAGTACAGTGTCCAACCTGGATTTCTGGTACCTGGCTGTATAGGCCATGTAATTTGCCTGCCTGAGTCCCAAGTAAGATGCCATGGCATCAATCTTCCTGGAGTCCTTGTCTGGGTGGGGGTGAAGCCAAGGAATATTTGCCTTGTCACAGGCAGCAGCCTGCACTACCCCAACATAGCTGCATTGCTGGTATAAGAACTCCATGTCTGAGCCTGAAAGTGTATCCCTCTTGTCCATTCTTCTATCCACAGGAGGCATAGTGTTAGGAGACTTTAGGATTTTTTTGTTTCTGTTTCTCAAAGGATTTGTGGAGGGGAATAGACAGTCTCCTGGACTCTGGGATGTCCATCATTTCTACATAATCAGGCTCCTCTTGATCTTCCACAGCCTCCACCATAGGAAGCTGGAGGGTTTCAGCCACCTTTCTGTAGAACATAAAGTGAGAAGGGGACTCAGAAAGCCTAGGAGGGGAAACACCTGAAGGTCTGTCTGAGGAGATGTCCAGTTCCACAGGCACATCCAGACCCTCACTTTCACCATCATCCTCCTCAAATTCCCCTTCCTCTTGAAATTACGTTTCATAAAAATCTTTGAGGGTATATTATTGAACCGGGGAACCAACTGAACCGAACCCCTGCCAGAAGGAGCCGGAATGGTAGGAACCGGGAGGAGCGATTCCACAATCTGAATCACTCTGGCTATCTCTTCGGCGGTCGGAACATGAACCTCTGGATCCGAACCGGATGATTTGTCTTTGCGTTTTCTTTTTGTCAGAACTGATCCCTCGGAATCGGCTCTCCTTTTGGCCGAAGAAGTATCACCCTGGTCAGAGGGCACTCCTTCTGGTTCGGTCCGAACCGGGCTGGCCATCTGGGTCAGTGGACTTCTCGGCCTCCTTTTCCCTCAGTCTACCTAATCTCTTCTCAAGGGTAGATTTGAGAACGTTTTTACATATTTGGCAGTCTGAATCGAGGTGGGAAACCCAGTGGGCCCAGTTTTTTCCTTGGGTTTCTCAGACATGGCCAACCTAACCAACTTACGCTTTTTATGGCAACAGCCAGGCAAGACTCCCTTATCGGTTCCTAACCTTGTCACAGGTATTGGAAAAAAACATACTAAAACACGTTTTTTTTTTTTAGAACTGATAAGAGCCGGTAACCACACACTAAGTAAAAACACAAAACACAAGATTTCACTATCAAATGGCCGGTTCAGCCGTACAGAGCTGCACTTTTACAAGTTCCACACAGAAAAACAGAACAATTCCTATCTAGTACTCACGACACCACAGACAGAGACTGACCCAACTATGCAGATAACTTTTTCAGTTTAAAAAAAATGACGAAAACTGAAACTTTAACCGACTTTCGAACCAAGCTGAAGGAGAAATCTCCGGAGCGACCGTTCAGTGAGGCGGAGTAAAGAATCTGATGGTTTGAGTTTGAAACACTCCAGACAGAGACTTCAACCGAGTTCGAGCTCAGCATTCTATGCTCTGCATAGAAAGTTAACTCTTTGTTCTCCGGGGCAGTTTAAAGGTTGGGGATCACTGCAATATGTTAGAATATGTCAGAATACAGCAAGACTTCATGTTGTTTGAATAAACAAAGAGAAAACTAAAATAGTTTAAACATAACTGGTGTAATTCTAGTGTTTTTAAGCTTTTTAATATAGTAGAGAGTTGCTCTTTAACCAGGAAAATACAACTGAGACCTATGCCTGTTTTGCAAGGGGAAACTGACCAAGATGCAGGGAGCAAATTACTTTATACTGTCAAATTACAGCAATTATCATATTATTTTCAAAGTACAGTCAGCATTCAAAAACATTCATAAGCACCCATTTAACTGTTTTACATTTGCTCAAGAGGAACCATTCAGATATTCACAGTTCCTCGTGGATTTTATTCCAGGTCAAAAGCGCAGCATAATATATGGTATTTCCCCTTTATTTCAAATGTAACTTTTGTAAAACTCTGTGAGGAACACAACTGAGATCCAAGGTTGTAGACATGGTCAGTGGAAATAATAAATTTAGAAAGAATTTGGGTAATTTTAACAACAATAACTTGGTTTAACTTGGTGCATATAGACAAAGTAGGCAAAAAACCCATTAAATTGTCTCCCACTCATAGTGGGTTTATCAATTAAAGTTTTTACATATTCTAGTTTAACAAATATTCATCTAACCTTTTTTTTAAAATATCTATTGTCAGTGCTTCCACTACATTCCCAGGTAGAATATTCCATAACTTTGAAGTTCGTGTATTATAAAAGTTTTGATGTCTAACAGTATGTACTCTATTAATGATAATTTGCTTATCATGTGATCTTAGGTTTACTTTCTTTTGAAATCTCATTATATTACATTGTTCCATTAATGTCTGATCTTTCATAATTCGATACATTTTTAGCAGATCACCCCTAATTCTTCTGGTCTCAAGAGAGAAGAGATTTAGACTGTCCAATCTTTCACTATACTCCATTGTTTTTAATCCTTTAATGGATTTAGTCATTCTTCTTAGGACTCTTTCAACCTGGTTAATATATTTTTCAAGGCAAGGACTCCAAATAGGGGATCCATAATCCAGGTGCGGTAAAACATAGGTCTTATACAATTTCATAAAACAAGCTTTGTTCCTGGAAATAAAAGCTTTCTTAATGGAACGAATGATGCTATTGCATTTTCCTACAGTCTTAATTATACGTGAACTTGATGATAACTGTGAATTTACTCATACTCCCAGATCTTTTTCACATTTACTATATTTTATAATTTTTCCATTAAGATAGTATTGATATTTAGGATTTTTTTTTTGCCAACGTGTATTACTGCACATTTAGTTTAATTGAATTTCATGTTGTTAGTCTCCCCCATTGTTCAATTTTCTTAAGACTATCACTTAATTGTTTATACTTTAATAAGAACAAAACTTCCCCACCTACTTTTGTATCATCTGCAAATTTAGTGATGACTGAATCAAGGTCCTTACCCATATCACTTATATATATATATGTATATGTATATATATATATACCAAACAGTACCAGACCCAATACTGAACCCAGGGGGACTCCACTGCAAGCACTACCTTCATCAGAAAGAACAGAATTAATTCTTACTTTTTGTTTTCTATTCATCAACCAATTCCCAATTCATCTCACAATGTATTTGTTTAGACCTAGATCACATAATTTTTGTATATGTTTTTTTATGTGGTACTGTGTCAAATGCCTTTCCCATATCCAAAAGGATTACATCAACAGGTATTCCTTTATCTATGTTTCTACTAACAAACTTATAGAATGATATCAAGTTGGTATTACGTGAAAGTCCCTTCCTAAAACCATGTTGAACCCAATGCAACTATATCATTCTCAATTTTATTTTTGATCAAACGTACTAAGATCTTGCAGCAGATGGATGTGAGACTGATGGGCCTATAATTGGCCACATTTGATTTATTTCATTTTTTTATGTATTGGGAAGACTATTGCATTACACCAATCAAGTGGAATGTCACCTGTCAAAATAGATTTATTAAATAAGGTGGTCAGTGGCCTTACAACTTCATCTGATAATCGTTTCCAGATTATTATTGGCACCATGCAGTTTAATGAATGGTTGAAAAAATGGTGCAGAGCACAGGGGTTTGGCTTCATCAGGGACTGGGGTTCCACCTGGAGGGACACCAGCCTATACTGGCAGGATGGTCTGCATCTGTCCAGGAAGGGAACAAGTCTTTTGAGCAATTGGTTTAAATGCTTCATTTGCAAGCTTTTAAACTAGTCAAAGGGGAGGCACTGACAAGCAGCAGGAAAATCCCAGCCTCTCCTACAAAACAGGGTACTAAAATGAGAAAAGACAGAGGTAGAACGGTCAGTGGGGGATGCTGCAACAGAAGGTAAAGCCATCAAAAAATGGAGAGCAATGAGTACCAATGCCCATAGTCTGGGTAACAAGCTTCCTGAATTAGTGGCCTTGATGGAGGAGGAACATCTGATATCGTGGCAGTCACAGAAACATGGTACACACAAAACCATGACTGGGACATAAACATACCAGGATACACTGTCTACAGGAGGGACAGGGAGGGTAAAAGAGGAGGAGGAGTAGTTCTTTACATAAGGGAAGGAATAAAAGCAACAGAACAAAAGGGTAAACAGGGAGGAGAAGAAGCACTGTGGGTAAATTTAGAGACAGGCAATGGCACCACAATACGCACAGGGGTTGTATACAGATCCCCTTCTCAGGGGGAGGAAATGGACAGGGAAATGATAGAAAGTATACTTAGAATGGCAGAAAAAGGGGAGATATTGCTGATGGATGATCTGAATATGCCAGATGTTAACTGGAGTGCAGTTGCAGCTGCCACTTCGAAGAGTGCAGTTATTCTAGATGCCCTACAGGGGGCATGCCCTAGACAACTAGTACTGGAGCCCACTCGAGAGGGAGCAATATTAGACTTGATTCTCTCAAATGGAGATGGAAAGAGGACCACAGATGTAGAAGTGGGTAGCCATCTGGGAACTAGTGACCATCGAACAGTATGGTTCACAATAAACACAGCAATAGAGTCAAGCCATACAAAGACAAAAGTACCGGACTTTAGGAGGGCTGAATTTGCCAAAATGGGTGAGTGCCTAAGGAATGCACTAGCAAATGGGCAGGAAGGAGGGGTGGAAGAACAATGGGGAATAATAAAACCTGCCATCACAGAGGTAACAAGCCTTTGTGTGAAGCAAATAAACAAAACAAGACGATGTAAGAAACCACTATGGTTCTCAAAGGAAGTGGCAGTGAAGGTTCAAGAGAAAAAGAAAGCATTCTGGAAGTACAAGGAATCGCAGAAGAAGCAGGACAGAGAACTGTATCAGTTAAAGCAAAAGGAGGCTGGGAAGGCAGTCAGAACAGCAAAGGCCCAAACCAAGGAAAAGATAGCCAACTCAGTTAAGAAGGGGGATAAAACCTTTTATAGGTACATCAGGAGCAAAGGAAGACCAAGGAGGGATAGTGAGGCTTAATAAAGGGAGGGAGGGTGGGCAGAGGAGACTGTGAAAAGGCAGAGATACTAAACAAATATTTTTGCTCAGTATTTACAAATGAAGAGGGGAGATACATAAAACAAACAGTAGTAACACTCTGGATACAGAAGTTGATACCAGCCCATTCACAGAAGAAAGGGTTCTGAAAGAACTCTTAAACTGAAGGTGGACAAAGCAATGGGGCTGATGGGATTCATCCCAGAATTTAAAAGAGCTAAGGGTAGAACTAGTGACACCACTGACTACCCTTTTAACAAATCATGGGACGATGGGGTGGTACCCGAGGACTGGAGGAGGGCAGATGTGATTCCCTTCACAAAAGTGGGAGCAAGGCAGAAGCAGGAAACTACAGACCTGTTAGTTTAACCTCAGTGATAGGAAAAATGATGGAATCACTTCTGAAGGAAAGAATTGTCGAGTATCTAGAGGCCAGAGGGGCACAGGACCCTAGGCAGCATGGATTCACAGCAGGAAGGTCATGCCAGACAAATCTGATAGATTTCTTTGACTGGGTGACCAAAGTAGTAGATCAGGGAGGGGCTGTGAATATGGCCTACCTAGACTTTAGCAAGGCATTTGACACAGTCCCACACAAAAGATTAATATACAAGTTAGCCAGCCTGGGAGTGGGTCCCAAGATGACAGTCTGGGTAAAGAATTGGCTGGAGAATAGGACACAGAGAGTAATAGTAAATGGAGTCCACTCAGAAGAAAGGAGGGTTACTAGTGGGGTACCGCAGGGTTCAGTATTAGGACCGGTCCTCTTCAATGTCTTTATGTTTTACATTAGGAACGACTGATGAAAAGTATGTCTCTTTGCAAATGACACTAAGATCTGCAACAGAGTTGATGCACAGGTGGGGTGGAAAGGATGAGAAGGGACTTGGCAAGTTAGACGAATGGTCAAATGTATGGCAGCTTAGATTCAATGCTAAGAAGTGCAGGTAATGCACCTGGAAACAAAACCCAGGGAAGAGTACACAATGGGGGTGAGATACTAACAACAACAAAAATGGAAGGGACCTGGGGTAGTCATATCAGATGACCTAAAGGTGGGCAAGCAATGTGAGAGGGCAGCAAGGAGGGTTGGGGGATACTGGGATGCATAGGGAGAGGCATCACCAGTAGAAAACAGGAAGTTATTATCCCTCTGTACAGACAGCTGGTGAGACCCCATCTGGAGTACTGTGTGCAGTTCTGGAGACCCAATCTCCGCAAAACATAGACAGGATGGAAGCTGTCCAGAGGAGGGCAACTAAAATGGTGCAGGGTCTGCACCGGAAGAAATATGAAGAGAGACTTAAGGAGCTTAATATGTATAGCCTCGAGGAAAGGAGGGAGAGGGGGGACATGATAGAAACTTTCAAGTACCTCAAGGGAATCAACAAAGTCCAAGAGGGTAGCATCTTTCAAAAAAAGAGGTGTGCAAGAACAAGAGGGCACAATTTGAAGATGAGGGGGCGGCTCAGAGGTAATTTAAGGAAGTATTTTTTCACAGAGAGGGTTGTGGATGCATGGAACGGCATTCCGGAGGAGGTTGTGGAGTCAAAATCAGTGGTGGAATTCAAGCATGCATGGGACAGTCATAAGGCAATTCTGGGGGTTGGGGTAGGAAGAAGTAGGCTACTGGTTAACTAGGATCTGCAGCTTATCCAGTAGGTAGCGAAATGGGCAGACTGGGTGGGCCAAGTGGTCCTTATCTGCCGTCAAATTCTATGTTTCTATGTTATAGAATCAATATTATCTGGTCTTGTTGAGGAAGATATACGTATCTTATATAACTCATTAAGTGCCATGTCATGGCTAATACTGAATACCTCCGATATGTCCACACAAGGGGTAATCACATTAGATTTATTTCCTTGATAAATCGCTGTAAAATAATTATTAAAACTATTTGCAATCTCCTTATTATCATTTTTTAATTCACCATTGACTATTACAGAGTTGACTATTATTAGTTTGTTATTGTTAATGTAAGCATAAAAGGCCTTATGATTTTTATTAGTTGTCAATTTATTTTCAATTTTTATTTTCTTTTTTATTAATGATTTCAACAATCTCTGTTGAATCCTATACTTACTTATGTTAATTTGTGATGAATTAGACTTGTATTTTCTAAAGGCTTTATTTTTCTTTGTTATTTGGGATTTGATTGCCTTACTAAACCATAGAGGAATAATACCTTTTTTATTCATATGTTTACACCTAGGGATGTGGTGATCCATTATCTCTTGTATTTTAGATTTTAATTTATCTCACATACAACTGACCTCCATATTACAAAACGATGTCCCCCAATTAGTACTATTAAATGCTTCAATAATTTTTAGCCAATTAGCTTTTTAATAGTCAAATGATGGAAAGCGTCCATTGTTTCTGGACTTTCTAATATTAAGGGTACATTCAATAGTTTTGTGATTGGTGCATCCTAGGTGAGGAATGACTTCTATATTGTATTCTATTCATGCTCACAAGATTTGATACTGTTTTTTTGCTTACATTTTACTGCTGTAATCTTCACTGATTCAAACTGCTGTTGCAGGGTATACCTTCTGCTGCATTATTACAAGGTGTGCCTATAGGGTTGTTACTGTTTTGTGCTTATAGATTACTGCTGTAATCTTCTCTGATTCAAACTGTTTTTTTTGCAAGGTATATCTTCTGTTGCTGCTTTATTTTTCTCTGTAGCAAAGTGTCTTTTGCAGAGTATCTCTTCTGTGAAATTGTTACTGGTGGTGCTTACATTTTTGAGACTTTTTTATCTATCATTAGGCTAAGCAAAATTACTTGTTTGCTACTATTTTATTTTTTTGCCGAATTGTTTTCTGTTTGGTCTCCAAGGTGCTGCAGTGTTCTTCTCACAATGACGGATCTAATTGCTTTCCTCCCACAGCTCTTCCATGGGATTAGGAGTGTACTTGGGGGGATGCAGCTGACAAAGTCTTGTTAACTTTCAACACAAGTAAGGGTTAAAAGGTCAGGTTAGTTGGTGTTTTTGAGGAGGAAGACTAGGTTTTCTGACAAAGGCACCTAACTTCGCCTGAACTCTTTTCTTCTAGGTCTGCTTGTAAGGACAGACAAAGGAACAACATTATCAGAGCAAGGAAAAAATTGTTGTTGCAGGGTATACCTTCTGCTGCATTATTACAAGGTGTGCCTACAGGGTTGTTACTGTTTTGCGTTTACAGATTACTGCTGTAATCTTCTCTGATTCAAATTATTTTTTTGCATGGTATATCTTCTGTTACTGCTTTGTTTTTCTCTGTAACAAAGTGTTTTTTGCAGGGTACATCTTATGAAAAATTGCTACAGGTGGTGCTTACAGGGTTTACTGTTTTATCTATCATTAGGCTAAGCTTTCAGGGCTACTGCATTTGTTGTTGGTTGATTGTTTCTGCTCTTACCTCCTTGTTATTTCTGACCATGGTTGTTTCTTTATCAGCAGGGGAGAAGCCCACCACCCACCCCCATCCCCCCCATGCTACACTCCTTTTATAGAGTAGCATAGACGTGACATTTCCAGTAGCAAAGCAGGAAGGGGAGGATCAGAGGGGTATCCACACAGTGACCTCACTTACAGGGGCACAATTAATTTAACTTGTTATAACAAGTTATACAAAAACAAATAAAAAAAATCAAACTTTTGCTTTCATTTTCCTCCTTCCAATTATTCAGACCAAGTTATAAACTCAGCAACTCAAGTGGAATGGATATTATTAACTGCAGGCACTGCGGGACACTTTTCAAAAGGGAGTTATACAGGATTTAGGATGCTGTCCTACATGCTGGACCACTGGGGATGTAAAGGCTCTGTTCCAGACAGCATGAGCAGAGACTGCACACCTTAAATCACATATTCAGGAGGAAATATATTATAAGAACCACCTGCCATTTCCCCAACATCCAACTGAAGCACCTCACAGAGGGTAGTTGGTCTGGAAGGTTGGCAGGTGGTTAGGAGGTACAAACTGGGTGCTCCATCACTCAATGCTCTCCAATGTATCACCTCCACAAACCATATAAAAACTACAAACAGGTATCTGCCTCTATCTCCAAAATCAAACAAAGGGGCAGAGGACACTGCAGAGCAGGACACTGTAGCACAACATAACTCACCCAAAACAGGGACCAAAACAAAAAAAAGGCAAAAAGGAAATCCAAAACACTTCTGATCATAGCAGACTCCATGATTTGGGGAGTTGATACCTACCTCCAGCCAGGGGTAAGTCCCAGGTACATCAGTGTGGAGGACACTGACTGCATTGCTAAAATTGTGCAGTAAGCAGGAGAAAACATCAATGTCCTGGTACACATAGGGACTAATAATCTCTCCAGCCGGTCAGTTGTGGAGACCAAGGAACACCTAACAAGGCTGGGAGACAAACTGTCATCCATTTAGTCTGGCATCTCCTCTTCTGAGATCCTGCCAGTCTGGGAGAGATGGGCAGACAGATGGAAGGTCAGAGAAGGGGAGACAGGGGAGCTAAACATGTGGCTCCAGGGCTGGTGCCAGGAAAAAGGACACAAATTTGTAGGTAACTGGCAACAGTTTGGGGAGTGAAAGTTCTTTAAATATGATGGACTGCATCTGACTAAGGAGGGAGTCAGTGCATTGGGGAAGAAGTTTGACATCTTTGCAAAATATTTAAACTACCCAATTGGGAGAGGGGTGCAGCACCTGATACATTGACTGGGAAGAACATCCCTCCCCCCTCAGCTAGTGATCGAACAGGAATTCAGCATGTTTGTAGTTCATTTGCATCATCAGGTAAGGGAAAAAGGTCCGGCTCCCCATATGACACACTGGGGAAATGCCGGACCTCACCCAACAACTAACGCACCAAAAGCTGGCCAATGGAAAATCATGTACACAAATGCCCGCAGCCTGGGAAACAGGATCCCAGACCTGCAGGCAATAATGACAGAGGCTAAACTGGACATAGTAGCCATTAACAAGGCATGGTTCACCAGTAACCACACTTGGGAGACTTCAGTACCCAGCTATGTACTGTTCAGAAGAGACTGAGGTGCAAAAGGGGAGGGAAGAGTAGCCCTTTATGTCAATAAAAATATCAAAGCTACAGAAATTCAGAATACACATAAGGAGCCAGAAGAACCGTGGGTCACCCTGGTAACAGTAAATGGGACAGCCATTCGAACTGGGGTTGTCTACAGGCCTCCAGACCAGGGAGAGGACATAGACACATTACTGTTAGAATATATACAAAACATGTGCGCTAAAGGGGAGGTTCTAATAATAGGAGACTTCAACGTGCCAGATACAGATTGGTCAATACCAGCAGGAACATCCACCAGAACTAGACACACAGTGAATTTCCTGCTGAGGAGGGGCTCAAACAACTGGTACAACAACCCACAAGAGACAGGGCTATCCTAGATCTAGTAATGATTAACAGGGAAAGGATCACAGAACTCCAGGTAGAAGGTCACCTGGGGGCCAGTGACTATCACATGGTATGGTTCAATTTGACCACTAGAACTAAATATTCCTATTCCAATGCAAAAATATGGGACTTCAGTGGAGCTAACTTTGATAAGATGGCCAACAGAATTAAGCTAGCCCTGGCAAGAAAAAATACAGGTGACGGGGTACAGGCAAACTTGGAAAGCATTAAGGGTGCAATACTTGAAGCAACATCCCATTGTGTTAGGGAGAAAAGCAAGAGCAAAAGAAGGAGGAAACCACTTTGGTTCTCAAAAAGAGTAGCAGAAAAGATCAGAGCCAAAAGACTGGCCTTCAGGAAATATAAGGAAACACAGTGGGATGAAAATAAGGGAAGCAGGATAGGCAGTAAGGCAGGCAAAGACCAAACCAAGAAAACACTAGCATGAACAGTAAAAGAAGGGGACAAGACTTTCTATAGATACATTAGTGAAAGGAGAAAGTCCAGAGTGGGTATTGCTAAGATCAAAGAGGATAAGGAGGAGTGTGTGGAGAAGGAGCAAGGAAAAGCATCTATCCTAAATAGATACTTCTGCTCAGTATTTACTGAGGAGAAGGCAGGGCAGGGCCCACAGCTCCGCACCATGGACACAGAGGGGAGGGAGGTGAGCACATGTCCCTTCACAAAAGAAAGGGTCCTACAAGAGCTCGCTAAGCTCAGGGTGGACAAGGCAATGGGATCTGATGGCATATATCCCAGGGTACTAAAGGAGCCAAGTGTGGAACTAGCAGAGCCATTATCAGAACTATTTAGTGAGTCTCTGAGCACAGGAGAGATCCCAGAAGACTGGAGAAGGGCTCATATGATCCTGCGCCATAAGAGCGGTGGCGGGGAACTACAGACCAGTCGGTCTTACCTCAGTAGTGGGCAAGAATATGGAGGCACTCCTTAAGGAAAGGACAGTGCAACACATGGAATCCTTAGGAGCAAAGGATCCAAGACAGCATGGGTTTACAAAAGGAAGGTCCTGTCAAACTAATCTCATAGATTTCTTTGACTGGGTAACCAGAGTGGTGGACCAAGGGGGTGCAGTTGATGTTGCCTACCTTGACTTCAGCAAAGCTTTTGATACTGTTCCACATAGAATATTGATTAATAAGCTGGGCAGGCTTGGGGTGGGTCAGAAGTTGGTCATCTGGGTGGCAAACTGGTTGGCAGACAGAAAACAGACAGTGGTGGTAAATGGTATACAGTCAGAAGAGATGCAAGTCACAAGTGGGGTACCTCAGGGATCAGTCCTGGGGCCAGTCCTCTTCAATATCTTCATCAGTGACATTGCAGATGGACTGGAGGGTAAGGTTTGTCTGTTTGCAGATGACACCAAGATCTGCAACAGAGCAGATGATTCAGATGGGTGGGCAGAATGAGAAGACAGCTGGATAAACTGGCAAAATGGTCAGAAGAGTGGCAACTGGGGTTTAACGCAAAGAAGTGTAAGATTATGCACACAGGGAAGAGAAACCCTGAAGTCACCTATAGGTTGGGAGGGGGTTGCTGGCCAACACAAGGGAAGAAAGAGACTTGGGTCTCATCATCACAGATGACCTGAAATCATCCAAGCAGACCACTAAATCAGTAGGTAAACCTTGAGGGATGTTGGGGTGTAGTAGTAGGGGTATCACAAGTCATAAGAGGGAGGTAATAATCCCTCTTTTTTTTTTTTTAGTTGTTTAACCAGGTATAGCACACTAAGCTGAAAGCTTTTTTACAGGAGTGACCTGGGAGCACAAGGAGGTTAAGTTACTTGCTCAGGGTCACACAGTATGCAAGCAGAAGCTGTGGGATTCAAACCCAGGTCTGGTCTGCTGGATGTCACCAGATTTGCAGCTCAGAGCCTGAGACCACTGCGCTATGCTGCCTCTAATATCCCTCTTTACAAGACACTGGTTAGGCCCCATCTGGAGTACTGTGTGCAGTACTGGAGGCCGCACCTTCACAAGGACATTAACAAAATGGAGGCAGTCCAGGGAAGGGCAACCAAAATGGTGCAGGGACTGCATCAGAAAACATATGAGGACAGATTAACAGAGCTCAATATGTATACCCTAGAGCAAAGGAGGGAGAGAGGTGATATGATCGAAACATTCAAACACCTTAAGGTGAAAGAGTATAACATGTTTCAATATAAGAAAAACAGCAGGACAAGGACACAGCATGAGATTAGAGGGAGCCCGATTAAAGGGTAATGTGAGGAAGTTCTTTTGCATAGAAAGGGTGGTGGATGCATGGAACGGCCTACCTCAGGATGTGGTGGATATGAATACAGTGCAAGGCTTCAAACGGCATGGGATAGACATAAGGGAGCAATACAGATGAGTATGAATAGATAGGCCATTGACAGGGTAAAGGCCTATGGCACATTCATAAGGTAGAAAAAAATGGGCAGACTGGATGGGCCTTGCAGTCCTCATCTGCCATCAACTTCTATGTTTCAACGGCAGGAAAAAAGGAACTGAGGGGCTTGTGGGTGGATGCCACTACATACCAGTGGGCACACACAGGATGTATGCACATGGGGTATATACGCACTGCTGGCCCCCCTTAAGCTCTGGCTGCAGCAGGGTCCTAGTGCCTTTCAACTCAGAACCATAAGTGGGGCTCTGTGGAGAAGACTGATTCTTGGAAGATCTGAGCTTTGCGAAACTCGTGGTTTGGAAACCAAAAAGTTTTTTAAAAAAACTCTAAGTGTAGTTGAGGCAAAGTTGGGAACTTTGCTATATTATGCATAGCACAAAGTTCCTGATTTTGCACAAAATTTGCCAGTGAAGTTTTAATTTGTGACATTTCTGCACACAGTATTGATTATACCCTGCTTCTAGGATGCTGCCATAGACAGGTCTAACTGTATTTTGCTCTGTGTACTGTTAGGGTCACTTACAGGGGAAAAACACAGAGGGCTAGATTCATGTAGGTGAAAGCAGCACATGGGAAATAGAGAGACCACTACCATTTATGCAGTGCCACATGATTCAAGAAGCAACAGGAGCACTAACAGGCACTGCAGTTGTGTGTATGAATCATGTAGTGCAGTTTTGCAAATGGGATATTAATATTCATGAGGTAATTATCTTATCTTGGCCACAGAAGATGACATCACAAGCACTACTACACAGGAGCTTGCAGCAGTGCAAGCACCATCTGATTCAGAATGGGCAAAGAGCACATGCTATTTGTCTTTAAAAGCATAGTCATCCAGTATGCAGTACCGTCTGTCTCCTGGAAACCCAGGGCTTTAGTATCTTGTGTGGTCTCTTGACTGGGAAACTGGAAGAACACAGGATCAAACCCTGCTGAAACCAAATTATCATTGTTTGATCTTGGACAAGCCACCCAGTTATGGAAACAGATGCAGGATCCACTGTAACAAATATATAACATCTCAGCTGGGCTATTCTGGGTAAATCATTTCTAAATAAAAACAAATAAAATAAACCTCTGCAACCCTTTCCTTATCCCCATGGGCTGCTGTTGGTATGTAGGCAGCCTGTACAATTGTCATTCTGTGGCGCTACTACATCCTGGTGCAGTACTGTTCTATAGAAAGGATGCTTGACAACTCTTCTATTTAGCACAGCAGGAACATTGTGCTATTTGCTTCCTGAATGCTGTACTACAGTGTTCTGGGGGTGTGACTGGTATTCTAATCATGGCTACGCTAGGGATGGCAGCTCCATTTGCATCGGTTTTGTTTGCTGCAGTGCCTGCGTCTCTCATGAACTGAACCATGTGAACGTGTTTTGTTATTACTGTGCCTGCATTGCTGGCTGTGTTTTTGCTTTGTTCTCAGTGGCAGTGGTGTCGTGCTCTGCTATACTTCACCAATGTACCCCTGCAGTTAGCATGTATTGCTTCTACACTGTTAAGCTGGAGTCCTGTCATGTCCCCACTAATTGCTGCTATTTGTTTCAGAGGCTGTTTCCAGAATCAGGAGGTGTGAAACAGCACACACAACCTGAAGTAGCTTGTTTTAACCAAGTGGTATTTCTGTCAGGGCCAGCTTTAGGGTTTTAGGGGACCCCAGCAGGACTAATGAGATCATAGGGCCCCCTCCCACTTGGTCTACCTTCACACCATGTGTTTACTGGAGCCCATAAACAATTCATTTTCTTTTATTTTCAGTACAACCAGTGGCATATTTATTTTTTTACGGCTGCATGGGCGAAGCACTGCAGGCATTTTGGGATCGCATCACTGTAGGAAAGAGAAGGGACCATGAGCGGAAATGGTCCCAGTCTTCTCCTACAGTGATGCAGTCTGCTGTCCACACCACTGATGTTGCTGGTCTCACCTCCTCCGTGGATGGAGCTCCCCTCCTCAGCACACTACTTTGTGTTTATTTTGCAACTGCAAAAGTGATGGCTGCCATATGCAAGATGATGGTCCAATGCAGTGTACGCATGTGCGAGTATCGCACGTCCACATGTCTGTCGGCGAACATCTTGCGCACGGTAGACTCTGGTGTGGTGAGAGCTTGGACTACTGTTTTACTCGCTCTCACCACACTAGAGGTGCTCTGAGCAGCCATATCTGCTCTGAACAGATTTTGTTTTTTTTGGGGGGGGGGCACAGCAGTGTTAGTCCTTGGGGCTGTTCTTCCTATCCCATCCATTGCAGCCCATCTGTCTCCTTTTGATTAGGTCACAGTTTGGTGAGGCATTTCATGACATCATGATGCCACATCAGAAGGAGCTGCACAGCACTTGGTTTCTGTTTTTAAGAAGATAAGATAAAAAGCTTTTACAGACTAAGAAGGTAAACCGCTCTGGTTGGGGGCCCTTCATGAGTAGGGGGCCCCCAGTGACCACAGGGTTTGCTAGTGCCTAAAACCGATTATGATTTCTTTCATGAATCTAGCCCAGAATATTTAATTTGATAAGCCACATTTCATATACATAAAGTCACCTCTGAATATGGTGGTGCCTAGTTTTCTTCATTGCGAACATGTCCTCTCAAACCTTCCCCCCCCCAACAGAACCCACTTTCTCCCACATTTTCTGGGCTGGCTTCTGGCTTTCACACAGTGCAAGGTGGACTGTGAGTGGGATACTCTTCCTATATACTCTCCCATTTTTGAAGCTGGGAAATTTCTCCTATGTAACTGGGAAGAAGCCAAATAGAAAAGTCCAATCATTCTGTTTTTTTTTTTTTATTATTTTGCAGTAAATAAAACACGTAAGTATTTCTGTAGCAATACTAGTCAAATAAAGAGATCTTCTATCATTGGGCCTCTATGCAGCAATACTTTTGTTGTGATATGCACACTTATCTCCCCATTATTTCTATGAAAAGAAAGAGCACACACCATGCATCAAATGTTACCAGATATGAACCTTGCAGAGGAGATGGGACATTTCTTTTGAAACATGTGAATGAGCAAGTAGAAGCAAAAGCATACAATTTCTACTTCCAGAAAGCTGATTTTTTTAAAAGCTCTACAATCAAACAGCCCAAAGAGAAACTGAAGGGCAGGATTGATAAGTCTAGATATTCTTATCCCGGAACAATAGAATGATCTTGGGGGTCAACCTGAAGTAAACTGGGGGTAATCATATCTGATGACCGTAAGATGTCCAAACAATGTGAAAAGGCTGCAGCAAAAGCCAGGGGGTGCTGGGGTGCATAGGGAGAGGTATCACCAGCAGGAAAATGGTGGTGGTGATGCCACTGGTGAGACCTTAGCTGGAGTACTATATCCAGTTCTGGAGACCATATTTCTGGAGACCATATCTCTGGAAGGACATAGACAGAGTGGAGGCGGTCCAGAGGAGGGCTACCAAGATGGTGTAGGGTCTGCATGAGAAGCCCTACAAGGAGAGGTTAAGAGAACTCAATATGTATTCCCTGGAAGGAAGGAGAGAGAAGGGGGGATATAACGGAAACATTCAAGCACCTCAAGCATAAACAAGGTACAAGAGGGTAGCATCTTTTGGAAAAGAAGATGTAAAAGGACAAGGGGGCAAGGGGGGTATGTTATAAAGCTGGGGGAGACACTCAGAGGCAATGTGAGGAAGTATTTTTTCACAGAATGAGTAGTGGATGCTTGAAACAGCCTCCAGACAGAGGTGATGGGGTCAAAAATGGTTAAGGATTTTAAGAATGCATGGGATAGACAAAAGATAAAAAGGTACCCTGGCAGGGGGGATTACAGGGTAAACCAAGGATCAACTAGGGTCCATGTTTTTTTGCAATAGATGGGTAAAATGGGCAGACTGGGTGGGCCACATGGTCCTTATCTGCTGTCAAATTCTATGTTTCTATAAACTATGATTATTCAAGTTACATATTAACAGTAATTTAACATCAAAAGAGATTCTTGGTTCATTATGGGTCTTCCCACCTGCTTCATAAGCAGGAATGAATAAGCATGTTTTGCAAAGATGTGCTAATCTTCAGTGAATCACTACTAACTTCACTACCCAAGGTACCCTGTGATTCCTGTGGTAAGCAGAAATGTGTCCAAATATACCCTGAAAGCCTGTGCTGCCTTCATACCCCAATGTCTCCATGAGTAGACAGTACCATATGTACCCCACCCCTCCGGAAGAAGTGCCTCCTAAAGTTTTCTTGAAAGTTACCATCTCTGAACTTTAGGGCATGTCACTGTGTCCTGCTGGTGGCACCAGATCAAACATCTCAGTCTGTTTGATCTCATCTAAGCTCATAAGTATGCAAAAGACTGAGATTATGTCTCCCCTAACTTCTTTTTCTCAAAACTAGCCTCTTTTCATAGCTTTTAACCCAATTTCCCCTGTTCATTTTGGTAGTCCCCTGTTGCACGCTCTCAACTACCTCAGTGTCTTTTATGAATTAAGGAACCCAGAACTGCATGCAGTACTCCAGGTAGAGTCTGACCACAGCCTTTTAAGTTGACAAGATTACTTCCCCTGCCCTCTTGCTCATCAGTTTTTTTGATGAACTCCAGCATTCTGCTGGCCCTCTAGACAGCAACCGCATACTGTACTGCATGTCTTATTTCAGCTCCTTTTATTTTGTGACCCCCAAGTTCTATTCCTCCTCCAGTATAGCAAGAGGAGCCTTACTTAGTGTGTAGGTTCAACCTCTGTTTTTACTTCTTAAGTGTAGCACCTTGCTTTTGCCACCACTGAATCTGAAACTCCAAAAGTCAGATCAATCACCCAGCCTGTTCACATCCTCCATTGCCCCCATCTTCAGGGCAGTCATCACTCTGGCCAGCTTAGATTCATCAGCACACTTAAACAGCCTGCTAGAGAGCACATCTTCAAAATCATTGCTGTAAATGTACAGCAGTGGCCCCAGCACCTCTGAGGTGCACTGCTAAGTATCCTCTCCGCTACGAGTAATCCCTTCCACCACAGTCCTCTGCTTCCTGCTCCAAGCCAGTTAGCGATACACTTTGTATTTCAATATTCATTTAAAGCATATTTTACAAGGTTAGCAACCAGAGCCCAGAAGCCTCATTTCCAATTCTGACCTGAGGAGGGAGGGAACAGGAATACATAATTAATAACTACATTCACATGCATACTACTTAATATAAGGAATATAGTGTGCATAGTACAAGCAGAGGTGTATACAACAAAGTACAGGGTAAAGTATATGCAGGAGTACAGCAGCAGGCATGCCTGAGTTTCTTTAGCAGTGACTAGACCAGAATAAGTCTCCCTGCTTTCTATCACAGAGATTTTTTTATTCACTCCAAAATTCATGACTGAGATCGATCTTGCTTGCTCAGGGTGGGAGGCAAAGAGTGTCTGAGGCAGTTGTGACAGGACATCAGAGAGATGTGCTGTACCTTGATCAATCTGTTACCCACGAGGAAGGAAGTTGTGGTGATTTTGGCAGGGAGAGTGTTCCAAATGCTTGGGAGCCAGTAGTTGAGGGACACTTGCCTTAGGTTGTGCCTGCAGCAGGGTGATTTGTAGGCGATGGTCTTCCTCTGATCTGAGTAAAAACAAATGTTTTCTGAAGGCCTGAAGAGATTAGAAAGGTAGCGCGGCAGTATGCCTTCCCTTTACTTGGCAACCACTAGGGCAGTGTGCAACAGCTGCCTCACAGGAGGAGGAATCTGCCTTAGATCATTATACATGGAACAGTGGTAGGTTTTGGGAGGACAGGCCATGACGAATCTGCACAGAACACTGAACAGAGTGGTGACTTTGGCTAGTGTGGAGAGGTTGACGCCAGAGTAAATAAAATACCAGTAATTCAGCAGGGGAAGAGAAGAGCATTCAACAACCTGTTTTCTGATGTGTAGCTGGAGGCAGCTCTTTCCCCCATAGAGCACCAGTTTTGCAAAGCATTTGGCTATTGCATGTGACACATGACCAGAGTAGTCAAGGTGCTGATCCAGGTGTAGGCCTAGATACCTGTAGGTAGAGACGGAGTCCACATGAGCGCCTTACATTAAGCTCAGATTCAGTGTGGGTGGGGTAGAGCTTAGCCAGTGACTGGAATCGTCAAACATGGAGACTGTTTCCTTCTGATTCATGACAAGCAGAGTTTCCTGAAACAATTTTTGCACTGCCTGGAAATCCTTTTGCAGTGGCTCCTCAATGGTGGAGACGGATGGGCTGGAAGTGTAGATGAGTGTCATCCACATACATGTGGATACTGCCGGAAGGGAGGACCAAGGAAAAGTCATTGATGAATACAGTGAAGAGCAGAGGTCCCATGGCGGAACCTTGTGGAACCTCAAAGGTGACTTGGAGTGTGGGGGATATGTTTGCATCTAGCTTAGAAGACTAGGTTTGATTATCCAGGTAGGATTTGAACTAGGTGAGTGTTTGAGAGGAGACATCTGAAGTTGCTAGCTTGTTCAAAAGAAGGTGATGTCCATGATATAAAAGAAAAAATTACTCACTTTAGTAATGTTGTTTCTTCTAATGGAGTCTTGCTGTATTCTGACATATGCAGTTAGGTCCTGCCTTTCAACTGCCCCGGAGAACAAAGAGTTAAACTTTCCATGGCCAGCATTGAATGTTCACCGCGAGTTCGGTTGAAGTCCCTGTCTGCTGTTGTTTAAACTCCAACCGTCAGATCTTTACGAGCAATACTCACTAGAAGGTCTGCGTGGAAACTGTAAAACTCAAAACTAGCCAACTGGCAACTATATCTATATAAAACGTTTTTTTGGTTTCAAAGAAAAGACTCAAGTCAGGAAACCCAAAAAACAAAACACATCCCAAAACACAACACTCACCCAAAATAAAGGAGGGTGAAAAAGGGACACCCCTAGGGTGCCAACACTGCTCCTGCCCACCCACATCCCAAAAAACTAGGTTCTGAGAGGAGAGGCAGGTGGGAGGTCAGAATACAGCAGGACTCCATTAGACGAAACAACATTACTAAGGTGAGTAATTTTTTCTTCAAACAACATGAAGTCTTGCTGTATTCTGACATATGCAAACTACCAAGCAGTACCTCCATGGAGGAGGGACAGAACCTACTTTGGAAACATGCTCTGAAGTACTGCTGTGCCAAACCGAGCATCACTCCTAGCCTGGATATCCAGAGAGTAATGCTTGGTGAATGTATGGACTGTTTTCCAGGTGGCTGCTTGACAGATTTCTAAGACAGGAATATCCCTGGCAGCAGCCAGGGAAGCAGCTGTACCTCTAGTGGAGTGAGCCCTCAGGCCTGAGGGTGGAGTTCTACCCAGTTTCTCATAGCAGAATTGTATACAAGAAACAATCCACCTGGCAATAGCTCTCTTAGTGGCAGGTTTGCCCTTACCAACCTCTCTATATGTGAGGAACAACTGGAGGGGATTCAAACCTGTGACCCTTGGTGCGCTATATGTAGTAGCTGAGGGCCCTTTTAACATCTAAGCTATGTAGCCTTCTCTCTCCAGAGGAGGACTGGTCAGTGAAGAAAACAGGGGGAGACTCAGACTGGTTGAGGTAGAAATCTGAAACCACTTTAGGCAAAAACTTTCTGTTAGTTCTTAGGACCACTTTATCTCTATGGAAAGAGATGAAATCAGGTTCCACTGACAGGGCTTGCAATTCACTGATACACCTGGCAGAGGTAATGGCACCAAAAAAAACAGTTTTCCAAGTCAAGTACTTAAGCTCTGCAGAGGACAAAGGCTCGGGGGGGGGGAGGTTCCATAAGCTGAGCAATGCAAACATTAAGGTCCCAAGCAGGATCCCTAAAGGAGGGGATTGGTGTGCAGCAAACCCTTGAAGAACTTACAAAACACAGGATGGGCTGAGAGAGGGGGATGGCTTGCCTACTGACAGGAAAGCAGAAACAGCTGCCAAATGCACTTTAAGTGTAGCTGGCCTAAGGCCTAGGCCATTGAGATGGACCATATAGCCCAGAACCGTAGGCAACCCAGCAGAATCTGGAGAAATATTCTTCTTAGAACACCAAATAGTGAATCTTTTCCATTTGGAGTTGTAAGTCTTTCTGGTGGAAGGCTTTCGAGAAGCCTTAAGGATATCCAGAACCCCTTGGGAAAGAGGCAGGTCAGCAAACTCTAACTCTTCAAGAGCCATGCCTTGAGATTAAGAGACCGAAAGTTCGGGTACCAAATCCTCCCCTGAGAGGATGTCAACAGGTTGTAATTCCTGGGAAGAGACAGGCGAAAGTGGACTGCTAGGGACAGCAACAGGGGATACCAGGGCTGTCTGGCCCAGTCTGGAGCAATCAGAATCACTTTGCATGGTTGTGATCTTATCTTGACTAACACTTTGAACAGGAGAGGGAAGGGGGGAAAGCATACAGAAATTTCCCTTCCCAATTCAGGATCAGAGCATCCAGGGGGACTGAGCCCAAGACTGGGGATCTGCAACAAAAGACAGGAAGCTGGTGATTGTCTGGGGCTGCAAAAAGATCATCTGTGGAGTGCCCCATCTCGAGAAAATCACTTTCAAAACTAGGGGATCTAGGGTCCATTCGTGATGGCCCTGGGATATTCTGCTCAGAGCATCTGCTAGGACACTGTCCTTCCCTGGGAGGCAAACTGCTATCAGGGAGGTTTGCAGAGAATAGGCCAGGGACCACAACTTCATTGCTTCTGTGCACAAGGCCGTAGACCGAGTGCCTCCCTGCTTGTTGATGTACCACATGGTGGTGGTGTTTTCTGTTCTGATCTGGACCACCTTCTTCTGCACAGATTTGGAAAATGCTTGCAGTGTCAAAAACACTGCTCTGAGTTCCAAGAGACTGATGTGAAGCAGAGATTCCTGAGGTGACCACAGCCCTTGGGTGGTAAGATCCCCCAGATGGGCTCTCCAGCCCACCAGGGAAGCATCTGTGGTGAGTATCACTGAATGAGACTGAGTGACAAAAGGAACCCCTTGTCTCAAATTGTCCTGATCCTGCCCCCATTGCAAGGCCTGGATCAGGGTTTGAGTCACTGGGACTAGTTTGGTAAGGTACTCCTTTCTTTGGGACCAGAAGGCTCTTAAGTGGAACTGAATGTCCCTCATCTGGAATCTTGCTCCTTGGACCACTGCTGTGGAAGCTGCCATGTGGCCCAGAATTTGAAGGAAATGCCTTGCTGGTCGAGACACCTGCAGGGTGAATGAAGAGGCCAGTTCCATAAGGGTCCTTGCCCTGTCCAGGGGAAGGAAGGCTCTTGCCTTTATTGTATCCAGCTCCGCCCCTATGAAGGTGAGGAGCTGTACAGGTTTGAGAACTGACTTTGGAAGGTTGAGAAGGAATCCTAAGGAAGTGAGCACTTGCTGAGTTATTTGCAAATGTGACTTGACTTGGTCTGGAGACTGACCTACTATGAGCCAGTCGTCCAAGTATGGAAAGATGGAGATCTTTTTTCTCCTTAGGAAAGCAACCACTACTGCCAGGCACTTTGTGAAAACCCTTGGGGCTGATGTTAGGCCAAAGGGCATTGCTCTGAATTGATAGTGGCCTGAGGGCAACTTGAACCTGAGGTACTTTCTGTGGGAGTACCTGATGGGAATGTGAAAATAGGCATCTTTGAGGTCCAGGGAGGCTAGCCAGTCCCCTGGCCTTACAGAGGGAAGGATTATTCCCAGAGTCACCATTTTGAACTTTCGTTTTAAAAGGTGTTTGTTCAGGTATCTTAGGTCCAGGATGGGCCGCCATTCTCCTGTCTTTTTGGGGGTTAGGAAGTACCTGGAGTACAATCCTTTGCCCTTATGTAGGGTGGGAATCCTATCTATAGCTCTGAGAGCTACGAGGGAAGAAACCTCTGCCTCTAAGGCAAGGGCCTCTGATGGATTTGCAGGTGGAAAGGATCTGGTTCTCATCTTGGGAAATTTTTTGAAGCTGAGAACCAGCCCCTGGCTTACTACTTCCAGGACCCACTTGTCTGATGTCAGAGACTTCCAGTCCTGGACAAAGTAAGCCAACCTGCCCCCTACTGGTATTGGAGAATCGGCCCAGGCAGACCCATCAGGGTGTCTGCTTGGCAGGGGCTTTAGGCTGAGGGGTGGATGCAGGCCTGCTCATCCCCATCTGCCTCTCCTCTAAGAGCCCCTCTGAGAGTAAGAGAGGAGGAGGCCTGAGCTTGGTAAAAAGGCCTTTGGAAAGGCTTGCCCCTGCCCCTTGAGGAGTAGCTTGCCTTTCTTTGGCCTGAGCACTCCTGTAAGTGGTCCTATACTCGTCCATCTTTTTCATGTAGTTCTCGGTCTGCTCCCCAAACAGAGAATTACCAATAACAGGGAAATCCATGGCCTTAGCCTGGGTGTCCTGTGATAGGCCAGTACATCTGAGCCAAGACATCCTCTGAAGAGCCACAGATGTAGCCATGTCTCTTGATTAAACATCAGTGGAGTCCACAGCAGCATGAAATTGCACTTTGGATGCCTCAATCCCATCCGCAGCCACCTGCTCCAGCTCCTTGGCAAGCTGGTCAGGGGCCTGTTTAGCCAGAGCCAGCACAGTGTCCCACCTGGACTTCTGGTATCTAGCTGTGTAGGCCATATAGTTAGCCTGCCTGAGTTCCAAAGATGCTGCCATGTACTGTTTCTTTGCCATGGCATCAATCCTCCTGGAGTCCTTATCTGGGGGGTGTGATGCCAAGGGGATATTTGCCTTATCACAGGCAGCAGCCTGCACTACCCCAACATGGCTGCATTGCTGGGAAAGGAACTCCGTGTCTGAGCCTGAAAGAGTATACCTCTTGGGCATTCGTCTGTCCACAGGAGGTATGGAATTAGGAGTCTTAAGAATTTTATGTGTCTGTTTCCCAAAGGATTTGTGGAGGGGAATAGACAGTCTTCTTGACTCTGGGATGTCCATCATTTCAACAAAATCAGGCTCCTCCTGATCCGCTACTGCTTCCTCCATAGGACGCTGGAGGGTCTCAGACACTTTTTTGTAAAACATAAAGTGAGAAGGGGACTCAGAAAGCCTAGGAGGAGAAACACCTGAAGGTCTGTCTGGGGAGACGTCCGGGTCAATAGGCACATCCAGACTTTCTTAATCACTATCATCATCCTCATACTCTCCTTCCTCCTCATCCGGTTCATAAAATTCTTGCAAGGTGTAATCCGGAACCGGGGGAACCGACCAAACCGAACCGCTGTCAGATGGTGCCGGTTCGGTCGGAACCGAAGTAAGCGATTGCACTATCCTTAACGCCTTGGCTATCTCATCGGTGGTCGGAGTATGAATTTCTGGGTCAGAACCGGACGATTTATCTTTTCTTTTTCCCCGGAACTGACTCCTCAGAATCGGCTCTCCTTTTGCCCGAAGAAATATCACCCTGGTCAGAGGGCACTCCTTCTGGTTTGGTCGAAACCGAACCGGGCTGCCCATCTGGGTCAGTGGACTTCTTTGCCTCCCTTTCCCTCAGTCTACCTAATCTCTTTTCCAGGGTAGATTTGGGAAAATTCTTACAAATTTGGCAGTCTGAATTGAGGTGGTCAAACACCAGACAATAAACACAGGTGGTGTGGGGATCAGCCTTGGCAAAGACTTCCCCACACACACTGCAGTGTTGAAACCCAGTGGGCCCGTGTTTTTTCTTGGGTTTCTCAGACATGGCCAATCCTAACTTACCCTTTTTTCGGCAATCCGCCAGGCAAGACTCCCCTATCGGTTCCTGACCGTGTCATGGGTCTTGGAAAAAAGGTAATAAAATCTGATTTTTTTTTTAGAATCGATACAGACTGGTTACCACACTCTAAGTAAATCACAAACTTTTTTACCTGAATACTGATTGGTTCAGCCGAACCAATCCACAATTTACAAGTTCCACACAGAAACTATACAAAAAACCTATCTAGTACTCACGGTACCACAGATAGAGACTTAAACCGAGAGATCGGTAGCAGCAATTCAGTAGAAACCGAGTGAAAAAACGACACTTTAACCAACTTTTTTGAACCGAGCAAAGGAGAAATCTCCGGAGCGACTGTTCAGTGAGGCGGAGTAAAGAATCTGACGGTTGGAGTTTAAACAGCAGCAGACAGGGGCTCCAACCAAGCTTGCAGTGAACATTCCATGCTGGCCATGGAAAGTTTAACTCTTTGTTCTCCAGGGCAGTTGAAAGGCAGGACCTAACTGCATATGTCAGAATACAGCAAGACTTCATGTTGTTTGAAGGCCTTGGTAAGGTTGATGAACATGTCCCGAGTGTCCACACCCCTGTCCATGTCTGAGTGGATTCAGTCACTGACTCTGAGGAGTGGTTTGACCTGAGGAATGACTGACATGGGGTCAGGAAGCCAGAGCTAGAGTATAAGTTGGAGAGTTGCCTGCTGACTAATCTCTTGAGAATTTTGGAGAGGATGTGTAATAAAGAGATTGGGCAACAGCTGGCTGGCTTGCCAGAGGGTATGCCATATGCATGCTGCACTGGTGCACTTCACCAGGACATTTATGTGCCACATTGTCAAATGTCTTGTTGTACTGTAGTCCAGAGAGATTAAATATATGGCCTTACCCCTGTCCATCTTCTTGTTACCTCTTTACAGAACATGAAGAGACTAGTTTAATACTACCTTCCCTGCATAAAGCTATGTTAAGAGGGGACAAGCACTCAACTAAGTGCTCCATTATTTAGTTCAAGAAATTCCTTTCATTACTTAGATACACACAGTAACTAGTAGCAGAATATATGATTACATCACATACTCTAAGCAGTGATACATATATGGGCTTTAAATTTATCCTAACAACAAGAGGTCCATTTAAACTTGTCTGGGTGCAGCATTAGTTTCCTAGTGCTCCAAAACATGAAAGTATTGAGACCTTCAAGGGCAGATTTTGCACTAAAGTCAAGTGCTGAAATAAACTAGTCCTGACATTACAGCAAAGCCTCATTTTATCTTCAACTAAAATTGAATCTGAAATGGCTTACTTTCATAAGGCAAAAACAACCCAAGCCAACTTAGTAGCGCAGGTACAGTTTAAACCTTGCATGGCCCTGTACTGTACATCTGTAGCTCCTTATTGAACATTGATCCAATTTAGCCCTTAGATTTAATCAAGGACAACTAATGCATGCTGTGCTCTTTATCTCTTGAGATTGGCAATGGTTGTTTTTCTTGGGAAAGGCTACTCTATCTTGAGAGTCAATGGAGACTGAAATTTTACACTGATGGTAATTCTAAAGGTTGCTTTGGTGTAATCCAAACTCATTTTGCAATTGATTAAATAATTTAATAGAGTTCTCAGCCAAGATACCAGATCTACAAGTATAATGTTATGTCCATTACAGGCTGGCTGGAGATTATACAGACACTCATACTCTAATCACAAGAATCAAGGCAGGCTTTATTTAGAGATTATTTCTGTGTTAGACTTCAGGTTCACAATTTTTATTCCAGCATTAGTTTACATTTAACTTATTTTTATGTAAATGTATAAATAACACTGGCCACTACCCTGCCTTGCAAAATAGATGGCGATATGAGCATTAGGTTAGCAAACAGTGATTTATCAACACCAACATCAAGAAATAGCATAATGTCACAACTTAGAGGTCTGATTTAAACCTACAATAGGCTCAACAGATTCCATTAGCAGTTTCTAATTGGTGCAGTAAGACTTGAAAGATCAGTTATAACTGGAAATAAAATGCAAGGTTAAGAAATAATGAAAATACTATACTGGCCAAAGGTCCAAGCGCTACAGGTACATTGCCTCAATTTTTATAACCAACCAAAATAAGGCATAAACATGTAAGAAACTAAAGGTTTATCTACTAACTTATTTTAAAGATAATTTCTTACATTTTAACAAAACAGTTTGCATGTATTTTTGTTTTAGTAAACTTGACATGGGAAGCTTAGCCCTGGTCACCGCAAAACATACTCAGCATGCAGACAGGGATTCTCTGTAAATAGGGATGGGATGAACAATACATTTTAGTATTTGATCAAATAATGAATAATAGTATTTGTCAAACAACGAATATGAAGAGTAAATGAAGACACAAGGCTTGTAGTCCTTTTTATTTTTATTTCATGTTTTTGTTTTATTTAAGACATGTTAAGTCATAATTGTAATCAAAGTGAGGTACTGTAGTGACAGTCACTGTGAAAAACAGCATTTGGTATTTCATAATCCATAGCTTCAACTTGTGCAAAATTAGAAATTAGCAGATATTTGATGGTGGGGCATACTATAGACGAAACAGAGGTGGTGGGAATCTTGCTCCAAATGCAAAAATGACTATTCAGAATTCAGACTAGTTTTAAATAGGTATTCAATCAAATATTTTTCAATGTCCTTTTTTGCAATTAAATCCAGGTCACTCCTGAAAAGGGACAGCCTGTCTCAGTGAGCCTTTCCAGTTATCAAAATCCAATAAATAAATAAAACATAAATATGAATAGTTTGGGTTAACTACTATTGAGATAAGAAGTCAATATGAAGTGAATATTTGTCCCATCCCTATTTATAAAAAATTCTAAATATTTTGGAAAATGTTCTATTCCAGTGATAATCTTATAATTATACAAAGAAGAAATTCTATCAGAACTACTGTAATTTCTTTTACTTTTAGCTGCAATGTTGTCACTGGGATGTCTTAACATACAAGTAAAATACACTTCTGCTAGTAACACTGTCACTTCTTGAAGCTGTGATATCGGCACACAATGCTGTTGGCATGAGAATTCTTTCTTCACCCTCTAATTGACCAGTCTACACTTCTTGCCATGCAGTAGAACAGTAATAATAATTATAACCCCACAAATGACTGATTTATAATATTTCACCAGATATCCTTTATGGAATAAGAAATAAAAAAGCACTGTACCTTTGTAGAAAGATGAAAAAGACTTGCTCAGCTTGGATACCTGGAAGAACCAGGATACACCCAACAGACATAATTGAACTTTACAGAGTCATAGAAAGTACAGTTGCGTACTCCCTGTAATGGTAGATCTTCGAACTGTATCTCTTGCAGCAGGTAATACCCTTGGGACCTTGCCAGAGGGTGCTCTTCTGCACGGCAGCTTTCTTCTAGCAGTCTTCACCTAGGGCCCACCCACACATGACATCATCATTCTGCACCAATATATGTGTGGGCAGCCCCAGGCATCCTCAGTTCCCCACAGTCTTCAGCTCGCTAAGTGAGTGCCAATGTAACCTAGATGCCCCCTCATGTATATATATTTGGATCAGAAGTTATTCTCTTACAGAAGGAGGGGGGATGGAGGGAGGGATCGTACTTGCTGCAAAAGAGACCTCTCGAAGATCTACTGTTACGGTGAGTATGCAACTGCATTATCTTCCACGAGAGTAATCTCTTGCAGCAGGTAATACATTTGGGATGACTCCCAAGCACAAAATCCAGGAAGGGAGGAAACATTATGTTATAAGGCCTTGTAGGACAGCGCGGCCAAAAGCCATCCTACATTGAGAACAAACATCTAAATTGTAGTGCTTCATGAAGGTATGTATTGTGGACCGTGTGGCTGCATTGCAGATGTCTGTGATGAACGCCCCTTTGAAGCAGGCCGTGGTAGCGTCCATGGCTTGGGTAGAGTGAGCTTGAACTGGTCCTGGTAATAGTTTGCTATATTATAACAGACGGTTATGCAATGTGCCAACCAGTTGGAGAGGGTCTGCATAGCAACCGGGAAGCCTTCCCTGGTCGGGGCAAAGGAAACAAAAAGCTGAGGAGTCTTTCTGAAGGATTTAGTATGCATTATGTAATATCTCAGAATGTGATGACCTTCTAAAGTGTATAGGAGGAATTCTCCTGAATTAGAATACTCAGGGAAGTAGACTGGCAGCTGTATGGACTGATTTAATGTGTGCTCTGAGACCACCTTGGGTAAAATGGAGGAACTGATATGGAAGGACACTCTGTCTTTATGGAAGACTAAGTAAGGTTCCTTACACATTAAGGCATGAAGTTCAGACATACGTCGAGCTGAGGTGACAGCTATTAAGAATAAGGCCTTCCAGGCTGGAAAGTGGAGGTCGAAAGTAGCTGCAAGTATGAAGGGTTCAATGATTATTTTTTCCAATAGGAAATTCATGCCCCATGGATGGGTGGGCCATCTAAGGGTCCAAAGACTGGGAAGCAGCCCATAGGGAGAAGTGTTTCCATTTGGCATTATAGGTTTGACTGGTAGATGGTTTGTGGAAGGCCAATAAAATGGCATGGGAGAGAAGACTTGAAGGTGAGATATGAAAGCGTCCTCAGGAGCCAAAGGTGTAAGGATTTCAGGTTGGGGTGAGGGAGGGTTCCCTGATATCGGGTCAACAGGTTCGGTCTGATGGGTAACAGGAGTGGGTCCACCACTGATAACTGTTGTAGCAGGGGGAATCACACCTACTGAGGCCAGAGAGGGGCTATAAGAATCATGGTGGTGGGTTTGAGCTGTAACTTCAGCAGAGTCCACTGCAGGAATGGGACTGGGGGAAGCATATAAGAAGAGTCCTGTCCATAGTTGGGACAGGCCATTGATAGCCCCCTTCTGTTCAGGATAATGGAATAACATCTGGGGAGATGGTGATTGTTGGGGAAGCAAATATGTCAAAGTGCAGGGTCCCCGACAACTGAAAGACTGTCTGTAGAACTTCGTGATGAAGTTTCCACTTGTGAGTGGAAGACTGGCAATTGAGAATGTCGGCCAAAGTATTGTGGCATCCTGATAGATGGATGGCAGCCAACATTAGATGTTGAAGTATGGCTTCTCACCAAAGCACCATTGTCTCCCTGCAGAGAGCGCAGATTTTCATACCCTCTTGTTTGTTTAGGTAATACACCACCGAGGTATTGTCTGACTGGTTCAGGAGAGGCCCCGGAGTGAGGTGGGGTCAAAAAGCCTGAAGAATGAGGCAGACCGCTCTCATTTCCAGTAAATTTATATGGAAAGGGATGGAGTACTGTGGCCACCAGCCTTGCATCCTGTAGGGACCCAGGTGTGCCCCCCCAGCCATCGGAGGAGGCATCTGTGGTCAACGCCTGCTGGGGAGGAGGGGATTGGAGGGGCATGCCCTGAGGTAGGATGGCATGATGGGTCCACCAGTCGAGGGCAGAGCGTAAAGCAGGAGTTACTCAGATTCTGTCTTCGAAATCCCCCAATTTTTGCCTCCACTGACTTTGAAGAGTCCACTGGATTGGTCTCATGTGTAGACGGGCAAACGCCACCATAGGAATGGCTGTGGCCATATGTCATAAAAGGCATAACAGGTGTCTGTCTGTGATGGACTGTTTCATTTGAATCTGGGAGGCCAGAGAAGGAAGTTTGTCCTGCCTGTCAGCAGGGTGGTAAAGACCCGTGGCTCTGTCAGAGGTCATGTCCAGAATGGCTCCGATGAACAGAAGCTGTTGAGTGGGATTTGGGTTGAACTTGGGCCAGTTGACCGTGATTCTCAGTGACTGGAACAGGGTAAGGATTGCCTGAAGGGATGGAAACGGAGAAGTCTTGGACTCTGCTTTTATGAGCCAGTCGTCTAAGTAAGGGAAGACTAAATGTCCATCTCATCATAGGGCCACTGCCACCTTCATTAGGCATTTGGTAAAGACCCGTGGGGCAGATGAGAGAGAGGCCAAATGGTACTGGTAGTGATGTCCTAGCAGGTAGAAATGAAGGAACTGGTGGTGGGTGGATGGGGATATGCAGGTAGGTGTCTCATGTCCAATGCACATAGCCAATCCCCCTGTTTTAACACTGGCATGATGGATGTTAAAGTGACCATTCGGAACCTCTTGTATTGTATATGTAGGTTCAGGTGTCAGAGGTCTAGTATAGGTCTGAGATACCCAGTGCATTTGGGTACCAGAATTAAATGGGAGTAGAATCCTTGATGATACTCCAAAGGAGGAACAGGACAACCGGTGTTCTTGTGAGGAAGCACCTGGAGTTCCTCTTGAAGGATGGGGATATGGTCAGGTGGGTAAGAGACAGAGTGGGGATGGGGAGGCATGGAGGTGAGCACCAGCATATGCCCTATCCGGATGATCTGAAGCACCCACTCATCTGATGTTATGGCTTGCCAGGCCTCTAAATGAAGGACAAAGTGACCGCCCATGGCTTCTGAGGCCTGGTCAAGGAAGCCTGGGCAATGCCTTAACCAGTCACAGGGAAGTGGACTGACTGTCCCCCAAGGAGTGGGAGCGGGAGCCCTTTAGTGGAAGGAGTGGTGGTCCTGGAAGCCGACTGGGACTGCCCATGGAAACAACCTCTATAGATACCTCTGGGTTTGCCACCTCTTTTCAACAGAAAAGAAGACTGTAACAAAAACTGAGGTGATGGCTGTGTGGAATGACACATGCCATGCACCATAGGTAAAGTTTGACCTGAAGCCTGGTAATCATCCACAAGTGTCAGTGCCAGGGCCAAAACGTTTGAACCCTTTAAAGGGAGCATTTACCACTTTACACTGCATGTCTAGTGTAAAACCTGGCACATTTAGCCAGGCATGCCATCTAACAGTAACACCTGTGGCCGAGATCTGGGCAGAGGTATCCACTGCATCATACCTCGAACAGAGCAGATGTTGAGAGATGGAGTTGCCAGTTGAAATTGTTGCCAATAATTGATCCTTTTCCTGGGAAGGATGGAGTTTATTGACCAGTTCAACAGAAAACCAGAGGGTAGGTTGGTATTTAACCATGTGTTCCATGTAGTTCAAGATTCTGAGGTTCATGGTACCCGCCTAGAATACCTTCCTTCTGAGGTAATCAATACATGCGATCATGAGCAGCAGTGATTACTACTGAATCAGTTTCAGGGGTAGTAGAAAGGAAAAGATGGTCGAGAAGAGCCTGATATAGGCTGATCCACCTTCCTAGGAATCACTGGGATCGCTGAGGACTGATTCCAAGTGGCCAACACCGCATTTTGATAAATTTGTATAAGTAGGGGTACCACTACAACAGGCTCCTCGGGGGTTCAAGGTAGTCTGCCATGTCATTTCTTTGTTTGTCATGCTCCATAGTCACAAAACCCATGATTTTTTGAATTTGGACCATCATCTCATGGAAGGATGGGTCATTAGGAGAAGAGTCAGCCACCTGATGGGAAGCATCCTCACATAAAGAGGAGAGAGTAGAGATAGAGGATGGAGGACGGGAGTGCACATCCTAGGGTTCAAAAATCTCCTGGAAAGCCTTCAGGAAATTCTTCTTCCTCTTAAAAATATTCCTCCTCATAGGATTGGGGGGATCAAGCAGGAGAAGGATCCCTATCACCCTGAAAATGTTTGGATGGAGGAGTATGAGAACGGGAGAGGTGGCCCATCTCTCTCAGGGTGGATGGTTGAGATCCTCTTTATTACTTCCAAGACTGTTTGTACCATGGCGACTATGTCCACTGAAGTAGGAGTGGAGGGTGGAGCAGGTTATCTCTGAGAAACCAGAGGCATAGTGGAGGTAATCAGGTGTGGTGTATAAACAGGTCTGATTCCTGGGTGATAAATGCCAGGATCTCAGTCCCTACGTGGCTGGCCCCTGTGAGAGAGTGGCTGTGAAGGAGGAGGGTCTGTGGCCATGGAAAATCCCATATTCCTCCTTATGGATGCCTTTCCTGCTGTCAACAGGGCAGTGAAGGTAGAGGTAGTAGAATGCTTAAAAATAGTGGTCATCGACAGTAAGCAAACAGCTGTCGCTGGAGAATCACCAGAACTAACATAAGATTCTGCAGAAATGGCTGAAAGGGAGCCAGAAAGTGCCATCGACAAGACAGTATAAACTCCCATCGACAAGGTAGCAGTTCTGGAGGACAACGTCGATGGTGGAGCACCTGTAATGGTGGCCATCGATGAATATCTGCCTGGAGAGGATGAGAATGATTTTTCCTTATCCCTCTGGTGCTTCTTGTGTGAAGCTATAGTTGAGATCTCCTTGGGACAGGCCCCCCTTTTCTAAGAGAGCTAGTTTCTGCTCCATCAGGTGAGATTCTATTTTCTGGAATCATCAACAACGTGTTGCCTGGTTAAATTTCTGGCAATGTTTGCAGGAGATGGTGTCATGAGTGAGATCTAGACACCTGACACAAACAGTATGGTTGTTGTAGCCGTAGAGTTTTCTACCACAAGAACATGACCAAAAAAGTGATGATTTGCTTGTAGATTCTTTGGACATTCATCAATGAAGATAGGGAACAGAGAAAAAAAACATTCCCAGCTCACGTTCTCATCGATGACTGCTACACAAGCGCTAAGCTGCTGTGTGCGAGCTGAAGATAGTGGGAAATTGAACTGAGGATTCCTGGGGCTACCCTCACTTATATACGTGCAGGATGATGATGTCATGTGTGGGCAGTCCCTAGGCAAACACTGCTAGAAGAAAGCTGCCATGTTGAAGAGCACTGTCCGGCGAGGTCCCAAGTGTATTACCTGCTGCAAGAGATTACCCTCATGGAAGATTTCTGGATACGAAGGATGAGGCTAACCCTACTGATCAAATAGTAACTTTATGGACTGAAAGAATCAAACTATTCACAACTACAAGGCAGTAGAAAGATTATCTACATGCCTAATTTACAGCTTTACAGTGTTTTAATGGTGTTTTATTGTAAAGAGCTTTGATAATTTGAATTGTGCTATATAAAGTTATTATTATTATTAAAAACTACCAACATTTACTGTAAAATTCCTAAGGCAGAGTCACATATTGGCAGTCTATTGAATCATATTGATAATATTCTCCAGGAGAGTTAAAAACTGTTCTCAGGTGCATTCCCAGTGACAACGCTGGAATTAACAGAAAATAAATTATGGTAAGTCTGATGGAATTTATTCTTTCTGTAGTGCTCTGCTTTGTCACCAGAAAGTCTTAACATGAAGTTCCAATATGCAGTACCCATCAAAACTGTTTTTTTTTTGTTGGGGGTGGGGTACTGCTGTATATCTTCCAGTGACAGGTCTACCTATTGTTATACTTGCATATGCCTGTAGCCGTTTGTGCCCAATGGCTACATCAACCAAGCTCTGAATATAAAGAAAGCTTTTAATGGTTAGTGAATGCATGGGGGGGATGACTATGCAGCTGCACTTCAAAGTTCTAAAACAGATGCTGCTGCTCTGTCGGCTCTAGACACTCCAGCCCTGGTCGAATGCACCTAATTAAAGCTGGTGGTTTCATTTTTGATACCACATAGCCTTTACTATATAATCTCTTGGCCACCTAGCCAAGGTAGTCTTGGAAGCCATTTGTCCTTTTTTGACACTCAGGAAAGAATGAAAAACTGCCGGACTACTAAAAGATCTGTATCTTTACAAAACATGTTTTGACCACTCTGTAGCTATCAAGAATGTGCAAATGACTTTCCTTGGGATTCACTGGCTTTGAAAAAAAAATAGATGACAAACATCTTGACCCATGTGACTGGAGAACACATTCATAAGGATAACACTGACATGGAGAAAAATGAGATGCAGCACCTCACTGGAGTCAGTCTGAAGCTCACTAAATTCTTTGGCAGAACAGAGAGCTAGCCAGAAAATATGCCTTGTTCACTCAAAAAAACAAAACAAAACAAAAGTTCACAGAGAGTTCTCAGAATCATAAGATAGATCACATGTAGGCACAGGTGACTGGAATGAGGGTTTGGTCCTACAGCCCACTGAAAAACAATCTGCTTATGTCCAAGAGCGGTCCACGTGAGAAACCACCCATGTGATCCAAAACAGCCCCCAAAGCTGAAAACATGGCCATGAAAGGGGTGGGGGGGTGCTTTGAACTTAGCCCCTATCTAATCAAGACTGAAGGAAATCAAAAACCTAAGCCACAGAGGCTTTCCTTGGCTAGAAACCTAAGCCTTGTGCCAACAGGTGAAGGAGTTCCAGACCCTCTCATAAGCAGATGTAGAAATTTTCCTAGAGTGCATGCACTTGTCTACAACCTAGTCAAACAAACATACATTTTAACATCCTCTTTTCAGAAGCTAGGCTATTAAGTGCAGATTCTAGCGATCTGAGCAAAACACAGAATCCTACCTCAGCAGGTCCATGTGAGGAAGGAAGGAAGAAAAGACAAAATGGTTCCCAAATTAATAGGATTATCAGTTCCAAGAAGCAAGACTTTCTAGACCATTCTGGTGCTATCAAGAGGAAGGCTACCCTCAACCCCTGAACCTTTCTTAAATATCATTACAGGCAATAATAGTGGTGGAAAATAGATAGGATACCCACATCCAAGATCATGTGTTCACTACGTGTGACTATGGACTCGTGCAGCATCTGAAGAAGCTAAAGTTCGAGTACTCTCCCTGGAGGCAAAATAACAGTTTGTGGCACCATGAAGAGTCAGGTACAAAAGAGGAAAACTGCCTGGGTCACAGATTGCTCTTCAGAATACACAACCCTGCAACTGTGCCAATCTGTTTGGACATTAACCCCCCAAGAAAACAGTTACTGGACATAAAATATACTTTTCCATTCACTTAAGCACTCAGAGTTGCCATGAACAATTTTTCGCTGCTTATATTTCCTTGATTTTTATGTATGCAACTATCACTGATTATCTGAGTATATCTTTGCTATTCAAAACTAGATTTGTTCCTGGAAATAAAGGAACGCAACAAGAACAAATGCCATTATTTCTAGAATGTTTATCTAGATAATCTCCGAGCACAGATCCATGAACAGGAATTGGGTTTAGTACTGCATTCTAACCTAGTACGCTGGTGTTCATCATGAAAATCATCTATGACAGAAAAAAGAGAGAAGCCCTTTCAGGGAGAGCCTAAATCAGAATCAGAAAGTATTCTGTAGATGGGAACCAACCAGACAGAAGATGCACACGGAGAAAAACTCAAGCAGAGGTGGGCCCAAAGGCCCAACAGTATTTTTATTTATTTATTTAGTTTTTGTTGCCTGGGTAAGTGCACTAGACAAATCCTGCCTATTTTCAAGCACAACCTGGGGGAGGGGGATACAGATGAATGCCAACTGACCTTAAACCAGATTAAGCTGTTGGTGGTATTTGTAGTGAATGAGAGAAATTTGGCCAGGACACTGGGGAAATTCCCCCTACTGTTTTCGATAAGTGCCATGGGATCTTTAACATCCACCTGAACTACCACCAATCCAGGAAGATGGGACCTCGGTTTAACGTCTCATCCAAAAGACGGCACCTCAGAAGTGCAGCACCCATCTCATGCTGCATTACAGTGTCAGTACTGGGATATCAACCCAAGTGCCAGATGTGGGAACACAGCCCTCTGATCTCCCAGCCTCAGATGCGAGTGTGCTACCTACTGAGCCACTGACACTGCCAGTATCACCGGCATCATCAGCCCTACTGTCTGAAGGTACAGGAAACAGTGCTGGAAGGCATTCACAAGCTCTTAATTCCCAATGCTTCTTTATCCAGGAATGCTCCTGTTGATATCAGGCATTTGAAATCTAGAAGAACAACACCCCCCACCACCACCATAGCCTTCCTATTCTCTCCGAATAGTACCATATCCATCTCTTTTGACTGGTTTAAGGCCTGCGAGCCACCCCATTTGGAAGTTCTTTTACCCCACCACTGTCAGCTGAACCCTTAAGGCTTCCACTCTGCCCCTCTCCATCTCCTAATCCCCCAGTGCCCTGATACCTTCCCCTGTATATAATGCTGTCCTCCTCCTCCTTTCCTGAACAGATCATAGCCAGGGACTGTGAGGTTGCAGTCAAGTTTGGATGTCATCAAGATTTCTGTTTCTGCCATTTTATCTATTCTTCCCTCTGTTGCCATAGCCTGGATGTCACTCATGTTGTTCCTGAGGCTTCTAGCATTAATTCTAGAATGCTGAATGTGACGATTGCTGCTACATTCATTGGCTATCTACTTGTACACCTCTACTAATTTCAGTAGAATTTTTTTGTTTATTTTTGTCTAAAAGACATTTGAATGGATTATTTTATTATCTTATACTGACTTTTTTGATGATTTTTTTGTCACTAAAAAGTGCCCATTTGCTGCTATTTTCACTGACGTCTAACCAGCTGGAGGATGAAATCTTGTGGGCTGTTTAAACTACCTGATTGCTGATTTTCCCATGTGGAGTGTGACTGGAGGCCATTGGTAGTTTTGTATATCCATGGTATTCCTGCAGGGTTAATTCTGTTCTTTCAAGGACTTGGTTACTGGACCCCTCCATGTGACTTTTTATTGCATTTTGTCGGTAGTGTTGCTCTTTGTTTTGCTGACCATCATCTGCTGCTTGCTGACACTTGGATGCTATCATCTAGTTAGAGATCCTAACTTTTTGCAAATCAATTTTTGTTTGATTTGTTTTTTATTTGTTCAAATTTAAAAGACAAAAACACAAACTTTCTTCTGTGTTGTAAATAAACTTCTTATGCATCATAGCTGGAATCCTATAACATCAGTCATAGCAAACCAGTTGTTCACAATACAACAAAACAAATCAGACAGAGTCTGGAATCTACCAATGGCAAAACGCTGTGAGGCACAGGTGCCTGACTTGGGCAGGGGTTACCATAGGTCAGTCGGTATTGACAGGAAGGGAGATGTGGTGACACCGAGGGCAATGGGAGGCAGACATTAGCAAGAAGAATTCCATCCTGTGCGTGGTGGGAAGAACAGGAAAGATAGAGTAAGGGATATAATGACTGAGGAGTTCAATGGGTGGTTGAGGGGATGGTATCAAGAACAGGGGCAACACTTTATAGGGGATTGTGAACTACTGAGATAGATGGCTCTTCAAAGGTGATGACCTCCACCTGACAAGAGAGGGACTAGTGTGGCAGAGCAGAAGTTTGATACCTACATCAGCAGATGGTTAAAGCAGCTGAGGGGAGAGGCTGCTAATGGGATTCCACTGCAGAAAGAGTAAGTGGGGAACCTAGACAGGACTCCCATGCAGATTGGGGTAAGGTGTTCAGTGGATAAGGTATAGGAGGATCAGGGCATGGTAGACACAACAGACATTAAAGGAAGGTGAAACACAAAATGCTAAGGTTATTAGAGAAGGGAGACTGGGTAGGGCAACTAAGAACCAGTAGAGGCATGGTCACATATTGGAGGGGGGGATATGCCTCAACACCAGGAGTCTGGGTAATTAGATTAGTGAGCTACAGGCATTTGTAGCACACTCTGGGCAGGATTTAATGTCTGTAACAGAAACGTGGGCCAGTGTGAACAATGACTGGGGCATAGTGATCCCAGGCTACACCTTATACAGGCATGGCAGAGGGACAGATAAAGGTGGAGGGGTGGCCATCTACATCAGAAAAAGGATCAAAGTAGCAGAGGATGCTACCATTGAGAGAAAGCGGTGGTACTGTAGAATCACTGTGGGTTCAGTTCACAGAGTCATCAGGTAGAAAGACTCTAATAATAAGGAACTGGGTTCTGATGTAAGGAGGGGGCAGCAAAAGATGAGGCTGTAATAGTGAACGATCTGTACCTGCCAGATATCAACAGGGACTTCACAGTGACCAGGAATTTCATGTATTTATTTCACCAGGAAAAGGCTCCGTTGAGCAAGCTCATTTTCAAGGAGGTCCTGGGTAGGACGGCATACAAGTTAAAACAATGAATTACATAGCATAGAGAAATTTAAGTATGGTACAGCTCAATAAATAATACAATTAAATTCAATGCCTGTGTATCAATTACAGTTTCTGCAAGTTAAAAAAACACAGAACAATTAAAAACGAGTAACACAGAGCCGCACTAAAGTGGATGGGGTGCTCAGTAACAACACACTATACCAACAGTACACAAGTCATGGCACTCACCTTTCAGCACTAAAATTAAATAGCGTTCCAAACCAGATTTGGCATCAAGTCTCCATTTATTAAGTACTGCCAACAGAATGAACAACAGACCTTCCTGGGTCAGGGAGATGAACTGAGCTCGATTTAATTTTTGTGTTGCAAGGTGAGTGCTGCGACTTGTGTACTATTAACAAAGAAGAATTACAGATTACATACTTTATAGTTCTATAATTACCACAGTAAGTATCAATACAGTACTAGTAAAATCAAGTGCTAATACACAGGATTTGAATACCAATAACAGAAGCCAAGCCCTGCTTCATGTCTTGCAGGACTGCATGCTGGTACAACAGGTCAGGGGATCCTACTACATAGTCAGCCATTCTAGCTGTGGTACTTAACAACTCTGAAAGATTAGGCATAGTAAGGGTTGAGGAACCACTGAGGTCCAGTGAACCAAACAGTATATGGTTAGAGGTGGACTTGGGCACCTGTAAGCCCTCATCTAAGGCAAATGTGCCAGACTTCAAAAGGGTACCATATGAGTGAAATTGTGCTCAACAGGTAAACTGAAGTAGACAGCATCAGAGCAGTAGAGGAAAGATTGGTGGGGTAATAAAAGGGGCTAGTCTTGTGACATCGAAAACATGCATGAGAACAGTTATCAAGAGAAACAAGTATAAGAGACCACTTTGGTTCTCTGAAAGGGCCAGGGAGGCAGCGAGGGCTAACAAGACAGCCTTTATAAGGTATAAAGATAAGCAGGGGGATGAAAAATGGGACGAGCTCCTCAGAAAACTTCAGAGGTCAAGTGGACAGTCAGGACTGCAATAGCAGATATAGGGCTGTGTACTGGACAGGGGACAAGGGAGAGGAAAACAGTTCTTTAGATATACAGTATAAATGAAAAAAGAAAGATGGGAGGGGGAATTATCAGGCTAATGGAGGGCAAGGTAATGGAAGAGGAAGGTCAGAAACATCTGTGTTAAAGGACTAAGTCTGCTTAGTATTCACCGGGGATAATAGTGGGCCCTTGCCAGAGGTGGCATAAAGACAGCTGACCGAAGGATCCCAGAAATGAAACTACAGAAATTTACTAGCAAAAGAATTGAAAAGTGGCTAACAGCTGTAAAGGTAAACAAGGCCCTGGGACCAAATGGGATGCATCTGAGGGTACTAAGAGAAATGGCATTAGTGTTAGCTGAACCCCTGGCCAGGCTATTCAATAGCTCTATGCAGCAAGGGGTAGTGCACAAGGAGTGGAGAATGGTGGACAATGTTCTGCTGCATAAGGGGTGGGGGGGAACTAGAGTAGATCAGACAGCCTTACCTCTGTAGTAGGGAAACGGATGAAGATACTAGTTAAAGAAGATCTAGTGGAATACCTGAAGAAAAACAGACTTCAGGATAGTATGCAATACATATATCTTTACATACATATATATACTGTGTGTATATATATATATATATATATATATATATATATATATATATATATACACACCTGTATCTAATATATATATATATATATATATAGAGAGAGAGAGAGAGAGAGAGCAGAGAGATTCATTGCAAAAATTATGCAGACATTAAGGTTGTAGAATGCAAAACGCACAAAGAAGGAAATGAAAAACAATAGGGACTTGGATCTGCAGAGTACTGGTGAATCAGTGGTGGGTTCTTACTGGGGTTGTCAATCCTAGTGCCCAGCCCCTCCCCAACCCGCTGCTTCCTGTCCGAAGCACAAGATACAGCTCCAACTTAGTGCCTCATAGTGATACAGTATGGCCAATATAATCTGTTGGAGCTTTATACATGCAGGGCCCTACAGGCCCTGTGTGAAGACATCATATTTGACCTCATCTGATCAGGAGAGGGGGTGGGCACTAGTGTTGACAATCCCAAGTGAGACCTCACCACTGATTCTGTCTGAGGTCACAAAAATTATTCTTTTCATGAGGAAAATCCTTTTTGTTTTCCCTGGTGTCTAGAGGAATCCCCGATCGCCCTCTCCATAATTATAATATTCTTCCCTGGTGTCTAGTGGCACCCCCTCACCCTCTGATCCTGCCCCCATAAAAAAATGTATTTCCCTGGTGTCTAGTGGCACCCCCCATCCTCCAATCGCTGTCCCCATTAAAAAAAAATATTTCCCTGGTGTCCAGTGGCACTCCCCACCCTCTGATTCTTGTCCCTGTTAAATAAATGTATTTCCCTGGTGTCAAGTGGCACCCCCCCACCCTCCAATTAGCAAGTCTTCATAATATAGATGTATTTCCTTGGTGTCTAGTGGCCCCCCTCCGATCACCATCCCCAATTTCAAATACTCTATAATAAAGAAAAAACAGTCCCTATAGGTCTTTATTTTAAAAAATCTGTATAAAATAAAAGGTCCCTTGCCGATCCAACCCCCCGATCCCAACTTCCCACTCAGCACCCACCACCCCACTGTCCCCACACACCCTTACTCACCTGAACAGCTCCCAGGGTGAAGATCCACTCTCTGATTGTAGACACATCTTGCTGCTGGAAATGCTGACTACTATATGGGAAAGTAAGGTTAGTGCAGTTCAATGTATTTCAATGGGGTTTTCAACTTTGGTGCATAACTTTGCAATTTTTTTATATTTTTACACCACATTTTCAGCATGGCCTTTTTGAGGCCCCACCTCGTGAACAACGTTGGTGGAATTTTGAAAAGCTGTCCCGAAAGGCGACTTTGTGCCTGGTTGGCGAAATCACCTTTCAGGCGGGATCTGAAAATGTTCACCACCCTTGTTCATGAGGTGGGATCATAAGAAGGCTATGTTGAAAATATGTTGAAAATTTGGGGAAAAAATATGTAAAAATGGCAAACATATGTGCATATGCTAAAATTTTGCTACACTCGTTTGTAACTTTGGCAAATTTAAATATTTTAACTCCAAAATTTCAACATAACCATCTTTTTATACCACCTCATTAATTTAACTGTTATTATTTTTCAAACCTTGGCCAAACTGTGTTTTCACACCTATGGCATGCAACGGCATTGCGGCGGCGTGGAATCACGTTTTGGCAGGGATTTCAAAACTGACATTACCGGGTTCATGAGGTGGGGTAATAAGAAGGCTATGCTGACAATTTCTTTCCAGTTTTACTACAAATGCAAGTGCAGAGCCCTCGCACCCTGCCCTCCCACAGACAAATGAGGATACAATTATACTATCTCAAAAAGGAAATTCTTTGAAAAAACCTTTGTTAATGCACTAGTTAGGGTTAAAGTGACAAAAGCAGGGGAATGTGGTGTTAAAGTTTCCAACCCTGCCACTCCACCCACCAGGCAGCAACAGGGAAAAGCATTATAGTTTCACTTTTCCTGCATCATCGCTAATCAGGCATGGGATGTGCCTTGCGGTTGAAGCCCTAACACGCATCCCATTCTCATATGCTCTACACATCTCAGCTTCTTTCATGATCGAACATAGTGAGTGTTAGGGCTGACAGCCACAAGGCACATCCCATGCCTGATTAGTGAAGACGCAGGGAGGTGAAACTTTAATGTTTTTTTTCCTGCTGCTGCCTGGTGGGTGGGGTGTTAGGGTTGGAAACCCTAATGCCACATTTCCCTACTTTTGTCTATTTAACCCTAATCAGTGCATTAACAAGTAGGGTTAAATCTTCACTTCTATGTTAAACTCAAAATTGTGCACTTTAATAACTTCGCAACTGTTCAGCGATTTGCATTACATTTTGCATGCACCATCAGGGACCAAAGATCTCTTGATGTGGCAACTTTTGTCCCAGCTGGATGTGTTAGTGTAGTGATATGGAGTGTCAAAAAATGTGTAAACTACCATTGTTTGTAAATTCTTTGTCACAGCACTGCACAAACATGGTGTGGAATTTTGTTCTGAAATTTTTAAGTGTATACAGTACAAAGTCATTCACAGCTCAGTCAGCGGCCAGCCATGGTGGTGAGAGGAGGGCTGTGCAGGTCGCCAGCTAGTGACTGAGTTGGGGTGAGCAGGGTAGTGGGTGACTACCTGAGAGGGTGGGGGTCCACTAGACTACCAGGGTTACATTTTTCCCTATTTCATGGACTAGGTAGGGATCATTAGACTACCAGGAACTTAAAAAAAAAAAAAATACCAGGAGGGCAATATGTGATCGGGAGGGGTGGACCACTGAACAACCAGGGAATATTTTGGGGCATAAAGGGATGGTGACTGGACATTGGGGGAGGGGAAGGGACAATTAGACTACAAAGGACATTTTTTAAATACTGAGAGGGTGATCAACGATCGGGGGGGGGGTGAGACCACTAGACTACCATGACATATTGTTTAACATAAGAGGATGGTGACTGGACATTGGGGGATGGGGAGAGACCACTAGACTACCAGGGAAATATTTCATATTGTTATACCGGGAACGGCCATCCATGAATGGGGTGGGGACCACTAGACTACCAGGGATACATTACATATTTTTATACAGGGATGACAATGGGTGAACGGGGGAGGGACCATTACACTGCCAGGCAAATGTGTATTTTAATATGGGGATGGAGACTGGGTAGGGGGAGGGACCACTAGACTACCATTCACTTGAGAAACTAAAGTAAATGCAGCTCAATGCATTTCAATGGGGTTTTCAACTTAGGTGCAAACCATTGTCATTTTCCAAGATTTTGACCCCAAATTTTCAACATACCTTTCTGACACTACTCCTCATGAACAATGTTGGTGTCATTTTCCAAATCCTGCCCGAAAGGTGCTTTCAGGGTCAGTTGGCAAAATCACCTTTCGGGCCAGATTCTAAAATGTTCACCGTACTTGTTCATGTGGTGCGGTCATAAGAAGCGTACGTTGAAAATTTGGGGTTAAAATGGCAACGTTCTGTGCATCTGTTGGCATTTCACTACGTTCGCTCCTAACTTTCATAATTTGTAATATTTTCATCCCAAATTTTCAACATAGTTGTTTCTTTACATCACCTCATGAATGGGATAGCTGTCCGTTTTTAATTCCTGGCCAAAATGTGGTACGGAATGACTTCTCAGTGGACATTTCAAAATTCTCAGCCCAGCGTTCATGAGCTGCGGTAATAACAAGGCTATGCTGACAATCAGGTTGCTGTTTTTGGCTAAAATGCTTGCACAGCAACAAACATGGATTTATTTATTTATTTAGTGAATTGTGTTAACCAGGTAAACCCACTGAGACAATGGAGTCCCTTTTTCAGGGGTGACCCAAGTCAGTTACATAGCATAGAAACACAAAAATTACAGTACAGTTCAAATTCACGCAGGATAGGGATCTATGGGAGGCTGGGAGTGCAGGGCCCTCCCACCATCACAGGAGGAAATGATTATATTTTCTCAAAAAGTAAGGAAATTATTGGCAAAAAACTTTGTTAATGCACTAGTTAGGGTCCCAGTGACAAAAGTAGGGATATGTGCTGTTAGGGTTTTCAGCCTAACACTCCGTCACCTAGGCATCAACAGGTGTGGGGTGTATTACTGGGGTTGTCAACCCTAATGCTCACCCCATTCTCCTATACTGTACCCATCTCAGCTTATTTACTTATGGAATGGGGTGAGCGTTAGGGTTGACAACCCCAAGTTATACACCCCCATGCCCGTTGCTGCCTGCAGGGTGGGGTGCTGGGTTGTAAACCCTAACAGCACAGTTCCTTACTTTTGTCACTGGAACCCTAACTAGTGCCTTAAAGAAGTTTTTGCCAAGAATATATCTATCTATCTATATACACAGAAAATGGAAATTACGTACCTACCTTAATTCTGATCTTTCTGTGTATCTTCACCATTCATCACCTTTGGGTACTTGGCCAGAGGTCATCATCCCACGGGAACTTTTTTTTTTTGGATGGGCAGGCAGCCTTTCCTCGGCACACCTTCCTCGAGAATACAGCGCACTGCGTGGCGCCATGGGTTGGCCGTTAGGTGCTGCTGATTCATCGCCTCCCGGCCAGTTCTGAGTTGCCGTACAGGTTAGAAAAAGGGTTGGGAGGGTGGGACAAGGAAGTCAAAGAGACAGACAAAGGAAAAGATATAAAACTAAAAGGAGAAATAAACAACTGAGAGGACAGAAGAAGTTCAAAGACTAAAGGGGATTAGGTAGGGGCCCCAATCTCTGGAAGTAGAAAGGAGGAGGGAGGTAGGGAGGATTAAGGTTTTTAGAAATAAGGAAAAATTTTAGGGGGGGGAGACAGGAGAAACATACCCTGTAACCTTGACCTGTCCCCAGTTTACATAAGAACTGCGAAGGAGTAGCCAAGAGGCTAACTGCCAGAACTGCAGGCACAAAATTACTGGCAAAAACTCCTACAAGCAAAATTGGCTATTCTGGAAGAAAAGACAGGAAAATAGGAGTATCTCCTCCCCCAGAGGAGATTTTGGTGCAAGAAACCTAGTTTGTTAAATTAATTAAGGTTATGTCCACAGAACAAGAGAATCAAAGGAAATCAAGGATTGACGGGGGAACGGGAGAAGGAAAGAAAAGGGAGTAACTGCCAACCCCCACCCCACAGGGGTGGAGCCAAAGCACTGATGAAGGAGTGCCCCCAATCCTGACCACTCCACCTCTAAAGAAAATTATCCCCTATGTGCCCCAGGTTACCCCGCTCCTGACTAAGTGAAAGGAGGGGGGGCAAGAGGGGGGCACAGAGAGGGAGGGGAATCCAGAGACTGAGGCCCCAGGCAGATGGAGGGTGGGACTGTGATGAATGGTGAAGATACACAGAAAGATCAGAATTATAGTAGGTATGTAATTTTCATATCTTATCTGTGTCAATCTTCACCATTCATCACCTATGGGTGAGTGCCGAGCACCCCCGAAGGGGGATTATAACCCTCAGGGCCGAGTCCCTTAGCTCTCAGTGGGTGACACACTAAGAGGGAGAACCTTCATGGGTCCGGAGAGGCCTGAGAGTGGGGAGAGTGAGATGGGAACCCCCGGAGGGGGTTGGAAGTTGCCCCAACAGATGCTACCTCACTCTACGGGAGAAGAGATAGGTTCTCTGGTGGGCGGAGTTAATTACCCTATGCCGAGCCAAGGGTGACAACCATGAAAGATGCAGCCATGCCGTCTGTGTAGTGCAGATCATTGTCCCTATGACCCTGGTAGCCACCTTACTGGTATCATACGATGCACTTGCTTGGTGTCTTGCTAGCTCCAGGCCACGTGCAGAGAGTGCAATGGCTTGTCTGGTTTGCTCAGTGTCAGGCATGGAGGCTAGAAGTTGACCCAGCCTAGACCATAGGAACCTGTCATAGGTTGTGTAGTGGGCCTGATGTGTTGCAACAGAGAGCAGCAACCGTGCCGAGTAGAATGTCCTCCTCCCTCAGAAGTCAAAATCCGAGGAGTCTTAATCTGGGGGCCGGTCACGATGAAGGGCATGAAGCATATCAGGAGTGTCTAGTTGTGTCAATCCTGACTGACGATGAGGCATGGACCCTGGAGACTCTTGGAGGGGCACAATACCACAGGCAGAGATCCCTAGGGGCAGGAACTCCGGAAAAGGGTCTCTGCCAGAAGCCCAATGAGGCCTTCGAAGGGCAGGCCAGGGGCACCATGAGGGTGTCCTCACTGAAATCGCCCAAAAAGGTGTGCACCATGTGCTCTGGATTGTGTTGAGTGGGAGGGATGATGTGCAGGTCCTCCAACATCCTCACGAGGAATCACTGATGCTCCGCGAGATCAACAGCTGGAGAGATATGGACAGATGGCTCCTCTCCCCCAGAAGAGGGAGATGATGAGTCAGAGGACCTCGAAGGTTCAGAAGCTGTCTGCTCAGTGGGAGGTTGAAAAACCTGTCTGTCCATAGGTTCTGAACTGCTCCCAGGAGAGAGGCCCGCTAGGACCAAGAATGCCTGGGAGCATAGGAGAATGTGGCAGAGGACAGGGGGGCAGAGCTGATAACAGGAATTGGCTGACCTCCGCCTGGGCTAGGGAGTGCACCAGGAGCCCTAGGGAAGGGAGGAGCTCTGGAAGACTCCACAGCCGACAGCTGATCAACCAAACTGGAACTGCCTAGGCTGCACCTTGAAGAATCCCCCCTGTGAGGTGACCGGGGCTGTGTAGGTCCAAAAGGATGGTCCCCTACCTCCAAAGAATGGGGCTGTCTCGAGGAAACCAAAAGGGAAGGACAGAGATCCGCATTGCAGCTCTTCCCAGAGCCCAGGTGGGCTCCAGAAAAAGGCCGCTGCACATACCCCATGCCCCTTGACCCCTCGGAATCCGAAAGTGCCCTCCTCATTGAGAGAGCCAACCTAGGCAGCCAATAGCCCTGGCTGGCCCCTGATGGGGCTATCCAGGGAGCAGCATCCTCCCCTCCTGTGGATGCTCTGACTGGTCCCAAAGTTGGGTGATCCAAACACACCACCTGAGGTGGTACCACCACTGAGGGGCCAGAGAACTCTCCAAGGCCAGGTTGCAGGGCAATGGTGGCCTGCACCACCACCTGCTGGTCAGAACCACTGACCCTGGCCCCGGCAGTCACTGCCCACTCCTCAGAGGGGAGCTGACTCCAGCCTGTTGAGGACACTACCAGAGTGTCCATGCCAGCAGCCAACTCCAAGGAGCCAGACTGCATGTCCAACCCAGAGTCCGATTCCTCTGAGGAGGAGTTGGAGATTGAAGTCCTGTGCCAGACAGTGCATGGACACCCACTGCCATCCCTACTAAACAGGGCACCAGAACCAGAGACTGCACCAGAGATGACATCAGTGCCCCCCTCCGCCCTGTGAATGGTGCAAGAAGAGGACACGGCCCCGACAAGGGCAGCAGCCTTGGAGCCAGAGCCTGTCACAGCGCTGTCCTGACCCATGGTGCTGCAAGTGGCGCCAAGACCAGCAACGGTGCTGACGACAGCTCTGACCATGCTCTCAGTGCTGCGAATGATGCTGAGGCCAGAGACCCCTATGGCACCAACCCGCCCCACAGTGCTGCGAGCAGCACCAAGGACAGAGATGGTGCCAGTAACAGCCCAGAAAGCACTCTCGGCACCGTGAATGGCACTGAGCTCCAAAACCCCCACGGTGCTGTGTCCATGTTCGGAGCCGCGAATGGTTCCCAAACTGGACACGGCATCATGCTCAACCATGGCGCCGCAAATGGTGCCGGGGTGAGAAACAGTTAGGGATGGTGCCGTAGAGCCTCCCAGGGTGCTGAGTGCACCATCAGCACCATGAACGGCACCGACAGCAGCAATGGTACCGATGACGGCACCATCAGGGCCCATGGCACCGAGAACTGCGCAGAGGCCAAAGACGGCACCGACAGATGGCATCAAGGACAGAGCTGACCCAGGCCTTCTGAGCCATGGGTATGATATCGGGGGAGCCTTTCGCCCCTGAAGGGGCGATTGCTAAGGTGGTGCCTCCTGCTTGTCCCCCAGGGGAGGGGCAGTCCGGGCCTCCTGCACTGCGGAAGTGGCCTCTGCCATGGCTAGGCTACAAGAGGCAGAGGCCCCCTCCTCCTCGGTCTGTATAGAACCAGGAGGGGACCCAGAGGAAAGGCCGAGAGAACATGGCTTGGCCCAGGTGCACGCCCAGCAGTCAGCCAGACTTGCCCCACTCCATGCGCATTGCTCGATGACCCGGCAGTCCATGGAGACACAGGCATTGCATGAATCCATTTCATGAAGCGGGCCAAGACATGGGAGGCAACAGTAATGCTGGTCGGTGACAGAGTACTTAAGGCCGCAAGGGCATTGTCGCATGGGGGCGGGGGCTGTCCCATCTTGGAAGTCTTGCCCTCCGACCTAGATATGACTTATGAGAAAGAAACACCAAACTAGACTCGACGTTGCAAAATAAAATAAAATAATGAAACAATCTTACCAGGTGATGTCGAGTAGGCTAACAGAACCGGCAGGAGACAGGGAGCCAATGGACTGCGGCACGGAGTCAACACGGAGTCAAGAAATTCAAACTGTGTAGAGAGGTAGACCTCAAACTATTCTCTGCAAAGCGTCCCACGAGGTGACCTCAACAGTGGGAGATGAAGAATCGGCAGCACCTAACAGCCAACCTGCGAGCTACGCAGTGTGACAGTCCTAGAAAGGCGCCGATGGTGCGTCCAACTCCATGCATCCAAAAATTTTAAAAAGCTCCCACTGGGTCATGACCTCCGCCAAGTACCCAAAGGTGATGAATAGTGAAGACTGACACAGATAAGATCACAGAATTTGATGGCAGATAAGGACCGCTTGGCCCACCTAGTCTGCCCATTTTCCCTACCCGTTTCATATACCCCAGATCCTAAATGATCTGTGGCTTACCCTCTCTTTCCTATCACTAGAGTTCCTTTATGTCTGTCTCATGCATTTTTGAATTCTCCTACCATTTTTGGCCCTACAACCTCTGCCGGGAGTTTGTTCCATGGATCCACCACCCTTTCCATGATAAAATACTTTGTCATGTTACCCCTAAGTCTACCTCCCTCTACACACACACACACACACACACACATATACACACATATATATATATATATATACTAACTATATATATATATATAGTTTATACTACATATATATATATGTAGTAAATATTGTTTAGCTGTAAAGCTACTATGGCTTTCCTCTCTAATTGGATTGCAGTCTGCAATAGCAGCATGTTTTCCTTAGGGGCTGCACCATCATCTGGCCTAATTTTCTTTTCCCAGAACTGTATGTTCCCTTTAATTTAAAATTGAATAATTAGGTACTCTCCCTCCATAGCATTAGGCCTGGAAATTCACAGCAGTATGGGATGAGGCAGCCACACTGTCCATTTATGTCCTTGCAGCTTGGATTCCCGCAGCTGAAACAAATGTTAGATTCTGTTGCTCATCTGCTTTATTGAAACACCCAAAGGAGGCATTACAGGATCACTGTGGTGTCAAGGTCACAGGTTAAAACCAGCACGAATGAGAGTAAAACAAGCCTTTTCTGTATATACCAAGGGGTTTAACTCAGTTACTTAAAATGCCATAAACATAAATTTTCTTCCATCTCTGTGATGTATCCATGATTGATGACTTCAAAATATAGCACACTGGGGCAATGGTTCTTCAGAATGTAGCCACTAAGCAACTGTTACTGCCTGAGAAAATCAATGCACCAGTGACCACAAATTTCAGGCAACTGCAACAACCAAAGATAGTCTCTACATACCGTTACAGTCTTGTTTTGTTCTTCAGTGCAGTAAGACAGCATCACTAAACTACTGAGATGGCTGTTTTAGTAAAGGTATGGTATCTGAAAACATATTTTGTAAGTAAATTGGACCACCACACATCTAGTGGTATTAAGTAGGATATGTGACACATCTTATGCATGAGCCAGGCTTGTACTGTATGTCTGTTTATGGATATCATGCAGCACACAAAAAATATGGAAAAGAAACTGATATTCCTTCGTAATGAATACCTCAGTAATGATGTTTGCCATGTGTCTAAAAACCTCACAAATATCACAAAATTACAATACCCTACTGCCAAATATTTACACAAGAGAAAACACTAAAAGAAAGAAACCATTCTCCTTCTCCTAGGTGAAATAATACCAGCAACAGCAGTTACTGCTGCAGGAAAATTCCTTACAGAAGATGAACAGACTGTAAATATTAAAGTGTCAGCGTCTTCCCAAATGTGACAAATAGAGTTCACCTTCCTGATTCATGAGACCAGTCAATTATGACTGTGAGAATGCAATGCTAAAAAACAACTGATCTCTGTAGACACACAACAGTAACAGGCTTCACAGTTTCAGCACTGTTCATAAGAACATTTTAATAGGCTTAGTTGAAAACGCTAAATCTAATTTATTCTGGCTATGACTTACTCAGTAGTTTCTCTGGTAATTTGTTATTGATGTAGTATTGGCCACTGCTAAACAGTTGTAATAAGAAAAAAATTATGTGACCTGAGAACTGAACTCAGGCTCCCGGAATACCATTCTGGTGCTCTTCCAACTGAGCTATCAGGCTCACATGGCTAGATTTAGCTTCTTGTAGTCACTTTATTTTCTGAAAGCTCAGTTTGTAGAGCACTAGGATGATATTCCAGAGGCCTGGATTCAATTTTCATTTAGGTCACATTATTTCTTTCTCAATAATAATGACAAGAAAAGCAAGGTAATGCATATACAGTATAGTAGACAAAAACCCATATGGACTACACAGTTGATGCAGTAAAGGTCAAAGCTAGTAGAGAGTAAGGAGATGTACAGTAGGTGTCTTAAAGTACAGCAGCCTAAAGTCATCTAGCCAGTGTGAAAAAAGTCTGCAGGAAGTCCAATAGGATACTAAGACGTATAAAGCTGGGTTTCTAAAAACGTACTGAGACAGCTGTTTTGATACTATACCAGTCACTGGTCAGGCTGTACCTGGAGTATTGTACGCAGTTCTGGAATCCCCATCTTTAGAAGGACAGGGTTAAAGGTGATAGGAAATAGTTTTTACACCTCTAGATGTCCTCCAGTTGTTCTTTTATTGGTTGCCCAGTATTCTGATATGTTTCTGACCATTTTTTGTTAAATTAATAATCTAATTTTGTTGCCTTTGTAACCCCCCTGAATCCCTCTCTCTCCTCAGCAGTTGCTGCTCTCTATTTTCATACTGCCTGAGCGTTCTATGACATCAGTAACAATGTTTCAGGTCATTCAGATGTATAGCATAGAATTGGAGTTATTGATGTCATAGAATGTCTTAGAAATATGAAAATCAAGAGCAGTAGCTGATGAGGGGAGTGAAACTCTATGTAGATACATAACTGGTATGGAAAGGAAAATGGAAGGGCAGTTAACTATGTAAAATCATTTGCTACCTCCTTTAAATTAGAGGACACAGTGTAGGATGGCAATGACGGTCATGGGCAGCAGAGGAGCAGCTGCCCGAAAAGTCTGCAGAGCTTCTACACACATTCACAGGAGTACAGAAGGAAGAGGGAGGGCATGACTGAGACAGACAGAAACTTACAAGGATTCAAAAGTGTAGATACTAGTAAGTTAATCAGAATTACAGGACTGGGTAAACACTAGGTCACAACTTAAGACCAGTGGTGGGAAACTACAAAAAGGATGTGAGGATGCTCTTCTTCCCTGAGAGGGTAATGGCTAGATGAAAGAGACTATCAGAGAAGGTGGTGAATGTGGTCTCCATCTTAAGTTTCAAGAACAAAGGACAATGGTAAAGAAGGGTCATCAGGAAGAAAGACTGCTCCCAGTGATATGAAATTCAGTGAGAGGACTTGTCAGACTAGATAGAAATGTAATATAGGACAGATTAGATGTAAGAAATTCCTTAGATGTGTTCAGCTGTCTCTCTATGTTGCGATTTGTGTTTCAAATCCTTAGCAGTGGCTAGTACTATAACAATAATGAATTACCAGAAAAATGTTTTCTACCTGCAGGATTTGCAGTTAGAGAATGAATGTGACCTTTGGAAGCTCAGACTAGCCAAGTGAGCCCAATAACTCAGTTGGTTGAGCACAGGGATTGTATTCCTGGGGCCTGGTTTCAATTCCTAGTTTGGTCACATTATTTAAAGGAGAGCTACTGGCAAGGGGGTTTGAGCCACTGGTGCATAGATTGTGGTTCGAGCCCCCTGATCGGCCCTGGAGTCCCAGAATATATTTAATAATTAACTTATTTCATCGCTTGTAAAATTTAATCTCCCAGGGGGTGCAGCCGGCATATTGGTAAAAGAAGTGGAGCCCCCTGGGAGATCGTGCTGGCAAAACCCACAATATGATGATGCATGGTTGCCTCTTCCTGTCTATTGCCCTGATGTACAGCGATATTAAAATCTCTATATTTATTATACCCAGTGATATTTTTACAAAAGGTGCCTATATGCCATGTGGGTGCAGCACCCACATAGCATATAGGCACCTTTTGTAAAAATATCACCAGGTATAGTAATACAGAGATTTTAATATTGCCATATATTAGGGCAATGAACGGAAAAAGAAACAGCTCATCCATCATCATATTAATAGGTTTTCAGCCATCTCCAGGGGCTCACTCCATTACCAATATGCCGGCTACACTACAATGTCTTACTTTTATAAGACATTTATTTTACTTGCCAAATAGATTCTATATGACTCAGTATTGTTTTATATAATATTACGTAGTGCACAGGTTTATGGTAGGGGTGTTGTGAATTTTAAATTCTCTTGCAAATTTCTCACAACGTGGCCACTTTGAATTTAGCAGAAGTTTCTGCCAAGTGGCACTTTGCACTTCACAAAGAAAAATTTTGCACTTTGCAGAGAAAATGCTCTTTAAAATGGTCAATTAGCACAATTTGTGTCAGTTCTATGAGAAATGTGAAGCTTTGCTTCATGATCTGCACAAAGTACAAACTTTGTGATAAGAAAAACTATGCAAAGTTCTACATTTCACAGTGAACTACACAAATTGTGAAGTTTTTTTTAATTCACCAACAGCTAGTATACAGATTATATTAATAATACATTTTTCAAATAATGTGATAATACTTATTCTGCTTCACGTATATCAATTAAAATGCTGTATACTGTTTCTGTTTATGTGTTTTGTGTTGGGGTTAATTAAAAGTTCCACATATTGGCATAACAGGCCAACAGTCTATCTATGTAAAACAAAAATTAGACTGAACTGAAATTTGTGCAAGACTTGCCTCACTAATTTTTATGCCAACTAATGAAAAATCTTTCAGCTTCTATTTATTTGTTTATTTATGTTGATTTACCAGAAAAGTGGGCTGTATTGTCACGACCCCTTTTCAGCCATGCCAACATGAGTTGTTTTGTCCCTTTAAGGAACTGGGCTGTTAGAACAGGTACACGCACTGCACACGATTTTAAACCCAAATCAAATTATTCTTGCATGAGGCGCAATGTTTGCCAAAAGTGAGATTTTCAAGCATGTTGTGGTTTTAAACATTTAAAGGATAATTTTCCCACAAATGCCTACGAGGTGTCCAGAGCCATTGAAGATGTGGCAGTTCAATGAAAACTGGCCATGTTTATTTTATTAATTTCAGTACTTAAAATTGTTTGTCCAGGATCAGTACACTAAAATTAGACATCTTGATTTTACCCGTGTCCTTTCAATTGAAGTGGAATGAATCCAGCCAAAAGTATCTACAATAAAGCATTACAGTAAAAAAATTACTGCAGATCTTAAAGTGATCTTTTTTGCCCCATGCAGAAAAGAATTGGTAGCATTAAAGTCTGTCACACTGTAAAGGACTGCAGAATGGTTTAGGTGCTTTAAAAATACAACCCTCTGTATCTCACGTCAGTGTACTCAAAGGTACTGTCGTAGGCTAAAGCTGGTATACAATCCCCTTTACCTCACTGTGTAATTCTGCCTTCTTTACTTTGCATCCCACTATACGGCAGAGTATGCAGGGCTTGTCCTCTCAGAAAGTCAGGAAGTTTCTCACAGGATGCCAAGAGGCACAGATTTAACCTTGCTGTGCAAATTATCCAAAACAGAGAACAGAGGGGCACCATTCTGAACTTGCAAGTAATACTATGCAAGTATTACAAAAGCAAACATTTACCGACCTATTTAATATGTAACATGGGTTTTGTTGTAGTGGTGTAGGTCAGGAAGCATAGGCAGACCGGGAGAAGTTAAAATTCACAAGCAGCATTTTATTACTATCAATAACAATAAAATTAAAAAAAACCTATAGGATAGCTCTTTAAAAAGACAGTACAAATTAAACATCCTCTATCTGAGACTCTCTCTCTCAGTTTAAATCTCAAGCTCTCTATCTGTTAAGACAAAACATTGCTATCTTTATACAGTACTATATAAGATGTTTCTGCTTGGCAGTTCAAACTCTGCATCCTGTTGTTTTAAGTTACCGCTCCTGTTTTTCACAAAATGTACCAAACCTGTTACTTTCCTTCCTGTGACCAACTTGAAGAATACATCTAGTCTTAACAGGTGCAACAAAATAGAACATTCTGTCTCAGAGCTGATCACCTGTTGACAATTCTGTAAACAAGCTTGTATTTAAATAAATAAAAATACATCTCAAGGTCAGCCCCCTGTATTACAGATTATCATCTTTTTAAGAAACCCACATAGCTTTCTGCAAACAGATCAGTAATATATCATATACATTTGCAAACCAAGGGATCCCAGTTTCACATAAAGATTCATATATATATATATATATATATATATATTTAAACATACAGAAGCAAGGGGAGAAAGAAAGAAAGATAAGAAACAGCAAGTGAAGAAAGTGAAATAGCATGGGGAAATTGTGGGACCACTGGAGTGGCCAATTCCCAGGTGACACAAAATTTGACTGCACAATCAGACAGGCAAGAGACAAATGGCAAAATAGAAGAGGACAAAACAAATCCTTGCTTTTAAAGGGACACTGTCAACCTTTTTTTGCATCATATTATTTATTGTTAAAAACCCACACTCTATGATTGCATACTTTCTCTAAAATGTATTGATGCTGCTGGTTGTTTCATCTGCCTTCTTTCTTAGCAGAACTGAAATGTATGCAAATGGTATGGCTGTACCTAATCTTGTTTTAAATCATTGCTCTACTCTTCCTGAACATTGGGAATGCCCCGCAACAGTGCAGACGCTCATGATACATACATAGATGCTATTGGCAGATAAGGAACACTAGGCCTATCCAGGCTTCCTGTTTAAGCTGCCTAATGAAGTGTTCCGTGACCCTATCTGGTCATTGGCTTTAGCTTTTTCTTCCTATCTCTAGTATTCTTTTGTTTCTGTCCCATGCATTTTTGAAGCCCACCACTATATGGGCTGTGACCACCTCCTGAAGCAGGCTATTCCATGTATCCGCCACTCTTTCAGTAAAAAAGAACTTCCTGACATTTCCCGTTATGTGGCCACCCCTCAGTCTCATGTTGTGTCCTCCTGTCCTGGCACTACTATTAAGCTGGAATATGTTGTCCTCTTCCACCTTGTTAAAGCCCTTGAGGTATCCGAATGTTTCTATCATGTCACTTCTCTCCCTCCTTTGTTCCAGCGTGTACAAATTTAGGTCCCTCACTCTCTCTTTGTAAGGCTTGTGATATAATCCCTTCACCATTTTGGTCACCCTCCTCTGTACCGTCACTATTTTGTCAATGTCCTTTCAAAGGTGTAGTTTCCGGAACTGTACACAGTATTCAAGGTGAGGTCTCACCAGGGTCTTGTACAGTGAAACTATTACCTCCCTCCTTCAGCTTGTGATTCCCCTTCCATGGATGGGATTGTATTCTCTCCACCTACTGCATAATGAATGGCTCGACTGCGATGGGGCACTCCCAAGTCCAGGAAAGATGCAGTGGTATTGATCAAGGATTGTAAAATATGTTTTTGTGTAGTAACACCAATATGGTGGACAATCTGTTTTCCACTTTTTAAAAGAAAAAAGGCATCAGAATCAAACTTCTAGCTACATCAACAGTCTTTATAGAATATGAACAATCATAACATGTGATTTTTAAACTACTGAAACGCTGTGGCCTGAGGGGGTTGACAGTGTCCTAACTCTTTCTGAATAACAAATGGGACAGGGTCTTACTCAACCCTGTCACAGGTTTACACTGTATAAGTATTGCCATTGGCTCCAGATGTGACATGAACTTGGAGACCTGGGTTTGAGTCCTACAGCCTCAAATTACTCACTGCAAGACCCTATGCAAGTCAAGTAACCTCTGTGTGTTTACCCTCTCTGTAATCTCTCCCTAATCTAATTCTGTGGTGTTTGAATTTTCATATGCACCTAATGGCAGCAACATTCTCTCTCCCTTACTCTGCTCTATTGTAAACTACTTTGGGATAAAGCCTGTATGAAAGGCACTATACACAATAAAACTAAATTCCTTTTTTTAATAAGGTTTATATTTAAATGGTATTTAGAATTACTCTTCTAACTTTTCAAGACTGTTGTCTTGCATGTTTAGTGTTTAACGATTGTTTCTGGAACTCTAAGAAAGCATAAGATAAATGCCATTTACTTTTTACTAATCCTTTCTTTATTCATTTGTACCTTGTGCTAACCATTTGCACCCACGGTGACATAAGCTGGTGGTGATGGTGCTTCATACAAGGTACTGCTTTTAAAAGCAGTGCTGACCCGAGTTCTCCCATAACTTTATCTGTGTAAAATTGCGTGTTTTATTTAAACTTCACACATACAAAAATGGCACCTGGCATAGGACATTAACTCCAAAATCATCTGCAGCACGTGAAGCATTCTTAACTCTACAAAGCAAACTAACCAAAGTAATCAATAGGAATGAAAAAAATAAATCTTTTATGAAACAAAATAGGGTCCCAAAGCAACCTTCTACAACCGCTCCATCTTGTTCTGTACACAAATATAGTCAATAAGCAAAGCTTGTGGGTTGTCCACAGAAGATTACTGGGAGCACAAAATCCAATTTAAGTTCCTCCATTCTCCCATGGTACAGATTAACTAATGACTTCTTGATTATCCCTTTCTTTTTCTCTTTTTTTCTCCACGGAAAATGCAGTGGAAACCATAACCAATTTAAACAGTACAATGAGCTTTGGTAGCACATGAATTTTGCACTGATTATGATGAAGGGGCTATGGTGGTGTTGACATTATGTTTCCATGTTAACTGTGAATAGAAAGCACTGCAGAATAGGAAATCAAAACAAGACCCACTGAAATAGATTATTTATTACTATACACAAGAATGCTTAGGTAATATAAAACTTCCCTTTTATTTTGGGGTAGTGCTTCTACCCAGTTTTACAGCTATAAGGCTGAAGCACTTTAAGTGACTTGCTCAAGGTCACATAGTGAATGAGGCTCTAGTGGGTTTGAACTTGGGATGTTCTGGTATAAATAAATAAATAAATAATGAAATAAATAAATAGACAAATGCTAATCACAGGTCTTTCCAAAATCTTGTCAATCATTTTTGCCATGCACACATATAAAATATTCTGTTATTTCAGATATATGTAACAGTTTCATTGCAACTACCCCAAACATACAGCAGATTATACTTAAGTCTCAGGTTTAACTATGGTGTATATTGGCATTTAAACCATTAAATCAAACTCATCTGAAATAAGCACCCCAAATTTACATGCTTTAGAGACTAACAAATTATAAGAATCTCAAAAAATGAAAAATAAAAATGGTCTGGCAAAGGATTTGTGCACAAGACTCAGAATTTTAGCAGCGGCCACTAGGATCAACCACTCTGTGTGAGGTTTTCAGTTTACTTCATGCCAAATTGGAGTAATTCCCATTGGATTCCATGGAGTTCATGCAGTATTCTACACAATATCCCAGCAAAAACTGTAATACTGCATTTGATCCTAAAGGTCGGCACTGCGTGCACTAAGGTTGGCTGGGGCTAAACACAGCATGGAAGTGAGGCACTGTAATCCTGGGACTAGATGACATGAGCTGAGCTGCATTGGTGACAGTTCTGAAGACAGTCACTTGTCCTCCCTATGGGCCTAAGGACACTTGCAGCCATGGCAGCACCATCACTAGGGTGGTGGACTGGGAGTAGGGAATGAGGGAAAAAAAATTAAAACAAACTGCTTATATGACTGATATCGATGATACAACAGTTTCTCTATGTAACAATACACATATGTCATTTTCAGAAGGCACCAACTCAACTCATCTCAACTTTTTGACTGATTGGACATAGCCCTTACAAATTGAGAAACTGGAAACTTTCAACGTACAATCTAGTTAGAAAGAATGCTTGTAGCCACACTGGTCTTCAGAAAACTAGACTCTAACTAGCAGGCCACCTTTTACTCGACCAACATAGATATATGCAGATGTTATAGTACACAAGTGTTTGGGGCCACACAGATTGTTTCATAAAGGGCTTTGGCAGAAGGCACAGAGGAATCAAAGATTGTCATTGCATAACCACAGACAGATAAGAGGTACAGTTATGTATTCCCTCATATTCTATTCCCCTTCTAGAGCTGAACTGTTGAAACTACTCTCACCTATATGTATTCGAGGCTGAAACCAGCAGAAGTACCATGTGTGGATTTCCCCATCAGACCTACTGTAAATTACAGTAGTTTGACATTCAACTGCACCAGGGCCAAGTCATTTGTGTATCTTAATTTTCTAGTGGAAATGCCCAAGTCTTTTCAGATATTTAGTATTTTCAGATATGTCCACCTCTTAACAAATATCAATATACAATATACATTTTGTATCCCTTTACTAAGTGCCCTACTAGGTGCTCAGACTGCTGCTGTTCAATGTCTTCATCAAGGATATTGGGCTCGGCATTTGGGGCAAAATTTGCCTATTCATGGACAACACCAAGCTCTATGGAGGCTGGACACAGCGGAAGGGATACAAGCGGGAAACCGGAAATTGTTTAACCAGGAATGGCACACTAAGCCAAAGCTTCTTTTCAGGTGTGACCTGGGAGCACAAAGAAGTTAAGTGACTTGCTCAGGGTCACACAGAATGCATGTGGGGCTATAGGATTCATACCCAGTTCTCCAGATTTGCAGCTCAGGGCCCTAAACCACAGTGCTATACTGCCTCCCACAAGACCTAAAGAAGGATCTGGAAAACTAGACAGATGGTCCAGGATTTGGCAGTTTGACTTCAATGCAAAGTTATGCAAATTGGAGTCAAGAACCCAAACACTGAGTACAGCCTGGGAGGGGTCATGATATTTGCATCAGAGGAGGAGAACAATCTGGGGAGGATGATCACTAGTGACCTCAAACACTTTGCGCAATGTAGGAAAGCAGCAGCAAAAGTAAATAAAATGTTGGGCTGCATTGCCAGAGAGGTCAGCAGCAGGTGGGAGGAGGTAATACTGCTCTTGTACAGGCCATTGGTGAGGCCACATCTGGAGTACAGTGTACAGTGATGGTGCCTTTATCTGAAATAGGACATTAACCCTCTGGAGGCGGTCCAAAGGGGGGCAATGAAGATGATCATTGGCCAGCAGGGTAGGATATATGAGGAGAGGTTAGATGCCCGGAACATATAATCACTGAAGGAAAGGCAAGAGAGAAGACATGATAGAGGCCTTCAAGTATTTGAAGGGAATAATTAAGGTGGATAAGGAGGATCTCTTCAAGGTTTGTGTAATCAAAACAAGAAGGGACATGGTCTCAAGTTGGTGGGTGGAAAGATTAGGAGAGAGGCTAGGAGGCGCTTCTTCATTAAGAGGGTGGTGACAGGTTGGAATGTGCTTCCAGAAGAGGCGGTTTCATTGAGCATGGTGGGCAGCTTCATAACAGGCTGGGACAGAGTTAAGGAGAAAATAAGGGTCAAGGGAGGGGCAGACAGAGGAAAAGGGTAAACTGGAGTGGGGGTGCAGGGTCAGTAGCTTATGCTGAGGACCCTGCACTACAAGCAGACTAGACAGACTAAATGGACTTATACTGCTGGCTTCGTCGTAGGTTCATATGCCCTTAAGATACAAATTATCAATAATATGGAAAGTTATGGTGATTATGTCTTTATCCTGATGATGAGCACAAGACTCCAATGGTAACTTGCCTTAAAATTTTATAACCTTTATTGATAACCTTGCTCATCAAAGGTTTGTCATTATTAACTGCTGACAGTATTAGCCACATCTATAGTATCCGCTGTTATACTAAAAAGACTAAGAGAATATGGAGATGATACAAGTGGATTTTTATCAGCTCTTATCGTATTAAACTGTAAGGGTAACTGGCAAAAATTACACAATTTGCACTCATTCATGTTGTAAAGAAATAGACAGTTTCATTTATCAGCATTTCTACCAAATTTATCATCTCAAGTTCAAGAACCTTTACAGTAAAGCAAAGAACCACACAGGATTACTGGCCTTACCTTAGTGATACAGCTCCCCAGGCACCATGTTTGTTTGTCAAGATGTTAAGGATCTTCTGCTTCAGCTGATTGGCTGTTACATGATCCCGATGTTTAGCAGCACTGATAAGGTGGTCGCACATCTTCTCTTCCTCCCTTCTGTCAGCAGCATATTGGGCACACTGGGACTACCAAAGAACACGGAAACATGTTAACTGACATACAATAAGAGAATCTATATTTATAATTATGAACAAACTCCATGCAAGTGATTAAAATGTATTGAATTATAACTACTAGATGAAACAGTTTGGGGAAAAATAAAATGTCCTCTCACCTTAAGGAATAACTACAAAAAGCAGCTTACCATAATGGTTTAACAAAGATTTTCATTTATCTTGCTGCACAGGCAGGCACCAATTAGTACTACAATCTAGCTTCGTAATGAGCTTAATATTTCATCTGCTAGTTGGATAATAAAATTAAATCCCCATTTTTTTTATAGCCCAGGTTACTCTATTAAAAAACTATAACAGAATGAATATTAACCCAGAAAGTTTGAGGCACATTTCTTACCATACACACTGCACTACAGACATTACAGTAATACTAGCAGAAAACATGAAAGAAAGAGCAGACCCTAAATTTTCAGTACCCCCCCAATCCCTACCTCCTACTCCCTCTGCTGCTTTGAATCCTGCTCCTTTTCCACCCATCACTATAAAACCTGAACCTCTACTGGCCAATCTGTTTTCCCTGTCTACTTTCCAGCTGAATGGCACAGCCTCTCTTTACCTAGCCATCTTTATGCCCCTACTCCTTCCTTAAAGTCTCTGCCACCTGATCATTACTCCCATATCTGTAACTATAGCTGGCAAGTTGTCACCCTTCAAGTCTCCAATACACTTTTTCAATTCTCAGTTTCATTACAAATTTTATAAAAATGTAATTTTTTTTATATTTATATTTGCTTACTCTGGTCATTTGTTCTTTCACAGTCATACATTGCTAACTTTTACTGATTATATTTGAAATGAGTTCACTTCCTTGTTTTTATGTATTTCGTCTCTGTATCTACAGTGTTTTATTTTGCACTCTTTCTTGTTTTACCACACAATATATATTTTGTACTTGATTTGTTGCATCCAGTATCATCTACCCTGCTCCTGCACTCCCTGCGTCCCACCTGGAAATCAGTTTTGGCTCAGTGTGCCTATCCTGATAGCCAAATTTTAAATTCAATAAATAAATACATTCTGTCCATTTAGAATTACAATCAAACAAGTAAACTTGGCACAAAGGAGGAATGCTTCTAATAAGAAGTGGTGTCTGATTAAAAAAAATCCAAATAAAACAGAAAAATAAAAAGGACCCTAACACACATGCTGCAGGGCGTAGATACACCAGAGAGGAAACACGAAGACCAAGCATAAATACAGCTAGCTTTATTACAAGATACAAATGGTGTCCAAAAACTGTGGCAAACACAGTTGGGAATGAGGGGAAAAAAAAATCACTAGGGTATTTCAGTACCTTTCATAAAGGATCAAACATTCCTGACAGGGGGTGTGGAGACATTGGGCTTGATTTTCAGAGAGCCCTTAGATTGCCACAATTTGTGACAATCTATGGCTATAGCAATCTCTGGGTGCATCAGGGACCCTGCACCTTATTTTATAAAAAAGGGATCCCTGTGCCAAAGACCAGAGAGTTGCCACAGCTGCAGGGCTGCATTAAACATGTGGCACACTTGCAGGCTTTGACGGAAATATCCGTCACCCCCCCCCCCAATCTGGTGCAACCTGAGAGGGGCCTCAAAGGTGGGGGGGAGTATATGCTGGCAAGGAGGGGACCAGAGGCGGAAGGAGAATGGGAGTGCCCTAAGGAGAGAGGGGGGCATGGCAGCAATGGCAGGGTGATAAGGTGGCACCAGGTGAGGGTGCCATGTGCACTTTCGATTAGTCGATTGGCTGGGGTAGAGGGGGCTTGGCAGAGAGGGACCATGACCCAGTCCCAGTCCTAGCTGCACACAGCCCTGGCACCTGCCCCATAGGTGTGCCTGTCCCCAACATTGTGGCAGTAGCAATCTGCCTCCACACTGGGGCCTCAGTACTAGGGGACTGTCACAGTGCCTGAGGAATGTTCCTCCACCACCATTTGCACCTCCCAACCTTTGGCCATTCCTGCCCACTGACAGTGTTGGGGACTGGTGCACATATGGGGCAGATGCCAGGGCTGTGTGCAGTTAGGGTCAGATCATGGTCCCTCCTTGCCAACCCATCTCTACCAAGGCCAATTGGCTCACTGGAAGTGCACATGGCCCCCTGCCAGGTGCCACCTCAGCACCCTGACATTGCCACCATGCCCCCATCCCTCTCTAGGGCACCCTTGTGCTCCTTTTGCCCCCAGTCCCCTCCTTGTATGTGCTAGTGCTTTTTTTTTGTTTTTGTGAAGTAAATGCAACCTTCTATCTTAAGTGGGCTAGTAGATCTGAGCAGAACATTTGTCTAGCTTCCATTTTTATTTTAACTTTACACTTCAGAAGCAAAGCATCTGCACTTCTGTATTTTTGGATATACAGTTCATTGGAGTCTATTCCATTATGTGTTACCACAGTATGTCTAGCAATAGACAATAAGGAGAACTCATGAGGTTAGTCTTGTGGTAAGGTACCCCATGATGTAGCTCCCTGCTTGTTCCTGCTATGTGGTTACCTCCCCTTCTCAATATCAGACACACCCCATATCTCAGGAGACACATCTACCTACAGTATCATTGATAGTCTGAATTATAGTATATGTTCTGTCCCAGATATTGTAAACAAGGCTACTATATATCTTGAAATGTTGCTAATGTTTTCCAGCACTATAACTTATTCACTATAAATGTTCTGAAAGAAGGGAAAGGAGGGATATGATAGAGACTTTCAAATACCTCATGGGTATAAATAAGGTACAAGAGGGAAGCATTATTCAGAAAAAAAAGATGGTCAAGAATAAGGGGACATGCTATGAAGCTGGGGGGTAGACTCAGGAGAAACATAAGGAAGCACTTCTTCACAGAGATAGTAGTGAATGCCTGGAACAGCCTTCCAGTGGAGGTGGTAGGGGCAAAAGCTGTGACAGGATTCAAGAATGCATGGGACTGGCATAAGGGAACCTTACTTATCACGGAAGGGAGGGCTAAGCCAGAGATTAAGTAGGGTCTACGGTATTACAGTAGGTAGGGAAAATGGGCAGACTGGGTGGGCCAAGCAGTCCTCATCTGCCATCAAATTCTATGTTTCTATGTTCTCACTGAACAGACTATAAACAGATATAGTAGAGCCGAAATGTATCTTGTAAATCTAGACCGAAAAATATCTACATTGTTGAAGTTGCGGTAATGATATCAGAACAACAATGCCCTACATTTATAGATCAGGCAGTAAATATTTAAGTCTTATTTAATATGAGCATTAGAAATTGCCAGCAGATACAGGCCATCCAGTCTACCTAGTCTGCTTGAGTGTGCAGCACTTCAGTCCATTAGACTGCAGTTGCCCCCCGTTCTTCATAAGCCCTTCCTCCAGCTCCCACCCCTTCCAGTTTGTACCCTCCCCTTGAGTCTGTCCCACCCCCCTCTTGAAGCCACCAACCCTCTGCAGCGATACAACTTCCTCTGGCAGAGCGTTCCACCCTTTCTGTGAAACAGTGCCTTCTCTGTCCCTCTTGAACCTGCCCCCTTCCAACTTCATAGAGTGTCCCTTGGTTTCATACTAACATACTATTTGCCAGCAGATTAGGCCTTACCGTCTATCGAGTCTGCTCGAACCTCAGATCCCTAGTTGGTTGCTGAGGCCCTCCCCCCTTGTGTTCCAGAAACCCCTATCATCCATCCCCACCCCCCTGGGACAGGCCATCATCTGATACATCCACTTTCTGTGTCTGTCCCACCCTCTCTTGAAGCCCTCCACTGTGGATCTCTGAACCAGCTCACCAGGCAGTGCATTCCAAGGGTCCACCCCCCCCTCTCAGTGAAAAACCTCCTCCTCTTCCCTCCTCACCCTTCCACCTTCCAACTTCAAACCATGCCCTCTGGTGATACCTCTCTGCTTTAGTCTAAAGATCCCCACCATGTTTACCCTATTTATTCCCTTGAGGTACTTGAAGACCTCAATCATATCCCCTCTCTCCCTTCTTTCCTCCAGGGTATATATATTGAGTTCTCTCACAGTCTCTCCTCATATGGTCTGTCTCCCAACCCCAGGATCATTTTTGCTGCCCTGTGTAGTACCCCCTCCAGTAGTGTGATGTCCCTTTTCAAGTAGGGGCACCAGAATTGCATGTAGTTCTCTAGGTGCGGTCTCACCAGGGACCTGTACAGGGGAAAGATGGCCTCCCCACTCCTAGAAGTAATCCCCCTTGCTATGCACTCTAGCATCCTGTCTGCCTTTGCTGCTGCCTTCCTGCACTGAGCAAAGTGGTTCATCTCCCCGGTTACCAGCACTCACAGATCCTTCTCCTCCTTGGATTTTGTTAATGGGACACCCTCCAGCAAGTAATTGTGTCCTGGGTTAATAATTTTATGAACATAATTGAGGAGGTTAGTCTTGTGAAAAAGTATTGGTTTAGCCCCCTGCTTGTTCCCTCTAAATGGCTATCTCCACTTCTCCAAACTGGCCACATGCTCCCTCCCCCCAGAAGCTTACCTTTCCATTATAGTCCAATCCTATGTCCAGACCCACATATAGAAAAGAAGACTATTACATTTCATATTTGAATTATTTTCCTTTGACTGAATCAGAACATGTGTTTTATTGTAATATAATTGTTTTATCTCCAGCACTGCAATACCAGGGGTGGTGGTGGAGGAGGGTAGTGTTATTCCAAAATATTTTCATTAATATAGGGCACTATGTGAACGGCACTGATTTATTAACTAGAATATTTCAAGGAATCAGTCTTCATTTAACCAGGTGGTCATCGTTGAGCAATGCTCATTTGCAAGATGGACCTGGGTGGAGCATAGACAAATGTTTATACAAGACAACACAGATATTTACAATCAGGTATAAAAAAGAAAGAACAATAGGTACAAATATAAAAAGATGACACATTAGTTTGTACAGGCATGGAATAATACAGACAATATACAAGGTGTAAAGACATCTACATACACAATAGTACCTAAAATCAGCTAGGAGGGCAGGGTTAATTAATACAGTGGGAAGAATACACTAGGCCGTAGCAGTGTAGAAAGAGGAGGGAGGGAGGAGAAAGGCTAGGAGGGCATAAGGTAACAGCTTAGAGGAAGGTAGGGATGCTGGGATAGGGGAAAGGAAAAAAGTGGGAGCACTGGGGATGCTGGACAGAAGAGGGAAGGGGCAGGGAGGTTGTCTCGACCAGATGGTAAGGAGGTTCCTACCCGAAGTAGGGAGACTAGGAAGAGGCTGGGATATAGAGTCAATAAGTCAGGGTGATCTGGGAGATAAGACATCTAGGCTTGGGAGGGAGGTAGGCAAGGTGTCAGGTGGGTCTGAGCAGAGATGGTTACCAGGGCAGGCACTGGTACTGGACTTGGACGTGGGAAGCAGTTACACGCTTCTTTGATTGTGCAGGAATATAGTGTCTTAAAAGCATTCAGACAGACAAAAGTGCTCAATTTGAGAGTTTTCTGTGGATTGTTCCATAAGGTAGGCCATATGAAGCTTATAGCTGCCCTGCCAGATCAAGATTTTGCCTTGGGCACTTCAAGTGTTATAAATGAGTAGCTTCTTAGCTCGTATTTTCCAACTACACTTAGGGGTAGACAGCAGGAGATATAGGGAAGTCGTTTATTAGAGATAGCTCTATAGGTCCAGAGTGCAGCATTTCTGTCACGCCTGAACTTGAGGGAGGTCCACTCCACAGCCACATATAGGGCACAGTGATGCATGGCAAAGGGAGGTCCCATAATAAACCTCAGGACTCTATGGAAGAGCATGTCCAATTTTGCCATGTATGAGCTGGGGCACTGGCTGTAAAGGAAATCCATGTAATCAACCAGCGAGAAAAGTTGATTGGACCAACTGTAGCTTGGCGTCTCTGGTGAAAAATCGGTTAATTCTAAAGAAGAGTCCTAACCTTTGTCAGAGTCGTTTTAGCAAATCCTCGATGTGTTCGATAAGAGAGAGTCTGTGGTCTATCCATACTCCCAGATACTTGAATTTTGTAACAAATTCTAATTTTTCTCCTAGAATTGTGGTAATCTGGGGAAATGACCCACTGGACACATGGTTTGCTGTATGAATAAATGGAGAGAAGAGCATCGCTTTTGTTTTTTTGGCGTTGAGGAGTAACTTTTTTTTGGAGAAGTTGGCTTTGCAAAAGGTTGAATTCAGACTGGAGATCATTGCAGGCAGCTTCAGGTGTTGGGCGACTCACGTAGAAGACAGTATCATCTGCAAACAGATGAATGCTGGCATTTTTAATACAGCCGTCAATATTATTAATGTAGATTGCAAATAGAAGGGGACCTAATATAGATCCCTGGGGCACCCCTCTTTGAAGGGTTTAAGGGGAGACAGACCTTCAGCTTTTACTTGCACTATGCACTTCAAATGTACTGAACCAACTCACTGCACAGACTATATACAGATTTACTAGATTTGAAAGATACCTTGTGTAAGTATATGTAGAATAAACTTCTATTTTTGAAGTTGTGGTGATCCAATCAGAACACCAATGTCCAGTAGTTACAGACCAGATTGTAAACATTGTGCATAGTATTTTGTGATTTTATAAATGCAAGGAAAAACAGAAATTCTGAAATGTGTAACTGAAGTTGTTTAGCATGGTTATTCTAAAAGACTCATGTTATAGGTTTGTGCTATTTCTAGTGCTTCTCCAGTGCATTTCTCTCATTTTTGCATAAGCTAATAAACAAAATGAAAATGATCTTGTCAGGGAAACATCTTGACTTTTTTTAACTGGTGAAATTAGATAGGCTCAAGGCCTTGCCTTTTGGGAATTTTGTTAATATTCAAAATCTCATTTGCTAACAGAAGCTGAAAGTTAATTGAATTTTCTTATTTTATCTTGAGTTCTGTCAGATCTTATACCTCAACATATTCTTCAAAGAGTAGATAACTCAATCTTATGTTGTCATCTTAGGTTACTGCATGATGCTCTGATAAATATCAAATGTTATTTATCGTCAAAGTGATATGAAGCTTCACCCTGACATATGCTTAATTGTAAATACGCTTTTATCTAACTTCAAAATCTTCAGTCTATGGCTTGGCAATAAAGTTGTAGCAATCCCATATGACAAGTGTCTGCTGTCTGGCTTGACAAAATGAAGTAAAGGTTATATTTATTTCGAACGACAACTGATATCTCTGTGTCTCATACTTTCTCTGTTAGGTCAAGGATCACAAGAACCAGTACATCAAGCTGTACGTTTAAGAAGGCTGGCTCAGTGAGATAAGAACCTCATCAAAACCGAGATTGCCGGCTCCTGTTTTCATCCATAAGGTGCTTGTTGGCAATGTCTCAGAGAAGAATAACTTGGAGCAGTCATTTATTATTTCAAGGCTGCAGTGTCATGTAGCTCCAGTCCTTTATAAAATGGAAGGTCATTTAAAAGTATTACTCATCTTATAAATGCAACACAAAGTGGAAAAGAGAGTGTGGATTTCTCTTCGTTCCTAGGGGTTTGATAAATACTGCTGACCACCAGAAATGTGTGCCACCTTTAATAAACAATTTGACTGATGAAGGTTGGGGGTATCTTCATTATTAAGGATGTGAAGTCAGGAGAAGGAGAGATTCCACAAAGGCAGACATAGATCACCACCCCTATGGCTTACATACAACAGAAATAAATAAAGTAAAAATTACACAGTGCCACAGAGGCATGAAAGTTATACTCAAGTAACTGCATTATTTTAAAAAACTGCCAAGGGACGAAGAATTCATTTTAACTCAGGAGGAAGATGGACTGTTTTAAATCAAGTGGCTTGATAGTGTCTTTGGCCTTTAGCCCATATAATAGAACACTCAGTCGACCTTGTCTGGCAGAAGCTACGGGCTGTTTTCTAACACCAGACACCTAAAAAACCCCAGCTTTCTGAGAATTTGTACTGTTCTCTATTTTTGTCTGCAGCTAGCAGGCTGCAATTCATAGTTCATTTTGCTCTCTTTCTCTCCCATAGCATCCTCTAATAATGCATTCAAGAGCAAGGAAGGTTAGAGTTAAAAAAGGACTGTTACAGTTTGCACTTCATGTGCAGAAACATGTTTTTTTATTTACTGTTTACTGTAGCATAGCAGTTTATAGTCCTATTTACATTACCGCATCGCTCCTGATTTTTGGTTGCCTCCTTCTGGTGCACTGCCATCTGAGCCCATCATTAACAATTTACACAGCCTTTCATGCAGCACTGCACTGTGCACCACAGCGGGGCTGTTCCTTCAGTGGGGCCGGCTTTGTTCGTTCACGTGCAGGCCTGAAAAATAGCCCACTGCTGCGGATCAAGTGCAGAAGTGAGTTTACACAACATGGCAAGCTGCTCAATCTGCTGGACGCTCCCTCTCCTGCGTCAGATCAGAAAGTGGGAGCGGAGACATCCGAAGGTGCACTGGTGAGTGTCCACACAGCGCGATTTGCAGCGCATCAACTGTTGCGCATGGGTTGATGCACTGCAAATCGAGTGGTGTAAATGGGGCCTATAAAAGCTCAAAAATGTACTGCAGGCTATTAAATCTCCTACTGCTGCAGTCCTGCTCTGATATTGGATGCAGAAGACTGGGATTTCTAGTTCCAAAAAATTTCAGCCTGAAAGTGACCATAATCAGTCTGATACAATCTACTATACTACAGCAAGCATTAAGAAAAAGAAAAAAACAAAAAAAAAAAAAAGAAGTGCAAACTGGGACCAGCCCCACACTTGGGTGTCTGGCTATTGGTGCTGGCTTTTCTCCTTTAACAAAAATGGCTCCCAAAACATTTCTGAAAAGGTTTTCAGATGCATGGATACTTAAGTACACCATTTCCTGGGTGCTATAAGAAGTGCAAAGCCATAAGCTTCTTTTCCTGAAACACATGGCTTTGCAATCTTTTTGGCCAGTCAGGATGCAGTAAAATTCCTACTCATTTTATAATGATTATTATAAATCTGTTTTGAAATTTCCTGTTTCCTGATTGGTGGATGCAGGTTGTCACCCATACATTAATCTCAGCCTTATGCACCCATAAAGAAAAGTACCAGTGCCAGCCTTCCCCATGGTCAAAAAATATCACTGTACCAGTTTACAACATTCAATTGCAAATGGGTGTTATTTTATTTTTTTTATGGACAAAGTCCCACCCACAAGCTTAACTGCTTCCTGGTTCTTTCTTCACTTTAGCAGCCAAATCTTCCACCAAGGTGTCTTTCTTTTTGCATCAGTTTGATTTCTCCTGCACCCTTACAGCAACCCCCCCCCCCACTGCCTGCCTACTGGCTGCACCAAACAGGCACCGCTGAAACAGCACTTGCTCACTCCAGATCCTCACAGCAGGCAGCGAGGACTGGGAAACACAATGCTTGCCACTTCAACTCGCTCATCTCAGTCCTCAGAGCAGGCAGTAAAGACTGGAAGGCAGCAACTGAAAAAACACAAAAGTCACAACAAAGTCATGCAAGTAAATTTAAAAAAAAAATGCAACTGCTTACACCCAGTTCTGCACCTCAGAGTAGGCAGTGAAGATCAAGAAACAACAAAAAATGCCTGGAAGCCACAAAGAGTGACAAACTATTTAAAATACAAAAGGAAGCAACAAAAGTTTGATAAAAACAAAGTCTGTCACTAACTCCCGGTCTTCAGAGCAGTCAGCAGGGAAAATGTAACAAACAGGAGAAGACACATCAACTAAAGCTATCATAGCTCCCCCAGGGATGGTTAACAAAGGAACTATTTTACCCTTAAAAGCACACTTTAATCATGTTCCTGTATTTATTTAATTTACTTATTCCTTTCATTTAAAAAAAAAACAATTACCTATTCCCCATTTTGCAAGTGAAGTAAGACACTCCAGGGTGGACTTATGCTTGAGATCCACCCCCCTCCAGTGGCTGTAAGTCCCTCCTTCCTGGGGTGTCTGGCCATCCTACACCCCTGGACAGGCAGTTATCTCAGCATAAAGCAAAGCAAATTTTTTTCTAAAATACCATTCCAAAAGACCATGGTGTTGTACATAAACATAGATAAACAAGCATTTGTTAATGCCGAATGTTTGCTTGCTGGCATTGGCAGTGGTAGTGTAGAAGTTACAGAGCTGCGTAATAGGAATGGCAGTGAAGTATTGAACTGAAGCCAACCCCACCACCACCCTGCAGAGAGTGACAGGCATTGGGGTGTGCCTTTGGGTCGTCAGGCATAACGGCCACACCATTTCACCACACCCCACCCTGCAGACACTGACAAGTGTCACGTTGTTCCTTGGGGTCTTTGGCCCTTATGTGCACCACATTCCATTAGGAAATACGGTGAGATGGGTGAGATATAGGAAAATGGGGTGAACATTGGGTCGAAGAGTCCAAGGCATACCTCAATGCCTCTCACTGGCTGCAGGGTGTGGAATGGTATGAGCATTACAGGCAAGAATCCCAAGTCACATCCCTGATGCCTGTCATTCTCTACAGGGTTGGGCGTTTTGGTTGGAAACCCTAATACCTCAGGCATTCGTTGGTATTTTCACTCCAAATGTTCAACATGGTTTTTGTGACCCCACCTCTCATGAACAGGGGAATATCAGTTTATTAGCGAAAGCTGCTTATGCACAGCGACTACGGCATTTAGCAACACTGAGTGCAAAAACATTCGAACGAGATGCTGTAAAAAATGACAGCTGTACTGTTCATGGGAGGTGTAAAAGTGGCAATGTTGCAAATCTGCAGTAAAATATTTAAAAAATGGTGAAGTCACGAGCGTATATAGAAACTGTGCAAACAACACCAGTAATATAATTAGGTTGGGGATTTTTTTACAGCAGATTGTCAACTCAGGCATTTTGGTGCTCATGATCATGAACAGTGTCACTGTGGTTTTCTTTATCTGTCCCGAGCAATGATTTCCCACAGCGACCACGCATCTCTGCGCTGAAAGTGTGAAAACACACTTCGGCCATGTTGTGAAAAATGACAGCTGTACTGTAAATAAGGAAGTGTGGACAAATGCCACTGGTGAAAATCTGGACTTAAAATATTACAAAGTCATGAACTTACGCGGGTGCGTGGAAACTGTGCAATGCTCACTCGTAACACAGTCATTTTATGGACTTTTGTCACCACATTTTCAACATAGCCATTTTAAGACCTCTGCTCATAAACAGTGTAACTGTGATTTTCTTAATGTGTCCCATACATTGATTTCGCACATCGACTGCGCCACTGCGCGCTACATGTGCGAAAACACATTTTGGGCATATGAAAAATGGCAGCTGTGCTGTTCATAAGGAAGTGTAATAAAATGGCGATGTTGAAAATCTGGAGTGAAAATATTAAATTCGCAAACTTATGAGCATGCATAGGAACTGCGCAACGCACGCTCGTAAAACAGTCATTTTTAGGAATTTTTTCACCAAATTTTCAACATTGCCATTTTAAGACCTCTGCTCATGAACAGTGTTACTGTGATTTTCTTAATGTGTCCCATAAATTGATTTCAGCATCGATCACGCGCCATTGTGCGCTACATGGGCGGAAACACATTTTGGGTGAGATGTGAAAATGACAGCTCTAGTACTCATAAGAAGGCATGGTAAAATGGTAATGTTGAAAATCTGGAGTGAAAATATTGAAAATTTGCGAACTTACGAGCGTGCGTAGGAACTGTACAACGCACGCTCATAAAACAGTCATTTTTTGGAATTTTTTCACCAAATTTTCAACATAGCCATTTTAAGACCTGTGCTCATGAACAGTGTCACTGTGATTTTCTTAATTTGTCCCATATACTGATTTCACACACCGACTGCGCCATTGTGCGCTACATGGGCGGAAACACGTTTTGGGTGAGATGTGAAAAATGACAGCTGTACTACTCATAAGAAGGTGTGGTAAAATGGTAATGTTGAAAATCTGGAGTGAAAATATTGAAAATTTGCAAACTTACGAGCGTGTGTAGGAACTGCGCAATGCACGCTCGTAAAACAGTCATTTTTAGGAATTTTTTCACCAAATTTTCAACATAGCCATTTTAAGACCTCTGCTCATGAACAGTGTCACTGTGATTTTCTTAATTTGTCCTGTACATTGGTTTCACACACCGACTGCGCCATTGTGCGCTACATGGGCGGAAACACATTTTGGGTGAGATGTGAAAAATGACAGCTGTACTACTCATAAGAAGGTGTGGTAAAATGGCAATGTTGAAAATCTGGAGTGAAAATATTGAAAATTTGTGAACTGACGAGCGGTACTGCATAACGCACGCTCGTAAAACAGTCGTTTTATGAAATTTTTTCACCAAATTTTCAAAATAGGCTTCTTGAGAGCCCACCTTATGAACACTGTCAGTGTCATTTCATTAATCGGTCCTGAAAGGTGGTTTTGCGCAGTGACTGCAAAATCATCCTTTGGGCCCGAATAACCCCATGACAGTGACAGCATTCATGAGAAGGGGTCCCAAAAACCCCATGTTGAAAATTTGCTGCAAAATTTCCAAACAATGCCTGAGATATGCAACAAAGTTGAAAAAACCATATCTAGCCCATTATACAGCTTACCGGCATTTCCTCAGTTCGCGGTCGGCTTTGAAGAGTGCAGATGTGTTCCCGGTCCACCGCAGATCATGGCGCCTGCGTCTGAGGTAAGTATGGGTGGGGTGGGGAGGCTGGTGCGCAGTGGTGGGTGCGGGTTGTGGGGGGCTGGAGACTCGCGTGGGACAGTTTTTGCTTTACAGGTTTAAAAAAAAAGACGACGAGGACGCTTGCCACGCTTGGGGTGGGCTCCCAGCATGGCAGGAGGATGGCTGGGGGGCGTGGAGCTGACGGGGATTGGGCACCCCGTCGGCCATGGCATTTGTTGCCATGCTGGGATGGGCTCCCAGCGTGGCACCTTATGCCGAGAGGATAAGGTAAACCGACCGGGGATTGGGCACCCCCATCGGCGATAGCATGGGTGGGAGAGACAGTGAAGCTGACGGAGATTGGGCACCCGTCAGCTATACCATCAGTTGCCATGCTGGAGGTGGCACCCAGAGTGGCATTTGGAAGGCTTTGGGGAGCGAGCACAGCCGACGGGGATTGGGCACCCCGCCGGGCTATAGAGAGTGTGTGCATGGGGGGGCAGCATGCAGTATGCGTGTGTGTGTGTGTGTGTGTGGAGGGAGCTGCTTATGAGCAGGCGATATCTTATCACTGCTCACTGAAGTGTAGCTCCCCCTTTCAACTGTATGCCACTGCATTTTGGAGCTTGTCATAGACAGCTCCAGCATGCATTGGCTTACAGGGGCCACGCCTGCCAACACACTGACTGAATTGGAAGAGGGGGTGACACACCTCCGAAATCTCGGATGATGGCACTATGTTTCTTGCACATGCGTGCAAGCAAACATAAAAACATAATTACCATAAAGCATATACTTAAAATCAGTTAATAAAACAGCAGGAATTAGGAATAAGGCCCATCCTGTCATGTCTTATTGCTTACCTATTACCCTCCTCTCCCAATCATGGATCCAGTGTCAGGAGGGGGTCTGCCTGCTTGAAATGGCCATTTGGGGTTGGTGGTTTCTGACTGGGGAGATGGGAAGAGATCATAAAGATGAATACAGAGGCAGGACTGTGCTTCCTCTGTGTCTGCTTCGTGGTTCTATTTAGTTATTGAATGGGAGAAGGGTAGGGAGGGGTGAAGCATGGGAGATGATTGGTGGGAGGTGGGCTAGATTTTATTTTTTTGTATATTTTTATGTTGCTTGCATGCATGTGCAAGAAACATAGTGCCATCATCGGAGATTTTGGAGGTGTGTCACCTCCTCCTCCAATTCAGTCAGTGAGCTGGCAGGCGTGGCCCCTGTAAGCCATATCGCATTTTGGAGCTGTCTATGACACGCCCAAAATGCAGTGGCATAGTTGAAGGGGAGCTCACGCTCAGTGAGCAGCCATAACCGAGCGTAGCCCCCAACACACGCAGGCGCGCGCTCCTCGCACTTCCATGTGTAGCCGACGGGTGCCCAATCCCCATCGGCTGAGCTGCATCATCCCCCTAGTAGGTAGCACGCTGAGAGCACACTCCAGCGTGGCAAACGTCCCACGACGCTTTTTTTAAACCTATAAAACAAAACGTCCGTGCGCATCTCCGACACCCCTACAACCCGCACTCCACCCACTGGCACTCAGCTTCCCACACCCCTCACCCCATACTTACCTCTGGACTCACGTGATGATCTTCGTGGACCAGGAACATGTCTGCACTCTTCAAAGCCGACCGAACTGAGGAAATGCCGAAGCTGTATAATGGGCTACATGGGGGTTCAACTTTATTGCATATTCAGGCATTTTTGGAATTTTTTAATTACCATATTTTGGATTCCTTCATGATCGATATTGTCATGAGCATAAGAGTCTACCAAGGGATTTCCACGCAGGACTGCGAAATCACCCTTTGGGCCTGAATACCACCATGACAGTGACATCATTCATGAGAAGGGGTCCCAAAAACCCCATGTTGAAAATTTGGTCCAAAAATTCCCAAAAATGACTGTTTTACGAGCGTGCGTTGCGCAGTTCCTACGCAGGCTCGTAAGTTTGCGAAATTTCAATATTTTCACTCCAGATTTTCAACATTGCCATTTTACCACACCTTCTTATGAGTAGTACAGCTGTCATTTTTCACATCTCACCCAAAATGTGTTTCCGCCCTTGTAGCGCAGAATGGCGCAGTCGGTGTGCGAAATCAATGTATGGGACAAATTAAGAAAATCACAGTGACACTGTTCATGAGCAGAGGTCTTAGAAACATAGAAACATAGAAGTTGACGGCAGATAAGGACCGCAAGGCCCATCCAGTCTGCCCATTTCTTTTTCTACCTTATAAATGTGCCATCGGCCTTTGCTCTGTCAGTGACCTATCTATTCGTAGTCATTTGTATTGCTCCCTTATGCCTATCCCATGCCTGTTTGAAGCCCTGCACTGTATTCATAGCCACCACTTCTTGTGGTAAGCCATTCCATGCATCTACCACCCTTTCTGTGAAAAAGAATTTCCTCACATTCCCCTTAATCGGCCTCCCCTAATCTCATGCTGTGTCCTCTTGTCCTGCTATTTTTCTTATATTTAAACATGTTAGACTCTTTCACCCTTGTTTATGCCCTTAAGGTGTTTAAATGTCTCGATCATATCACCTCTCTCCTCCTTTGCTCAAGGGTATACATATTGAGCTCCGTTAATCTGTCCTCATATGTCTTCTGATGCAGTCCCTGCACCATTTTGGTTGCCCTTCTCTGACTGCCTCAATTTGTTAATGTCCTTGTGAAGGTGTGGCTCCAATACTGCACGCAGTACTCAGATGGGGCCTAACCAATGTCTTGTACAGAGGATTATTACCTCCCTCTTACGACTTGTGATAACCCTACTAATACACCCTAACACCCCCTAGCCTTACCTACTGCTTTAGAGGTCTGCTTGATGATTTTAGGTCATCAGTGATGATGATGCCCAAGTCTCTTTCTCCTTTGTAGACTGCAACTCCTCCCAGCCTATAAGTGGCTTCAGGGTTTCTCTTCCCTATGCATGATTTTGCACTTCTTTGCATTAAATCCAGTTGCCACTCTTCTGACCATTCTGCTAGTTTATCCAGATCTCTTCTCATTCTGCCCACCCCATCTGGATCATCTACTCTGTTGCAGATCTTGGTGTCATCTGCAAACAGACAAGCCTTACCCTCTAGTCCATCTACAGGTCACTAATGAAGATGTTGAATAGAACTGGCCCCAGGACTGATCCCTGAGGTACCCCACTTGGACTTGCATCTCTTCTGACTGTATACCATTTACCACCACTCTCTGTTTTCTGCCAGTCAACCAGTTTGCCCCAGTTGACCAACTTCTGACCCACCCGAGCCTACCTAGCTTATTTATCAATCTTCTATGTGAACAGTGTCAAAAGCTTTGCTGAAGTCAAGGTAGGCTACATCAACTGCTCCCCTTGGTCCACCACTCTGGTTACCCAGTCAAAGAAATCTATGAGATTAGTTTGACAGGACCTTCCTTTGTAAACCCATGCTGTCTTGGATCCTGTGCCCTATGGATTCCAGGTGTTGCACTATCCTTTCCTTAAGGAGTGCCTCCATAATCTTGCCACTACTGAGGTAAGACTGACCGGTCTGTAGTTCCCGCCTCTCCTGCTACCACTCTTGTGGAGGATCACATGAGCCCTTCTCCAGTCTTCTGGGACCTCTCCTGTGCTCAGAGACTCACTAAACAATTCTGCTAATGGCTCTGCTAGTTCCTCCTTTAGCTCCTTAAGTACCCTGGGATGTAGTGCCATCAGGTCCCATTGCCTTATCCACCCTGAGCTTAGCAAGCTCTTGTAGGACCCTTTCTTTTGTGAAGGGAGTAGTGCTCACCTCCCCTCCCCTGTGTCCATGATGCTGGGCTGTGGGCCTTGCCCTACCTTCTCTTCAGTAAATACTGAGCAAAGTATCTATTTAGGATAGATGCCTTTAGGGTCCTCCTCCTCACATGCTCCCTTTTCTCCATTAAGCTTAGCAACTCTCTGGACTTTCTCCTTCTACTAATGTATCTATAGAAAGTCTTGTCACCTTCTTTACTGTTCGTGCTAGTGTTTCCTCAGTTTGGGACTTTGCCTGCCTTACTGCCTTACCTGCTTCCCTTAGGGCAGTTTGGTATGCCTCCCTATCTTCATCCCGCTGTGTTCCCTTATATTTTCTGAAGGCCAGCCTTTTGGCTCTGACCTTTTCTACATTGTATTTGAGAACCAAAGTGGTTTCCTTCTTTCTTTGCACTTCCTTTTCTGTCTAACACAATGGGATGTTGCTTCAAGTATTGTATCCTTAATGCTTGCCCACTTTGCCTGTACCTCCTCACCTGTGTTTCTTTTTGCCAGGGCTAGCTTAACTCTGTTGGCCATCTTATCAAACTCAGCTCCTCTGAAGTCCCATATTTTTGCCTTGGAATGGGATGATTTAGATGTAGTAGCCAAATTGAACCATACCATGTGATGGTCACTGGCCCCCAGGTGACCTTCTACCTGGAGATCTGTGATCCCTTCTTTGTTAGTCAGTACTAGATCTAGGATAGCCCTGTCTCTTGTGGGTTGCTGTACCAGTTGTTTGAGGCCCTCCCCCTGCAGGGAATCCACTATGTGTCTAGTTCTGGCCGATGTTCCTGCTGGTATTGACCAATCTGTATCTGGCATGTTGAAGTCTCCCATTATCAGAACCTCCCCTTTAGCTGTCATGTTTTGTATATCTTCTAACAGTAATGTGTCTATGTCCTCCCTCTGGTCTGGGGGCCTGTAGACAACCCCAGTTCTTATGGCTGTCCCATTTCCTGTTTCCAGGGTGACCCACAGTTCTTCTGGCTCCTTATGGGTCTTAAAATGGCTATGTTGAAAATTTGGTGAAAAAATTCCTAAAAATGACTGTTTTACGAGCATGCGTTGCGCAGTTCCTACGCAGGCTCGTAAGTTCACAAAATTTCAATATTTTCACTCCAGATTTTCAACATTGCCATTTTACCACACCTCCTCATGAGCAGTACGGCTGTCATTTTTCACATCCTACGCAAAACATGTTTCCGCCCATGTAGAGCACAATGGCGCAGTCGGTGTGCGAACTCAGTGTATGGGACACATTAAGAAAATCACAGCATCACTGTTCATGAGTAGAGATCTTAAAATGGCAATGTTGAAAATTTGGTGAAAGAATTCCTAAAAATGACTGTTTTACGAGTGTGCGTTGCACAGTTCCATACGCTCGTAGGTTTGCAAATTTTCAATATTTCCACTCCAGATTTTCAACATTGCCATTTTACCACACCTCCTTATGAGCAGTACAGCTGTCATTTTTCACATCCTGCCCAAAACGTGTTTCCGCCCATGTAGCGCACAATGGCGCAGTCGGTGTGCAAACTCAATGTATGGAACACATTAACAAAATCACAGTGACACTGTTCATGAGCAGAGATCTTAAAATGGCTATGTTGAAAATTTCGTGAAAAATTTCCTAACAATGACTGTTTTACGAGTGTGCGTTGCGCAGTTCCTACACACGCTCGTAAGTTCGCAAATTTTCAATATTTGCTCTCCAACACTTCCAAATACCTAAATAGCACATAGAAGCAAGCAACATTCGGCATTGACAAATGCTTGTTATCCTCTTTGTAAGAATACTCAAATAGAGGAAATCAATTGTTATTCAGGCCTGAGAAATGAATAACCCATTATTCATGGTATTTGAGAATTATTTATTACTAGTTGCACAGCCCTAGAAGGCACCCAGTTTTGTCTTGTATATCAAAACCTACCTAAGGAGTATTAATTACTACAGCACAACCCAAGGGCTTACCCACTGGCACAGTGGTAGTAGTACAGCTTGCAACTCCAGTGACCAGAGTTTTGGAATGGGTTTGAGTTGTAGAGACTGGCTGGGGGGTGAAAAGAGGGTTAAGCATCCCCCAGGATGCTCTCTTCCTTTGGGGAAGGAGGACAGCCAGCTCAGGCACACTACAGCCACCTGGGTGATCACTGGTGGCAGGGCACTCGCAGTAGCTTACAAGGTAGATGAAGCCCATGGCGATGAGCTGCACACTTGTTTGCATTAGGATTGCACACACCTCACTCTCAGCATCCCAGGGAAGAAAAAACTGGAGGGGAAAATGACAGGTGGTGCACAGTGAGAAGTTCAACCCCTTTAGGCTCTGCACCGGTGGCAGGGCCCTTTCACTGTAGAAATGGATCCACTGTCTGGTGACATGGGGACCTGCCAGTCCAGTCATTGTGGCAAGCTGGAGAGGAAGCAGCAGGGATAGAGTTAAGTCCCTGTGAAATTGGGTGACAGGACGGGGGCTCAGACTAGGATGAGAGACTGCACAGCAGGAGCTAAAGAAAACACAAACAATACAGCACAGCTCACACCCTGTCAGGTGCTATTGCTCACATAAATAGAGTTTATTTGTAAAATCTCAATACCATTCTTCATGACGTGTGTTGTGTTGGATACTGCAGTCTCAGTGGCTCAGTAGATTGCATGCTTTCCTCTGGGGACAAAACTTCAGGGGCGAGATATTCAAAACATTGTGGCAGGCACAAAGTGGTTGTGCCTGCATTGTGTGTAATTTGCACCAAACTCCCATATTCAAAGGGGAGCTGTGCACACCCTAAATCTGACTGCACCTGTGCACAAGGAAAATGCATGCAGTGCACAAAGGTGGGAGCAGGACTATGCATGCCAGCACAGCATGATATTCAGTATGTTTCTGCTGTGCAATGGGGTTAGCGCAGGGCACTTAGTGCTGTGCAGTTACTGCCTTTAAAAAGGCTGACTTAAACCAGCACAAACCTTTGAAGGAGGAAGAGACACTGCAGGCCACAGTGCAAGATGGCACTTGGGGAAGCACACACAGCGTACTTGCTGCAGCAGATTATACAGGAGAAGGAGCGTGACGATGACCACTCTACCCATAAGTAGGTCACAGAGGTGCTAGGCTGCACATAGACAGTACCATCAACAAGTCACATACAAAGTCATCAAAGAAGATAAGCTTGTGGGTTGGTACAAGCTCAACAGGCCCATTCTCAGGCAGCTGTGTGAGCAGCTGCATAACCAGCTCTGGACAGACACCCAGCGCAGTCATGCATTGTCCATAGAGCTGAAAATGATGGCTGCAATGTGTTTCCTGGCCACCAGAACATTCCAGACACTGGTGGGGAACACCACCAATATCTCGCAGTCCATCACCTCATGCATGTTGGGCCAGTCCCTAGACGCTCTGCTGGACCATCCTGATGAGTTTATCATATTCCCTAGCACAATAGCTGACCTCTCTTGCCCAGAGATCCTTCCCTCTACCAAGCCCTCACCTGATTCAACTCCCTCCCTAGCTGCATCTCCAACTTGGCAAAAACTGGCTCCTTCAAAATTGCCCTTCGGAATCATATCTTTAATACCCACTGTTGTAGGTGCAACTAACCCCCTGTTGTAACCTGTGGTTCCTGCCCACCTTGCCCCTGGCTTGACAATGTCCACTGGACAGCCTCTCCCTCCCCCAGAACTACTCCTTCCCTACTAGGTCCAAACAGGGATATAACCCGCTGTCCTCTCTGAGGACCTATTAGATCCATGAGTGTAACTCACAATTTTGTAACATTATGTAACCTAAGTAACATACAAACTACTGCATTATGTAACCTAAGTGCATCTATGTTAAATGTTCCTTTTACTGCACCTGTAATGTTATCCTCTGTTTTAACCTGCACTGTAATAACTGTCTTGATGTCTGAGTCCCCTGCAATGAGGTGCCTTTGTAAATGAGTCTCTGACTCAAAGGTTGTAAACCCTATTTGTAATGAATAAATGAACAGCAACCATGCAGCAGTTTCATTGAGTTGCACACCTACCAACTGTACTTGGTGCCATTGACTGCACCCATGCACTCAACAGGAAGGGGTACCACTCCATCAATTGCCAGGAGGTGTATAATGCAACAGGGGGCATCATCAATGTCCTGGCATGGTACTCTGGCAGCACCCATGATGCCTTCATATGGCATAATTCCATCCTGTGCCAGAGCTTTGAACATAGGACATCACTGGTGGCCACCTCGTTGGTGAGTATACTCCACAGGTTCCCGTCCTGCTGCTCCATATGGTAAATGATGGGTGAGAACTATGTATGGCCAATAGGTCCCAAGTTTATTAGGATTTGTGGGCAGACCAGATGGACCAGTAGTCTGTTCCTGCCATCACTGTCTATGTTTCTGTTTCTACATGACACTAACCTATGCCTTTTATCTACATAGGAGACAGTGGCTATCCAATACGTTCTACAGATACATTAGTGAAAGGAGAAAGTCAAGAGGGGGTATTGCTAATATCAAAGGGGATAAGTGGGCATGTGAGGAGGAGGACCATGTAAAATCATATATCCTAAATAGATACTTGCGCTCAGTACTTCCTGAAGAGAAGGTAGGGCAGGTCCACAGCTTAGCACCACTGCCAACGGGGTATGTACTAGTCCTTTCACAAAAGAAAGGATCCTACAAGAACTCAATAAGCTCAGGGTGGACAAGGCAATAGGACCTAATGGCATACATCCCAGGGTACTAAAGGAGCTAAGGGTGGAACTAGAAGAGCCATTATCAGAACTGTTTAGTGAGTCTCTGAGCACAGGAGAGGTCCCAGAAGACTGGAGAAGGGCTCATGTGATCCTGCTCCACAAGACTGGTGGCAGGGAACTACAGACCAGTCAGTCTCATCTCAGTAGTATGGAGGCACTCCTTAAGGAAAGGATAGTGCAACACCTGGAATCCACAGGAGCACAGGATCCAAGACATCATGGGTTTACAAAAGGAAGGTCCTATCAAACTAATCTCATAGATTTCTTTGACTGGGTAACCACAGTGGTGGACCAAGGGGGAGCAGTTGATGTCGCCTACCTCGACTTCAGCAAAGCTTTCGATACTGTTCCACATAGAAGATTGATTAATTAGCTGGTTAAGCTCGGGGTGGGTCAGAAGTTGGCCAACTGGGTTGCAAACTGGTTGACGGGCAGAAAACAGAGAGTGGTAGTAAACGGTATACAGTCAGAAGAAATGCAAGTCACAAGTGGGGTACCTCAGGGATCAGTCCTGGGGCCAGTCCTCTTCAATATCTTCATCAGTGACATTGCAGATGGACTGGAGGGTAAGGTGCGTCTGTTTGCAGATGACACCAAGATCTACAACAGAGTAGATGATCCAGATGGGGTGGGCAGAATGAGAAGAGATCTGGATAAATTAGCAAAATGGTTGGAAGAGTCTCAACTGGGGTTTAATGCAAATAAGCGCAAGATCATGCACATAGGGAAGAGAAACCTTGAAGCCACCTATAGGCTGGGAGGGGAGTTGCTGGCAGTCACAAGGGAAGAAAAAGACTTGGGTATCATCATCATCACTGATGACCTGAAATCATCCAAGCAGACCACTAAAGCAGTAGGTAAGGCTAGAGAGATGTTGGGGTGTATTAGTAGGGGTATCACAAGTTGGAAGAGGGAGGTAATACTCCCTCTTTACAAGACACTGATTAGGACCCATCTGGAGTACTGCGTGCACTACTGAAGGCCACACCTTCACAAGGACATTAACCAAATTGAGGCAGTCCAAAGAAGGGCAACCAAAACGGTGCAGGGACTGCATCAGAAAACATATGAGGACAGATTAACGGAGCTCAATATGTATACCCTAGAGAACAAAGGAGGGAGAGAGGTGATATGATCGAAACATTCAAACACCTTAAGGGCATTAACAAGGTGAAAGAGTCTAACATGTTTCAATATCAGAAAAACAGCAGGACAAGAGGACACAGCATGAGATTAGAGAGAGGCCGACTAAGGGGTAATGTGAGGAAGTTCTTTTTCACAGAAAGGGTAGTGGATGCACGGAATGGCCTACCTCAGGAAGTGTTGGATATGAATACAGTGCAGGGTTTCAAACAGGCATAGGATAGGCATAAAGGAGCAATACAGAGGAGTATGAATAGATAGACCATTGACAGAGCAAAGGCCGATGGCACATTCGTAAGGTAGAAAAAGAAATGAGCAGACTGGATGGGCCTTGCAATCCTTATCTGCCATCAACTTCTATGTTTCTATGTTACGTCCCTGGCTTCTCACAACTGCCTTTTACCCTGCATCCACTGCAGAGGACAGATACAATGCAGCACACACTGCCACATGCAACATCACTGAGTGTGTGTTTGGAATGCTCACGATGCAGTTCTGCTGCCTCGACCATTCTGGTGGTGCCCTACAGTATACTCCTCAGAAGGCCTGGGTCATATTCCTTGTCTGTTGTATACTACACAGCATGGTACTCAACTGTGGGATATGCATGCTGGCCACAAAGGAAAACCCTGTATTGGATTCGGAGCCAGAGGACCAGGGTATACTGGAGCAACTTGACAGGCATGATCCCAGAATGTTCAGGAGGGCCAGAAATATATAGCCTGCATCATGAGAGAGATCTTCAGACATGGCAGGTGACTGCAGACCCCATAGGAGACTGTAATATGGTTAGGCAATGTATTATGCAAGCAATAATATCCGATAGGGTAGTCAGTATTGGGCAATACTGGACTGCCCAAGTGGCATAATGGCCTTATAGCCCCTGGAAGGTCCGGTTTTGCCCGTACCTACCACCCTGGAGGGTATTATTGGGCTTAGAAAATGGGTTCCCTGTGGCACTTTAATGTGTGATTTTGAAAAGTTAAAGAAACAATATAAAAAATAATGTAAAAATTAAGCTCAACTGTTTCTCTTGTAAAGTAGTCCTTTCATTTCTGTTGTATTTCATGTCCTGTTGCCTGCTCCAGAGAGCCATTCCATTGCGCCCTCCCCCAACAAGATACAGAATGTTTTGTATAATAAGCAGTCTGTTGGATCCATGTTTTATTAGAGAATCCAAAATAAAAGGTTTCTGTCCTACTAGCACGACTGTCTTTTTTTTTCCTTCTGATGCTGAAACTTGTTGGAGACACGAAAGCCCTTGTTGCGAATAGGCTACTTTCATTTGAACGAATGGAGCACGAGCAATCTGGTGCCGTTGTCATCAATGGACTTGCTGGGGTGTGAAACAGTACTGTGGCACAGGCAAGGGAAATGAATGTCCTGCTTTTGAATAAAAAAATTTATTTACTAGTGGAAATGGAGGCAGACTGGGGGTAGTGTGCATTTGCTGCTGCTCATTAGGTAAGTCGGGGAAAAGAAATGTTCTCGCTAAGCGACACCTGGAAAACAGTGACTGGAGGATGAAGGATGGAGAGCGCTGACATAGCCAAGGTACTGTTAAACATAAAGAAATGCTGCTAGAAAGGAAGCCAGTTGAGGTTGTGTCAATGGTTATAGGCAGCGTGCATTAGTGGGCAGTAGCTCTCGCTATGCGGCAGAAAAAAAATGGTGGCAATATTAATTTTAAATGAAGTGTTTCAGCCATTTAGAGAAGAGGATGGGCACAATGATACTTTACTAGGTTGGCATGGCTGGCACTTTTAACTTACAGGGCTCTCACTGTAAGTTAATGTACCCCTGCCAGCGAGTTGGGTTTCCTTATTTTTAAAGCCCATATTCTAATAAAGATTAATGACAGTACAAATAGTGCAGTATGCTAGGCAGGGTAACAAGACAGATAATACACAAATGCAGTGCTACCAGGTACGTGGGATGTTACAAATAGGGCACACACAAACAGAAGTCCATGTCAGTAGGGGGTTCTAAATGGGTATCAGCAGAGATACATGCCATCCAGGTGGGTAGCACATGGGGTACACATAAACGCAAGCCATGTGGGAGGAACAGAGATGTACACAGAGATACCCACCAGCCAGGTGGGTGGTGGCTCAACTACAGGCAATTAATGTTGGAGTTAGGTCCAGCTGGGCTACATCACAGGGGCAGATGGCAGTGTTGCAAGGGTACAGCGAGGGAGACTGGAGAACCACACTGGTGGGGGGTGGCCGTACACAGCCTACATCTATCCACAACCAACATCCTGGGTATGGATGGTATGTCTGCACAGTCCCATGCATGATTTTTTTGGGTGGACTTCAGCCACAGTATGAGGGATGAGCATAGGTTTGTATAATATGACCCCAACCATGGCCCTGCAAGGTACTGCCCCCAAGGAAGGGCAGGTCATGACCTGGTGTGTGCAATGTCCTCCATGATCTGGGAGTCCTGGGTATACTAGACATTGTTGTTCTGGCACTGCGTGGTGTCATCGTATGCCATGGTGTCTGTTGTGGAGAGGCACTACTCTCACTGCACAGATCAGTGCTATGGCTGGCCCTTGCAGGGTTTGCCACCATGGCTGTAGCTTCCTGCACCACAGCACACAGGTTGGGACTGCCATATATTGTGTGTGCTGTGCCTCTGCTCGCTGCTCAGCATGCTGCATGTCCTCCTGCAACATGTGGTGGAGGTGCGTCAGCTCCTGTTGTGCAACACTCTGTGCCTCCATGGTGGAACACAGCTGCCGGTTCTCAGCCATATCCCACTGTTGCCAGGGGTAGTCCATTGGAACAGGGTTGGACTGTACCTGAGACCACTGTGTGTGCTGGGGCTGTACTGTGGTAGATGTGGCGGCCTGTTATAGGTGCTGTAGGCTGGCTGTGGGTGGGCCAGTGTGATGGCAGCAGAGCTGTGGTCGTGCCAGAGGATACATCATGGGGCGGCGCAGTGCTGGCTGGCCTTACAGTACTGAACATGGGTGGTAGGGCAATGTCTGTGCTGCATTTGGGGTCCTTGGGTGGCGGCTGTACCAGAGACAGTGGTGGGATGCACCCTTGTGACCTCTAAGTCATGTGGGGACAGCAGCTGGACCCCAGTGGTGTGGGAGCTGGCAGTGGGGCTATAGCCTATTCTGGTCTGGGATGGGTCCCACCTGTTACAAGCTGTCAAGGTAGGTCTCATCATTGTCCTTTTCCATGTCCACATCACTGCTGTCCACCAGCTGGTGCAGACAGGGGTAGGGGGGTGTCAGAATCTGCACAAGGAAAGATGGTCCTGGGAAATCATCACATGTGTCTGATCCCATGTGCTGTGCTGTAGAGATCAGAGGGGAGTTATATAGTACCATACCGGACAAAGCAATGTGCAGGCCAAACCAGCATGCATGCCTGGCATACGATGCCACGTCACCCAAGCTGTGTGTGCAGTACATCGCCTATACACCGCAGGTATTAACACACCCCTAAACCAGTGAGCACACACACCATAGCCATGGGGCACACAACCTAGCTCTAGTGTGCACAAGGCCCAGCACTAGTGTGCTCACACCTTCACAGATGTGTACATATACCCAGCACCATTGAGTACACACCCCACCACCAGTAGACACTCCCCCAGCAACAGTAGGCAGACACCCCAATCCCAGGAGAAACATACCTTGAACCAGTGGACACACTCCCTAGCAGCAGTGAGTACACATCGCAGAAGTGAAGAGCACACGGGCAACACCACATGTGGCATGGTCGTGGACCTGCACACAGATGGCTACACAATGGGTTACAGGAAGACAGTAGAGCGACCTACACCCAATGTGCAACTCAGCCCTTGTCCATGAGGTGGGGTCATAAGAAGGTTATGTTAAACATTTTGGGTTAAAAATTTTAAAAAACAATAATGTTATGAGTGTATTTTGAAATCTTTCGATGCACCTTCATAACTTTGGTAACGTTCAATGTTCCGAACCCAAATCTTCAACATTCACACCACCTTATGAATGTGATAACTGTCATTTTTCAAATCCTGACCAACATGTGTTTTTGCACTTGTGGCATGAAATTATGTTTTGACCACTATTTTAAATGACACCTGTCATGTTCAGAAGGAGGGGTCATAAAAAGACAATGTTAAAATTTGAGGTCAAAATGTAAAAGTTATGAAGAAATGTTTAACTGTTCAAATGTTTACTCATAATTTTATTTTTGCAGATTTGGGCCCTTAATATTCAACATATTTCTCATGTTACCCCACCTCCCGAACATGACAGCTGTCATTCTTCAAATCCACTCTGAAACATGCTTTTGCAGTCACAAGGCAAATGACCTTTCAAATCGAATAACAAAAAAAATTCCACCTGTTTTGCTAATAACGTCAGGTCATAGAAAGAGCGTTGGAAATTTGGGTTCAAAATGTGGGAGCCCACTAAAAATTAGATATTGCCTTCCAGCTGGCCTATCCTGGGTAACTACAATTTAAAGATTTGTGTAAAAGCAGGACACCACTGATAATTATATACTGCATCTCATCTGGTCTATCCTGAGCAAACATTTAGTAAAAATATGTAAAAAAAAAAAAAAAAAGGACCCCGGTACAGCAGAGCCCCCACTGAACTGTACTTCTCTGCTGCTCTGCCCCAGGAAAAATGCATTGTAAAAGCTGGACCCACTGAAACTGTAATTGTGTTTCAGCTGGGCTATCCTGGATAAATATATTATAAAAATTGGTAAAAATAGGGCCCCATCAAAAATGAGATATTGCATCTCGGCTGTGCTATCCTGGGTAAATACAGCATAAATACTGGGAAAAGCAGAATCCCACTGAAAGCAAGATAGCATCTGAAGTGTGCTATCCTGAGAAAATACAATACAAAGATGTGTTAAAGCAGGACTCTACTGAAAATGAGATACTGCACCTCACCTGGGTTATCCTGAGTAAATATATTGCAAAACTGTGTAAAAACAGGACTCTACAACACAACCCCACTGAAAAGGGGATGTTGCATTTAAAATGATCTGTCCTAGAAAAATATATTATAAAAGCAGGACCCCACTAAAAACGAGATATCGCATCTCACTTCTACTGTCTTTGGTAAACGCAGTATAAAACTGTAAAATCAGGATCCCATAGCAAATAATATTACATCTCATCTGATCTATCTTGGGTAAATATATAGTAGAAATGTGTACAAGCAAGACACAATACAACAGCAATTCAAGCATTCAGCACTGACAAATGCTTGTTTTATTCTGGTTTAGATTATCCCATATATTTTCTCCCGACTTTCATTCTACTTTAGCACTTTGTATGCAAAACTATAAGGACACTCCATTTTAAAATATTTATCCCCACATCTGCATCATTATTTTCAGCTGTTTTTGAACAAACATTGTCCCATAAAGTCAGGGAGCAGTGTCTGTTGTATACTAGTTCATTTTAGTAAAAGGATAAGTGATGGAAAACAACTGAGAATACGGATGAAAACCTGAGACATAGCCATATTTAAAGGAAGGTTACTTTTATTATTTCAAAAACTGTAAAATAAGTGTTGAAGCAGACTCAAATATAAAGCAAAATGAGTATTTTAGAAGAGGCGATAAGGGGCAATCTAACACAGAATAGAAAGGATAAGACAACATGTTCCCTGTTAACATCTACGGTTGCTTTAAGTAAAATCATGACATATATTATGCATTTATCAATTAATACCCTTGCATCTGTGTCAAAAATCCTTAAGAAATCTAGAAAAGAAAAATGTTACAAAATAAATCATTATATCGTAACTCCCAAAACACACATCTTGACAATAGAAAGATGACTCTACAATAACAAGACTGTTTTCTAAAGCAACTGTTTTTGAGTATTACAAAAGCTGCCCTGTACAAAGAAACCATATTGGACAGTACAACATCTATTTAAATGGTTGAGATGAGGGCATTTGAAATGCTGTAAGCAGGCTTTCTCTGAGCGAATTCTTTGTCTAAATAAAATAAAACCAACAAGGACAACAGCGCAAAGAAGGTGCAGGGAAAAAGAAAAAACAAGTACAGGCTCAAATCAGGATTACCAAAATCTCAACAATTTCGAGTGTTAATCTTATGTGATGCTACAAAAAACTGCAAAAGCACGCAAGTGGATGTCATCCTAAATTAACTCCAACCATTAGAAAATATTTGTGCTGACAGGCCCCAGTCAACAGCTAGTATAGAAAATCTGAAGGCTGTGTCTTAGGTGCAGTATAGAATATCTGAGGCATAAATCTTAGATGCACAAGTCAGGAAAACAGACCAGTGTGGACTGGGCTATGGATCTTTTCTACACTACTTTCTAAAATTTGTGATGAGAGCGATCCTTTACTGATGAGGCAAATCGAGAGTAACACAGCAGAATGGCATAACTTATGTCTGGTATAATTCTGAGATTTTATATGTGTATTTATGTATTTTTCTCTTTTCTATTTTGTAAAACTTTGATTGTTAACCACAACAAAGTTGACTATTAAACTTTGAACCTGAATGGCTGTCTTCAGAGCTTTCACTTTAATGTCAGCTAGAGAAGAAGTTTACAAAAAATGTTTAAAGGTAATGTCTAAGATTTTAAAAAATTGCTGCATAAAATCTTACGGAGTTACCTTATGCTGGCAATAGTAATTTATTAAAGAAAATTACTTATTTTGTTAAGTCCACTATGGGTGGGAAGGGACAGAAAATTGTGCCAGACAGATGGCTGGCCGATCCCTTCCACTGCCCCATCTGTCAGCCCTGCACCCACGCTCAGACATTTTGTGACATCTAACCTGGGAGCATGCAGGGACCTAGGACCGTTGCTCAATTAATGGGGCCCCATTAGTTGAGTGACGGCTTTTATTGATATCAAAAGTTGCTTTTAATTAATATAAAATGGTCCCAAATGTTTACTCCATTGACTTGTATGTGGTGTGCCCCTGCACTCTACCTGGTTAGATATCTCAAAACATCTGAACACAAGGGCAGGGCCAACAGATTGGGCAGTGGAAGGGATAGGTCATCTGTCTGTCCTGCAAAATTTTCTATCCCTTTCCTCCCGTAGTGGACTTAATGGAATAAATCCTTTTCTTGACTAAATTACTATCACCAGCATAAGGTAACCCCAGAAGCTTTTAGACATCAATTTTTAAATCCTAAACATTCTCTTTAAACACTTCAGACTCCCTTCAGATTGGCAGATTTACAGATCTATGCACAATACTGGAGAGCTTCAAACAAAATAAACCCAGCCTATTGTCTATTAAACACAGGTGAAATAAGTAGGGGATTTGATATACAGTATTTACTGGACCAACAAAATAATTTCTGTACATAAGCTTTCAGGTGTACACAGAGCCCTTCCTCCAGCGGTGACAGTGTCTATAAAAAGTGCAAGTCCAACACTCTAGAGAGCCTAAACAACTGTGGAAGTCAGCAAATACTGTACCAAATAAGCTTACAAACTCCCATATAACCAAACTGATGCATGAAAATATGGATTTTATATAACCCAAGAAAATCACAGATCCTGTCAATTCTGCATTTTCAAATCTCACTTCTTACAAATCCCAATGTAGTGCACCATCATGTGCTCAAAGCAACACAATTAACAACTCTAGCTGAGTTTACCATCGGAAGTGCCACTGTAGGGGAATCTACAAACAACTGTCAAACCGGATGATTATAAGAGTGCAGGAACAATGGTCTGGAAGCACTACAACTGAATGTTGGAGCTGGGATGATGGCTCATCCAGTGCAATACATTTATAATCTATCATCTGCAACATTGATAATCCAATCAAACTGGAAGGAGACCATGGTAGTTTCACTCTTTAAATCAGGTTAATCTGAGAGTGTAAGAAACTACACACCAATTTATGTTTTAGCAGCAAAAGGCAAGCTCCAAGACACTTGGGTCTTCAAACAGTTTACGGACAGCAGAAATTCAAATAAGCCCCTGTCTGACTGCCAATTAGAATTTAGGCAGGTCACAGCATTTCACTGGTACTGTTCCATTTTACTAATGACTTCTCAGCTACTGAAAACAAAGTGCTTACTGAAGCAGTATTTATTGGCTTGACAAACACATCTGATCTTGTCAACCACAAACTTTTTATTGAGATATTACATAACTATGGATTAGAGATGCTGACCTTGCTTGGTTCAGAAAATACCTTAAAACCATTCTCAACCAGTCAAAACTAATAATGTTTTTCAAATTCTGCAAGTTAGTGTAAACCGGGATTTATTTTGGGCTCCTTACTTTTTTCACTATTTGTAAATAATCCTTTATCATTCAATGGCCAAGTACTTAGACTTTAGTTGTGGATAACACAACTTTATAGTGTAATGATAAAACTGTTGCTAAAATTTTATCAAAATGTCAGTCTGATTTTAGTGTTCTGCAAATTTTGCTTGAGAAATGCAAGTTCTTACTACATGAAAACAAGTTTAAGTCCTAATCTTTGGCAGTCAGTAACAAGTGATATCCTTATGCACTAGAAAGTCTGCCAAGCATTGCAGAAAATGTAACCTTATCTGTGTCCCCACCCACCCTGTAACCAGATCTCAGGCAGCCAAGTAGGGGTCTGCCCACGGAGATGGAGAGTAGCCCAGGTACCAACCCCAGGGGAGGAACCATTGGGGCTGCCACAGGGTGGGGACATCTGGAGGGGGCAGAGTGTGAGGGGTTAAAAAAGGTTGCAGCCAGCATCTCCCTCTCACTCTCAACAATCTTCAGATTTCTCACCTACCTGCCCTCATAAAAGTGGGGCGCTGGGTCACTCTAGGCTAGACTAGGGAACCGTTTGCTCCCTTTTGGGTGACCACACTTGGGGTTGCAGAGGAGTTTTTCCATTTTTCACCTCATAGGATTTTTCCCCAAGTTTTTCAGCTCCTCCAAAGGGATTTAAACAAGATTAGGCTTATCATTTAACAGTTGCAATCACTGTAACAGGGCAGCTTGGGAGTCTCTTAGAGTGACAGTATGACGTTAAAAAGGGGAAGAAGTCGAATACTTGCAATGGACTCTTCTTCTCTTGTTGGCATGAGGCAAGGGGCCATTAGACCTCAACTGGGAAGGGGCTGCACTCCAACATCATTGGATTTGCCCGCAAGAGTAGCACCACTAGTTGGTGGTGGTCACTTACAAATGAGCCGCATGACACCCTCACTCACTGAGGTTGAGCCAACCCAGAGAGGTACATCATTCACTTGGTCTGCACATGGGTACTGCCCTTCATGGTAAGGGGTGTGGGGGTTATGAGGTTACTAGCAAGACCTCCCAATTGCACAAACCACTCTAATTCTGTCTGTATCTCAGTTAATAAATGTATGGCTGTGGACATTTCCCAAGACCTGTGTTGCATGTGTTCTTCCAGGGAAAGGGTTATGGGGACTAACAAGACAACAGACTGTACAATATTTGTCATGATGGTCCCACTGAATGTCATCACAAACTACAAATGTTTAGGGTTCCAGCTCTGTCAAAGCCCATCCATCTGTGACTATATTCAAAACCAGTCACTATAGTGAACTCCAAGGTTGGTGCATTGTATAGGCCAGGCTCAAAAGTAATTTGTCCAACAAGGGCAGAAAAATTGTTCACAAAATGTCAATACTAGATTATGGCATCATTTTATTTTTATGGTCCATCTGAATTTGAGCATATTAATTTATCTTAAAAGAATAGATATAGATTTGCACATGGTGCCCCATAGTTAGCTCACCATTGCACTATGAATGTAAATGTAGGTATTCTTTCCATCGAAGTCAAGCACACGTACAACTGGATAGCTATATTTTTAAATGGCTTTTATTAAAAAGACCCCACATCATTTTTCAGTTTACCAAAATTTTATTTAAACTCAGATAAAAGAGCTTTCAGTATTACAGTATGTAGCTTTTATGAAATGTCTTCCAATAAACAGTTAAAAAACATCTAGGCCTAATAAATTCAAACAAACTCTTAAAGGACACCTTAAGATGGTGCTTGTTTGTAATTGCTACTGCAGTCTTATCAATTTACTGACAGTATCAGTGGCTCAGCAGGTAGCACACTCGCCTCTGAGGCCAGGAGATCAGAAGGCTGTGGGTTCTATCCCCACACCAGGCACTTGGGTTAAATTCCAATACTGACACTGTAGTGCAGCATTAGAGGGGTGCTGCCCTCCTGAGATGCCATCTTTTGGATGAGATGTTAAACTGAGGTCCCATCTGCCCATTCTGGTAGTAGTTCAGGTGGATGTTAAAGATACCATGGCACTTCTCAAAAAGAGTAGGGGAAAATTTTATTGAAGAAAACTGAACAAAACAGAACAATAATGCAGTATACAAATTACTGTGACATAACATAACAAAATACATAAACTGTGAAAAGAAAAATAAAAGAAATCATCCAATTTTATCTTTTATGAAAGATACATCATTCCAACGTTTAGCCCATTTGCAGGAATACATATGCTTCTTTTCATACATGCATTGACTACAAAGTTCCTTTTCCACAATAGTAACTAGCTTCCTTGGATCTTGATAAAATTGTTGCAAGACAAATTTACATCTCGCTTGCCATAGTGTAAATTTAATAAATTAAAGAATCAAACGTACCATCTCCTTTATCAAACCCAGATCTCCCAGACTAAATCCCCCTACCACTTCTGTATACGTCAGTTGTGTCCAGTAAGGGTTTTGCCAGGCATGTGCCAATGTCTCCCACAGTTCTCTCATGAAAGGACAATGAATAAGAAAATGAGACATAGTTTCCACCTGGCCACTACAACACATCCTAGGGCACTTACGTTCTTCAAGCTTTTTGTGCTTGGCATTACCCTTTACAAATAGACGTCCATGGGCACTTAACCAGGAGATATCCCAGATCCTTGGTGGAATACAAGGGTCTCGTAAGGATTCCAAAATTTCAACATAAAACTGTGGATCTATATCCTTAAATTGCACCTATTGTTGACTACTGTGAAGACATATAGAGGTATAAACTACTTTATTTGTGGTCAAAGTCAAAACATTTAGCTTTAATTTCCATTGTTTTAATTTCTTAAGTGCTGGCCTAAAAAACACACAGTTGGTCTTAACCTGGGCCTTAAAAAAAACCTGAATCTCCCATATATAATAAAGGGGCCGTAACCAATGACTGGTGTAGAGGGTCCAAAGAGCTAAGCTCGGTTTATCATAATCTACCAAATTAGTATGAAAAAAGATGCTATAAAAAAAAAAAACTACTGGATTTTAAGATTTAATCCTTCTTTTCTCTACAGGTAAATATAAAACTTCCCTCTTAATGGGATTCAACCGACTTCCCCACATTATCTGAAAAACTAAACTTAAAAGTGAAGATTCTAAGGTCCCAGGCAAAGGATAGACCGAACTGATAAATAAAAATATTGAAATCAGGAACGTTCTAACTACAGCCACCTTCCTCTTCTTTTTTGTCTGATTCCATATTTTCTAAATAGCAACTTTAGTGGAGGCTAAATCTAGCTTATTTTTCCAGTTCAAAATACAATTATCATCTCTCCCAAACCATACACCTAAATATTGAAATGGGTCTGTGGATATCTTTATACCTCGCCATCTTTCTTGTGATGTTTCAGTATCACACAGAGGATAGATAATACTTTTCCCTTTATTAAGGTGAGCACCTGTTGGTGTAGAATATTTCTCAATGAGGTCTAGTACTCGTTCTCCTGACTTTCGACCTGCAACTATAACTCATACATCATCTGCATAAGCTGTAACTCTTGCCTCCACACCACCTCCTATTGGTGCAGTACCTCTTATACCAATATCCTGTTGTAATAACCATATTGGGGGGTCAAGACAAAATACATAAAGCAATAGGCTTAGTGAACACTTCTGCCTGACTCCCCGGGAAATCTCTATGTAAGTTCCTAAATATCTATTCACCAAAGGAATCGCCCTTGCATTTTCATACAGTAATGTGATCCAGTCCACAAAAAAGGATAGTATTCCATAATGAGACAATATACGGGAAATACATTTATGTGGTACCCGATCAAAAGCCTTTTCTTGATCTAACGACATAATATAACCCTGTAACTCCTCCTCTTTACCCTGTTCCACAATTTCTCGAAGTAACAATAAATTATGTTTTATTGATCGTTCTGGTACAGTACAGGTTTGAGCTGCTGAAATAAGCACTGTAGCTATATTGATTAAACGATTATGCAAAATTTTCATTAGAATCTAGTAATCAGTATTTAATAGGCTTAATGATCTCCAATTATCAAGGTCGAACCAATCCCCTTGTTTAAATACTAATGTTTAAATGGCAATACAGAAATGCATATCTACCTTCAAATTACATAACACCCAATTAAACACCACCATCAAAACATATTTAACTGATTTACAAAAGGAAACATAAAATTCCAATGGTAAACCATCAATACCCGGGGCAGAATTCTTTTTAAGCTTCTTGATAACCAACTCAATTTCCATCACTGTAACAGGCTTCATTAAATTTCTGAGAAGAACAAGCTGTATACTGGGTACTTCAAATGAGGACAAGGACTCGGTTACTACCTTCTCATCAATAGGAGAAGTCTTATACATGTCTGACAAGTAATGTGTTACTATGTGCAAGATATGGGGTCCAGTAGTTACTGTTATACCTGCAGCATCAGTGACTGACTCCATGAACCTATCTGATGCCCTCTGAGTACAACATTTGAAGGCATCCCCAAACCCAGTTTTTCCTGCTGAACAAATCCTGTGTTCACGCAACACAGCCGTAGCTCTAGAAATTGTAGTTCTTGTCTCCTTAGAAGGCCACTACTACTGCTAGGTATTTGTGTGAACACTCTTGGTACTGATGTTAGGCCGAAGGGCATTGCTCTGAACTGATAATGGCCTGATGGCAGTTCTAACCTGAAATACTTTTTGTGGGAGCACCCGATGGGAATGTGAAAATAGGCATCCTTGAGGTCCAGGGAGGGTAGTCAATCCCCTGGCCTTAGAGAGGGAAGAATTAATCCTAGAGTCACCATTTTGAATTTTGGCTTTACTAGGTGCTTGTTTAAGTATCTTAGATCTAGGGTGGGCTGCCACTCCCCTGTCTTTCTTGAGGTAAGCAAGTATCTGGAGTACAGACCCTTGCTACTGTGAGATGTAGGAGCTCTCTCTCGGCTCTGAGAGCCAGCAGAGAGAAAACTTCTGCCTCTAGGGCAATGGTTTCGGAGATGTTTGCAGGTGGAAAGACCTGACCCTCAGCTTTGGAAATTTTTTGAAGCTGAGGGCCAATCCCTGGCTTACTACCTCCAGGACCCACTTGTCTGAGGTAACAGACTTCCAGGCCTGGAAGTAGTAAGCCAGCCTGCCTCCTACAGGAAAGGGGGAGTCGACCCGGGCTGACACATCAGGGTGTCTGCTTGGCAGGAGCCTTAAACTGAGAGGATAATGCAGCCCTGCTCATCCCCCTTCTGCCTCTCCCTCTGAAGAACCTCCTCTGAGGAAAAGGAGAGGAGGCCTATGCCTGGTAGAAAGACCTGTGAAAAGGCTTGCCCCTGCCCCTAGATTGCTGCTTCTGAGTTGCCTGCCTTTCCTTGGCCTGTGCACTCTTGTAGGTGGTCCTGTATTAGTCCGTTTTCTTCATATAATTCTCTGTCTGCTCCACAAACAGAGAATTCTCCATGACAGGGAAATCCATGGCCTTAGCCTGGGTGTCCTGTGAGAGGCTAGTACATCTGAGCCAAGCCAATCTCTGAAGAGCCACAGATATAGCCATGACTCACGATGACACATCACTGGAGTTCACAGCAGCATGAAACTTGATCTTATATGCCTCAATCCCATCAGCAGCCACCTCCTCTAGCTCCTTGACAAGCTGGGGAGAAGCCTGTTTAGCCAGTTCCAGAACAGTATCCCATCTGGACTTCTGGTATCTGGCTGTGTAGGCCATCTAGTTAGCCTGCCTGAGTCCCAAGGAAGATGCCATGTACTGTTTTTTAGCCATGGCATCCAGCTTCCTGGAGTCCTTATCTGGGGGGTGTGAAGCCAAGGGTATGTTAGCCTTATCACAGGCTGCAGCCTGCATGACCTCTACATGGCTGCATTGCTGGTATAAGAACTCCGTACCTGAGCCTGACAGCAAGTACCTCTTGTCCATTCGACTGTCCACAGGAGGTAAAGAATTTGAAGTTTTAAACAATCTTTGTGTCTGTTTCCCAAAAGATTTATGGAGGAGAATAGACAGTCTCTTGGACTCTGGGATGTCCATCATCTCCACATAGTCAGGCTCCTCTTGTTCCTCAGCAGCTTAAACCAGAGGGAGCTGGAGGGTTTCTGCCACTGTTTTGTAAAACATAAAGTGGGAAGGGGACTCAGAAAGCCTAGGAGGGGAAACACCAGAAGGTCTGTCTGGGGAGATGTCCAGTTCTATGGGCTCATCCAGACCTTCCACGTCATCATCATCATCATAGTCTTTATCCCCCTCCAGATCCGGTTCATAATACTCTTCTTGGGAATAATCCGGAACCAACCGAACCGAGCACCTACCAAGAGGCGCCAGATCAGTTGGAACCAGATGGAGCAATTCAGCTATACTAATCGCCCTGGCAATTTCCTCAGTGGTTGGATGATGCAGTTCTGGATCCGAACCAGCCGATTTCTCCTTTTTCTTTCTCTTAACCGGAACCGACCCCTCAGGATTGTCTCTTCTTTTGCCCGAGGAAGTCTCTCCCAGGTCAGTGAGCACTCCCTTGGGTTCAGTCAGAATCGAACTGGGCTGGCCATCTGGGTCAGCGGACTTCTCGGACTCCTTTTCCCCAAGCATACCCAATCTTTTATCTAAGGTGGCCTTAGGAACATTTTTACAAATCTGGCAGTCTGTATCAAGGTGGTCAAAACCCAGACAGTAAACACAGGTGATCTGGGGATCAGCCTTAGCAAAGGCCTCCCCACACTCACTGCAGTGTTGAAACCCAATGGGCCTGGCTTTTCTTTGGGGTTTCTCAGAGGAAGCCATCCTAAAACTTACCCTTTACTCAGCAAAAGCCAAGCAAGATCCTCTTATCGGTTCATAACTGTGTCACGGGTATTTGAAAAAAATGTCTAAAATATGTTGGGTTTTTTTTAGAACCGATAAGGACCGGTACCTCACACTAAATACAGAACAAAAAATAAACTCAGGAGAAACTAGCAGACAATCGGTTTAGCTGAACCGATTGAAAAAGAATTTTTTTTTTTTTTTTTTTACAATTTCCACACACAAGGCATACTAGTCCACTACCTAAGTACTTACAGTATCACAGACAGGGATTTGAACCAAAATAAAATAAAAAATAGTGGTTTAAACCAACGTTTTTTACTTTACCGAACCAATAGCAAAGGAGAAATCTCCAGACCGACTGTTCAGTTAGGCGGAGTAAAGAATCTGATGGTTACACTTAAAAGTGCAGCAGACAAAGATTTGAACCGAGCTCGAGCTCAACGTTCTATGCTCTGGCATAGAGTTAACTCTTTCCCCTCCAGAGCAGTTCAAGTGCTGAGGCTAACTGCCTAATGTCAGAATACAGCAAGACTTCATTTTGTTTGAATGTACATCACAGTGTATTCCACCACAACAACTCTCTTGCCCCAAGTATCGATCACTGCAGAGTTAGTGTTTGGGGAGGGGGGTGGGTCAGGCACCAGGCACCTAGGCCCAGAAAGAATATGCAGCACCAGAATTCCCAAGGTGGGGTGAGGGATAACACATTAAGGCCTCATAGGAGCACAATATCTGTGCTAGACGTCCATAGGGGGCTGGATGGGAGGGGGTAAGAGGACAGAGTCAGACATTCTTGGATGCATCTTTAAAGGGTCATAGCCAAGAAGGGATGACAGAAACATCATCACTGAAATCTCCAAGGAATGACAGTGCCAGGATAGCAGTATTGTGATCTACAAATGGACAGACATTCAGCTCCTGCATCATCTCTGCCAGGAACCATTGGTACTGGGAGTAATCAGCATCAGAGGAGAAGGGGACTAAAAAATCCTCTTTCTCAGAGGAGAAAGTGTAGGAGAGGAGGAACTGGATCCAGGCAATGGTGGTGCAGGGCCCTCAGGCCTGAAAAGAGCCTGGTCGGCCTTGAGGTGGTACTGATGGAACACACCAGCCACTGACCTGAAGTGATCCCAGGTCATGAGCCCCAGGGGACACAAAATACCTGGGAGTGCAGGGGAGGGGGCAGAGTAGGGGAAGAAAGAGGAGGAGGGCCATGAATGACCATGCTGGGTCCTCTTCCGGGGCTACGAGAATGATCAGGGGACCTCAACTGGAGGGAGGGCCTGGCAAACTTGCCTGTCTGTGACTGATTACCACCAGTCAACTGGTCCAAACAGTTCCCCTGGGGGAACCCCTAAGTGGGAGAGTGGAGACATACAGTTCTCACAGGGTGTCTCCAGTCTCCACCAGTGACAGGTTCAGCCAATTCTAGAGAGAATCCAGGCACAGGGCTAGTGCAGGGGCCCCCAACACAGCTGCCATCAGCACTGGACAAGGGGCCAGCTAGAGGTCAAGAGCCATGACTCAACCCCTCACCAGGGCTGACACTGCCCACCAGGCCAAGCCTAATATTCAAGCAGGAAGCATCTAGAGAGTCAGCTCTGGATGCAGCACTGCCAACAGCACTAGAACCAGACTTGGCACCATGAATGGCACAGGACCTGGTTTGGCACCACAAGTAGCATCGGAACCCAAACCAGTGCCGTGAACAGCATTAGAAGGGAATTCAGCACCATCATCAGAGCTAGTCTGAGGAGCAACTACATGGGACACTCTAGGCTTGGAACCAAGCCCAGGAAGGCCTACATTCCTCACCAGCTCCATCCCCAGGACCAAGGGCAAAGTCATCATCCTACTCAAGGCCATGAGGGCACTGAGGTGAACAGAATCCAAGGGTCCAAGACAGGACTGGCTCTGGAACCCTTCCCTCCTCTGGCACCATGAGCAGTGCGAGAAGGGGGCCTGGTCTTATCACTGGTGCTACCCTGATCACCCGTACTGGCCTAAGTACCAGGAGCTGGGACAGCACCAGGCCTCAAAACCAAGGTGTGCATTGGTGTAGTTTAAGGGTATAGCTTCAGCTTCACCACCGGAGGGCATATGCTGCTCTGAAAGACCAAAGGACTGAAGGGGTGCTCAATCAGTCCTCCGGAGGGAGCTCGCTGTCCACCTGATCCTCCTGGGCCTCCAATATCTCAGCATGGCAAGTGCAGGAGTGCCCTGGACTTCCATAGTACCAGAGGCACTGGGAATAGGCTTGGTGTCCCCAGTGTGATGTCTGCATCCAAAGGTAGGTGAATTATGGTCCCACTTTAATGTGCACATCTCAAGGGTGTGGTACTCCATAGAAAAGCAAGTGTTGCACTTGTCCATGTCATGGTCAGCACCAAGGTAGGCCCAGCAATCATTATGTTGGTCCTGGATGGCAGTATGACCCCTACAGGAGCACTGACCACGGGGGTGCCACTTTGTTCTTCTTCTTCTTCTTCTTGGCCTTCTTATACTCCTCAGGACCTGACATAATGACTCATAAAAATAATCTAAAAGCCACCTGAAAAGAGTCTGGCACTGAACTACAGTGGTAAAACAAAACAAACAAAAACAATGCACCTGAAAAGAGGGAGCTTGGAAAAACATGGCATTTAACTAAGGCAGTGATGAACTGAGGAAGCTGTGACAGTTTTGATGACTAAGGCTCTCATGGTGTGCATTTGACAGCAGGAAAAACAGAACTGAGGAAGGAAGGGGACTAGCTTCAGCTACTGGCCAATCCACGAGTGAGACATCACTATATCTGCCTTATGGGCAGTGCCAGCGCCAATGCTGGTCCCCTTCTAAGCTGAAAAAGAGTTTGCTCCAACTGGGCCCTAGCGCCTCTGGCTTAGACCCATAAGTGGGACTGAATGGTGAAGAGTGATTCTTGGAAATTCTCCTATTTCCAGAGAAGCATCTGAAGCCACTTGTATGTTGGACACCCAAATACGATGGTTCTGATTTCCTATTCCCTCCGACATACATGCCTTGTAGCAACCTGAAAGTTCCACGTGGAGGTTCCAGTTTCAATCCCCTCTCCTTACCTGCACAAAGCGGATCCAAATTGGACTGTTCCACACCACCCTTAATATGCCCAGCTTGGGACTTCCTGACCACCACCCAGCTTCTGAGTCCCAACTGCTGCCCTCTGTACCCATTAAACATACAGAAACATTATAAGGTAGCATCACGTAAAAATCTCCAGCATGTTATCTGTGAGTGCTTCATAATGTACTGTACAACCAAAATGCTGCCCCTTCTGCTGCTCTAATCATGCAAAGTCAACAGATTCATAGGGATCAATTTGGTTGGAAAGATGAACAAAAACCTTCGTAACTGAGTATGCATGACACATGCTAAGTTTGATCACACACTGGTCATAGGGACTGACAGCAAATCAAATCAAAAAAAAAGGAAAAGGCCACCCATAATAAAAATATAAATCTCCTATGGAAAAAAAAAAACTGTCAGGACAGTATGAAGGCAGGTATGTATACTGACCTTCGTATCTGGGGGTAAAACAGTTTACAGTGCCTCTTTAAAACTGTCTGCAGGAATCAATCCCTAAACTCTGCAAAGGTCTCAGCATATAAGAATTACAAGGAGACAGTTGATATTGGTCTGTTCCAAATCTCACTACAGGTTGGCCAGAGTCTGACCTTGTCAATCACCTAAAGTAAACAACTTTCTCTCCTGAAATAGGAAGATTTGATCACTTTTATTGGGATACTTGTGAGACCTTGCCACCAATGACCTGTTACAATGCAATCATTTAAAAAAAGCACAAACATAATACGCTCAAAGTAAAATGAAAAAAAAACATAGACTGATCAGTATTTTTTTTTTTTCCATGGTTTAAAATATCTCTTCCTTTCCAGTTTGGTTAAGTACTGTATATCAAGCAATATTTGTAAAACTTTTTTTTTTTTTTTTTTTAATTCTTTGGTAACCGGGTAAGGCCCACTAGGCACAATGTCTGTTTTCAGAGGTGACCTGGAAGCACTGGGGAGATTAACTGACTTGCTCAGGGTCTTGCAGTATGAAAGTGGAGGTTCTGATAATCAAACCCAGATCTGCTGGGTGTACCAAGGTCATTCATAACTTGTTACTCTAACCTCTAGACTATACTGTCATATATCTATGAGCTTAGATAATATCACCTTAAGTCAAATGGTTTTAAATGCAACAGCCACATTAAAAGATTGCACCAAGCTATAATTTTAGTTACTGCATGCTGCAAAGGAATGAAAACCTGGTATATAAAGCTGTTTTGATGTGACATGTAAAGACTATGGCATGCTAAAGTACTGTAGCTTAAAATTAAGGTCTATAATGGATACTGGTGACGAAGTGAACCTTTCACCATACTTTTAATTCCAGAAACACATTTACAAGAATACATATTTCCAGGGACACTGACCAACAGTGACTGAAACAGCTAAAGGCAATTTATATGTAAGCCCACCAAAGTGGGCTTACCTTATGGGAGATCCTGCTCCCTGGTTCCCCTCCATGTTTTGGGGTCAGACAGTGGCTCCAGGGGGATTCAGACCCGTTTCGGTCCTTGGGTGGCTATTTACAGCTTTGGCCACCCATTTGTGATTTCTGGGCTTTGGGATGGGTGGGGGTCGGGCTGGTGTTTCCACATCCCTGGGCACATGTTTGGGGTGGTGTTCAGTCCCGGAGGGTTGCCATGGCAACAAAACTACAGTTTGTGGATGGTGATGGCAGTCGCGTCTTTCTGGGCATGTGCAGCCACTGTGAGAGAAAAAAGAAAAGAAAGGAAACTTAACAGACTGGCTGCTCCAGTCCTGGGTCCAGTCATTGCTGGGGTCAGACGGGCCCGGGACAAATCTTGGAAAGGGAAAAAAGAATTTAAACAAACAAGAAAATTTAAAAGTAATCAGTTACTGGGCATGTGCGGCTGCCAGGGATATGATATTTAAAGGATCAGAACCATCCAATTAAAGGCAGTCTAGTTCGGTGCCGGCTGCTGCCATATTTGGGACCAAGTGTAAATAGTTAGTTGGGACTACTGGTCCCACATAGTATCTGTGAGTTCAGTGTTTTTTGGTGCCTTTGAGCAGGTCCCTGATTGGACCTCAGAGAATTCTGGTGCCTGTTTGTGGAGCAAACATAAGGGGGTGATTCGGTGCCTCAAGGGGGATTCGCCAGAGGAGCAAGAAGGTTGGAGCGGGGCTGATCACCTGCTCAGCCAGGCAACCAGGTGTTTTTTTTTTTTATTGGACCCCGAAGTGAGTTGGGGAAAAAGACATGGTGGCGGCCATTGTGTTGCAAGCCCTGTTTAGGGCTAGCTTTCTCATTTGGTCCCTAGTTAAGGGAGAAAAGGAAAGTTTGCTGCCTGCAAGGGAGCAACGAGGAAGAAACCAAGACATAAGGTGAGGGGGTATAGAAAGGGGCCAGGGCCCTGGACACCCCCTGGTCTAAATCAACCCCTTTTTCTGGGACTTTCTATTTCTGGGATCTGTACCCCTAAGGACCCAGTGCTGTGGGTGGCTATGAGGCTGGGACTGCCATCCCTCTAAAGGTTTGGACTCAGGGAACTTGGAGGGAGGCGCGAATAAACAGTGTGGCCTTTGCTGGATGGGGCCATCCCCTGGAGATCTGTGTTCCTCGCTGGAGTTGGGAACAGAATAGGAGAAAGGAAAGCTTTGTTGCTGCCAGTAGTTCAAGGGCCTGATTCGGCCACAAGTTTTGCTGCCTGCATTTGGACTTTGACTGCTTAGGCTATGGGTAGCCGCCTGAACTAACTCACTCACATTTGTGACCTCTGTGGTCCAGAGCACCACTAGGTTATAATGTGACCTGTACAATCTGAAGCAACCAATTTGTGATTTACTGCTCCATGGAGTAACTGTTCATTAAATGGGAACCCCTGTTTTTTGCAGTTTTCGTGTTTGCCTCCTATTTTCTGAGAGAACGGTTTGATGCTAAAGAAGTTGCCTCCACAACCTGTTTTCAGTGTGTTTTAGGGTTGATCTGAAGAACCTGCACACCGCCATCAAGAAGGAAGTCGTCGAGCTGCCTGCCTGGTGAAGACTGTCTACAAAGGCCTTCTGGCGAAGTGGGCAAGACCAGGCAGATGATGGGTCAGCGGTCTTCATCTCTCCAGTATTCCAGTTCATCACCCAGTATGTCCAAGGGCACCCCCCCCCCGATGGAGCTGATCCATCATCTGTAAATACCTGATGAAATCCAGGTACTGGTTTTCTGTTTTATTCTGGACTGTGTTTTCTTGGTTGTACAGTGTCCCCCTCCCACCTCATACCACCTGGATACTCCTAGACACTGGAACGGGGGACTTACATGTAATTACTGGTGATCTTGTTTAATACACGGACTAGAGCTGTGTTTCAAATGCCGTAATAACAGGTAGAACTGTTATTAAGACGTTTTGTGTCACTCATCTGTAGTGTGCTACGTCACTGGCTCTTACTCCACGTGTGGGCAGGCTGAACACATCAAAAAACATTGTGGTGGTTTCTCCATTACCGAGGAGCTGGACCCGCATTCATCATTTGCCTCTCACTTCCAGTAACATATTACTTTTTAACAGTATTTCTCTGGTTGATCCTGCCTTTACATTTAAAAAATCTATCTGATTGATCCTGACGTTGCTATATTTCGGGCAGAGCTTAAGAAGACAGCCACTGTAATGGGGAACAGGCTGTGGGTGACTATGAGCACAAAACAAAAGAAGAAAGAATGTCTCAGAGTGGAGTAGGGGGACTGAGCAACAGCAGCAGCAGGGATCACAGCATAGCTGCTTCAGTAACTTTTTTTGGCGCTGACTTCTTGCACCAGTAATTATAAAAAATAATGCATAGGTGACTGTGAGTCTGTGAAGCTTTTTTATACACCCTCGGTGTGTGATGACCTAATAAACCTCTCGAGCTTTGCTCTTGAGGTTAGAGAGTCATCACACACCTCAGGTGTGTAAACAAAACTTCATAATACACTTGCCTATGCATTATTTTGTATACAATTACTAACTAAGGGTAATTATACATAGATAACCATGATGTCATCCGTCATTACACATAGCTGGTTGTAACAGCAGTTGTGAGACAGAATAAAGCAGTCAATTACCAGTCTCTCACAGCACAAGCTCACTAACCTTCTTCCTGCTGCACTACTCTGACAAGAAAGAAATACTCTTGGTGTACACCTACTCCATGACTAGGCTGCCTGTTTTGGGTATGAAAGCTCAAGCTGGGTGACCAACGGAAGCATCTCTTTCATGACCTGGAGTGAAGGGTCCTTTTTAGGAGGCACAGGTTAACTAGCACAATGTCTGTCTTGATTTTTTTAAAGTCAGAAATTATATATATATATAAAAAAAAAATTAAAACACACATTATGGGGAGGAACTGTGTGATGAGTTTTTACACACCCTCAGTGTGTGATACTTTTATAAACCCACTTCACTTTCACAGTCTGTATAATGTCACACACCTTGTGCATGTGTAAAATCTCATCACACACCCCTCCCCATACATTTAATACCTGGTATCTTGACCTTTGACAAGTATGGTATGCATTGTGAATATCTATGGACTCGATGGATTCCTGCATCTCAAATTCTGTCCATTTTCTCAGAAAACACTGCAAATATAACTCCTGGAATAGTTCCCCTTCACATCTAGTTTTTCAGTACGGTGATGGAGAAAGTAATCCCTAATTATACATTGCTTTACACTCCAGATAATGTCATTTTAAACCCAAATAAAGCATTTACTGCCTTTTAAAAATTAAGTTCATTAAGGAACAATGTGACTGTACTATTTCAGCAACTAAATAATGAAAAACGCCTTTGCAAGTATGGAAATATTGACAGTAACCCATAAAAAACAAGATTTTTTTTTTCATTTATTCTAGTTTAATTTTCCACTATTAAATAGCAAAGGGAAATCCTGGCTTAACTACTAAATGACTTCAAAGATTGCAGTTATCAAACCTAGTAAAATAATGACACTGTAAAATTCTGGTAGCATTAAAGCCATAAATAAATCGGAAAGCTATCATGTGAACTCTTTCAGCTATGCCATACAATGCTAGACAGCATTAGGATAAAGGGCTCTGCCAACTTAATAAAGCTTTTTTATGGACTTCATAGAGGACTGCGCCAAACTAGCTCACTACCTTTGGCCGATTGTGACCAAAGCTTACAAAAAGGTTATAAAAGTTTTCCCCTAAGAGCCATGTGCTTTTTAACAATTCCAGTGGTATGGGTTTATAGGCTGGGTGACTGCTGACTAGAAACAGGAAATCAGCTAACAGTAACCATCTGACAAGAACCATCTTACCTCAAATTCTGCATGCTTGTGAACATCCTCAGCTCTCTGTCTGTTCAGAATAAATTCAGCTTCATTTGCAACACGTACAATATGGTCTTTCATAGCATGGCACAATAACCTATAAAAAATGAAAAAAAAAATCAGCCATCTGATTATATGGAAAGCATAGTTTATTTCATTTAAATCAGCAGTCCCGGTAGAAGAGCTTAATTATTGTCATAATGTACTCCTCCTCAATCCCCCCCCATGCTGATCCAAACTATAATTTCATTTCAAACTCTGCTATGTTGCCACATTTAATTTTAATTTCTCATACAAAAAGGCCAGCTCAGAGCTTTGACTCTGTGAGTTATAGTTAGCCCTGACATCCCCAACGCCATATAATGTCAGGGAGCAGTGTTTTTCTATCACCTGATATTCTAGCTCAGTCACTTGGAAGGTGATGTCACACAACGGAATGCTCCACATCTCCTGAACATGCTCCTAAAACCCTGTGAACCTGTATTTAAAAATGACCCATATTATTATTTAAAACAAATCAAAACAGGAGACAAAAGCACGTTTTAAGAGAGGGGGAATCTAAAGTGGAGCAACAAGGTACAGTATGGCACACATTTTAGGAATATGGACTTGCAGTTTAATTTGCTTATATGTATTTTTTAACTTGTCAAAACAAGAGAAAGCACTGAAGTTAAGATTTTGCCTTTGAAAAAATAATAGAGATTACAAAAGGCAACTGTACCGTGAATAGTGTGCAAGTGCAGAACCTTACACAGCTAATACATATCAAAGATTTATGTACATTTTTAAAAGTGATCAACTTTTATTACCTCTTAGGGCTGAAGTATATTTTCTTTCCCTTCTGGTATTTAGAAGGTTTTTTTTTTCCTGACTGTATTAGGTGTCATATGTGAAACGGTATTCTTCTTGGAAGCTGACATATCTTCTTTTCTGCCTTATACAGTACCTCATCACTATTGTGACATCATCTCAACTGACCAAGAAGGGCCTGTCGCCTTCTGGCAGATGGGTCACTTGTGATGCCACAATGATGGAGATCACAATGCTGATGAGGTGTAAAGAGGAATAGAACTAAATTTGTAAGCTTTCCGGTAAAGTTTTTCTCTTCACACTACACCTAACACTCACAGGCAGAAATCCTTCTAATGAGCAAAAGGAAAAACAAAAATACTTCACAAATAAAACGCAACAACAGGCTACTTATACAAATTTAGAACACTTTCTGTGTGCTATGTTGATGCTACTAGCTCTTAAAAGTTGAATTTGTTTTCTAGCAGGGTTAATAAACCTGCTGTGATCCTGATACAGAAAAAGTTACAAAGTTATTCATCTTTTCTGTTACTCTCAGCAGTCTTGTTATTAATTGGTAAAATTGTAAATTGTAAATAAAACAATCCTTAAAATAGTTATTGATAGAGAATGCACAAACTAGCACATAAACATATTTCTATTTAAAGTAACCAATGCAACATTTCTTTGTAGTGTCAGTTACTGCTTTGGTAGAAATAAAGAACTTTAGCCAGGCAGGGGGCATCTGCAATTTAAGTATATTTTCTACATAAAATTAATTATAGCCAGCTGTTAGCGATGCATAGGATTGACATGAGGGAAGAGAAACATAACTGTGCACATCCTCCCCATCACTGGTTGCATCCTACACAAAACTCTCCTTGTACCCAATTAAATAAATAAAATGCATATGCTTTTCTTTGCTTCAGACCTTATGGAAACAACACTACCAAGTATTGTGTACTGTCGGTTGTGAAGGTAATATAACCGCTGTTTATTATTTATTTGCTTTTGGTAAGTGCACTAAACAGAACTGCCTATTTTTAGGCACGACCCAGAAGAGTACAAATCAAGGAACAGGTAAAGACAAATACATATACAGTGTTGTACAACAGGAGTTCCAAACAGTTATACAGAGGTGTAAGTTACATAGTACATAGCGGAGGTACATATCACACATTAAAATAGGAACAAAACAGACAAAAAGGCACAATTTAGGGCTACTAATGTACAAAACGTGACAGTGCTGTTGGTAAGTCAGCAAGGAGACAATTCCCAGGCAGAGACATGGAATAAAGTGCATAGCTGTAGCTGAGGAAGAGTGGGAAAGGGAGGAATCAAGAGGCCACAGGAAAATTTAAGTGCAGGACAATAGTAGATTTGCAAGACTCATGAAGCTAGGGACATTTGCAAATGTCAAGGGAGGCGAGGTAACTGGAGAGGTCTTTCTTGAAAATGGGATGGGATCTGAAGTGCCTAAGATCAAGTGGGAGAGAGTTCCAAAATTTGGGGGCATTGAAAGAGAAGGCAAGTTCACCCATCCTGTTAGAGCATTGTGGGACAGATGGTAAAGCTAAAGTCATGGAACGAAGGGAACGAGGGCAGTCAATGGGGGTCAGCATAGCAGCAAGTGTGGAGGGGATAGAAGAACAAATAATGCTATCAATCAGACACAACTAGTGGAGGTCAGAGTAGAGTACAGTGGTGCTTAAGATGAGAAGCAGGTAGCGCAAATCTACAGACATTGTTGTAGGCAACATCCCACACTTGCAAGATGTTTGCCTGTACCATAGCAAAGACAGGCCGATCGTAGCAGAGTCCAGGGAGGAGAAGGCATTGGGCGACAGAGATCCTGGTGGCAGGGGTCAGAAACTGAAAGATTCGGTAAGCCAGTCCAGTTTTAGCATTGACTGATTTGCAGACAGCTTTGACATGCAGAGAGAAGTTAAGAGATGGATTCAGTGAGACCCTAGGTATTTGAAGGCCTGAGTTACTTCCACAAGGGAGCCATCAAGACAAGAAGCATGGAGAGACAGAGCTGAAGCAACAGATTTCATTTGTGACCCAAACAGCATACCCTGGGTCTTGGCAGCATTTAGCACCAGGCGGTGGGAAGTAAGCCAAGTGTGGATGCGATGAAGATCAGAGGAGAGGTGGGAGTTAATTTCATGAATAGAGCTGGAGGAGACATAGAGAACCAAGTCATTGGCATAGAGTAAGAAGAGACTGTGAGAGGGCACAGAAGGTAGGTTATTGATGAACAAAGAAAATAGCAGGGGCCCAGGTATGGAACCTTGTGGGACAACCGAACGAAGCAGGGCAGGGGCAGACAGAACTTTATGATAGGAGACAGACTGGAAGTGGCTCCACAGATAGCTGGAGAACCAGACAAGTGTGGACTGGGAGGCGCCAATAGAGCCTAGTTGATGCAGGAGCAGGTTGTGGCTAACCGAGTCAAATGCCTTTGACATGTCAATAAAAACAGCCCCGGTAAGCTGGCCTTGGTCCATAGCAGATTTTATGTCACTGGTGAATTGCACTAGGGCTGTTGTGGTGCTGTGGTTTGGCCTAAAGCCATGCTGAGTAGGAGATTGCAGGTTAAAGTTAGCAATGAAGTCAGACACCTGGTGATGGATAAGCTTCTCCAGGAGTTTACTGAGGGTTGGCAGGAGCACAGTAGGATGGTAGTTTATTAGGTTTTTTGGATCACCCTTTTTGAAGACTGGGATAACCCTGTCATTTTTCAGGAGAGGGGCACAGTATCCAAGCTAATGGAGAGGTTGAACAATCGCATGATGGGGGTGGCAAAAGGAGACACTCCTAATTTGAGAATTCTGGGTTCCAGTCCATCAGGGTCTGTGCTGCCATGGGGAGACATCATGTTAAGAGCTCATAGAACATCCAGCCTGGAGACTGGGTTTACATTTTTTTAATATATTTTAAATTTGGGTATGTGTGATATCTATTTAATCACCCCAGTGCATCATTTTGTGTGTTTGTTTTGAAATATTCCTATTTTTTCATTAATGTCCACTTTAATGATGCCTTTTTCCCTATTGAATATTCATTTTTTAATTAGTCAGCAGATTCAGAATGGGATCCGGGTTAAAATAGCGCAACTGAAATCATGCGTTCAATATTAGCGCTGTCAAAATAGCGTAGTATTAACTCACTGTGTCACTAAATAGTGCTTACCTTTATAGCACCAGTCTACATAGCCATTACCAGCAGAGTGCCCTCCAAATAGCTTGTGTAGCCCAAAGTGCTTCCCCTTCCACATAGCCCTTACAAGCAGCGTTTCCATGATTCCACCAACTTCCTGCCACACTGCATCTTCCTCTCCGCTGAAAGCAGCTGATAATTGGTAGCCACTGTCTGCAGTTGGAACCACAGTATTTGAATCTTGCACCTGTGCACTGATGATATAGTGGAGAACAAGCAAGAGACAGACGGCAGTTACTGCGCAAACCCTGTACGGGCCCGTATTAGGAGGATTCTGCTGGCCTTCAGAGCTCCTAAGATTGAGTGAGATGCTGTGAGTGTGGTGCCTGCGTATGGGGGATTGTATGTGTATGTGCATGCTCATTCTCTGTTTGTGCATCAGGTGTCTTCTGCGTTAAGCTTCTTCCTCAGAAACCTTGTAGAACGGTAGCTCTTTGGGGCAGACTAGTGTGTATTTCATAAGAGGCACCATTGACTGAAGTAATATAGCTTGTCAAAATGTAATGAACAGTAAACAAGCCTCCTCATTATTAGTATTTGCAAGCTCTCCATTGACGAACCCTTGTAAGTGAAAGATTTTTACCTTGTTAACTAAGTAAGTGTGAATAGAAGCTCCTCCCCCATACTCAAGTCTACATTTTATTACACTGTAGCAGTGATAGAAAAGGCTCCTGAACACTTAAGATTGTTAAAATATGCCCTGTAGCCCATAAATGTTCTTATATGGGTAAAAAATAAATACCTAATCCTTTTAATTCTAGGGCAGTCTTGGCTGAACGAAGGATGAAGGCTGTTCTGTTCACTATTGTGCTACACGGCTAATTTTACCGCGCTATAGTGGGCTTGTGATATTTTGTGCATGCTAATTCTGCTTGCGCTATTGACGACGTGCAATTTTGACATAATCCGGTGACATCAGTTGAGTGCAAGTTCTGCCCAGAAAGCTTTACTGCAAGCTTCAGCTCAACTGATGTCGCTCTTAACTTAATAAAAAAGGAAAATTCAGCAGGAGAGAGTAAGCATTAACAAAGAAACCTAAATGAGGAAAACAAATATGATTATAAAACAAATGCACAAAGAAATACACCCGGCTTAATAAACAGGCTTTATATATGTCCAATTTAACACACACTAAAAATAGAAAGGGTTCATGTTCCTTTTAACCACAAACTCTGATTTCTATGGTTTATCTGATGTTCTGATTTAAATGTTACTTTTACAGAAGTCTGTGATATGCTGCCGATCTATTTTAAATCCACATTAAAATAATGGGGTTGGAAATAGTGACACAATTCCCCACTGTACTGGACTGTCATGTACGGTATGGGCTGCACGCCCATTGGCTCTTGCTCTGCACCAGTGGGCGTGCACTACCCGGGCAGTCAGTCGGGCGGCGGCAGGCGGGTGGATGCTGCCACCACCGCCGCCGGGGAGCGGGGTGGTGGGGCCTGTGGGTGGGTGGGTGGGGGACACTAGCCACCAGGGCTATGTTCCGGGGGTGGTTTTATCACATACCGCCCTTGATCAGGCATTTGGTCCACTGGACCACCAGGGAGTGTGAGCAGGAGGGGTGGGGAATTATTATACATACCGCCAGCGATGGGCATTTAGGTCTACTGACCACCAGGGATATGTCACGGGAGGAGGGTGGGGAGCCACAGTGATGCCAGCGATCGGGCTGGTGGGGGAGTACACTATGCCCGCGATCAGGCTGCAGGTCGTCATCCTCGACGGCTGCTGCCTGGCAGGCGCCAGGCGCAAGTCCGGGATCGGGCGACCTACATGCTAATGGCATGCAAATGGAGACATAATCACATGCAAATGGCCCCCTGCCTTGCATGAATTATAGCCCATTGCATGTCACCTTTGAATCATCGTGATTTTGCACATGGGCGCAATGGTGTACTTGCGCCACCGCAAGTTGAATGCTCCACTCTGTCAACTTGCGGTGGCGCAAGTTCCACTGCACCATGCACAGTGGCTGTGGCTGGGGGGTGATATTCAAAGGAGTTGCTCAATAGCGCAACTCCTTTGAATATCGCCCAGGACACACCCCAGCACAACTATTTTGCGCAACTCAAGGGCTTGTGCCTATGAATGGCGCAGTTTGAATATCCAGCCCACTATAGCTATATATATGCATCTATGCATGCATTGGTAAATGTATATGATTTTAAGCCACAAGATAAAATAAGCTGAAAAAATACAGAGGCCCAGATATTCAAACTGCGCCAGGCTGTGGTGCAAGCTTGGGCGCAGCTCAACTTAGCTGCGCAGGGGTGTGGACTGGGCGATATTCAACGGAGCTGTGCCATGGCTCAGCAGCATTGAATATCGCACCCTGGCCACCTGCAGTGTGCAAGGTGCAGTGGCACTGCACCAGCGCAAGTGGCCAGAGTGGAGCATGGGGATGCGCTAGCACAAGTTCCATTGCGCTATGCACAGCAACTGCGATATTCAAAACTTGACATGCAAATGGGGCCATAATGTATGCAAGGCGCAAATGGGCCCATTTGCATGTCATTATGGCCCCATTTGCATGCAGGTGCGCTGATCCCCGACGACTTGCACCTGGCGCACTGCCAGGCAGCAGTCGTCGGGGACTGACGCCCCCTGCAGCTGGCAATGTGTTCCACAGCCCGATCACAGGCATTTGCATAAAAAATAAGAACTACGTCCAATATCCCTGGTGGTCCAGTGGACTGCTATCTACCCGATCGCGGGCATTTGTCAAAAAATAGAACAAGTGCTTCCAATACCCCTGGTGGGCCAGTGGACCGCTATCTGCCCGATCGTGGGCATTTGTCAAAAAATAGCAAGTGCTTCCAATATCCCTGGTGGTCCAGAGGACCGCTATCTGCCCGATCACGGACATTTGTCAAAAAATAGAACAAGTGCTTCCAATATCCCTGGTGGTCCAGTGGACCGCTATCTGCCCGATCGCGGGCATTTGTCAAAAAAAAAGAACAAGTGCTTCCAATATCCTTGGTGGTCCAGTGGACCGCTATCTGCCCTTTTGAATATCTGGGCCATAGTACATAATGTTAAAAGTCTTCTAATTAAGAAAATATCTTTGTGTTAGGCAAAAAGTGGGTTTAAAGACAACCTGTCCTAGTAAGTAAGTAAGAAAGTAATATTTTATTTGTTTGGCGCCCAATCCCAGAAGCTCTGGGCAATGTACAGTAAAACAATTTAAACAGGGTAGTAAAAACATTCAGATTATATAAAAAGTTAAAAAAAAGTTAAAATAATTGAAATGTTTTATGTAAGTTAAAAGACATTAACAGGGAAAGCTAGGCTAAAAAAAGGAGTCTTTAGGCCCCTCCTGAATGCCTCCACTGTCGGGGCCTCCCTCAAAGATCTTGGCAGTGAGTTCCAGAGGACTGGGTTGGCCACCCCAAGTGAACGATCACCTGAGGTTTTCAGCATGGTCCTCAGAAATGCCAGGAGGCCCTTGGTGGAGGAACAAAGGGAGCAGGATGAGGCAGCAGGAGTAAGAAGGTCTGACAGGTAGCCAAGGCCCATCCACATAGGGCCTTGTAGGTGAGCTAGCCCACCTTGAAGAGAATCCTCCACTTGACCGGCAGCCAGTGCAGACCCCTACAGGACCGAGGTCACATGACAGGACCCTGACAGTCCCATCGGCAGCCTGGCCACTGCATTCTGCACTAGCTGCAGCTGGCAGAGGTTTCTTCCAATGACCCCAATGTAAAGAGGATTACAGTAGTTGAGTCTGGATGTTACGAAGGCATTCACCAGTGATGGTAGGTCCTCAGGCGGAATCAGGGGTTTAATCTGGGCGATGTTCCTCAGATGGTAAAAAACACTTTTCATGAAAGCTGACACCTAAGCTTCGAATTTCACCTTGTCATTGAGGACGATACCCAGATTTCTCACCTGACAGGACACTGTTAATTGGGTTGAACCCAGGCCCAAACCCATTGCCATCTCAGAGGCATCCCCATCATGCCCACAACCCAGCTCAATCACCAGTACCTCTGTCTTGCAGGGGCGTAGCTACAAGGGTGCAGGGGGTGCAGTGGAAGCCGGGCCCATGAGGTTTGAGGGGCCCAAATCAAAATTTTGATGTTTATTCAAAATTGGGGAAGGGCCCTGTAACATTGCCTTGCACCCAGGCCCTCTAGAAATTTGCTACGCTACTGCCGTCTTGTCTGGGTTAAGTCTGAGCCAGTTAGAGTTCATACAATCCTGAATATCAGCTAGGCTGTCCTACTGTAAACTGAGCACTAACCAGCTATTTCCCACATTTATACAGTGTAAGTACTAGTCAGATATGTATGTCTTAAAACCAGTGTACAATAAGTCAATATTAGTCATGAATATTCAAACTTATACTATTCAAACATGATCTATCTGCAACTCTGTAACAAGTGACTAGCATTTCTGCACATTCAACACCCAAAATTTAGCCAGCTCAGTGACGCTGAGGGATAGAGGTGCTGGATGCTACACCTCGCGCCACACCGGCAACCCAGGTTTCGAAACAAACTCAGGCCACCGGGGGTCAGCAAGGGTGGGAAGGGATCGAGCATCCAGAGGACTGCTCTACCTTCCCGGAGAGGGATCTGGGGATTGCGCCACTCCTGGGCAGCCCATGACAGTGGTCGGGGGCAGTGCTGTGGTTGTGGAGGCGGAGCTGCAGCAGACCTTGTCATGTGCCTCTGACATCACTGCACGTCCAAGCTCTGAGGGGCAACAAAAAGGAAAAGCCTCTGCTCAGTCTAGGGAGGTGACAAGGGCTCCAGTGGAAAACACCCACATCACCATCACTGGGCTCTCTTCCAGAAGGCTGGTGGAGCCCACCACCAGATGGACCCTCTAATCTCAGACAGGCTGCCAGGTAGGAGAGGTGGGCCCTTCCCCAAGGGGTGACCCAGGGGACTGGAAAGTCCAGTTGGGGCTGCTGGAGGGGAAGAGAGCTTCAGGCAGGAGAGTAGAGGTGTCTGGCCGAGAAGAGCACCTCTGAGAGATGCCCTGACCTAGTGGAGCAAAAAGCGAATGTATATAAAAAAAAACACCCACAATTTAAATAAAGCCACCCACTGCCTGGCTGTGATCAGAAATGCTCCAGTCCTAATGTTCCTGCATGAGAAACCACTGTACACTGCATAAGCGGTACAGTGGGTATATGCACTGATTAGCTGAAATCATGTAAGTGATTTATAATTTGTCATTATAGCTGCCCCAATAAGTGATATCATCAGGTGCAATAAGCCAATGGCTTCTGATGCTGGTACTGTGCTTGCCTTGACTGTCGGACTGGTGAAAAAAAAGTTGCTCGGTTTAACATCAGAAGCCACTGTCAGATTGCAGTCAGTGATATTACAGGTTAAATTACCTGTAATGGCATGACAGAGGGTTACATACAGAGCTGGTCTTAAGAACCATACAGACAGAAAACAAAAGAGAGATGCATACACATGAAGAACATGGTATATATTGTACACATATGAATTAGGAATGCAGTTATGCTTTACATCCCTTTAATATGGAAAGATTCTGCTTGTTCATACACTTTAAATAAGAAATATTCCTAATAGAAACACTAAAGTTACACATAAACAGACCAGCTACAGCATTTTCCAACACTGTGATTGACTAAATGCTTTAGAAGGACTAAAGTAGCAGCCAAAGAGTGGGCAGAATCTGTGCAGAGATTGATGATTCAAGGACTGTGTTAAGTTGAGAAGGGCCAAGTCTCAAAAGCCCTCTATTGCTGTGATAGCAATATGTTTGCTATGCTTTTGGGAGCAAAATAAAAAATGTCTTCTTGCTTTTTGCTCAACCTTATCATGCTTTTTAAGCAATCCACAACACAAGAATGCAAATGAAAAAAATCAATAAGCATGTAGCGTGCTACAGACTAGCATTTTGTAACTTGTTTTTCTAAAATGTTAAGCAATAACACACTTCATGGTGTGAAGTTACTGGGGAATATAAAGTACACACACTTCTATGTGTTTTTGTCTCATACCTTTAAACACCCAAAAATGTACATACATTCCACCAACAGCTGCACACTACAGATTGTGGTACTATGCTTTTAAAATGGCTCCATGTAATAGCAAAAAAATGGACAAAAATAAAAAAAAAATTATTTAAATTAAAATATGCAGGACGTGAAATTACTGTACATTGTTTGAAAACATTCTTGAAAAGTATGCAGTTTTGATTTGACAGTTGGTTGTCAATGGAGTGAAATGCCTTTTTGTATTTAACATGCAAGATAGTGATGTAATGATATGAGTTTATGTGACGAGGTTTATGCTGCTGCTACTAGTTGTAACTGTGTAAACATGGAAATTTGCTTTATGGCTGTTTGTCAATCACATTGCTGGATTTTCCTTGCCATTTTATCATTTTCATTTTTAAACTTGTCAGTGCTCTGTACAGGCATTCACCCAGCGTTTCATCTTTTCTTTTGAGGAATGATTAGTACCTTTGCCTAAAAAGTATTTGATGCCCCTCGTCACCCAACAGCTGCCATATGATCTACTGCAGATGTGCATACAACAGAAGTGGTGGAGGGGGAAGGAAAAACAGGACACTGCAAAATCTAGAAATGATTGTTTGAAATCATCTGTCTTAATTATTATAGGAATGCAGAGTTGTATTGAGACATGTAAGAGTGTTGTCTCATATTCTCTTTGGCTGAGAGAATCACAAACTGAAGTTGGAAGTGAATTGTTTCTTCCAATGAATTGAATTAGTGCTGTTGAGTTACAATTGAAAAATTAAAAATAGAGGTTTAACAACACTATCACTCTCCACTAAGGTCACACATTAGTGACATTTTTTTCCCCACATCATATGACATAGACTTGTGAGGCTGTTTCCCTTGGTGGCTGTGTTACTCTTCAGTTTAAAATAAATATGTGGTGTTAAACCTGTTATGTCCCTGGATATCTCTGTAGGTTTCTGACGTCACCCTCTCCCTCCTGTCCTGTCCTGCTGAGAATACATTTATGTTGTCTAGTCTCTTCTTAGAAGTTCTACACTGTTGTCCCTGAATCAGTTTTGTTACCCTGCATTCTACAGTTTCTAGCCCCCTCCTTATATGTTTTTCAGATGCAGACTAGACAGTACTCTAGGTGTTGCCTAAATAATGGCTTGTGCAGTGGTAAGATCACATCTTTGTTATAAATACTAATACCTTTTCTACATTGAATGTTATGTTTATTATTTTTAAAAAGTAATCATACAGTTGAGAGCATAACAACATAGATTCTGAATATTATGGCAATAAATCAAGTTATGGGATATTTATTTTTAGAATCCATTTGTTATTGCTAGAGGAGGCAATTCTTAATATATAATAGTTCACAAAATGAGTCCATAAAGAGGTGCAGTGCAGCAAGACAGTGAATTATAATTCAAAGTCATAAGAACTAAGTAGTGATTAAAAGGGTGTCACCCAATTACATCATTCATGACAATGATTAAAAATAGGTAAGTTAATTTCAGATTGCATAACTTTAAAAACTTGAGGAGAAACACCCAGTTCACCAAGGGTTATAGGGGAATAAAATAAACATAGAGACGTACCCTAAGTTGCAATAAGTTACAGACCTTAACAATAATGAAGAAATTAGGATCATGTTATATGCGGATGACGCTATACTCCTGTCACAATCCCCTCTGGGGTTGAGAAGGGGGTCTTACTGTTATTATGAATAAATTAACTGAAACAGATCTGGAATTAAACATGGATGAAACTAAAATGATGGTGTTTGGTAGCAAAATAAAAAAAATTATCAATGGTTAATAACCAGACAAAGATTTGAGGCAATTAAGGAGTACAGATATCTAGGTGTTGTATTTGAAAAGAACTTGTGATGGAAACCATATATTATGTGTGGTTCATAGCTCAGTGCTTATGTAACATAGTTGAATGATGAACATGATTGGTGGATACAGAGGCCAGTATAGAGAACAATGATTACTGAGTAATGTATTGTGCTTAGGTACTTGGATGTTTGAGAGAGAGTTTGATAATATTTGAGGGTTTTGGCTTTTCTCTGTATCCCACCTGCAGGAAGGAGCTTGATTAGAATTGTAGAGCCCCCGGTGGGATAAGAGTGCGGAGAAAGAGGAGGTGTCGGGAGGATGGTGGGTGAATGTGACTCGCTCTAAGCAGAGCTGGAGGCATATGCCTCATTTAAATAGGCTGTGAGGAAGGAGCTCTTCCCCCACATAATCCCGGTTACTCCTACAATTATGTGTGGTTCATAGCTCAGTGCTTATGTAACATAGTTGAATGATGAACATGATTGGTGGATACAGAGGCCAGTATAGAGAACAATGATTACTGAGTAATGTATTGTGCTTAGGTACTTGGATGTTTGAGAGACAGTTTGATAACATTTGAGAGTTTTGGCTTTTCTCTGTATCCCACCTGCAGGAAGGAGCTTGATTAGAATTGTAGAGCCCCAAAAAGAATAAATATCCACGATTGTTCTTACAACTAAATGCTAATTAAGTCGGCATAACTTAATGATAAGAATAGATGATCACCTCCTCCAACTCCGGAGAGTATGACCAGTAGCACTCAGGAGAGGAAAAACCCCCTTGGGGGGGAACCTCTGAGGACCCGTGGCTACTGACCTGCCCGTCCTTCTGGGCATACTAAAGGAGAGAGATCCTAATTAAACTAATTACTCAGATAACTTCTGAATTCTAATATAGAATTCAATCCATATGAACGGAGCTTTAAGAACAGACTGAATTGTAAGTGTCCAGTAAAGTACTGAGCAAAAGTCTGAGTCCAAGAATCCATGTATAATTTGGAATGATGGAGAGTAATATTGAAGAAGCGACTTCCATACTTCAGTTGATAGAGGGCATAGTCCATGTAATTGAATGATGGTGGATAAAGTTGATGACTGACAAACTCAATACAGGAGACAGAAGATATTTGCATCCAAGCTTTGATGACAATGAGGCAAACAATATAAGTAGTACAATTGCTATGATTCTAATAATAGATGGCTTGTATGAGATGAGGAATGGGAGAAATCTTGAGGCTAGGTAACCGACTGATGCATCCAGTCCTGATGAGTAAAGAATAATCTTAGGAACTGATATGAATGCAACGGCTGTAGAGCTGAATTGGAATAGCAGCAAGCTGTATAGGATAAATGGAGACACTGGTACTAGGTATGAAGCAGCTGCATAGTAGGATATGGAGAGACCAAAAAAAGGAAACGAATCCGATGGACTGCTAATCCTAAGTGAGAGGTAGTAGGCGTAGGGATTGCACCCACGAGGCCAAATGAGAAAGAAGAGGACGTGGCAATCAGCCCCTTGAGAAAGTGCAGCTGAAACGATAGCTGATGAGGTAGGAGAGAGGCGACTGATTCCAGTATGTGAGGCGCAGCCATAGTTAGGAATGTCTGTTGGCCGAAATCGAGCGTAGTCTTCGGCGAGATGGACAGCAAACAGCAGTAGCAGAGGTACGAAAGGCAAGTAGATCCAGGTAACATGAATGCAGCCACACTACGAGGTAGCTAAGAAATAAACGCAAACTTCTCCAGAAGACGATCTTGAATCATCTTTAGCATCGTGAGACTGCAGCCATAGGCAGACATAGAGAAGGAATGATGCTGAGGACCGATGTATCCAGATCAAGGAAGGAAGGATCACATGGATGAGACTGAGGCAGATATCTGCAACCGGATGAGGAAAGTCAACATCCAAAACTGAATACAAGTACAGTTCGAGGTAGGAGAACCAAACGAGACCTGAAGAATCCCAGATGTAGAGAACTGAAGAGGTGGAATCCAATGAAGTAGTAGTGCCACATGTCTGAAGGTGGTGGAGCACAAGCAGGAGAAGTCTACATGAGACACCAACCAAGTCCTGGAAAGAAGCAGTTGGAAATCCACGGCCGAGGCGGCAGGGCAAAACATCCAAGACAGCAACTCCGGAAGCCGCTGAACGAGCACTGAGGCAATCTGAAGGAGGTGGAGAAGGAAGACCATCCCATGAGTCGGAGAAGTAGGAATCACCAGGCATGTAGGGGAGCGCAGGCGAGATGGCATCTAATGTCCTGAAAGGTGAAGCATCAGAGAGGCCAGGGCTGAGGCAGAAGCAGGTATGCACAGCGTCAAGGAATCACCAGTTTCTGAGCAGGGTGAGGCCGAAGGAGAACAAAGCAGGTGAACCTCCCAGCCCGAAGGGTGAAGGCAGGACAGAAGCACAATAGGTCGGTAGGCCGCCCAGCCCGACGGGCGAAGACATGTCATATAAGCAGGAATCGGATAGCGACAATCTTCAGGAGGAGCTCAACTAAGTGTCCTGGAAAGGGTAAATCAGCAATAATTCCACACGGCTGAAGCGGGAAGGTAAACATCCAGTAATAGAAGATGAACAAAGAAATGTCCAGATGTGAATCCATAGGAAAGTAGCTTTCAGTTGGCTGATATAGCAGCATGTAGGCAGATAGTAGAATGCGTGAATCCTCAAGCCCCGAGCTGGGCGAGGCAGAAGTATAGCAGAAGTAGAGAAACCTCACAGCCCAATGGGCGAAGGCAGGTTGTAGAAGCAAAATAGTAGAAGGCGAACTTCCCAACTCAATGGGCGAAGGCAAATCGAAGAATTAGAATATCAGTAGGCAAAACTCCCAGCCGTATGTGTGAAGGCAAGTCGTAGAAGCTGGCGATCAGCAAGGAACCTCCCAGCCCGAAAGGCGAAGGCAGGTCACTCGTAATTACGAAAGGAATAGAATACATACAGAGGAGTTGATATATACGGCAATCGGCTGCAGGGCTGAGCTGGAAGCTGGGCAGGCCGTAAGAAAAGTAATCCGAGGCACAGGTCATAGTTCCGAAGGTCCACTGGGAGGAATAGATTAGCAAGTGAAGTCACAGTAGAATGAGCATCCCGTCCCATGGAGGATGCAAAGCTGGACTAAGGTCGGTCAGCAGGTACAGCAAATAGGGGCGACTAGCACCATGAGAAGCACAGAAGTGCAGCCAGACCTTCCTATGTCTGCATATAAGAGAGAAGCAGGTAGGATTTAGGAGTGCAGGGATCTCCAGACCCAGACAAGGCATAGTATGCTGAGGAATAGAAATCTCCAGGCCATTAGCAGCACAGATAGGCAGGAATAAGTAAACCTCTGGGCAGTAAGCTACATGTAAAGATGCTGAAAGTATCATCAGGAGGAGCAGAGAGTGGCTATAGTTAGTCCCCAAGAGGACAATATCCAGCCGAAAGCCACACGGTGCCTTAGACAGGATTGCAAACCGAAAGTGCTCCATGCCTAAAACAAACTCTGTATCACAAGCGACTTGATAGTTTAACAATATAATAACTAATGTAACATCAGCTGAAGTATGCAATAAAGTGAAGAAGCTCATAAGCGGGCGGCGAAGACTACGGTGAGGAGTCTTTCAGATGAATCAGATACCACTGCTCTACTCGGGCAGGCCATAGGCCAAGGTCAGAAGCAGCTATCGCTGCGAATAGGAATAGCGTATATAGCTGGGCTAAGGCATATGGTCACCATGGTAGAATAACGGTAGAACTCTAGTTTCCATTGGTACACACTATGGTGTAGTAAGCATCCCTGAACAGGAGGCCTTCTAACAACGAAGCAGGGAATAGAGGAGCATAGCATTAGAAGGGAGCAGTGAATTTCAAAGTCCCAATGGAGCAGGAGCAAAGGCAATGTAAGTCACACGGTAAATAACAAGAATTCACAATCCCAGCACAACATAGGAAAGGTCAATTAGTGAATCCCAAGAAGGGATTGGAGTACAGTAGCAGTATGAAGATTAAAGTGACACGTCCAGGCTAATGCAAGGCAAGGAATTTATATAGGGCAGGATATGATGGCAACAGGCTAGAATACTAATCGTAGGTTGAATTGCTTGTACCTCACAGTGGAGTTGAATGGCAGAACCTGAGGCATGTACGTTGTAAAGTGGCAACACGAAGCATACATAGCGAATGAAGCAAGCAAGCCAGCAACGGAAGGTCCTGGGCTTAGGACGTAGTCATGAGCGCTGAGCAGCCCCAGATATTAACAGCAGAAGACTGGCCAGACAGAAGGTAATGCAACCGGCAGCAAACATAGAACAGGACATGCAGACCATCAGCTGAGTCTTCGGAGCAGCGAAATTGCGACTCATCTTGTGGAGGGGCCCGAACAAACTGCCACGACAGGGATATCTAAAGCGAGAATAGCAGCAATCGGAGTGATGGGCAGATGCATGAAAAGCCCTGGCTAAAACTAAGAGGCATGGAGGGGCAGGGTCCTGCACATGAAAGCAGAAGCGGCGTAGCCAAGGAGCGTAGGCGGCAGCTCACAAGGTGTCCAAGCGAGCGGAAGCCGGCTGGTCAGGTGAAATCCATGAAGGAGCCAAAACGAGCTAAAGAAACGTCACGAACTGGAGCTGCGGCTAGAAGCAGGCGGATCCTCCCCCCAAGAAAGGGAAAGCAATAAACGGAGAGGAGGGAAGGGAAAAACAAAATGAAACAAAAAGGAGTCGGAAAGGCAGAAAACAGAAGGGATAGCCAAGGGGGGGGGTGGGGGCGGCGTTCCAGCACACAGCATGAAGCGAGCATAGTGAATGCGACTCGCTCTAAGCAGAGCTGGAGGCATATGCCTCATTTAAATAGGCTGTGGGGGAGGAGCTCTTCCCCCACATAATCCCGGTTACTCCTACAACTGTAGAGAAAAAAAGAAAAGGCATACAAAACAACAAGGGCAATAGGTTCTTTTGCATATAACTTCACCAATAATTCATTTAAAACCCGTAAAAAGGCCTGTGAAGCAAAAACTATCAGTCAAACGTTATATGGTAGTGAAGTTTGGGCTTAAATATGAGAAACTGTTACATCGAATTAGTCCAACATTTTTTTATTAGGATTACAGTGAATCTACCAAGAGATTGTCCATCGTACTTTTTAAGAGCTGAATCCAGGATGTTACTGATGAAAACTAGAGTACTCTATAGGGCCATTAAGCTATGTGGACATGTGATAAATATGGACTGTAACAGATTACTGAAACTTTGTTGGCTAGAGACACTGAACAATATACAATGTGGTAAACTTAAAGAGAATTGGTTCTCAATACTAAATAATAGAATAAAAAAAATTGGATTGGAAGAGTTATGGTCATCCAGAGGAAAAGTAATGCTGCATGGACTGTCATGTTGTTTATGATCCACTGGCTTTATTTATTTTAATATACTGATGGTTTCATCTATCGTATTTGATGTATTAGCTGATTTTATGTACAAGAACCCTGATCACTGGAAAGGCACCTCTTTACAACTAAATTTTGATTTGATTTGATCCAAGGCTATTTGTAACCCTGAAGCATTTGTTGCAGAAGTAAAACAAAGGCTGCAAGATACTGGTATGCAAACTGATACTGAAAGACTTTGCAGTATAGAGAAATATAGACTGTATATGCAAATTAAGGTAAATATGGGTATGGAAAAGTATCTGGATCTTTGTGAAAACAAGGTACACAGAAATATGTCAAGTAAGCTTAGACTAAATATATTATGTGGAATATCCTGGCAGTCTACAGTAGATAAAAAATGAAGAGCAAATAACTCTTGATCATGTAAAATGAGTAATATACCACCTGTAATGCATTTATTATTAGAATGTAAAAAGGTTTCTGAGGAATGATCAAAGTGGATTATGCCTTTATTAACCCACAAATCTAAACAATCAGCAGTGGGAACTTATATCTATTTATTGAAATTACAGGAAGATAAAGTAATATATGGTCTTGCCAAACATGCACTAGCTATATGAAGGTTTTTACCTTTGGAATTTCTGGGTGTATGATTGCCATCTTTAGGAACTGATAAAGTGTCTGGGTGTTTTTAATGTAGTATATTTATTGTATAAGATGTATGTTTTTAGATGTGTTTATTTGAATGTAATCATTTGTTGAAATTGTATGCATTTAAAAATAAAATTGAACTTGAACTTGAATAAGTCACAGACAATAGGGTATTAACCAAACTTGGGGCACTAGTATACATCATCTCCTGACTCAATGTTATGGTGATCATCATGCCTTCCTGACTGAGAGCCAGAGAGCCATCCTTGGTAAGGAGGAGATCATCATTCCAACAGAACGCTGAAGACTAAACCTGTATTATAATGCTTAATACCACCTCTGAATTCAAAGCCTTCCAGTCATAGCCCCTTACCAAACCATGATGGAAAAAACCTAAATCCTTACCACTCTGTTTTGACTAAGTGCAACTAGAAGAGTCAAAGAGAAAACACGGTTTTGCACCACGGGCACCATTTTACTTCTCTTGCTCGGTGCAAGTGACAGAACTGTTAGCCACACATAAGAGAGAGCCTGCAAAGGATTGCTGTAGGCAGGGATTTATCCATGGCCACTACTCCTCCTGACAAGTGAGCTGGCAGGTCAAGGAGGTAGGCATTTAGATTCCTACTAGGGGGAGGGCTGGAGGGCTAGGCAGGCAGGTAGGTAGGGCTTGCCAGAGGGCTTGTGACTTGAGTAGGGGAGCAAGGCGGTATTTAACTGGTAGCACAGCTGTAGAGAGCCCTCTTGATTCTCTACTGTATTCAGAATTGCTCCTTTTTCCCTCTGTTACAGCCAGAAGAAAAAACTACTCACTTTAGTAATTGTTTCTTCTATTGGAGTCTTGCTGTGTTCTGACAAGTGCAGTTAGCCCCAGCCTTTAAACTACCCCAGAGAACAAAGGGTTAACCTTTCTACGCAGAGCATAGAATGCTGAGCTCAAGCTTGGCTGATGTCTATCTGTTTCCCTTTGAAAGCTAACCGTCAGATTCTTACGAGCAACACTCTAATTGTATTCTATGTGGAAATTGTAAAACAAAATTTTTAATAGCAAACTGGCAACAAAAAGTTTTGGCCTACCAAAAGAAGACTCAAGTCAGAAAACCCAAAACTCAAAACCCAAACCAAACAGGAATATAACAAAATAAACACCCACACAAGAAGAGGGTGTAAAAAGAGCACCCCTGAGGTGCAACACTGCACGTGCCCACCCACTTCCCAAAACCAGGTTCTGAGAGGGGAGGCAGGGAGAGAGGTCAGAATACAGCAAGACTCCAATAGAAGAAACATAATTACTAAGGTGAGTAATTTTTTCTTCAAACAACTTGAAGTCTTGTATTCTGACAAGTGCAGACTACCAAGCAGTACCTCCATGGAGGAGGGACATAACCTACTTTGGGAATAGGCTCTGAAGTATTGCTGTGCCAAACCGAGCATCACTCTTAGCCTGGATATCCAGAGAGTAATGCTTGGTAAAGGTATGGACTGTTTTCCAGGTGGCTGCTTGACAAATTTCTAAGAGAGGGATATCCCTGGCAGCAGCCAGGGAAGCAGCTGTACCTCTTGTGGAATGAACCCTCAGGCCTGAGGGTGGAGTTTTTCCCAGTTTTTCATAGCAGAATTGTATACAAGACACAATCCACCTGGCAATACATCTCTTGGTGGCAGGTTTGCCCTTTATTACTTCTCCATAAGTGAGAAGCAACTGAACGGAGTCAAACCTGTGACCCGTGGTACGTTCTATGTAGTAACTAAGGGCTCTTTTAACATCTAAACTGCATAGCCTTCTCTCTCCTGAGGAAGAATGATCAGTGAAGAAAACAGGAAGAGAGACTGGTTTAAATTGAAGTCTGAAACCACTTTGGGCAAGAACCTTCTATTGGTTCTAAGAACCACTTTATCCCTGTGAAAGGAGATAAAATCAGGTTCCACTGACAGGGCTTGCAATTCACTGATATGCCTGGCAGAGGTAATGGCTACCAAGAACACAGTTTTCCAAGTCAAGTACTTAAGCTCTGCTGAGGACATAGGCTCAAAATGAGGTTGCATAAGTTGAGCAATGCAAACGTTCAAATCCCAGGCAGGGGCAGGGTCTCTAAAAGGAGGATTGGTGTGAAGCAATCCTTTAAAAAATTTACAGAACACAGGATGAGAAGATAGTGAGGAAGACTTCCTCACAGACAGAAACGCAGAAACAGCTGACAAGTGTACCTTGAGATTAGCTGGTCTGAGGCCTAGGCCATTAAGATGGACCATATAATCCAGAACCGTAGGCAATCCAGCAGTATCTGGAGAAATATGCTTCTTAGAACACCAAATGCTGAATCTCTTCCATTTGGAGTTATAAGCCTTTCTGGTGGAGGGCTTTCGAGAAGCTTTGAGAATATACAGAACCCCTTGGGAAAGATGCAGATCTGCAAACTCTATCTCTTCAAGAGCCATGCCTTGAGATTGAGAGACTGAAGATTGGGGTACCAAATCCTCCCCTGAGAGGATGTTAACAGGTTGTAATTCCTGGGAAGAGACAGGGGAAGATGGACTGCAAGGGATAGCAACAGGGGGTACCAGGGCTGTCTGGCACAATCTGGAGCAATTAGAATCATTTTGCAAGGTTGAGACCTTATTTTGACAAACTTTGAACAGGAGTGGGAAGGGAGGGAAGGCATACAGAAACTTCCCTTCCCAATTCAGAATCAGGGCGTCCGGGGGACTGAGCCCAAGACTGGAGGTCTGCAACAAATGAGAGGGAGTTGGTGATTGTCTGGGGCTGCAGAGAGATCTATCTCTGGAGTGCCCCACCTTGAAAAAATCACTTTCAACACCTGAGGGTCCAGGGACCATTCGTGATGGCCCTGAGAGATCCTGCTGAGTGCATCTGCTAGCACATTGTCCTTCCCTAGAAGGTGAACTGCTACCAGAGAGGTTTGCAGGGAATAAGCCAGGGACCAGAATTTCATGGCTTCCGTGCACAAGGCCATGGACCGAGTGCCTCCCTGCTTGTTGATGTACCACATGGTGGTGGTGGTGTCTGTTCCGACCTGAACGACTTTGTTCTGTACTGACTGAGAGAAAGCTTTCAGGGCCAGAAAAACTGCCCTGAGCTCTAGGAGATTGATATGGAGAAGGGATTCTTGGGGGGACCATAGCCCCTGGGCAGTGAGGGCCCCCAGATGGGCTGCCCAACCCAGAAGAGAAGTGTCCGTGGTAAGGACCACTGAACAAGGCTGAGTGGCAAAAGAAACACCTTGCCTTAAATTGTCCTGATCCTGACACCATTGGTGGGCTTGGATCAAGGTCAGAGTCACTGGGATCAGTTTGGTAAGGGAATCCTTCCTCTGATAGAACTGAATATCCCTCATCTGCAATCTTGCCCCTTGGACCACTGCTGTTAAAGCTGCCATGTGGCCCAAGAGCTGGAGGAAATGCCTTGCTGGTCAAGATACCCGAAGGCTGAAGGAAGAGGTTAGTTCCATAAGAACCCTTGCCCTTTCTAGAGGAAAAAAGGTTCTTGCTCGCACTGTGTCCAGTTCTGCCCCAATAAAGGTAAGAAGCTGGACTGGTTCGAGAACTGACTTGGGAAGGTTGAGAAGAAATCCTAGAGAAGTGAGCACTTGCTGGGTCACTTGCAGGTGAGACTTGACTTGGTCTGGAGACTGGCCCACTATTAGCCAATCATCCAGATATGGAAAAATGGAAATCTTTTGCCTTCTTAGAAAGGCAACTACTACTGCCAGACACTTTGTGAAAACCCTTGGGGCTGAGGTTAGGCCAAAGGGCATTGCTCTGAACTGATAGTGGCCTGAGGGCAACTCGAACCTGAGGTACTTTCTGTGGGAGCACCTGATGGGAATGTGAAAGTAGGCATCTTTGAGGTCAAGGGAGGCTAACCAGTCCCCTGGCCTTAGAGAGGGAAGGATTATTCCAAGAGTTACCATCTTGAACTTTGGTTTTAAAGATATTTGTTTAGATATCTTAGGTCTATGATGGGTTGCTACTCCCCTGTCTTTTTTGGGGTCAGGAAGTACCTGGAGTACAGCCCTTTGCCCCAGTGTAGGGTAGGTACTCTCTCTCTATGGCTCTTAAGGCCAGAAGAGAAGAAACCTCTGCCTCTAGGGCAAGGGTTTCTGAGAGATTTGCAGGTAGAAAAGATCTGGCTCTCATCTTTGGAAATTTTCTGAAGCTGAGAACCAGTCCCTGGCTTACTACTTCCAGGACCCACTTGTCTGATGTAATGGACATCCAGTCCTGGACAAAGTAAGCCAGCCTGCCCCCTACTGGAATAGGAGAGTCGACCCGGGCAGGCCCATCAGGGTGTCTGCTTGGCAGGGGCTTTAGGCTGAGGAGTGGATGCAACCCTGCTCATCCCCCTTCTACCTCTCCCTCTGAAGAACCCCCTCTGTGAAAAGGAAGAAGAGGCCTATGCTTGGTAAAAAGGCCTTTGAAGAGGCCTGCCCCTAGACTGCTGCCTTTGAGGAGTTGCCTGCCTCTCCTTCGCCTTAGCACTCCTGTAGGTGGTCCTGTACTCATCCATTTTCTTCATGTAATTCTCTGTCTGCTCCCCAAACAGAAAAGTACCCACTACAGGAAAATCCATGGCCTTAGCCTGGGTATCCTGTGAGAGGCTAGTACATCTGAGCCAAGCCATTCTCCGAAGAGCCACAGATGTAGCCATGACTCTTGATGACACATCATTAGAGTCCACAGCAGCATGAAACTGAACTTTAGATGCCTCAATCCCATCTGCAGCCACCCCCTTCAGATCCTTGGCTAGCTGGGGGAAGGCCTGTTTAGCCAGTGCCAGTACAGTGTCCCACCTGGACTTCTGGTACTTAGCTGTATAGGCCATATAATTCACCTGTCTGAGTCCCAGGGAAGATGCAGCTTTTTGCCATGGCATCAACCTTCCTAGAGTCTTTGTCTGGGGGGTGTGAAGCCAAAGGAATGCTTGCCTTATCACAGGCAGCAGCCTGCACAACCCCAACATGACTGCATTGGTGGTATAAAAACTCCATTTCTGAGCCTGACAGTGAATACCTCTTGTCTAGTCTTCTGTCCATAGGAGGTAGAGAATTGGGAGACTTCAGAATTTTTTGTGTCTGTTTCCCAAAAGATTTGTGGAGGGGAATAGACAGTCTTCTGGACTCTGGGATGACCATCATTTCTACATAATCAGGCTCCTCCTGATCCTCCATAGCCTCTTAGAAACACAGAAACAGAATATGACAGCAGATAAGGACCGCTTGGCCCACCCAGTCTGCCCATTTCCCTACCTAATGGATAAGTGGCAGATCCTAGTTAACCAGCAGCCTACTTCTTTCTACCCCCACCCCCTAGAATTGTCTTATGACTGTCCCACGTATGCTTGAATTCAACCACTGTTTTTGACTCCACAACCTCCTCCAGAAGGCTGTTCCATGCATCCACAACCCTCTGTGAAAAAATACTTCCTTACATTACCTCTGAGCCACCCCCAATCTTCAAATTGTGCCCCTTGTTCTTGCACACCTCTTTTTTTGAAAGATGCTACCCTCTTGGACTTTGTTGATTCCCTTGAGGTACTTGAAAGTTTCTATCATTTCCCCCCTCTCCCTCCTTTCCTCGAGGCTATACATATTAAGCTCCTTTAGTCTCTCTCTCATACGTCTTCTGGTGCAGACCCTGTACTATTTTAGTTGCCCTCCTCTGGACAGCTTCCATCTTGTCTATGTCCTTGCGGAGACTGGGTCTCCAGAACTGCACACAGTACTCCAGATGGGGTCTCACCAGCTGTCTGTACAGAGTGATAACAACTTCCTGTTTTCTACTGGTGATGCCTCTCCCTATGCATCCCAGTATCCCCCCAGCCCTCCTTACTGCCCTCTCAAATTGCTTGCCCACCATTAAGTCATATGATATGACTACCCCCAGGTCCCTTTCCATTTTTGTTGTTGTTAGTATCTCACCCCCATTGTGTACTCTTCCCTGGGTTTTTGTTTCCCAGGTGCATTACCTTGCACTTCTTAGCATTGAATCTAAGCTGCCATACATTTGACCATTCCTCTAACCTTGCCAAGTCCCTTCTCATCCTTTCCACCCCACCTTGTGCTTCAACTCTGTTGCAGATCTTTGTGTCATCTGCAAAGAGACATACTTTTCCTTCCAGTCCCTCTGCAATGTCGCTTATAAAGACATTGAAGAGGACCGGTCCTAATACTGAACCCTGCGGTACCCCACTAGTAACCCCCCTTTCTTCAGAGTGGACTCCATTTACTATTACCCTCTGTGTCCTATTCTCCAGCCAATTCTTTACCCAGGCTATCATCTTGGGACCCACTCCCAGGCTGGCTAACTTGTATATTAATCTTTGTGTGGACTGAGTCAAATGCCTTGCTAAAGTCTAGGTAGGCCATGTCCACAGCCCTCCCTGATCTACTTCTTTGGTCACCCAGTCAAAGAAATCTATTAGATTCGTCTGGCATGACCTTCCGCTGTGAATCCATGCTGCCTTGGGTCCTGTGCCCCTCTGGCCTCTAGGTACTCAACAATTCTTTCCTTCAGAAGTGATTCCATCATTTTCCCTATCACTGAGGTTAAACTAACAGGTCTGTAGTTTCCTGCTTCTGCCCTGCTCCCACTTTTGTGAAGGGGAATCACATCTGCCCTCCTCCAGTCCTCAGGTACCACCTCATCCTCCCATGATTTGTTAAAGAGGGTAGTCCGTGGTGTCACTAGTTCTACCCTTAGTTCTTTTAGAATTCTGGGATGAATCCCATCAGGCCCCATTGCTTTGTCCACCTTCAGTTTTATGAGTTCTTTCAGAAAACTTTCTTCTGTAAATGGGCTGGTAACAACTTCTGTATCCAGAGTGTTTCTATTGTTGGTTTTAGGTACCTCCCCCTCTTCATTTGTAAATACAGAGCAAAAATATTAGTTTTCACCGTCACCCTCTGCCCACCCCCCTTCCCTTTATTAAGCCACACTATCCTCCCTTAGTCTTCCTTCACTCCTGATGTACCTAAAAGTTTTATCCCCTTCTTAACTGAGTTGGCTATCTTTTCCTCGGTTCAGGCCTTTGCTGTTCTGACTGCCTTCCCAGCTTCCTTTTGCTTTAACTGATACAATTCTCTGTCCTGCTCCTTCTGTGATTCCTTGTACTTTCTGAATGTTTTCTTTTTCTCTTGAACCTTCACTGCCACCTCCTTTGAGAACCATACTGGTTTCTTACGTTATTTTGTTTTGTTTATTTGCTTCACACAAAGGCTTGTTACCTCTGTGATGGCAGTTTTTATTATTATTATTCTCCATTGTTCTTCCACCCCTCCTCCCTGCCCATTTGCTAATGCATTACTTAGGCACTCACCCATTTTTGCAAAGTCAGCCCTCCTGAAGTCCAGTAGCTTTTGCCTTTGTATGGCTTGACTCTATTGCTGTGTTTATTGTGAACCATACTGTTCGATGGTCGCTAATTCCCAGATGGCTACCCACTTCTACATCTGTGATCCTCTCTCCATCTCCATTTGAGAGAACCAGGTCTAAGATTGCTCCCTCTTGAGTGGGCTCCAGTACTAGTTGTCTAAGGCATGCCCCCTGTAGGGCATCTAGAATAACCCCACTCTTAGAAGTGGCTGCTGCAGCTGCACTCCAGTTAACATCTGGCATATTCAGATCACCCATCAGCAATATCTCCCTTTATCTGCCATTCTAAGTATACTTTCTATCATTTCCTTGTCCACTTCCTCCCCCTGAGAGGGGTCTGTATACAACCCCTGTGCGGATTGTGGTGCCATTGCCTGCCTCCAAATTGACCCACAGTGCTTCTTCTCCTCCCTGTTTACCCTTTTGTTCTGTTGCTTTGATTCCTTTCCTTATGTAGAGAGCTACTCCTCCTCCTCTTTTACCCTCCCTGTCCCTCCTGTAGATAGTGTATCCTGGTATGTTTTCTTCCCAGTCATGGTTCTGTGTGTACCATGTTTCTGTGACTGCCACGATATCCAGATGTTCCTCCTCCATCAAGGCCACTAATTCAGGAAGCTTGTTACTCAGACTATGGGCATTGGTACTCATTGCTCTCCATTTTTTGATGGCTTTACCTTCTGTAGCAGCATCCCCCACTGACCTTTCTACCTTGGTCTTTTTCTCATTTAGTACCCTGTTTTGTAGGGGGAAGCTGGGATTTTCCTGCTGCTTATCAGTGCCTCCCCTCTTGACTAGTTTGAAAGCTTGCCAATGAAGCATTTAAACTGATTGCCCAAAAGACTTGTTCCCTTCCTGGACAGATGCAGACCATCCCGCCACTATAGGCTGGTGTCCCTCCAGGTGGAACCCCAGTCCCGAATGAAGCCAAACCCCTGTGATCCACATAATTTTTCCAACCATTCATTAAATGGCATGGTGCAAAGTACCCTCGCCTCACCCATGCCACTAACAGGCAGCACCTCTGAGAAGGATACTGTGTGTGCTACTTGTCTCAGCCACCTTTCTGTAGAACATAAAGTGGGAAGGGGACTCAGAAAGCCTAGGAGGGGATACACCTGACGGTCTGTCTGGGGATATGTCCGGTTCCACAGGCACATCTAGACTTTCACCATCATCATCATCATCTTCAAACTCCGGTTCATAAAATTCTTCCAAAGTATAACCGTGAACCGTGGTAACCGACCGAACCGAGCCCCTGCCAAAAGGTACCAGATCGGACAGAACCGGGCGAAGCGATTCCACAATCCAAATCACTCTGGCTATTTCTTCAGCGGTCAGAACATGGACTTCTGGATCCAAACCGGACGATTTTTCTTTGCGCTTTTCATCGGAACTGACCCCTTGGGATCGGATCTCCTTTTGCCCGAAATAGTATCGCCCTGGTCAGAAGGCATTCCTTCTGGTTCGGTTGGAACCGAACTGGGCTGGCCATCTGGGTCAGCGGACTTCTTGGCCTCCTTTTCCCTCAGTCTACCTAATCTCTTTTCCAGGGTAGATCTGGGAAAATTTTTGCAAATTTGGCAGTCTGAATTGAGGTGATCAAACCCCAGACAGTAAACACAGGTGGTGTGGGGATCAGCCTTAGCAAAGACCTCCCCACACTCACTGCAGTGTTGAAACCCAGTGGGCCCGTTTTTTTTCTTGGGTTTCTCAGACATGGCCAACCTAACCAAACTTACCCTTTTTTCGGCAACCACCAGGCAAGACTCCCTTATTGGTTCCTAACCATGTCACGGGTCTTGGAAAAAAATGTTTCAAACACGATTTTTTAAAACCGGTAAGAACCGGTAGCCACACACTAAAGTTACACAAGAATTAAACAAATGATCGGTTCAGCCAAACTGATCCACACTTTTTACAAGTTCCACACAGAAACACAGTACAAAACCTATCTAGTACTCACGGTACCACAGACAGAGACTGAACCGACTATGCGGGAAACTTTTTTTCGGTTAGAAACCGATGAAAAAACAACAGTTAAACCGACTTCCGTACCGAGCTGCAGGAGAAATCTCCAGAGCGACTGTTCAGTGAGGCAGAGTAAATAATCTGACGGTTAGCATTTAAAGGGAAACAGACAGAGACATCAACCGAGCTCGAGCTCAGCATTCTATGCTCTGCATAGAAAGGTTAACCCTTTGTTCTCTGGGGCAGTTTAAAGGTTGGGGTTAACTGCATTTGTCAGAATACAGCAAGACTTCAAGTTGTTTGAATTAAGTATCCAGCAGCAGCTCAGTTTCATTTCAGATATTTCTGGTAAGATTTTCTTTCAAGTAGACTTGGAGGCATTTCCCATTGGACATTCTTACAATTTGTTGATTTAATTAGTGCTATTGGTGGTTGCCACGATCAGCCCGTTACAGGTTTTTCTGGCTAACTGGGGCCGTTGAGCAAGCCCCACTAAGTTAGCCATGAAACTTCATTTGTTCTTAGCTCAAGCTGTCTTTGCCCTGTCATGTACTTCAACACACCATTCCTGGCAGGTGAAGTTTGAAGTTTGACATGAAGTTATCTCAGTTTGACTTGTAATTTTTGGTATTTTTATTTTATGGCCATGTGACTACTTGCTGAGAATACAGGACCTCTAACTGGCAACATTTTGACATGTTTTGGTTAAATGGCAAAACTGGAAATATAAGATCTGTAATTGGGAACTTACTGTGCAGATTTTTTTGGTTAAAGTGATATTTGAAACTACATGAGCTTTAACTGGCAACATTTTGTGTTTTCCACATATATTTTATTCCTCTTTTGTCTGGGGGGCAGCTAAACAGCCCTGTCCCTGCCTCCCCTGGTACTCAACACAATCAGGTTCATCCCATGAGTTCCCCCTTGTGATGGGCTGGAAGAGGGAGGGAGGGCACCCCATTACAGAAATCCAAGGTGAACTGACAGTGAGATCCAGGTTTTGGTGTGGGGCTGGGAATAGGCAGGCAGCACTTCATTAATTTCCCTGACATTCCTTTTTTCCATTGTCTCCCCTTCCTCTCTCTGCAGAGCATCAGATTTGTGCATGAAGGTGCACCCATCTGGTGTTCCCCATAGTGCCCTCCTTCTCGTACTCCCCATGCTGCACTGCCACCATGCTGCACCACCACCAGGCCTCCACCTGGTAGTAGCCTATGGCCTGGAAAACATGCCTTCCCACCCCAGAAGAGGAGAGCTGCCACAGGAGACTTGATCCTCTCCCACCCTGGCCAACCCCTTATTGCCAGAGTCCATTCTGAACCTGGCTCACCAGCATGGCAGGAGGTAAGGTGCTGGTGCATCAGCTGCCCACACCAGTTTGCCAGCTTACTAGCAACATTTTTTGCATAATTTCTGGTACTAGAGAAATAAACTGGAAATATAGGACCTGTAACTGGCAATATGTTGCTTTTTCCTTTGTGTAGAGTGTTAAACTTACAGAAACATGGGATCTGTAACTGGTAACATTTTATTTTTGGTTTAGTTCTCAACTCTGTGCATGCTGTTGTGTAGAGGGCTAATCTCTAGGATCTAAAAAGTGTACAAAAGTCTATTGAGGGTATTTTTAATGAATGTTTAGGAACTTGTCAGTCTGGCTTGCATTCTGGGGAATTTACAAGCTGAACTACAGCATTCTATGGGCATATGCCTTGTCTGGGTAGGTGCTTCTTAAACTATAGGCTAGTGTCCACTAAATGTGGCTGCTAGGCCTCAAGTCCTCCTCCACCACTTGGCTTTTTTTTTGTAGCCGTGCAGGGTTACACCTATTGTCTTTATTGTTGTTGGTGGTGGTGGGGTAGAGCATCTGTGCCTTTTCACAAAATCCATATAATGTGTATTTGTAGCCAGTAATTTTCTTTGGGGAGAAATAACATATGCCTTGCAGGCTGGGAGTGCCAGTGTGCCAGTTTTGCTATGAGGACAAAAATAAAACAACATAAAATAAAAATGTTACCAATACAATTTCTCTTTAATTAGCAAAATTTGTCTAGGACTTAGGAAATTGTAGCCCTTTGTATATTGCCTGTGTGAAGTTATTCCAGACTTTCATACGCTGACTAATGTTTACCAAACTGAGGGTTTGCAGGCAGGCACCAGCAATGTTGAAGACACAATTCAAATCAACAGACTGCCTTTAAACAGCCTTGGTACAGCCTATAGGCAAGCAGGTCTGTTTATAAAGACTGCCTCTGTGTGGATGATTTATTAAAAATTCTTGTTATTAATAATGAAGCACAGCAGAAGTCATGCGATTTCATGAAATACAAAAAAAACTGCACAAGGATAATTCATTTTGTTTCTTCAAAAAATCTTAAAAAACAGAAAATGTCTATGTAGATATGCAGATCTGTAGGAGTCATGGATATTAACATTAGAGAAAATAAGAAACAGAATTTAAAAAAATGCTTAAAATGCCAGCAACCCAAGTTCAGGTGCAAACTCGGGTTGCTGGGGGTTGGCCGAGGAGAGAAGGATTAAGTATCCCACAGGACAGGGGTTTTGGTGTTCTGTGTACTTGTGTTTTCACAGATTACAGAGTGGTCCTGGATGCCAGGAACATGGAAGGCTGGGGTGGCCTTTGCCCAGGCAAGAGGGAAGACATGGTGAAACAGCTGCTTCCAGAACCTGGGAGGTGCCGGCTCATCACTGCAAATCCACCACAAGGTAGGCCAAATTTCAAGAAATGGAATGTCGATGAGTAATTTGAATTTGTAATGGTCCTAAACCAAAAATCAAATCAGGCCCCAACCACCTGAGGAGAAGGAGAGAAGCAGCCAATCAGGACAGTGGATGGGCAACCCCCTTAGACTGCCCCAACATTGGTCCAGCTTCAGGTAGGCTGGGGGGGTCAGGAAGGCTAAGTTCCTGGTAGTCCTGCCAGAGGGACTGGTTCAAACCCCCCCAAACTAGTGGATGCAGCCCTGGTCATCCCCCAGAAACTGATCAGCCCAGATCTCTCACAGCCAATGGCAGCTTCATCAGGTCAAAAGGTCAACATGAAAACACAGTGGGTATGCAGCCATTGCTAGCTGAGCAAAAGCTTGATAGTGTGCTAACCTTCACTGAAGCCCAGAAGCATAAACAAGTGGAACCACAGCCTGTGGTGCAGATCATTCCCTCTACATCAGTGGTTCCACCCCTGCTTCAACCCCAGTAGCTGGTGGGCCTAACCCCTCCTTTCCTGGCCCTCCCACAGCCTTTAGTGCCCTTATTGGGCACACTGCTGTTTGAGCAAAAGCTCAATAACATGCTGACCTTCTCTGAGGTGCACAAGCAGCTGGATCCCTAACCTATGGGGACAACACAGGCACTGGCACAGTGGGAGGGTGCCACACCTCCTATTCTGGTGGCACCCAGGCCAGCAGACTTTGCCACATCCCACTGCTACAAGTTATGTGAGCTTGGGGGAGCTAGTGGGTCTGCACCTTTCTGACAAGGTGAGGCAGCAGATAGGTAATGGGGAATACATGACTGATCTATATTGCTTAACAGACCAAGAAAGCCAGAGGATGACAAAAAGGACAAAGACGAGGGATGGAGGCTAAGAAAAAGGTCACTATCTGCCAAACCTGGGACAACTGGCCAGCTGGGTTTGTAATTTCTGCAGGCATATTGACCCAGGTTAACCCAGTTAAGGCATATGGCCTATGGAATTATTATAGCAGTTAATGGTCATACATGCCAGCAAACTAGAGAGTGGCTGGTTGGAATACGATGAGTAATTTTTTTTTTTTATAGAAAACAAAATCATCCGGCCAGGGCCTGGGACATGTTGGATCTTGTCACAGGGGGTGGACAGCACATTGACAGCAGGTCAGGAAAGGAGGCAGGGCTAGGCAGCCACAGTCACCAAGAAAAGGGGGACAGAACATCAGCAGGAAAAAGTCAGGGGGTTGGCAAAATGTTATCATTTTAATCAAGGGGCATGTAAGATGGAACCTTTTAGATACAAGCACTAGTGCATGGCATGTAGCCACCCTCATTCATTTACTCAGTGCAAACTGGGAAACTCCATGCTTCAGCCTTTTTGGAAGGGGCACAACAAGCCTTCCAATGCCCATAAAGGTGGATCATGTTGAAACTTAGCTGGGTAAGTACCAGGATCAGGTGGCTGCTCATGCTCTGCCGATTGGCTTCAGAGATGGTTTTAAAATACTGTGTGATGGCCTCTGTAAATTATAAAAGGCCAAGAACCTGAACTCTACCAGCCAATAACTGGAGGTGATCTGGGCCAAGCTGGTGAAGGAAGTTGCAGCAAGGAGGATCAGCAGGACCTTCTCTGCAACGCTCCAGCCACATCTCAGGGTGTCACCTATGGGTCCGGCCCCCAAGTAGGTGCCAGATGAGTTCAGAATGATTAATCACTTGTCTTATCCATAGGAGGACCCTGCCAAGGACCACACTGACCAGTACTACACTGTCTAAAGTACCTTTCAATAGAGCAGTGGAAGTGGTCCAGATTCGGAAAAGTGGAGCATCAGACACTATTAGTAAAGATGGACATAGAGTCTGAGTTTCAGCAGTTGCAGGTTCACCTAGAGGATAGGGATTTACTTAGCATGAAGATTAAGGGCCATAACTATGCTGACAACTGCATGCTGATGGGGTGTGCACTATGTTTGAGCAGTTCAACATGCTCCTGCACTGGGCAACTACATGCAAGGCAGGTTGTTTTGAGGTGGTACACTACAGTACCTGGACAAAGTACAGTTACGAAAGAACTTAGATCTTCGAGAGAGGCTCTTGCAGTAGGTAATTACATATAGGACTGATGTCGGCCGGCGTCAGGACCCAATGGAAAAATTTCTAGCTAGCAGTCTCTGGCGGGAGACCGCCCCCATGTCAGGTGACTGGCGTCAGTATAAAGGGGTGGTCCCCCACTCCCACCTTCCAGTTCTTTGCCGCCAAAGGCCAAAAGGCAAGATGAGAGAGAAGCAGATATTTTCCTTCCTGGAAAAGGAGCTGAAAAAGCTTAGGGAGATGGAGGGCAGGAAGGTATTACCTACTGAAAGAGCCTCTCTCGAAGATCTACTGTTATGGTAAATTCTTACATAACTGTACTATCTTACTTCGAGAGGGCTCTTGCAGTAGGTAATTACATATAGGACTGATATGGGACAAGCATAAGGCAATTCTAGTTGGGAGCAGGAGGAAGTAAGCTGTTGATTAACTAGAATCTGCAGCTTATCCATCAGGTAGGGAAATGGGCAGACTGGGTGGGCCAAGCAGTCCTTATCTGCTGTCAAATTCTATATTTCTATGAGTCCCAAGCAGTCTGGAACAAGGAGAAGCAAGCGGGAGGAGGAAAGCTACTCAGAAGTAGACCCTCTGGTTGTGAAGGCCTTAGGAAAGGAGGCCTTGCAAAACAGCCAGCCCGAAGCCTGCTCTGCGGTAGAGGCAATGTCCAAACTATAATGTTTCGGAAAGGTATGGACAGAAGTCCAAGTGGCGGCTGCACAAATGTCAGCCGCTGACACGTTCTAGAAACCAGCCGCAGAAGCAGTGACCCCTCTGGTGAAGTGGCCTCTAACTTGACCCGGCAGGGTCTTGTTGTACTTTTCATAACAGAAAGTGATACAATGAGCCAACCATTTCGATAGGCATTGCTTAGAAAAAGCATTGCCTTCTCTTTTATGAGCAAAAGAGACGAACAGTTGATCAGTCTTTCTGAGATCCTTCATCCTGTTGGTGTAGTATCTCAGAATTTGGTGAACATCCAAAGTATGCAAGAGGTACTCTCCTTGACTGGAGTGCTGCATAAAAAAGGCAGGCAACTCTATGGATTGATTCAGTGTCGATTCCGCTACCACCTCAGGGAGAAACTTAGGGTTGGTATGTAGAGCCATACGTTCCTTGTGAAAAATCAAATACGGGATTTTACACATCAGGGCCTGAAGATAGGAAATCCGTCGAGCAGAAGTAATGGCCACTAGGAAGAGAGTCTTCCAAGAAAGGAACTTTAGGTCCACTGAGGCTGCTGGCTCAAAAGGAGGCAGAGTAAGCTTCTCTAAAATGAAATTCAGATTCCAAGGAGGGTCAGGAACCTGGATAGGGGGTTGTAAGTGAAGGACCCCTCTCAAAAAGGTCTTAGAGACCTCCAGCTGAGCAAATGTTCTGTCTGCAAAGGGGACATGATAGGCCAAAATGGCCACCATGCGAACCTTTAAGGATGAATGGCTGAGACCCAGATCGAAGAGGAGTCACAAGTAATCCAGAAGTCGGCCGACAGAGCACAAGAAGGGCTCGACATCATTGGAGGCAGCCCAAATAGAGAATCACTTCCATTTCATGGCATAGGTAGATCTGGTTGAGGGCTTCCTGGCCTCCACCAGAATCTCAGCTACTCGGGGGGGACCCTGAATCGGGCTTGAGCTATGTCTGCAGGAGCCACGTGTGCAACTGAAGGGACTTGTGGCCTGGATGGACCAGGGTCCCCTGATCCTGTGTCAGCAAAAATAGCGACAGAGAAAGAGGAGGTTCCTCTGAGTACTGTTGCAGAAGAGAGAACCAAACTTGCTTGGGCCAGAAAGGAGCAATCAGAATCATTCGAGCTCCTTCCGAAACGAGTTTCTGCAAGATCCTCATAATCAGTGGAATCTGGGAGAAGGCACAGACAAATCTGTCCTTCCAGTATAGAGACAGCATCTTTCCAAAAAATGCTGCGCCCTGGAGCGAGCGAGCAGAAGACGGGAAGTTTTATGTTTTAAGGGGAAGCAAACAGGTCTACCTGTGGAGTTCCCCAGCGCAGGAAGATGTCATCTATGACCCCATGATCCAGTTCCCATTCATGAGCTAGAGCAGAGGACCAGCTTAGCCTGTTTGCCAGCGTGTTCTCGACCCCCAGGACATGAGATGCCATGAGGTGAAGGTTGTGCTGCATTGCCCAATCCCAGACTCGCATCGCCTCTCTGCAAAGGGGGTAGGAATGAATTCCTCCCTGTTTGTTGATGTACCAGACCACACACATATTGTCCGTCTGTACCGCTAGGTAACTGGGAGACAGATACAGATACAGAGCCTGAGCCTGAAGAGCATATAGTACTGCCCTTAGTTCGAGCATATTGGTGTGAAGAGACTTCTCGAGTTTGGACCAGGAGCCCTGGGTCCTGTGAGGACCGAGATGGGCTCCCCAGCCCTCACCAGAAGCGTCCATAGTCAACGTCTGTGAGGGGGGGGTAGACTGAAGGGAACTCCCCGGCAGAGGTTCTCCTGAACCATCCACCACTGCAAGTCCTGAGCCATGGGAGTGGAGACCAGGACAAGTTGATCTAGGTTGTCCACCAGCTGATCCCATTGAGACTGAAGCGTCCACTGAGAGACTCTCATGTGGGGCTGAGTGAGAGGGACTGTCGGAATCGCAGTTGCCATTAGTCCGAGGAGGTGAAGGACTGACCTAGTGCTGACCCACCTGTGGCTGGACAACAGGCTGACCTGGGCCTGGGAGAGTAGCCACCCTGTCTGGTGGCAGGAAGGCCATGCCAGAGTTCGTGTCCAAGATCGCCCCGAAAAACTGGAGTCTCTGGAATGGGATCAGGTGGGACTTGGCCTGGTTGATGGTAATACCCAGGCAGGCAAAGACCTGCAGGGTAAGGGAAAGGAAACACAGGAGTTCCTCCCTGGATGGGGCCACCAGGAGCCAATCATCCAGGTACGGGAAAACCTGCACCCCCTGGGTACGCAGGTAGGCCACTACCACCGAAAGGCATTTGGTGAACACCCGGGGCGCTGAGGAAAGTCCAAATGGGAGGGCCTTGAACTGGTAGTGGTCCCCCTGGAACGCAAAACACAGGTATTTGTGGTGGGAAGGGCGGATAGGGATATATGCAGGTAGGCATCCTGCATATCCAAAGCGCACAGCCACTGTCCCAGCCAGAGAAGGGTCAGGAAGCTCTGCAGCGACAGCATCCTGAACCTCTTGTACTCCACGAACAAGTTCAGGGAGCTGAGGTCAAGAATCGGCCTCACGTCCCCTGTTTTCTTCAGGACCAGGAAGTAATGGGAATAGTACCCCATTCCCCGAAGAGGAATGGGGATGGTTCTATCACCTCCTTCAGCAAAAGTGCTGAAATCTCTTCCTGGACCAGAAGATGATGTTCCCGAGAGTACGAAGACCTTGGGGGAGGGTGTTGAGGGGGTTTCTGAAGAAACCCTATTGAGTGTCCTTCTGTGATCATCTGGAGCACCCAGGAATCTGAAGTTATCCTCTCCCAACCCGGGAGGTGGAGGGAAAACCTTCCTCCTACCGGTTCCTCTGGAAGGCCCAGAGGCTGTGGGAGAGGAAAGGAGTCAGGTGGTGTGGGGCAGCGTCATGGCTGAAACACCCGCTGCTTTTTTGGGTGGAGGGGGCTTGGCAGCTGGAGGGACCCGGCGTTTATTGGCCTGCTTTCCCTGGGGTTTCGCCTTTTGCCGATGCTGCCTGCGAAGGAACGGTGCTGCATTTGATGGGGGTGGTACATGGAGTCCACAGACTTCAGTGCGGTCCCCTTCTCCTGCAGATCGGTGATAATGTCCTTGACATCACCACTGAACAGCACCGAACCCCGAAAAGGCGCTTCCTGAATAGCAGACTGCACTTCCAGGACCAACCCTGACACACAGAACTTGGCATGATGCTGTAAGCAAATACGGCAAAAGCTGAGCTCCTATCCGCAGTGTCCACTGCATCGTATGTAGCATGAAGCATGTGCCGACTGGCCAAACATGCAGAGCGGACTAGGTCAGCCACTTCCTGTTTGACATGAGAGTCAGGAAGGAGTCCAATTTGGATTCCACCTCACTAAGAATCGCCTTCTGGTAATCCCCCATGTGACCAACATAATTTAGGGCCCTAATTCCCAGAGTGGAAGAAGCAAAGATCTTCTTCCCATACTAGTCCACAAGACAAGATTCTTTGTCAGGTGGAGATGAGCTCAGATGTTTCGCGTTAGCTGTCCAGCCATGAGCGGTGCTTATCACAACTGAATCAGCTCGAGGATGAGAATCTAGAAAGTCAACATCCTCAGGAACCTGATATAGCCTGTTCAACTTCCGAGGAAGTGGGGCTAAAGCCGATGGTTGCTTCCAAATAGTGGAAACAAGATCGGCATCAGGCTCGATCCAGGGTGGCACCAAGGTAGGAGCTGTCTCGGGCAAGTCCAGATGCTCAGTAAGTTTCTTATGCTGTGGATCCGGCTCCAAGGAATGCCACTTGTGAGCCTCCTGGATTTTGCGCAGCAACTCTGTAAAGGAAGGATCCTCTGGAGGAGACTTCAGAGGAGTCCTAGGCCTGGGCTTAGACAGAGACAGAGAGCGTGGCTCATTGTCCGGCTCGGAGCAACCATTGGAATCGTCCGAGGTGTCCAAGGAGGAAGAAGATGAAGAGGAGGGAGAAACGGACCCCTTGGAAGTTCCTTGAGGAAGCGTATCCTGCCTTGCCATGGAACCAGAGGGCTCGCCCCTGGTGTCCAGAGGTGGGGAGGAAGTCTGTCATCGCGGATGTAGAGGAGCCGAAACTGGCACCATCGTCGTGAGATGACTCTCCACCTCTCTGGTGAGCTGAGCCTTGGCCTCCACCCACCAGGATGCCAGAGTCTCCTTCAAGTCCACCGGCGACTGAGGGGGTGGTGGAGGAGGAGGAGGGGGATACAGGTATTGATTGTACCCCTAATGCGCGTATCCATAACCTAATGGCAGGAAACCCAGCATTGGTTATTGAGGCACCGGGTACTGCGGCGTCGGATAGGCCAGCGTCGGGTACTGGGGCGTCGGATACTGCGGAGCCGGGTAAGACGGCATCGGATACCTGGGAACCAGGGGGGTCTGCTGGAGACAGCCCGGCCGGAGGTCCCATGGGTGGGCCTGGAGCAAAAGGCCTGGTGGGTGGAAGGCCTGGCATTGGAGCAGCATCCGGGAGCGGGATGTCACCAAGCGTTGGCAAGACCAGCGTCAGAGCTGGCGTCTGGGGAACCAACATCAGGTCAGTCAGCCCAGTGGGCAGACGGCCTGACGGGGGTGCAGCAGGAACTTCGGCATCACCCGGGGATGGAGGGGAAAATCCCCGGGGTCAGGCTGAGGAGACCCAGGGTCCCCGGAGGGCAGTGAAGGCTGCAGGGAGCTGGGAATGGCAGATGTGAGAGGGTCCGGCGTCGGCTTAGCCACCGTGTGGGCGTCGGGCAAGCCGACGTACGACTTATCAGTGGAGTCCGGGTGGACATCATCTGACTTATCAGACCCATTACCCGAGGCAGGTCGCGTAGGAGGAGCAGCCTGGTCGAGTGGAAGAGGGGCCATGCGCCACCCCGAAGGGTCGGGCGACTTATCGACTGTCTCTGTGCAGGTGTCAGAGGAGCTGACGGCCGGCTTACCAGAGCTACTCGAACCAGTAGGCCGCAGGTGGCAGCTTTACTGGGAGTGGAGGCCTCCAATAGCCCGGAGGCACCCAAAGGGCCCGAGCGTGAGCCAGACAGGCGAGCTGATGCCGACTTGGAAGCCTCCAAGGCGGCCGTTGCAAAGCGGTCCCCTGGAGGAGCCATTACCTGTAGCACGGCGACTCCCAAAGAAGACGCTGTGGATAAGGAGCCCTTATCCCGCTGTTTCTCCTCATCTTTCTTCTTACGATGGCCTTCCGGGGAAGTGGACGCCTGCTGGATCTTTTTTAACTCCTTCTCCATGGAGGACATTTTCTTCTTTAGTATGTGGGCCTCCAGGGACTGCTGCCTCCGTCTGCGGGTGGTGGCACTGAATTTAAGGCAGTGCTGGCACTTCTCCACCTGATGATCCGGGCCTAGTCAGAAGAAGCACTGGGAATGGCCATCCTTGTGCAGGAGTTGGGCGCCGCATGAGTCGCACTTATTTTTGTGCTCGGAAGGTATAGGGGACGACATACACCGATGAATGCCTGATGATTTAGTCGAAGAATCGAAAAAAAAAAAGGACGGTAAAAACTACCGACGAGAGAGCTGACAAGCGTTGAACTTTACTGCGAGGTACTGGCATGAGCTAACGGCGGGAAAGAACTGGAAGATGGGCATGGGGGCCCGCCCCTTTATACTGATGCCAAATGATGTCGGTCACCTGAAGTGGGGTGGTCCCCCGCCAGAGACTGCTAGCTAGAAATTTTTCCGTTGGGTCCTGACGCTGGCCGAAATCAGTCCTATATGTAATTATCTACTGCAAGAGCCCTCTCGAAGTAAGATCTCCCTGTTCATGGGTAGACTACTGGTTCTTCCAGGCAGTGTGCGCCAACCTGGGAGTGCTCTGGTCCAGGGCATGACAAAGGTATCATGAACCACACTGTCCTTCCTGGGTACTGAGGTCAACATTATGGTGACTGAGTTTCACCTACTGCAGAAGACGGTTGTGGCACTGAGGGAATCTGTTAGCCAGGACAGTGAAGGTGCACGTGATCACCTTGCACGAAATACAGCAGCTGCTTGGCCACTTCAACTTTCCTTGCATGGTAATTCTCATGAACAGGACTTTTCTGTGTCACTTGGTGAAGGCAGGCACAGGATGTCAGAAGCCTCACCATGGGCTCTAGGTGACTCAGAGCATGAGAGAGGACCTAGGGGTTTCACTGACATTTCTGAACTACTTCAATGGGGTGCTGATCCGGCATGAAGTAACCACCAGTGAAGAGTTTAAGCTGTTCCTGGATGTGTCTGGGAGCTTATTTTCAAGTAAAATAGTGCACCAGGCAATGACTCATTCCTGAAGGGAAGAAGGCTTGACAAAGCAAATCACACCATTGAAATTTTTTCTAATCATGGTCACCTTGGTAGTGAAGGGAAAATGCTTTTGCGATAAGAAGGTAACTCTTAGGACAGAAAACAATGGGGTGGTTCACACTATTAATGGGCAGTTAGGGGCCAAAGGCCCACTGGGTAGCCTCATGTGGGTTTTTATGCTCAAGTGTTTGGTGCTTAACATCCAGTATAAAGCTGTACATGTGTCAGGTGTGAATAACAGTATTGCTGACGCTCTTTCTTGTTTGCCATGCCAGAGGTTCTGGGAGTTGGACTCAGAAGCAGAGATGTATTCCAGATACATCTCAGCCTGCTTCTGGAGTTGTTGATCCAGACACCTGGGACTCGGAGTTACCCAGGTATATTAGTGCCATGCACAAGGGCGGCATACAGAAGGGTGTTGAGAACTTCCTGAGTGTGCAGCAGGTTCAGGGGTGGAAGACTGTATGGCCCATTCTGGTGGGCCAGCTATGCCTTTATTCAATGCAGTTGAAATGAGAAGGTTTGATGCCAGGGCAGTGGGCTTGCAGACTGCAGGCATTACGTGGTTATCCAAAGTCACCAGTCTGAGGACAACACACAGACATTTTAACTCCACAAAATGTTGGAGGGATGGTCCTGTGGAACTTTAAAATGACCAGAGAGACATAGGCCAATTAGTCCGGCTCTGCTGGAGTAGGTATGGGGCAAGCTGTCAAAGGTGCGCTCCTCAACACTGGAAGCACTGCTGTTCCACACAGCATTCTTGGCTGCCTTCTGTGAGGCTTCTCATGTGTTTGAACTGACCCATTATACCATCCCTATTTGTTTAAAAGTGTACTCCTTCCTGGTCAAAGAGACCTGTAGGATTCTGCAGTCACCAGAGACAGGCAACCACTAAGCTAAATATCACTTTCATCATGCTTGTAAATATATTTATGTATTTTTTTGCCTTTGTATAGTTGTTCACTGTATTATACTACCAAATCTACTATGCACATTGAAACTATACTACCTCAATTATGTACCTTGTATGTATTTTAATGTATATTTTGTTTTACTGTGCTCAACCCTGATTGTATCTATGTTATCAATATTGTAAATCCTACTACCCTCTCCCCTTGGTCATACCTAGAAATAAGCCTCAGCTCAGTGCGCCTTTCCCAGTTAACAAATTTTAAATAAATAAAATAAATAAATCATGTTAGACTAGTGAGGTTTTCAGAAACGTTAACAATAACTGCATTTTGTTAAAAGTTGGTAACAAGTATTTTTAAGATAATTAAGGTGTGCTGAATCCAAATATGGTTGTTACCAAGCTGTACAGTATGTTGTGTATTAAGACCTCTACAAAGAGAACAAAGTAACACACGGAAATTGTTACAGCGCAAATCTTTATTTCCTTTTCATTTAGGATTAACATACTTCAATAATGGCAACATTCTCAGCATCCATAGTTTGTAGGGTTTTCACTGCTTGTCCAGCAAAGAAACCTCACAAACCCTCCCTCAGGCTAGCAAATGAGACTTATGCACTGAAGCGTACAGCCCAATATCTTAAATGTTATTCTTCCATATTATAGGCACACTTCCAGAAAATAGAGAGGGAATTAACACAGTCAACCCTTAAAAAATGGCCCAATGGCATTTCACCCCTATCACAGGGGCTTTGTCTAGAGCTCGGGCAATTTTTTTCAGGAGTGGATCTGTTAATTCTCTCTCTATTATCTGGAAATGTGCCTATAATATGGAAGAATACAATTTAAGATATTGGGCTTTACACTTCAGTGCATAAGTCTCCTTATTTGCTAACCTGGGGGACGGTTTGCAAGGTTCTTTTGCTGGATTTGTGTTGGATTTAACTTAACGCAACCGCAGCTGCTGGGCGACCTCTATTTGTTTCTATTTTCTCTGCTTGGGCTGTGTCTACCTTTAGGATTCCTTCATAAATAATGCAGTGACCAGCCTCATGGAAAAGATGAAAAAGTGTTTTTACCTTGTTGCCTGAAGGAGGGTGCACCCAAAGACCAATAATGTATGCTTTGGTGTCCATTTCGTTCCACTACTCACACCATATACAATGTCTTGAGCTACATTAAGCACCTTGAATTTCACCGATTCTTGTTTCTCAAAGTTCTCCTCATCAGTATCATCATCAATACAAGACTGACCTTCATACAGCAGGTGGAAGAACATGTTCAGGCTATCTGGAATGCAAGCAGCTGCATTATCCTCACTGACACTGAAACCTTTGTGGCCAGGGTGTAACAAAGTATCTCCCAGAATTTTCAATGCAACATGTACCAGTGACAGAAATAAGTCTTCTTGGGGGGTGGCCATCTCATCATCTTGGCAAGAATCCGACATGTGTGAAAGGGGTACATATTTATACTTGGCTGGAACTAAGAGTGTTTTTGTCTCAGCAGGAGACTGATCAGGCTGAAACTGAACTGAAATAAATCCCCAATATGAGCTTGAAGTTTTTCCTTGGATGATAATCTATGACTGATGTAGGAGTGTGAAGTTTCAATGCCAGTTTACGTTGCAAGATTGCACTAACGATGTCAAACCTCTGATCGCTCCAAAACATGGCCTTGATTGGCTGCATGCTGAAGTTCATTTTGAAGCCAAAGCACTGTTGGGTCAGTAATTTTTGTACCCTCACTCTTTTTCATCACAGTCCTCATACACGGATGTAAAAAGTCAGGTGGTACTTGCTTTCAGCAGCTATGATGTCATTTACTCCAGCTAAACGAACACTCATTTTGTGGTCAAATACAGCTGCCTTCATTATCCTTTCACTAATTATGAATGTAATTACAGACATGAGCATGTGTTTAGGGCACACTGTTTGACAAAACTTGCAGCAGCTCCATTCCATAGGTTTCACAGAACTGGACTCTAGTGTATGGTGAAATGTTGTTATGTATGGAATTCCATGCCTGGAATATACTTGTTCTGCTGCAGTAATGACATTGTTATGTTGTTCTGCTGCAGTAGTGATGTCACTACTACAATAGAACAACTTGGAATGCTGTCACATAGTTGCATTCCTCTATCCAGTTAAGCTGAAAGTTTGGTATTTTCACTTGAACTTGGAGACATCTGCAGCACACTGTCAGTTAAAAAAAAAAGAAGAAAATGTTAACATTTCTATTCTCAATTGTCTTCACTAGCTGGTTTTTGTGTGATTTTCATTGTTGTGATTGCCCATACACTATAAAAGATTGTATATGAGCAGTCATACACAAACAAGGATATTCTTGTATCTCGAGGTTCCCTTGGTAACAGAGCACCTCTCAAGCTGCACTCTCGAGGTCATCTATTACTAGGGAAACCACTCGATACAAGAATATCCTTGTTGTGTATGACTACTCATACACAATCCTCTATGTCTTGTATTACGGACACTGGTGTCTTTAATGGGATCAGTGCAGCTTACAACACATGATGCATTAATTACAGATGCTCTTGCTTTCTGTAACCTCTGGATTTTGCCCTTGTCAGTGTATTGGGCATATCAATTTCTGTGCCACATGACTGATACCGTCTGTTCTGAATGAAAGAGGGACTCAGTTCTGTAATGGCATTCTGTATTTGACATCTTGCAGTTTCTTTCTAATGACTGTTGTCTCCCTTATTCTATGCAATCCTTGTTCACCTGCTTCACGCACATCTTCTTTGCTTGATTCTTGGCACATAATGTAGAGATTGTTGGAAACTGGTGTGGGTCTCTTGAGACTTACTACCGGTTCCATGGTTTACCTACAACTGTAACCAATATGGGTGCCATAAACCACCACCTCATCTAAGTACTGTTGCTCTCTCTATTTGTAACAAATACCACAATTTCTGTGTTAATTCTACTCAAACTACAAAGCATTATGTAATATAAAACAAATATTAAGCCAGGCAAGAAAATGAGAAAATGATTTCACATATTACAGGAAAAAAATAACTTCTGTTTTATGACTAACTTATTTCTAATATTACAATATATGGATGACTAAATGCTATAAAAAGTTACATATTAGGGTACAATAGGTGTTAAAACCATGATGTGTGTCTTCTCATTTCTGTTCTTAATAGACTAAAAAGGAATTATATCACAATTTGATTTTGCTAACAAGTTCATGCACACGCTGTTGGTATATCAACTATTCAGGTGAATTCTGGCGGCCATATTTATTTGCAAGTTTGATGGTCTCTCAGAATTTGGCTCGGTAACAACCATTTTCGAAATCAATAGGTTCAAATTATGTTAGAAAAAGTTGTTACCAATTTTTAACAAAAAAGCATCTAGACCCTTAATAGAGGATTGATTCTGAGATTTCTGTTTAGACTATGTCCTCCACAGGGAGTTCATCTAAGTGCTTCCCTGAATTTGAATGTTTTGCACAGACAGTTCATGACAAATGGGATAATGTGGACAAGAAAAAGCAGTTTTCTATGTCACAGATGAAACGCTATTCATTCCTTAACATGTTGATCAAAAATGGGTATCTCCTGTTATGGATGAAGCCATCTTTTCTGCAGTTAAACAGATGCTTATTACAGTAAAGACACAACTGTTCTTTCAGATCCTAATAAGTGTCTGGAAGTAGCCTGTAAATGTGCATTATCTGCATCAGGTTTCGGTTTGTGGGTCACATTAGCCTCGAAATTGGTAGCACGAGCACTGTGTGAAAAGGCAATGGTAGCGGCAGATGAAGTTCTAAAGGACTGTCGAGTCAGAGACCACTTTCTATTAGTACATCTGGCAGTCTCTCTTTTTTGGAGGGAGTGGAAAGCTTCTTAGTAACTGCAGTGGAATCAGCATCTTTAAAAGTGCATAGAGTATCCACACTTAAAACTCTAAAGAGAAGCAATATATAATTATAATAACTGGGGAGCATTTTTTCCCTATAGGGAAACCTGGTTATAATTCTCCGTTATAACCAGCAGGTTATAACAGCAAAAACATGCCAGGTATAACAGCAAAAAAGGAAAATTACGTACCTACCGTAATTCTTGATCTTCTTGGACGAGTCTCCACCACTCATTCACACTAGTGGGATTGGCGCCGGAGGCACTAAGACCCATCGGAGCAAACTTTTGCTGCTGGAGGGTCGGCTGAGCGCCCCGCGAGACACGCCCAGCGAGCAGCGGCTCGAAATGGTAATGACCATCTCATGACGACCCTCCAACCGCCTCAGTACCTTTTACCAAGGAGGTGCAGCGCAACTAACGAAAGGGTAAACCTAACATTAAAAACGGACATAAGATAGTCCGTATGACCCGTGTAAGAAGGGTCAGCAAAGAAGTCCTCACGGCCTAAAGATTTGAGGTGAAGACCAATACAGCGGTGAGCTGGGATGGAGGGGGGTAGGAATGAGTGGTGGAGACTCGCCCAAGAAGATCAAGAATTACAGTAGGTAATGATTTTCCTATCTTCCTGGACATAAGTCTCCACCACTCATTCACACTAGTGGAGAGTACCAAGCTGATAATCCCCTGAAAGGGCGGCAGGAGAGCCAGAGCTCATGCGCCTAAGATAGAAGCCCATTAAGATAGTTCTGCCGAATGCGGAATGTCGCCTGGCATGAACATCCAGTGCATAGTGCTTAGCAGTATGCACTGAGCTCCAGGTAGCGGCGTGCATATATCTGCAATTGGAACATTGCAATTTCCGTCTAGGGATGCCAGAACGCTCTAGAAGAGTGAGCGTACACTCTACCTTCTAATTTAACTTGAGCCATGGAATAGCAATGACGAAGGCATGCCACTAACCATGAAGAGATACATCTAATAGCGACAGGTTGACCCAGCCGGGTGTCGCTGAAAGAAACGAACAGTTGCTGAGTCTTGCGAACATCCTTGGTTCTATCTAAATAGAACCGCAAGGCTCTCTTAACATCCAAGGAGTGAAGAGCTCGTTCCCCTTCATTTTGGAAATTAGCGAAGTAAGCGGGAAGTACCAGAGGTTGGTTCAGATGGAATTCTGACACAACCTTGGGAAGAAATTTAGGATGAGTACGGAGAACTACCTTGTCCTTATGGAATACAGTATACGGAGGGTCCGTAACCAGGGCATGTATCTCAGAGACCCTGCGGGCTGAGGTAATGGCCACCAGGAAGGCAGTCTTCCAGGTAAGAAATTTTAGCTCACAGGTAGCTAAGGGTTCGAAAGGCTTCCGAGTGAGCATGTCCAGCACCAGGTTAATGTCCCAGGCTGCAACTGGACGCTTAACAGGGGGTCTGGTATGGAGAATCCCCTTAAGAAATCTCTTCACCATAGGTAACTGAGCCAGAGTTAAGGAAGAAACCGGCTCATGGAACGCTGAGATGGCACTAAGGTGAACTTTAACTGTGGAGTACTGAAGACCTAAGTTTGATAGGTCCAAAAGATACTCAGAACCTTGCCAGGAGGACAGGAAAAGGATTCCAAGAGGATTTTACCCGAGAGAAAACGTTTCCATTTGGAAGCGACTGCTGGTGGCTGGCTTCCGAGCAGCCAGAAGGATGTCTGAGACTCTACGAGACGTTGAACCATTCACTTCTATCTCTTCAGGAGCCAAGCATGAAGGTGAAGTGATTTCAGGTTGGGATGGACCAACGAACCCTGAGTCAAAAGACTGATTTGCAAAGAAGTGGTCTCGAGAGGCTGCCAACATACTGTTGAGTAGAGGAAACCATAGTTGCCGAGGCCAGGAAGGAGCAATGAGAATCATCTTGGTCCCCTGAGACTCGAACTTGAGGAGTACTCTCTGGATTAGAGGAAGTGGTGGAAAGGCGTAAAGAAAGCGTTTTGTCCACCGCAGCCTGAACGCATCCTGACAGAAAATGCCAGGCCCTGGATTTCTGGAGCAGAAGAGAGGCAGTTTTGCGTTGAGTGGGGATGCAAAGGTCCAGGTCTGGAGTCCCCACTCTTTGAACAGGGACCGAGCTACGGCTGGATCGAGAGACCACTCGTGAGGGTCTGCCTCCGTTCTGCTGAGGTGATCTGCTAGGTCGTTTTGTATACCTGGCAGATAAACCGCTTGAATCAGAGACTTGTGCTCCAAGCACCACTCCCACACCCTCATTGCTTCCCTGCAAAGGGGATAAGAATGAGCACCGCCTTGCTTGTTGATGTAACACATCACTGCTTTGTTGTCCGTTTGAAGGAGAATGTTCTTGTGACAAAGGACATCCTTCAGAGCTCGGATTGCATAGAGGACCGCTCTCATCTCCAGGACATTTATGTGGAGATGAGTTTCGAACTGAGTCCATACACCTTGAGTGTGGAGGGAGAGACAGTGAGCTCCCCATCCCATTAGCGATGCATCTGTGGTGATGGAGATCTGATGATCCGGGGAGCAAAGGGAATCCTTCCAGGAGATTGCTCTTGGAGACCACCAGTGAGAGACCTTCAAGGGCTCCGTCACCTTGATGGGATAAGACTGGGGTGAGAGGTCGGGACCACTGAGTGGAGAGCATCCATTGGGTGGTTCTCATGTGCAGTCGGGCCAGAGGGACAGTGAAGACCGAGGACGCATGAGACCCAACATGGTTGCATCGAGAGAGCTGTAACGATTGGTTCTCCCTGATGTAACGGGCCACATGAAGGATGTCGAGTCTTCTGTCCTCTGGAAGGAAAGCCTTCGCTGAAGAGGTGTCTAGAAGCGTCCCTATGAAAAGGAGCCTCTGGGAGGGTTGCAGTTGAGATTTTTTCAAATTCAGCAGAACTCCCATGGACGTGAGAAGACGAGAAGTCGTTTGCACGGCTTCCAAAGTCCCTTGGCCGGAAGGGCTTGCTAGAAGCCAATCGTCCAGGTAGGGAAACACTCGGAGTCCAACTTTCCTGAGATGCGCCGCGAGAACTGCACAACACTTTGTAAAAACTCGCGGCGCCGAGGATAGCCCAAAGGGCAGGACTCTGAACTGATAATGCTGACCCAAAGCTACAAACCTGAGGAATTTGCGGTGGGTCGGGTGGACGGGATATGCTGGTAAGCATCCTGCATATCCAGAGGCCAGCCAGTCGTGCTGATGCAGCAAGGGTAACAGGGTACCTAGGAAATCATCTTGAATTTCTCCTGGGAGGAATTTGTTTAACTTTCTGAGGTCTAGAATGGGGCATCCCCAGATTTCTTTGGAACCAGAAAGTAATGGGAAGAACCTGTGTTTCGGAGAGATGCGGGGCACCAGTTCTATTGCCCTGTTGTTCAGAAGGCCCTGGATCTCCGCGGTGAGGAGGTCGACTGAGAGGCCGAAACCTGGGTTGTCGATGGGAGGACAATTCGGGGTTTCAAGAAATTGAGAGAATAACCCTGCGAATTATCCAAGGACCCATTTGTCTGAGGTTATGGACTTCCACTGGTTGTAGAAGTACATCAGACGACCTCCCACCGGAGGAGAAAGTTCCACCTCGGGCAGAGTGGATGGAACTTGGGCCAACGACTCATAAGGTAGCGCTGGGAGCTTTAGGTCCCTGCGCTTTCTGCTGCGTTTTCTTTTGAGGTTGGGCAGGTTGGCTTTTATGGAAGCTTCCCCTGCCTCTGCCTCGAAAGGACTGACGACTATGAAACTGACGTCTGTTCACATGCCCCCGAGAGGGGGCAGGCGGAGGTCTGGCCAACTTAATGGCCGATCTAGTCTTCTGAGTGGCCTCTAAGGCTTGCTCCACCTGAGGGCCAAAAAGAAAGGAGCCATCAAAAGGCAGCGCCATCACCTGCTGCTGAGCATCATTCGTGAAGCCAGAAGTACGCAGCCAGGAATGGCGCCGAGTACAAATCCCCGCGGCTGCTGAGCGAGAAGCAGTGTCGAAAGCGTCCATGGCGGCTTTGACCTGTTGGTTATTGGACTCAATACCTCTAATAACGGTCAGAAGAAGCTCCGACTTGGAATCCGAATCTGGAAGAGCTTCAACCATTCTTTTCATAGAGTGCCACAGGATATACTCATACTGAGAAAAATAGCCTTGATAACTGGCACATGCATACTTAGAGTGGAGGCAGCAAAGACTCTCTTACCTAATGCATCAATCTTACGTAAACTCTTGTTAATAGGTTGAGCTGTAGTAGTTTGAGGAAGAACGACCTTGTCATTCTCTGCCAGGACTACAATAGGATCCGCAAAGGCTTGGGATGCCAAAATGGGATGATCCTTGGGAGCTGAATACTTTTATCAATGGATTTAGCCACTGAGGAATAAGAGCAGGGTTATTCCATACCATTTGAGACAGCGTCCTCAAGGAAGGCTGAATCGGAGGAGTCAAATCCATAGGGATCTCCTAGCATGAAGATACTGGAGTCTTAATATCTTCCCAGGATCGATGTCTGTAGTCTGAGAGAAAGAGGGATCCCAGGTTCTTCCAACAGAGACTTAAAGGACAGGTCCTCGACCACAGGCTCTGTAGCAAAGAAAGATCCTGTTTCCTCCACTTCATCACCCAACCGAAGGTCTGGGTCAGGCTCAACATCATCTCCTGATGGTCCAGAAAGGACTGTTTGGACAGGAAAGGAGTGAAAATTAGGAGAGGAGGAAATGGCAGAAAAACAAGGAGAGTCCCCAAGGGCTGCCGGCGCCGAGACGGCAAAACGGGCTGAAGACGGCACCGAGGAGGCGCACGGCGCCGAAGAGGCACGCGGCCCCGCGAACGCCTGGGCGGCGTGCCGCGGACGACGCCGCGCACGGGCGCTGCCGACGGGCGCCAGAGCGATGTCGCTGGGCGACGCCGCTGATGACGCCAACGGGCGCCACAGACGATGCTGCTAACGGCGCCGCTAGATCCAACGGCAACGCCGGGCGGCGCCAGAGACCACACGGCGCCGCCAATGGCGCCGATGCAACCACGCTGCGCACCGCCAAACGGCGCCGCAAGCTCCGGCGGCCCCGAAAACGGCGCCGACACGGCCACAGACCCTGCAGAAGGCGCCGGAAAAGCCCCGGGAACCTGGAAAGCAAGAGAAGGAAAAACAGGAGATAAGGGCATCGGTGAGGCCCCCTGTGCCGCAGCCATGTGAGGGGAACACCTAAGCACGGAGTCGCTAGCACCGAAGAAGGCGCCGCGCGACTAGGAAGGTCCAACCGCCCTACCTGATCGCCGGAGGAGCCCGAGGGCTCCGAGGTAACCGAGCCAGGCAGAAGAACCAACCTCCGAGCCCATCGCTCCATAAGAGCTGCCCACTGATGAAACTGCTCATCTGGAGCCCTACCTATAGGCGGGGAGGGGCTCCGATGTTGAGGACGACGATTATCGGAAGTTGGCGACTCCGGAGAAGGAGACCGGCAACTAGCAACGATAACCGACCGTCGACGCGCAGACATACCAGAGGGCGACCTCGAGTGATGCCTTCTCTTTTTTGACCTGTGGGCCGAAGAAGAGCTCGAGGCCGAACGGCGCCGAGAATGCGACCGTTTATTTTTATGCCGGCGGGGGGACCGCCCATCCCCCCGGGCATCGGACTGACCGTAGTCGGAACCCCGCTGAGGAGAAGGAGGCTGACCGACCCAGCCCGGCTGACTGAACAGCTTACACTAAGTCTCCTACCGCCACCTGACCTGCTCATGGTCGACTCCGTCCAGTAGGCCGAGACTTCTTCGAGTAAGTTAAATTTAAATATTAGAAAAATTTTACGAAAATAGAATAAAACTAAGCGATACTACTATCGTGATAAAGTTACAAAAAAAACAAACTGAAAACTATGCGCTAGTTTGAAGTTTGACTCCCGACAGGCGAGCGACGTCGTCACTGAAGCGCACTCGACGGCGGGAAAAAAGGAACTGAGGCGGTTGGAGGGTCGTCGCCGAGATGGTCATTACCGCTCGAGCCGCTGCTCGCGGCGCCGTGTCTCGCGGCGCCGTCTCTCGCGCCGACCCTCCAGCAAAAAGTTTGCTCCCGATGGGTCTTAGTGCCTCCGGCGCCAATCCCACTAGTGTGAATGAGTGGTGGAGACTTATGTCCAGGAAGATCATGCCGTGTTTTCCCCCTCACTGCGTACGTACACCAGCTGCAGTCTTTCCTTCAGCACCTGCGGCACTTCCTCACCTCTTGCACTCGGACTTCATATTGTGCTAGTCTTACAACGATGAACTTCAGAGTTTGGATTTAACTCTTTTCACTACACTTTTGTTTTACTTGGGGGAATATTAGTCACAAAAAAATATAAAAGTTTAAACTGGTGTTTTATGGAGTATCAGTATTTAACTAATAAAGTGGTTTTGAATCAGACAATTGTCTGTGTCTACATGGTTCTAATTATGCTTGAGCTCCATTTTTTGAAGTTGGACTGTACAAGTATTTAACTGCAGCTCTGTTCCTAGTTTGAATCTCTTCAGCAAGACCATGGACCGTGCTTCAACTCGACCACAGCTGCACTCAGATCTATTTGCATTTACAGAATTACTGTGGTGAAAAAAACACTCCCCAGCAATTATATAAAACAAACCATGGGGTAGCGTGTAAAACTCCAAATTTACACACACACCATCAGTGCTGCATGCTTGTATAAATCCCTCAAGCTTCGCTCTCAGGGTTTATGTAGCATCTAACACCTTGAATGTGTGTAAAAGTCTCATTATACACACTATCCCATGTTTTATTCTATATATTGTTTTGGTCACATAATAAAACCAAATCCCCTTCCCTGTTTTTTTTTTATTCCCTTTATAGAAATGACAAACATAATAATGATGGGAAGAAGGGTTTGAAATCTATCTCCAGTAGTATAAGGAGCAGTACACAGCAGGGTCAGTTTTATATTAAATATGGGGACAATAACTGAAAGGATACAGTTTTAAGAATATTGTGAGGTATTGTTTAAGGAGTTAGGTTTGTTATAAATCTGTAGTAGATGGAACATTAAACTGCACATAACGGAATTATAGTGGTGGATGTAAGCAGGACACAATTAACATCTGTGCATTCTACAAGAGTACCGTTTAGTAACAGAAACAGTGCACACCAGAGGAAGCACTTGCATACCTGATCCACTTGTAAGTGAAAACTATTACATAACAATTAAAACAATGGTAATGTTGAAAAAATAGTTTATTGACACATACATTATATTTGTCTTATTAGAAATTAATTTCTGTCCAAACCTTTCCTCATGAAGTGAGTTTTTGTCATGAAATGTTGAAAAACAAAATACTGGCTTATATAAAATAAAAATGAGTTTGGTGAGTGAGACATTCTCATTTTGTTGTTCTTTTCTGAGAAACCCAGACTGAGACAGTCTTCTCATTGGTGATTAGTTTATTTGTAATTAGTTTCTTCAACTTTTCACAGGATTCTAAATTCCTGAGGTATCTGTTTTGCCTTTCTCCATTAATTTCCCCACCACTGAAGTGAGACTGACTGGCCTGTAGTTGCTAGCCTCCTCCCTGCTGCCACTCTTGAGCTGAAGGACCACAGGAACCTCCCCCATCTCCAAAGAGGTGCTGATTAGTGTTGACATATGAGTGGCTAGCACCATGCTCAGTTCTTTTAGTACCCTTGGGTGAATCCCGTCTGGACCATCACCTTGTCTCCACCCATCCCCTGGTTCCTGCTGATACATGTTGCTCTGTCCCCTGCTCCTCCACTGTGAATACCAAACAGAAGTACTCATAAAATATTAGCTTTTTCCTGATCTTCTTCTGCAGTTTCCCCCTCTGCCCTCCTGATTCTCACTGTCTCACCCCTTTCCTTTTCTCTTTTCACTCACATACCTGAAGAAAGTCTTATTCCATCTTTTGATCTCCTTGACAATGCTCTCCTTTGTTTGTGCTTAACTGCTCTGTATACCATCGCAACGGTGACTCCTATATGGCATGGGGTCAAAACAGTGCACATTATGGTGACTGACACAATCGGTGAACTCTCTGCACCTCTTCTCTGAGATCCACCCCCTGAGTTGGTATATTTAGTAAGGGAGGTGTGGCGAGCCTAGCCCCCCACAAGGAGGAGGTGCAGGGGGCACAGCCCCCCACAGAGAGTTCACCAATTGTGTCAGTCACCATAATCTGGCACTGTTTTGACTCTGCGCCATAAAGGTGTCACCATTATGCCATGGAACTTAGCTGCTTTCACCCTCCTTCCTGCCTCCCTTTGCTTTTCCAGATTTACCTCCCTGTCCACCTCCGTCTGGGTCTCTTTGTACTACTTAAATACTGTGACTTTCTCCATCACTGCCTTAGCCACCTCCTTAGAGAACCACAGCAGCATCTTCCTCTTCCTTCCCTTGTTTCTCTCCTTCCTTTGTTCCCTTCTTCAGTCAGCAAGCCATTGCCTTTGCTATTCCCTCCTTGATCTTTTTCCTTTAGATTTCCACTTCCCCTAGCCACCCCTCCTTTGAGGTTATTACTGAGGCAGTCTCCAGTTTCTTTAACATCTGCCCTCCTGAGGTCCTGGACCCTCGTCTTAGTGTGTTTGTTTCCTTACCCAATCCATATGCCAAACAACACAATATGGTGATTGCTTCTACCTAGGGGGAACAACCCACTGTGATGTCTCCAATGCTGTCCCTGTTTGCAAATACCAGGTCCAACACTACACCATCTCTAGTGGGTTTCATAGCCAGCTGCCTGAGAAATGCTCCCTGTAGGGAGTCAAGGATGGCCCTGTTTCTTGCTGTAGCTGTGGGCAGAATGCTCCAATCTACATCCAGCAGATTAAAGCACCCCATAATCAATACTTCCTCCTTGCTTGTCATTCTGCCAGTGGCCTCCCCAAAAAACATTGTGTAGCTCCTCCCCCGTGTTGGTAGTCTGTACACCACCCCCATATGGATGAAGTCCCCAGACCCTCGGATAAAGGCCCTGTCTCTAAGCTGATCCATAGCACCTCTGGCACTTCCGTATCCCCTGGTGTCTGTCCCTGCATCCCTGTGGCCTTTATACTTTCCCTTCACATATGAAATAACCCCACACATTTGCTCCTTGTCCTGTCCTTCCAGAACATAGTGTAGCCTGGTATGGCCACTTCCCAACTGTGGCAGACTCTGTTATGCCCAAAAGATCCAGGTTTGCCTCTGCAATGATTGCTTCAAGGTCAGGATTTTTACTTCCTAGGTTCCTTGCTTTTGCACACATGGCTCTCCACTCCTTTTGTCCCTCTCCCCCCATTCTGCCTTTCCTTCCTGTTCTCATTCTTCACCCTTCCCATTTCCTCAGTCCTGTCCTCCCCTTTTTACTATCCCTCTGTCTACCCTCCTTAATCCCCCTCTCAGCTTTAGTTCCTCTTCTTGACCCACCCATCCTGCCCCTCCCTCCTGTTCTTATGCCCCTCAAACCTCTGGAGAATTAATTTCCCCAGGGCTTCTACTCGCTGCTGTTTCATTTCCTGGGAGGACTACCTCCTTAAGTTTATTGTCTCCCCCCTGGCTACTTTAAATGCTCACCAAAGTAGCAATTAACCTTTAACCCAGGACTGTTATTACCCTCCAGGATGAATGGAGGCCCACTCCTTTGTACAGGCCTCTATCCACACAGGTAGGATCCCAGTCCCTGAAGCAGCCAAGTTCCTTCTCCTTACACCACACCTTCAACCACTCATGAAGGCCCTGGTATGGTGTTCCTGTTCTGTAGCCTTTCCCCACCATACACAGGTGGCACCTCAGTGAAGACCACTGTGTGAGCTGCCTACTTCAGACTCCTCTCCAGCTCCCTAAACCTATCCTGCACCAACTGCTGCTGCATCCCTCACCAGGTCATTAGTCCCTAGATAGACAGTGACACCCAGCTCAATCTGCATCCCAACTTCCATGGCAATCTCTATATCTGCCCTCCAGTCCTCCCTGCTGAAGTGCCTGGTAGACATTTTACTACCTGGTCCCTCTCTTCCCATGCTCCCAACTCTATCCCCCTGACTATGGAGTCCCCCATCTGCATCTACCTCTTCCTTGACTGGGAGCCTCTCTCCCCCTTGAGGGCTCCTCCCTTGAGGGTCCCCACCTCTACCTTTCCCACTGCCTTGGATGCATCCTCCTGACTTTCATGTCTAGCCAGAATGGCAAAGGAATCATCCAGATTTAAAGTCTGAGGGGCACTCTCTTTCCTCCCCTTCACCCTCCCAGAACCCACCAAGGAGTAGCCACTCTGCCTCTTTTCTGACATTCTTTGAGGGAGTGGTGGCAATCTTGGCAGCAACAGGCAAGGCAGACAGCACCCTTTGCTTGTGCCAGTTTGGCCCAGAGTCTAGCAACCTGTGCTCTTGGTTCAGAGAGGTGCCGGCATATGCAGCAGCACCATGGTCTGCAGAAAAGTGTCTCTGAAGATTGTGGCTCACATCCATTACACTGCACTAGTCCATGCCTGGAGACTTTTTTTCTTCTTAGTTACTTGCTTTCCTGCCTTTCCCTTGTCCTTAAACCTTTGTTATGTGTATCCCCATCTTGGTGTAACTAGTTTTTCCTCTCCTCCCTGTATTTAGCTTATCCCTTTAGTGGGTCCGTACCCTTAACCTAGATGAAAAAATTACTCACCTTAGTAATGTTGTTTCTTCTAATGGAGTCTTGCTATATTATGACAATTGCAGTTTGTCCCACCATTAGAACTGCTCCGGAGGTGAAAGAGTTAACTCCATTCCATGAATGGAACTTAGAGCACGAGCTCTAAAGAGAAGCTCGGTCTGTGTAGTTTCAAACCTGAACTGTCAGATCTTTACGAGCAAAAACTCACTAAGTTCTGTGTGGAAGCTGTAACCTACACTAGCCAACTGGCTACCTAAATATTAACACCTATTGCTGGTCCCAACACAAAAGACTCAAGTCAGGGGACCAGAACTAATAGTATAACCTCTTGCTATCCTGTTTAGCCGATCACTAGAAACAGGGGAGGTACCCAAAGACTGGAGGATAGCAGATGTAGTCCCCTTATACAAAAGTGGGAACAAAGAGGAAGCGGGGAACTACAGACCAGTCAGCCTCACCTCGGTAGTGGGGAAGATCATGGAAGCACTACTGAAGGAGAGATTGGTGGAACATCTGGTTGTCAATGGACTACAGGACCCAAGGCAGCATGGTTTCACCAGGGGAAGGTCATGTCAGACCAACCTCATTGAATTTTTTGACTGGGTGACTAGGGAGGTGGATCAGGGAAGGCAGTGGACATGGCCTATCTGGACTTCAGCAAGGCCTTTGACACTGTGCCACACAGAAGACTATTGCACAAACTGGGGAATATGGGTGTGGGCAGGACAGTAGTGCGGTGGGTAGGTAACTGGCTGGGCAGCAGGACACAGAGGGTGGTGGTAAATGGCTGTCACTCCACAGAGGAAGAGTGACCAGTGGGGTACCACAGGATCAGTGCTGGGACCGTACTATCTAATATCTTCATCAGTGACATTGCAGGACTTAGAAGGCAGAATTTCACTGTTCGCTGATGACACAAAGCTCTGTAACAGAGTAGACACACCAGAGGGTGTAGACAGAATGAGAAGGACCTGCAGAAACTTGAAGAGTGGTCAGGGTTTGGCAGTTGAAATTCAATGCAAGGAAGTGCAAGATAATGCATATGGGGCACAAAAACCCTGGCACAATATATCAGTTGGGGGTGAGGATATAGCATGCACCAAGCAGGAAAGGGATCTTGGAGTTATCATCTCTGATGACCTCAAGGCAGGAAACAGTGTGACAAGGCAGCAGGTAAAGAAATAGGATGCTGGGATGCATAGGCAGGGCATCACCAGCAGGAAAAGGAGGTCATAATTCCACTATACAAGACACTAGTGAGGCTGCACCTGGAGTACACTGTGCAGTTCTGGAGACCTTACCTCGTAAGGACATAGACAGGGTAGAGAAGGTTCAGAGGAGGGCAACAAAGATGGTGCATGGATTGCATCACAAGTCCTATGAGGACAGGTTGAAGGCACTGAACATGTACTTCCTGGAGGAGAGGAGGGAGAGAGGGGATATGATAGAGACATACAAGTATCTTACAGGGAGGAACAGGGTGCAGGAATGCACTATTTTTAAGCGAAAAAGATGTTCCAGGACTAGAGGGCATGGGATGAAGTTGGAGGGAGGACGATTCAGAGGAAACGTGAGGAAGAATTTCTTGACAGAACGGGTGGTGGACAAGTGGAACACCCTGCCAGAGGAAGTGGTGGGGGCTGAAACAATCACGGGATTTAAGAATGCATGGGATAGACATAAAGGAATTCTGGAGGTCAGGGGTAAGGGGCAACAGACTTCCTGGAAAACATAAACTGAACTTACAAACTTAAATGGGCAGACTGGGTGGGCCATAGGCCCTTATCTGCCGACACTGTCTATGTATCTATGTATAATTTAACAATATGAGAGAAATATAAGGAAAAAATGAAAAACACCACACCCCCAAACCCCAAGAAGGGTGAAACACATAAAAGGGCATAAAATAGTGCCCACACTAGGCTGCCCACCCCATACCCAAGTAGAAGTTCTGAGAGGGCAGGTTGGGGAGGTCATAATATAGCAAGACTCCATTAGAAGAAACAACATTACTAAGGTGAGTAATTTTTTCAAACAACATCAATTCTGCTATATTATGACAATTGCAGACTACACAGCAGTACCTCATGGAGGAGGGACAGAACCTACTTAGGAATAGGCTCTGAAGCACAGCTGTGCTAAACCGAGCATCTCTCTAGCCTGGACATCCAGGGAGTAATGCTTGGTGAAAGTGTGTACCGTTTTCCAAGTAGCAGCTTGACATATCTCCAATATAGGGATGTCTCTGGCAGCAGCTAGAGACGCGGCTGTACCTCTGGTAGAATGAGCCCTTAAGCCAGAGGGGGGATCTCTGCCCAGTTTCTGATAACAAAATTGGATATAAGAGACAATCCACCTGGCAACTGATCTCTTAGTGGCAGGTTTCCCTTTCCCAACCTCACCATAAGTGAGAAAAAGTTGGAGGGATTTGAACCTGTGACCCTTGGTACGTTCTATATAGTAACTAAGGGCCCTCTTAACGTCCAAACTGTGCAATCTCCTCTCACCAGAAGAGGAATGTTCAGTGAAAAACACTGGGAGGGAGATAGATTGGTTAAGATGGAAATCTGAAACCACCTTAGGCAAAAACTTCCTGTTAGTCCTGAGGACTACCTTATCCCTGTGGAAAGAAATAAAGTCAGTTTCTACTGACAAGGCTTGCAACTCACTTATGCTGCCTAGCAGAAGTGATAGCCACTAGAAAACAGTTTTCCAAGTTAGATACTTAAGCTCTGCAGAAAACAGAGGTTCAAAGGGGTTGCATTAACTGGGCAATGCAAACATTAAGCCCAGGCAGGCCGGATCCCGAAAAGGAGGATTAGTATGAAGTAATCCCTTAAAAACTTGGAAAATACAGGGTGAGCGGAAAGAGAGGATGGCTTTCCTGCTGAAACAAAAGCAGAGACAGCTGCCAAATGAACTCTCAGGGTAGCTGGTCTCAGGCCCAAAGAATTAAGATGGACCATGTAATCTAACACAATGGGCAAATCAGCAGATTCTGGGAAATATGTTTCCAGAACACCAAATGGAGAACCTTTTCACTTAGAATTATAAGTAGTCTAGTGGAAGGCTTCCTAGAGCCTTTAGGATTTCAAGAACACCCTGAGAGAGGTGTAGGTCAGCAAATTTAACTCCTCAAGAGCCAGGCCTTGAGGTTGAGGGATTTGAGGTTCGGATACCAAACCTCTCCTGGGCACAGGTTAATAGGTTGTGATTCCTGGGAGACACAGGGGAGATGGACTGTCAGGGACAGAAGGAGTGGGTACCAGGGCTGCCTGGCCAATCTGGGCAATCAGAATCACCCTCAAGGCTGGGATCTGATTTTTACTAACACCTTGAATAGGAGAGGAAGGGGAAAAGCAAAGAAACTTCCTTCCCAATCCAGGAGAAGGGTGTCCAGGGGACTGAGCCCAACACTGGGGGCCTGCAACAGAACAGTGGAAGTTGGTGATTGTCTGGGGCTGCAAAAAGATCTATCTGAGGGGTGCCCCATCTGGCAAAGACTATCCCCAGTACTTGAGGATCCAGAGACATGGCCCTGAGAAATCCTGCTGAGAGCATCTGCTAGGACATTGTCCTTTCCTGGAAGGTGAACTGCTATGAGTGAAGTGTTCAGGGAATAGACCAGAGACCACAACTTCATTGCCTCGGTGCACAAGGCCGAAGACCGAGTGCCCCCCCTGCTTGTTGATGTACCACACTGTTGTGGTATTGTCTGTTCTGACTTGTACCACTTTGTTCTGGACAGAAGCAGAAAACGCTTGAAGTGCTAAAAAGACAGCTCTGAGTTCCAGCAAATTGATGTGGAACAGAGATTCCTGGGGGGACCACACTCCCTGAGTGGAGAGATCGCCCATGTGGGCTCCCCACCCCAGGAGGGAAGCATCCGTAGTGAGGGTCAAAGTGTGAGAAAGGGGAATGAAGGGGACCCCCAGTCTTAAATTGCTCTGATCCTGCCACCACTGGAGGGCCTGGATCAAGGTTCGGGTCACTGGGACCAACTTGGAAAGGGGGTCTCTTCTCTGAGACCAATAGGCTCTCAAGTGAAACTGAATGTCTCTCATCTGAAATCTTGCTCCCTGCACTACAGCTGTGGATGCAGCCATGTGCCCCAGGAGCTGCAAAAAAGTGTCTTGCTGGTCGAGAGACCTGCAGAGTGAAGGAGGAGGCCAGAGCCACCAAGTTCCTTACCCTTTCTAAGGGAAGAAAAGCTCTGGCCAGATTTGTGTCCAATTCTGCACCTATGAAGGTGAGTACCTGAACTGGTTCCAGAACCGACTTTGGTATATTTAGCAGGAAGCCCAGGGAGGTGAGAAGCTGCTGGGTGACTTGCAGGTAAAATTTTACCTGTTCTGAGGACTGGCCTACAATGAGCCAGTCGTCCAGATAGGGAAAAACAGCAATCCTTTGCCTCCTTAAGTGAGCCACTGCTACTGCCATACATTTTGTGAATACCCTTGGGGCAGAGGTAAGGCCGAAAGGGCATTGCTCTGAACTGGTAGTGACCTGAGGGCAGTTCGAATCTGAGGTACTTTCGGTGGGAGCTTCTGATTAGGACGTGAAAATAGGCATCCTTGAGGTCCAGGGAAGCTAGCCAGTCCCCTGGCCTTAGAGAGGGTAAAATTATTGCCAGAGTTACCATTCTGAACTTTGGTTTCAAAAGATGCTTGTTCAGATATCTGAGGTCTAAAACGGGCCGCCATTCTCCTGTCTTTTTTGGGGTAAGGAAGTATCTGGAGTACAGACCCTTGCCCTGGTGTAGGGGAGGAACCCTTTCTACCGCTCTAAGAGCTAACAGGGTTGAGACCTCTGCTTCTAGAGCAAAGGTCTCTAAATAGCTTGCAGGTGGAAAAGACCTGATTCTCATCTTTGGGAACTTTTTGAAGCTGAGAACCAGACCCTGGCTTACTACTTCCAGAACCCACTTGTCTGAAGCTAAAGACACCCAGTTCTGACTGAAGTAAGCCAACCTGCCCCTACTGGTAAAGGAGAATCGGCCCTGGGCACCCATCAGGGTGCCTGCTTGGCAGGTGCTTTAGGCTGAGGGGTGGGGCAGGCCTCGCCGCCCTGCCTGCCTCTGCTCTCTGAAGAACCCCTCTGAGCATAAGCAGAGGAGGCCTGGGTTTGGTAAAAGGTCTGTGGAAAGGCCTCACCTTACCCTGGGTGTGCTCTGAGGAGTGGCTTGCCTCCTTGGCTTGGGCACTTTTATATAGTAGTCCTATATTCATCCATCTTCTTCATATAATTCTCTGTCTGCTCCCCAAACAGAGAATTTCCCACACAGGAAAATCCATAGCCTTAGACTGGGTATCCGTGACAAGCTAGTACACCTGAGCCAGGCCAACCTACGAAAAGCTACAGATGTGGCCATGACTCTAGAGGAAACATCATTAAAATCCACAGCAGCATGAAACTGCACCTTAGAAGCCTCACGTCATCGGCAGCCACCTGCTCCAGCTCACTAGCAAGCTGGCCACGGGCTTGTTTGGCTAAATCCATAACAGTATCCCATCTAGATTTCTGATACCTTGCTACATAAGCCATATAATTTGCTTGCCTGAGTCTCAAGGACGCTGCCATGTACTGTTTTTTTTGCCATGGCATCAATCTTCCTGGAATCCTTGTCAGGAGGATGTGAAGCCAGGGGAATATTAACTTTATCACAGGCTGCAGCCTGCACTACCCCAACATGACTGCATTGCTGAGAAAGGAATTCTGTATCAGGACCTGACAGTGTGTACCTCCTGTCCATCTTTTTATCTACAGGAGGCACAGAATTAGGAGTTTTTAAGATTTTTATTGTTTGTTTCCTAAATGACTTATGCAAAGGAATAGACAATCTCCTAGACTCTGGTATATCCATCATTTCTACAAAATCAGGCTCCTCTTGCTCATCCACAGCTTCCTCCAAAGGAAGCTGGAGGGTTTCAGCAACTTTTTTGTAAAACATAAAATGAGAGGGGGACTCAGAAAGCATGGGAGGAGATTCAAAAGGTCTGTCTGGGGAGATGTCCGGTTCAATGGGCACACCCAGACCATCTAAGTCACATTCATACTGTTCATAATCATTCTCCCCCTCCTCTGGTTCATAAAACTCCTCAACATCATATTCCTGAACCGATGGAACCGACCGAACCGACCTTTTACCAGATAGTGGCGGTTCGGACAGAACCGGAGAAAGTGACTGGACAATCTGAATAGCTCTTGCTATCTCTGCAGCAGTTGGAGTAAGAATTTTGGGCTCCAAACCTGCTGACTTTCTTGTTCTCTTTACTGGAACTGGTTCATCCGAGCCAGCTTTTCGTTTGCCCGAGGAAGTCTCGCCCTGGTCAGAGGCACTCCCCTCGGTTCGGTTGGCACCGAACCGGGCTGGCCATCCGGTCAGCGGACTTTTGCTCCTCGCTCCCTGAGCCTGCCCAATCTCTTTTCCAGGGTGGCTGCAGGAAATTCTTACAAATCTGGCAGTCTGACTGGAGGTGGTCAAACCTCAGACAATAAACACATGTGGTGTGTGGGTCAGCCTTGGCAAAGACTTCCCCACAGACATCACAGTGTTAAACCCAGTGGGCCGGTTTTCTTTTGGGTTTCTCAGACATAATGCCAGCCTAACCAGAAAACTTGCCTTTAAACGGCAGTGCCAGGCAAGACACCTTATCGGTTCCTAACCGTGTCATGAGTATTGAAAACCGTAATGAAATCTGTTTTTTAGAACCGATAAGAACCGGAACCGCAGCTCTAAAATCTCAAATTTAAAACTTTAAGTTTTAACTCCAGCTGATCGGTTCAAAACCGAACCGATAAAACTTACAAGTTCCACACAGAATTAAAATATGAATTACTTATGATACCACAGACAGAGCTTGAACCAATCGGTTTTGCGGTTAAAATAAAACTATTCTCAGTTGAATCAAACCGAGAAAACACTGTTTAAACCGAGAAATGAACCGAGCAGTAGGAGAAATCTCCGGAGCGACTGTTCAGTGAGGCAGAGTAAAGAATCTGACAGTTCAGGTTTGAAACTACACAGACAGAGCTTCTCTTTAGAGCTCGTGCTCTAAGTTCCATTCATGGAATGGAGTTAACTCTTTCACCTCCGGAGCAGTTCTAATGGTGGGACAAACTGCAATTGTCATAATATAGCAAGACTTCATGTTGTTTGAAAGGGTTTTCTACTATTCGCTTTTTTGTTTTATATAACCCTTTTGTATCTGAACCATAGATAAAGTGTTTTAAGTTTTCCCCTTTTGGCTTCATACTCTCTCTTTTTAACCCTTACCCTAGGTAGTGTTAACTCTAGTCCCATACCACAGCTGATACTCATTTTCCCTTTTAACTTAACCCTTGCAGGGCATTTCCTCCCTTCCCACACAACAGCTGTTCCCCCCTTACCTTCTTACAGTACTCCCTTTCAGATGCAGCAACAAGCAAACAGGTACTTTAGCCTTACCTTAGTGGACCGGAACAGTTCCCTATGTGCCTGATGTTGACTGCCGCCACCTAAGATGCTAATCCTTTCCTGCTCCTGCTCTGTTTCACTCGTGCTCTGAGACATGAACATGAACAGGACATGTTAGGAGTAGTGCCTTTTATAATTCCCCCTCAGGTCTTCCCCCTCCCTATTGATAGGCTGACCTCACTAGATGATGCCGCCCACTTCTTGCAGGTCCTCTAACCCCCGACCTGTGTCTCTTAACCCCAAAAACAAGAAAATAGGTAAAGATAGTTCAGCTGTACAGCTTTTTAAATGAAAACTCCTGTTTACCCAATCCTGCTGCCAGCGCTGGCTTGTCTTGAGCAAAAGGGTGCAAAAAAAAACACTGATTGGTGTTATGAATCCCCCTCAAGTCTTCCTCCTGTCTTCTGAATGGCCAGCCTCACTAGATGATGCCACCCACTTCCTACAGCTCCTCCAACCCTCAACCTGTGTCTCTTAGGCCCAAAACAAGAAAACAGGTAAAGTTAGTTCAATTGTGCAGCTTTTTCAATGCAACCCCAGTTCACCTGATCCTGCTGCCACTGCTGGCTTGGCTTAAGAGAAAGTGCACTGAAAAAAAAAAAGCTTGGTGTTTTAAATCTCCCTCCAGTCTTTCTCCTGCCTTCAGATTGCTTGACCTTGACAAATGATGCCACCCACTTCCTGCAGCTCCTCCAACCCCCAACCTGCGTCTCTTAGCCCAAAACAAGAAAACAGGTAAAGTTAGTTCAATTGTGCAGCTTTTTCAATGCAACCCCAGTTTACCTGATCCTGCTGCTGGTGTTAGCTTGGCCTGAAAGAAAGCATGCTGAAAAAAACTACTTGGTGTTTTAAATTCCCTCAGATCTTCCTCCTGCCTTACAACTGATAGACATCACTAGATGATGCCGCCCCTCCCTACAGTTCCTCCAACCCCGACCTGTGTCTGTTAGCTCCAAAACAAGAACAGGGGTTCTGTTCCATTTACTTCATAGTCACCACAAAGTCAGGCAGATTATATCCAATCCTGTATCTCTCCAGTCTGAACCAGTCTGTAAGAACTGTCTGGTTCAAGATGGATTCCCTGAAGTCAGTCACTGTGATAATTCATCAAGGCAATTTTCTGGCCTCAATAGACCTTGTGGATGCATATCTACACATTCAAATTTTGCAGTTGCACTAGACAGTTCTCAGTTTTGCCATCTGAGCTCAACACATTTAGTATCACAGGCTCCCCCTTCATGTTAGCCTCCATCCTAGGGCTGCATATAAAACTCACTCTAGCCATTGGGGTTCTGCTTGTGTGGGGGAGAGACACCACATTTATCCCTACCTTCATGATCTCCTGATCTGAGCAGATTCTGAACCATCAGCTAAGCTCAGTCTACAGGACCTTACAGATCCTGGAAGAACATAGCTGGATAATGAATCAGGAAAAGAGTCTTCTTTATCCTTCTCACTCTCTGGAGAACCTCATAACATGCATTTGAACAAATATGGTAACAGTGTTTTTCTTGCAGAGCAGAATGAACAACTTAAACAACAGATTCAGCAAATCAGGGTGCACAAGGTCTCTTAGCCCACAGGTGCCTCCAGATTTTGTCTGATAACATAGAAACATAGACTTTGACAGCAGATAAGGACTGCTTGGCCCATCTAGTCTGCCCATTTCCCTACCTACAGGATAGGCCGCAGATCCTAGTTAACCAACAGCCTATTTCTTCCTACCCCCACAAGAATTGCCTTATGTCTGTCCCATGCATTCTTGAATTCTCCCACAGTTTTAGACCCCACAACCTCCTCAGGAAGGCTGTTCCATGCATCCACTACCCTCTCTGTGAAATAATACTTCCTCACATTGCCCCTGAACTGCCCCCCCCTCTATCTTTAAATTGTGTCCCTTTGTTCTTGCACGTCCCTTTTTCTGAAAGATGCTACCCTCTTGGACTTTGTTGACTCCACTGAGGTCTGATGATGGATACCACAGAGTTGGTTCCTTGGGCCAGACTGCTCATGAGACTGCTTTAGGTCCTTCTGTATCTTATTGGTCACCATCATTGAAACAGTATCAGGAAATTATTTGGCTCTCAAGATTAGCATGCCAGTCACCGTAGTGGTGGGAAAATCTTCAATATCTTTGAAGGGGGGTCTCTATTAGCCCCATCAGAGCAGCTTATTCAGACCACCAACACCAGCTTAATATATTGAAGGGCAGTGCTGGGCCAGGTTCTGGTTCAGTGGGCATGGTCCCCAGAGGAGCAGATTTTCTAAATAAAATGTTCTTAAGACCAAAGCTACCATGCTGGCATTGAGGCACTTCAAAGGCAGATTTACCAGAAATTGGTAAAGGACCATACCAGCAGTGCAGTCACTGCTGTTTACAAAAAACAAGCAAGGCAGCATGAGAAGCAAGATAATGATGACAGAAGCGCATTTATTTCTACACTGGGCAGAAGCCTATCTGGAGAAATTGTCAATAGTCTGCCTAGTGAGAAAGCTCAACTCCCAAGTGGACAGGCTCAGCTACCAATGGTCTCTTCCAGGAGAATAGTGTCTAAATCAGGAGAAACTTTGGTACCATTTTTGTAGATTTTGTATCCAGAGATGGACCTCTTTGCCCCTAGAAGCAATGCTCAGATGGTTACATTTTACACTTATTACAGATGTCCAGTTACAGAAGTGATGGATGATCTGTCCAAAAGATGGGCCTTTAGATGTGTGTATCTGTTTCCACTATTCCCCTTGCTCCTTGAGATCTCAAAGCTGGCTTATTCTAGTGGCTCTGGAGTCATGAAGAAGACTGTGGTTTTCAGACTTGGTTAGTTTGGCAGTTCAATAACTCTTCTGGCTCTGTCAGCAGCATGACCTTCTGAGTCGAGGTCTGAGTCCTCATAACAATCCAGTCCAGCAGCAGCTGGCAGCTTGCCTACTCAGATGCAGAGACTTGTCAGACTAGGATATTTCCAGAGTTGTGTGTAGCACCCCTCCCAAATGGGGACTTACCTGACTGGCTCCAGGACCTGAGATATGCCACTCCCTGCCTGTAAGCCATGCTCTTCAATGGTTTTTACTGATCAAAAATGGAGTGGAGCATGTACGGCACTTCAGGATGCTTTTTCCAACACGTGATCCTCAGCAAGCAGAGCAAATGACTGGAAGTTGCACCAAGGGAGCAAATGTTTTAGAACAATAAAGGGCATGACATTTTAAATCCCCTGACATCCACTCACTGCAAGTGAGGTCTGGGGTCAACAGACTGAGCCTGCACTTGACAGGCCAATCCTGAGGTCATGACAGCCTCACATTATTCAGCAGGGATACAGGAAGCTGTTCCCAGACTCATGAAAAAGTCCCAGTAATATGGGCGCAAATGGAAAACTGATAAAAGGGCAGGACTAGGCAAGTCCCTCTCATCGGCCAATGAGAAACAAGGAGCATTGTGTGAGAAGCTGCTGCAGAACTACTGTGAGATTGAGTTGGAGGCCTAAGAGAGAAGCAATTTATGAGAGGCAACTCACAGCTGGAGCCACTGCGCTGATTTAAACTGTATTTAGGGTTGCTAGCCAGTGTTCTCCATTGACTCAGAGTGAGCTGCCTAGTGATTATCAGAGTACCATTTATTTACAGGGAAGAGTTGCCATGGTGGCTCTGGGTCTGAGGAAAGTCACACTGGTTAATCTGACCCCAAGTACCTGTTTTTTGTTTTGTGTGTGAGGAAGTGAAGACAAGGCCCACCACTGGTGAAGATGACTGGGAGGGACAGACTAGAAGGTGATCCACTTCAGCCTATTCTGTTAAGGATCCACGGCACTGAGAGCGGCAAACAGGGAGATGTCCCATAACCAACTCCAGCCAGGAGGCTGTATGCAATGTCCAGGGCCTTGTCCTAAATCAGTGTTTAAATACATTAAATAGCTTGTTTAGCCAGACTATGGGCAGTTAAGTCCAGATGGCAGTATAACAATAACAGACATGTGAACTTCTATTTCAAAACCTCACAGGGAAATTACTCCAGAATCTTTGAGCTTAATTGTTTCAATTTGTGGGACTTTGTATTTCTGTTTAAAGTTATATCATCCCAACAATGCTGCAACTCAACCGTGTCACAGACCTACAACTAGCTCACTTATAAGTGTGCAGTTAAGGACTGTTTTGAGTTCCCTGAGGCACTGTATACTGGTGTTCCAGTGAGTGAGGGATATTGTGGGACAGAGAGGAAAGCTGGGATTGGCAGGTGGTGGGCCCCACAATTACGATTTCTGTTTCTGGCCCCATGAGCATATTATTTGTAACTGCTGTTGATCTGCCCTTTTCCCTGAAACTTCCTATTATCTGCCCCATTCTCCTAAATATATCCTATGTTATTTGTTAAGCTACATATATTGTTTCCTCTGCCTTAACTATCTGTGTAACAGCTCTTGTGTCTTACAGTTATACAGAATTGCACATTGTTGATTGTGGGGCTGTTACCTATCATGGTAGTCCCCTTGTACTGTTTGGGGGGGAGCCCCTGACACCAAACCCCTTTTAGACAGTCAGGTCCTGCTAGCTGGAGGCACTGTGCTATCTGCACTGTCTCCAATTAACATTCCATGACCCTGATGCCATCTGTTCCAAGGCCCAAAGGTTTCAGCCCCCTAGAAGAGATACTGGGCTGCACCACACCTAGGGAAAGTGGTTACATGTGAATACGCTGATGTCAAGGAGACAGTCGGTGGCTTATCATAGAGTGTGGTTGATTTTTTTGATTGGGCCAAAAAGGTACAATAGGTGGATCATTCCATGAAAAGGGGCCACCAATGTACTCTTAAATTTGAATAGGAATTTTTAGAAAAATGAATATTGCTAATGCAGGAATAAGTCGTAATTTTTATAGATGGCCACAAGAGGAGATAGCTGGCATAGTTTGAAAAGTCTGTGTGCACTGATGATTTTTTCTTGTTCTACATACCACTGATTTCTCAGCCCAAAATGTGACATGCAGAACACTGCATTTTCTATTGCTTCTATGTAGCATTTTATAATTGTTTATAAATTAATAAAATATCATTAAAAACTGCCTCTGGTGGTGCTGTGTGTGACACTGATACTTTTTACTCATTTTTTAAACAATGATGCATTTTGTGGTAAATTCAACCTTTCTGTAGTGCATGCCACATCTGTAGTCCATTTCATGTCTGTCCAGTAATATGCCCCCTGTGATTTTCCCTACAAATTCAGCGTGTAAGTTAAATTCCCTAGGCATTACACTTACACTAGGAAACATGGTGCTGTCCAGACCTAAACACGATCTTATCCTGGCTTTATAAGCATCGTGATCTTTTAGCCCACAGGAGTTTCGTGTCTTTGGAATGTTATGTACCTGCGCCACAGTAGTACGGGGCTAGGAGGAACCAGAATCCCTAACACTGACCAAACGCGCATCATCAGCATGTTGGGTTTATCACACTATTTAACCCCCCTTCATCCCTGCAGTAATCTCTTTTTAAAAAACAGACTCCCTTTGGAATCCTCTTGGTGTCCACCGCTCTGTCCTCTATGTGCTACACCACAGGTAAGTGGCTTGTTCAATGCGCTACGCTCCCTTACTGTGTCTCTGGGACCTGCCAGCCTTTTTTTTATTTCGGCTTCATCTGAAGAGTTGTGCTGGATTGAGGGGCTAACAAAAGTAAGTCTCTGGGATCGATGGCATTTAAATAAAATTAAATTAAGGGAGCAAGGAAGCGTTTTCCAGCATGGGTGTGGGGTGGACTAAGGAATGTGTCTATGACTGGGATGCTGCCAGTTTGAATTTTAATTAAATGAAACAAACAAGTGATAGTTTTGCTGTGCAGGGTTGCTAAATATGCAAATGAGTCCTAGAGGTTTTCTTGACACTACTTTTCATTTGTTCTGGTCTGTGCCCCTCTCTTGTTCTGTGCACCATGTGGCTTTGAGCACCTCGGGGACCCACCAGCTACAAATGTCACACAAAAAACAACACCTCATACTGCAAAATGAGCCAGCCAAAAAACTCTATATTGAACAACTTTTATTAAAATTAAAGTGGCTCATAAAAAACAATAGTCAGCTCTATGGGGTATACTGGAAAATAACAGAGGCTCAAAATGGGAGAACCACTGAAAATACAGAAAAAATACAGATAAATACATTACACATACTGTATCTATATCTATCTATATAGATATATAATACATGTGTGTGCATGATATCGCTAACTAGAGACTTTATATAGGCTGTCTTTCTGTTGTGATTGGTCATTCACTCTGAGGGATCCCTCCTTGAACCACATGGACTAGCATCTGGTATCTGGTGGTCTGGTACTGGAAGGGTACAGTTTTCATGTTTTTTGTGTGGTTCAATAATGTGATTTAACAGTACAGGTAAGGAGTTTGGGTAGGGTGCATTTCCTTTGTCTCATAGACATAGAAACATAGACTTTGACGGCAGATAAGGACCGCTAGGCCCATCTAGTCTGCCCATTTCCCTACCTGCAGGATAGGCCGCAGATCCTAGTTAACCAACAGCCTATATCTTCCTACCCCCCACAAGAATTGCCTTATGTCTGTCCCATGCATTCTCCCACAGTTTTAGACCCCACAACTTCCTCAGGAAGGCTGTTCCATGCATCCACTACCCTCTCTGTGAAATAATACTACCTCACATTGCCCCTGAACCGCCTCTCCTTCTATCTTAAATTGTGTCCCTTGTTCTTGCAAGTCTCTTTTCTGAAAGATGCTACCCTCTTGGACTTTGTTGATTCCTTGAGGTACTTGAAAGTTTCTATCATGTCCCCTCTCCCTTCTTTCTCAAGGGTATATATTAAGCTCCTTTAGTCTCTCCTCATACGGCTTCTCTTGCAGACCCTGCACCATTTTAGTTGCCCTCCTCTGGACTGCCTCTATCCTGTCTATGTCCTTGCGGAGATGGGGTCTCCAGAACTGGACACAGTATTCAGATGGGGTCTCACTAACTGTCTGTACAGAGGGATAACAACTTCCTGTTTTCTGCTGCTGATGCCTCTCCCTATACATCCCAGCATACCCCCGGCCCTCCCTACTGCCTTCTCACATTGCTTGCTAACCTTAAGGTCATCTGATATGATTACCCCCAGGTCCCTTTCCTGTTTTGTTGTTGTTACTACCTCCCCACCCATTGTGTATTCTTCCCCTGGGTTCTTGTTTCCCAGGTGCATTATTTTGCACTTTTTTGCATTGAATCCTAGCTGCCATATGTCTGACCATTCCTCCAACCTTGCCAAGTCCCTTTTCATCCTTTCCACGCCTCCTTGTGTATCAACCCTGTTGCAGATCTTTGTGTCATCTGCAAAATGGCATACTTTTCCTTCCAGTCCCTCTGCAATGTCACTGATGAAGACATTAAAAAGGACTGGACCCAATACTGAACCCTGCGGTACCCCACTAGTAACTGCCCTTTCTTCAGAGTGGACTCCATTTACAATTACCTTCTGTGTCCTGTTGTCCAGCCAATGTTTTACCCAGGCTACCACCCTGGGACCCACTCCCAGGCTGGTTAATTTGACTATCAATCTTTTGTGTGGGACTGTGTCAAATGCCTTGCTAAAGTCTAGGTAGGCCATGTCCACAGCCCCTCCCTGGTCTACTACTTTGGTCACCCAGTCAAAGAAATCTATTAGATTCGTCTGACATGACCTTCCCGCTGTGAACCCATGCTGCCTTGGATCCTGTGCTCCACTGACCTCTAGGTACTCAACTATTCTTTCCTTCAGAAGTGACTCCATCACTTTCCCTACCACAGAGGTCAGACTGACAGGTCTGACAGGTCTCATGTGGGCTTGCTATGCCCCTGGATTGTCTGCAGGCCTTAAATGTTATTTTTGGTGTGCCTTTCTTGAGTTTTGGTGTGCTGTGGTGGTGGTGGTGGTTATGGAAAATGTGTATTTCCATGACTTTAAAAAAAAAAAAAAGGTTGAGGTTCCAGCCAGGCGATGCATTTTCCATGGTGTTTCTTCAGCAAGGGGTTGCCATTGTGCACATGGTGTTTTCTTTGTCTTGGGTGGGGTTGCTGAACAAACACCTCTGGAAAGATCCATTGTCTGCAGGCCTTAAATTTTGTTTTTGGTGTGCCTGTCTTGTGTTTTGCTGTGTTGTGGTACTGGGTTGTGGAAAATGTGTATTTCCATGACTGTTTTTTTTTTTTTTTTTTAAAAGGTTGAGGTTCCAGGCAATGCATTTTCAATGATGTTTCTTCAGCAACTTATATTAAAATTAAAGAGGCTCATAAAAAACAATAGTCAGCTCTATGGGGTATACTGGAAAAAAACAGAGACTCAAAATGAGAGAACCATTGAAAATACAGAAAAAAAACAGATAAATACATTACACATACTGTATCTATATAGATACATAATACAAGTGTGTGCATGATATCGCTAACTAGAGACTTTATATAGGCTGTCTTTACGTTGTCACTGGTCATTCACTCTGAGGGATCCCTCCTTGAACCACATGGACTAGCATCTGGTGCTTTGCTTTGCTGTGATGGTAGTGTGGGGGGGTGGAGAAAATGTGTATTTCCATGACTTTTAACTTAGACCAAAAATTAGTTGAAGTCCTTCATGAAAAACTGAATTCAGTTAAACAGTGCCACATGAAGGCTCAAAGAGAATTGAGAAATGAATTTATCAGCATGTTTCTTGTACTGAAAAAGTACTGCCTACTCAGAAGAGCAAGTGCATGCCTGGGGATCAGTTGGAAGAGGATGATGGGGGTATCTAAGAGGGAACAACTTAAAAGGAACACCAGGCACAAGTTGGCATTATCAGACAAGATACAGCAGAAAGTGCAATTTATTTTGCTGCATCAGCAACACAGATTCCACACAAGAAAGCATTTTCAAAGCAAAGTGGAAAAAAACAAGATCATTCTTAGATAAAACACTGCAAAAGCTGCACCATGAGTTCTATGATCAAAACCAGAAGATAAAATTGGATTCACCACATTTTGCAAGCTGCGTCCCAATAATATTAAGCTCGCAATGCAGCAAAAACTAGGCCAATGTCTGTGAGTATTGCACCAATGCAAAACTAAAGCTGCAAGCAATAAACAAATTTGCAGAACAGGAAAAAGACTGGAGTGTAAAACTGTCAATATTTGTCATGCAGCAGAGCTGACAATGTACCGAATGAAGGAAGGAGAAACGTTCTTTAAGAAGGACTGTGTAGATAAAGTGTGCGAAACCTGTAGCACGCATGCCATTGATAAAGCACTAGAAAAACTTTTACATGGACATGGGGCAGAGGAGGTTAAATGCCAACAGTGGGACAGCATGACCATTTCAAAGATCATAAATGGCACAGAAACAAAACTGACAAGAAAAGTTATGAAGAGAAAAGTGGCAACATTTTGAAATCTGGTTGAATTATTTAAGGAGGAGCTCAAGTTTCTGGGTTGACATCTACACGTGGCATGCTGGCAACACCAACAATTCCCATCACTTAAAAAACAACATTCCCTAGGGCTAGAAATTGATGGTATTAGATTCTGCTGATTATTACACAAGCAAGTACCAGGATGAAATACAGTCATGCTATTGGCACCATGAGCAGGCCACTGTTCACTCTGTAGTGACATACTACAGCTGTGAAACATGCACAGAAATAATCACTTGTGTTCATATCTAGTGACCTCAAACATGACCACCACGCTGCTCAGCATTTCATCACCATGGGCAATTCCCATCTCAGAAACATCCGGGCACTCAATACTGTAAAACAGGTGCACGTTACAGGTGGGTGTTGTAGTCAGTATAAATCAAAATGTGCCTTCTACAACATATCATTGGCTCCAACACAATATAGCTTCCCAACAGAAAGGGCATTTTCTTGGATCCCGACATGGAAAAGGGCACTTAGATGGTAAGAGTGATGTGGTGAAGTCACTTGCAAGCAGAGCTGTACAGTCATGGCAGACTGTGATTTCTAATGCTGCACAGCTGTTTTGGTACTGCAAGAAGAAGTTAACAAGGGAATGTGCCAGTGAAGCATGCACTCATTTCTGAAAAAAATTCTTCTGGGTTGGGGATGGTGAAATTAAAAGAAATGCAGGACTAGAACTGAAAACAATACCTGGCACGTGAATGATTCAGAGTGTATGGTCTGCAGCTGATGGTGCTGTTGCAGTCCAAGACTACAGCTGTTTCTGTGCACCATGCAGAAAAGATGGTGGTCCGTGTGAGAATGTAAGCCATGTTGATGAATGGAAGATGATGACACTCCAAACTTTACCTGGCTGCTTATCTTCAATGAAGTATAAAGACACTTCTCAGCCCTCTACATTGCCGGCTCCTGTCTCCAATGAAACCTCTTCCACACCCACTCCAGCTTCTGATAGCGAGACTCATGCACTGATTAGTAAGTCTGCTGTTGCCAACCGGAATAATGAATCTACTGCCAATGGGACAGATTCTACAGACAACACAAGGACCAATACATCATCTGGTGCAAGCTCAATCACCACCACAAGAGAAAACAAGTATGAACACATACAGACCAGCCAGTTTTATGCCATTTATTACTCAAGTACATTTTATGTTGGAAAAGTAACGTCATTTGATGACATAAAACAAGCATTTTCATCTACATTTTTGCAACGGAGCAGGGATGACACATTTTCATGGCCAGACCATCAGGACAATGATGAGAAAAAGGGAAGACAACTTTTTTTATGGACCAGTAACATTGACAGGCCAAGAAAAATGTGAAATAAACAGACAAACTGAAAACCATCATTTCAAAATATAAAAAACTTCAACAACATTGGAATTGACAGTGTTTCAAGGGCAGTATTGTCATGGAACATTTTTAAATGGATTATAATTATGTAAGAGTGTGGGGTAGGGACAGGTATCCAGGTAGGGTCCACACAATAAGGGAGGCAGGGTGTCAGGTAGGTAAGTTACCAGGGGAATGTGCAGTCAGAAGTCTGGGGGATTCTGTTTAATTCAAGCTCCTGAGGGACTCTCCATCTCTTTGCTCCTCTCCCTCCAGCCAAAAACCCACCCATGCCCCACTCTCATAGAAAGCAGGGGGAACTTGTAGGGCAGTAAGGGGCTCACTGTCCCAGTAGGGGAGATCACCTTAGGGGTTGAAAAGGAATTTTCCAAGTTTTTTCACACATGGTTTTCTGGGGGTTTTCGCATTCTCCAGCAAGATCAGGTTAGGCAGTAGGCAGGATACGTTATGCTGTCATGGTCATGTACTAAGCGGCAAGGTAGTCTTGGAAGATCAATGCAGAGTAGGAAACAGGGGATAATGTGTCTTGTGCAGCCAGGTTACCCTGAGGCTGACAGGAGTGCTGGGCCATCCGGCCTGGGCTCAACCTTCACAAATAGGGTGCAGCCAAGATGGCAGCCTCTCTTAAGGGGGTGAGGAGATGCAATGCCAGCTGGTCAAGAGACATCCCTCATGCCACAGAGACAGGTTATCTTGCATGGGTTTTCAAATGTTAAGTGGCTTCCCTCTGGTGAAGGGAAGGCCAGAGTTGGTACATAGATATGCTCAGAATGGAGTATACCAGCCAAGACTACCTGGCAGCAAACACCACACCAAATTGTTAAAGGTGGTTTTGTTGGTCAAATAAATACATGGCTGTGGCCATTTCTCTACCGTACGTGGTCTGTGTCTCAGTTTGTTTGGGTGGAGCAGGGGAACTGTGCACTACAGTATAAGACAATATGTCAAAAAATAACATTTTAAAATTGAGTCTGCTTTTTTGTGGGGAATTGCACAGTGGAACATTTGTAAATTGTCATCTATGCAAATACTGTAATTATCCAATGTTTGCTGTAAACTGTTTGTAGAATTGTAATGAGTACATCATGAGAAGTACACTGGTTTGGTGTCCACTGCTGCACGTGCCACGCTGTTTGGTGTCCACTGCTGCATGCACCACACTGCATTGCTTTACCACAAATTTCTGTAAGGGAGTTATCCCATTACACAGTTACTTTTTCAACTTTGGGTCAGTGTGTTCAGAAAAGCTCATCAGAATTACTGTACTCTGGCTTTGAAAAAATTACCCTTATGTCACACTTCGGTAACCCTTTCTCATGAACAGACCCAGGTATTAGACCAAGGAAGACATCTGTGACCCAGATTTTGGATTTCCTTTATGAGGGTTCAGAAAAAAGGGTATGACCCTCAGCATACTGCAAGGACAAGTTTCAGTACTGGGTACTATGCTCAGACCTTGCAGTATCTTCTAAGCTTGCACTCTGGTAGTAGTCATTGTTAGAGCTGAGGAGAACCAAATAAGTTTACAAATGTCCATTTCCTCCTTGGGACCTTAATGTGGTCTTAAATGCACTTTGGGATCCTTCATTTGAGCCTCTGCCTCAAGCATTGGAGGACATCCTGTCTATTATGACATGTTGCCTAGTCACAATTTGCTCTGCTTGGTACAATAGGAGAGTTGCAAGCACACTCATGGAAAAACCATGCTAGTTTTTCATCAGGATAAGGCTCTATTACATACAGTATCTTTCTTACTTCCTAAGGCTCCCACTGAGTTTCATATTAATCAAGAACTCTTCTTTTTCTCCCAAGACCATGAACACTAAGGAAAAGCAGTTGCAGAAGCTATATGTTCATAGAGCGGTCAAGATATACATTGGTAGCCATTGCCATTTTATAGCGATGGCATCTGCTACCACAATACTGATAGCAGATACTACCACTCTCAGAGCAGTAAGTTACACTGTAGTGATACCATTCACTTGTTACATCACAGCCCTCAACAGTGACCACTGTCATTACTGACTGTGAAGGCTACCACAGTGCCTTATAAAGACACAGTGGTTTTTGGAAAGCAAGCAACCTTTCTGCACTGTTTAGAGCAGCAAAAAAGGGTCAGAAAGTTTTCAAGGTGACCTTGGCTAGCTGGGACAGAACATGGATAGTAAATGCCTACATGGGGGCAAAACTGAAACTGCCAGCTTAGATCAAAGACCATTTTACCCAGGTAGGACAGCCTCTTGGGAAAATAGGGCTAAGACCTGAGTGAGTAACTTATACAGGGTAGGAACCTGATATTCCTTGCACATCTTCATTACAAATTTGACTATCAAAGCTCTACTGATGTGGCCTTCAGGTAAAAGGTGCTTCAAGTGGCAGTAAGGTGACAGGCAGCTAAAACTAGAAGAATACTCCCTCCCTACCAATTACATTTGGTGGGTACTGTTTATTAAATCCCAGTAGTAAGTGAATGCCCAGTGACAACATAGACTGATACAGAAAGAAGAAATTTTATCAGACTTACCAACATTTCTTTTTTATTAGTTCCCACATTGTCACTGGTATCCACCATAGAGTGTTTCACTCTACAGTGAATAACGTCTACAACCAGGATTGGCTTGGCTTTTATAACATTACTTACCAGTCAAGTTGATGTTATTTGTTACAGACATGTATTATTTAATGTATTTTTCATACACTGAGAGATTCTCCGGGTGGATGCAGTACTGACACTGCCAGTGTAGAAGCTATGTCTGCAGAAGCCAGAGATGCTTTGACTGATGAAATCTGAAATTTTATGAATAATGGAGAGCATGATGCTGCCTATGCATTCCTGCGAGGCAGAGCTGTGATTTTATCTGTGAAGGAAAATATATGTTAACCTTATGTTGCACTATGGCTCTGAGAGCTTTAGGATTAAAGATTCAAAGTCAGCTGCTTCAGAATGGGGACGAGCAAAGTTTCTATGGAGATGTCACTGCTTTGGAGTGTGTTGGCCCCTAGTAGGAGAGCATGTATAATCCAGCAGTAAATAGATGCCCAGTGACAACATTGGAACTAATTGGAAAAAAATTAAGGTACGTCAGATAACATTTGTTCTTTTTACAACAATGTCCTAAATAAATGGATAAAAAGTACTGTATACCCTAGAAAGGGCAAATACAATTGTAAAGTCATATTCTCTCACAAACTGTAATCGCTAAATTATGCTTATGAAACTACATACTGAAGTAAATACCTACTGATTTAAATTTAAAGCACTTAAAGTCCAGTGATACGGAACTAGATCTTGCCCAGGCCATGACAGCCAAAAAGACCACCAGATAATATATGCCAATACTGATTTTGATGTATTGGCAACTTTTCAAGAGTGTCATCTTGCAAGTCCTTTTAGTGAGAAAATTGAACAACTGTGATCAGTTCTCATGTCCTCAGGAAAAACCTGTGTCTTTATTATTATGTTATCAAACTGACAAATTCTGGGTGACAATGCTGGAACAAACAGAAAAAGAAATTCAAGAACTCTAAGAGATCATCAAGGTAAGGATAAACATCATGCCCCTTCTTTTTGAGTAGGGCTACCACCACAATCAGAATTCCTCACCAATACCCTTAGAGCTGATGCTATCATGACAGTTAATGCCTGATGCTGAAAATGTACTTTAAAAACTAAAGTATGATAACATCAAAATTAGCCTCGCTCTGCCCACAGTCATTTAATCTGTACCAGTTATTTGTGGCTCCTGAACAAGTAGTTTTCCACACATTCAGGAGTTATAGATGGACAGTACACTAACCTTTAAGACCCATACAGATTTCATATAAGCAACATTTAAATCCCAATTGGGATATATATATATATATATATATATATATATATATATATATAGTGGACTGTGATAGACCTGAAGTCTCCTATCACTATTTCAGCAATTAGAAATACAGAAAGGAGAGAAAAAGAGAAATTCAGCACCCCTTTTCCCCCTTGTTCCTGGCAGTGAAGTCCTTCTTCTGTCCTGGGCCCTTTGTTTCACCCCTGGTTTGGCTGGATAGGGTCTCTTGTGCATTTTTTCTGTCCTATCCCCTCTGTTTTCCCTCTGTTGTCCAGAATATACTCCCTTCCCTCATTAGTTGGGCAGTTTTGCTGATACCAGTGCTCAAATAGCACTGCAGCTCCATATAGAAGAAAAAAGAAATAAGATACCCAGATACAGAAAGTCATCTGGTGGGGAAAGCTGATATCAAGAAAGAGGAACTAATATAATATATGCAGAAACAGTAAAGCAGTAACTAGATGTAAAGTGCCATCTAGTGGAGAAAGAAAAACAGTGGAGCAGAATTACTGCAGAATTGCTGATATATTCTAACATTTTTATGTCAAATGATCAAAGCAGCATGTACCACACTTCTAGTTAAGTAAACAAATGTTTCTTAGGTGTTTGCCTATTTCTTATATATTTATAGTAATAAGGCACAGTTCTGATGCTGAATAATACTGACTGTAGTAAATGCATTATCTGATTGTTATTCTCAATGCCATATTACTGCTGTGTACATTCTAGTACTTTCTATGAAGACTTATGTTCTGTGGAGCCTATGGGAATTGGGAGGTGGAGTTTTTTATCTAAAGGAATCCCTGCTAATTGGGACTTGAGTCAGTTGGTGTCCAGTCTCTGCAGATGAAAGACTACTTGCTGGAGGCACTGAAGGATGGAACTGTGCCTTGTTTCTGCGAGAGACGTTGGCACAGATTGCTTCTCAGAGACTTCAAACTTGCCACCCAGAATCCCAGAAAGGTTCCACAGTGCCAGAATTTGCTTAAGGTTGCTGTGATACTTTTATGTATTATTTATTTCATTTTGCTTGTTTCTTAAAATAAATACACACCTACTATGTTTTTCTTGAAATTTGCTTGCCTGTGTGTTTCCTGAACACCCAAGCCATGGCAGGGATATTCTATAAGGAATGCAGGAATAAGCTTTTTATTCACTCTTGAATGCTGTGAACAATGGTGCCTAGCAATGAGGGACAGAGCAATGGAGAGTCACCAGAACTATGGCAGCAGCACTGACAGTATGACTGATGGAATAACAAGCTTATTCCTGTGTGCCCTATGGAATATTATATTTATACCATGGGCCACAACTCAAACCGATATACTGTAGCAGGAGAACCAGCATGATTGACAGCTACAGAGAAAATAATGTGTTATTCATTTAGTAGGTGAATAACATGGTTGAATATCCCTTTTTATTCAGCTCTGTTACTCATCAGTCAAGGTATCAATCATAATAAGCCTGCTTCCTTCTCACCCCCAATGGTGAGTTGAGGCTGTAATACAGGGTTTTAAATTATTGATTAGCAGTTTTTTCTCTGGGACAATACTAACTGTACAGAAAGTAGTTATATAGGTTTTCTAGAAGTGTTATGTTTTTTAAACACAATGAGGCAAGTGCTATGCATATTTACAATGTTTTAGCACTTTTATGAGCAAAACGCTAATCAATTTTTAGAGTTAAATAAAACCCTGTAATACCACCTGTGGTCACCCAGGTTGTGCTTTCATGATGGGTACAGATAACCTCCCTTCAGAGAGCATCCTCCAAGATGCTCAACACCTCTTTCCCCTCTGGTCACTCCCGACAGCCTGAGTCCATTCCCAAACCCAGTTCACTGGCATCACAAGCAGTAGCCACATCACCGCACCAATGGGCCAGAACCTGAAGTTTTGATCTTTGCTTTTTGCTTCTATAGTTACCAATGCATTCATACCTCCCAAGGATGCCTTAGGAAATTAGCTGTTTGCAGCTCACCTGTTTTTTCCTGATAAAACTCTTTCAGTAAATAATTGCAGATCCTTATCTGCAAGAATACACTGCCCTTTTCTCTACCAGCTACCCTCTTAGATTTGATGTGTTTATCAAATGTGTTGTCCCTAAGGTCTAGTTCTGCTTGTGGGAGACATTCATTTGAATTTGCTGTTACTGACAGCTAGAATATCCTTCAGAGACACCTGCAACTGTCCTACTTCATCTTGCCAAATGCTCTTACCCATAGCCTGGATCTGCTTCTGACTGATACCTGCAATGTGTAGTACCCGATGCTGTTCCTCTGAAATAGGTATTTGTTCTTTTGGATGCATGTATACAGATATTGGAATCCACACAAAAACAAACCATAATATTGTAACTGCATTTTTTAGTCTTTGTCCATTTTGTTTTTGAAACCACAGTGTTAGACTTTAACTGCAACTTTGTTCTCAAAGGTTTATCTTCACTCCTGGTCAAATAAGAGACTTTAACTGAACTGAACATTTCAGGAAGTGGGCAAAAGGATCATTTCCATTTCTTTGTTTCCATACATGTTTCAAAAGAATGAATTAGTTGTAATTCCTTAAAAGCGTATGCTTTCTGAACTGCTTGATAAAATAAATAGGTGAAGTCACACATTTTTGTTCAAGGATTTGTGACTAGATAATTCTGACGGGGGTAATTCAGAAGGTCTTTCTCACTGCACATATCTCATCTTTACAGTTTAATAATTTAAAATGCAATCATTATTGTGTAGAGATTATATGCAATTTTACACACCATTAACCCTGCTTTGTTTTAATTATGGAGATCTTTTGTTATATTCCTGCAAATGATCTAGTTTATAATTTCAGGCTGTCCCAGGGAGCACTTTAATCCAACAGCACATTCATCAACTGTTTACGTCCTGTTAATTGTTGACAACCACACAATTACATTTTCTAGCTATGATGAATGAACTGCATTCACAGGTTTAGCTAGTGAGCAGAATAAAAATTTGCAGCAATCTTTTCTTACATGATAATTTTTGGGCCCCAGTGACGTTCATCAGGGCACATTGAGCCACTTCACTGACACTTTTCAGTGTGTTCACAAACTACTGTATTAACAATAGTATAAAAAAACAGACTGTAATGTTGGCAGAGCAGAACCACTAGACAAGGCTCATTTTCAAATATTATTTTTTTACTATAACTTAGGGCAACATAAAACAGGGATGAAGAAATGTACAGTACTGTGATGGCTCTCCGCTAATACCAACTGGTCTGATACACTGCATCTACACAGCCACCAGTTTGTTATTACCTAACCACTGGAACGATTCTGTCTCATTCAACTCATGCACTTGTCCATACAGTATTGGGCATGGATACAGGAATCCATATTTTCTCACTTGAGACACTCTTGTCCCTGCTTCTGTACTTGAAGCAGCCACACTTTATTTTAGTGTAGTGCTCTAGGAAATGGGACATATATTGTTCAGTAAAAGAAATCACCTATAGTGTTTTAAAACAAGCTCAGCCAAAAATTGTTTCAACTTTAAATATTTAATCGTATCTATAAACTGTAGAAGATAAGTTAAATATGGAAATGTTTTTATATACTGCACACATTAAAATAGGAGGTAGTAAACATACAGAAATACATCAAAGGAAAATATACTGACTCTGAACTTGTCTTATAACACACCTTTTTGAAAAGAAAAAAAAAAAACTTCTCACACAGTCATGCTTTTCCTATAGTCAATGAGCATTAGGAAAATTCAGACACAGAACAAGGGTTTGGCACTCACCACCAAAAAACAGATGAACAAACTGGATTACTGCAAGGCTGTATTTATTACAGTGTGTGGTAATGTAAAGCATAATAATGTAGGCATGATGGTGCTCCCACTAACCTCCAACATAGACTTTGACGGCAGATAAGGATCGCTTGGCCCACCTAGTCTGCCCATTTCCCTACCTACAGGATAGTCTGCAGATCCTAGTTAACCAACAGCCTATTTCTTCCTACCCCCACAAGAATTGCCTTATGTCTGTCCCATGCATTCTTGAATTCTCCTACAGTTTTAGACCCCACAACCTCCTCAGGAAGGCTGTTCCATGCATCCACTACCCTCTCTGTGAAATAATACTTCCTCACATTGCTCCGGAACCCCCATCTTTAAATTGTGTCCCCTTATTCTTGCACGTCTCTTTTTCTGAAAGATGCTACCCTCTTGGACTTTGTTGATTCCACTGAGGTACTTAAAAGTTTCTATCATGTCCCCCCTCTCCCTTCTTTCCTCAAGGGTATACATATTAAGCTCCTTTAGTCTCTCCTTGTATGGCTTCTCTTGCAGACCCTGCACCATTTTAGTTGCCCTCCTCTGGACTGCCTCTATCCTGTCTATGTCCTTGCGGAGATGGGGTCTCCAGAACTGGATGCAGTACTCCAGATTGGGTCTCACCAACTGTCTGTACAGAGGGATAACAACTTCCTGTTTTCTGCTGGTGATGCCTCTCCCTATGCATCCCAGTATACCCCCAGGCCTCCCTACTGCCTTCTCACATTGCTTGCTAACCTTAAGATCATCTGATATGATTACCCCCAGGTCCCTTTCCTTTTTTGTTGTTGTTACTACCTCCCCCCAAATTGTGTAATCTTTCCCTGGGTTCTTGTTTCCCAGGTGCATTATTTCGCATTTCTTTGCATTGAATCCTAGCTGCCATACTTCTGACCATTCTTCCAACCTTGCCAAGTCTCTTCTCATCCTTTCCATGCTTTCTTGTGTATCAACCCTGTTGCAGATCTTTGTGTCATCTGCAAAAAGGCATACTTTTCCTTCCAGTCTCTCTGCAATGTCACTTATAAAGACATTAAAAAGGACTGGACCCAGTACTGAACCCTGCGGTACCCCACGAGTAACCCCTCTTTCTTCAGAGTGGACTCCATTTACAATTACCTTCTGTGTCCTGTTGTCCAGTCAATGTTTTACCAAGGCTACCACCCTGGGACCCACTCCCAGGCTGGTTAATTTGACTATTAATCTTTTGTGTGGGACTGTGTCAAATGCCTTGCTAAAGTCTAGGTAGGCCATGTCCACAGCCCCTCCCTGGTCTGCAACTTTGGTCACCCAGTCAAAGAAATCTATTAGATTTGTCTGACATGACCTTCCCGCTGTGAACCCATGCTGCCTTGGGTCCTGTGCCCCACTAGCCTCTAGGTACTCAACGATTCTTTCCTTCAGAAGTGACTCCATCACTTTCCCTACCACAGAGGTCAAACTGACAGGTCTGTAGTTTCCTGCCTCTGTCTTGGTACCACTTTTGTGAAGGAGAATTACATTTACCTTCCTCCAGTCCTCGGGTACCACACCATCCTACCATGATTTATTAAAAAGAGTAGTCAGTGGTTTCACTAGTTCCCCCTTTAATTCTTTTATAATTCTGGGGTGAATTCCATCAGGCCCCATTGCTTTGTCCACCTTCAGTTTTAGGAGTTCTTGCAGAACCCTTTCTTCTGTGAAAGGGCTGGGATCGACACCCCCTACCAAGAGTGCTTCTGTTAACTGGATTAGGCACTTCCCCCTCCTCTTTTGTGAATACTGAGCAGAAATATTTGTTCAGTATCCCTGCTTTTTCACTGTCCCCCTCTGCCCACCCACCATTCATTCTATTCAGCCTCAATATCCCTCCCTTTGTCTTTCTACACTCTCTGATGTACCTATAAAAGGTTTTATCCCCCTTCTTAACATTTCACACTATCAAGTGTCCTTGAAAAAGCATTTGATAGAGCGTGAAACATTGGAATGCAGTGGAAGCACCAGAGTGCTTACATTACCTGTAGTTTAGATCACCTAATAATACAGTTTTACAACAATTCAGCTTGTTCATCTGGGTTTTGAAGGGTGAGAGTCGAGCTTTTTTTCTGTGACCATATTGTGAGTTTTCAAGTGTGATGCACCACAACTCCAAAGTGACCCTGTGTGTTTGCCAGAGTAGGAAGATGCCCCTGCTTTCTCCAAAAATCACTAAGCAGTTGGAAAAGTCTTTGTTGCAGGACTTACTGATTTTGCAGCTGTTTGCTACTTCACTAAGGAAGAGTGTGTTTTTAAGTTTTGCACCCTCACTTTTTACTATAAATGGAGTATTCTAGCATTCCCAGGGTTGGCCGATACCATTCAACTGTGCAAACTCCTGTCTCAAAAGAGGTAGTTTGTTTCAGGTTTAATGGCTTTTCTCCCTTTGGGATTCCAAAGAGATGCATACAGTAACTTAAGAACAGTCATCACCTGGCCCCCCTTTTCCCACTATGTATACAGGCTGGAGCACTCCAGGAAGCCCATTTTACCCAATTAAAGTTAGCAGATCCAGTAGAAAGATCATGGCCTCGGTGCCTCAAAATCTTCCTCTTCACTGTCTTTATGGACAACTTTAATGACCCATCTATTAAGAAGTTTCAGGTTCATTTCAGGGATGCACAGCAATCTGTGTCCCCACCTCCCACATTAACAGGCCTATGTAATTCTCAGTCTGTCAAACAGAAAACAGTATAACTGAATTGAACCCATACAAAGAATATATTGAGGCAGTGTGATCTAGTGGTTAGAACACTATACTGGAAACCAGAAAATCACAGGCTCAAGCCTCACAAGAGCCAAATACTCACTGTGTAAACTTGGGCAAGTCACTTAACCTCCCAGTCTTTCAGTCTACCCAGCTGCAGAAGTGGGTAGAAGAAGGCATCACTGGAAACAGGATGTTGCAACTCAGCTCAGCTATCCTCGGTAAATAAATCATTAACTAAAAATAATGCACACAGCAAACTAACAGTCAACAGAAGAAAATTACCTGTTGTAACATGTGCAGAGTAGGTAGATAACAAGCACCCAAACCATTTGCAGCTTCCCCTCAGAAAGCAGTTTATAAGAATTCTTCTTTTCTTAAACCTACCACATGCGCCATGCAGCATACATTCCAGTTTTTCCAGTGTGAAGTATGGCATTTTCCTCCAAAACATTCTACTCTCCAGTCCTTCCCTTTTAAATCATTTGAACTTCCCTTGTATCTAGCGAGCATCTACTGCTACTCACAACAGCATCCACTGGTAGTTGCAGAACTGTAATACAGTGAGTTTCACCACAACAGTTCCCCAGCAATGTCCCTTAAGACTCAAGTGCTACCAGCTTTCTAAATATGGCTCTGGGACTTTCTGCCTTTATATACATTATATGCAGCCAGAATAGCTGAACTAAGATGCAACACTTTGTTTCTAGGGGGTTCTACTTCTACCTAACTTTATACCTGGTAGACCTCAACACAGGGCAGTTAAGAGGCTTGCTCAAGGTCTCACAATACGTGACTGTAGTGTGATTTCCTTTTCTACAGAAGTGTTTGAACCACTAGATCACATTGCTTTGTTAACCACCATTTTAGTCAGTTATGTGATTAAATCTGTATTTTGAGATTACCTCAATGGTCTAATGGTCAGTGCATCTGCTCAAGACTTGGATAACGGTACCTTTACCAAGCTTGGGGTCTGGGTTGGCACCAGCAAAATGTATATGCAGTCACTGATGGATGCACAATACCTCTGGAATGAGATCTTGACTTCTGTCACTGCACAGCATTCCTATGGTAGCCTACTGGTATGAGTGCTGAGTAGGGCAGGCCCCCTTCTCTGACTCATCCTCTGATGCTGAACAACTGGGGCAATGAGTGGGGGGGGGCAATGATGGGAGCCTTGGCTGTACTCCTATTTCTGGCAACACATGCAGGACCAGCTACGTCTGACTATCCACACTGGAGTTTGAGAGGTTGTCTCCAGTTGGGCTGGCCATATGAGGTGTGGCCATCCATGAAGCTTCTTCAGCAATGAGAGTAGGATGCCAATGGTAAGGCTTTAGTCCCACAACAGAGGTGCATGAACGTAGGATGGGGTGCTGTAGTGAATTACTGGGTGGAGCATTGAGCATAAAGTGCATAAAAAGAATTATAAATTAAAAACCATTAATGTTGTTCAATTTTTAAGATCAGTCCTGTAGTTCAATGAAAGGGTTTTTGTTTCCACTTTGGAGATAAAGGTATGGTTTAAGGATGTCCAGATTCCCTGTCAAGGGCCAAGTATTCACGTGGAGAAGCACATGTGGTAAAAAGAGGGATCTCAACTCCTGTTGTTCTTAGTAAATCTTTTTAATTTTATAATCACAGATATTTCATGGTCATACATCATGTTGCCCTGGCCTAACAGTGGTACCTATTTTCTTTTCTAAAATATCCTGAAATATGTTACTATCTTGATGTTCAGTATTGCTTCTCCAGTCAAATAAATCTCTATGACTGCATTCCTGCTGATGCAGTTCATTTGTTCAATGGCTGGCTATCTCTGAGGTTTAGGACTTTGATGTGAAGAAACAACAGAAAATTAATCCAGATTTTTGAAAATGGAGTGTCTCATCATCCTTAGCTTTTAAGTCCTCCCCAAAATTCAGATATATACATTTTGAGAAAACCTTAAGGAGTCCTGTAGCGGACCTTTTATATCCTCCCCAAAATTCAAATATATATATTTTGAGAAATCCTTAAGAATGTCCTGTAGTGACAGGAGTGGGATCGCTCATAGAAAATTTTGCAAAATTACTAGAAAAGGAACCTCAGTCAATATGGTACTTTGAGCTGAGAGAGTGCCCAACCAATGAACCTGATAAATTCAATTCCATATAGTCAGTTTGTCAACATTTGCCAGAGCTGTTCATCATGTATGGACTTTGCTTTTCAAGCATAGGTTCTAAAATAGTAGTTCCTTGAGTGTAGGTATAAACCCTCCATGATGGAGTCTGTCTTGGAGAAGGCAACACAGGTTGAAAGACAAAGCATTTCATTCCTAGAATTTGGACACAATCAGAACAACATTGTTACATTTGTAACCGAACACAATCACTTGTCAAGGAGGACTGGAGAAAGTGTTTGGAGACACTGGCCAGCATTACTACATGACAGAAATCTAGTACCACATTTTGGAAACATTTCCAGAGTGTTATACTATATAGTGCAGTGGGGCAATTTAAAATAAAGGCTAAGGCATAGTCATTTTGAGAAAAAGCAAAAAAGAGACCCATACATTTGTTTACGTCATAACAAAAGGGTTTTTTAAATGTGGAGCTTGCAAAATCTGCAAATATGCCCATTTATGCAAAGGTTTTATTCATCCACTTGATTTCCAGAAACAAGTGGGAGTAAGGTAATTCATAAGCTGAACAACCAGCTTTGTTGTCTATTTTATTTGGTGTCCCTACCTTAAAACTGCATACAGGAAGAACCATCAGATCCCTGGAGGTGGGGATCTAAGAGCATCTCGGATCCCCTGTACATGAGTAGAACCATTAGGTCCCTGGAGGTCGGGATACAACAGCATCTTGAATCCCCAGCAAATGGTCAGAACCATTAGGTCCCTGGAGGTTGGCTTACAACAGCATCTTAGATTTACTTATAATAAACAGCAAATTGGACATGACTCTTGGTGCACACTTTCAGAAAGACCCGTGGTTCTGACCTCAGAACTGTTAAAGTCATGGAGATTGATCACATGACTCCCTGTGAGAGTGGGGCTGACAGGACATGTACCCTCTCCCCAGCAGGAAAGGAGATGGATATTATCCTTGAAAATCCTAAAGTCAAAAGGTCTCAATGAGGAATTGGAGTTTTTTCTGTTCCTATAAGACAAGGTATTGTACTGTGTTACAACTACTGATTATTGTGATTTTCTTCCTTTTTACAGCTGCAGTGGATGGAGCCTGCAGTCATCTTGTGGTAGCTCTAAAATGAACTACCAGATTGATACCATGGAACACCTCAATTTTGGAGTTGCAGAATGATCATTTCATGAAGCCCTGCCCATTCTGGCACCAATCAACAATGTCTGTGGATATACCCAATTTGTGAAGAGCATCCAGAAGACTGTCATGGTTGACAGGGTCAAAAGACTTTGGTGAGGTCCATGAAAATGGCAGCAGCAATGTGGCCCTTGCAAGGGCTTCAAACACTGAGTGTGTGAAACCTACCACGGCCATTGCTGTGCTATGTCTGGGTTGAAACCCATGCTGTGCTGGTGTCAGAACATCATACTTTATCAAGTGCTCATCATCTTGTCAAAAAACTATATGTTCAAGGACCTTAGACAGTGGAGCCAATAAAGAGATGGGACAGTAATGCTGAAAGTTAGATAAGTTACCTGCTTAATGGATGGGAACAATGACAGCACTCTTTCATATTTCTGGAAACTGACCGAACAAAGTGACAAGTTAAACATTTTTGTAACGACGCAACAAAGGATGTCCATGGTGATCCTCAGGAACCTAAAATCTGCTCCATCTATTCCTACTATAGGTCTGGGGTATAATTTCAAAAGGTTGTTTAAGACCTCCCCATGGGGGAGTGCCTTCAAGTAAAACTTTGGATACTTTGTTCAGTGAATAAATAATTAAACCACTAGCATGAACTGTAAAATAATCTACTTTATTACTGGGTATGCAACTGGATAAATCAGAAAAAAAGTATTTCAGTAGCTATAGCTGAATGCTCCTTTATAACTCCATCTGGTGTTTTCAACAAATGGGGGCAGAATTACATTATTTTGCCTGACAATTCATTATTCAAGTCCCAGGTGGCTACTACATTTTTCCCTGCAAATTGCCTTTATTTGTGAATGAAAAATTGCTGTTTCATTTTTTTTAATCACAGATTTGCATTTTGGTAATATTGGTAATACAGAGCTCCATAAAGACTGTTGTCCATTTGGCTCGCTTAAACTTAAGATTTAATATCCCGCTATGTTTTTGCCCCCTTAAAAAATATCCAAAGAATGTTTGAACGATGTCATACTTTGACTAGCTACCACCTCAATTGGTAAATCATTCCATACTCTTGCCACCCTATTTGAGAACCAAAACAAACGTGATTTTGTCCTGCATCTATCCACCCTCAACTGTAAGCGGTGGGCACAAGTATTGTATGGCTGATCTCTAAGGTGCAGGTCCAACTGCTCCCAAAGCTGATTATCAGATAATGCCTGAAAAATTAGGCACATGTCCCCTCTCATTCTACAATATTCCAGGGGATACAAATCTAGCTTCTTTAACCTATCCTTGTATGTCTTCTCCTTAACTTCAGATATTTTTCTAGTAGCCCTTTGCTGTACCCTCTCCAGGACTCTAACATTCCCTATATAGCCTGGTGCCCAGAACTGCACACAATACTCTGCATGTGGCCTCACAAGAGAGGTATACAAAGGGAGCAACACCTCTCTCTTCCTGCTTTTAATATGTCTATGTATGCATCCCAAAATTTTATTTGTCTTCTTAACCACTAAATTGCACTGTGCATGAAACTTAAGGTCATTGCTGACCCTTATACCTAAATCAGTTTCCTCATATACCACTTTAAGGATATTACCATCCAAACTATAATTTAATTCCAGATTTTTATTTCCAAAGTGCATAAGCATGCACTTTTCAACATTGAAGGTGGCCCCATTTTCCTTTGCCCATAAATCTAATCCACCAAGTGTTAACTGTAAATTTGAAGCATCAGATATGTTATTAACTGGATGGCCTATACGTGTGTCGTCGGCAAATTTGGAAAGCCAAATGCCAGATGTTACCTGCATAGTTGACATATAAAGGTTAAACAGACATGGTCCCAACATGGATCCCTGTGGGACCCCACTAGTGACTGCTGCCCAGTCTGACTTTTCTCCAAGGACACACACTCTCTGTTTTCTAGCAGACAGCCAATCACTCACCCAGTTTACTATTTTGGGATGTATCCCTAAATTAGAAATAGTTTTAGTCAATTTTTCTTGAGGGACCTTATCGAATGCCTTTGCTAGGTCCAAGAATATCACATCCACTGGGCTGCCTTCATCAAGTGATCTACTAACTTTGCTGTAAAATTCCAATAAATTGGTTTGACATGAACGTCCCTTAGTAAAGCCATGTTGGGACTTATCCTGTTTCCCCTGTAGCTCCACATAGTCCACAATATAGTCCTTGACAATACCTTCCAGTATTTTTCCAAGTGCTGACATCAAAACGAATTGGCCTGTAGTTACCCACTTCATATTTCTGTCCCTTTTTATGGATGGAGATAACCATAGCCAGTCTCCATGTTTGCACAGTTTGCCCTGATTACAGTGACTGCTGAAATATTTGTGTAATTGGCCCTGCTAAACAATCTGCCAGTTCCTTTAACAATCTAGGATGCAGACCATCTGGTCCACCTGCTTTATTATGATTCAAATTTTTAAGCCTTGATCTTATGTCCTCTGGCTCAATTTTAAAATCAAGAGCCCCCACTGTATTGCAATCCACTAGGCTGTGTTGTTTGTCTAGATTAAAAACAGATGAAAAGTATGTGTTAAACCTAGCAGCCATTTGCTTATTGTCAGTTATAATTTTATCATCTTTATCCTTCAATGGTCCTATTCGTTTACCCTGTCCCCTTTTATTATTTATATATGTGTAGAAACTCTTGTAATTATCTTGAGTTTTTGTTGCTAATTTTAATTCATAACACCACTTAGCCTTACAAATAACCATTTTAACCCCTTCTAACTGTTGTTTATAAGTTGTCCATGCCTTAGGTTCCCCGCTTCTTTTGGCCCTAGTAAAAGCCTTATTCTTATTTTTTATCAGCTTTTTAATGCAGTCGTCATCCAAGGGGGCAAGATTTTCCTGGAGCTATTGTATTTTTTACGAATTGGGACATGTTATAAAATCAACTCATTTAATTTATTAATAGGTATGTCCCACATTTCATGAACTTGAAGATTTATTAACTCCTGCTGCCAATTCCAGGTGTCTAAATCATTTTTAGATATGTCATAATTAACCCTGTTGAAGTCTTGCAATACTGTGCTCCCACTTTTAATATAATAACCCCTTTCAATTTGGAAACTGACCATACAGTGGTCACTGTTTCCAAGTGGGGTCTCAGTCTTCCACTTCATAATATTATCAACCATGTTAGACAGAACTAAATCAAGGATATGGTTCCCTCTTGTGTTCTCCTGTACCAATTGGTCCAAACCTGCGGCTAATAATTCTTTCAGGAATCTGTCCTTGACCTCTGAATTTCCCTGTAATTGTTCCCATTTTATACCTGGGAGATTAAAATCTCCCAGTATAATAACATTGTCCTCATGGGCTATATGTTTAATAAAATTTAATTGACTGTCTTGTTCAGGTAACCTAGTTGGTGGTCTATACACAACTGCTATATTAATCTTTGCTGCTCTAGGTGGGATAATCTTTACCCATAAGATTTCTTCCTGTTCCCATGCTGTACAGTCCTTAATCTCAGATGTAATGTTATTTTGAATGTATACTGCCACTCCATCCCCTCTATTATACTGCCTATCCTTATTGTATAATGTATACCCTGGGATTTGTTTAATCCATGTATCATCGGCCCGCCACCATGTTTCAGAAATGGCACAAATCTTAATTTTATCATTATACAATTTAAGTTTTAGGTCATCCATTTTATTATTAAGACTTCTGTCATTTAAGACTAGGCAATTCCACACATTGTTATGCTTATGGGTCATGTTAGTATTTATGGCACTTAATCCCCTCCCCCCATTTTTCAGTTTAAATGTTGTTCTATACTCTGCTTTAATTTGGAAGATAATATACTGTTCCCCTGTCTATTCAGATGTAAGCCATCATGTGAGAAGTTATGGTATGCCTGGAAATCATCCCAGTGGTCCAAGTATCCATACCCCTCTCTGTGGCACCTTCTTATATTCTCCATCTGTTGCTGACTTGCCCGAGGGACTAGTAAAATACCAGAAATAATCACCTCACATCTCATCTTGTTTAGTTCCTCACCCACACTCTCAAAATCCCTTTGAATCTCCGTGAGATTTCTTTTTCCTGTATCGTTCCCTCCCACATGTAAAACAGTTAAAGGGTTTTGTGTATTCTCTAATAACCCAGGTAACAATTTATTGCATACTTGTTCATAAGCCAGAAGGGTTGCTGCATCAGGGTTCTTTTTATATACTTTTAATTTTTTATCTCTGTCTCGCATGAGTTGAAGAAACTCAGGAGTGACCCATTCTTGTTTGTTACCCCTAATCATAGAAACATAGAAACATAGACTGACGGCAGATAAGGACCACTAGGCCCATCTAGTCTGCCCATTTCCCTACCTACAGGATAGGCCGCAGATCCTAGTTAACCAACAGCCTATTTCTTCCTACCCCCCACAAGAATTGCCTTATGTCTGTCCCATGCATTCTTGAATTCTCCCACAGTTTTAGACCCCACAACCTCCTCAGGAAGGCTGTTCCATGCATCCACTACCCTCTCTGTGAAATAATACTTCCTCACATTGCCCCTGAACCGCCCTCCTTCTATCTTTACATTGTGTCCCCTTGTTCTTGCAAGTCTCTTTTTCTGAAAAATGCTACCCTCTTGGACTCTGTTGATTCCACTGAGGTACTTAAAAGTTTCTATCATGTCCCCCCTCTCCCTTCCTTCCTCAAGGGTAAACATATTAAGCTCCTTTAGTCTCTCCTCATACGGCTTCTCTTGCAGACCCTGCACCATTTTAGTTGCTTCCTCTGGACTGCCTCTATCCTGTCTATGTCCTTAGGAGATGGGGTCTCCAGAACTGGACACAGTACTCAGATGGGGTCTCACCAACTGTCTGTACAGAGGATAACATCTTCCTGTTTTCTCTGCTGCTGATGCCTCTCCTATACATCCCAGTGTCCCCCAGCCCTCCCTACTGCCTTCTCACATTGCTTGCTAACCTTAAGGTCATCTGATATGATTACCCCCAGGTCCCTTTCCTTTTTGTTGTTGTTACTACCTCCCCCCCATTGTGTATTCTTCCCCTGGGTTCTTGTTTCCCAGGTGCATTATTTTGCACTTCTTTGCATGAATCCTAGCTGCCATACTTCTGACCATTCCTCCAACCTTGCCAAGTCCCTTTTCATCCTTTCCACGCCTCCCTGTGTATCAAACCCTGTTGCAGATTTTTGTGTCATCTGCAAAAGGAATACTTTTCCTTCCAGTCCTCTGCAATGTCACTGATGAAGACATTAAAAGGACTGGACCCATGCTGAACCCTCGCGGTGCCCCACTAAGTAACCCCTTTCTTCAGAATGGACTCCATTTACAATTACACTCCTGTGTCCTGTTGTCCAGTCAATGTTTTGCCAGGCTACCACCCTGGGTCCCAATCTGAGGCTGGTTAATTTGACTATTAATCTTTTGTGTGGGACTGTGTCTAATACCTTGCTAAAGTCTAGGTAGGCCTGTCCACAGCCCCTCCCTGGTCTACTACTTTGGTCACCCAGTCAAAGAAATCTATTAGATTCATCTGACATGACCTTCCTGCTGTGAACCCATGCTGCCTTGGGTCCTGTGCTCCACTGGCCTCTAGGTACTCGACTATTCTTTCCTTCAGAAGTGACTCCATCACTTTCCCTACCACAGAGGTCAGACTGACAGGTCTGTAGTTTCCTGCCTCTGTCTTGGACCCACTTTTGTGAAGGGGAATCACATCCGCCTTCCTCCAGTCCTCGGGTACCACACCATCCTCCCATGATTTATTAAAAGAGTAGCCAGTGGTTTCACTAGTTCCTCCCTTAATTCTTTTAGAATTCTGGGGTGAATTCCATCAGGACCCATTGCTTTGTCCACCTTCAGTTTTAGGAGTTCTTGCAGAACCCTTTCTTCTGTGAAAGGACTGGGACTGACCCCCCTATCAAGAGTGCTTCTGTTAATTGGATTAGGCACTTCCCCTCCTCTTTTGTGAATACTGAGCAGAAATATTCATTCAGTATCCCTGCTTTTTCACTGTCCCCTCTGCCCACCCACTGTTCATTCTATTCAGCCTCACTATCCCTCCCTTTGTCTTTCTACGGCTGATGTACCTATAAAAGGTTTTATCCCCCTTCTTAACTGAGTTGGCTATCTTTTCCTCAGTTTGGGCCTTTGCTATTCTGACTTCCCTCCCTGCTTCCTTCTGCCTCAACTGGTACAGCTCTCTGTCCTGCTCCTTCTGTGTTTCCTTATACTTCCGGAATGCTATCTTTTTCTTCCTGACTTTCACAGCCACCTCTTTTGAGAACCATAGTGGCTTTTTCTTTCATTTTGATTTGTTCAGTTGCTTCACACAAAGGCTTGTTGCCTCTGTGATGGCAGTTTTGATAATTCCCCATTGTTGCTCCACACCTCCTTCTAGCCTGTTTGCTAGTGCTTTTCTGAGGCACTCTCCCATCTTGCCAAAGTCAGCCCTCCTAAAGTCCAGTACCCTCACTTTTGTATGGCTTGACTCTGTAGCTGAGTTTAACGTGAACCACACTGTTTGATGGTCATTTGTCCCCAGATGGCAACCCACTTCTAGATCTGAGATCCTCTCACTGCCCCCGTTTGAGACTATGAGGTCTAAGATTGCTCCCTCACGAGTGGGTTCCGAAACTAGCTGTCTAATGCCTGCCACCTGTAGGGCATCAAGAATGGCCCTGCTCTTGGATGTGGCTACAGCAAATGTGCTCCAGTTAACATCTGGCATATTCAGGTCTCCCATCAACAGTATCTCCCCTTTCTCTGCCATTCTAAGAATGCCTTCTATCATATCCTTGTCCATTCCTTCCCCCTGACATGGGGGTCTGTACACAACCCCTGTGCGGATTGTGGTGCCCTTTCCAGTCTCCAAGGTGACCCACAGTGCCTCCTCTCCTCCCTGTTTACTCTTTTGTTCAGTTGCTTTTATCCCTTCCTTTACATAGAGAGCTACTCCTCCCCCTCTTCTCCCCTGCCTGTCTCTTCTGTAGGTTATGTACCCTGGTATGTTAACATCCCAGTCATGGTTCTCTGTGTACCATGTTTCTGTGACTGCTACGATATCCAGGCATCCCTCTTCCATTAAGGCCATCAGCTCAGGGAGCTTGTTGCCCAGACTACGGGCATTGGTACTCATTACCCTCCATTTCATGATGGCCTTACTCCCTTTGCCCCATCCCTGTCCTTCTTGCCTTTGTCACTTTCTCCATTTACCCCTGCCCTTCTCCTATCGACACCTCTATGTTGGTGTTTGCCGCACTTACTACCGTGATTATTTGGGGGGCTAGGATTTTCCTGCTCCTTTCCAGTGCCTCCCGTTGGCTAGTTTAAAAGCTTGCCAATGAAGCATTTAAACCTATCACCTAGGATCCTGGTTCCCCTCCCGGACAGATGCAGCCCATCATGCCAGTATAGGCTTGCATCACTCCAGGTGGACCCCAGTCCCCAATGAAGCCAAATCCTAAGCTCCACACCAGTTTTCAACCACTGATTGAATCCTATGGTGCGGAACACCCACCTCTCCTATGCCATAGATGGGTAGCACCTCCGAGAAGGTTACCATGCGTGCTACTTGACTAAGGCCCCTCCCAATTCCACAAACTCTTCTGCACTTCTCTAATCCCTTTCTTAGCCAGGTCATTTGTCCCTAGGTGGACGATGACATCCAGCTCCTCCCTTGTGCAGCTGCTCAGGCAATCCTGAGGATTCGCTTCCTGTCCCTGCAAGCCATGGCGCCAGGCAGGCACCTCCCTCCTCCCTTCCTCCCCCAGTTCTACCTTCCAAATGGAGTCCCCACCAGGAGTTGTTTCCTTCCCCTGCAGGGTCCCCTGCCACCCTCCTGTGGGTCTCCTTTGTGGAGGTTCCCAGTATCCTCCTTGGTCTCCACTGTGGGTGCCTCCATGGAGGAACCACACTTTGCCAGAATGGCATAGGTTGTGTGGAGGTACAATGGGAGGGATGCACCTCTGTTCCACCACCCTCACCCTCCCTGAGCCCACTGTGGTCCAACTGCTCCTCTTTCTTGGCAACCTCTGAGGCAACGGCAGTGGCACTGGTGGTCCCTGGATGGAAGAGGAGGTCCCACAATCCTGGCCAACTCAGCCTGGAGATGAGCAACCTCCTCCCTCAGCCCAGAGAGGTGCCTGCAGATGGGACAACACCGCATCCTCCAGAACATCTCCCGGAAGACTGCTGCTCCACAGCCACTGCACTGCACCACTCCAATCATGTCTTATTTCTGGCCCCTAAACTGTTTGCAATCCTTACTCTTTCCTCTGTTTTTTTCTCTCTCCTTACTTTCTGCCTGTGTGCCCTTTAAGCTCCTGATTGTCCTGTTCTGAGGCAAGAATATCCTATATTTCGCAGTAGACCACTTACTTGCTCAGAGGCAGACCTCCAGCAGCTAGAGGGGGCCGGAGAGCTACTCTTGCCCTTCTAGGATGGTGGGTCCTTGGTGGTTCTGTAATCACTCATTTCCTGCCCCTAAACAGGAAGTTCCTGTTGTCAGTCAAATTCTGTGCCTATAAAAATAGAACTAGCTTTGGGTGGAGGGGAGGGAAGGAGGGCAATATAGCCCCAGCAGAGAAGTTCAGTCACACATCAGTCCTTTCTCCTGGTGTCTTCTGCCAAGCTATTAGCAGAAACTTTCTAAGGCAGTCTTTAAATGTAGCTTCCTTCTAGCTAAGCCACTCCCCCTACTTACCAGATCTTTCTACAAGTAATTTAAACCTCACAGCAGTTAAGTCCTTTCAGTCACCTGAGATTTACACCTAGATAACTCTTCAGATACCCATTCAGTTCAGTTAACCCAAACACATACTTTTTTTTTGTATGTTAGTTTTTTTACCCTAAATTAAAGGTCAAATACAAAAGTTCTTCTACTTTAGTCCCAGCAGAGAAGTTCAGTCACACAGCAGTCCTTTCTCCTGGTGTCTTCTGCCAAGCTATTAGCAGAAACTTTCTAAGGCAGTCTTTAAATGTAGCTTCCTTCTAGCTAAGCCACTCCCCCTACTTACTTAATCCTAAACATTTTCTTTGGGGGGGCAAATACATTACTAATAGAGTTAAAACAGAAACAAAAAGCTTTTAGTGCAGCAGTTGCATCTATAATAATCGGTAAGAACCATTTTTTTTTTTTGCACTCCAGCAGCAATAGTTGGGACTATGGCCGCTGACAAAATCAGGTAAAACACCTGATTGTATTACTCTGGATGTGTCAGGGACCAAGATCTATTCAATCACTCTTGAAGTACCATTTTTGTAATTGATTCTAGTATGATGATCTATGATCTGAGGGAGTCTGTGATTAACTAGATCATTGTTATACTTTACAATATTCTTTCCCATCCAGTTTAAGTTTAAGTAACCAAGCATAATTAATTCACGGTCCTGAGGAATAGCTCCTCTATGGGCACAAATTAAGTCAAGTCATTCATCATGAAAACTAGGAGGGGGCATATTAAGACATTAATGATAGAAATTTCTTTTGACCCAATATTATGGTCAGAGACAAGGACTCACAAGATGAAGGACTGATAGATGACGTATCCTGAATCAGAGAGAGGTGGTTTTTAATTTAAAATAAACAGCCTCCACTCCTGCATCCATCTCTATCACAGCAAAAGATTACATTAATGATAGAAATTTCTTTTGGTCCAATATTATGCTTACAGACAAGGATTCACAAGATGAAGGACTTACAGGTGACTAATCCTGAATCACAGAAAGGTGGTTTTTAATGTAAAATAAACAGCCTCCACCCCTACATCCATCTCCATTGCAGCGAGAGAGATATCTTTCTAACTAATCATGAAATTAGAGATTTTGTTAGTTAACCATGGAATTCTACACTAATCATGGAATTAGGGATTTGTGTTAGTTAACCATATTTCAGTAAGTGCAATTACATCAAACTGAAAAAGATGGGTCCAAACCATAAAGTCAACCCACTTGGCCAATAAACTGTGAACAGTTAAGTGGGCAAAATTTAAGAATGTCTTGGGAGGTGGGCTAAAGACTTAGAAACAGGTATGGGTCCTGGGTTGGGGTGGATGAAATCTGATGAGATTAACAAAAGAAGAATCAGGATTCTCTTCAAAATAGAATGGCACTGCTCAAACTTATAGGGAACAGACTTAATGCCCTTAAGTGGTACGTTAGAGGACAAAATGGTATTTTTTAAGATTTGCAAAATTATGAACCTCCCTCAATGCAATTTTATACAAGGAGAGAAAGAATAAATATATCTTAAGGTATAAAAGCAGTGATATAATGGGTTCCTTGGCCTCCAATCTAATGGAGTAAAAGGGCCCAAATTAGAAGTATTATCTACAAATGTGCCTATGGTTACAGAATCCACTAGGGGGAATAAAGGTTAAACAACATATATGGCCATATCCAGACAAACTCAGTAAAATCCCTCTATAAAACATTTTCAAAGTAACTTGAGAGCAGTAGCACAAGTTCAGAACAGGACTACAACCAAAAACACAGATTGCTATGTCTGAGTCAGATGCTCACTTTCACCAAGCTGTCACCATGGAGAAAATGAGACAAATATAGAAGAACTGTAAACCAACAGTAGGGACTGCCACTCACCCACCAAACTCAACTGAATTAGTCATAGAAAAATAATATAAGTATCTAACTAAGGAGTTCTCATAAAGAATAAAGATCAGGGCCAGTGGTGAGGACTGCCATTCTCCCACCAGTCCTGACTAATTAACTGAATTCAGAATGGCTACTACTGTCACCACTAGCACTGAATCCAAACAATAAAACAGACTTAAAAGAGAACTGTGACACTGCTCAATCTAAGACTTTCACACATACTAATAATAACGGGGTAAGTGCTAATATAACACCTGGTGCAACTAATTAAATAATTGAAGCATAGACTACCATAGTGGTAACAAACTAAGGGTTCCAAGCACCATTCCCACACTCTCATCACCTCCTGCAGAGAGGGTAAGAGTGTGATCCTCCCTGTTTGTTGATGTTGTACATGACAGACTTGTCTGTCTGAAGGAGGACTGTTCTGTGGCTGACTAGGTCCAATAAGGCTCTCAGACCATTCAAAACAGCTCACATCTCCAATACATGGATGTGGAGATGATTTTTTTTGTGGGTCCCAGACACTTGGCATTTTCAAGGCCCTGACAGTGGGCCCCCACCCCAACAATGAAACATCCATGGTGAGAGTCACCTGAGGCTCCAGTTGGGAGAAAGGGAAGCCCTGGAAGAGGTTGTCCTCCACTGTCTACAATGTGAGAGACCAAGCCAGAGGCTTGGTTACCTAAACATACTAAGTCTGAAGGTGCTCTGCCTGTGACCACTGTGCACTGAACATCCCCCGAGTTGTTCTTATATACAACAGTGCCAGAGGCACTGTGAACACTGAGGAGGGTATCAGACCAAGCATGCGCTCCATGGAGTGGGCTTGCATAGTCTTGGGCTTCACTGATATAGTAAGCCATCTGCAGAGTTGTTTACAGTCTGCTCTCTGGAAGGAAAGCCCAGACCTGGGCTGTATCCAGAAGAGCTCACATGAGCAGCAGCTGCTTTGAGGGCTGGAGCTGAGACTTCTCACGGTTCAGCAGCACCCCCATTGCAGTGAGGAACGGAGAGGCAGTGGTCACTGCCTGTTCCATTTCCTGTCTGGACGGGCTAGAGATTAGCCAGTTATCCAGGTAAAAGACAAACTGGAGTCCTAATTTCTGCAGGTGTATTGCAAGCACTGCAAAATACTTTGTAAAGACTCATGGTGCTGAGGAAAGCCCAAAGGGCAGGACTCTGAACTGATAATACTGCCCCAGCATGACTAAGCGGGAGTGTCTGTGGTGTCCAGATACATGCTGGTATGCATCCTGTATGACAAGGGATGCTAACCAATGCTGAGGCTAAAGGGAAGAAAGAAGAGAGCCCAGAGAAATCATTTTTGAGTTTTTCTTGATTCATGAATTTGTTCAGATTTCTGAGGTCGAGAATGGGGTGCATGCCCACTGATTTCTTTGGAACAATGAAGTAGTGGGAGTAGAACCCTGTATGCCATTCTGACTCTGGCACTATTTCCACTGCCATGTTGCTCAGAAGGCTCGCAATCTCCTATGCAAGAAGCTCCAACATACAAGCTGACAAAAGTGGACATAAAATAAGTAAAATATAGAACATGCACCTCCATAACAGAAGAGAAATGAAAATTACATACCTAACGTAATTCCTGATCTTTCTGTTAATCTTCACCATTCATCACCTTTGGGTAATGTGGCCAGAGATCATGACCCCACAGGACCTTTTTTTGGATGGGCTGAGTCAACACACCATCGGCGCCACCCTCGAGGCCGACGCACTGCGTGGCGCTCATGGTTTTGCCATTAGGTCCTGTCAACCCTGCCTCCCCCACCAGTTCTGAGTCGCAGTAGAATAAGAAAGGGTTAGGAGGGAGGGACAAGGGAATCTAAGGGACAGATAAAGGAAAAGATATATAAACTAAAAGGAGAAATAAATAACAGAGGACAAAAAGAGAGTTAGAAATCTAAGGGGATTGGGAGGGCCACAATCTCTGGAAGTAGAAGAGGAGGAGGGAGGGAGGAGGCAAGAATTAGAAATAAGGATGGGGGTGGAAACACACCCTGAACCCTTGACCTGTCTCCAGATTATATAGGAACTGAGAAGGAGTAGCCAGAAGGCTACACTGCCAGAATTCAAGGCACAGAATCTTACTGGCAATAAACTCCAACATAAGCAGAAGTGGCTATTCTGGAAGAAAATACAGGATACAGGGTATACACCCCCCCCAAAAAAAATTTGAAGGTAAGAAACAAAGTTTCTTAAATTAATTTGAGGGTTGAGTCCCTAAGGACAAGAACAAGGGAGAAAAGTGGAAAAGAGAGAGAGAGAAGGAGAAAAGATCCCTCTCCCATCTGACAGAATGTAAAAATCCCCCTGTGTGCCCAAGGTCACCCCGCTCTTGACCAGCGGAAAGGAAGGGGGGAGGGGAGCACACAGAGAGAGTGGGATCCAGAGACTGAGGCCCCTGGGGGATGGAGGGTGGGATTGTGATGAACGGTGAAGACACACAGAAAGACCAGGAATTACGTTAGGTACGTAATTTTCATATATTATCTGTGTCAATCTTCACCATTCATCACCTTTGGGTGAGTACCGAGCCCCTCCAAAGGGGGCCCTAGACCCTAAAGGACTAAGTCCCTTAGCTCTCAGTGGGTGGCACACTGGGAGGGAGAACCTTCATGGGTCTGGAGAGGCCAAGACTGGAGAGAGTGAGAAGGGGACCCCCCGGAGGGGGCGAGAGGTTGCCCCGACAGACGCCGGCTCACCCTACAGGAGAAAAAGATGGGTTCTCTGGTATGCAGAGGAAATCACCCTATGCCGGGCCAAGGGTGACAACTAGGAGAGACACAGCCATGCATTCCGCCTAGTGTAGATCACTGTCCCTATGACCCCGTAAGCTACCTCGTTGGAGTCGTAAGAGGCCCTCGATTGGTGCCTTGCTCGCTCCAGATCACATGCAGAGTGTGCAATGGCTTGTCTGGTTACCTCCAAATCAGGCATAGAGGCTAGGAGTTGACCTAGCCTGGACCACAAGAACCTAACATAAGTAGCGTAGTGGGCCTGATGTGCCGAAATTGAAAGAAGCAACCGTGCCGGGTAGAAAGTCCTCCTCCCCCAGAACTCAAAATCCATGGAATCTGCATCTGAATGCCAGTCACAGTGGAGGGCAAGAAGCCCATTGGGAGTGTCCAGCTGCATCAGTCCTGACTGAGGATGAGGCAAACTACCTGGGAGACTCCAGGGGGCACACTACCTCTGGCACAGATCCCTAGGGGCTGGGACTCTGGAAAAGGGTCTTTGCCAGAAACACAATGAAACCTCCCGGAAGGGAGCAGACCAGGGGGGTACCACAAGGGTGTCCACATTGAAATCGCCTAGGAAGGCACGCGTCGAATGCTCCGGATTGTGCTGAGTGGGTGGGGTGACATGTAGGTCCTCCAACATCCTCACAAGGAAACGCTGATACTCCATGAGATCAGCAGCAGGGGAGATTTGGACAGAGGGCTCCTCTCCTCCCAAAGAGGAGGATGAGGAAATGGAAGACCTCATAGATTCAGTGTCTGGTTGCTCAGGGGGAGGTTGGAACACCTGCCTGTCCATGGCCCTGGCATATTAAGGGAAATGAGCAGCCACAGCCCTGAGTTGCTCCCAGGACAGAGGTCCACTAGGCCAAGAATGCCTGGGAGAGCAGGAGAAGGTGACAGAGGAGTTGGGGCAGAGCCAACAACAGGAATCGACTGTCTTCTGTCCAGGCAAAAGAGTGCACCTGTAGCCCCAAGGGAAGAAGGAGCTTTGGAAAACTCAACAGCCGACAGCTGATCAACCATATTGGAACTGCCTAGGCTGCACCCTGAAGATTCCCCCCTGTGAGGTGACCGGGGCCATGGAACTCCAAAAGGACAATCCCCTACCTCCAAAGAACAGGGCCCTCTCGAGGAGACTGAGAAGGAAGGGTGGAGGTCCGCACTATGACTCCTTCCCGAACCCGGGAGGGTCCCAGAAAAGGGTCGCCACTTCAAACCCCAACCCCTCAAAGCCTGAAAGAGCCCTCCTCCTCACAAACACCAGCCTAGGCAGCTGACAACTCTGGTCAGTCCCTGAAGGGACTACCCAGGGAGTAGCACCCTTCCCTCCTGTAGGTGCTCCAATCGGCCCTAAAGTTGGGTGATCCAAGCACACCACCTGAAGGGGTACCACCACTGAGGGGGCAGAAAACCCTTCAAGGCCTGGCTGCAGAGCAATAGTGGCCTGCACCACTGCCTGCTGGTCAGCACCCCTGACCTTGGACACGGGGGCAACTGTCCACTCCTCAGAGGGGGGCTGGTTCCAGTCAGTCAAGGAAACTACCAGGGTGTCCATGTGTGCGGCCAACTCCAAAAAGTCAGACAGTTTGTCTGAATCAGAGTCCAACTCCGCTTCCAAGGAGGTGGAGACTGAAGTCCGATGCCAGACAGTACGCAGATGACTGCTGCCATCCCGACCAAAGGAGGTACCAGTCCGGGTGACTGCACCACAGCCAGCACTGAAGCCCCCAACCACACTGCGAATGGTGCATGAAGAAGACATGGCACCGAGGGTGGCAGCAGCATCAGAGCCGATGCCTGCCACGGCGCTGTCCCGATCCACGGTGCTGCATGTGGTGCTGAGGTCAGAGACAGTGCCAACGATGGCACTGACAGCTCCCTCAGCACTGAAAATGGCACTGAAAGCGACACCCCCCCCCAAGGCACCATGTCCTTGCTTGATGCCACAAGCGGCACCAGAGCTAGACACGGTGCTGTGCTCAGCCTCAGCACCACAAATGGTGCCAGGGTGAGAAACAGTTGAGGATGGTGCTGTAGAACCTCCCACAGCACCATCAGCACCATTGGTGCCGCGAACAGCAGCTACAGCAGAGACAGCGCCGAGTGATGGAATGGTGCCGACCATGGCGCCATCAGGGCCTATGGCGCCGTGAACGGCACTGAGACCCAAGATGGCACCAATGGATGGCATCACCGATTGCGCCGACTCAGGCTTCTCAGCCCAAGGAGATGACACCGGGGGAGCCTTCACCTCCGAAGGGGCGATTGCCAATGCGGTGCCTCCCGCCCACCCCCCAAGGTGGATGGACTGAGCCTCCTGCACCGTGGAAGGGGCTTCTGCAATAGTGAGGCTACTAGAAGCAGAAGCCCCCTCCTCCACGGTCCATAAAGAATTGGGAGGGGACCCAAAAGAAAGGCCAAGAGACTGCGGCTTGGCCCGATGAGTGCACGCCCATCCCCCAAAAGTCGGCGAGCTCGTCCAACTTTCCATGCGCATTGCTCAATGACATGACGGTCCATGGAGAAGCAGGCATCACACGAATCCATGTCATGAAGCAGCCCAAGACATGCGAGGCAATGGTCATGCTGTCAGCAATGGAGTACTTGTGGCCACACGGGCTCCATTGCATTGGGGGCCACCCTATTTTTAATGATTTCTTGCCCCCCCCGACCGAGACATGACCCACAGCAAAACGAGCTAAACAAAAGACTTGATGTCGCTAACAAATAAAGAAAAGAAACAGTCTTACCAGCGGTGTTGAGTGATGGTGAGAACAGAACCAGCAGGATACAAGGACAGCGTCGAAGGGTTTTCAGCATCGAAGGTTTTTCAGTCAAACTAGGCCTTTAATGCAGCAGCTCCACACGAGGTGCGACCTCTATGGCAGGAGATGAAGAACTGGTGGGAGAGCAGGATCAATGGCGACTAATGGTCAACCCGCGAGCACCACACAATGCGCTGGCCTTGAGGGCGGCGCCGATGGTGTGTCCACTCTGCCCATTCCCCCAAATAAAGCTCCCGCAGGGTCATGACCTCCGGTCACATTACCCAAAGGTAATGAATGGTGAAGATTGAAACAGATAAAATTAACCACCCAGACTATTATAGTCTACTCAATTATCTTATCTGCCAAGATAATATTGTATTAAATATTTTGTGTCAATTTTCATACTGTTCATTCAAATCCCCAATGCATTTTAACCTTGGAGTCCGATTTAGTTCTATCACCATTCATAAAATAAGTAATTTTGTGCCCATGGAAACAGTTCATTGTAGCACCGGAAATATCTATTCACCCATGTGAATTAATTTAGTATTTCTGTACCATAAATACGTTTATCACATATTTACCATATAGCTCTGCTTTAGTAATTCTGCATACAACCAATATGGTTGCCAAATCAGATTCTGTAATTTCCTGTCATGGAAAAAATAATTATTTAAGTATGGCTTCATACAAGGAATTATATAGAGAATAACCGATAGGTTTGTGTCTATTACCAGGAAGTAATAGCATCAAGAGGTTCTGGACACATGAACCTCGAGAGCAAAGCTTGAGAGGTTCCAATGTGTCCAGAACCTCAGATGCTAGTACCCTGGTAATGGACAAACAAACTCTATCGGCATTTTTTAATATATGGATGCAACGCTTATTTTAATGGGCGTGTCGACCGCTTCAGTGAGCTGATTTTCTACTGGTCGACCGCCACAGTATCTTTACGCTATAGATTCAGCTGTGTGCTTGCTCGTGACAGTTCCTGCCCAGGTCCGTTTTTTTTAAATGTTTGAGATCCTACCTGCTCTTCAGAAGTGCAATGGCAGGGTCAACCAGATATTTCTATTTCCTGAGGGAAAACCATAAAATAAAAACGAGAAGGGCGACGATCGAGTTCGCTCTCGGTAAGCGACAGAACCGCCGCCATCTTTTTTTGAACTGTTCTGCCTGCCCACACAGGAAAACCGGCCAATGGGAAGACACGCTTATGACTTGGGGGCAGGAGGTTTCTTTTTGGAATATTGGAAAGATACTATTGTCAGCACAAAAGTGTAGTATTACCAGTGATTGACAATACTATTACCAGTGATTGACAATACTATTGTCACTGAACCTTTCAGGCTATTACCAGAATTTTTTTGTATGCTTTACAGACCTATTAAATTAAAGATCCATATATTAATACAAAATATATCATGGCAACTTATCACAGGACCTAATTCCTGTGTAGCTTTATACAGTTATATTGGTTCTTATCTTTTCATGTGTATGGTGCAACTACACTCTTACAGAAATAATGACTGCCTCTTAATTTCTCTGTATCACTCTTAGCTCATTTGTATGGGTTTTTTAAATTCATTGCTATCAACACAATTAAAAAACTACACTAATGAACTGAATGATCTGATTTGGCAACCACGTGGTTGCACACAAAATTACTAAACCCAATAAGATAACTGAACAGACTTCATAACAGTCTGGGTGCTTATGCTTTACAGTTACAGAGGTGAATGCTATATATTTTACTTACAACAAAATGTTCTGAACTACCAAAAATAACACACATACAGAGTATGTAACTGCTATTAGCAAACAACTGTTATCACATTCTTAACAGGCCCATCTTCCCTGATGAAGTTAGTGGGGCAAAACATTGGAACAAGAGCATGCTGCAATGTATATAATAAACTTGTAATACTTTTTCTAAAACTGTTCATTGTATGGCTGGAGATCCTTTAGGATTTGGTTGCCTACCTGCAAAGCATATGCCCATCAGCCCTGACCCTATAATAAAAGACTGACTAAAGTGGAGTACCCAACTGACAACACCCTGTCCTGCTGTAATAAAGGTCAACCATGAGAATTCAACGGAGGTCAGAGGTTGAGTATCACTTTCTGATGTACAAAAAAAAATTGCAATGGTGCAACCTAATGCAAAAATACTTAGCATATTTTTTTTATCTCAGACAACAAACTGCAATTCTAGCTGCTGTAGCTGTTAGACAATAATAGCCATTCTGCTCACCTATGGCACAGCTGAATATGTTTACCTGACATTCAGGAGCAGCATGCTATTTTTGTAATGAAAACCAGGCTAATGCCTGTATAGCCAGAGCAATGTAACAACCAATATTTTTGTTGATGTGATAATAAATGATGTTATAAAACTGGTCTCTCACAAAATGACCAGCCTGATTCCAGAACCTAAGGACATTCTCTGGTGTGTATTTTAAAACATCCTCATTCTTATTATTAAACCTTTGTTGTAAGTTTTTTTTCCACATGCATTAATGAAGGATGTGCAATAAAAGTGAATTTATAATGATTCAGAGAAAATTGAAATACTAGTCTTGTGTCAAAGACAGTGTTTCAACATAGAGCCTTTTAATGAAATCAGTATATGCTACTGAAATGATGATTTTAGAAAAGAATGCAATGTAATATGATATGCATAATAGCTAAACAGCAGACACCAGAGTTTTGTCCTCCACATGATCTACTGTATAAGGTATGCTTATGCATACTTTTATATTTTTTTTATTAAAGTTTGCATACATGCTTTTTTCAATATAAAGCTGTGTTTCTGGATTAGTAACTGTGACCACTTACAATGTATTTTCTCTTGTGTGTTTTTTTTTTTAACTTATACTATCATCTTTGCCTGTATAACACATTTTAGCTGAAGTGTGACATCTGGTGGAAACTGAAAATTACATTCCACTGTAGCCCATGCCTGGGGCTACTCATCTAAGAGTAGCTTTTGAATAAGCAGTCATTTTCCTGCACTGTAAAAGGTTATTGTTTTGGTTAAACTTCAAAGGACTATATCCCTTTCACAAAGAAACAGACATGTGATAAATGTAAACAGGGCCAAAGCAGAGTGAGATGGCACGCTGTGGATTTAGCCAGCCAGGATAACAGAAGGGCCAGACTTCAATCCACAAAACCAGTTTGGACATGTTCTGGAAAAGGGTGGACTAAAAAGATCAAAGAAATGATCCAATACATGATGTCAGAGGCATGTATGATGATGCAGGTATAGTGGATCAGCCAACTAAATGCATTTCTGCTATGTGCTTGCTCTTAGAGTTCAGTTAGGCTTTGGGACTTTGAAGTAGCAGCATCATGGGTTCAAGTCTACTATAACTGACCAAGTTCCCAGTTGGGGTACACTTCTACTACTCTACTCAGAATTAGATAGTTTTGAGTTAGAGTCTTGTGAGAGGTGTTCCCTCTGTCTTCTCAAATGCATTTATTATTATCTTTGTATAAATTCTGTATTCCCCATAGTCTTGTGTGTGTATTATCCTGTAGCATATGTGAATATTGTCGAGTATTAAATGTTATTTTTATATACTTCATGCTTTCTGTGACTGAGTCATTTCAAGTATAGATAATCAGGGGTAAATATGCAAGTCTGTGATCCATTTCTAAAGAGGTGGGCTATAAATGTACCAAATCTAAGGCAAAGTGTTCTCAGCTGTGACAGAAGTGGTCCTTTACCATTTGACAGGAAGCACTATGCAGAATGAGCAGTGGATCCAGTGGGATTTGGGGCGTAGAGATACCCCCAGTGAGGTTGCAACTGAGTGGTGTCAGCATACCAACACAACCCCTTCAGTTGTCTGAAAGGTTGTGAAAACTGGTAGCAGCTCACACTGAGATCTGGGAGAGAACCTGAGTCTGACAATAACACAAAAAGAACACTGTGGATCTCACTAACATATGTACATAGTAAAAGTCCTAACTTTGATTCTAAACTTGCTACTGTAATATAGAAATAAATGCAGTATTAAGTAAACTTAAGTAAAAACATCATGTAATTGTAGGCCATTGCAGTAGTTCATGAAGACAGAGCATAAAGCTATGCCTGTTTGCTTCAGTACCCTGGACAGCACCAAGTGGCCTGCCCAGCTACCATTCCAAATGAGCTGGGGATGGCGTGGCTAATAGACATACACAGATGGAGTGGCAGATGGGATTACAAACTGAGCTCCCTAGATCCTCCACAATATAAAACACCACTGCTGCCCAGTAAGGCTATGACACTAAATCTGAGATAAAGCTTATAAACCCTTAGTGTTCTTTTTTTATTGTCTTTCTGTCTTTTCCAGAAAAAAGAATGATGTTATATAATACTTGAACCTCAGTGTCTGCTTAAACTAACAACAACAAAAAACATCAGCTACATAAAATTAATCTAAAGTAGGGAGGCTTTGTTTCTAAGACTTTCCTTAGCAGATGGTCAGGAAGTAATGTAAGCCCCATGGAATTGCATTTAAATATCCAGTTGTAAAGACACTGTAAAATTAATTACCTTCCTTCATTGATGAGCTCAATAAATGCAAGTCCTGCATTCTTTTGAATTGAGTTCTGCCATTCCTAAAGACAAAGAAATATGTATGTTAAAACAACAGCAAGTGAGTTCAGTGGCTCAAAACTCAGCAAAATCCATTGTTGCTGCTGAATGATCTTAACCTGAACCATTTCAAATATTTTGTTGCTGGTTTATCCTGTTGCAATGGAGTAGGCATTTTAAAACACACTATTAAAATGTGGTTTATCTGAAAAAATGTAAACAATTTTACCCTCATGTGATTTCTGAAAAGAAAAAAAAGATGGGGGGTTGGGGTACATAAATGACATGGCAATTCCGCAGACAAGTCCATGGCTAGGAAGTTTACCAGGCACATAAGTACTACTTGTGTTGTGGATCTCAGAAGGTAGAAATATGAGATGCAACACTTAGGTGAGGGTTCATAAAAACATGCATTCCCTTAAGAGAGATCAAATTGCCCCCAACCCCTTCATCATACAATGATATTGTCACATAATCTGGAGTGGGAAAGTAGGTGATGTCATTCAAAATAGTACCAAAACAGATGCTCTCAAGTTAAAAATCAGTACAGCATTGTGCTGCTGTTGCTGTGGGCTCAGATACTGTACTGTTATCACAGTTCCTGCTCCAGTTTCATTGTTCACTTGTTGAGCCATGTTACATATAGTGTAATAAACCTCTCCTACACTGTCTATGACCAATGTGGCGATGGGCTGACATACAAGACAATGAAGATACTGTAAGCAACTTCATGCTCCTACAGCATGCACACATGACTGATACAAGGAAGCTGCAAATTCACCATCATAGAACAGATAATGAAAAATGCATGCCATTTTGCTGACAGTTAAGTTGAAGGCAGTTGGGTTTCATAGTGAAAATGTAAGTTAAAAAATATTGTTTGAAGCAGTTTAACATATACTGTAATGGACCTGTGCAAGCATTCCCGCTAGCACACTCAGCCTACCCAACAGTAAGGACTCCTGGAGGTTTCGGGGGGAAAGGAGAGGCCCAGATTATGAAGCCTTTTCCCTGATCAGTGGGCTGTCAAGTGTGCTGAATGACAGCCCCAGGCACCAATGGAAACTATCTCTGTACTGTGTCTATAAAGAGGGGACTGTGCTGGTAGCAGGGCTATCTAGTAGTGTCAAGACCTGCAGCGCAAAGAGTGGGTGCAGGCTGCTCCATCCTGGGTTTTGACTGGAAAATACAAACTGCAGGAAGGGCTGTTTTCCTTTCAAGGAGGAGTGCATCATTCACGTGTTAGTTTGCATGAGAGCCTATGCTAGAGAAACAGCATGGATCAGAGAAATGGAGTTCAGATCGGTCATTCCAGACTGCAGCACAGAGAGGAAACTGGAAGAGGGAGCCTACCTGCATAGAAAATGGCCTAGAACAGCAGAACTTCATTAGCCTGCTGTACCAGTAGAAGTCATCCATGTCTGGGAGCCATTAGTATTCTGCAGTGCAGCTCTGAATTCGAGGAAGGTTTATTTGCTGTTTATTATGTTTGCAAATTGACCATCAGGCCGGATTACAAATATTCCAGTTTGCGAGGTCTGCTGCACTATTAAAGCAACTGAATGGCCTTATGGGGAATGTTAATTTGAGCACATTGCTTTCTGTTTAGTGCACCAATGCTGCCCAATCTGTGGCAAATACAAAGGGCCTATAACAGTTCAACACTTATGGTACCCTGTCTGTGTTTAGGGGTGGTCCATAGAGAGGTTAAAGGGAATCTTGGTACCAGGAAGAAGAGGGTATAACTGGCCTGCCCAACAAGGGCACATAATAAGGGCTATGCCACAATTGTGTGTTTGCACTAACTGTTTTCCTTCCAAGTTCAACCCCAGTTAAAATAATTGTGTTCTTTTCTTAAACTTTGGCTGCCTATCGACTCCTAAATAGGGTGACATAAATAGTGGTTTTCTTGCTGGGTTGATGAAGAACTGAGGCTCCCATGTCTTAGTCAATTGGAGTGTCCCCAGCACTCACCATCAAACACAAATACTGTGTATCGGACCACCCTAGTTTACAAAACATGGTGGAAGCACCAAGGACATGGCCAGGCACACTTTGCCATGAGGTCCATAACAGACTGGTGGCAATGGTGGGATTCCATACAAACAAGTTTTGCTGGGTAAAACTGAAACTATTATGATGTGTAATTCTGGTACTGTGTGGACTTCAAATACAGTTAAACATCTCCCAACTTGGAGGACACGAACAGCCCACAGATACCCCACTCAAGAGGAGGTGTAACACAACCTGCCTTCACGTCTGATTCCTTTAATGGAGAGAACTCTGGATGGCCCTAGAGAATGTAACCCTTAAAGAGATAAAGGGAGCTGCCATGGAGGTGAGAAAAGAAATGGTGGGGGCAATGTGGATCTGCACACTGAGATAGCTCATCTGAAAGTGCAAGTTGAATTCCAGGGCTGGAGGCTGGATGATCAAGTGTGTTGGGTTATTGGAGGACAGGATCCGGTCTTTGAATGTATGGAGCCTCCAACTCCTGATAACATGGCAGAAGACAAAGGGTGGCCAAGTTTGTTGGATCACCAGCAAGAAGACCCAGTGATTAACAAGATAATGGTCTGGCTTTGTGAAAGGGTTCATTGCACTCCCAAAAGAGGTTCAAAGCAAATCTGAGCTCTGGAAGTACAAGGTGGTGTGGCTGTACCTTCAAGTACGAGAAATACCTGTAAAAAAGACCTTGAAGCAGCAAAGAAGAAACACCTTTAGAATACTTCAAGATAAGACCCTCCAGACCCAAAAAAATTCTGGGTGCAAAAAAATGCCCCTCTAAAGGGTGGTTCCAGCTCCTCGGGGGGGGTATTGTTGCAGATGGTCAGTGGTACTGTGACCTACAAGTCTCAGCCAGTACACTAAATATCTTTTTTCGCTGACCTAGACAGATTCAATAACCAATCACCTGGATCCTTGCAGCACCCACTGGCCCTACCAGTTCCCAAGAGCATATTCCCTGAATTCCCTTTTAGGCTGATAACTCACAAAGAAATGCTCAAGCTGCTAAAGCAACTGAAAGCAGAAGACACAGCTGGATATGATAAGCTGGAAAGAAACCTACTAAAGGTGGCTGCCCCTGTTACTGCTTCCCCTCTTGTAATGCTTTTTAACAGATCCCTCTTAGGAAGGAAAATCCTCCAAGATGGAAGGTGGCCCTCGTGGTACCAGTACACAAGGGCGGTCGTGAAGAGTCTGTTGAAAATTACGACCCTATGTCTCCTCTGCTCACTGATCAAAGTCCAGAAGAGACTGGTATATAATCAGATTCAAGACTAGGCTAAGCAGCAAGGTTTAATCACTGACAAACAACATAGGTTCATAAAGAATTATGGGACAGTCACGGCCTTGGTCAGACTGACTATGGATATATTAAGCACCCTGGATCAGGGCAGATGATATGAGTGGTCTTCATAGACCTCATCAAAGCCTTTGACCTGGTCAATCAAATCATAGCCTTCTCCTCATTAAACTGAAACAACTGGGCCTTAATGGCTTCTCCCATAGGTGGGTATCTGATTATTTATCTAACATGATGCAGTTAGTAAAATGGAAGGGAGCCAAATCAGGGCTGCATCCATTTACATATGCACAAGGATCCATTGTTGGTACCCTTCTCTTCTCCCTCTTTGTTAATGACATGCCTAGAAACTGCAGTGGCGCAAACCTATTGCCCTATTTTGATGACACAGTACTTTATACAAGCTTCAAACACGAACAGAATAAACTGTCAGCTCTCAAATGTTTTCTGTGAGCTTGAAGCATGGTTCACCACTAACAAGTTGGTCCTAAATACTACAAAGAAACTAAGGCCATCCTGTTTGGCCCCAGGCATGTGCAGTCAGCCCATCAGCACTTGCTATACATTAATACACTGCTCAGGTATCCTGTCAAGGTAGTGGAGTCTATTAAATACTTGGGGTTACAAATTGGCCAAGAATTGATCCTAAAACACTGTGTTGAAAAGTTAAAGCCCCCTTTCCGAAAAACTGGGCTCCTCTACCGCTTCAATAACTTCCTCACAAAAGATTCAAGGCTAGCAATTGCTAACTGCAAGTTGCTCTCTGCACTGTGTTGTGAAGCAGTCTAGATCTCTGAAATGCAAAAGCTAAAAATGTTGCATCACAGAACTGGTCACTTTGCAGCTGCGCCCCCTCCCCCCCCCGGGATTATCACCACATTGTTCATAAATCACTAAACTGGCATACACTAGAAGGTAGACAAGAATACCTACTGTTCAGCTTTGCATTTAAATTAATAACAGGCACTATTCTTCCTAGTTTGAATAATATATTGATTATTAAAGCTCAGAGAGAAGGACTCTCTAGTTCTCAAACAGTACACTCCTGGTAGCAGCTACGGTAAGGTCTAATATGGGGTAAAGATCTTTTGCCACAGTCTTACCTCGGTAGTGGGCAAGATTATGGAGGCACTCCTTAAGGAAAGGATAGTGCAACACCTGGAATACATAGGAGCACAGGATCCAAGACAGCATGGGTTTACAACAGGAAGTCCTGTCAAACTAATCTCATAGATTTCTTTGACTGGGTAACCAGAGTGGTGGACCAAGGGGGAGCAGTTGATGTTGCCTACCTTGACTTCAGCAAAGCTTTCGATACTGTTCCACATAGAAGATTGATTAATAAGCTGGGTAGGCTCAGGGTGGGGCAGAAGTTGGTCAACTGGGTGGCAAACTGGTTGATGGGCAGAAAACAGAGAGTCGTGGTAAACGGTATACAGTTAGAAGAGATGCAAGTCACAAGTGGGGGACCTCAGGGATCAGTCCTGGGGCCAGTCCTCTTCATTATCTTCATCAGTGACATTGCACATGGACTAGAGGGTAAGGTATGTCTGTTTACAGATGACACCAAGATCTGCAACAGAGTACATGATCCAGATGGTGTGGGCAGAATGAGAAGAGATCTGGATAAACTGGCAAAATGGTCAGAAGAGTGGCAACTGGGGTTTAACGCAAAGAAGTACAAGATCATGCACATAGGGAAGAGAAACTCTTAAGCCACCTATAGGCTGGGAGGGGGGTTGCTGGCAGTCACAAAGGAATAAAGAGACTTGGGCATCATCACAGATGACCTGAAATCATCCAAGCAGACCACTAAAGCAGTAGATAAGGCTAGGGGGATGTTGGGGTGTATTAGTAGGGGTATCACAAGTCGTAAGAGGGCAGTAATAATCCCTCTTTACAAGATACTGATTAGGCCCTATCTGGAGTACTGCATGCAGTACTGGAGACCACACCTTCACAAAGACATTAACCAAATTGAGGCAGTCCAGAGAAGGGTAAACAAAATGGTGCAGAGACTGCATCAGAAAACAAATGAGGACAGATTAACGGAGTGCAATATGTATACCCAAGAGCAAAGGAGGGACAGAGGTAATATGATCGAAACATTCAAACACCTTAAAGGCATTAAGAAGGTGAAAGAGTCTAACATGTTTCAATATAAGAAAAACAGCAGGGCACGAGAACACAGCATGAGATTAGAGGGAGGCCAATTAAGAGGTAATGTGAGTAAGTTCTTTTTCACAGAAAGGGTGATGGATGCACGGAACGGCCTACCTCAGGAAGTGGTGGATATGAACACAGTGCAGGGCTTCAAACAGGCATGAGATAGGCATAAGGGAGCAATACAGATGAGTATGAATAGAAAGGCCATTGGCAGAGCAAATGCCGATGGCACATTCATAAGGTAGAAAAAGAAATGGGCAGGTTGGATGGGCCTTGTGGTCTTTATCTGCCATCAACTTCTATGTTTTTATGTTTCACTACTGTCCCATCCTTATGGAACAACCTCCCAACCACTCTCCAAGACTGCTCCTCTCTTGGGGGCTTCAAGAAAGGACTCAAGTCCTTATTACTGGAGTGTAACCAAAGTACCTGCTTTCGCTGAAATGCTTTTCTCCCCTTAAACATGATTTACTATTGCAAATGTCTGCACTTGTTTAAAGAATGCTACTCTTAGTACTTGGCCTGCTCAGTCAGCTGCTTGCATGATTTGCCAGATAACTGTTGTACTCATCTATCAATGCAGAATGTATGTAACTTTGCTGTTAAGTCATGAGTGTATATAACCCATTGAAATGCAATAATGTCTGAATGCATTAAGTACGTTCTATTATACCTCTATGTAATTAATCCTGGTTCGACCCTGAAAAAGCAACTCTTAGTTTCAGAGTGCCTACCCAGTAAACAAAATTCAAGCAAGAAAGAAAGAACTGCATGGACTGTTGGTGCCAATGGTCACAGATAAAGATGGCAGGCCCAGTTAGAGTTATACTGTGGTCCAACAGGGAATCAGTAGTGAAGATTAATTCTTGGAAGCTGTGAAAGGAGACACTGACATAACTTGAAGGAGACACTGGTGTAACTGAGACACTGGTGTTACTGAGAGGAGACACTGCTGTAACTGAGGCATGGGCATAAATACAGTATGAGGAGACACTGCCATAAATTAGAGGAGACACAGCTGATCTTGAGACTCTGGTAAAACAGTAATGAGGCACTGGTATAACTGAGAGAAGACACAGGTTTAACCATTAGGAGACACTGGTTTAAGTGGAAAGATACTTTAGTATTACTGAAACACTCATATAAATGGTATGAGCCACTAAAGAAATTTGAAGGAGACACTGATATAACTGGACAGAAACACTACTATAACTTAGGGAGACACTGATATAACTGGAGAAGATACTGGCTTAACTGGGAAACATGGTTTTACTACCAAGAATCACTGGTAGGACTGGAAGGAGACTTTTTAATTGGGAACAGACACTAGTATTGCTGGTAGGAAACAATCGTAACTGGTAGGAGGTAATGGTGTAACTTGGTGGAAACTCTGGGATTACTACAAGGAGACACTGGTATGTGACTTGGTCACCATGGGTGTCAGTCAATATCCCTGCCTTACTGGCTCAAATAAGTTAATAGGGTCCTGGGTCAATAACTCCTAATTACTTTTAATCCAAGATTAAATTTAAATTGTGTGGTTCCTTCTCCCAAAAAAAATGTTAAAGTGGCACTGGTTTCAAGTATATTACTACCCCCTGGGACTCAGTATCTACTCACTTTCCCAAAGCAACTACCCAGTTACCAAAACTGAATAAATAAATAATCACTCCACCCATGAACCAACACAATGCACGAATAGTTTCAAAAAATGCAATTATCAACACTCTACTAACAATATCCTCAAAGTCCATAAATATGAATATATAACCATGGCTTTCTCAATGATAGTGGGAACAAGGTTCGGGGAAAGAAAATGGATTAGGCAATGCAAAATAAAAATGCAGTGTTGGTAACTACAGTACATGGTTGTACTTCCTGTGCCCTGCTAAGCACAGTCAAACAAAATAGTGTAGCCCACCGCCAAACCACAAATAGTGCCTCTTCCTAGCTGCACTACTGAGTACTATCCACAGCCTACTGAGACCAGTATTTATATTCTCAGTTGTTTAGGGAATTCTAAACAACTCCCCAGTGTTTCACTGGATACCCAGGCATTGGAACAGTGCAGCCCATGGGAGTTGGTCTTTTTTTAACTTTGTTGACTGGGAAAGGAGGGCTATGAAAATTTCTGTTTTCTTCCTTATTCCAGGGAAGGTGAATACAGATTCAAACTGACTGATAGTAAACCAGAATAATCTTTTTTTAAAATAAATGGGGGAATATGGCAACAACAACAAGGCAAAATTGCCTTTCTCTTTCTGGAAAGTGCAATGGGTTCTTAGATATCAGGCAGATAATTCATCCAAAAGATGAACATGGTTGGCTATTGTTGGCACACATAATTTGTTCTTAAGGCCGGATGGCCCAGTCTGTTAGATGGTTTCCCAAAATATGAAACTTAACTATGAAAGCATGTGCTGTAAAGCCAAGGCTTGAGTTACCGACAGTTCCCCAGTCCAGTGGGATGTCCCTCACAGTGCAGGGTATAGTAGTGACAAACAGTAACTCCTCTGGCTGGTTTGGCTTCTCTCTCAGTTGTAGACTGCAAAGGTGATGTGCAAAAACAACTCTCCACTGGTTCAGTCAGCTCTTTCCTCCTCTCAGTGAATAGCAGATGAATACAAAAGTCACAGGTGTGACTTTAGCCTGTGACGCTCGACCATGTCAATGCAGTACACCATGTCCTGGCATCTAGTCCCTATGTGTGCTGCGATATCCTGTACCTGGCAGGGGTTCTGGCTGGGTGGCACCCCAGACACAAAACTGCTCTCTGACACAAAACTTATGCAGTACTGTAGCAATGCATCTCCCACTGCCTGAAGACTGATTGCAGTGCAGCTTACCCTGGCAACCACCTCCCCTGACTGCTTCTTTTGAGTCTCCTAGGTCTGCACTGTTCATGCATGTGATTATTTCTATTGTTTCTATGCAGTAATTCTGTTTCACTCTTCGCACACATGGTCTGTCATCTCTAGCTATTGGTTACATCTCAGTCCAGTATGGCTCTAACAGCAGTTATGGACAGACTGAAAAAGAAATGTTCTAGAACTGTCCCTGCTGTTCACTGGGGAAAGTCAACCATCAGTTGGTTCATAGAGCTGTCACTCATTCTATAAATTGCTGGAGTACTATCACTTGATTAATGACTGGTAACAAAATAAGTCATGGCTCAATTTATTAAGTCCTCCTCAGGACTATGAGACCTTTCTGCACCCTTGGCAGCCTTTGAAGCCTGATAGGCTGTGTTGCCAACCTCAGACCATGTTACCATATCTCCCAGAGGTTAGAGACAGAAAATATGGCTTACATTCTAGCAGTCCAATGGGCACTCAGACCAAAGAATACATCTCACTGGGCTCATTGCCTTAAAACAATTATCTGTGGCCCCATCAGTATTTGCTCAGGGTAATGGTACTTCTCAGTTTGGTAAGAGGGCAGTAGGCAAGGAATCTTCACTCGTGTCAAGAGTGCTGATTCTGCTCGGTCAGTGGTGGTGGAGACAGCATTAATAAGTGCCATAGAGCCATGATCTCAAAGCACTGGATCTGCCAAAAATACTGCCGCTCCCCTTCACTCCCAGTTCCCACTTGGCAGTCCTGGGAATAGGAGAGCAATAGTTCTGGTGGCAGGTGGTTCAGGATAGCTCGGTGCAGCAAACAAGGTAAGCCCTAGTATTACATTAAAAATTAAATGCAAATGCATCCTTTAAAAAAAACAAAAATATAAAACAGTCACATAACAGATACCGTTACACCAGTGTACCTAGCATCAGTCACTCCAGTTTTCAACTTCTTCCCCCAGGGCCTACTCCAGTGTGCCAACAGAACTGTAGCTTCAGTCACTCCAAGCCTTTCATCCTCTTTACACATCAAAAAGGAATATTGTTTGGAAACACTGAGTGCTTATACCTGTAGGCAGGTGTACTGTGTGTACTTAATTATGCTGCAACCAAACTATGCAACCCATAGCCTTAGCTCACTTACTTTCAATGACAGCTACCAGCACTGAGAATGCAGGTAATGCGTGTAACAGGGAGGAAACACTGCCGTAACCGGGAGGAGACACTGCTGTAATGGAGGATGTGTTGGTATAGCAAGGAGGAGGCAATGGCATAACTGGAAGGAGCTACTCTCCTGATAAAATTAGAGGAGACACTGGTGTAACTGAGACACAGGAACAGCTGGGTAGGGGACATTGGCTGGATAGGAGAGATACTGTACTACCATAACTGGGAGGAGAAACTGCTCTAAGTGGGGAGACACTAATGTACCTGAGAGAAAACACTTGTGTAACTGAAACACTAATATAACTGGGGAAGACACTTCCATAACTGGGGAGACACTACTGTAATGGGAACAAAATACTTCTATAACTGGGTGGAGACATTGTCATAACTGGGAGAACACATGTACTTTAATGGAAGAAGACACTGGTGTCACTGGGAGGAGCCGCTGTTGTGACAGAGGCACTGGTATAACTGGAAAGAGATACTGCTATAACTGAGATACTGGGAATAGAGACTGCAATAAGAGGAAGAAGACACTGTTGTACCTGAAATGTAGATATGACAGGAGGAGACACTTATAACTGGGATGAGACTCTACCATAACTAAGAAGAGACTACTGTTACAGACTTTGGCATATGTGGTAGGAGGCATTGATATAACTGGGAGGAGATGCTGCTGGAACTGATACACTAGTACTACTAGTCAGAATCACTTGCATAATTGGTAGAAAACACTGTTATAACTTGAAGTTGACACTGATATAACTGGAAGGAGACACTGGTGTAACTGGGAGACACTGTCATAACAGGATGGAGACAGTGCTACTGCTGGAAGACACTGGGCTAATGGGATGGAGACACTGGTATAATTGGGGAAACACTGGTACATCTGAGAAGATATTGCCATAACTGGGAGGAAACACTGCTGTAACTGGAGAAACACTGGTCTAATTGACAAGAGACGGGAAACACTAGAATAAGAGGGATAAATAATTCTATAGCAGAGTCACTGGTATAAATGGGAGACACTGGTATAATTGGGAGTCGAAACTGCCTTAAATGGGAGGAGACACTGATGTAACTGAGATACTTGTACAACTGAGATGAGACACAGTTGTACAGTAACTGGTAGGAGACACTGCCACAATTGGTAGGAGACTTTTGTAACTCAGACAGTGTTGTAACTGGGAGGAAACCCTGATATACTGCACTGTAACTGAAAGAAGACACTGGTCTGACTGGTAGGAGACTGGCTTGACTGGGAAGAGGCACCGGTATAACTGGGAGTCAAAACTGCCTTAAATCGGAGGAGACATCGATGTAACTGAGACACTTGTACAACTGAGAAGAGACACTGGTATAACTGGTTAAAAACACTGGAATAACTAGTAGATACTTGTATAAATGGAAGGTGACACTACTGTAACTGGGAGGAGATGCTGGTTTAACTGGCTGGAGACACTGCCATTGCTGGAGAGATAGGCCATAACTGGAAGGACACTGCCATGACTGAGGAGACACTAGTGTAACTGGTAGGACACAATAGCATAACAGGCACTGGTATAACTTGGAGAAACCACTTTTGTAGCTGGAAGATGGGGATAACTGTGAGGAGACAATGTTTTAAAAGGGGAGATTCTACCATAACAAGGAGGAGACATGCTGTAACTGAGATACTGGCATACGTGAGATGCTGGTATTACTGGGAAGATACACTGATATAACTGGTAGGAAACACTTTTGTTCTGGCAGGAGACATTGCTTTAACAGAGACAGTGATGTACAGTAACTGGGCGGTGATACTGCTGTAGCTGGGAGGGGACTCACTGCATCCAAGACTGTTAAAACAGAAAGGAAACACTGGTATAACTGGTAGGAGACACTGGTGTAACTTAGAGGAGATACTGATATTACTAGGAGGTGACACTGCCATTACACAGAGGAGACAGTGGCACATTAGGAGGACAGACTGCTGGCAATGCCATAACTGCTGAGACCATGTTGTAACTGAAAGGATACACTGTCATTACTGAAGAGACACTACTTTAACAGTTTATTAAGGTTGGCTCCCGCCATTACCAAATACATAACTAAAATACAAAATATACAAAATGCAAACACAAATGGAAATTACTTGGAAATAGACATACTTTGTTTCAAAATTACAAAAGCTAATCATTGAATGAGCATCATGTAATGTCTTAGCTGGCCTTAACAAAGTCAGTAAGTACCCTACTGGACTAAAATCTTACAAAATAACTATGAATTGTACGTTAAAAACATAAGACACATTATCAGCAATGGTCTTGACTTTCTGGTATTATCCTAGTGATACAGTGTATATAGTACTGGTAAATCAGGGTCTTCAAAACTACATCATCTATAAAATACCAGATGGGTGATCAACTTCATATTTTAGTTCTATAGCCTTTTTGCTCTATAGTAAGCTACTACACTTACAGTACTTATTAGATGGTTCTTTGCAGATATTAAGGGACAAAAGAGAGACAGAGTTCATGTAAATAAATTCTGTTCCCAATGATCAGTGGTCCCTAAGCTGCTTACAAATATGGACATGCAAAAAAAAAAAAAAACTATTTGATAGAGTCAGATTTTATTATTAGGCATAAGCATTTCTTCTACATGGATGCCTTTATAACTATTAATAGGAAAAATGGTCTAGTCTAAGTCCAGAATATGCTCTTCTGAGATATGGATATTTTAAAATTGAAAGATACTGTAATGAAACACTGCTGTAACTGGGAGGAGACACTGATATACAGTAGCCAAGGGGATTGAGTAATAACTGGGAGGAGACATCGTTGTAACTGGAGAGACAGTTGTACAACCAGGCGGAGACAATGGCACAACTCAAACACTGGTATAATTCATAGGAGACACCACCATAACTGGGGAGATACTGCCATAACTGGAGAAACAGTGGCATAACTGTGAGGTGACACTTGTTTAACTAAGACATTGACCTAACTATGAGAAGACACTAGTGTATGTAGAGGCACTGCTGTTTTTGAGAATCTGGCACCACTGGTAGGAGACTCTGGTATAACTGTGATGAGACACTTCTGTAATGGAGACACTAGTATAAATGGGAGAATGCACCAGTATAACTAGGCAGAGGCACTGTATTACTGGGAAAGGACACTGCAGTAAATGGGAGAAAATGCTGCAGGAACAGAGGAGCTGGTATAACCAGGAGGAGACCCAGGTATAACTGGGTAGAGACACTGGTATTACTGACAGGAATCAGTGGTGCAACTGGTATGAGACACTGGGACAAATGGGAGAAAACACTGGCTCATCTGGGAAAGGACACTGATATTACTGGTATAAAACACTGATTACTGATAGGAAACACTAGTAACTGGGAAGAAATACCTCTACCAACAAGAAAAGTCACTGTTGTAACTAAGACATTAGTATAACTGGAAAGAGACACCAAAGTAAATATTTTATGAAAATCTGTAGAAATCTTATAATTCAGCAAACATTTTGATGAAGCAAAACCTGCAGTTTTCAAGCAAGACTGAAAAATGGCCTAACAGCACTTCAAAGGGGTAGACAAATGCATTCCAGAGGGTGTGGGATAACTGAAATGAAATGTGTATGGCTGTGAAGAAAAAATTACTCACCTTAGTAATGTTGTTTCTTCTATTGGAGTCTTGCTATATTATGACATATGCAGTGAGTCCCAACCTTCGAACTGCCCCGGAGGTGAAAGAGTTAACTTTCCATGCCAGGCATGGAACGCTGCGCTCGAGCTCGGTTGAAAACTCTGTCTGTTGTTCTTCAAACTCAAACTGTCAGATCTTTACGAGCTAAACTCACTGAGGTCCTGTGTGGAAGCTGTAAACCTATACTTAACTGGCTACTAACATAATAACACATTTTTTGGTCCCAAAACAAAGACTCAAGTCAGGAGACCCAAAAAATGAAAAACACAACACCAAGTCACCCCAAAAAAGGAGGGGTGAAAAACAACAAAGTGGGCACCTACTAAGTGCCAACACTGCACTGCCCACCCACATCCCAAAAACAGAGGTTCTGAGAGGGGCAGGCCGGGGGGAGGTCATAATATAGCAAGACTCCAATAGAAGAAACAACATTACTAAGGTGAGTAATTTTTCTTCAAACAACATGAAGTCTTGCTATATTATAACATATCTGAACTACAAAGCAGTACCTCCATGGAGGAGGACAGAACCTACTGTGAAATAGGCTCTGAAGCACAGCCGTGCCAAACCGGGCATCACTCCTAGCCTGGATATCCAGGGAGTAATGCTTGGTAAAAGTATGAACTGTTTTCCAGGTAGCTGCTTGATATATCTCTAGAATAGGGATGTCCCTGGCAGCAGCCAGAGACGCAGCTGTACCTCTGGTAGAGTGAGCCCTCAGGCCTGAGGGAGGAACCTTATCCAGTTTTTCATAACAGAATTGGATACAAGAGACAATCCACCTGGCAATGGATCTTTTAGTGACAGGTTTCCCTTTACCAACCTAACCATAAGTGAGAAACAATTGGAGGGAGTCAAACCTGTGACCCTTGGTACGCTCTATGTAGTAGCTAAGGGCTCTTTTGACATCTGAACTGTGCAGCCTCCTCTCGTCAGAGGAGGAATGGTCAGTGAAGTACACAGGAAGAGACACAGATTGATTAAGGTGGAAATCTGAAACCACCTTAGGCAAAAACTTCCCGTTAGTCCTGAGGACCACCTTATCTCTATGAAAGGAGATAAAATCAGGCTCCACTGACAAAGCTTGTAATTCACTTATGCGTCTGGCAGAAGTGATGGCTACCAGAAACACAGTTTTCCAAGTCAAGTACTTAAACTCTGCTGAAGACAAAGGCTCAAAAGGGGGTTGCATAAGCTGAGCAATGCAAACATTAAGGTCCCAAGCCGGGGCAGGGTCCCTGAATGGAGGGTTGGTGTGTAGCAATCCCTTGAAAAACTTGAAGAATACAAGGTGAGCTGAAAGAGAAGAGGGCTTACCTGCTGAAATAAATGCAGATGCAGCTGCCAGATACACTTTTAGGGTAGCTGGTCTCAGCCCCAAGGTATTTAGATGGACCATGTAATCCAGAACTGTGGGTAAATCAGCAGATTCTGGGGAAATATGTTTTCCAGAGCACCATATGGAAAATCTCTTCCATTTGGAATTATAAGTAGCCCTGGTAGAAGGTTTTCTAGAAGCCTTCAAGATGTCCATTACACCCTGGGAAAGGTGTAAATCAGCAAACTCTAACTCTTCAAGAGCCAGGCCTTGAGATTGAGAGATTTGAGGTTTGGGTACCAAACCCTCCCCTGAGCACAGGTTAACAGGTTATGATTCCTGGGAAGACAGAGGGGAAGATGGACTGCTAAGGACAGCGGGAGTGGATACCAGGGTTGTCTGGGCCAATCTGGGGCAATCAGGATCATCTTGCAGGGCTGAGACCTGATTTTGACTAGCACTTTGAACAGCAGAGGGAAGGGGGGAAAGCATAGAGAAACTTCCCTTCCCAATTGAGGACTAAGGCATCCAGAGGGACTGAGCCCAACACTGGGGGCCTGCAGCAAAAAAGGGGAAGTTGGTGATTGTCTGGGGCTGCAAAAAGATCTATCTGTGGGGTGCCCCATCTGGCAAATACCACCTCCAGGACCAGGGGGTCCAGTGACCATTCATGATGGCCCTGGGAAATCCTGCTGAGAGCATCTGCCAGGACATTGTCCTTGCCTGGGAGGTGAACTGCCATAAGGGAGGTGTTCAGGGAGTAAGCCAGAGACCACAACTTCATTGCTTTGGTGCACAAGGCCGTAGACCAAGTGCCCCCTTGCTTGTTGATGTACCACACTGTGGTGGTGTTGTCTGTTCTGACCTGTACCACTTTGTTCTGAACAGACTTGGAAAAAGCTTGAAGTGCTAGAAAAACTGCTCTGAGTTCCAACAGATTGATGTGGAGCAGGGATTCCTGAGGGGACCACAACCCCTGGGTAGTGAGGTGCCCATGTGAGCTCCCATCCTAAGAGGGATGCATCTGTAGTAAGGATTAAGGGTGAGACTGGGTGACAAAGGAACCCCTTGTCTGAGATTGCTCTGATCCTGCCACCATTGTAGGGCCTGGATCAGGGTTCAGATCACTGGGATCAATTTGGTTAGAGGGTCTTTCCTTTGAGACAAAAGGCTCTCAAATGGAACTGAATGTCCCTCATCTGAAATCTTGCTCCCTGCACCACTGCTGTAGAAGCAGCCATGTGCCCCAGGAGCTGTACAAAATGCCTTGCTGGTCGAGACACCTGCAGAGTGAATGAGGAGGCCAGAGAGACCAGGGTCCTTGCCCTGTCCAAAGGGAGGAAGGCTCTGGTTTTCTCTGTGTTCAGCTCTGTGCCTATGAAGGTGAGGAGCTGAACAGGCTCTAGAACTGACTTTGAAAGATTCGGAAGGAAACCTACAGAGGTGAGCAGTTGCTGAGTTATCTGTAGGTGTAACTTGACTTGGTCTGGGGACTGGCCTACTATGAGCCAGTCATCCAGGTAAGGAAGACAACAATTTTTGCCTTCTTAGAGAAGCAACTGCTACTGCCAGGCATTTTGTGAACACCCTTGGAGCAGAGGTGAGGCCAAAGGGCATTGCTCTGAACTGGTAATGGCCTGAGGGCAGCTCGAACCTGAGGTACTTTCGATGGGAGCTTCTGATGAGAATATGGAAGTAGGCATCCTTGAGGTACAGGGACGCTAGCCAGTCCCCTGGCCTTAAAGAGGGTAGAATAATTCCCAGTCACCATTTTGAATTTTGGTTTTAAGAGGTGCTTGTTTAAGTATCTGAGATCCAGGATGGGCCACCATTCTCCTGTCTTTTTTGGGGTAAGGAAGTACCTGGAGTACAACCCTTTGCCCTGGTGTAGGGGTGGAACCCTTTCCACGCTCTGAGAGCCAGGAGGGAAGAGACCTCTGCCTCTAGGGCAAGTGCCTCTGGAGGATTTGCAGGTGGAAAGGATCTGGTTCTCATCTTTGGAAACTTTTTGAAGCTGAGAACCAGTCCCTGGCTTGCTACTTCCAGGACCCACTTGTCTGATGTCAGAGATTCCCAGTCCTGGACAAAGTAAGCCAGCCTGCCCCCTACAGGTAGTTGAGAATCGGCCCTGGCAACCCCATCAGGGTGCCTGCTTGGCAGGGGCTTTGGGCTGAGGGGTGGAAGCAGGCCTGCTTGCACCCCATCTGCCTCTCCCTCTAAAGAATCCCCTCTGGGCAAAAGCTGAAGAGGAGGCCTGGGCTTGGTAAAAAGACCTATGAAAAGGCCTGCCCCTGCCCCTGGGAAGCTGCCTTTGAGGAGTGGCCTGCCTTCCTTGTGCCAGTGCACTCCTATAGGTGGTCCTATATCCATTTTCTTCATGTAATTCTCTGTCTGCTCCCCAAACAGAGAATTACCCACGACAGGAAAATCCATAGCCTTAGTCTGGGTATCCTGTGACAGGCTAGTACATCTGAGCCAAGCCATCCTGCGAAGAGCCACAGATGTAGCCATGACTCTTGATGACACATCATTTGAGTCCACTGCAGCATGGAATTGCACCTTGGATGCCTCAATACCATCAGCAGCCACCTGCTCCAGCTCCTTGGCAAGCTGGCCAGGGACCTGTTTTGCAAGAGCCATAACAGTATCCCATCTGGATTTCTGGTATCTAGCAACGTAAGCTATATAATTTGCCTGTCTGAGTCCCAAGGATGCTGCCATGTACTGTTTCTTTGCCATGGCATCAACCTTCCTGGAGTCCTTGTCCGGGGGAGTGTGAGGCCAAGGGGATATTTGCCTTGTCACAGGCTGCAGCCTGCACTACCCCAATATGGCTGCATTGTTGTGTAAGGAACTCTGTATCAGAGCCTGACAATGTGTACCTCTTGTCCATTCTCTTATCCACAGGAGGTATAGTGTGAGGAGTTTTTAGAATTTTAAAAGTCTGTTTCCCAAAAGATTTATTCAAGGGAATAGACAGTCTCCTAGACTCTGGGATATCCATCATTTCCACATAGTCAGGCTCCTCTTGATCATCCACAGCTTCCTTCATAGGGAGCTGGAGGGTTTCAGCCACTTTTTTATAGAAAATAAAATGAGAAGGGGACACTCCTGAAGGTCTGTCTGGGGAGATGTCCGGGTCGATGGGCACATCCAGACTTTCAAATCCACATTCACTCTCCTCATACTCCTCTTCCCCCTCCTCCAGTTCATAATATTCCTCTAAATCGTAGTCTTGAACTGGTGGAACCGGCCGAACCGGGTGCTTACCTGATGCCACCGGTTCGGTCGGAACCGGAGAAAGCGACTGGACAATCTAAATCGCTTTGGCTATCTCTTCAGCGTTGGAGAGAGAAAGTTTGGCTCCACCAGCTGATTTTCTGAACTTCTTTGCTGGAACCCGACCCTCGAGACGGCTCTCCTTTTGCCAGAGAAAGTCTCGCCCTGGTCAGAGGGCACTCCCTCTGGTTCGGTTGGAACCGAACCGGGCTGGCCATCTGGGTCAGCGGACTTCTTGGCCTCCCTTTCCCTGAGCCTACCAACTCTCTTATCTAGGGTAGCTGCAGGAAAATTTTGACAAATCTGGTAGTCTGCATTGAGGTGGTCAAACCCCAGACAATAAACACAGGTGGTGTGGGGGTCAGCCTTGGCAAAGGCTTCCTCACACACACACTGCAGTGTTGAAACCCAGTGGGCCCGGTTTTTCTTTTGGATTTCTCAGACATAGTGCCAGTCCTAACCAAACTTGCCCATTTATGGCAATCCGACAAGCAAGACCCTCTTATCGGTTCCCAACCGTGTCACGGGTCATGGAAAAAGCAGTAAGAAATTCCGTTTTTAGATCCGATAAGAACCGGTAACCACACTCTAAATGATAGAATAAAATATTTTTAAACAACCTGATCAGTTCAAGAGTGAACCGATAACAGTTTACAAGTTCCACACAGAAGAGAAATAATGTAAACCTATCTAGTACTCACAAATACCACAGACAGAGCTTGAACCGACCGGTTGCGGTTTAAATTCGGTCAAAAAAACGAGAAAGTAATACTTTAACCGACAAAATGAACCAAGCAGGAGAAATCTCCGGAGCGACTGTACAGTGAGGTGGAGTAAAGAATCTGACGGTTTGAGTCTGAAGAACAACAGACAGAGTTTTCAACCAAGCTCGAGCTCAGCGTTCCATGCCTGGCATGGAAAGTTAACTCTTTCACCTCCGGAGCAGTTCGAAGGTTGGGACTCACTGCGTATGTCATAATATAGCAAGACTCCATGTTGTTTGAAACAACAGTTCTACTATGCAGCTGAGAGTTTAGGAAGTGTATATTTATCAACTAAGGAATACCGTAACAGATAAAAAAAGCATTTTTTACTACATTAAGACACTATTAATACAAAATAAAAGAAATCATTTTCCATTATAAAAAATATATAGTTCAAGTTCATTAATCGACTTATCAAGTCATTACAAAACTATACATAAATAGTTTATAATAACTGGACAGCAATTTTTTATATGCACTGACCAAGCTATTATTTGCCATTATAATGGTGCGCACACACCAAGTCACTTAAGAACAGCTGCTACATGATTGACTGTTTACCTCCTCCTGGGCGAGCTAAACAGTTTGAGAACCATGCGTAGCGAGGAGCCGCCAGGCCAAACCAATGAACTATGTCATTTTTTCGTTCGTTTGTTGTTGTTTTTTGTTCGTCCTCATCAGTTTCTGCTGAAATATTTAGAAATTCTACCTGGTTAATCCTCCTATTTGATGGCTACACTGAACAGGAAGGGGAAGCACTCCACCTGCTTAAATGCGGTAAGCAGTGATTGCAGCCGCTATCTAAATCTAAATGTAAAAAAAAATTGCTGACCAGCAATTATATATAATGACAGATGAGGAAGTGACTTAAACTTGAATTTAATGGTCACCCTTGTTGTGGGATGCTTTAATAAACCGCGAGAGTGAAGTAGCATCCCACACCTTGGGTGACCATTAAATACTCGTTAAGTACACTTCCCCATCCATTATTGTATATGTAATCATAAAACCAATACATAAATAAAGCCACAGTATAAAAACCCTTGTGAGAAGCTCACTGCATCCTTTCTCGTCAGTTATATTGCACTTGCTGTGATAATTAAATCCCCCCATAGGGGAGTTACTTTAGATAGTAGGGGGAAAAAACCATCTATGAGTGTAACTAGGACACCTCAGATCTGGGAACTTTGCTAAGTGTATTGTAACTGTAATCTCCCAATAATCCTGGTAACAGGGATAAAAAACTGCTGAAGCACTACAAATGAAAGTCACCTAGCAGTGGGCTGGGAAGCAGGTAATCAGAGGGATAGAGATTATTTTATTTCATAACTGTTTGATAACCATGCATACATCCATCTAAGATATATTACATCTTTTACCACAGAATCTATAGAGGAATTCATGAGTGCATTTAAAAAAGTTTGGCTATCTCCTTGGATCTTATACCCATGGGGATAAACATTCAAATCTTATTTTCTTGAATTTTTTGCAATGGAGAAAGATGCTCAAAGATTTTGTATTCATTCATTCCACAATCACATTGCAAATCTAGATCAAATAGTTTCTGTCCATCCTTATATTTGAGCAACACTAACTGGGAGGGACATGTTTCAAGCCTAAATTGTAAATATATTTTTCTGTCTTTGGAGTTAGTTAAAAATAGGAGGTATGGCTCTATCCTATGACAAATTTTGGTTTTTGAATACTACCTATACATTTTTGCATTGATTATATATTCTTTAACTTGCTTTTGGAACAAGTTCTGTCATTTATCTTTGACTGCCACCATGTATTTTGGACAGATTCTGATCCCTTTCAGCCAAACCTGCTACAAACATTTTATTTGAAACTTTGTGACCGGGAAAGGCACACTGAGCCACAACTAATTTCCAGGTGCAACCCGGGGGCAAGGGAACGGGAATATTTGTACAGATGTAAACTGATTAAGCTATTGATGTTTTTTTGTTTTTTTTTATGAATGGGGAGAATTTGGCCAGGACACTGGGGAAATTCGCCTACTCTTTCACAGGGCCCGCTGTCCTGTGTAGAGAATGGAGGAGCCCAGTAACGAACTGGACACCGATGGAGGAGGTGGCAGCAATGGAGGAGATGCTACACCAGCTGAAGCTATGGGTGCTGTTGACACCACAGTGGAACACGACTCTGAGGAACCACTGGTAGAAAAAATGTCAGAAGATATGGAATTTCAGCAAGCTGAACTCCAGTTACAAAAAGAATTGGAAAACAGAAACCCAGCAGTTACAATCACAACTTTTGCATGCAGAACAGGATTATCTACAAGCAAGAGAGAACTTAGGGGAAGAAATTAAATGGAAAAGACAAGTTGGGAATTCACCAAGTAGTTCTATGGTGAATCAGACTTAAGTTTTTGTTTAATGCTGTTGTACAGGGGAACCCAGAAGTGAACCTGGATCCCAAAGAGAAAAACATGATGAAGTGCCAGCCCTTGGGAAAAAACCAAAATAGTCACCTGAAGTTGCCATGAATGGCGCAGGTTGGATTCAGTTGTCGGAGGGTGTTTGTATTCCAGACCCAGCAATTCTACTCCCGGGCTCAGAAACAGCACCAGTGAGTACAGACAGACCAGACAGTCCTGTCACTGGTAGAAACAATGGAACATGATGCAGTGACAGATAATGCAGGTACACTGTCTTTTTCCCCTTTAGAAACACAGAGTGTAGTGTTTTATGACACCCAGTCTGGTCTAGCTACTTTACAAAAGGACAGGCATGAGGCACCGAAGGAGCCTGAAGAGCCTAGTGATACAAATACAAATAATACAAATGACACTCACTTTAATGCCAATATGATCCCAGCAAATGCTAGTTTATTCCACAAACCTGTGGAACTAGCAAAATAATGAAATGATATATGATTAAGGTATTTAGGTGGAAGGGAAACTCCACCTGATAAATTTTTTTGAGGGCAGATCTTTTTTTATTTATTTCATACTAGGATTACAAGATCTTTGATAAAGCAATCCTTAGGCTTCTCACCCGCTGAAGTCTACACTGTCATCCATGCTCCAGGTGAGAGCACTTTCGATGTCCGTTTCTGTACCCCTGATTTATTGGAAATGTTTTGGTCCAAATATTCCATCTTGAAGACAAACCTCCTGTGGGTACCTTTTCAGGCAATCCCGCTAACCAAGAGCCCAGTTAAAATAATGACAATTCTCTTCAGAAATGAGGGAGTGAACATTATGGACATTTTATATTGGTTGGAGAAGAAATGTACTGTGCAGGGTAACTGAGAACCCATTTTTGATAAGGAAGGTTTCTGGAACAGGGGTTGGAGAGTGAAAATCAAGTTGGAGCAAACTGAGGGAGGACTCCAACATTTACACAGCTGTTTCTTTTTAGGTCAGGACAAGGGTTTTATTTTGTATCCAGAGCAACGCAGGCACTGCTATAAATGTGGATCACTGCATCACATTAGCAGTAACTGTGACGTGATTAAATGCCCACATTGTGGGGAAGTTGGACATACAGGGTCTTCCTATAGGAAAATGCAAAAATGCAATTTGTGTGAGGAGGAAGGGCATTCCTTTGCTGAATGCCATTGAGCAGCCCATATCACTGAGAATTCTGGGTATGGTAAACAGGATTTTTTATATCAATAAATCAGCTAAAGTATCTGCCAGGGCCTCTGGTCATCTGATGATACTAACACCAATAGTGCCCAGAGAGGTAATGCCTTCTACCTCAAGTCCTACCTTAGGTGCTGTGAGAAAGGCAGAGCTCCCAGTTATAGATTGCCAGGTTATGGGGCCTATGCCAGAACAGAGGGGATATGCCACACCCCAATCCTGAGGCTTCCATCTTTCAACTGGTAAAAAAGAAAGGAGCAGCGAAAGCAAAACAGACTACTGTACCCCAGAAAGAGGAGGAAGTAACTACACAAAACAAGTTCAATGTGTTACAATGAGGAGACACAGATAGGGATAACAGAATGGATTCTGCCTCACTCTCCTCCTAGAAAGACGCCATGTCAGACTCTGAAAACCCACACTTAGATCTCAAAGAAAAACCTAAAAGAAGATGGATGAGCAGCAGAGCAAGTGTTAGAAAAGTATCTTGATTTTGGCTGACTAAACACATATGGATACCCTGCTGCATGAATTATCCCTGGCCTCCGTGAACACGAACAGTATACTGTCAGAAAATAAGAGACTTACTACTTTTTTTCTGTTTGCTGATTGTACATACGACATTGCCTTTTTGCAGGACACAAGGCTTCAGACACTGCATGATATTCAAGCTGCTAGTGAGGCATGGAGATGGGGGGTACATAGGTCTGTTTGGGAAGATAGTTGCAGTGGGGTGGGAATTTGCATTAACATCACTAACTGTAAATTAATCCATGTGATGGATATTTGGCCTGGGAGACCATTACTGTTGGACGTTAAGATACATTCTATCGATTTTTGGCTTATGAACATTTGTGCACCCCAGTCAAAAGCACAGAGAATAAAACTGTTGAAATTAATTCAGCCTTATTTATTCACTTCTAAGCACATTTTGATTGGGGGGATTTTAACTGCAGCCACTTCACAGCTGATCGAGGTTTTCAAACAAAATTGTTTGCAATGCTTCTTTTCTGAATCAGCTGACAGCACAGACTGGGCAAAATGATGTTTTTTTCAAAAAAGGGTTGCAAACTCAATGCATGTTTTTAAGGGCTCTGTGTCCACTAGAATAGATTACTGGTTTTTAACACGATCTTTACTAATTAGAATTGCTGAAGTAATCCCAGTGGCCTCATTGGATCATGGTCTTCTCAGTGTTTCGATTTCAAATTTTGCTTAAACATCTATAGGGAGGGGATATTGGAGACTAAATTATAGTTTACTAGATGATCTGACTATAGCAGAAGGGTTTCAGAATGTTTTACAGGCTAGGAAGTTAGTGTTCTTTTTGTATGATTCCCTACTGGATTGGTGGGAAGATACAAAAACAGACATCAAAGCTTATTTTGTGACTATGGGTAGGCTCAAGGGACAGGAAAATAAAACGTATCTGGATTTAAGATTAACATTTTATACTTTAGTATCCCTACAAAATGAGGGAATGGTAGAATGCTCTGAACAGTTGGCTAGCTTGAAAGCAGAAATGGCACAAATTCAGTAAAATAGGATAAAGTCCTTGGAAAAGAGCATTATTTTGGCACTCAGGGAACAAGGGCCCAAACAAATCTCTTTGATAGTTGCAAAACCCAAAGGCATAAGAAATTAATACATACTATTAAAGCTTATGAGGGTAAACACTTAACTACACAAAAGGACAACTCCAAGGAAACTGAAATATCTTTCAAAAATATTTTACAAATCAGATATACCATCTGAGTTTATGGATACATGGTTAGATACTTGTAACCTAGGCCAAATCCCGTCACATGTCAAACATGACTTATTGCACCCTATAACGGAGCAAGAAATTATCACAATAATAAGGAACCTGAAAAGTGGAACAGCACCAGGGCAGGATGGGTTGCCAAATGAGATTTATAAAAACATATTTTTAATACTAAAAGCTGAAATGATTGAATTATTTAATGACATGTTGAAACAAATGGCTCTACCTATCAGTATGTATAAAGGGTTGGTTCTTTTATTATATAAATCAGGAGACTGACAATTATTATCAAATTGGAGGCCAATTACTCTCCTGAACTCAGATTTTAAAATATTAACGAAATTACTTAGTAATAAGCTAGCATCCATTTTGGATTATTTTACACACCCTTCCCAAACGTGTGCCATTCCTGGAAGAAAGATAGGAGACACCTTAATATTATTACAGGAACTTTTTGAAAAGGGAACTAATAACAAACTTTCTGGCTTTTTAATAAGCATCGACCAGTCTAGGGCGTTTGATAGAGTGTCACATCTCTATCTGTGGAAATGCCTGTTAGCTTATGGTATACCTGAGGAATTTGTGGGTTGGATCAAGTTATGTTATAAACTGGCAAAAAGCTCTCCCTACATTAATGGGTGGGTGGGGGAAGGAATGTAACATGACCAGAGGGATCATGCGAGGGTGTCCCCCTTAGTCCCATTTTATATATAATTACATTAGATCCTCTTCTACCAAAACTAAATCAAGCCTAAAATATATTGGGACTATCTGTACATAGCGAAGATCTCGAAATTAAAACAGCTACCCTATGCAGATGACTTATGTCTAGTAACTGCCAATCTCGACTCAAATATATGCAAAAAATATTATGAAGGAATTCACAGTCAGTACAGGATCACAAACTAATTATGGAAAAAGTACCTGTTTGCCAGTTGGAGACATGCATTCTGAAATGAGGGAGATGATAGGTATTCCAATTGTTTTTAATTTTTGTAAAATACTGGGGATTTATTTTGTTACTGGAGAATCTGCATTCTGTAATTGGGATTTGCTATTACCGGTTGCTATTAATAAATTAAAACAGTGGAATAGGTGGCATATGTCGAAGGAAAAATGAATTTATATGGTAAAAACATATCTACAGGTGTGTCAAGCCAGGATGAAGCACAGAAATGCAGCAGATTATTACAGAATACTGCAATTTACTGCAGGGGCCATTGTAAGTCAATGGCAATTAAGCCCTTTTGTCATGCAGGATTTTGTGACATATCATTACTGCAAGTTACTGTGCTTCATCATGGCTGAAACATCTGTAGTAACACTGATTTTACATTTAAACACTATATATCCCCTCCCCAAACAGCTCAAGACTTTACATTATATAGTTGTTTCTTTTTATGAATTTGAGGTAGTCATTTGAATCCAATAATGAGAGGCAGAACATATCTCGAGAAGAGGAAAGGTGGCTTAGGGATGATTAACCTGGTACTTTCCTTTTTTTTGTATTTGTTTCTATTCTAACATCAAACTACTCTTAACAGAAGCGAACACCCTTTGGATCCCATGGGTAATAGCTCACATAGAACCATGGTTAGTTTCGTGGCCACAGGATGAACCAATATCAAAAAAAAAAAAAAACATTGGTAGGCTTACCTTCCAATTTCCAAACTTGTTCTGGAAAATTGAAATTGTGGCTAGTGTCAAAACAATTATTTTTTTTCACTTCCCAGGAAAGCTTTATTCAAAAAATTAGAGTCTGACTGTTTTTTTCTAGAGATTCCACATTTTGGAAATAGACCTCTAAATGAACAAGACTTGATTGGTAAAATGTGAAATAATAAAAGGGTACTGGAGCATATATGGGACATGTTGTGGCTATGCACACAAGGTAAATTAAATGTTAAAATAATCTAAAATATAAAGGGACTTGAAAAAAGATACTGTCTCAGACCAACATGTGTTGAACTTTTGAAACAATGGAACATCTCTATTTTACTTTTCTGTATATTACACAGTTTTGGACCTTAATAAAGCATAACTGGAGAAATTCCCCAATTTCCTTCCTTACCTCAGAAATTCTATTTTAGGTTTCCATTTTTATGGCAGAAATATAATGGTAATATGATGCAAGTGATTCTGTTGAGTTTTAAGTACCATATCTGGACCACAAGATGTAAGCTGACATTACAACAAACTGATCTTACACAAGGCCAGCTCTTTAGTATTGTAAGGAGCTCTGTCCTAGAAATTAGGCATAGAGAAAAACTTAGGGTTTCACCACAACTATTTTATGAATGGTGGGGGAGTTTGCCATGGCTTATCTAATTTAACAGGTTAATGGCCTTCCAGAATTAGTTCAAAATTTATTCTGAATATATGTGAGACATGGAATTGTTTCATGGGTCATAGGTGGGAGAATAGCGTATCCTGTATAGAATTTAATTATTGATGTTTACAATATAATAAGCTCTGGATATATACAGTACCTTCTTATTTTTAGGTTACAGATTGCTGGCCAGATTTCTTATGGCTAATTGACTTTACTACAGAAGGCTTATTTATTTAGGCTGCATGGTGTTTTCCAGTACCTTATAGATCCTTATCTGAATCAGATTTTGGAAAAGGATAAGGAAGTGATATCATTTTTTAACTTAAATTAAAACATAACAAGCAGCTCTGGATGTTTATAGTACCATCTTATTTTTAGGTTACAGATTGCTAGCCAGATATTTTATGGCTGATAGACTTTACTATAGGCTTATTTATTTAGGTTATATGGTATTTTCCAGTACCTTATAGATCCTTATCCGAATCAGATTTTGTAATGGGATAAAGAAATTATATGCTTTTTGAACTTAAATTTCTTTTCCCTCCTCATTCTAAAAGGATGAAGTCTTTCTACTCTCTAAAGATATATGAGTAATAAGGGGGTGTTATTCACTACTATTTTTTGTTTATGATATATATGAGTGTGTATTTAATGTGACTAAAACATTTCTGTTTCTTCATTTGCTGCGAACATTTTCATAAAAAATCCCCATACTCTTAAGTAGTGGGGGCAGAGTAGTATGCATTAATACTTATTTCACTTACCTTATGAATTACTTACTTTGCATTGACAATTATGTACTGTATTATGATTTATTTTTTGAAGTTTTAATGAAACAATTCCCCTACTGTTATCGAGAAGTGCCATGGAATCTTTAATGTCCACCTGAACAACCACCAGAACAGGCAGAAGAGACCTCAGTTTAATGTCTTATCTAAAAGATGACACCTCAGGAGTGCAACATCCCTCTCCTGATACACTACAGTGTCAGTATTGGGATTTATCCCATGTTCTCAGTGTGGGGCTAGAACCAACCACCTCCCAAACTTCTGGCCTCAGAGTCAAGTGTGTTACCTGCTGAGCCACTGATACTGGTTCAGTTAGACTGACATAAGAACAGCTTCTATTCCTTTAGGCAGGGAGACAGGGTATCATCTGATAACCATGCCTTCTTCTCCAATAGGCACCTTTTTTGTAAGTTTAAATTCAGCTCTGTTTGAGCACTTTATCCAGGAAGCTAACTTTCTTATTTTCCTTAACTCTTCTAATCTAAATCTCCCTAGTTCAGCTCTAACTACTTCTGCCAGAGTAGAGCAAGTAGTCTGTAAGACCCAACAGTAGAATTGATTAAATGGTAGCTTGATGTACTTAAAGTTGTTAGTAGACCATATTATTTATTTATTCAATTTTGATAACTGGGTAGGCCTGCTGAGCTCTGAAGGTCCCTTTTTCAGGGGCAACGTGGAATTAGTTACATAGTAAAGCATTTCACATTCAGAGCAAATACAGATCAAATAGGTGTGTTGACCATTTCAGGTTACAATCTGGTTAGCATGGTGCAGAGTTCAAATCTTAGTACACAGTAAGACTTAGACATTCAGACATTAGTAATAAACAGAACTTGTACAGGGAGTGGAATTAGTGCACAAACATTATATAGCAATATGCTATTCATTTTCATATCTGCCACTTTGAGAGCTGGAATAAGGATAGAACCATAACATTTCCTTTTAAATCAGAGTAGTCCATCCTTTACCTGGTTCAACTAATTTTTATATAGGATATGTGCTCTGCCCATGAGCTATTAGTGGAAAAAATTGGCCAAGATTGCTATATGATTTTACAATATCCATATTTTCATTTCCTATTTTCCATTATATGTTAGATTTTTGCTCCCATCCATAAAAACATATAAGAGATACAGTTTTTTCATCACAGTTTCAAAAGAATATATTTTTTCTTAATTTTTTTGGTCTCATATTTAGCTGTGTGCGACTGGAAGTGAATGAGTTAGTGACTGGGGGGTGGACTCGCCTTTACTTTTGTCTGTTCAAAAGTACAGTCAGTGTCCAATTTTTATTTTTGTCTTGGCTACTGCTATGTTTGTAGGCGATGGAGGCAGTAACAGTAAGCCTTAGTCTACACTCAGTACCAGAACAGGGTTGATGAAAGTATGGTCCAAAGATCAACATTACATCCAAGCAGACTGGCAGTAAGGGTACAGGAGGAAAAGGCATAGGCAAAGGAAAAAATACTATATATTATTCATCAAAATAATTTAAGACTATAAAATATAAATTATAATACTGAATATAATTTAAAACAATCTAACATCAGAGATACAGATTCTTCTTCATAGTTACATAGTTTACAGTTGCTTTTTCATGGCTTCATAGGATAAGGGACGCAAAGTTTTCTTCATGGTTTCATGGGATGCAGTTTATTCTTTATTTCACAGCACATAGTTTTTCTGTCTAATTTTTGATCTGAGCTGTGCCTTAGCACAAGGATACTAATCCATGCTCTATTCCTTTCCATATACTGTCACACTCAGCAGCTGTTGCAGCATGGGTCACCTTTCAGTGCTTGGCTGCTCACCTTTTGCTAGAACATGTTATGCCAGGTACATAATTTATGGCTCATGCTGTGCCTGATTATGTGTGTGCATACAGCAGGCAGATACTGAAGCATGAGCATCAGTAACTTGAAAATCACAATGATTCTGTGTACCTAATGTCACCCTATCATGATCTTTAAAAATGTTCCCAATTTGATTCCAGTGTGCCTAGCTTCAGACACTACAAACATCCTCCTCCTTAAGGGCCTACTCTGGTGTGTCTAGCTTCAGTCACTCTGAACCTTATACTTCCTCATCCTACTGTTAAACAAATGAAATTTCTTAATAAGAAATATTATAACAAAATTAATCATAATAGATGGCTACTGAAGTGTGCCTAATTTCAGTTACTCCAAACCTCATTCTTACTCATTTTGATATTAAACAAATATAAATACATTTCTTAATAATAAATAATACTACTGCTATAAAACATTATATAATAAATGCAGTTACTCTAGTGTGCCAGCTTCAGTAACTCTGAACCTCATACTTCAGTGGCTAAATATTCTACAAAAAAAAACTAAAAATAAATACATTTTTAATAAATACTACTCATAAAATAATCAATCCTATAATAGATACCGTCATTCTAATTTTCATCTTCTTTTCCAGGGTCTACTCCAGTGTGCCCACAGTGCTGTTGCTTCACTCATTCCAAGCCTTTTCATCCTCCTTACACATCATAAAGGTATAACATTTGTAAACACAGGGGAGGTATACCCCCTGGGCTGCTGTATTTTATTTATTTATTTAGTTTTTGTTAACCGGGTAGGTGCACTAGCCATGAAATGACTATTTTCAGGCATGATCCAGGTATTTACCTATGTCATGCTGATACAAAATATTCCCCCCCCCTCACTTCATGTTCAATCACAGTTACTATACCAGCACTAAGACTGAAGTCTGGAAAAAAATATTTGCATAAAAAAATATATTTTGCCTTGTTTACACCATGTGACCTGCCCCACTAGTCACTCTTTATAAGGCAGAGATGACTTGGCTGGTAAAACCCCATTTGCAAAGTGCTCAGTGCTTCTAAGTTGGTGGTGGGGACCCAATAGAAGGCCTTTCCAAAGAGCAAAGTCTATGATTTTACCACATCTTTGCTGACTAAGGAAAACTTAACAGCATCGCTAACTATAACATGTTCATTTTCTGGCTAATGACATTGAAAAGGTAAATTGGTTTCTAATACTAGATAATTTGTGTTCAAAGTGGAGCATTCCTAAATATAAGGAATATGCATGCATTTCATTTATTGAAATTATTTAACAAGGGAAAAAACATACAGAGATAGATATGACTCTCATTTACAGGTGTAGCCAAGAAGGGAATTGGTAGATGCATGTTTGTTTGTCTGTTTGTTGAATTTTGTTGACCCGGTAAGCCCACTGGGCCTAGAAGTCCCTTTTTCAGGGGTGACCGGGGGGGGGGAATACAGATGGTAAGTAATTAAATTTGAACCAGATTAAGCTGTTGGTGGTATTTTTAGTGAATGAGGGAAATTTGGCCAGGACACCAAGGAAATTCCCCTACTCTGCGGAGGCAGAGGGCACTGTAGCGCTGTGAGAGACTGTGGAGGAGCACAGTATGCCCCAGACCATGGATGAGGATGGTCAGGTTTTTGGAGCTCCTGAGGTGGTCTGCATTCAGCTTGGAGAAGGCGTTAATTTAGCACAGAATTCGCTTCCTGAAGTAATACCGGAGACATGCATGGAGCAACCTGTTCTGGTGGAGGCTGTTGGTGATTTGTATACTGAAGAAATCAGATTACAAAAAGAATTGGAGGCAAAGAAGTTCCAATTACTAGCTCTTATTTCCACTGCAGAACAGGAATATAATCAAAGCAGAACCAGGTTGGAGGAAGAAAGGAAAAAGAGGAAAAGGTCAGTAGCTAGTCCCTTACTTAGTACTAGCAAACGTTTATCTACCAGTATGGATTCCTGCTTTGACGGGAATATAACTGACAAAAGTGTGGTTTTGACGAATGAGACAGAACTGGCAGCAGCTAATTTGGACTGGTCTCCAGACGATGCTTTATTAAAGGCAGGATGGCTGTATACGGGAAATCGGTGGACTCCTGATCCTGCAATTCCGATTCCAGGTTCTCCGAATAGCTCTGGGGGAAGTTTAGGTAATAGAGGTGGTCAAAAGACTCTACCTATGCAAAGTTCTACTGCAGCTGCGCAGATTGATACGGAGGCTGCGTAGTTTAGATGCTGCGACAGGCACGAGAAACAGCTTTGTTGAACAATAGTCGTGCTTCCAGCCGTTTCAAAAGTGATTCCTTACCACAGGACATTCAGGAAACCCTTTTACTGCTGTTACAGAAAAGGTAAGGAGTGAGGAGATGACATGTTGATACAAAGCGGAACAGAGACCGAGCTTAGATAACACGGAGAAAGTACTGCCGCCTATGTAAAACCAGGGTGCTTTAAACTTATGCTGGGCTTTCACAAACCTGAAATAGCAGCTAAACGGAGGTTCTTAGTCCGTCTCGTTATGTTGGGGAAGCTCCTATTGTTCCTGATAGGGCATGGGTGGGGAAAACCTAATTAAAGACCGGATGGGTTTTACCCCATGGAAGTCTATGCATTTATCCATGCACCAGGAGATAGGAACTATGATATCAGCTTTTGTTCGATGGTGCTACTTGACAAGTTTTGGAAGCTATATTATGAACAAAAGGACATGGAAGATTGGACTGATTTTTTGGCCATTCCTATAACTAAACCCACTAGTAAAACTATTACAGTGTTATTTAGGCATGAGGGGGTTGATGTTTCTAATATTAAATTTTGGTTAGAAAAAAAATGTTCTATAGTTGAACATCCTAAACCTATAATAGATGTGAATGGGTTTTGGAATGGTGGTTGGACCTTTAGGGTTCAATTACAACAAACCGATAAAGGGATTCAACACCTACCTAGCTCCTTTTTTTTGGGCCGAGACAGGGGTATATTGTTCTATGCAGGACAACCGAAAAGTTGCTATAAATGTGGTGATTTAACTCATTTAAATAATGATTGTGATGCAATTAAATGTTTTCTTTGTGGGGTACTGGGTCACTCTGCAGCTCAATGCACTGCTCTCCCCATCTGTAACCTGTGGGGGGATGAAACACATGTTTTCAGGAATGTCCGTGGGCTGCCCATAATTTAGAGTCTGTTTCTGACCATGAGTTAATTCTTTTACAAGCTCGAAGACCTCAGAGGAATGAGGCAGACTTGTTATTGGTACACCCTCCTCCGCTTCGGCATAGAGGACGAGGTGGAAGCAGTGGTTATTCCTCTAGAGGTAAGAAGGGGAGCTTAGATAAGGGTAGACAAGGTATGATGATTCCCCCTTTACCCCCGAGTAACATTGAGGGACCAGAGCCTTTTGACACAGAGGTAGTAGAAACTCCTTTTGCTACCCCCTCAAGGTTCTCCCAAGCGGGTTTTGGCTCAGTTATCTATTCCCTTCAAGACAATAGGGAGGTAGTTATTCAGCAGGAAGAAGTCTACAGAACAACTTCACTACCTTACAAAGGGTGGAAGACCTAAACCCTAGGCAGGTACAGATACCTTTGTCACCTCTACCTCTTTCCAATCGATTTTCAGCTTTTTCCTCGTGGGGAGAGCAGGTAGATAAAGAAGATCCTATGGAGGAGGTTTCACAAGTTTCAAGTCAAGTTCTCACAGAATCGGGTTTTCAATCCTCACAAGATAGGTGGTGCAGAAACGGGTTACTAGGTCAAGCAAGAAAATCATAAATAAACCTCCTTGATTCATTAAATTTAAGGGTGGCATGTTTAAATGTCAACAGTATTAAGTCTGATTATAAGCGTAAGATAACTTCGGTATCTTAAGTGAATTGGATTTTGATGTATTCATGTTACAAGACACTAGACTTCATACTTTAGCGAAACAGCTCAAGCATCTAAGGATTGGTGGTGGGTACTTCCGTTTGGTCGATAGGATTAGAAACTTGTTGTGGGGTGGGTTTTTGTTTTCGTTCCACTACAGTTCAGGTTTTCACGTTTAGTGGATATTGATCCAGGTAGAGCCTTATTGTTGATGTGGTTATAAACACGAAATTGTAGATTGCTTACCATATATGGTCCACAATCGAAAGCATTAAGAATTGATTTATTAACTAAAATTCAGCCATATTTATTTACTAGTAGACAGATTTTTTGGGGGTGACTTTAATATAAATTTTCAAATTCAGGAAATAGGGTAAACAATATTGTGATAAGAACTTTTGAAAACTTTGATTTTTCAGGCAGGTTTGAAAGATTTTCAATATAACAAATCAGTTCCTTGAAAGCAACCTTTTTAAAGGAAGCTTTCTTCCAGGATAGATTTCTTATTTTGAAGCAAACAATAGAGATTTCAGAAACCTTGTATTTCCCATGGAATCTTCAGATCACATGTTGATTGGGATAAGTATTGCAATTCCCTGCTAGAGAACCAGGTTTAGGGTTTGGAGATTGAATGTCTCCTTATTGGAAGATGCAACAATTTCGTCAGGCCTTAAGATATTAATACAGGATAAGGGCTCTACGCTTTTTCTCTATGAGGATATAGGGTTATGGTGGGAAGATTTAAAAGTCCTTATTATTGAATTTTTTAAGTTTCAGGGGAAGTTTCAGGCTAGATCTAAGTATAAAGAATACTTAATATTTAGAAATACACTGGGTGAGTTATTATCTAGACAAAGTGAGGAAGGGGTGGATCTTAGTGAAGAGATTACTTTAATAAAACAAAAGATGAAATTACATCAGTATGATCGGTTATGTTCCCTTCAAAAGGAACAAACTTTTGGCACTCAAGGGAAAGCTGAAAGTGTTAATCCTTATGTTAGTTGTCAAAAAGCGACGGGAGGAAACTAATAACAGGCCTAAAAACACCTCATGGCACTTTGGCCACTGATAATGTTTCTATTATGGATATTATTGTGCAACATGTAAAAGAAATGTTTGGTTCACCAGTTGAATGTTCGCAATATACCTCTCAATTGCTACGGGCGGTAGCTTTACCTAAACTTGCCGCTGAATTCTGTGATATTTTGATTGCTCCTTTTTCTAATCTAGAATTGGATAGGGTGATTAAGGGTTTTCGTAAAGGGATTTCACCAGGTTCTGATGGGTTACCTGCCGAATTATATCAGTTATTATGGGAAATTATTCTGGTAGAAATGTTAGACGTTTATAGATTTTTTCAGGAAGAATGTTATTTGCCTAACAAAATGTATGAAGGATTATTGTTTTTTTTTATTTAAATCAGGTGATTCAACAGATTTGTCCAATTGGCGGCCACTTACTTTGTTAAATATTGATTTTAAAATATTTGCTAAATTGTTAGGAAATAGACTAGCATTGGTTATGGATGATCTGATTAATCCATCTCAATTTTGTTCCATTCCCAGGCGTAGTATTACAGATGCCCTGCTACTTCTTGGAAGTAGTGGAAGGGATGGAAGGAATATTATTAGGAATGATTCAGGGTTTCTAGTAAGCTTAGACCAAGCAAAAGCATTCGATGGGTGTCTCATTCTTTTATGGGAATGCTTATTGGCCTATGGGTTTCGGTAGTGTTTGTGGATTGGTTGAAAGTTTGTTATGGGCTTGCTTATGTAATCCTTTTGATAACGGTATTATGGGTCCGAAAATACAGATATTGAGAGAGGTGCGTCCAAGGCTGCCCTTTGAGCCCTCTCCTTACGTAATTTTTATTGATCCTTGTAAGATTATTGCAACAATCCCGAAAATTTTGGGATTATCGGGGTTTCAGTCAGTAGGTAAAGTACTTGCATATGCTGATGATATGTTTACTTATTCAAGATACTCAGTCTTTACTTATTGCTTTGAATTTAATTCAGGTAGTGGGGAAAATATCAGGGGCTGCTTTGAACATGGGAAAAACTAAATGTATAGAATTATCAGGTTTTCAGGAAGATTCTAGGGTAATTGGAGGGTGTGAGATGGCTACAAGTCCTTGTAAAATTTTAGGAGTTTATTTTGGTGGTACAGCAATGGCAGAGTATAATTGGTCTAGATTATTATCAGTGGGGAATGAAATGGTAAGTAGATGGAATAGATGGAAAGTCGGAAAAAAAAAGAGTTTTTTTGATTAGATCCTTTTTGGCCCCGATATTTATATACATTAGCGCTATTTTTTTGTTGCCAAGGAAATTCGAAGCTTCCTTATCTAGATTGTTTTTCACTTGTTTTTGGGGGAGCCGTTTGAACCCGATTAAAGGACTGTACTCTACAAACAGGTCAAAGACGGAGAGAAATATGCTGAACCCTATATTATTTTATTTCGATATTTTATATGCAAATTTAGTTCCAGTAATAAAAGGTACTTCTAAGCAATGGAATAAATGGGTCTTTCCGATAATTAAAGGGATTTTGTTAGAATGGGAAAAGGGATATTTTTATTCACAAAAATAAAAGACGTCCCCATTTAGTAAAGAGATGGGAGGAGGTTTTTGATTGGGTAATTAAATGGGTTATCAGTTATACTATGGTACAGACCTTTTCTAGGAAGCGTTTATATGAAGAATTATTGACAGTTCAGTTTCAGGTAAACCCGTTTTCTAATTTTTCTAGCGCCCAGCAAAAGTCAATATCAGTGTATGTTACGGACCCACGAATCCCTGAACAGATGTGGGACACGGTGTGGTTGGGAGTACACCAGAAAATTAATGTTAAAGGAAATCAAAAACATAAAACAGTTTATGACAGATTTTGCCCAAGAGAAGGTTGCATAGAGGTTATAGAAACAATGGATCATTTATACTATTCATGTCCATATATTATTCAATTTTGGGACATTGTTAAAACAGATGGAAGAGCAAGTTATCAATACCTCCTGCTTCTACATTGCTGTTTTTGGGATTCCAGATTCTCATTTTACTCAGGAGCATATAGGTATGATTAGGATTTTGTTTGCTTTTTTTGTATATTGGATATGGATTTGTAGATGTCGTTTAGTTTTGCAACAACAAGATATACCTGCTTTAGATTTATGCTTTATTATAATACGAGAAATTAAGAAATGGAAGGGTATTGAATTAGCAAATGAAAACTCGAATGATTTGGTAATGCAGTGGTCTTATTTTGATTTTTTATAATGTTTAGGAAAAAAAGGAAAAATGGAAAGTGGAACAGGGGTAAGGAGAAGAAGAAAAAAAATGTTTTATATCTCTCCCTTCTCCATTAGTAGGGTTGATTAGTTTTGTGTTTGTATACATTAATATAAAGTCAAGTCCTTGTTGCTTTGATTATTTCCTTTGTGAATTACAGATTGATTTATTATAAATGTGTATGTTATGTTTAAGATTTCAATAAAAATTCCCCTACTCTTTTCGATAAGTGCCATGGGATCTTTAACATCCACCTGAACTACCACCAATCCAGGCAGATGGAACCTCGGTTTAACGTCTCATCCGAAAGACAGCACCTCAGAAGTGCAGCACCCATCTCATGCTGCACTACAGTGTCAGTATTGGGATATTAACCCAAGTGCCAGATGTGGGAACTGAACCCACAGCGCTCTGATCTCCCGGCCTCAGAGGCGAGTGTGCAACCTACTGAGCCACTGACACTGACAGACACAAGCATGTATATCGATTACAGCAAGTAAAAACTCTAAGCAATATATAATACAGAATACGCATTCATTTTTGCACACCAGTTTAACCAGGAATGTTTACAAGGCATACTCTGAAAGGTGCTGTAGGAGAAGAAAAAACAAAACTAGTTCAAATAGTGAAAATGGGTGCTACAAGTAAAGACAAGAGGGCGCAATATATGACCTCAGACTCTGTTTTAAAGCTCCTGATGCTGCAAGCACCACCAATGTCTGCTGGCAAGCTATTTCAAATGTGGGGTAGCTCCTGATGCTGCAAGCAACACCAATGTCTGCTGGCAAGCTATTTCAAGTGTGGGGTAGCTCCTGATGCTACAAGCAACACCAATGTCTGCTGGCAAGCTTTTTCAAGTGTGGGGTAACTCCTGATGCTGCAAGCAACACCAATGTCTGCTGGCAAGCTATTTCAAGTGTGGGGTAGCTTGAAACAGAAAACTGCTTGGATGGCTTTCTTTTGCATCAGGGATCTGAAGTCAGAGTGTCTGGAAGGGCCTTAATTTTTAGGCAATGTGTGTGCCTGGGATCAGAAGGCTAATGAGATGGTGCAGCAGTTTACTGTAACTATTATAAACTACAAAAAGTACTGTGTGAAAAGTGTGGCTGTTGCCTGGGGAGGGTCAACCTAAATGCATAGAATAATGGTGGGTTCGTGGGGTGCAGCTTGACAGGGAGAGTTAAAAAGTGCTTTCAGTTTGGCAAGCTGGGTTCTAGCTCCTGTTCCATAAACCACATCCCCATAGTCAAGTGAGGGCAGGAGCATCTGGTCAAGTACACACCTCCTTTCCAGGGTGAGGCTGTCCTTGACAGAGTATAGTTCTGCCATCTTGGGATAAAAGGTATAAAAGGTAGAGATTTTTTTTTTTTATTTGTACTTTTTCCATTCTGGTTCTGCTCCCCTTCAGTCACAGGTGTCCACTCGGCTCTATCATCTCAAACTACACCCTTCATTTTCCAACACCCCTGCCCCCTACCCGGGCATGACCAGGTCAAAACTGATCCCACCCTCACTGAAGCATCTAAAGGTGGTAAGGGGTACAGTGGACTGTGCAGGCTTTGTGAGTACTAGGCGTTATGCTGCAGCCCAGGGAACTGTATTCCCTTCCTGCCCCTTCCTATGGATATTTGCACACTAGGGCTTCAATGTGTGTATGCACCATGAAGCTGCATATCACCATGTAGAGATGAACAGGATATGTACAGTTAATCAGAAGTCAAGCACTTTTGTCTGAGGGAGCGATAAAAAAAATATTAAATGATAAAAAAGAAGTCAAGCACTTTTACATACAGAAATATAGATTCAGGAATATTGGCATCAGAGTATGAAATACATTTAGGGATTAGGTAGCCATGCTTGACATAAAGAGGGTACAACAGTTCTGCACCACTCCTATTCAGCATGCCTTTGAGCACTAACAGCAAGGTGGAGAGAAAGGGAAAGAGGGAGGACTTGAGAAATGAAAATTACGTACCTACCGTAATTCTTGATCTTCTTGGACGAGTCTCCACCACTCATTCACACTATTGGGATCTGCGCCGGAGGCACTAGGACCCATCAGGAGCAAACTTTTTGCTGGAGGGTCGGCGCCAGAGATGGCACCGTGAGGAATGGCACCATGAGCCCTAGCTCGTGCGGTAACGACTATCTCGACGTCAACCCTCCCACCGCCTCAGTTCCTTTTTTACCAAGGAGGTGCAGCGTAACTAACCTAGAAGGGTAGCCTAACGTAAAAACCGGACATAAGATAGTCCGGGCGACCCTTCTTGAAAGGTCAATAAAGAAGTCTTCACAGCCTAAAGATTTGAGGGAGTGAAGACCAACAGAAAAAGGTGAGCTCGGGGGATGGAGGGTGGGCATGTGAATGGTGGTGGAGACTCGTCAAGAAGATCAGAATCACGTAGGGATGGTAATTTTCATATCTTCCTGACATAAGTCTCCATCACTCATTCACACTATTGGGAGAGTACCGAGCTAATAATCCCCCGAGAGGGCAGCAGGAGAGACCAAGAGCTCACGTTTTTAGGACAGAAGTCCATCGAGGATGGCTCTGCCAAAGGAAGAATGTCATCTGGCATGGACATCTAGTGCATAATGTTTAACGAAAGTATGCACTGAGCTCCAGGTGGCCGCATTGCAGATGTCTGCAATGGGCACGTTGCAGATTTCCGCTAGGGATGCCGCGACCGCTCTGGTAGAGTGAGCGTAAACTCTACCCTCCAACTAAACCTGCGCCATGGAATAGCAGTGATGAAGGCACACCACTAGCCATGATGAGATACATCTGATAGCGACAGGTTGACCCAGCCGGGTCTCACTGAAGGAAACGAACAGTTGCTGAGCTTTGTGAAAATCCTTGGTTCTATCTAGATAGAAACACAAGGCCCTCTTAACATCCAAAGAATGAAGATAATGTTCCCCTTCATTTTGGAAGTCCGCAAAATAAGAGGGAAGGACTAAAGGTTGGTTTAGATGAAATTCTGACACAACCTTAGGAAGAAATTTAGGATGAGTATGAAGAACTACTTTGTACTTATGGAACACAGTATACGGAGGGTCTGTAACAAGGGTATGTATCTCAGAGACCCTGTGGGCTGAGGTAATGGCCACTAGGAAGACAGTCTTCCAAGTGAGAAATTTTAGCTCACAGGTAGCCAGAGGTTCGAAAGGTTTCTGAGTGAGCATGTCTAGCACAAGATTAATGTCCCAGACTGCGACTGGACGTCTTGTAGGAGGTCTGGTATGCAGAATCCCCCTTAAGAAACCTCTTAACCATAGGTAACTGAGCTAGAGTTAAGGAAATAACAGGCTCATGATACGCTGAAATGGCACTAAGATGAACTTTGACTGTAGAGTACTGCAGACCCGAATTTGAGAGGTCCAAAAGGTACTCCAAAACCTTATCTGGTGGACAGGAAAAGGGAAACGAGGACTTTGCACACCAGAGCGAAAAACGCTTCCACTTGGCTGTGTAAGTTTTCCGAGTGACTGGCTTCCATGCAGCCAGAAGAATATCTGAAACTCTTCGAGAGACATTGAACCAGTTTACTTCGACCTCTTCAGGAGCCAAACGTGACGGTGAAGTGATCTCAGGTTGGGATGGACCACCAGTCCCTGAGTCAAAAGGTTCATCTGCAGGGGAAGTGGTCTCGAAGGAACTGCCAACATATTGTTGAGCAGTGGAAACCACAGCTGCTGAGGCCAAAAGGGAGCAATGAGAATCATTTTGTCCCCCTGGGATTCGAACTTGAAGAGTACCCTCTGAATTAGAGGAAGAGGCGGAAAGGCGTAAAGAAAGCATTTTGTCCACCGCAGCCTGAACGCATCCTGACAGAAAATGCCAGGCCCTGGATTTCTGGAGCAGAAGAGAGGCAGTTTTGTGTTGAGTGGGGATGCAAAAAGGTCCAGGTCTGGAGTTCCCCACTCTTTGAATAGTGACTGAACTACGGCTGAGTCGAGAGACCACTCATGAGGTCTGTCTCTGTTCTGCTGAGGGCGGTCTGCAGTTCGTTCTGAATGCTCTGGCAGATACACTGCTTGAATTAGAGCCTCGTGCTCCAAGCACCATTCCCATACCCTCATTGCTTCTCTGCATAAGGGGTAAGAGTGAGCCCCGGCCTGCTTGTTGATATAATACATCACTGCTTTGTTGTCCGTTTGAAGGAGAATGTTCTTGTGACACAGAATGTCCTTCAAAGCTCGGACCGCATAAAGGACAGCTCTCATTTCTAGGACATTTATGTGGAGCTGGGACTCGACTTGAGTCCACGCACCTGGAGTGTGGAGAGCCTGACAGTGAGCTCCCCACCCCATTAGGGATGCATCCATGGTAATGGAGATCTGATGCTCCAGAGGAGCAAAGGGATACCCCTCCAGGAGACTGCTCTCTTGAGACCACCAGGTGAGTGACCTCCTTAAAGGTTCTGTCACCTTGATGAGATAGGACTGCGGGTGAGTGGTTGGGGACCACTGAGTACTGAGCATCCACTGGGTGGTTCTCATGTGCAGACGTGCTAGGGGTACAGTGAACACTGAAGATGCAATGAGGCCTAGCATCTGTTGCATCGAGAGAGCTGTGACTGAGCTGTTTTCCCCGATGTGACGGGCCATCTGAAGGATATTGTTCCTCCTGTCTTCTGGAAGAAAAGCCTTCGCACAGGAGGTGTCCAGAAGAGTCCCTATAAAAAGGAGCCTCTGGGAGGGCTGCAGTTGTGATTTCTTGAGGTTGAGCAGAACTCCCATGGATGTAAGGAAGAGCGAGGCCGTCTCCACGGCGTCCAGAGTCCCTTGCCTGGAAGGACCTGCTAGAAGCCAATCGTCCAGATAAGGAAACACCTGAATTCCAACCTTTCTGAGGTGCGCTGCGAGAACTGCACACCATTTTGTAAAAACTCGCGGCACCGAGGCTAGCCCAAAGGGCAGGACTCTGAACTGATAGTGCTGTCCCAGAGCCACAAACCTCAGGAATTTGTGATGCCTCGGGTGAACAGGAATGTGCTGGTAAGCATCCTGCATATCTAGGGAGGCTAACCAGTCGTGTTGGTGGAGCAGAGGTAACAGGGTTCCCAGAGAAATCATTGTGAATTTCTCCTTGGGGAGAAATTTGTTTAGCTTTCTGAGATCTAGAATGGGGCGCATTCCGCCGGACTTCTTTGGAACCAGAAAGTAATGGGAGTAGAACCCCGTGTTTCGTTGGTGCAGTGGCACCACTTCTACTGCCCTGTTGTTCAGAAGGCCCCGAATCTCGGCGGCGAGAAGGTCTGACTGAAGGGTTTACAGCCTGGGCTGTCATTTGGGGGGACGATCCGGAGGGGTCTCCACAAGATTGAGTGAATACCCCTCGCGAATTATCTGAAGGACCCATTTGTCTGAGGTTATGGACTTCCACTGGTTGTAGAAGTGCATCAGACAACCTCCCACCGGAGAGGAAAAGTCCACCTTGGGCAGCTGAGATGGAACTTGGGCCGGCAATTCATAAGGTAGCGCTGGGCGCTTTGGGCCCTTGCGCTTTCTGTTGCGCCTTCTTTTGAGGTTGGGCAGGTTGGTTCTTATGAAAATTTCCTCTGCCTCGAAAGGACTGGCGATTATGAAACTGTCGTTTGCTGGCATGCCCTCAAGAGGGGGCAGGAGGGGGCCGAGCCAACTTAATGGCTGACCTAGTCTTTTGTGTAGCTTCTAGAGCTTGCTCTACCTGAGGACCAAAAAGATATGCACCGTCAAAAGGCAATGCCATCACCTGCTGCTGCGCGTCATTCGTAAAGCCCGAAGTGCGCAGCCAGGAATGATGCCGGGTACAAATACCAGCAGCTGCTGAACGGGAAGCAGTGTCAAAAGTATCCATGGCTGCTTTAACCTGCTGGTTATTCGATTCAATACCTCTGGTAATGGTTTGAAGAAGCTCTGGCTTTGAATCCGACTCTGGTAGGGCTTCAACCATCTGTTTAATAGAATGCCACAGGATATACTCATACTGAGAAAAATAGCCTTGGTAACTGGCAATACGCATACTTAGAGTAGAAACAGCAAAGACCCTCTTACCTAAGGTGTCTATCTTACGAGAGATTCTTTGTTAATAGGTCGAGCTGTAGTAGCTTGAGGAAGAACGATCTTATCATTCTCTGCCAGGACTACAATAGGATCCGCAAAGACTTGAGACGCCAAAATGGGACGATCCTTGGGGGTTGAATATTTCCTATCAATGGATTTAGCCACCGAAGGGGTAAGAGCAGGATTATTCCATACCATTTGAGACAGCGTCTCGAATGAAGGCTGAATTGGAGGAGTCAAATCCGTAGGGATCTCCGAGGCATGAAGATATTGGAGTCTCAACAATTTCCCAGGATCGATGTCTGTAGTCTGGAGAGAAAGTGTGGAACTCAGATTTTTCAACAGAGACTTAAAGGATAGGTCCTCGACCACAGGCTCTGTAGCAGTAATAGATCCTGCTTCGTCCACTTCATCACCCAACCGAAGGTCTGGGTCAGGCTCAACGTTATCTCCTGACAGTCCAGGAGGGACTGTATGGACAGGAAAGGAATGAAATTCAGAAGAGGAGGAAGAAGGAAACAAGTGAAGGTTGAAGGCACTGAACATGTACTCCCTGGAGGAGAGGAGGGAGAGAGGGGATATGATAGAGACATACAAGTATCTTACAGGGAGGAACAGGGTGCAGGAATGCACTATTTTTAAGCGAAAAAAGATGTTCCAGGACTAGAGAGCATGGGATGAAGTTGGAGGGAGGACGATTCAGAGGAAACGTGAGGAAGAATTTCTTCACAGAACGGGTGGTGGACAAGTGGAACACCCTGCCAGAGGAAGTGGTGGGGGCTGAAACAATCACGGGATTTAAGAATGCATGGGATAGACAAAGGAATTCTGGAGGTCAGGGTAGGGGCAACAGACTTCCTGGAAAACATAAGCTGAACTTACAAACTTAAATGGGCAGACTGGGTGGGCCATAGGCCCTTATCTGCGACACTGTCTATGTATCTATGTATCTATGTAAGTGAAAGAGGAGTCCCGAGCGCCACGCGCGGAGGCACGCAACACCGAGAACGATGCCGCGAGGCCACGCGGCGCCGAAAACAGCACCGAGAAACCGCATGGCTCTGAGGACGGCGCCGAGAAGCCGCACAGCTCCGAGGATGGTGCCGAGCACAGCATCAACGCCGAGGATGGCGCCGAGAGGCCACACGACGCCGAGGGTGCCGAAAACACTCCCAGACTCCGAAAAACAGGTTTTGAAGGAAGAAGAGCAGGAGATAAGGGCATCGGTGTGGCCCTCTGTGCCGCAGCCATGTGAAGGGGGGAAACACCTAAGTGCGGAGTCGACGGCACCGAAGAGGGTGCCGTGCAACCAGGAAGGTCCAACCACCCTACCTGGTCACCCAGAGAGCCCGAAGGCCCACGAGCGACTAAGCCAGGTAGCCGAACCAACCTCCGAGCCCATTGCTCCATAAGAGCGGCCCACTGATGAAACTGCTCATCTGAAGACCTACCTGCGGGCGGGGTAAGGGCTCCGATGTCGAAGCCGTCGGCTACCAGGAGCAGAGGTTGGTGACTCCGAAGGAGGAGACAGGCAACTAGCCCCAATAACCGAGCGTCTACGCGCAGACATATCAGAGGGTGACCTTGAGTGATGCCTTCTCTTTTTAGACCTGCGGGCTGAAGAAGAGCTCGAGGCCGAACGGTGCCGAGGGTGCGACAGTTTATTTTTATGCTTCCAAGGGGACCGCCCATCCCCCCGGGCATTGGACTGACCATTGTCAGACCCTCCCTCCGGAGAAGGCGGAGGACCGGACCCAGCCCGACTGACTGAACAGCTTTCATACAAAGTCTCCCTACCGTCACCTGACCTGCTCATGGTCGACTCCATCAAGGTAGGCTGAGACTTCTTTATTGTATTTATTTTAAAAAATAAGAATAAATTTAAGCGATACTGTATCGAGATAATAGTACAAAATATTAAAAACTGAAAACTATGCTGCTAGTTTGAAGTTTGACTCCCAACAGGCGAGCGACGTCGTCACTGAAGTGTACTCGACGGCGGGAAAAAAGGAACTGAGGCGGTTGGAGGGTCGACGCCGAGATAGTCATTACCGCAAAAGCTAGGGCTCGCGGCGCCATTCCTCACGGCACCATCTCTGGCGCTGACCCTCCAGCAAAAAGTTTGCTCCCAATGGGTCCTAGTGCCTCCGGTGCAGATCCCAATAGTGTGAATGAGTGGTTGGAGACTTATGTCCAGGAAGATCAGCTTGAGTAGAGTAGAGAAGAAACTCCTAACAGAAGTCAGGTTAGTGTGGGGTTAGAGTTGCTGGTTGTGGGGGGGGTGCTACCCTGGTGAGCAAGAGCACTGGGCCTTGTCTATAAGCCAGGTTTTTAAAAGGAATTTGAAGGCAGAATGGGTGTTGGATGAGCGGAGGGTAGCAGGGGATCCCGTTCCATAGTGTGGGGGCAGCAACAGATAAGGCTTTCCCCACCCATGCTGGTAGAGACCTTCAGTACCTCAAGGGGAGGTACGGTGGATAAAGGGAGATGCCTAGGTAGGGTTCTAATCTTGAGTAGGGGAGCGAAAGGGGACATATCACAGCTTCTGATGGTACTATCCACGATATAGGCGAGAGCAAAATCAAAGCGTCTTGGAGGGGGTAACCAGCCAAGGGTTCTGTAGAGGTCGCAGTGATGGGCTGAGAACAGTGCCATAAGGGCAAAGTAGCATGCACTGTTGTAGGTGGGCGTGAGCCTGGTTCTGAGGGCAGAGGATGCATGAGAGTAGATGGGGGAGCAGTAGTCAATGATAGAAAGTAGGTTACCCTGGACAATTGCAATTCGAGCCTCAGGGGTTAGTAGGTGGTGTAGACGGTAGGTGGCCTCTAGTTTTAGATATACCCTGTGAACCACAGTATTGATGTGGTACGAGAAGGTTAGTGCTGGGTCAAATGTTACCACCAGGTATTTGAATGAGGCAACGTTTTCTTGAATCAGATCATCTGGAGATAGTATTTGGAGGGAGGAGCCAGAATTATGAATCTTGGTGAGGTGGGATTTGGACACAAATAGCATGGTTTTATTTTTTCCCCATTAACCAATAACAGGTTAAATGTGAACCAGCTAAAAGCACTGCCATAGTGCTGGGTGAGGACTGAAGAGATCTGGGCAATGGATTTTTCACTGTGGTATATAACAAGGTCACCTGCACACAGAAGCAATTTACAGTTTATGCTATCAGATGGGAGAGAATTAATAAAAATGGAGAAAAGTAGTGGGTCCAGGATGGAATCCCGGGGGATGCCAGTAGAGACAGGGAGGGTCAGAGAGATGACAGAACTAATGCAAACTGATTAGGAGCAGCCCGCAAGGTAGCTCCTAAGCCAATCAGTGGTCACAGAGGAGCAACCAAGGAGGTGCATCTTGGACAGGAAAAGTGCATGGTTGACCATGTTGAAGGCCTTTGTAAAGTCCACAAAGACAGCCCTGGTAGTGTGCCTGTAATTCATACTGGTAAAGACATGGTCAGTAAATAGTGCAAGAGCAGAGGTGGTGCAGTGATTTTTGCTGAAGCCGTGCTGTTGGATACACATAAGATTGTGTTTGTTTATGTGTTCCAGCAGTTGGCAGTGGACAACTTTTTCCAGGAGTTTGCTTAGGTGAGGGAGGATTGAAATAGATCAGTAATTATCGGACGAGTGGGGGACCCTGGCTTTGAAGATAGGGATAGCTTTCACAGATTTCCAGGTATCTGGCATGGAGGAGGTAGACAGGGCCAAGTTGAAAATAAAAGTGAGAGGCTTGGAGATAACAGGGGAGATGCGTTTGAGCAGGATAGGTGATAGGTCATCCAAACCCGGATACCATGATTAGGGAGATTCCTTAGAAGTTTGATGGTGTCCTGAATGGATAAGGTCTTGAAGTGAAAGCAGGGGATGCCTTGAGGGGAGGAAGGTGGCTGTGGGCTTACACTGGTGCCTGAAATGGAAAGTGGGCTGGCAGTGAGTTTGCCAAGATGGGCTGATAGATCCATGAATTTTATGTTAAAAGACTGAGCTAGCTCAGACGGCTCGGTCAGAGGACCAGAGGGGGAGTAGAGTTTGATAACAGATCTGTTGGTACAGAGGTTGCTGAGAGAGCTGAGGGAGGCCCAGAATTTCATGGGATTACCTAGGCTGTTCTTCTGAAGGTTAATGTAATGATTCCATTTTAGGGATTTGGCCAGCTGTTTACATTGATTTCTCAGACACCTATACACCACAAGGAAGGAGAGGGGGAGGATTTACGATCAGCCCACTTGCGGTCTCGAGCTTTCATGAGTGTCAGGAGTTCCTTAGTGATCCAGCATGTGCATCCTCCCTGCACCCTCCTCATCTTCAGGGAGAAGTGTCTGTCCTGAATCTTCTGAATGACATTTGTGAAATAGGCTACTGCCGAGGTCACATCCAGTTGTGTGTATAGGCATGACCAGTTTATAGCCCTAACTTCATTCAGGATGACAGAGGCATCTGGACTACGGAAATTGTAGAAATAAAAGTACTCGGGGGAGGGCGTTTAGACTTGGTGGACCAGATGATGTAGTAGGGGAGTGGTCACTTATGGAATCGGCAAGCATCCCAGCTTGAAGTACATTGTCTTCCCTATTGGTGACTATCCAGTCCAGCAGTGTATGTGACAAGGTGTGCGGGTTTTGCCTGGTAGGAACTGAGATTGTCTGAACCAGGTTATGCAGTTGCAGTAGATTGGCATAGTCAGGTTTCCTGGGTGCTTAACCAGTTAAGATTAAAGTCACCAAGCAGGATGGTGTCTCTGATGGGGGAGAGAGAGAGCTGAGACCAGAGAGAAGGTTCTGAAGGCCATCAGTGACACCTGCTGGAAGGTTATAGCAAGAGCCCCAGACCAACTCGGCAATCAGCCACTCTCTAGAGGAGGATGGATCAGAGCTGAGGGAGATGGTGGCAGACAGGGATTCCCATAGGTAAATTGCTACACCACTGCCCTTTTTCTTATTTGCCATGTCATGACGGAGCATGGTGTAGCCGGTCAGCTAACACATGGTGTCAGAGATGTGCAGCTTTAGCATCACATTCAGCAGCAGCCCTGCCACTGTACCAAAAGGCTAAAAGTAGAGTTCAGTTTGTCAATGTGGGCACATTCTTTGAGATGATGTGTGTATGTACACTTATGGAGGAGGAGGAGCATGTAGATCATGCCTGGAGATAAAAAGCATGGAGTCCATTTTTGTTTTTATTTACAATTAGTCTGTTGATCAGGAACCACTGCTGTATATTTAGAAAAACAAGTTATAGGTTGGTAGCAGCAGCTGAAGTTTTTAGGCCAGAGGAGAAGAGGACTGTATCGTCCATATACATATAGTATCAAAAGTAAAAATAAGCACCCGCGGTCACAGACGCACAAAAGACTGTTGTTCAAAAACATGAAAAAATTCCTTTACGTTTAAAAGTGCAAAATACATACTGCCTCAGGAGGTGTATTGAGGTTTGCTGTAGAACATATATATATAGTACGAGTACAACAGATGCTGGAGCATGACGGAAGATAATTTATGAATACAGCTGTACACCCCACCAAAAAAAAACTTACCTTGAGTTTCCACTGGCTCCACCTAAGACTAACACCATTTCAATACTCCTACATTCTCCCCCGAGGACTGGAACTCCGTTGAGGGGGTCTGGCAGGAGAGCTGCAGAACTCTGAATTTCTTCTGTGCTCTCTGCTCCATTGCATAGCATGTCTTTGGTCATAAATCAAAGGACTGCAGGCCACCATGGAAGACGCAAGCAAGCTGCTGCATCCACCCCTCAAGACTGGAACTCTGTTGCAGGGGTCTGGCGGGAGACCTGCAGTATTCTGAATTCCTTCGGTGCTATCTGCCCCACTGTACAGCATGTCTCTGCCCACAAATAAAAGGACAGCAGGTCACCATGGAAGGCATGAGCAGGCTGCTATATCAGCCCCCCCAAAGACTGGAACTCTGTTGTGGAGGACTGGCAGGAGAGCTGCAGGACTCAATTTCTTCTGTGCTATCTGCCTCATTGTAAAGCATGTCTATGGCCACAACTCAAAGAACTGCAGGCCATCATCGAAGGAGAGAGCAAGCAGCACCCCCAACTGGCCTTGAACAACAATGAACATCTCTGCACAACTGTGCAACTTGATTTAGGAGCCCAGTTAGTTGTTTAAAGGCAGGAGCCCTCCTGAAAAAGAACTTTTTAATTTTACTTATTATGCTTTATCATCTTCCAGTGAAGATCCTCTATCAGCCTCCCCTCCTCCGCTGATGAACCCAGGAACCCCAGAAACAGTGCCCCCTGGATTGCCTCACAGGGCGAGGACTCTGGAGCCTCCATTGTGTGACTCCGTTGGTGCTAGGAAATGGGTGTGTCAGGGAACCCAGATCCACTACAGGTGGGGGGACATCATTGATCCACTGGAGGCATTTTCTTGTTGTGGTTTTCTTGTGGGGGGCATGTCAATCAGATGCATCATGTGTTCAACACATCCCCCCTTTAGGAGTAGCACTCACTGGTGCTCTGGTAATGGTGCATTCCACTGGTCACCCAGGGGCATCCAACTGGAGTTAGTCCCCCCCCACGGAGGTGGAGAGCGTGTCATGGCTACTCAATCCACTCCCGCCCCCAGTCGGTCCTCAGGTGTCCTGAGTCCATTCCTGAACCCGGGTAGCCCACATCGCAGCAGTAATTCTTTCTGCTGCACCAGTGGTCTGGCCAGGAGCCCTCCTGAAAAAGAACTTGTGTGACCAGGCCCCTCTGCAGCATGGCCACTGCCATGTTTCTACTCCTTGACCCTGGCTTCTAGCCAATCAAAAGGCTGAACTTGGAAACAAAGCTACAGAAGATTCCAGAGTGCATGAGGGGCTAATTAATTCAGGTGTTGTATAATGGAAGATCCTGGAGCAGACCTTCAGGACTGCCAGGACATGATTAACAGCCCTAATATCCAATACGAGCTGGATATTCTCGAGGAGGAATGCAGGGGCAATGCTGACTATGGGTCAGATCTGTTGGAGATCTCAAAAAAAAATGAACTACTGTCCAAGATGGCTCAAGGTGAGCTGCAACAGACTGTGCATCTGTGAAAGAGGGACTGTGAGTAAACCATTTTCCTGTTGAAGAGTAAAAGGTATCACATGCATACTAGACAGCTCAGAGTATGACAGTGAACAGTACCCATGCTTTGCAGGAGTGTGAGACTAAGCAGAAGCTGCAGCAAGGCTGCTGCAGGGTTCATTAATGGTCACCACAGTGAGGTGTCAGGCTGAGACTGCCCTGAGGGTATGACTTGTGGGTCAGTACAGATGCACAGCTGTCAGGGAGAAAAAGGGAAAGAGGAAATTGTTTAACCAGGAAAGTCACACTAAGCCATAGCTGGTTTACAGGTGTGACCTGGCAGCACAAGGAAGTAAAGTGACCTGCTCAAATTCACACAGTATGCAAGTGGGGGCTGATAGGATTCAAACCCAAGTCTCCAGGTTTGCAGCTCAGTGTCCCTTAACCACTATACTATACTGACTCCTCAAGAGGAGAATCTCTACTGAATCTTACTAAATCTCAAGAAAGAAAGACAGCTGAACCTCCAGATGGATCTGTTGAAGCCTGCTCCTGATAAGGAGTGAAGAGAGAGATGGTAGTCCAGCTGATCAAGGAATAGTGTGGAGATTGGAGATCTAGAATCCCTACAGAGCAAGGAAGGATCCACTTATTTGGGAACTATGAGTAAGATTAGGCCTTGCCCTGCTTCAAGGGAAGAAACAATTACTCACTGAAGTAATATTATTTCTTCCAGGGTATTTTTTAGCATTATTGACAGATGCAGTGTGCCAGCTGGGTTCAGCTGCCACAGAGAGGAGGAGTCAATGCAAATGAGGAAGACATTAGCAAATCAGGATAAAGTTAGGGTAGAGTGCTGCCCGCAGTCAGCCTGAGGGACCTCAGAATGCATTTCGGAGCTGAAAAAGAGCAAAAACTGTGCCCGCTAGGGGCCAAAAATTGTTAGCAATAACCCGCCATATATACCAACTATCAAGAAAGAAATATATAATTTTTTTTTTTTAATCACAGGAAGAATGACAGTCATCAGATTTGGCTAAATCCCCTAACAGAGCCTTTAGACAAGGTTTCCAGGGGAGGAAGGGTAGGAGGGTCAATAATGCTAAAGAATACCCTGGATGAAGTAATATTACTTCGGTAAGTAATTGTTTCTTTCCACCCCAGGAATTCTTTAGCATCTATTGACAGATGCAGACTTCGAAGCAGTGTAGTTGGGAGGATGGCACTGAAACCTATTTTAAGAACAAGGTCTGAAGTACCGTCCTGCCAGATTTGGCATCCTATCAGACTACATATCCAAGAAATGAAAATTACGTACCTACCGTAATTCTTGATCTTCTTGGACGAGTCTCCACCACTCATTCACACTATTGGGTATAGCGCCGGAGGCACTAGGACCCATCGGGAACAAACTTTTTGCTGGAGGGTCGGCGCCAGAGATGGCGCCAGTGAGCCGACCCACGAGCCCTAGCTCGCGCAGCAATGACTATCTCGGCGTCGACCCTCCAACCGCCTCAGTACTTTTTTGACCAAGGAGGTGCAGCGCAACTAAACTAAAGATAACCTAACTTTAGGCCCGGACATAAGATAGTCCGGACATAAGATAGTCCGGGCGACCCGTGTAAGAAGGGTCAACAAAGAAGTCTTCACGGCCTAAAGATTTGAGGGAGTGAAGACCAACACAGTGGTGAGCTCGGGGATGGAGGAGGGAGGTGGAATGAGTGGTGAGACTCATCCAAGAAGATCAAGAATTACAGTGGATGCGTATTTCATATGCTTCTGGACATAAGTCTCCACCACTCATTCACACTATTGGAGAGTACCGAGCTAATAATCCCCCAAGAGGGCGGCAGGATAGACCAAGAGCTCACGTTTCTAGGACAGGAGTCCATTAAGGATAGTTCTGCCAAAGGTGGAATGTCGCCTGGCATGAACATCCAGTGCATAACGCTTAACGAAAGTATGCACTGAGCTCCAGGTGGCGGCATTGCAGATGTCTGCAATAGGCACGTTGCGAATTTCCGCTAGGGATGCCGCGACCGCTCTGGTAGAGTGAGCGTAAACCCTACCTTCCAATTTAACCTGTGCCATGGAATAGCAGTGTCGAAGACATGCCACTAGCCATGATGAGATACATCTGATAGCAACAGGTTGACCCAGCCGGTCTCACTGAAGAAACGAAAAGTTGTTGGGCCTTGTGAAAATTCTTGGTTTATCGAGATAGAACGCAAGCCTCTTAACATCCAAAGAATGAAGAGAACATTCTCCTTCATTTTGGAAGTTCAAAAGTAAGAGGAAGGACCAAGGTTGGTTTAGATGGAATTCTGACACAACCTTGGGAAGAAATTTAGGATGAGTACAAAGAACTACTTTGTCCTTATGGGAACACAGTATACGGAGGGTCTGTGACCAAGGCATGCATCTCAGAGACCCTACGGGCTGAGGTAATGGCCACTAGGAAGGCAGTCTTCCAGGTGAGAAATTTCAGCTCACAGGTAGCCAGAGGTTCGAAAGGTTTCCGAGTGAGTATGTCTAGCACAAGGTTAATGTCCCAGGCTGCAACTGGACGTCTTATAGGAGGTCTGGTATGCAGAATTCCTTTAAGAAATCTCTTAACCATAGGTAACTGAGCCAGAGACAAAGAAGAGAACGGCTCATGATACGCTGAAATGGCACTAAGGTGAACTTTGACTGTAGAGTACTGAAGACCTGAATTTGAGAGGTCCAAAATGGTACTCTAAAACCTTGTCTGGTGGACAGGAAAAGGGATTCAAAGAGGACTTTGCACACCAGAGCGAAAAACGCTTCCACTTAGATGTGTAAGTTTTCCGAGTGGCTGGCTTCCGAACAGTCAGAAGAATGTCTGAAACTCTTCGAGAGACGTTGAACCGGTTCACTTCTACCTCTTCAGGAGCCAAGCGTGAAGGTGAAGCGATCTCAAGTTGGGATGGACCACCGGACCCTGAGTCAACAGGTTCACCTGCAAGGGGAGTGGTCTCGGAGGAACTGCCAACATATTGTTGAGTAGTGGAAACCAGAGTTGTCGAGGCCAAAAGGGAGCAATGAGAATCATCTTGGTCCCCTGAGACTCGAAGTTGAGGAGTACTCTCTGAATTAGAGGAAGGGGCGGAAAGGCGTATAGAAAGCGTTTTGTCCACTGCAGCCTGAACGCATCCTGACAGAAAATGCCAGGCCCTGGAATTCTGGAGCAGAAGAGAGGCAGTTTTGCGTTGAGTGGGGATGCAAAAAAAGGTCCAGGTCTGGAGTTCCCCACTCTTCGAATAGTGACTGAACTATGACTGAGTCGAGAGACCACTCGTGAGGATCTGCTTCTGTTCTGCTGAGACGGTCTGCCAAGTCGTTTTGTACACCTGGCAGGTAAACTGCTTGAATTAGAGCTTTGTGTTCCAAGCACCATTCCCACACCCTCATCGCTTCCCTGCATAAGGGGTAAGAGTGAGCACCGCCCTGCTTGTTGATGTAGTACATCACTGCTTTGTTGTCCATTTGAAGGAGAATGGTCTTGTGACAGAGAATGTCCTTCAACGCTCGGACCGCATAAAGGACGGCTCTCATCTCTAGGACATTTATGTGAAGCTGGGACTCGAGTTGAGTCCACACCCCTTGAGTGTGGAGAGCGCAACAGTGAGCTCCCCACCCCATTAGCGATGCGTCCGTGGTAATGGAGATCTGATGATCCAGAGGAGCAAAGGGAAATCCCTCCAGGAGATTGCTCTCCTGAGACCACCAGGTGAGGGACCTCTGTAAGGGTTCTGTCACCTTGATGGGATAAGACGGTGGGTGAGTGGTTGGAGACCACCGAGCACTGAGCATCCATTGAGTGGTTCTCATGTGCAGCCGTGCTAGGGGTACAGTGAACACTGAGGATGCCATGAGGCCTAACATACGTTGCATCGAGAGAGCTGTAACTGATCTGTTCTCTCCAATGTAACGAGCCATCTGAAAGATATCGTTCCTTCTGTCCTCTGGAAGGAAAGCCTTCGCACAAGAGGTGTCCAGAAGAGTCCCTATGAAAAGGAGTCTCTGGGAGGGCTGCAACTGAGACTTTTTGAGGTTCAGCAGAACTCCCATGGATGTAAGAAGGCGAGTCTGCTGTACGGCGTCCAGAGTCCCTTGTCTGGAAGGGCTTGCTAGAGCCAGTCGTCCAGGTAGGGAAACACCTGGATACCGAGTTTCCTGAGATGCATTAAGAGAACTGCACAACACTTTGTAAAGACTTGTCGCCGAGGATAGCCCAAGGGCAAGACTCTGAACTGATAGTGTTGACCCAGAGCCACAAACCTCAGGAATTTGTGATGCCTCGGTGAATAGGAATGTGCTGGTAAGCATCCTGCATGTCAGGAGGCTAGCCAGTCATGTTGATGAAGCAAGGGTAACAGGGTTCCCAGAGAATCATTTTGAATTTCTCCTTGGGAGAAATTTGTTTAGCTTTCTGAGGTCTAGAATGGGGCGCGTTCCCCCGGACTTCTTTGGAACCAGAAAGTAGTGGGAGTAGAACCCCATGTTTCGCTGATGCAGAGGCACCACTTCTACTGCCCTGTTGTTCAGAAGGCCCTGAATCCCTGCGGAGAGAAGGTCTGACTGAAGGGTTAACAGCCTGGGCTGTCGTTTGGGAGGACAATCCAGAGGGGTCTCCAGAAAATTGAAAGAATACCCCTCACGAATTATCCAAAGGACCCATTTGTCTGAGGTTATGGACTTCCACTGTCTGTAGAAGTGCATCAGACGACCTCCCACCGGAGAGGAAAAGTCCACCTCAGGCAGTTGAGATGGGACTTGGGCCGGCAACTCATAAGGTAGCGCTGGGCACTTTGAGCCCTTGCGCTTTCTGTTGTGCCTTCTTTTGAGGTTGGGCAGGTTGGTGCTTATGGAAACTTCCTCTGCCTCTGCCCCGAAAGGACTGACTATTATGAAATTGCCGTCTACCGACATGCCCTCGAGAAGGGGCAGGAGGGGGTCGAGCCATCTTAATGGCTGACCTAGTCTTTTGTGTAGCTTCTAGAGCTTGCTCTATCTGAGGACCGAAAAGATAAGAGCCGTCAAAGGGCAACGCCATCACCTGCTGTTGCGCATCATTCATGAAACCCGAAGTACGCAGCCAGGAGTGACGGCGAGTACAAATACCAGCAGCTGCTGAACGAGAAGCAGTGTCGAAAGCATCCATGGCTGCTTTGACCTGCTGGTTATTAGATTCAATACCTCTGGTAATGGTTTGCAGAAGCTCTGGCTTTCAGTCCGAGTCCAGAAGAGCTTCAACCATTTGCTTGATAGAATGCCACAGGATATACTCATACTGGGAAAAATAACCTTGGTAACTGGCAATACGCATACTTAGAGTGGACGCAGCAAAGACTCTCTTACCTAATGTATCTATCTTATGAGACTCTTTGTTGATAGGTCGAGCTGTAGTAGTTTGAGGAAGAACTACCTTGTAATTTTCTGCCAGGACTACAATAGGATCTGCAAAGGCTTGGGATGCCAAGATAGGACGATCCTTGGGAGCTGAGTATTTCCTATCAATGGATTTAACCACCAAAGGGGTAAGAGCAGGATTATTCCATACCATTTGAGACAGCGTCTCGAAGGAAGGTTGAATCGGAGGAGTCAAATCCGTAGGGATCTCCGAAGCATGAAGATATTGGAGTCTTAACAGCTTCCCAGGATCGATGTCTGTAGTCTGGAAAGAAAGAGTGGAGCTCAGATTCTTCAACAGAGACTTAAAGGACAGGTCCTCGACCACAGACTCTGTAGCAATAAAAGATCCTGTTTCGTCCACTTCATCACCCAGCCAAAGGTCTGGGTCAGGCTCAACGTCATCTCCTGACAGTCCAGGAGGGACTGTATGGACAGGAAAGGGATGAAAGCTAGAAGAGGAAGGAGGAAAAGAGACAAAAGGGAAGTCCCTAAGAGCCCCCTGCACCGAGGAGGTGCACAGCGCTGAGAACGACGCCGAGGAACCGCACGGCACTGAAAATGGCACCGAGAAGCCGCACAGCGCGCAGAGACAGAAGCCGCGTGGCCGCACGGCACAGCTGGTGGCACCGAGAAGACGCACGGCGCCACAGGCGCCGCCGAGGTCGGCGCCGCGAGGCCAGACGGTGCCGAAGGAACTCCCAGAGACCGAAAAACAGGCTTTGAAGGAAAGGAGACAGGAGATAAGGGCATCGGTGTGGCCCCCTGCACCGCAGCCATGTGAGGGAGGGAAACACCTAAGCATGGAGTCGACAGCACCGAAGAAAGTGCCGCGCGACCAGGAAAGTCCAACCGCCCTACCCCGTCGTCCAGAGAGCCCGAGAGCCCATGAGCGACCGAGCCAGGTAGCCAAACCAACCTCCGAGCCCATTGCTCCAAAAGAGCGGCCCACTGATGAAACTGCTCATCTGAAGACCTACCTGCGGGCGGGGTAGGACTCCGATGTCGAAGGCGTCGGCCATCAGAAGCCGCTGCCGGCGACTCCGAAGGAGGAGACCGGCAACTAGCCCCGATAACCGAACGCCTACGCGCAGACGTATCAGAGGTCGACCTCGAGTGATGCCTTCTCTTTTTAGACCTGTGGGTAGAAGAAGAGCTTGAGGCCGAATGGTGCTGAGAATGCGACCGTTTGGCTTTATGCTTCCGCGGGGACCGCCCATCCCCCCGGGCATTGGACTGCCCATTGTCAGACCCCCCTTCCAGAGAAGGCGACGGACCAGACTCAGCCCAACTGACTGAACAGCTTTCATATGAAGTCTCCCTACCGTCACCTGACCTGCTCATGGTCGACTTCCGTCAAAGTCGGCCGAGACTTCTTTATCATTTTAATTTAAAAATAAGAATAACTTAAGCAATACTGTATCATGATAATACTATAAAAATAATAAAAACTGAAAACTATGCTGCAGTTTGAAGTTTGACTCCCGACAGGCAAGCGACGTCGTCACTGAAGCACACTCGACGGCGGGAAAAAAGGAACTGAGGGGGTTGGAGGGTCGATGCCGAGATAGTCATTGCCGCGTGAGCTAGGGCTCGCGGCGCCATCTCTGGCGCCGACCCTCCAGCAAAAAGTTTGCTCCCGATGGGCCCTAGTGCCTCCGGCGCTATACCCAATAGTGTGAATGAGTGGTGGAGACTTATGTCCAGGAAGAAAAGATCTTATTGAACGTGAGAAGCAAATTTCAAATAAATGATTTGCACACTTCTAGTAAGGATATAGCTTTGAAAGCTGCCCAGGAGGCAGCTGCTCTCCAGGAAGTAGGCCCAAAGCATGAGAAGGGCTGAACTTCAGCCTTGCTATACCAGACCCGAAATACAGAAAAACAGTCCCATGGGAAAATACTCTTGGTCAATGGTTTCTCCTTTTCTGTGAAAATGCAGGAAAGGAAGGGATGATAATGACAGTACCTGAACTGCTAGGACCGCTGACACAGACTGGCAGGACTAATTCATGCCCCATCCGAGCAGTATAGGCAGAGAGAAAAGTGTTGAAGAAGGATTTCCTATCTGTCCAGAGGACTAAACTGTTCTTAAAGGCACTGAGAGGATAAGGCCTAAAAGAAAAAACTGAAACTCTGAAACTCGTCTGACAGAGGAGGAGAAGACAAGCAGAAAAGTTGTCTTCGATGTTACTCGCTTCAGGATAGAATTGCCACAGGTTCAAAGGGATACCCCATGAACTTGAATATACAGAGGCTTGTGTTCCATGGGAAAAAACTCCAGTGCCTAGAAGGGTCTGGAAGTGAAACGGCCCCTTGTGGAATTCTTTGAAATGGTCTGAGAAATGACAGATTTCTCTTGCCTGACAGAAAAGAATCCGAGTAACCGCTAGGTGTACTCCCCAGAAAGAGGCCTACTGTAGGAAAGAAAATAAAAACCTTTATATTTTTACAGGAAACAAGTCACAAAGAATGAACTAGTTCAGTGAACAAGACAGTAATGCCTGGATATGAACTAAATAATGCAGTCATGAGAGGAAAGAGGACTGAAAAACTCTAGGCTTTTGTCCTTGTACCAAGAGGAAAAACCACTTCCACTAGGAAACTGAGGTTTTCGTGGTACTAAACTTTTTAATTTTTTTATAGACATTCCCAGCCTTGTTTGGATACAGGGACTCTAGGAGATCTAGGCTGTCAAGAACCGGGCCTTGAGGAAAGAAGGCTAGGAGCGGAGAAAAAACCCTACTCCTGTGCAAGAAAGGAAGTAGCTCGTGGAAACGGAAGCAGCCAGAAGGCTGTTTAACTGAAACATTTTTTTATCAGAAAGTACCAAGGTTGCCCAGGGCCACCGGGATCGTGGTGGCTGATTCCTTAACTAGAGAGGTACTTAGGAAACAAGGGATATATGGGAGAGAGAAAACTTATCTGACCAGTCTTGAGATAAGAAAATCCGTTGGAAGGAACCCCGAGCTGGGGCCTGCAACAGGAAAAAGGAGAAAACTGGTGGTTTGGACTGGAGGCAAAAATTCAGATCTGGACCTGACCTTACCCCCTGAACGATGTGGCTAGGACTTATGTGCTGAGGGCTCACTTTTGGTGGCCCTGACTAATTTGGCTTAGAGGATCTGCCAAAGACCCACTTGTGGAGTCCCTGACTATGCCAAAGTGTTGTCCTTGCCCAACAGATGGATGAGTGACTAAAACACCTCAAAGGAAGCTAGCTAGAGATCAAACCTCATAGCTATTGCGCAGAGATTAGATGCCTTGTGTCCCAAATGCTCATTGGTGTGATACAGGGCAGGAATACCATCCGGTCCTCTCTGTAGTAAATGACCTGTGGACTGAAAAAATGCAGGCCTGATAGAGATGCTCTGAGATTCCAGGGACTGATGAAAAAAGGACTCTCTCAGAAACCAAGACCCAATGATGGAACCCACCAAAGGGAAGCGCCCATCAGAAGGAAGCCTCTGTACCGAAGATTTGAAGGGAAGAGTTGTGAAGTTTCCTGTTTCCTTACACCAGTCCAGCTTGTAACATAGGACAGGCTTCATGAAAAATTCTCTTGTTTGGAATCTGACCTAGAGGTCTAGCCCCTAGGACTCTAATGACAAAATGATGCACCATATACAGGGAACAAACTTCTCCTGACAAGAGATGAGCATTGCCCCCTAAGAGTTGCCGAGATTTAGATGGTTAGGGAACCTTTTTCTAGTAGGTACAAAAAAAAACCAAGACTGTAGGAAATAACATGTCCAACTTAGGGCTTGAAAAACCAAAGTCAATGAGAATCAGCAAAGGTCAGCCATGCCTCTGAGAAGGGAAACCAGAGATTCCCTGTCTTCAGGTGAGAAATGCCAACCTACCCAGATACCTAGAGAACAGCCTGATTTTTACTCCGTATCTGAGAACACTCTGGAGGCAGTCTAAATGGCATGGAAGAAAACTGGTAACTGCCTGACCCAGGCTAAGGAACTGAGAACATAGAATGTATCAAAGGAGACACCCTGCATTTGCAAAAAAAAGACCTGAGTCAAGGAAGCATCCTGACCCCAGGTTGCGAAAGTTGATAGTGATTTGCTGTTCCCAATTTTCCTTTAAAATTGAGGCAATAGCCCAAAAAAAGATCCAACTTCCAAGGAGAAGGGAACCCTTTCATGACTTTGTCCTTTTAGTGCTCTAGTTCCCACTGCTGACATGCTACTGAAGAAAACAAAGAATGCAGCACGTGGTGGTAAACCTTAGTTATTTATTTACTTATCATGTACATAGATATGTATATATATTTATATTTTTTTATATGTCAATATCTGCATACATCTATCCCACTTTATTTGTTTATTTATTTATTTAATGTTTTTTTTTTAAACTAACCAAAGGAGGGGTAAAACTTGAACCAAGACGAACAGTAACTGAAGAAAAAAGAGATTACCAGGAATGAAAAGAGCATTCCTGTCTAAACCCCTGGAAAACTCTACATTTGGAAAATTCCTAATGTGTTGGCGTAGGGAAAAAAGGGTTAAAGAGAGAATAATTCCTGCCCAAAGCCCCCCATATTCTGAGACTTCTGGGGAAGGAACGCTTATTTTTAACTGAGTACTAGGAGAGCTAAACTCGTCCATACGTGTCTGTCAGCTTCAGTTTGCCATAAAGACAAACTAAAATTTGCACCAAAGCATAGCCCAAATGGCTGGAACTTCTCAGACAGGGAAGCCTGAGGGAAATGACCTATGCCAAGACTCTAGAAGCTGTAACATTATGATTTAAGGCTATGACAGCATAGTGCTACCATGTGTCACTTGGGTATTTCAGCAAACCTCCTTGTGAATAGTGCTCCAGAGATGTCGCACTATGGCAAGGATAGGATACATCAAATAACTCTTACTATATGATAGTGTATGCTACAAAGGTAGGAGGCATTACGTAAAAATTTCTTACGCATGGTATATGATTATCTAGAGTCTATCTCTGGAGGGAAAGCAGACAGTGGCCCAAGGCTGAGAAGCAGGCCACTGTTTGTAGTAACTCTCTTTAGTCTGAAAGTGTACAGATAAAAACAGCAGGACACTTACCAAGCTGGTGTTTCCTCTGAATGTTTCTGTCAACCCCGAAAGAGAAGAAGGGGTTTCCAGAACCTACCTGTCGGCATCTACAGAAGCTGTCAGCTTCTTTGGAGGAGAGCAACCACCTGATATACAAAGTTGTCATCCTCCACCTCTTTATCGGTGTCATCCCGGAGGGAAAAGTCCAGGGAGTCCACCGGTTGACTATAAATGCCCCATTATACCAAAACCTGAATCAACCTCAGGGTAACCAACTGGAATTAGTGGACCCCGAGAGGAGTTCATGAAGAAAAATCCTCTCCCAAATTACTACTAATAATAATAACAATAATACCCTTGGGTATAAGGATTAACATGGAGAGGAATACTCGAACCCGAAGGAGCCGATAACAGGTCCAGAAATATAAAGTCTGGAATAATTGCCAAGCTCCAGAAATTCAGTTGCAGAGGGCATCATTTTATTAAACCCCTGATGACTCCCTAAGTCCTTCAGGATGGAGGGTCAGAGGAGATTAATCTCTATCTTTGTGCAGGGAAGAGGGCACCCTGCCTATTTTCAAATTAAAGGCTTGGACAGAGAAACAACTACTACAGAACCAGACTTGTAATAATACAAGTCCCAAGGGGACTTGTAATTTCTTATGTATTAACTTGAGGTACCCTCCTCAGCGCTTTTAGAGGAGGGGGAGGTAGACTGACAGCTCAGATAATAATAATTAGGCCAAAGTTTAAACAAATCAAAATCAACTTTGAGATTTTTTTTTTCACAAAGAGTAAAAAAACAGAACCACCTCCACACATCTTGTCAACAAAGCCCACTGCACTGTAAGCAAGAGAGTCTCACCCCAAAACAGAGGGGATTACCCTTCAAATAGCAATCATTTTGAATTTAAAGTAGAGAAAAAAGGGTTCCAAGAATTCACGCTAGTGCACAACGGAAAAAATTAGCATGCGCTTGAAAAAACAGATCAATGATTTTAGCGCAATTGCATTAAAAAACACCGATAAATACTAAAAACTAACCAATTAAATAAAAACAACGCAATTTATCGCACACCCAGGTGACTTTTACTTCAGAAAAAAATGCTGAAATGGGAAAACACGAATAAAATCTGCAACTGTGCGAAACCCAGCGCAAAAACAGTAAAAATAGATAAAATGAAGAAAATATATAAACTACCTTAAAAGCAGCACTCAAAATGAAAGAAAATGGCACAGGAAGATCTCAGATCTCTGAAGAGGAGAGCTCCAGGGCAGCGTTGCCAGTTCAGCAGAGAAAAAGTTCTGAGGTCCCTCAGGCTGACTGCAGGCATCACTCTAACTGTATCCTGACTGGCCAATGCCTTCCCCATTTGCATTGACTCCTCCTCTCCAGGGCAGCTAAACCCAGCTGGCATACTGCATCTGCCAACAGATGCTAAAGAATTCCTGGGGTGAGAAGTTAACTTTTTTGGGGGGGTTGATTCTTGCATTTGGCCATCAGGCAATGAACTGTACAAATACCTCACATTCTGAGGTTTCAGATTTCCATTTTAGCAACTGCATGGCCTTTGGGTTTTGAGATTTATCCAAGTAGTTGCTCAATACTTAATTTAAAATGCACCACTGCCAGCCAAGCCACGGCAACATCAATGGGCCTGCATCGATTCAGCACTGTGTACCAAGGGATTTTTATCAGGAAGCTCTTAAAAGAATTTAAGGGAAATACTAGTACAAGATGAGAAGGTTGCAACCAGCCCAGTGGCATGGCAAGCTGAGACATTACTGCACCACTGTCTGTTGCAGTGGTAACACAGGTTTGCGAACAGAGCTGGGTCATTCAGGGGCTGACTGGGGAGGGAGGATTGCGCATCCATGGGACAGCTCTCCTCCCTTAGGGAGAGGGAAATACCTGTCCTGCAATTTGGCTGCCACCTCAAGGAATCCAGGTAGTGGCGACATGAGACAGCAAGGGAAGGGGACCCCATACCTGAATGCTATGGGTGTTTCTGAAGAGGTGGAGCATGCTCATACATCACTGCACACATGTGGGCTACAGTGGGAGAAAATGGAGGAAAAACCCTTTGACTTCAGTGCAGTGATGGCCCAGTCATAAACAAGCCCTGCACCAATGACTGGGCACCTCTGGCAGAAGAACTGCAGAGAATTTAAGTCCCAGGGATATTGGACAATGGAGCCGGAGGGACCAATCGAGATGGGGCTGATCAGAGGGACTGAGGCGAAAAACACAATGTGGAAAAAAAATATGGGAGATGTTAGTGACCTCTAGTCTAGTTGGATCATGCAGTATCAGTTAATCTATACTGTGAATTGTGGTGGCACAGGGAAAGGGTTGCACATGAAAGACATTTTTCATTGCAGCACAAGGAAAATTTTGGTTCAACTGCATCTGCTCAGGGCACCCAAGTGCAGTCACTGTTTTAGGCCCTGCCTACATAGGGCACCAGAGGATTGGCCAGATTATACAGTTACCTCATATGCACTAACCTATTTTCCCTTTTGGGGTGTATCCCTAAAATAAAGTTATGGTTTTTTTTTTTTACACCCTTTCTCATGATTGTCTTCTTAGGAGAACTGCATACAAACTGGGGGAAATGTTTGCATTTGCTTGTGGTTTGCAAGAGGGTAACCACAGTGAGGAGATACAGTTGCTGCAGCTGATATAGTCTGATATTTCCTGAAATTTCTGTGATCTCTGTAGAAACAGTCTATGCCTGCCTGCAGTACTGCTGTATGACTAACAGTATATGTTTAGAAATATCACAAGGTATGTGGAAATGTCTGACCAAGTAAATTGCTGCAAGTGTAGACAGATACAGCATCCCAGGTGGTTGTACTGACCAGTCACCAAGCTCATATAAATCTTATGGATTTGCCATTTGGTTATGATCCCTCACTAGTGAAGGAGGAAAAGATCCCAGGAGCAGCTGACACATTAATGATGGGTTACCATTAAAATCACAAACATTTAACAGCACAATGTGAAAACTGCACAGCGAAAATCCCTACAGGCAAAATCACAAGCCCCCAAAACAGCTATAGCAAAAACACCACAGTAACATTCTTCCTATGAAGACTGCTGTAGAAGCAGGTTCTGTCCTGCACTTATCTTGCTTTCTGGCTATTTCCCACCCAGTAGATTACCATTACCTACTCCATGCCACCATCCATCACCACCACAGCGAAAAATAAGGTAACAGCAGCATTGGTGTCAGGGCAAACAGGCAAACAGCATGCACAGTGCCACAGAGGCACTATTTTTGTATGTCTTGCTGTTGTTTACTCATTGATTTTGATGACGTGGTGTTTAGCCCACACAAACTTGACAGTATATAATTTATGACAACCCAGTGCTGGTGTAAAGTAGTGATAAACCCACTCCAAAGGCACTTGAGTAAATGCCCACCATACAGAGGCCTTGCAAAGTGAACAGAAGTTGCCCAAGCACAGAGCCTTGGGTAACACCCATGGTGACAGGAAGTACATTGGAGAATGAGCCACCAGCCTTGGCTAGTTGGCCCCCATCAGACAGCCAAGACCTGAACCTGAATAGAGGAAGAGATCACTAATGTCAATGTTCTGGAGCTTGCAAAGAAGGAGGGAATGGTTGACAGTTTTGAAGGCCATTTTCAATGCCAGTTAAAATGTGCTTTGTAAGATGAAGTACAGAGGTGGAGATGCAGTGCCCAACTTGGCACTCCAATAAAGTTTGTTCTAGAATATAAATTAGTCAGCTGCCTGCTGATTAATAATTCCAGCACTTTAGAGACTGGAAAGTTGTGATATGAGGAGGTTGTTTCTTACTGTATATTCAAAACGTCATCACTTTGTAAAGGGGTATTACAGCCACCTCCTTCTAAGCAGTTGGAAATATCCATAGGAGCAGGTGGCAATGGAAAATGTGGGTTATCTGACTGGTAATGGCAGGTGCATCAATTTTGAGAACCCTGGATGCAATCCCATCCTGGCCACCTCTTTTATTAGAGTGTAGGGCTCTAAGCTCATTTAGAAATTGGGGCTTTAAAACTGGAGTGAAGTTAAAGGAGAAGTGAGGTACTAGGGATGAGAGGAGCTGACTAGGGATGAAGTAAAAGGCACAGTGGCTATCAGGGCCTTAAGAGAGTCGGCACAATGGGAGTAACAGAGCTTTAGCAAGGAAGGTACTACTTGTTTATAGTGAAGATCCTTTATAGGAACAGAAGAGGTTGGAGAAGGATTTAAGAGGTTATGGTCTGTCCTGCAGAAGTTTCTGGGGGTCAGCAGTGACATGGTTAAATATGTTTGAGTAACAGACTACCTTTGCTTTTCTGGTAACAATGGTGTAGAAATTGTGTAGCTTATTACAAAGATGCTTGTCTACAGGATTACTTGAGGCTTTTTGATTGACTAAACAGTGTCTCTTTGCCGAAACATTTTGATAAGATCTATAGACACTTGGGAGATGTGTTCCATGAACTCTTTTTTTCCCCTTCAATCAGTATTTTCTCCACTCCGTGTTTTCCTGATGGTACCCCCCACCCCCACCCCATCACTGACCTTCTCACGGACATAACAGTCATTCAACACTTGCTCAGAACCTTTTGGGTGGGTTATCTCACCGTGTCACTCGTTTAAGAGTCTGCAGGGGATGCTAAGAGCAGCCCAGCATCTTTTTCCTCCATTTTCTCCCTTCTGGGTTTGAGCATCGGGACGTGTTTGCCAGTACATCACATTTCAGCCCTGCCCTGAGTGCACTCCTGCTGCACTGTTGCCTGACCTCCACCAGGTGGCAGTCTCTGCAGTGGGAACTGGTGTCCCCCTCACCAAGGAGAGATGCCATCGAGTGTTCAATGATTCCCCACCGTGCTGATCCACCAAGAGACCTTCGTCCATTCTAAAACCTCAGTCACCGGCATGGGGAAAGGAAACACAACCACTCATCCACTGGGTCAGCTGCTTCTCGAACTCTTAACCCATCTTAGCAGTGTGTGATAATTGCAAATGTACAGAAAATCATCTGGGAGTAGTTCAGGGCTCGTGCAGTATTACAGATGTTAAAGACTGGATTCCAGTCAGTGCTACAGATGTCCTACAGGAAAGATTCTAACTGAAAATTGTGGCAAAGACCTGATGAGTTAGAGTATGGGAAGAGGTTTTAACTGATTTTACCAAGGGAGGCAAACGGAGGGGAATGAAAAGTGAAAGTGGAGTTTGCACTGAAAATAGTTGAGGGTATAAGCAAAGAGAACAAAACTTATGTAACCCCCTACAAATGGGGGTTCCCAAAAAGTCTTCCTTGAGCTTGCCTAAATGCTCACTGCCAGGCTGGTGTCCTGCGTTTTAGCAGTTTAAACGTTATTACCAGAGAGTGCCTGTATAGCCTCTGTGTAATGTCTCTTTAAGAGCTGTCTAGATTGCAGTTATAAATAATCTGGGAGGGGACCGAGTGTTTCCATGCTCGAGTCCTGCCCGGGCAGCCAGATAATCATTCCATTTCTGCCATCGCTATTAGTGCAGAGAGAGCTCTGTCAGAAAATGTACTTGTTTGCTGCTTATCTATTAGAATGGTAAATATATTGTAATTTGGCTAACCTGCCTTCTTTGCAGCATGGACAGTTCTGTTTATTTCCACCATCTTGGTCCTGGACTGCTGAAATGGGCCAATCAGTATCTTTGGGGACTTTAAAATAGAGCCCGTCCCCAGGGGTCTTGCAGGAGCAAAATTCTGTAGGAATTGTAGTTTTTTTTTTTTTGCCTAAATGAACCTGGAGGGAGGCCCTTGTTGTGACTGACAGAGAAATCAGCCAACCGAACCTTTTGGATCATGGGGAAAAGTCCCAGGCTGTTTGCAGCTACTTTCAGTTTGAGTTGGGGAGTGAAAGAAGTAACAGCTCGAGATAGTTGAGCAGTAATCTTGCATAGATTCACGCAGGAGAACAGTGAAGGGGCAGAGTTTTGGCCTTGCTGTCCCTGAGAGGGAAACTGAAGTTTATTTGGACTGACTCTGAATTGTGAGGACGACTTAAGTCACAGAACTGTGACCAGGCTTTAACCTGAAGAAGACTGAAGATTTGCTAAATGCGATCGGCCTGTCAGGATTTCCAGCCACCTTTGAACTCCCAGTTTGTGCAGAGACTCTGTAATTGTGACCAGATAGCAATCTGCCTGGTACAGTAGAATTTCTTATATGTAAATGTGCTGTGTGCTGTTAGGGTCGTGATTTGGTTCCCCACTGTGTGCTGAAATGTGTTCTGCTTGCTGGAGGCTGTATCCAGCTCCAAAGGACTACATCTGTTTGCATCTCCATTTGGCCTAGGCCTTGCAACACTGGCCCAGCCAGACTACCCGCTACATAGAGAAAGCCATCGACGAGAGACCTGCCTGGGGATCATCCCCCTGCTCAATGCCTTGAACAGGAATGACGCCTCAGTGAATCGTATGGGCCCTGCTTCTCCTGGCACTCCAGCTCAACAACCTGCAGTCTCGATTTCATCCTGCCCGTGTCCTGTATTGGGTATCATGAGTAAACATCAGGGTAGTTCCCTACAACAACAACTAAATCTAAAGTGTTGTCATCTGATTGCTTTGTTGTCTTTTCCATCACGAACTAAGCCCTCTGGCTCTGGATTACAAATAGTGTGTGTTGTGCATGTTGCTTTCTTCCATCACAGGGCCCCAACCAGCTGTGACACCGACCTACCCCGGGCAACGGTCCTGGCTAGCCCACCTTTTTTCTATCTGGGTAGCCAGAGTGTGTGACTGTGCAGGGACTCTGAAGTGCATGCATAACTGTCTGACTGATTTAGCCTTTAAGCCAATCAACCTGATTATGCCCCTCCCTTGTTCAAGTCCCATTAAATAAATCAGATCTCTTTTTGCATTTAACCTGACTGTGGTTCCAGTTTGTGCCAAGAGTACTGTACTGTTGCTATTTGCTGTGCATAACCTTGTTTTACAGGGGGTCCCCAGGGTCGAGCTAGAGGAACCAGCCCTGGTGGTAATGCAAACAGTGTGGGTAATTGCATGGTGAATAAGGGTCATTGTGAAAGTAATTAGTGTATATTGTTCAGGCCACTAGAAGGGAAAGAGGGGGGTTACAGTGTCCCGGAGGGCTGTCTCCAGGTTAGCTTGACCACTAACAACCCTGACCTCCGGGTGAAGGCACCTATTTCAGCACCCAGACCCCTTAACCTGCTACTAGCCAAGCACGCAGGGGTAGTAGCCCTTGGGATAGCACCACCTAGGGGTAACATTTAGTTCTGCTATATCAAGGAGCAGTGCATAACAAAGTTTGGAATTGTCAGATTAAGCAAAGGAGGGGAAACAGAAGAAGGTGATAGAAGGCAAATATTCCAAATTAATACTTCTGCTCAGTCTTCATGAAGGGGAAAGACAGACCACTTCATGAGAGCAGGATTCTAGCCAGAGTGGAAGGGACATGGATCAGAGATGGGAGGGATGGCAAAGGAGAGGGTATTCATGGATCTCAGGACTCTGAAGGTGGGCAAGTCACTGTCACAGGGTGCCCCTGTGATGAGTACAGGCCCTGATATTCTTCCAAGTACCCCCCAGAGATATCATGCTTAGGTATAAAGTACCAGATGCTGAATAGTGAAGGCATTTATGTGAAATGTAGAAACATATAATATATACACATGGATATTTTAGTAGAAGGGGAAACTATTGTTTGGTTCAGGCAGGAGTTCTGCAGTTTTAAATCCCCGGACATAGAAAACCTTAAGAAAAGAATTTCATTTGCAGCTTGGTTCATGCCTCTAATGAGCCAAAAGAAAAGAGTTGTACTTTTCAAATTAATAGTTGCAGAGAAGGGAGAGAACCTGAATAAAATAAAAACTAAGATAACCTTTGTTGTTAGCAACCCCTCTGAAACAGAGCTCTCTGTATTGAGCGTTTCAATAAACTAAAACTCAGTGTTTAAAGTGTGGAAGTATGCTAGCTTCTAAATGAATAAAGAAGCTGCACTAACAAAACACATGTAGGAAATGAAACCAGGGAGTCCCTAAATATTGCATGGTGTGCCCTTTGGCAAAGAAGTAAAGTTAAAGTGAACAATATATTCTTGTGTGTCTTACCTGTTGAGCTGCATGGGTGTTCTATAGGGCTGGCAGCTCACAGTCTGTCTGCTTTATATAGTTGTAATGAGTGATGTCACTATCAAGGAGGGCTTAGCCTTATTGAGATTAATTAACTCTATGAACATTGTTTTAGGACATCAGAGTAAGGTTATGGGATTATTTAGAACAAATACTGTTATACACTTATATACCTGATGTTTAGGAATGAAAATGTAAAGTAAAAAAGGAACCTGTAGTATGTTATTTTGATTTTTCAAAAAGGAGGAGGATCATCTGATTATGATGTCACTCCCCAGAAATGTATAAAAGATTACCACTAGAGAGTTAAGAAGGAGGATGTCAGTTGGAGCTGACTGCCAGAGGTGCTGGACCTCTGAAGTATATACATTTGCAAGGAGATAGCCTGGTGGCACTGCTGGGCAGAGCAGTGGCTCATCCTGAGTATAGCTCATCTGTTCATTATTTTGTTGAGACTTTGAAAATGTCTGAACTAACTTTATTTTCCTGATTTCTGTGAATCCTGAAGTCAACGTTTCCTGACAGAAATAAAATGATAAGTGCCTTTCCAGCACTTTTTATGCACTAAATTTGTGGGTCTGCTTGATTTGTTATCCTGACTATCCCAACCCCGCTACAATTGGTGTCAGCAGTGGGATACTGGCTGAATGTCCATGGTATAGTGGGGGAGTTCAGTCCGGGGTGCCAGACTTGGCATCGCAGGATAATAGCAGACAGGTGCATGGCGCCAGAAATCGGAGTGTCTGAGGGAGCTAGTGACCTGGGAGAAGCTCCACCGAAGATGGATGGAGATCGGATGGAAGAGTTGGTGAGGCTGGTACACTGGTTTAGTGGTGAATGGCTGGAGGCAAACCAGCGCCGAAAAGAGGCTGACCAGCGCAGGATTGAGGCAGAGTACTGCTGCAGGGTACTAATGGAGGAGGCCAGACTGCGAGATGCTAAGGAAGATGTGGTAAAAGCGATGGAGGACCAGGACTTGAGGGTACTGGAAGAGGTGGACCCTTTGTTGGATTTATCGTGGCATGCTGGGGATTTATTGCTTCCAGAGTTACCAATATTTCCGGGCTGTTACTGGGTGGAAGATGATGAAGTCAGTGAGACCCCAGGTAAGACTATATCGGGACATTGTAAACTGGGGAGAAGTCTACAAGCAAGACTGAAGAAGCCATTGAGGCTGAAGGACACTGTCTTGTTCTAATACCCATGAAATGTTTAATAGCATGTATAATACTGACTGGGGTAAATTGCAGGCTGAGGATCCAGAGGTAGCCATGCTAAAGCAAAATGTTATAGAGAAAGAAGGTAGCCATGTTATGGTGAGTGTGGGGTCGAAGCCAGGGTGGTGGTATGAACAGAAGGAGGGTGTCCTTACTACATGCGGCCCAACCCCGCACAAAAAAGTATAGATGCACAAGTTGTGGTACCTGTGGCCTATAGGCAACATGTAATAGAAGCTGCACACTTCAGTCCCTGTGGGCACCTGAGCCATGGTGGGGTGTTGGCTAGACTCACTCCATTCTATTATTGGCCAGGTATGTATAGCAAGTAGCAGTTTATCTAAAGAATTGCCATGAGTGCAACCAGACAGAGGTTCCTGCTACTGCTGGAATGGAAGGTATCAGGTTAGCAGAAATACTAACACAGGTACTGTAAAGAAAAGGTACCAGAAGGAAGGACCACCATGAAGTGGCACTCTTGGAGTGCAGGGAGACTCCAATGAGGGCAATCGAAGGGAGGTGGTAGACTGGTACTGATTGAGATTTTAGACCATGTTGAGTAGTACATAATCCCAAAGGTTGTCTGTAGGAGAATAGGCTGGGTATTTCACAGATATACCTGTTGGGGACTGTACTTGCCTGGGAATAGATTTTGGGAATTCCAGGTAATGGTGGAAGACTAAAATACTGCAATATATAGTATGTTTAATGGTTAAGGCAACGGTCACTACTGGGTGTATACCCTGAAGCAAAAATGGCCTAACTCCATCCCCTTCCAGGGAAAGGAAGGTGGAGCTATGCTGCCTAATTAGTATGGACCATTTCTTCTATAAATCTTCTAGAAACTTCTGTCGCGACAGTCTTGCTATCCTGTTCTTATCTATTTTCATTTTTCTAGTTTGATAGGCTGGCCACCTACAGACAAGTTCTTCTTATCTGTTGATCTTTTCTTGTACTGCTGATCTGTTTTTCCTTCTCAATGGTCCAAAAGTAATAAGGTTAACAATATTACAAAGGTTAACCATAGTGATAATAGCAGAATGTGCACACACTGGAATATGTTCTGGGTATCATGTCAGAAAAGGCTGAGAGTTATTACCCAGACAATACTGGTTGCCAGTGTTATGGGCATATTATTTTTTTTTAGGCACATAACTCAGTAATATGTTACCCCAGGGAAAGGTTATGTATAGCATGTTGTATCACAAATGCTTGGAATGATAGCTAATGTTATATCTAGCAGGCATATGGGACCCTGGGGTGGTGCTCTAAGGTGAGGGCGGGCCAGAGCTCCACTTTTCCTATATTGAAAAAGGTATAGTGATGTTCGGACAACCAGTAAAATGGTTGCCCTTAGGTGGGGGGAGGAATGTCACAGGGTGCCCTGTGATGAGTATACAGGCCCTGATATTCTTCCAAGTACTTTCCAGAGATATCATGCTTAGGTATAAAGTACCAGATGCTGAATAGTGAAGGCATTTATGTGAAATGTAGAAACATATAATATATACACATGGATATTTTAGTAGAAGGGAAACTATTGTTTGGTTCAGGCAGGAGTTCTGCAGTTTTGAAATCCCCGGACATAGAAAACCTTAAGAAAAGAATTTCATTTGCTAGCTTGGTTCATGCCTCTAATGAGCCAAAAGAAAGAGTTGTACTTTTCAAATTAATAGTTGCAGAGAAGGAGAGAACCTGAATAAAATAAAAACTAAGATAACCTTTGTTGTTAGCAACCCCTCTGAAACAGAGCTTCTGTATTGAGTTCAATAAACTAAAACTCAGTGTTTAAAGTGTGGAGTATGCTAGCTTCTAAATGAATAAAGAAGCTGCACTAACAAAACACATGTAGGAAATGAAACCAGGGAGTCCCTAAATATTGCATGGTGTGCCTTTGGCAAAGAAGTAAAGTTAAAGTGAACAATATATTCTTGTGTGTCTTACCTGTTGAGCTGCATGGGTGTTCTATAGGGCTGGCAGCTCACAGTCTGTCTGCTTTTATAGAAGTTGTAATGAGTGATGTCACTATCAAGGGAGGGGCTTAGCCTTATTGAGATTAATTAACTCTATGAACATTGTTTTAGGACATCAGAGTAAGGTTATGGGATTATTTAGAACAAATACTGTTATACACTTATATACCTGATGTTTAGGAATGAAAATGTAAAGTAAAAAAGGAACCTGTAGTATGTTATTTTGATTTTTCAAAAAGGAGGAGGATCATCTGATTATGATGTCACTCCCCAGAAATGTATAAAAGATTACCACTAGAGAGTTAAGAAGGAGGATGTCAGTTGGAGCTGACTGCCAGAGGTGCTGGACCTCTGAAGTATATACAGTTGCAAGGAGATAGCCTGGTGGCACTGCTGGGCAGAGCAGTGGCTCATCCTGAGTATAGCTCATCTGTTCATTATTTTGTTGAGACTTTGGAAATGTCTGAACTAACTTTATTTTCCTGATTTCTGTGAATCCTGAAGTCAACGTTTCCTGACAGAAATAAAATGATAAGTGCCTTTCCAGCACTTTTTATGCACTAAATTTGTGGGTCTGCTTGATTTGTTATCCTGACTATCCCAACCCCGCTACAGTCACCAGGCCCAGATAGCACACAAACAGGAAAATGACTGCACTCAAAAGTAGATCAAATAAGTATGAAAATAAATTCTCCAGAATAAAATATACTGTTGTGCATCAGCATTTACAGTTTGTTCCAGTCTATGCTGTATATGCAGTGGATAACAAAACATGCTCAAAGTTTTTGGTGCTGTGACTGATCATCACAGTCCAGGTGCCCTGGCACTTCAGTCAAAAGTGATCTTTGGATGGTCGGCAACCTAGGGTAATAAGTATAGTTGACCAGATCTTGGTGAAACCACTAACAGATCTATTTAACTGCTTCAATAAAAATGGGTGGTTCATGTATATTAGAGAGAGACCAATTCAGCCCTATTTCATGACAGCGGGAGTAGAAAAGACCCAGACAACTACAGACTTTACAGCCCATCTGACTTTGATCCTGGATAAACTGCTAGAAACCATTATAAGAGAGCATATATTGTACTGGATTGGCTGGAAGCCAGTAGGCTACAGGACAAGAGACAGCATTGGATTTGTGTCAAGCAGATCATGCCAGACAAAGTTGACAGACTTTTTTGATTGGATCACGAAGGCAGTCAATAAGGACTAGAAGTAGACATACTATATTAGGATTTTAGCAAGGACTTTGATTCTGTGATTCTTAATGGATATGTGAACAAGATAAGAGATCAGTGGTGGGATACAAATTTGTTGACTGGAGGAAGAAAGAGGGTAGTTGTCAACAGGTAATACTTGGGCTAGAGAGGTCACTAGTAGAATGCCACAGGGGTTAGTCCTGGGGCTGGTCCTTTTCCTAAATATTCACCAGTGACGTACAGTAGTAGGAGGGAATCCAGTGTAAAGTTAGTCTCTTTGCAGATGATACCAAAATTCGAGGTAGGGTGGATACAGCAGCGGAAATATGGGGATTCAAAATGGACACAGACCAAAAAGTTTTCCAAGATATGGTGACTCAAACTTAACACCAAAAAGTATAAAGTCAGGCAGGTTGGCAAAGGAAATCCAAAACTAAAACAAACAAAAACAGTGTACTGGCTGGGAGGAGTGTGGGTGGAGCAGTAGGTGGAAATGGAATGCGGGACAATTAAAAATGAGGGTCTGAAGTCCCGTGCCCAACACCAGAAGACTGCAGAAAAAGAAAATATGATGTTGGGATGCATAGGGAAGGGTTTACTAGCAGAAAGAATGAAGTAATTCTGCTCATGTCAAGATTGTTTGCAAGACCTCACTTGGAGTTTTGTGTGCAGTTCTGGAGTCTGCATCTGAAGGACAGAGACCTCTTGAAAGATGTTCAAAGAATGGCCACAAAGATGACTTAGGGCAGCAAGGAAATACGTTTGAGAAGAGGTAGAAGTGTATCAGCATGTATACATTAGAGGCCAGGTTTGGTTTGCCACATCCACACCTTGAGTAGGTCAAGTTTTGGGAATATGATGCTTATGTTTAAATTACAGATTAACAGCCCTTTGAGAAAACCAGTCTGTGTAGGGGTGGGGGAGCTGAGAGTTGTGACAGGGATGTGACCAGGTTAGTCTCTTTTTTTTTTTTTTTTTAAGTGTAATTATTTTTGCTTCTACATATTCTCACACAAGTTATTTCTTTCTCATACAAGTTCTTTACATATGGCATACAAAATGCATTCCAGGTCACATGTCCCAGCAGCAAACCCTGTGAAATCTTAACTAAAAACATGGCCAGATCGGAGAGTGTGAATTTTCCCACAAAGGCGTCCTCAGCAGGAAGGATGCAATAAAGTAATAAAACAGATGTGAGGAAGGGTTAGGTGTGAAAAGACAATTAGGCCTGGAGATGTGCACACACATCTACATGCACTCACATGGATGGGGAACACCAGAGGGAATGTCACTCCAGGGAGAGGTCCCACCATACAGTCCATAGCACCTAAATTGAGGAGTTGGACCCCAACTCTCTCCCTCTGACTTTCTACAGTCTGTGAAGATGACTGGACTCTCCTGGTGAGTGTCCCAGAGATGGCAAGATGGGAGAGCCCTGCTCGACAGCTAGCTTATCTGTGTGAGGGAAGGGCAGCTGAGGAAGATGTTCTATCAAATTAGATGACAAGTAAATATGGACTCTACTGTGAGACTAGATTTTTAGATTATTCTAACAGTCATCTGTCTGTTTAACTGCATAATTTTCTTTTCCTGTAAATGTGTATATATTTTTGGTTGCTGTATATATCCTGTTTGTATATATCTGTACTATTTAATAGCAAATAATCAATTTTTATAGAACCAGTGGTTGTGCATCCTCATTAGAAAGGTAAATGTAATATTTCTGCTGGCAAACTTAGGATTCTATTTAAAGTCCACGATCTGAAGTGCACTCTACTATATTTCCTGTGTTTGATCTTCTATATACCTCAGCAGGACAGACGTATTTTCTTGATATAATCAGGTGGTGGCAGCAAAAGAAGTGAAGCAGGCCCCCAAACTACCCTGTAAGCTAGTACGACCCAAAGGGTAATTTGTCACAAACTGGTGGCAAGCGGTGCAGATCAGTGCACAAATTTAAAGCCAGAATGTGTGTGCAGTATGCTTTCCTGGTAGAACTAGGAACTCTAAGAGAGAGATGTAAAAGCCATACCTGACACACAAAGAAACAGAGACTTGCAGTAGAAAAGTTACCTTAACAGTCTTGAAACAGGATATACCAAAGATTACATCTTTTACCTTGACAGTCATGAAACAGGATACACAAAAATATTACATCTTTTACTACTATTTTTAATTTTTAGAAATACAGTTTAGTGCAGTGCAGTTGGCAAGTATAACCTCCTCAACACATGGCAGATTTAATCTGCCTCAGCTCCATAAGGTGTGCAAAGACAGGGTAATTGTCAATGAGGGCCTGATTTAAAGAAGTCCTGGTGAAGCAGGACCAAATGCAGGGAAGCCAGACAGTCAATTAGGAGTATGACCAAATGCCTGTGAAGCAGGCGGTCACAAAGGGAGGTGACCAAAGTAGCAAGACTGAGGACACAGAGGGTGAGCCAGAGGGGGACCTCAAGCCATGCGCCGGTGAGGCAATACAGACAAAGCCTGAGCCAAGAACTGGAACAGCAGAGTTTCAAAATCAGCTTGAGCTCATGAAAATGAAGCTTGTACTATAAAAGGCAGAACTGCAGTGGGCAAGGCTTGAGATTGAGAGGGAGAGAATAAGGCTGGAGGCTGACAAAAGAGAGAAGGAACAAGAGGAAAAAGAGAAGGCACACCAGCACAAAATCTTGATGCAGCAGGAAAGAGAGAAGGAACCAGCAGAAAGAAGGAACAACAGCATAAGAAAGAAAGAGTGAAACTGCACTAGAAAGCACCACAGCAAACCATAAGTAATGGAGTATGGGTCAAAAGCAGAAAGCCACACTTACTTCTAAAATGTTTCTTCAATACTGGGAAGGGGACAATCTTGATTTGTATTTAAAATAATTTGAGAGGGAATGTGTGCTGTTTAAATTGGACTGAGCTATGTGGATGACCAACCTGACACCACTATTTACTTGCCATGTTTTGCACACATTTACTAGAATGGATGATCAGGACTGTAAGTTAAAAAGGTATTACTGAAACATTTTGAGCTTACTCCTGAGAATTATAGGTGAAAATTCAGGGAATTAATGACCCAGAACTCATTTAAGCAATCAAGTCAGTGCAGCAAGGCCTATAGCAAGGTTAACAGGATCCTGGGATTTATCGGGAGGGGTACTGATAACAGAAGAAAAGAGGTAATAATCCCCCCCTTACAAATCCCTGGTGAGGCTTCACTTAGAGCACTGCACCTAGTTCTGGAGTTCTAATCTCAAAAAGGATAAGGATAGGTTAGAGACAATACAGAGCACAGTAACAAAAAATGATTCAGGGCCAGCAGGGCAGATCCTATGAGGAGTACCTCAAGGCACTACATATGACCTGAAGGGAGAGGGGAGATATGATAGAGACCTTCAAGTTCCAAAAAGGAATTAAAGTGAACTGCGGGGAACTATTTAACCTGAATACCAGTTTGCGGTCACATGGACACTGTCATCAAGGCACAGGCCAGAAAGCATAGAAAAACCATGTGCAGTTTAAAAATTCACAAATAGTGTTTTATTTTTCTCAATAACAGCAAAATAAAAATAAAACTTATTCAGTATAACTATTTCCAAAGGCAGTACAAAGAAACAAAACTAAGTCCTTCTTCAGAGGGTATTTCTTAAGTCCAAGTTTCAGCCTCTCAGTCTCTCACTCTCCTTGTTTCTCTAGTAAAAGCATTGCTGCTCTTTTTAATATGTCTTTGGATGGGAACTCGTTAAGAGAGCCTGCTTCTCACAGAATGTCCTTGTCAGTTTCGGTCCTTGCAGGTGCAGCAAAACAGCATGTGGTGTCCCAGAACTGACCTCTTCTTGACAAGTCCGCAAAGGGCTTAAAAACTGCACCTCAGGTTAACCCCTTGAGTTCCAAATGGGTTTTTGCAACATTATAACTATATACAGATTTAAACAAAGGGATCCCAGTATCAGTGACGTTTCCACAAAGATTCACATATATTTTTATACCCGCAGATATGAAAGGGAGAAGAAAAGACAGAAATAGCAAGGGAAGGCAGAGAGATAATGAGAGGTAAAGAACTGCAAAACTATCGGAGTGATCAGTTCCTAGGGCTCACAAGAAAATTTGGTTGTGCAACCAGACAGAAAAGGAGAGAATAGAACAGACCCTTGTGTTTAACTCTTTCTGCATAACAAATGGGGCAGGGCCTTATTCAACCGAGTCACAGACACAAATGGAAATTAACAGGAGATAGGTTCAGGAGGGCTGTGAGAAAATACTACTTTATGGAAAGGGTGGTGGAACCTTGGAACAGTCTGTTGGCTGAGGTGGTGGGTGCAAAAACAGTCAGGTAATTCAAGCTGGGCTGGAACATAATGAAGGGAATAGTGGTTACCATAGGCGAAAGGACCAGGGAGGAGAACAGAGAGATGACGGGGAGGGTTAGTACCCTGGAGGAACAGTAGGTTCTAGGGATAATATGGAACTTGGGTAGACTGGATGGACCTCTGGTCTTTTTCTGCCATCACTGTCTATGTTTCTGTTTCTGTAGTTATGTAGAATTGCATGTTTAAATGTGTACCAATTTATACCGTTGGGTGGATGGGGCCAAAGCTAGAATTGCAGAACAAATAAAATGTGTGTTTGTAAGGGAAACATTTCTTAAAATTGTACCGGAGGACACTGTCGTCGAGGCACAGGTCAGAAAGCATAGGGAAAACCAGGAGCAGTTGTAGAATTCACCAGAAACATTTATTTACAGTAGCAGTAACACAAAAAAATAAACTTGGTCAGTATAACTATGTGCAAAGGAGAAAAAACAGTAGTTGTCATCTAGTCTCTGTCTTCCTTTTTCTTCTCATCTTTCTTGCAGTTGCAGCTTAGTGCTTATAAGCCCTTTCAACCCCCATCCTTAGCAAGCATCCTATTTTTGTAAATATCAAGCAGGAGCTGCTAGAACACAGTGTGCTTGTTGATGCCCCTTGTGCACAGCTCTTGTAAATGGCTCAAAGATTTGCACTAAAGTAACTCTGAGTTTGCAATAGCTTTTTTGCAGTCATCTCAAATTATAAATATATACATTTCAATAGTAACACTATGTATTTTCTAAACAAGAGAACCCAATATCAGTTTCATTTCCATTGATTTGCATATATTTTTATATCAGTGGATTTGCAAGGGAAGAAAAGACAGAGCAAAAGAAAACTGAGAGTGAGTGAGAGGCAAAGAATTGCGAAACTGTCGGGTTGATTAAGTCCGAGGTCTCACAGAAAAATTTGGTTGCGCAACCAGAAGAAGAAGAGACAGAAAAGGAAAGAACAGATCCTTGCATTTAAACATTCTCCCCTAACAACTGGGACAGGGTCCTATTCCACCCTGTCTCATACACCCCCTCTTAAGAGGGAACCTGTTCTATCAAACAGGTTTCCAAAACGTTTTATTCTCTACCAACATTTGCTGCTTTCAGACATTAAGCACATGTACATCGTATCTCTCTCTCTTTTTTAACAGTACAGTTTAAACCCACACATTTGTTTTTCAACCTTCAGAATCCTCAATTCCTGATCCAGATCTTGACAGAAAATCAGCATTGCTATTCTCATTACCAGATTTGTGTATCACAGTGAATTTAAATGGCTATAGTGCCACGTACCACCTTGTGATTCTGGAATTGTTATCTTTCATCTGGTTAAGCCAACAGAGAGCATTGTGATCAGTTACAAGAACAAAGTCAGTTCCTAGAAAATAAAATTTAAGGGACTCCATGGCCCACTTTGCTGCTAGGCAATCCTTTTCGATAGTGGAGTACCTTTTCTCTCTGTCAGGCAACTTCCTACTTAGATATGTACAGAATAGGATGTTCTGTCCCATCTATATTTTGACTCAGTACTGCACCTAAGCCTACCTTGGATGCATCTGTTTGCAGCATAAATGGTTTCTCAAAGTCTGGGCTTCTTAAAACAGGGCAGAACATAATGCAGCCTTTATGGCTTGAAAAGCTTCATCACACTCTGGGGTCCATTTCACATTATTTGGGTACCGTTTTTTCGTGAGCACAGTGAGGGGAGTAGCTAATTCAGCAAAGTTTGGAACAAATCTCCGATAATAACCAGCCAGCCCTAAAAATGATCTGACATGTTTCCTTGTGTTCGGTACAGGGCTGTTAGCTACAGCTTCTATCTTAGAAACCTCTGGCTTAACTTCTCCATTTCCCAACACATACCCAAATATCTGGTTTCCTGCATGCCCAATGCACATTTGGTAGGATTAATAGTCAGACCTGCATTTTTGATAGCTTGGATAACTGCTCGTGGGTGTTCCAGGTGGCTTTTCCAGTCTGGACTGTACACTACGACATCATCCAGGTACACAGCACAATAACAAGTGTGAGGGGATAAAATAACATCCATGTACCGTTGGAATGTAGCTGGCATACCATGTAAACCAAAAGGCATGGTGGTGAACTGATAGAATTGTATAGGGGTGGCAAATGCAGCTTTATCTCTGGATTCTTTAGCTAAAGGTATTTGCCAGTAACCCTTGGTGAGATTGAGGGTACTGATATACTTTGCACTCCGCAGTCCATCCACCAAATCATCTATTCTGGGCATAGGATAACTGTCAAATACTGACACTTTTGATTAAGCTTCCTAAAATCAAGGCAGATTCTAACACTCCCTTCTTTTGTGTTTACAGTTACCATGGGAGATGACCAAGCACTCCTCGACTCCTCTATTACACCAAAGTCTTTCATTTTTTGTATTTCCTTAACCACGTCAACTCTTAACTGCTCTGGTAACCTGTATGCATTTACCTAATAGGATGAGCATTCCTTGTCACTATTACATGCTCAATCCCTTTTACCCGGCCTGGTACTGTGGTAAAAGTACTGTTAAATGTCTTTAGCACATTACAAATGTCTGCAGTTTGTTCTGAGGTTAAGGAAACATTCACCTTTACCGCATCAGGATTTATAGTTTGTTCCAGTCTATCATAAGCTACATCAATATTTTCCTCATCAGTTTCTGGTAAAACCCGCAAAGTAGGTTTTTGCATTTTTTCAACCCATTTCTTGAGGAGGTTAGCATGGTATATCTTAGTAGGATTTTTCCAGTCAGGGGTCTCAATCTCATAGTTAACTGCGCCAGTACGTCTAAGAACCTTATAAGGCCCTTGCCACTTTATTAACAGCTTATTTTCTGTTGTGGGTAACAGCAGCAAAACCTTTTCACCTGGTTAAAAAACGTTTTCTTTAACCCCATGGTCATAATATATCTTCTGCTGGTTTTGGGCCTCTTCCTAATCATTATGGGCAATTTCAGCATATTTTGCCAGCTTCTTTTTTAGGGCACACATATAAGATGTTATAGATTGTTTCTCAGTGGGGTTATCTTCCCACCTTTCTTTTATCACATCTAGTGGCCCTCTTGGTTGCCTACCATACAGCATTTCAAATGGTGAAAACCCTGTTGATGCCTGTGGTACTTCTCTGTAGGCAAAAAGTAGGTAAGGCAAGTATTGGTCCCAATCTTTCCCTTCCCCATTTACAAAACTTTTTAACATGCGTTTTAGGGTTTGGTTAAAACACTCAACAAGACCTTCTGTCTGAGGCTGATAGGGGGAGGTTCTTATGGCAGGATACCTAATAGTCTGTACAGCTCCTTAAGTAATGCAACACCAAAATTACTACCCTGATCAGTAATAATTTCTTTAGGTATCTCCACTCTGCTGAAAATTTTGGCAAGCTGTGCTGCAACTTTTGGGGCTGTAACAGTACACATTGGAACCGCTTCTGGGTATCGAGTAGCATAGTCACATACTACCAGGATAAATCTATTACCCTTTTTACTTTTATCTAAAGGACCAAACATATTGATTGCAATTCTCCCAAAAGGCACATCAAGGGTAGGAGCACAAGGGGCACCTTGTCTTTTCTAATGACTGGGGCTACTTTCTGACACTCAACACAGGAATTACAATGTGTAGCAACATTTTCTTGAATTCCATGCCAGTAAAATCTAAACAGCAATCTGGCAAGGGTGTGATCCCTCCCTGAGTGACCAGCCATAGGACTATCATGTGCTATCTGTAATAACTCTGATCTATACTTCTGTGGTATAACCAATTGTTCTGTCCATTCCTGTGTCTGAGGTTTAACCCAAACTCTGTACAGTAACCCATTACATTTTTTAAACATTGGTCAACCCTGTTTTGGGTTTACCCCCAGCTGCTTAAAATAACCCTGGAGAGAAACATCGCTGGCTTGTTCTGAAAGAAAACCACAATCAGTAATCAGTTTCGTTTTAGCACTTTCATATGTTAACCCTTTATGTCCATCAGTCATTTGTTGCCACAGTTTCTTCAGGTGTTGTCTTTCTTTCCTGGATTTCTGGATCTTGGAGCTGTTCTCAAACAAGTTTGAATCAAAATCTTTGAAAGAAAAAGTGTCCTCACCATCTGAAATTTTCTTTGCCTGAGCTCTTGTCACCACCACAGCTGAAACATCAGGATTTACTCCCTCTTTGATCAATTCAGTAAATCCTAGAAAGTCATTTCTAATAATCACCAGTACAGATAACTTGGGTACTACTCCCACTTTTATTTGGTGCAACACACCCTTAATGGTCAGAGTCACTTGGGTGGTGGGATAGTATCGAGTGTCCCCGTGGATGCAGATGACACCAGTATCTGATCCCTTTGCACAGTGTTTTTCCAGCACTTCAACATGCACTAGGGTCTGTCTGCTTCCCAAATCATGGTCCATTCACAGTCTTATTCCCCACCTTTACATCTGTTAAGTACTTACCCCAATTTGCCAAGGACAAATCTGCTCCAGTGCCACTCTCCTTACTATGGCAGTTTCTTGCAAAATGGCCTGGCTTATTACAGTTATAGCACATAACGTCTTTGGGCACAGATTTGTTACCCCCACCAGAGTTCTTATCAGGCTTGGAGTTTAAATGGGAAAAAGAGTGTCTTACCAGTGCTTGGCTGTTACCTCATTGCTGTGGCATCTGTCTGGCCATTTGGTAGTCCTCGACAAAAGAAACAGCCTTTTCCCTACTCTCTGGCCGGTGTTCCTTTACGCACAGCTGCACATCTGTAGGCAAGATGTTGATGAATTGCTCCATGACAAATGTGTCGATGATCTGTGGGACTGTTTTGCTCTCTAGCTGGATCCATTTTATCAGGAGTTCTCTGAGTCGGGTAAATGCTTCTCAAGAATTGTCGACAGAGTTGTACCTCAGAGATCGAAATCTCTGCCTGTATGTCTCTCTGGAGATGTCATACTTTTTCAGGATTTTGCTTTTCACCAGGTCATAGTTTTTTGATTGTGCAATGTCCATACTGCTGTAGGCAAGTTGGGCTTTGCCTATCAGGTAGGGTACCAGTCTGATTGTCCATTGCTGCTTTGATGTTCTTTGATGATATTTTTGATGTTCTGCAAGCCCTCAGGGTGTCCAAGGTAACAGCAGTGGCGAAACAGGATAGGTCAAAGAGGGGTTTACAGAAGGGTGACATAATGCTGTCAGGAAAGGGGGCAATGGTACTCATCGGGACATCAAAACAGACAAAATGGAGTTTGGCACTTGGGTGAGAGTGCAGGAATGGGGAGGTGCAGGACTGTGAGTTAAGGCAGGTTTTGATATAGTATGAAACAGGAGTACAAAGGGAGGAACAGGCATAATTCCTGCATGCAGACAACTTGCAGTTAACTCAGTTTCAGTTCCTGAATATGTTGGCAAAGACCATAAGGGTGGTGGGGGAGGAACCAAATGAGTGTGGGACTCACTTACTCTGTATATGGGTGACCACCTGGGTGGTAAGTCAGCGCATGTTGGAAGGCAAGATAAAGAAAGTAGGTAAATGGAAATTTCTGGCAGTTAAATATTACATATGCCCATATATGCTGTGTCATATCATGTATATCTCATTAAGTAGGTCAGCAGGTGCTGGGGACATAGTTGTGGGTCTGTGGGTACTGCTTTGTGCACTGGTCTGCAGTTCAGGAAAGGACTTGGCAGGGGCACCACAGCTGGCCTTCAGTACTGCCACTGCTGAAGTGAGATGGCTGAGTCACAGAGACATGCTGTGGGATCAGCTGGGACTCTTGTTGCAGGAGCAAAGCCACAAACAACCAGCCCCCAAGTTCCTGCTGGTACACCTCAGAAGGAACGAGCTGGGGAAAAGAAACTGGTGGCACTGCTGAAAGAAATGAAAGTAGATATCAGCACAATGCACCACAGCTTCCCATGCACCAGGATGTTTTGGACCCACATCATACAGAGAAAGGAATGGCACCATGCTGTGGAAGAGAAGGCCATTGATAGAACCCAGAGAAAGATCAATGGTGAAACTGGGACCTTTATTGTGAGCATGCATGGAGGCCTGATGAAGCACAATGACATTACCCTTACCCTGGATACCCCACTGCTGTACCCTTCAGAGGGGGTACATCTTTCTTGCCTGGTCTATGACCTCTTACATTCAGCAATACAGACCTCAGCTGTGTCTTACATTTTGTAATGTGCTGTGGGGAGCCCAGTTGGATGGGAGAATGATCTGGTAGTGGGTAGGGAGTCTCTCTAAGGCTTGCCTCACTTGGGGTCAGGTCTGCCCAGAAAAGGGATCACTTGTACCTTGCAGAGAACAATGTCTCACTTACTGGTGACTCACTTACCGGTGACCACAGAGTGCGGGAAAGCTCATGCCCAGAATAGATGGGCCAGTGCTCACTGCAACTGTGCCATTTCTGCAGGACTGAGTTCCGCTGTATTGGTCCCTTGGTGGCAGGTTCCCCAGTGGAGGTCAGTGATTGCTAGTATAAGTGTGGGGAAGGCCTGACTGGTGCTGCACCAACCATGGACAGTGCAAAGGTGCTCCCCATGCCCAGTACTAATATCACCAGAGGGTAGAGCCTTGCCATGGGAGGCAAGCTACAGTTCTCGCTTTCTTGGCTGAAGAGGGTTGGGTGGGGTCCTCATGATAGACTACTTCCAAAGAATGCCATACTATATGTGAACCACCTTAATACCATTAAATGAACATGTGGCTGTGGCCATTCAACTCCCAACAATGGTGTGGTTACTGTTTTGGTGGAAAGGGGAAGAAAGGAGGTAAGGCTTAAAAGGGAACAGTCAACACAAAGGACCCACAATTAAGTGTGGGGATGGTCCCAACATGCACTTTGTGAACAAAAATATTTTGGTTTACTTTCAGTTTACTGTATTATAGTAGATTATATTGCACTAATTTTGCTTAGTTGTAGGCTATGTTTTATTACAAATCCCAGAATTCCCTGCAGCTGACATCAGAGCAACAGGCAGCAGTGGGAGATTCAATAGCCTGCAATGCATGTTAGAGGTTCTATGATCGAAGATGTTTTCCAGGACTGATTTTCTCCAGGGGCTAACCACAGTCTTCTGTGACTATACATAACCCATGAAGGACAGCAGGACTAGTAAACAAAAGATCAGAACTTATAAAAAAACTAAAACAAGCACTGTAGGCTATTACATCATCTCTGCTGGCTGCTTCTCTGATGTCATCTGCAGGGGGTTCTGGGATTTGTAGTAACAGAAGATGTCAGTCTACAACTAAGCAAAATTAGTCTGATACAATCTAACATATTATAGCAAACAGTAAGTGAACCAAAATGTTTTGCACACAAAGTGCACATTGGAATCAGCCCCAAACTTGAGTGTGGAGGCCCTTGGTGGTGACTGTTACTCTTTAAACAACCAATGTTCCTTCATTGAGGAAATGAGGTGGGTTTTCAGCCTCCTTATTCACCCCATCTCACCAAGAAAGGCAGTATGGACAGGGGCCGGGCTGCTTTCTCCAGTCCCTCCCCAGTCAGGCCGGTCAGCTGGAGGGAGATCTTTGGGCCTGGAAGGGCGTCACAGTTACCCAGCCCCTTGGAAGGGGTTGCAGTCAGGTGTGGGGAGGAGTCAGTGATGGACAAATGGGCAAGCAGCCTTCTTAAATTCCTCTTTCCTGTTCCTCACCCAAGGGTCAAGATCCCCACTCACCTAAATTGATAGTGCACGAGTTCCCTGTGCCCCCTACTGGGGCAACCATCAGAAGGGGTTGTGGAAGAATTTTACTTTGTTTTTGCCTGCTAGTGTTATTTTTTTCTGGGTGTCTTCCCTCCACCAGTGGGGCCTCAAAATTCAGTCCATGCAGAGCTGGGTAAGGGCAACAACAATGCATCATCTGTCAAAGCCACACTGTAAGCGTCAGTGGGAAGTCTTATTATGGTTTGCCACAGGTGGGGTTGGGGTCCCCCAGCACTGAGGAATGGGAAGGGGGGGGACCTGCACCCAGCACTGACTGGTGCATCTCTTATGGATGACTGCAGGGTGTGGCAGAGTTCACACCCAGCAAGGATCAGTGCTAGCTCACTATAATTGCACTGTTAACACATGGCCAGCCCTCAGTGCAAGGTTCTCCAATAGATGTCCATGATTTCTAGAATGGGTATAAGGAAGGCTTATCTGGTGTTGAACTCAGGACAGATGGACCAAAGGTGCTTCCCCATGCCCAGTAACATTATCACACCAAAACGGAGTCTTGACAGAGGGGGTAGGCTATGGATCTCACTCCCTTGCCTGAAGTGGGAAGGGTAGGATCCTGATGAGAGACTCCCTTTAGCACACATCATAGATGATAGATGTAACTCCTGAGTAGCGTTAAATAAACAAATGGCTTTGGCCCTTCAAAACCCAACAATGTGTCTCTGGTGGGAAGGAGTAAGAAAGAGGGTGAGGGCTGAACAACCAACTGCTGGCAGCAACAAGACTGTAACCCTTAAACAAGCATGCACCTTACTAGAATAGCATGAATGGGAGTCCCATCTTCCACTGTCATGGTCTGTTTTTGTGGTCACAGAGAAGAAAATCATCTCCACTCTACTTGTAGCAAGCAATGGGTGCTCCAAGGAATTAACATATCCTTTCAACACTAAAAGCTATCACTTAGGCTTCCCATTACTTTAAATTCATTAGTGTGAGATACAAAACAGTGAAAGGTAAATGACATTTGAAAAGCTTTCTGTTAATAAAAAAAAAACACTTGCAATAGAACCCCTCAGTTTTTACAATACTTCATCCAAAGCAATTCTTCCCAAAATCTGGAAATGATTAGAAACTATCATGCTTTTTAAAGAACAGAAATGACCGTTACTGAGGGAACCAAGTTGACAAAATAAGAAAAGAAAGTTTTAAAAGCATGCAGCCTTGGCTTGTTTTAGCAACCTTCAACCAAACATACTTTCACAGTTGTAAAAGACAGTGTTAGGTTGTAGGGAACAAACCAGCACTAATCAAGCACAGATCTTGTCAAAAACAACACATCTTCATCTTTACCCAGAAGAGATATCAAGTCCAAAGCCAGAGGATGCTTACCTCATTCTGCACGCTTGCCAATCAAATATGGAACTCTTGCCATTTTTCATGTATTTTTTCACATCTGGCAAGGTATGCAAGTATTTTATTTTGTAAGAGACTGCATAGGACTTGTTTTGCAAAATAAATATGTAATACTTCCCCCCAATAAACTGGCTTTGTAAAGTGGATATTTGACAGAATATCCCTTTTGCACAGCAGGCAAGGAAAGATGTCATTTTTCAATTCTGGGCAAAGTTGCACATTATAAAAATCCCATTGAACAGAACACAGTGGGGCAGAATTCTCAGTCCTTTGAAAAACTACTCAACAGGAGTCTTTTTTATGGCCTGAAAAATGTATTTTTCACTGAGATCAAAAATTCCTTTGGGAAACAGGCATGATTGCAAATCCTTCAAAGTCAAATACACTGCCCATATGATTTGAATTAGCCATGACATGTACCTTCAGACATTTGTAATGTGATACTTCATGTAAATTTAGACCATACCTTGCAAGTGAGCCTCTGGCAATGGTAAGTTTATTCAGGAGCTCAGATAAGAAAAATCTGACATCCTCGCTAATCTGCAGTTGTTAACATGGTACTTCCAACATAAAGAGCATAAAAGTATTTAATTTGCTATGGCAAATGAAATGAAAACAAACCTTGCATTTCCGTTTCCTTCTTTGAAGGTCAAAGGACAGCATAACTCTACTCACAGAGCCTCTCTCTTGTCACAGAAAAGTTTCTAGTCCATCACTGAGTACCAGACACAGCAACAACTTTGCCATACGTAGATAAAATTATTTATCTTCAAGTTGTCTAACAAGAGCTATTTGTAGAACGTGTCTTCTGAATGAAATAGAATTTAAGCATCTAGAAAGCACATTAAGGAAAATTTCAAGCAAGACTTAGTTTTAAAGTCTATGAGTCATTTTCATGGAGATGAATACCTGGCTTAATTTAGCAATTTGTTGGATAAAAGAAGAATGCTGATTTGTTCAGCAGCTGCCCTATTCATATACATGAATGCATGGGCAGATGGACAAAACTGCATTTGCAAATCAAGTTTAAATGTTAGATACTGACATCCTTCGTTGCTTATTTCTTATTTCCTGGTCTTCATAATAGCTCTTTTAATTTTTGTTCTCTTATAACTCTGAAGCACAGATAACACAAACAAGCAATACCTTGGGAAAATGATGCTTTAACACCACTTAATCCAGATTTACAGCAAAGACATATTAGAGTGTGAACATATTGAAACAACCAGGTAAAAAAATGTGCTGGTGATGACACAGTACAACATTTTCTAGACAAGATATTGTAGGCTGCCTTGTTTCATCCAGCAATGTGATAACCTCCTGCTAAAAGATTAGCAAATGCTAATCAGGTTAACTGGAATGAAGGTTGATGTAAAATCTACAACTTTTTTACAGAATGCAAGCAACCCCAACCACACACACACACTCCATTTTTTTTTAAATCCTCAAGCATTGGAGAAAGCACAAAGCAAAAGGGCTCAAATTTCAAACTCTTCCTCTGGATCAATATTTGAGGCAAAGTTTCATGTCTAGAGCCCTTAATGGCAGGAATTCCTGGAGCCAGCAAATGAGTAATGTTAGACCTATGATTAGATGATGAGCCCATCAAAGACACTAGACCCTTATGTTACATTACACTTTACTTTTGTGCACTGCAGTAAATCCAAGGGCTAAGGAAGCAGAATTCTGAGTTATTCCTCCATTCCTAGAGCAAACATTTAGAGGCTTCAAAGCTATAAAAAAGCAGCATGACATGAAACTCAGGCAATAAAGGACCTCTTGGAATTTCCCTACAACCCAGGACTTAACCATCATATAACAAATTATCCAAGTGCCCTGCAGGAGACAGTCTGAAGTCTAAACTCCACTGAGGATTCCTACTAGCAATGTATTTTTCTCTGACTTCTCGCTAACCAATAATCACCTAGGCCATGAGGAAAAGCAGAACCTAATGATTTCCTTATGGGCACAGCTTTGAAGAGGTGCACAGTATGGACTGGAAACCTCCAGGTATGTCACAAATATCTGCTGTATTTACATATTCTGGTACTGACCACTCTGAATTTGGGTTTAAACACCTTATAACAAATCAGTTTTCCACTGGGATGGTTCTGCAAGACAAAGATGATGAATAGAGTGCTGATTCAGTGATAATGAGAAATGTGCTGATGCAAAGCATACATTTAACTAACAGTGAAGGCAACTTGGAGAATCTGTTGCCATTATACATTCATAAATAAAAGGTTAAAGCAGCCACAAAACAATGGTAAGGATGCAACAAAAATGTGCCATTTGTGCAAACTTTAGTTTGCATGTGCTTTGAAAGGAACAGCGTAAAGTACACCAAACAGATTTATAACAAGACCTAGCAACTATCAGTTAAGTGGCAATTTTGTGTACAGTAAATATTGTGCTATTTTTTTAAATGAAAAAGAAATAGGGAGTATCTCCCATGAAACTATTTCAAAGAGCGGTATTTATATTAAAGAACTAATAGTGTTGTTTACTCTAAAAATATATTGAACTGGTATTATGAATTATCATTAAATATTTAACAGAACATGCCAACTGTCCCCTGCCCCCCAACATAACTTACCTAAACTTGTGGTTACAAATATTTTTTGCATTCTCTTTTCATGACATTTAATGATACAGTATATAAGTTTCCCAGGTTGTGCCTGAAAACAGGCAAATGTTTTGTCTAGTGCACCCACTTGGTAGATAAAAACTAAATAAATAAATACATAAGTCAGTTTATGTAATATGCCCACAATCATTTGTCACTGTTTAAATTTAATGAGCAGGCCAGAAAGGCAAAATAAATAAGCTATTACAGGACCAAAGTACTTTGTAGTACTAGCGGATCATTACTTATCAGATACAAGGTTTCCTTTTATGGTAAAATAATGCTAATTGCCTAAGTTTGCATAATTATTATGTATATGCAGTGCATAGTTATCATAATGAAGCAATGCAATATTCCTATAGCAACAGTATACAATTTAAGATATGTTAAAACATAAATATTGTAAACAAAAGTGCTGAGAAAAAAATACTGCATACAGCAAGAGAGACACCTAAACTTCTTACCTGAGAACACAGCAACATAACTAGTTCAACCACTGAAGTACTGGACTTCATGCACACCAGGCCTGAAACAAATTAGGAAAGAAAATATAGACATTCTGAATGGCATATTTTTTTTTTAATACAAATCTGTGAGAAATGATAAAATATCTATAATGAAGATACCAAAATGGTCTGATCATTTGCCTTTCAATCTGTATTTTAATGATTCTACTTTGAATGAAATATAGCTTGACTTTATGTTTGAAATTCAAACCTGCACAACCAACAAAAGATGATCATTAATTTATGCCTTGTATTAAAAAAATATCATTACATCTGACAGAGTGAATCATATCAAATCTCCAGTGAGCCATAAAAAATGAAAATTACGTACCTACTGTAATTATGGTCTTTCTGTGTATCTTCACCATTTATCACTGTTGGGTACATGGCCGGAGGTCATGACCCCGCGGGAGCTCTTTTTTTTGGTAGGCGGAGCTGACGCACCATTGGTGCCGCCCTCGAGGCCGATGCATTGCGTGGCGCTCGCGGGTTGGCCATTAGGTGCAGTCAACTCCGCATGCCTGCCAGTTCTGAGTCGCCGGAGAGGTAAGAGGAAGGGAGTGGAGGGTGGGACAAGGAAGTCCAAGGTATAGAAAAAGGAAAAGATATATGAACTAAAAGGAGACATAATGACTGAGAGGACAGAAGAGGGAGAAGACAGAAACTAAGGAGATTGGGAGGGGCACCAATCTCTGGAAATAGAAGAGGGAGGTAGGGTGGGATAGAGAATTTAGGAGGAGAGGGGAGAGAGGTTAAACACATCCCAGACCTTGGTCCATCTCCAGATTACATAGAAACTACAAGGAGTAGCCAAAGGCTTCTTGCCAGAATTCAAGGCACAGAATGGCTGGCAAAAAACTCCAGTTGCATAGAGTCGGCTATTCTGGAAGGAGGACAGTGTACAGAGAATTAACACCCTGTCAAGGAAAGATTACTGGTGAAAAATTATTTTTTTTTGTAATAAAAGATAGTCCAAGGACAAGGAGAAATAAGTTGGATGGGAACAAGGAGGAGGAGGAGAGAATGGAGGGCAACTGCCAACTCCCACCCCACAGGGGTGGAGCTAATGCACTGGAGAAGGAGTGCCCCCCATGCTGACCACTCTCCCCAAAGCATTATCCCCCTAAGTGCCCCTGTTTTAACCCTCTCCTGACAAGAAAGGAGGGGGGTAAGGGATGGGCACAGAGAGGGAAGGGGACCCAGAGACTGAGGCCCCAGGGGGATGGAGGGTGGGATTGTGATGAATGGTGAAGATACACAGAAAGATCATAATTACAGTAGGTACATAATTTTCATATCTTATCTGTGTCAGTCTTCACCATTCATCACTGTTGGGTGAGTACTGAGCCCCCCCAAAGGGGGGTTTCTTTTACATGCTAAGGGACAAAGTCCCTTAGCTCTCAGTGGGTGACACACTAAGAGGGAGAACCTTCAGAGCCTGGAGAGACCCGAGAGTGGGGAGAGTGAGATGGGGACACCCGGAGGGGGAAGGAAGTTGCCCTGATAAATGCCATCTAGCTCTATGGGAGAAAAGGTAGGTTCTCTGGTGAGCAGAGTTAATCACCCTACACCGGGCCAAGGGTAACAACTGGGAAAGACGCAGCCATGCTGTCCGCTTAGTGCAGATCGCTGTCCCTATGACCCTGGTAGCTACCTCATTGGCATCATAGGATGCCCTCGCTTGGTGCCTTGCTAGCTCCAGGCCATGCGCAGAGAGTGCAATGGCTTGTCTGGTTTGCTCTGTATCAGGCAACGAGGCTAGGAGTTGACCTAGCCTGGAGCACAAGAACCTGTTGTAGGCTGCATAGTGGGCCTGATGTGCAGAAATGGAAAGCAACAACCATGCCGAGTAGAAAGTCCTCCTACCCCAGAAGTCAAAATCCAAGGAGTCTTGATCTGGGGGCCGGTCACAGTGAAGGGTGTGAAGCCCATCAGGAGTATCCAACTGCATCAATCCAGACTGCGGATGAGGCATGGCACCTGGAGACGGGGGGTGCAATACCTCTGGCCGAGATCCCTAGGGGTAGGAACTCCAGAGAAGGGCCTCTGCCAGGAGCGCAACAACACCTCCCGAAAGGGAGCAGGCCGGGGGGCACCACAAGAGTGGCCTCGCCAAAACTGCCTAGAAAGGCATGTGCCGAGTGCTCTGGATTGCTAACAGTGGCAGGAGTGAGGTGCAAGTCCTCCAACATCCTCACAAGGAAGCACTGATACCCAATGAGATCAGTGGCTGGAGAGATGTGGAGAGAAGGTTCCTTTCCCCCAGAAGAGGGGGATGAAGAGCTGGAGGGCACCAGCTGCTCAGAGGGTGGCTGCTCGGGAGGAGATTGAAAAACCTGACTGTCCATTGCCCTAACGCAAGCTGGGAACCGAGCAGCCACAGCCCTGAACTGCTCCCAGGAGAGAGGCCAGCTAGGACCAAGGATGCCTGGGAGTGCAGGGGAAAGCGGCAGAGGAATGGGGACAGAGCCGAGAAGAGATGTCAGCTGACCTCCGCCTGGGCTTAGGAGTGGACCGGAAGCACCCGCAGAAGAAGGTGCCCCGGAAGACCCCACAACTGACAGCTGAACAACCATTTCGGTACTGCCTTGGCTGCACCTGGAAGAATCCCCCCTGTGAGGTGACCAGGGCTGTATAGGTCCAGAAGGATGGTCCCCTACCTCAAAAGAATGGGGCTCTCTCAAAGAAACTGAGGAGGAAGAGCAGAGATCCACACTATGGCTTCTTCCAGAGCCTGGGTGGGCCCCCAAAAAGGCCACCGTGCAGACCCCATGTCCCTCAACCCCCCAGAGTCCGAAAGAGTCCTCCTCCTCAAGAGGGCCAGCCTAGGTAGCTGACAGCCCTGGGCAGCACCCAAAGGAGCTATCCAGGGCACAGTACCCTCCCCTCCTGTAGATGCTCAAATCAGCCCCAAAGTTGGGCGATCCAGGCACACCACAGGTGGGGGTACCACTGCTGAGGGGTCAGCGAACCCACCAAGACCAGGCTGCAGAGCAATGGTGGCCTGCATCACTGCCCACTGGTCAGCACCCTTGGCCCCAGTCTCGGTAGCCACCAACCCCACCTCAGAAGGGGGCTGACTCCGGCTTGTCAAGGATACTACAGGGCTGCCCACTTCAACAGTCAACCCCAAAGAGTCAGACTGTCCATCTGACTCAGAGCCTGCCTCCGCCTCCGAAGAGGTAGAGGCCGAGGCCCTGTGCCAGACCATAGGAGGGCGTCCACTGCCATCTTTGCCAAAGGGCATGCCAGAAACCAAAATCATGCCCGAGCCAGTGCCAGTGCCCCCTACAGCACCATGAGCAGAATCCACAGGGGGCATGGCTCCAGCCCAAACAGGAGCTCCAGACTTGGGACCAGTCACGGTGCCATCCAGCCCCACGGTGCCACGAGTGGCGCCGAGAGTGGAGACAGCATCAATGGCACCATCAGCACCGAGAACGGTGCCGCCCGGCCCCACAGTGTCACGAAGAGCATCAAGGGCAGAGGCGGCGCCTACAGCGGAATCAGAGGGCCCCACGGCGCCGAGTTCCAAGGACACGGTGCTGAGGCAAGACACAGACAAAGATGGCACCGTAGAAACTCCCACAGCACCGCTAGCAGTATCAGCACCACAAACAGCTCTGACAGTAGCCACAGCACCATGTGACAAACCAGCACCGATGACAGCTCCGTCAGGGCCCATGGCACCACGAACGGCACAGAGGCCCACAACGGCACCGACCAACAGTGTCGAGGATGGTGCCGAACCAGGCCTTGCGAACTGAGGGTCCAACACCGAAGGAGCCTTCACCCCTGAAGGGCGATTGCCATGGCGGTGCCCCGCACCCCAGCAAGCGGGATGGGCCTCCTGCACCGCAGAAGGAGCCTCGGCAATGGCCAGACTACTAGTAGCAGAGGCTCCCTTCTCCTCGGTCCATGTAGAACCGGGAGGGGACCCAGAGAAAGGCAGAGAGCACGTGGCTTGGCCCGATGAGTGTGCGCCTGACCGCGAAAGTCAGTGGAGCTCATTCCACTTTCCACGCGTGCTTAAAGGCTTGACCTGGCGGTCCATGGAGAAACAGGCTACACAAATTCATGTCGTGGAAGCGGCCAAGACATGAAAGGCAATGGTCGTGCTGGTCGGTGACGGAATATTTTCAGCCGCATGGGCACCGTCGCATGGGGGGCCAACCCATCCTGGAAGTTTTCTTGCCCTCCGACCAAGACATGACCTATGGTGAAAAAAACAGACTCGACGTCGCCAAGAAATAAAATATATGTAAAGATCATACCAGCGACATTGAGTAAGCAACTAGAACCAGCAGGACAGGGCACCGATGGACTGCGTCACGGGAAATAGCAGTGAAAATGAACTGTGTAGGTGGTAGGCCTCAAAACCAAGCTTGCTTCCCACGAGGTGACCTCTATGGCGGGAGATGAAGAACTGGCAGGCAGGCGGAGTCGACAGCGCCTAATGACCAACCCACGAGCGCCACGCAATGCATTGACCTCGAGGGTGGCACCAATGGTGTGTTGGTTCCGCCTACCAAAAAAAAAAAAAAGAGCTCTGGGGTCATGACCTCCGGCCATGTACCCAACAGTGATGAATGGTGAAGATTGACACAGATAAGATCAGTATTTTGCATTATGCAGTCTTATATACATGGGTTGCAAAAAATCGAGATGCTGTTCCTATTAAAATATTTCTATCATTCCATCAAAAATCCAATAAGCTCAAGCATTCTTTCAGATCAGAATATGCTAAAAAGAATTGAGAATGATGAGGATAAGAATACAAGATGCAACTTTCCATCTTTAATACAGAAGTGCAGTGTTCATACATTCATCAGTCCAATAAATTATCTTATCAATAGGATCATTTAGTACAGAATAGAAAATAGTATTATTACTGGAAACATGAATGTGTTTCAAAATACGTATTTGTGTCAATATTATTGTTCACTTGTTAGGTGGCAGTGAAGAGGACATCTTCTGCCCTTTTTTGTTCACAAAGTTGCTAATAAGCACTAAGGAATGTGTGACTGCATGTAAATGAATTTCAGTAGCAATCTATGATCCTTTTAGAGCAAAGGCTACCAAATGACTTTTGTTTAGGAGTTGCTGTAAAGGGCAGCTACTTCTCCACAGAATGACAATGATTAAAGATTACTGAAATACAGCACTTGAATAAATGCTTATTTCTATACTGCTAAATAATAGAATAAATAGAATAGAAGCAATGTTTATGTAGTGTCTTGCATGCACTCTGTATCCAAAGTGCTTTACAGGCCAGTGAGAGAAGCTTTAATAGTATCTTACGTAATAACTGTATTGTGCATACATTAATTAGCATATTGGTAAGGATAACACTTTTATTTAGCAGGGAAAGAAAAAATAATGGTTAAAACATTTGAAATCGTATTGAATCTCGGTCGATTTGTGACTGCTTTTAATGTAAACTTCTTAGAGTGGTATTTGTTTGGTGTATTTAGAAAGTATTTGTAACTCTGTATACTGTGACTGGTCTCTTGTGAAAATGGACAATTACTTGCTTGCAAGATTTACCAGTATAATAAATAAAATAAATGAAAGAAAGAAAGAATGAATGGAAACATAAATAGGAACCTGCATTCTCTTTTTAGTAAAGTTTGTAATTTAACAGAATGTTTACAGGTTACAGACATAGAATATGCTATTTAGGTGGTAAGCAGAGCTGTCTACGGCTATATCCCTAAACAGATAACATTCGAAGCTGAGTTTGCTGCTACAAATAAACATAAAAAGCCCAATGATGCAATACCAAATTTTAAACAAAAAATATATTCATCTCTGGGTACTGGTACATGCAACACATTTTCATAGGTGCTTAATATGGTGAGAGGTTCAATGGTTTTATTTGTTTCAGTGGGGCCACTTTACAACTGAGACAAAATACAGTACAGTACATAATCTACTGGAAGATTGCTTCTCAGCGACCCAACTATCTCGAGTGTGACATGCCATAGTGAAAGCTTGCTTTCCTTTCTGAAGTCAAATTATCAGCTATAGGGATGTTTTTCTAGCATTTTGCTGATGAAATAATAAATGCTACTTATTATGAAACTCATTACATTGGTTCATCAACAATGCAAACAAGAAAGCACATTGATAGTGGGAAAATACAATATTCATATAATGTAGTTACAGAAATCCAGTTCCTACTTCTTGATGTGGAACGTTGAAAAAGTGCACCTGTGCTCAAAGGTTTGACTTGTAACAATAAAACAAACAAAAAAAAAAACCCACAGAGAATCAATATGAACATTGATGTAACTGAAACAAATTTTGGTAAATAGCAATTAGATCAGTCACCCACACACACGCACAGAGAAATACTGTTATGTCAGCTTATTGTTATCTGATGATAAATACCCATTTGTGTCCAGTTCTGCTGACAACCTCAGCCTTATTGTATAGTGAGACAGAACAAGCTGTAAGCTGCCACTAGTTTACAATTTTATCAGATCTGAAAGTATACAGTTAACTAATGAAATAAGAGGCCGATGTGAAAAGCTCATTTAGAGAGACAATCACTGCAATTGATTAGCTATTCTCAACTTCAAGAGTTCTAAGATCAGAGAGATTAATGGGACAGTTACTACCTACAGGATACTCATCTGTTTGAAATCTGGCCTAAAGAAAGTGCAGATAAAAGTGTTCTTCTGGGACAAATCCCAACCATTACCTTTTGGAATAACCAGTATGATGCCTCCATAATAAAAAAAAAAAAAAGTACTTTTAACCCTTAGGCTGCCAACAGAATTAGAGCGTATAGGAATTTTGAGCTGATACATCAGTCCATGGCAGAGCAAGGCTGAACAGATTATGACAGGTCTACAGAAACTGGGCTATGAATTATTTTCATTTTTCTAAAATGTACTTTTTTTATATTAAAAAAAAATCAGAATGAGGTATCTCGTACTGGGTAAAACTGTTACCAGATGTGCAGATAATTACCCTATTTGAGAGCTCAGTTTAGGTTTTCACACAGATAGCATTTTCCCAGTCCCTAAATATGCTTTTTATAGAGCCGTGTGGCATGCAGAATTCGGTCAACTAAACTGTGGCAGAATCGCAGTTCTGCTTCTGGAAAGCTTGGCAGGCATTCACGGTGACATCCATGGATTTCTGCCAAACGGACTGCAATTTTTTTATGTAAACTATGGTGTTTTAAAGCAAACCAAAATGTTGCTTTTTTTAAATCACAGGAATAATGTTTTGTAAAAAAAAAAAAAGGCTGCAAAAACTGCAGAATGTTGCTATTTTCTGTGGAATTTCACATAAACTGGTACAATTCCACATTTTCTGTGACTTTTTTTGTGGTGGAAAAAGCCTAATTGTGCAGAATTTTGTGATCCTGCTTAGAACTACTTGTGAATCAAGTAACATACTTTGAGTTAACACTAAACAGCATATAAAAAATTACAGTACTGTAGTAAAGATGTGACCCATTCATGTCAACCCACTGGCATTATACAATGTTGTAATGCAGTCATTGTCACTAGCCAGCATGCTACCTTGTTTGCACCAGAACATATGGTGGCCTGATCTGCACTGCAACACAGCTATGGTGAGGTGGCTCCTCCACCTTCAGCTTATGACAAGCATTGTGTATGGCACAAATGATTGGCAGGTCAATGCGATAACAGTAAATTCCCTGTCTGGCATCACTACCCATTGTGACTGAGAATGGGACCCTTGTTATTTACCACTACTTAAAAATACCTTGATTTTAAATTATGTTCCTAGTGTGCATTTATACCAATAATTGCTTAATTTAAAAGTACACTATGTCTTTGTTTATGGTAAAATTAATTAGGCCATAGTGTTATAAATTTACTTCCTTGATAGTCTTTGCAACCTGTATTAGGCAAATACATACAAATATATGTTGACTGATGGACAAAGTAAATGATTATGAAAAGGCACCTCAGAAAAATAAACCTAATGGAAACCAAGTGAAACCCCAAGCAGTTCTGCATTGCTAATAATTTTGTTTTCTGCTATAGTGTTCAATATCCTGGATATGATGATGTATATGGATGAAATTCTGGAAATCAGTTTGTTTACTAGAAAGCAGCACAGCATAAAACAGGGCACTGTTTCAGTGTATGAAGAACAAATAAAATAAATGAGTTACATTAAATGCACACTGACAGCAAAAAATTAAAGTTAGAGTCAATATTCAAACTTCGAAGGACAACTTGTAATTCTCCCAGGTCGCACCTGAAAATAGGCACTCAACTGTCTAGCGTGCTTACCTGGTAAATAAAAGCTAAATAAATAAATATATTGTGCTGAATTTGTAAGTCATTTTCCCAGCAGAAGATGATTTTTAAATACTGGATCAGATACTGTCATTGTTCCAGCTATACAGACTGTATAGTTACCCCAGTTAGTATCTCTGAATTACACACAGCTGGGAAGTACCATTTTAGAACTGTGTGATCTCGCTTATGTCTTTACTCTGCTGTTCCATTGTTGGCGCATTGCATTTGTGTTCTACTACATAACTTTGTGACTAGAAGGGACATAAAACAATATCATACAGTATAATTCAAAAATGGTATTTACAAGAAGAGTGTAAATCAGAAATGTCCACTGTGGCTACTGAAAGGTCTGTATAGATGAAAAATACAATTTGAACCAGTTCTTAAAAACAGCTTCTACTGGGAAAATGACTTAAAGGTTCAGCACAGTTCTCCTTCAAGTCTACTTCAAAAATGGTGTAAATAGAAAAAACTAATCAAAGTAAGTAAGCATATATTTCCTTTGTTCTTTAGAAATCATTCCTAAAGAAACCTAATGCAAAAACTGTTGAGAATAGCTCAATGCTGTATTTCTTTCTATTATTTCATTTTAAGCATGCATTTAATGATGCCTACTAACATCACCTATAACAGCAAGCACCATTTTAGCTGGCACACTCAAATGTCTACATAATTCCAAACTGCAGTTAACTATACTGGATAGAACATAAATTTTCTTTAGCATACCTGGTCATATTTCTGTTCTCTATATATTATTTCCATAGGCCTTGGTTTTAACATTAAGTTCTGAAGCTCTTTTTATGATTCCTAGCCATGACACGGTTGTATATAGAGAAGACGATAGCAGCAACAGCTTCTGACACATAAGTAGTATATGCATTTTAGTATGCTGAAATCTCTATCTGCTATGTAATGTAGAAGGTTAAAGTTTAGCCTGATCTTTATATTTAAGGTAGTACAAGAGAAGCAAAATAAAAAACATTTGTAGGGTACTGTATAATGTGAATTTGTTTTATAAAACACAAGCATATAATTACAAACCTTGCCTGATGCATTGCACAGTTGGTAGTATATGAAGATTACCATGATGGAATGTTGTGTTGGTTAGACCTTCAGGAGGGCTATAAGGAGCCACTCCCCAAAATTGTCTGAATGAATAAACTGCAGCCCTGCAGAGGGCTCACATCAGTTCAGTGGCTAGGCCAAATATCATATTTTATATGATCCTCCCAGTCATAGAGTATGGAAAACTGGTACAAAGGGCAGTCGGTAAATCTGCATTCAATTCTTTATGTCATTTTAACCTCAGTCCAAACAAACACAGACACACACACACACACACACACATATTCTATCCTAAATTTGCCTACATTAGAGAATCACTGTACAATCCATGAAACTTTTACCAGTTCATTTTGCATTGCCACCATCTACCTATGCTCTTCTAAATCAGTCTCTGTACACTTTCAATCCCAGCACATGTAACTGGTCAGGCAGGGTCTGCACAAAGACTCTCTACTCAATGGAACAACCGACTGAAATATGTGAAATCACCACATGTAATGCTCTTAAGACTTAACTGAATGATCAACATGTAGTTGCACCCATTACTCCTATCTCTAACATTCTAAGTGCACATGTTAATGTCTGTGGAGCCTGCTCTGGGCACCATCATTTCACTAATATTTTTACTTTGAGTCATTCTTACTGCATTACATATCTAAGGTTTAACTGTATCTCTGTTCCAACCCTATTCAACTGCCCCTACAGTTGTTTTCCCCTCCTAAGTAAAGTATATTTTTTTTGGCCCTTTTGCACTTTGTGTTTGTTATATCTTTTACAATTTATACACTGTTTGGGACACATCTCCCTATGCAACTCTTTCCACAAGGCTAATGGAAAACAGCTGCTGTTAGCTCAGCCCACTCCTCCTTGAAAAAAAATAATACTAAATAAGTAAATAAATAATTAGTATAATCACTGCCCCAGTCTAGAAATTAGGCCAGCCAACCGGTGACTGCAAATTCTACTTTTCAACTTTAATTCATTTTTTTTTCAGGCTTGGCATTTCTGCCAGTAAGCATTACATCTAAGTACACCCCTGATAATTTTGCACTAAGGGTTCTTTTAAACCATTTTATAACCATTGAAGGGCTGCAAGTATGTAAGCTGCAGTCTTATTCTCTAGTAGTACAATAAAGGTAACTACCTAGATGCTAACTAATATCCCTTGGTTAGAATTACATTCTAATATGTTCAAAGATGACATTAAATTGTATTTTACTTAGTTTAAATTGTGACTTAACCAGCATAAGATAGGAAGGCTATGTCACATTTTATTTAAATAGAAATCATTTCACAACCCCAAAAACATCTATATGTACAGTAGGTAAGCAGCAGTAGAGTGGGGTTAAAACCAGTGCAAATAAGACAATTCAGCTGCTTAGGTAGCTGTTCCTACAAAAAACATTTATGATAAGAGTTAACACTTTTTATGTAATGACAGTGAACATAATCTTTCCAACACGAATATAGATGGATTTGGCAAAGTTGAAACAACATGCAACGACTACAAGTATTACTAGGAAACACAAAAGCAATCCTAAGTTCTGAAAAGACAGTCTGCTACAATATACAGAAGCTTAATTTTGGCAAGGCAAAGTTTATTTATATGGCACCTCATCTCAAAAGCTCAGGGCACCTCACCATGGAAAACAGAGAAAACACAAACCTCAATAAGTTAATAACAATAAACAGGCATAAAACTGAGTTACATAAACTAACTACGTGAATAATCCTCCTTAAATAAACATGTTTTTAGACAACCCCTTGAAGACCTCAATCGAGAAAGCAGTGCAGACATTTGGGGGAAAAAAAGAGTTCCAGAGCAACAGTGTAGTGCAGTCACCCCAAAAGCCCCATCACCCAATAACTTCAGGTCAGACTGAGGAACCACCAAAAGCCTTGCATCGGTAGAGCACAGAGGGTGGACTAAGACTTATATTGACAGATCTTTAAGGCAATCCAGACACATACCATGTAGAGTTTTGAATGTTAAGCATATTTTGAATGTGATACACCAGTGAACTGGAAACCAGCAAATCATGCACAACACCTGCATGATTTGGTCTCTTCAAAGAATTCACATGACCAACCAGGCCACAGCATTCTGGACCAGCTGCTATTAGTTCCATTGTAATTATCCTGAGACCAGTAAATAAGATGCATAATTCTTTTACCACAATAGACATCACAGTTCAACTGCGACATCTAAAAAGAATAATTACCTACTGTAACAATAGACCTTCAAGAAAATCTCCTCCATTGAGCCACATCGTGGAACTGTAAGCCACTGGCATCAAGACTATCCAGAAATGTTTGCTGACTGGGGTCACCCACATCGATGCACCTTGCTGGCTCTTATATAATGTGGGCATCCCCAGCATGCCTCAGTTCCTGCTGGAGACAAGCTCGGCAGATCATCGGATTAGCAGGGACCAAAGCAACCAGGATCAAACCAGACACACATTGGAGGATATGGAAACCCAAGTATAAATGTTGTATTAAGCAGCATAGTTCAAGTTTCAAGTTCAAGTTTACAGTAGGAAAACTCTGTTGAGCAAGCTCATTCACAAGGAGTTCCTTTGACACATACAGGTAGTTACAGATTGCATAATCGATCATAAAACAGTACAAATTCAAGTACAGAAATATGGGCAAACATTAACATGCTGCATAAAACAACAATGTCATAGGAAAACACAAGTACAAAAGGTAGAAAGTGCTTGACTGGGAGTAAACAAGGCAGCTACTTCCAGGTGATTAAGAGGAAGCAGCAGGGTAAAATGACAGAGCTAAGGTTTAGAAGCAGCTGCACATATCTTTTATTTTGGCTGCAGCCAACTTTTTGAATAGGCTGACAGGGACAGTACCGGGAAGCTTCAGTGTGCATTGGAGCTGGTTCCAGATAGTTGGGAGTATGCTCGATATGGCCTGCTTGCCGAAAGAGGTGCAAGTTCTCGGTACATCGAGGAGGAGGAGGTCATTTTTCCTAAGAGAGAAGGCTCTGTGGGAAATATGGAAGAGGGTTGTTAGGTCAGGAGCTTGTTCAGGAGTAGCTTAAGAGTCCAGATGCCAGCATGAAGCGTGTGTCTAGTGGAGAGTGATGTCCAGCCAGTGGCTACATATAAATCACATTAGGGGATCTGGTAGGGTAGGTTTGTCATGAACTGTATGGTGCGAGGATAGAGGATGTCTAGTTTGCTAAGTCCTGAGGCTGCTGCGAGGAATAGATTAGATCTCCATAGTCGAGTAGTGGCAGGAAAGTTGCCTGGACCAGCCTAGTTCTGGTATCCATTGGAAAGAGGGACTTATTACGGAAGAAGAAACCTAGTCTAAGTTTTAGCCTCCTTGCCAGATCGTCAAGGTGGTCATGAAAGGAAAGTTTATCGACTAGCCACATACCAAGATATTTGATATTGGAGGTGATTTCAAGGGGTTCACCTAAGGAGGTGGTGATGAAATCTTTGTGAGAGTTTGCAAGGGAAGTGGTGGAGGTGTTTGGGGCACAGATCATGGCCTTGGTTTTCTTTGCATTGAAGAGGAGTTTGGCATTGATTAGGTTGATTTCTATTTGTGCAAAGTCGGCTTGGAGTACGTCCCTCACTTTAGCCAGTGTAGGGCCTGATATGTACAGTACTGTATCATCTGCGAAGAAATATAGATAGGACTTAGATATATGTGAGCCAAGGTTATTGATGTACAGGGAGACAAGAATGGGACCTAATATGGAGCCTTGCGGGACCCCCTGACAACTGGAAGGGATGCAGAGAAAAGGCCACCAGCTTTTACTTTCTGGGTCCTTCCAGATAGGTAGTTGGTAAATCACTGGGCAGCAATGGGGGTGGCACCTACTTTTATTAGGCTTGAGACTAACAGACTGTGGTCGACAGTATCGAACGCTTTGCTAAGATCTAAGAATACTGCACCAGTAACTTTCTTGGAGTCCATGGCTATGACCCATTCATTGGTAGCTTTGGCTAGTGCAGTAACTGTACTATGGTTGGACCGGAAGCCGGACTGCACAGGGTTGAGGATTGAAGATGATTCAATATGGAGCTTTATTTAGGAATAAATTAGCTTTTCGAGGACTTTGGAGAGGACAGACAAGATTGAGATGGGCCTATAATTATTTAGGTCGCATGGGTCCTCTGACTTATATAATGGGAGGATGTGGGCAGATTTCCAACAGGAGGAAACAGTGGCAGTGGAAATGGAAAGATTGAATATGTGGAGGATAGGGGCAGTGAGGTTGAGATAGCCTAGTTTAAGAAAAACTGGTTCTAGACCGTCATTCCTGGCACTTTTCTGAGTGTCTATGTTAAGGAATGAATCTTCGACTTTTTTATAGCTAAGCGGGAGCAACTGGAATGGACGGGTCTAAGTTTGAGAGGCAATGTTATTACAGTCTTCATTGCTACCATAGGATGCATAAGGCGAAGAATCGAAAGCTAAGCCAGCAGTTACAAAATTATTGTTGATTTCCTCGAGGATTAGGCAACTGTTTTCCACAGCCCTACCTTTGCTAAGGATCTTCAGTGGGATGGAGGGGGCAACAGGCTGACCTTCAATAGACCTGAGTGTCTTCCAGATTTTTTGGGAATTCTCTTTTGCCTGTTCAAGGGTGGAGACATAGTTGTTTGCTTTGCTTAAATGAAGATGTTTAACACAGATGTTTCTGGCTGCTCTGAATGCTTGCCAGTCAGCTGGGCTTTTGGAGTTTCTAGCCTTTGCCCAGAGTTTATCAAGGCATAGGAGTGTAGCCTTAAGATCTGATGTAAACCATGGGTTGGATGTTTTAAGCATCCTGACTTTGATCAAGGGGGTATGCTTGTTGGCCAGAGTGGTGAGGTTATCATTATGCACAGTGACCACCTCATCAATCGCTTTGGAAAGGTAAAGGTCTTGCCATTTAATTTTGCTCAAGTCAGATAAGTGGTCTGATGCATTAAACTTGCGAAACTTTGTTAACTTTGTTATAAGTTTTGGTTGCTGTCAAGCTCTAATTTGTGATCTTGTACAAACTATGACCCCATGATCACTCATGTCATTGTGGAAGACTGCAGAGTATAGAATTGTGTTGGGATGCGTAGTTAGTATAACATCAAGGAGAGAACTGTTGTCGGGATTGGATGTATTGGTTCTAGTTGGTTCGCCGACTATCTGGGCTACGCCGACTTCGTCACAAAAGGATTTCAGGCTGTGTGACTTGGGGGGGGGGGGGTAAGCCAGTCCATGTTAAAGTCCCCAAGAATTAATTGTTTCGGTGTTGGCAGAGGCGATTAAGGATTTAAGTATGGTGAGGATGTCAGTGCCACCAGATGGGGGCCGATAACCACCAATAATAGTGAGACATTCAGTGGATGGAAGGTGTAATTTGACAGATACAATTTCATATTCCTTAGGTTTAGATTTACAGTAGATATCACTGACTGTAAACTTTGATTTAGTGTAGATGGCCACAGCGCCCCCATTGGCTTCCCTATCCACCCTATGCAGATTGTAGCCAGGAAGGGAGACTTGTTGATCACTGTTTGACTTTTTAAGCCAAGACTTGGATATAATAATAAGGTCCGGCTCTGTATGAGCAGCCCATACTTGAAGCTGATCAAATTTTTTTGTAAGGCACAGTATGTTGACTGACATTAACTTAAGTCCTTGTGTGGTCGCAAATTCTGTGAGAGATGTGAGTGATAATAGGGGTCCAGAGTCTAGCTCCACGTTACCCAAACAGAGAAGGAGCAAGAGAAGCAGTTTCTTTATCCAATTTATGCGGGATAGGAGTGCTATTTTGCTTTGCAACCATCCACAAGATGATGATGGGTGCGATGTAGTGCTAGGGCAGCAGTGAAGGGAAGCTAAGGACAGTGCGCTGATCGACATGTATGAAGGGAGTAGAAAGTGTAGGGGTGAAGGATATAGGCCGGGTATAAAGGGAGGTGGACATACTAAGTAAAGAGAGGTGGAACTGAACAGGGTTCCAATTACAGGATTGGATACTTCCAGAGGTGGACCTGATCCTTGGTATTTGTTATGGTAACCAATTATGGATAAGGTGGTTAGGAATAAGAAAAAGCTTGAGTATCAGGAACATGCCATGGCACTGCAAATATGAGGGCTAGGAGTGTTATGGAGACAGCCAGTTAAGTGGAGAGGAAAAGGTTGGATTAGGAAATGCCATGCCTGCCAGAGACAGTAAGCCTGTTGTGCAGATCAGTAGCTCTAAGGGGCAGTAGCAGCGAACAGAAGGATTGGGCAGGAGCTTAGCCGGTTGTAGCCAATAAGAGTGTATGTCTCAAAAACGGGCCGTACAAAGCTGTATTTAAAGGAGGCCTGGAGGGGCGGGGTGAAACAAAAAACGAGCCAAAGTTAGCTCAGGGCACTCGGAAATGTTCAAAGAAATATGCTGAAACCAGGGACCAATCAGGGTTTGCCTCAGCAAAGTGCCTGTGATCCGGTTGGCTGGGGAAGTGCCATACCTTCTGAAGGAGGTAGTCCGGGTGTCTGGAAGTGGTCAGTGGCTGCAGGAATGCCTCCCAACCATGGATGATGCACCGGTGGGAGCGAGAGCTGGCCCTGTTCAGGAACTACGGCTGTGGACAGAAAAGAGCAGAATTTAAGGAGTATTTGGGCAAAGGACAGCTAAGGCAGAGGGGTGTCGGGATTAGTAAGACAAAAGGAAGATTAACTTTTAGGCGCCAAAGTGGCAAGGAGCAGTTCCCATCAGTTTAACTTAGCTTAAATGAGCTGTAATCACTGGCTAAACTATTCAGGCAAGCAGTACAATTCAGCAATGTAAATATTTAGGCAGAGACTTAACAACAAAAAAACGAGCCGAAGTTAGCTCAGGGCCCTGGGAAATGTTCGAAGAAATAGGCTGAAACCAGGGACCAATCAGGGCTTGCCTCAGCAAAGTGCCTGCGATTCGGTTGGCTGGAGAGGTGCCGTACCTTCTGAAGGAGGCAGTCCGGGTGTCTAGAAGTGGTCGGTGGCTGCAGGAATGCCGCCCGACCGTGGATGAAGCTCCGGTGGGAGTGAGAGCTGGCCCTGTTCATAGGAGAAACAACTTTCAATAGAAGACAGTATTGTCTTCCATCACCTGAGAATGGGGGGAGGAAGAGCTGTGACTCAATGAAGGAGATTCTCTCAAAGATCTACTGCTACAGTGGGCAACTATTTGGTTTTCTTCGAGAATATCTCCCTCCATTGAGCCATATCATGGAACGATTCCTAAGCAGTGCCAAGCACAGAGGAAGGATGGCAGGACCTCATGATCCTCAGTAAGGAGGCCTTGCAGAACACTGAGGACAAAGCCAGCACATCTATGAGCGATGATCTCCAGACTGTAGTGTTTAGTAAATACGTGAACAGTAAGTGGAACCATCATAAGTCAGCAGCGGACACACTTTGTAAACAAGGCACTGAAGTAGCCACCCGATGGGTGGAGTGAGCAAGGACAGTACCAGGCAGCTGCTTATCATGCGTCTGGTAACAAAACATAATGCAACTGCCAAGCCATTGGACAGGCCCTGTTTCAGAAGAAAATGAGGAGAAATACATAATGTATACCTAACCTTGTGAAAAACAACAGGGACTGCAATTCTGAAATGCATCTAGCAGACATACAAATGTACAAATTTACCAGCAGATAAAGGCCTTATGGTTTATCAAGTCTGCTGGAGTGTGCAGCTAGCAACCCTTATACTGCAACTGCCCCCGCTCACCTCCCCTGACCCTTCCTCTTAGTCTATCCCATCCCCTTTTGAAGCAGTCCACTGTTCTACAGGATACCACTTCTGCAGGCAATGCGTTCCACCCAGACACCACTCTCTCCGTAAAAAAGTGTCTTCTCATTTCCCTCCTGAACCTTCCCCCCTCCAATCTAAGATCATCATAACCACTAGGAACAGTGACTTCCATGACAGGAAGCACATCTCACAAGTAATACCAGGCTTGAATGGAGGTGCCATGAGGGTCTCTAGGACCAAATTAAAGTTATATACCAGAACCGGATCTCAAACTGGGGGAAGGGTGCAACAGCAGAATACCTCTTAGGAATCTACAGGAAACCTTTATCTGGGTCACCATAGTGCCCTCAGTGAGGGCACAAAAAGCTGACACCATGGCCAGGGGGACCTTAACAGAGAAATACCCCAGTCCTGAGTCCTCAAGGGAAAAGAGGTACTTCAGCATTTTAGGAACTGGACACATAAAGGGATCCATGGCATGCCCAGTACACCAAACCATAAAACATTTCCATTTCTGAGAGGTAGACCACGTAGACGGCTTTCTAGACACCAGCAAAACATCTGCAATCCCAGGGAAACCCTGAAGCAGGAGAGTTCTATTTCCTCAGAAGCCAGGCATAGAGGTGCAGGGATCAAAGATCCAAGTGCACCAGAGCACCCTGCTCCTGTGTCAGAAGTCATACCCACAAGGGGAGCAGGACAGGAGGTTCCACTGCCTCTTGCTGCAGTAGAGGGAACCAAATTTGTCTGAGCCAGTAAGGGGCCACCAGAACCAAGGTGGCTGGCTTGACCTATAACTTGACCAGAACTCACTGTATTGTATAGGAGGGTATAGGGGGAAGTGTACAGAAACTTCCTATTACAGTAGAGGGACAATGCAGCTAACCAGAAAACTCCAGGACCTGGAGAGAATGAGCAGAAACACTGTGGTTTTGCATTGCATGGAGACGCAAACAGGTCTATGACCGGATGATCCAGTTTTTTGAAGAGATCATCCACGATGGGTTGGAGAGTTTGCATTAATGGCACATCACACAGAACCAAGTTAGGAGATCTGACAGTGTGTTCTGGATACCAAATAGAAACACTGTGCAGAGAAATATGTCTCTTTCTACTGCCCAGTGTCACACTCTCATCACCTCTCTGCAGAGAGGGTACGAATGTATCCTGCCTTGTCATTATCCCTGAAATATTGTCATTACAGATCAGCAGGTGGTTCCCCAGAAGGAGGGCAGCGAAGGCCTGTAGGCCATGCAGAACAGCCCTCAGCTACAGAGTGTTGCTGTGCAAACCATATCCAGAGGGTTCGCTGGACTTGAGTTCTGAAAGGTCACAGATGGGCACCCCAGCCCAAACCAGAGGCATCTGTGGTCATCATAGGGATGGGGGGATGGCTGGAGGAACAGGGACCCTGACTCTAGTTAGGAGCGGTTCAACCAACACAGCAGGTAGTGACCAAGTGGAGGACCCACCTGTATGAGATACTTTAATTCATTGGACTCCTGAGCCCACTGTGCCCAGAGAAACTACTGAAGGATTGTCATGTGGAAATGAGTTATCAAGGCAGTCAGTATGGCAGCTGCCATCAGGTCGATTAAAAATTAGAAGGCATCTGGCCGAGACACAGTCGTTTAACAATACCAGATGAGCCTCTGCCACTGGCACTGTAGCATGATCAGAGGGCAGAAACACCCACCCAGACATGTGTGCAGAAGAAAAAATTACTCACCTTAGTAATGTTTCTTCTAATGGAGTCTTGCTATATTATGACTATTGCAGTTTGTCCCACCATTAGAACTGCCCCGGAAGTGAAAGAGTTAACTTCCAAGCAGGGCATGGAACTTAGAGCACGAGCTCGGTTAGAGAAGCTCTGTCTGGGATATTTCAAACCGAAACTGTCAGATCTTTATGAGCAAAACTCACTAAGGTTCTGTGTGGAAGCTGTAACCTACACTAGCCAACTGGCTACTAAAATATCAACACATTTTCCTGGTCCCAACACCAAGACTCAAGTCAGGGGACCAGAAAAGATAAGATAAGATAAGATAAAATAAAATAAAAACACAACACCCAAACACCCCAAAAAGAAGGGGTGGAAAACATAAAAAGGGGCATCAATAAGTGCCAACAGTGAACTGCCCACCCCATACCCAAAGTAGAAGTTCTGAGAGGGGCAGGCTGGGGAGGTCATAATATAGCAAGACTCCATTAGAAGAAACAACATTACTAAGGTGAGTAATTTTTCTTCAAACAACATGAAGTCTTGTTATATTATGACTATTGCAGACTACACAGCAGTACCTCCATGGAGGAGGACAGAACCTACTTAGGGAATAGGCTCAAGCACGGGTTGTGTTAAACCGAAAGCATCCTCCTGGCCTGGATATCCAGGGAGTAATGCTTGTGAAAGTGTGTACTGTTTTCCAAGTAGCTGCTTGACATATCTCTAAGATAGGGATGTCTCTGGCAGCAGCTAGAGACGCAGCTGTACCTCTGGTAGAGTGAGCCCTCAGGCCTGAGGGGGAACCTTACCCAGTTTTTGATAGCAAAATTGGATACAAGAGACAATCCACCTGGCAATGGATCTCTTAGTGGCAGGTTTCCTTTCCCAACCTCACCATAAGTGAGAAACAGTTGAGGAGTCAAACCTGTGACCCTTGGTACGCTCTATGTAGTAACTTAGGGCCCTCTTAACATCTGTTGTGCAACCTCCTCTCACCAGAGGAGGAATGGTCAGTGAAGAACACTGGAAGTGAAATAGATTGATTAAGGTGGAAATCTGAAACCACCTTAGGCAAAAACTTCCTGTTAGTCCTGAGGACTACCTTATCCCTATGAAAGGAAATAAAGTCAGTCTCCACTGACAAAGCTTGTAACTCACTTATACGCCTGGCAAAAGTGATGGCTACTAGAAATACAGTTTTCCAAGTTAAGTACTTAAGCTCTGTCGAAGACAGAGGTTCAAAGGGGGGTTGTATCAGCTGAGCAATGCAAACATTAAGATCCCAGGCAGGGGCAGGGTCCCTGAATGGTGGATTGGTATGAAGCAATCCCCTAAAAAACTTGGAAAATACAGGGTGAGCAGAAAGAGAAGAGGGCTTCCCTGCTGAAATAAAAGCAGAGACAGCGGCCAAATGCACTTTCAGGGTAGCTGGTCTCAGTCCCAAAGAATTAAGATGGACCATATAGTCCAAAACAGTGGGCAAATCAGCAGATTCCGGGGAAATATGCTTCCCAGAACACCATATGGAAAACCTTTTCCATTTGGAATTATAAGTAGTTCTAGTTGAAGGCTTTCTAGAAGCCTTCAAGATTTCGAGAACACCCTGAGAAAGTTGTAGATCAGCAAACTTCTAACTCCTCAAGAGCCAGGCCTTGAGGTTGAGGGATTTGAGATCTGGATACCAGACTCTCCCTGGGCACAGGTTAACAGATTGTGGTTCCTGGGGAGACACAGGGAAGATGGACTGCTAAAGACAGAAGGAGGGGTACCAGGGCTGCCTGGCCCAGTCTGGAGCAATCAGGATCATCTTGCAGGGCTGAGATCTGATCTCGATTAGCACCTTAAACAGGAGAGGAAGGGGGAAGGCATAGAGAAACTTCCCTTCCCAATCGAGGAGAAAGGCATCCAGGGGACTGAGCCCAACACTGGGGCCTACAACAAAAAGTGGAAGTTGATGATTGTCTGGGGCTGCAAAAGATCTATCTGTGGGTGCCCCATCTGGCAAAAACTATCCCAGTACTGGGATCCAGTGACCATTCGTGATGGCCCTGGAAAATCCTGCTGAGAGCATCTGCCAGGACATTGTCCTTGCCTGGGAGGTGAACTGCTATGAGGGAAGTGTTCAGGGAATAAGCCAGAGACCACAACTTCATCGCCTCGGTGCACAAGGCCGAAGACCGAGTGCTCCCTTGTTTGTTGATGTACCACATTGTAGTGGTGTTGTCTGTTCTGATCTGTATCACTTTGTTCTGAACAGATGCAGAAAAAACCTGAAGTGCTAGAAAAACAGCTCTGAGTTCCAACAGATTGATGTGGAGCAGAGATTCCTGAGGGGACCACAATCCCTGGGTGGAGAGGTCGCCCATGTGAGCTCCCCATCCCAAGAGGGACGCATCTGTAGTAAGGGTCAAGGAGTGAGATAGAGGGATGAAGGGCAACCCTTGTCTCAGATTGCTCTGATCCTGCCACCACTGAAGGGCCTGGATCAGGGTTCGAGTCACTGGGATCAACTTGGATAGGGAAGCTCTTCTTTGAGACCAGAAGGCTCTCAAATGGAACTGAATGTCCATCATCTGAAATCTTGCTCCCTGCACTACAGCTGTGGAAGCAGCCATGTGTCCTAGGAGCTGTAGGAAATGTCTTGCTGGTCGAGAGACCTGCAGAGTGAAGGACGAGGCCAGGGCCACCAGGGTCCTTACCCTTTCTAGGGGAAGGAAGGCTCTGGCCTGCTTTGTGTTCAGTTCTGCACCTATAAAGGTGAGTACCTGGACAGGTTCCAGAACTGACTTTGGAAGATTGAGAAGAAAGCCCAGAGAGGTAAGCAGCTGCTGGGTAACTTGCAGGTGTGATTTGACCTGGTCTGGAGACTGACCCACAATGAGCCAGTCGTCTTGGTAGGGAAAGATGGCAATCTTTTGCCTTCTTAAATGAGCAACTGCTACTGCCAGGCATTTTGTGAATACCCTTGGGGCAGAGGTAAGGCCGAAGGGCATTGCTCTGAACAGATAATGGCCTGAGGGCAGTTCGAATCTGAGGTACTTTCTGTGGGAGCTTCTGATAAGAACATGGAAGTAGGCATCCTTGAGGTCCAGGGAAGCTAGCCAGTCCCCTGGCCTTAGGGAGGGTAAAATCATTCCCAGAGTCACCATTTTGAATTTTGGTTTTAAAAGGTGCTTGTTCAGATATCTTAGGTCCAGGATGGGCTGCCACTCTCCTGCCTTTTTAGGGGTAAGGAAGTACCTGGAGTACAGACCTTTGCCCTGGTGTAGGGGAGAAACCCTTTCTACAGCTCTGAGAGCCAGGAGGGTTGAGACTTCTGTTTCCAAAGCAAGAGTCTCTAGAGGGTTTGCAGGTGGAAAAGATCTGATTCTCATCTTTGGAAATTTTTTGAAGCTGAGAACCAGACCCTGGCTTACTACTTCCAGGACCCACTTGTCTGATGTTAAAGACTCCCAGTCCTGGACGAAGTAAGCCAGCCTGCCCCCTACAGGTAATGGAGAACTGGCCCTGGGCATCCCATCAGGGTGCCTGTTTGGCAGGGGCTTTAGGCTGAGGGGTAGGAGCAGGCCTGCTTGTACCCAGTCTGCCTCCTCCTCTGAAGAACCCCTCTGAACATAAGCTGAAGAGGAGGCCTGGTTTGGTAAAAGGCCTGTGAAAAGGCCTGCCTCTACCCTGGGGCTGCTGCCTCTGAGGAGTGGCTTGCCGTTCCTTGGCTTGTGCACTCCTATAAGTGGTTCTATATTCATCCATTTTCTTCATATAATTCTCTGTCTGCTCCCCAAGCAGAGAATTTCCCACAACAGGAAAATCCATAGCCTTAGCCTGGGTATCCTGTGACAAACTAGTACACCTGAGCCAAGCCAATCTATGAAAAGCCACAGAAGTAGCCATGACTCTAGAGGATACATCATTAGAATCCACTGCAGCATGGAATTGCACCTTAGATGCCTCATACTATCAGCAGCCACCTGCTCCAGCTCCTGGCAAGCTGGCCAGGGGCCTGTTTGGCTAAAGCCATGACAGTATCCCATCTATATTTTTGGTATCTTGCAACATAAGCCATATAATTTGCTTGTCTGAGTCCCAAGGACACTGCCATGTATTGTTTTTTAGCCATGGCATCAATCTTCCTGGAGTTCTTGTCAGGAGGATGTGAAGCCAGGGGAATATTAGCCTTATCACAGGCTGCAGCCTGAACTACCCCAACATGGCTGCATTGCTGTGAAAGAAATTCTGTATCAGGACCTGACAAAGTGTACCTCCTGTCCATCTTTTATCTACAGGAGGCACAGAATTCGGAGCTTTTAAAATTTTTATTGTTTGTTTCTAAAGGATTTATGTAAAGAATAGACAATCTCCTGACTCTGGGATATCCATCATCTCTACAAAGTCAGGCTCCTCTTGCTCATCCACAGCTTCCTCCAAAGGAAGCTGGAGGGTTTCAGCAACTTTTTTGTAAAACAGAAAATGAGAAGGGGACTCAGCAAGCCTAGGGGGAGATTCTCCTAAAGGTCTGTCTGGGGAGATGTCCGGTTCAATGGGCACATCCAGACTTTCAAAGTCACATTCACACTGTTCATAATCATCCTCCCCCTCCTCTGGTTCATAAAACTCCTCTATATCATATTCTTGAACCGGTGGAACCGACCTCTTGCCAGATAGTGGCGGTTCGGACGGAACCGGGGAAAGTGACTGGACAATTTGGATTGCTTTGGCTATCTCTGCAGCAGTTGGAGAAGGGATTTTTGACTCCACACCTGCTGATTTTCTAGTTCTCTTTGCTGGAACTGGCTCCTCAGAGTCAGCTTTATGTTTACCCGAGGAAGTCTGGCCCTGGTCAGAGGGCACTCCCTCCGGTTCGGTTGGCACCGAACCGGGCTGGCCATCCGGGTCATGGACTTTTTGTCTCAGCTCCCTGAGCCTACCAACTCTCTTATCTAGGTAGCTGCAGGGAAATTCTTGCAAATCTGGCAGTCTGCATTGAGGTGGTCAAACCCCAGACAATAAACACATGTGGTGTGTGGGTCAGCCTTGGCAAAGGCTTCCCCACAGACACTACAGTGTTGAAACCCAGTGGGCCCGGTTTTTCTTTTGGGTTTCTCAGACATAATGCCAGCCTAACCAAAAACTTGCCCTTTTTTTCGGCAGTGCCAGGCAAGACACCCTTATCGGTTCCCAACCGTGTCACGGGTCGTGGAAAAAACCGTAATGAAATCCGTTTTTTTAGAACCGATAAGAACCGGGAACCGCACTCTAAATGCTTCAGAATAAAGTTTCCATTATTAACCTGATCGGTTCAAACCGAACCGATAAACATTTACAAGTTCCACACAGAATAAAACTATCTATTACTTACAATACCATAGACAGAGCTTGAACCGATCGGTTTATGCGGTTAAAATAATGATAATTGCGGTTGAATTTAACGAGAAAACTCTTTAAACCGAAAATGAACCGAGCAGTAGGAGGAATCTCCGGAGCGACTGTTCAGTGAGGCGGAGTAAAGAATCTGACAGTTTCGGTTTGAAATATCCCAGACAGAGCTTCTCTAACCGAGCTCGCGCTCTAAGTTCCATGCCCTGCATGGAAGTTAACTCTTTCACCTCCGGGGCAGTTCTAATGGTGGGACAAACTGCAATAGTCATAATATAGCAAGACTTCATGTTGTTTGAACTACTCCTATATATTTGAACCACTGGCAAGGAGCACAGTTTGACTTCAGTTCACTGACTAGTATACCAAGTTGTTCAAACAACTGTCGGGTACAAAACAGTGTGCAGACAATTGCTTCTCAAGATGGGGCTTCACAGTAGCCAGTCACCTATGTAGGGAAGACATTCAGGCCCTCCCTGTGGAGGGCAGCTGCCACTGTGGCAAATACTTTGGTAATGACATGCTGTGCAGAGCACAAACCAAAAGGCCAAACATGAAACTGGTAGTGTAAGAAGTGAAGCATGAAATGCAGGTATTTTCTGCATGACTTTTGGATTTTTACATCAGGGTATGGATCCTTCATATCCAGAGCATCCATTCAATCCCTGTTAGCAAGAGGGGGAGGAGCGACTGCAGAGAGACCATTCAAACTTTTGTATTTGATAAATAGATTCAGTCCTTGAAGGTCTAGTACTGGCCTGAGATCCCAGTCCATTTTGGGACCAGAAAATAATGGCCAAGGTTTTGTTCTGAAACAAGGATAGGGTCCACAGTCCTTTCATGGAGGAGGGTTTAAACCTAGTCCTGCAGAAGGGCAAGATGTCCAGGAGGATATGTGTTGGGTAATGGGGGGAGTTCTAGGGTGTGTCTTTGCTGAACCACCTCCAGGACTGAGGCACCTGTAGGGATCTCCCTCCATTTTGGTAGGAAGAGGAACATATGGCCTCCCACCAAGTCTTCCTGAGGCAGTGAGGCTGGAGGAATGGGAAGGGAGTCAGAAAGTGCTGGGGGTGGCATAGGTTCCAGTAATGGTCTGACCTTTTGTAAGTGTGGCATGGGAACCAGAAGGCAGGTTTGCAGCCTGGGAAGTAGAAGGTTGAGGCCTTTGGGAACCATGTCCTGGGCCTCTTGAGTAGCCCCAGTCTGAACAGAAACTGGGCCTGTTAAAAAGAACCACAACCACTTCAATGGTGCCTAGACATCAAACTATACAGGGACCCGAGTAATTTTAGAGAACTGTAAATCCCTCAATGCATTTTCAACATCAGTTTCAAACAACTGTTCTCCCTTGAATGGAGCATTCATCACAGAATGTTCCATATAAGAGGCAATACCAGTCACCTTTAAACAAGTGTGGCGGTGGAGGCAAATTCCGGAAGCAGCAGCTCTGGCTGCAGCATCTGAGGCATCGTAGGCCAACCTTAGCAGATGCTTACTGCCCTTTCAACACCAGCAATAGTCTGTTGTGCCAATATTATACCCTGACCCACTTGCAATTTCTCAGCCAGGGTGGTCATAGTCTTCCAAAGGTAATTCTGATATTTGATCATATATGCCTGATAGGTAACAATTCCTTAGGCTCAGAGAAGCAGAGGCAAAAGTCCTCTCTTCCCTATCACACCAAATTCCTCAACTCCTTATTAGCAGGAAGAGAACATGTGCTTAGGAGCCTTGGATCTGTCATGAGTAGCAATAATCACCACAAAGTCTGTTTCAGGCTGTGAGGAATTATAGGGCTTGGCAGTAAGGGCTGGATATTCTTTATTAGATTTCCTGGGTACTGCAAGTAATTGAACTGTGCCAGACCCCCAGTGTAGTATCCTCAAGTGTAGAATAAACGGGAGGAATTATGACTGTTGGGGAGGCTAAAACCTCCAAGAAATCATAGCAATTTCTCTTAGAGGCATTCTCCACCTCCCCCCTGCTTAAATCCCCAATTTAGCCTGAACCTGTTTTAGGAAGGCCTGTAAAGAGGCATCCTCAGGTGGAGACACTGGTTTTTCACACTCTTCTCCAAACAAGAGGACAGAATGCAGCTTGTTTTCACCACATCTATTGCCTTTTCTTTATCCAGGGCCTCCTCTTCCTCCCTATATTCTGGATTGTACTCCAGTTCATCCCCAGCACCAACCACCATCAACTAAGGGTCAACAGTATGAGAAGATAAATGAGAAGGAGCTCTTAACAGGGGTCCTGTTGACAGAGATCATTCAGAGCCCGGCACTACTGCAGGCACAGAGAACTTGAGCATCAATGGTAAAGTCAACTACAGACCAGCTGAGGGCACTGATGGAATGAGCACAGATGGTAGCAGTGACAACAGATGCTGGAACAGCTCAGACATTGCTGTAGATAACAGCTGTGCATCAACATGACCTGAAGGGGGTCAATGATGGTTAAGTCATCAAAGAGATACTGCCTGACTGTGGAATAGGCTGCGAATCCCTTGGGGGAAGCAAGCTAATCCTGGATCCCAACTTTGGTGTCTGAGAGAGGGTCCAAGGGGTGGCAGTACCAGAGGCTGGAGCCAGGGATCCATCTTAGACTTACCATGTCTGACAGGTGAATGTGAATGGTCCACTGAAGTGGCCTTGTCCTTTCACCACTTCTCCTTCTCTGAGTAGCGGTGTTTCTCCACCAATTTTGAGGATTTGACATTTTTCTTTGATGAGTCAGTGATGGTCATCATCAACCACGAGGATCAACAGACCGATGGTGAACTGGAAACAGAAGCATTTGACAATGGTGCAGCTGCCTTCACAACCAGTAGTTTCTCTATTTCTTGAAGTTTGAGAAGGACTTCTAAAGCCTTCTTGTGACATCCCGTTTGCCTGGTTAAAGCTCTGGCAGACTGAGCAGGCTTTAACGTTGATGTTTGCACCAAGGCCACGAACACAAACAGAGTGGTCATTATCTTCATAAATCTTACTTTTGATGCAGCAGCAATAATGGAACATCCTTGTCTTTAGGCAGCAGCATAAAAGAAAGTTTTAAAATAAAATATGAGAAGTGGCAGTGTTAGCGAATAATTACAAAAGTTCAACGGTGTTCTTCAGCAGTGGTGGACTGATGAGCAGTTGACAGCTGGAGAAAGAACTAAGGCATGGTGGGGACATCCATGTTATATATGCATTGTTAAGGCGTGTCGTTTTGAGTGGCCCCAGCCACCAAAAATGTCCAGGTCATCCTGAGGCCAACGCTTACAGTTCCATGATATGGCTCAAGGGAAGGAAATAGCCTTGAAAAAGATCTATACTTCCTGCCATTTTCTAAATACTGTATATGTAAATAAACTCTACATTTTTAAGACTCCTTCAATTTTGAAAATGATAAAAGTACAAATATGATGCTTTTAAAAGTTGATTCAATTTATGAACTGTACCAATTTTAATGTTAAATACATTTTAAACCTAAAATGATAAAAACAGACAATGTTGGCACAAGAAGATCACCTAATCCATCTAGCCGGCCTTGTTATACTCTATGTCATCCCAAAATCTATTGTCTAAATAGAGTTTTCATATTCAGCTCCCCCTGCCCCTTCATACTGCTACCCACCTGAGTAACTAGTAAGCCCTTAAATGTTTCCCAACTGTGCTTGAAACCAATGATGGTTTTTGCACTCTCCACCATTGCTGGCAGTACATAGAAACATAGACTCCGATAGCAGATAAGGACTGCCTGGCCCACCATGTCTGCCCATTTTTGTTCTACCTCAGACCTCATTCGGTCTGGTCTGTAGCTTTCCCCTAATCCTTCGTTGAAAGAGTTCCTTTCGGTGTGTCCCAAGCCCTCTTGAAAGCTTTGACAGCTGGAGAAATAACTGAGACATGGCTTAATCACTCTTTCTGTAAAATAAAACTTTCTCACATCCTTCTTGAATCTGCCCACCAGCTTCTTCTCACATCCTCATGTTTTTGACTCATGAGTCAAGCAGAATAATTCCTTGTAGTTTACCTTGTTCATTCCTTTCAGGAACTTGAAGGTCTGTATCATATCTCTCCTCTCCCCTTCTGGCCTCCAGCATGTAAATGTTCAAATCCCTAAGCAGTGTTGGATAAGTTACTTTTTCTATTACTTTTGGAAACATGTTCTGGGAAGCTTTGTGCAGTCACTAGCAAGGATGGAGAAGTACTAGAAAAGGTAATACACCTTACAGTTACAGTTACTTCTTTCTTTTTATACAAAAGTAATACATAACTGTAACTGATTACATTTTATTTAAAAGTAACTAGTAATTAACCTATTACTCTCAAATAAATGTAATATGTTATAGTTTCTTATTACCTTTGTATTGTGTTTGTATAAAAAGAAATAAGTAACTGTAACTGAAAGGTGTATTACTTTTTCTAGTACTTCTCCACCCTTGCTAGTGACTGCACTGAACTTCCTAGAACAAGTTTCTAAAAGTAATAGAAAAAGTAACTTAACCAACACTGTCCCTAAGTTGATCCCCACAGGATCCGCCCTGTTGTCCTGGAATCATTTTGGTTACCCTACACTGCACAGTCTTGAGCCTGTCTTTGTCTTTCTTTAGGTGGGGATTCCTGGATGGGGCAGAATATTCCAGATGCAGCGTCATCAATGATCTATAGAGGCAGAATTACCTCTTTCCTTCTGCTATCAAAACCCCTTCCAATACAAGCTAACATTTTGGCTGCCTTGCTGCAGGCCTTGTTGCATTGACTGGATTGCTTTAGGGAGTCACTTTTGATGACTCCCAGATCTCTTTCTTCAAAAGTAGTGCCAAGCTTAACCCCTCCCATCCACTTTTCTGTCTTGGGGTTATTTTCCCCTTGTATATCACCTAGTACTACTTGGCACTGAATTTTAACTGCCAGACCTTGGACCACCTCTCTAACCTTTGCAGGCCCCCCCAATCCCTTACTCCATCCTTGCTGTCTACCCTGCCACAAAGCTTAGTGTAATCTGCGAAAAGACACATGTTGATCTGTATTCCTTCTCCTAGGTCACTGAATACATTGAAAAAGTCTGGTCTCAGGACTGACCCCTGGGCACCCCACCTGTGAACTTCATCTTCCCTGATTTTAACCAATTTATCACCAAACTCTGCTTCATACCTCCGAACCAACTATGTATCCATATAAGTCCCTTGCTGCACCCAGATCTTCTAACTTCTTTGGCAACCTTCTGTGTGGCACTGAGTCGAATGCCTTGCTAAATTCAAAGAAGAGTAAACCCACTGCATGTCCTCATCCACTTCCTTAGTCACCCAGTCAAAGAATACTATCAGACTGGTCTGACAAGCCTCTCTGACACAAACCCATGGTGCTTACCATCCTGGAGCCCATTACTCTCCAAGTAGTCTACTAGGTCCACCTTGATAATTGTCTCGATCATTTTACCCATAATGGAGGTAAGACTGGCTGGCCTGTAGTTACCTGATTGCTCCTTGTCCCTTCCCTTGTGGAGCAGAACCATGCACACCACTCTCTAATCTTTCTGAATAACCCCTGGCTGTAATGAGCTGCTGAATAGCCCTACCGGTAGTTCAGCCAGCTCCAATACCATTTCCCTGAGCACCCCAGGTGCATCCATACCTCTCAACTTTTGTCACTAAAATAAGGGACACAGACACTCCCAAAACACTGGCCCTCATTATGAGGGACACATACACAAATGTGGAGATACAAGTTCAGACCACTGTGAAAAAATGAAAATTACATACCCACTGTAATTCTTGATCTCCTTGGATGAAGTCTCCATCACTCATTCACACTAATGGGGACTACGCCGGAGGTGCTAGGACCCAGCGGGAGCCAAAGATCTTCAGGAGGGCCGGCACCTAGGTAGGGCTGTGAGGAAGTGGCGTCATGAGTGCAGCTCATGCCATATAGGTTACCTTGGCATCGACCCTCCAACCACCTCAGTACCTTTTTTACCAAGGAGGTGCAGTGTAGACTAACCTAGTGAAACTAACCTATGTTGGACATAAGATAGTCCGAATAACCCGTATAAGAAGGGTCAACACAACAGAGTCTTCACAGCCCAGCCATCGAGGGAGTAAAGGCCAAAAAACAGATACGTGAGCTCGGGGGATGGAGGGTGAGTGTGTGAATTAGTGGTGGAGACTTCATCCAAGAAGATCAAGAATTATGCTAGGTATGTAATTTTCATATCTTCCTGGACATAAAGCCTCCACCACTCATTCACACTAATGGAAGCATTCCAAGTGAAAATAATCCCCCGAGAAGGGCGGCAGGAAAGAGGAGTTCACTTAGGACAGGAGTCTATTAAGAACTGTCCTGCCAAAGGATTGGTGCTGCCTGGCATGGACATCCAAAGCATAGTGCTTCACAAAAGTGTGCACGGAGCTCCAAGTAGCTGCATTGCAGATGTCTGCAACGGGCACATTTCGTATACTCTTCCTTCCAGTTTAACCTGCGCCATGGAGTAGCACTGGGGAAGACATGTCACTAGTCACGCTGAAATACATCTGATAGCAACAGACTGGCCCAGCTGGGCCATGATGGAGACGACAAAAAGTTGTTTAGATTTGAGGATCTCTGTAGTTCTGTCTATGTAGAATAGCAGAACTTTTAACAGCCAGAGAATGTAGGGTACGCTCTCCTTCATTCTGGAAGTTCGAGAAGTAGGTCGGAAGAATCAAGGGCTGGTTCAGATGGAATTCCGAAACTACTTTAGGGAGAAACTTAGGGTGAGTGCGAAGAACCACCTTGACTTTGTGAAATACAGAATACAGGGGCTCTATGACTAGCATATGTATTTCAGATACTCTGCTACCAGAGGTAATGGCTACAAGGAAGGCAGTCTTCCAGGTCAGGAACTTCAGCTCACAAGTTGCTAGGGGCTCAAAAGGTTTACAGGTGAGCACGTCTAGCACAAGGTTAAAGTCCCAGGTGGCTACCGGTCATCTGACTGGTGGCCTAGTGTGACGTATACCTTTAACGAACCTCTTGACCAAAGGTAACTGAGCCAGGGACATGGACTGTACGGGCTCATGGTACACTGAGATCGCGCAGAGGTGAACCTTTATGGTAGAGTATAGCAGTCCTGTATTAGACAGGTCCAGAAGATACTCCAGAACTTTGTTAGGTGGGCAGTAGAAGGGGTCCAGGGAGGACTTTGCACACCAGATGGAGAACCGCTTCCACTTTGCTGTGTAAGTTTTCCTAGTAGCTGGCTTACATGCTGCTAGGAGAATGTCCGAGACCCTATGTGAAACATCAAACCTACCCAGTTCTATCTCCTCTGGAGCCAAGCATGGAAGAGAAGGGATCTCAGGTTGGGATGGACCACTGGGCCCTGGGCCAGCAGGTTCATTTGAAGTGGAAGCTGTCTCAGTGAAGTTTTTGATAATCTATTGATTAATGGAAATCAGATCTGATGAGGCCATAATGGGGCGATGAGGATCATTCTGCCCCCCCCACCGAGTCTCCAGCTTGAGCAGTACCGTCTGAACTAAGGGAAGAGGAGGAAATATGTACAGAAAGCATTTTGTCCACCACAGTCTGAATGTATCCTGACAGGAAGTGCCAGGTTCTGAATTTCTGGAGCAGAAAAGACGCAGTTTTGCGTTGAGTGGGGATGCAAAAAGGTCCAGGTCTGGTATTCCCCACTTTTCGAAGAGTGATTGCATGATGCTTGTGTTGAGAGACCACTCATGAGGATCCATTTCCGTTCTGCTGAGACAATCTGCTAGATCGTTCTGCATTCCCAGAAGGTAAATTGCTTGGATTAGGGCTGTGTGCTCCAGGCACCACTCCCACACTCTCATTGCTTCCCTGCACAAGGGATAAGAGTGTGCTCCACCCTGTTTGCTGACATAGTACATCACTGCTTTGTTGTCCACTTGAAGGAGAATGATATTATGACAGAAAATGTCCTTCAGAGCTCGGATTACGTACTGGACAGCTCTCATTTCTAAGATACTTATGTGGTGTTTAGACTCGTCCTGATTCCATCAACCTTGGGTGTGGAGATCTAGACAGTGAGCTCCCCACCCCAAGAAGAGATGCATCTGTGGCGATGAAGATCTGAGATTTCAGTGGGGCAAAGGGAAACCCTGTCAGAAGGTTGTCTTCTTGAGTCCACCAGGTGACTGACCACTTTAAAGGTTCCGTCACCTTGATGTGAAAGGACTGTAGATGTGTGGGTGGGGACCACTGAGTACTGAGCATTCACTGAGTAGATTTCATGTGAAGATGAGCCAGAGGCACAGTGAACACCGAGGATGCCATGAGACCCAGCATCCACTACATTGAGAGGGCTCAAACAGAGTCATTCTCTCTGATGAAGTGGGCCATCTGAAGGATGTTGTTCCTTCTGTCCTCTGGAAAAAAAAGGCTTTTGTGCTGGAGGTATCCAGAAGGGCTCCTACGAAGAGGAGCTGCTGGGAGGGCTGTAGCTGCAATTTTCCCAAATAGGGGCTTGCTAGCCACCAGTCGTCTAGACAGGGGAACACTTGAATTCCGAGTTTCCTGAGATGCACTGCGAGAATTGTGAAGCACTTTGTAAAGACTCGAGGCACCGAGGATAGCCCAAAGGGCAAGACTCTGAATTGGTAGTGCTGACCCAGTGCCACAAACTGGAGATACGTTTGGTGGTTTGGGTGTATTAGCAGATGTTGGTAGGCATCCTGCATGCCCAAGGAGGCCAGCCAATTGGTCTGATGAATCATGGGTAACAGAGTACCGTGACACCTTATGAACTTCAAAAGGAAGCTATTTTGGGGACGTTGCGTCTGCTGAGAAGAGCGCTCTCAGCAAACATCAAAGATTAATACAGTACTAATTTCTTGAGTTTTGAATATGCCCTGGCTAAAGAATGGGGTCCATTCTTGCCACGGTATTAGAAATCCCTAAACATTTGGAGACACTAACCCCAAGAGTGATATCATCTTGAATTTCTCCTTGTAAAGGAATTTGTTTAATTTCCTTAGATCAAGAATAGGGTGCATGCTGCCTGTTTTCTTTGGAGCTAGGAAGAAATGGGAGTAGAAACCTGTGTTCCATTGATCCCACAGAACTACTTCTACTGCCCTGTTGTTCAGAAGGCCTTGAACCTTGGAAGCAAGAAGGTCTGAATGGAAGACAGACAGATTGGCCTGTTGTTTGGATGGATGATCCGGAGGTGTTTCTGAAAGATTTAGAGAGTAACCCCCGCGGATAATTCTGAGCACCCCTCTGTTTGATGTGAATGACTTCAAATGGTTGTAAAACTGAGCCAGATGCCCTTCTACTGCCAAGGAGCAGTCCCCCTTGGATAGCTGAGGTGGGACTTGGGCCAGAATCTCAGGGGGTGGCACTAGGCGCTTTTGGGCCCTGTGCCTTCTGCTGCATTTTCTTTTGTGGCTGGGGGGCTTGATTCCTGTTGAAGCCCCCTCTGCCTTTGCCACAAAAGGACTGACAGTTATGAAACTGCCACCGGTTCCTGCCCTGTTGAGGGGCAGCAGAGGGTGGCCTGGCTGTTTTGATAGCCATTCTAGCTTTCTGTGTGGCCTTTACTGCCTGCTTGACTTAAGGGACAAACAGATAGGTCCCATCAAATGATAAACTCATAACTTTCTGTTGGGCATCATTTGTGAATCCCAATGTTCGTAACCACAAGTGGCGTCCAGTGCAAATCCTAGCTGCTGCTGCCCTGGAAGCAGTGTCAAAGGCATCTATAGCAGCTTTTAATTGCTGATTGCCGGACTCAGTGCCTCTAGTAATGGTCTGGAGAAGCTCTGAGCTAATGTTAGACTCCAGAGGAGCTTCCACAGTGGCTTTGAGTGAGTGCCAGAGGGTATACCCATACTGAGAGAAATAACCCTGGTAGCAGCAATGTACATACCCAGGGTAAAGGCAGCAAAAACTCGCTTCCCCAAGGTGTCGATCTTATGACATTCCTTGTTTACTGGACATGCCGTAGATTCCTGAGGAAGGACAGCTTTGTTATTCTCTGCCAAGACAACTATGGCATCAGCAAAGGCTTAAGAGGCAAAGATTGGTCAATCCTTGGGGGAGTGTACTTCCTGTCTATGGATTTAGCACACGGACAGAATAAGCGCCGGATGATCCCACATCATTTGTGAGAGTGTCTCAAAAGGGGGCTGCACCAGAGGAGTTAGTTCCACCGGAATATATGTAACGTGCAGATACTGCAGATGCAGCAATTTCCCCGGATCTATCTCTGAAGTCTGGAGAGAGACAGACAGACAAAGAGAGAGAATGGAATTCATGTTCTTCAGCAGAGACTTAAAGGAAAGCTCCTCAACCAGAGGCTCCGCTGAAGGAGAGGGGTTATTTGCCACTCTGAGAGAAGAATCATTGTCAAAGTCGTCTCCTAATCGAAGATCAGGATCAGGCTCAGTATCATCCCCTGCTAGCCCCGGAGGGATAGTATATATAGGAAAAGAAAGGAAAAGAAGAGGAGGCACTCCACGAATCAAAGTTGAAAACCCCGGCACCCTAGACAGTGCCGAATGTGCAGATGGCACTGGCACAGAGTGTGGCACCAAAAGAGAAGACAGCACTGCCTCAAAGTGCAGCACTGGGCGCAGCGCCACCATGACAGAAGTTGAAGTCTGCACCACCCTAGGCATCGCAGAAGCAGAGGTTCCCAACCCCATCCCAGGAGTCAGGGAGGAAGAGCTGAGAAAATTAGTAGGAGAAAAGGGCACCTGTGATGGCCCCTGTGCAACAGCCATATGGGGGGAGGAGCACCAGAGAAGGTGCTGCATGACCAGGAAATCCCAACCACCCTGCCTGCGGATTCAAAATTGTTAGGCCCAAAGGCCCTGGAGAGGGACCCGTTGGCTTAGGCAGGCGGGACAACCACTGAACCCATTGCTCCATAAGAGCGGCCCAATGATGAAACTGATCATCTGAAGACCCCCCGGGGGTGGGGACAGACTCCAGAGCAGAGGATGCCAGTCACCAGAAACAGAGGCCATAGGGGACCCCTGAGGAGTCGGAGTCAAACCCCTGCCCCTCGCCACAGATGATCGATGCATAGACATACCAGAGAGTAACCTTGAGTGGTACCATTTCTTCTTCGACCAGGAGGTTGAAGAAGAACTCGAGGTTGAGCAGTGCTGAGTCCTCAACGAAGATCAAGAATGGGACTACTAATTTTTGTGCTTTCGGGAGGGCCGCCCATTCCCCTGAGCACCAGACTGCCTGTAGTTAGACCCCCTTCCCCGTTGAGGGCAGCAGACCAGACCCAGCCCTGCTGAAAACACAGCTTTCATGTGAAGTCTCCCTACCTTCACCGGCCTTGTTCATGGTTGACTCCGTCGAAGGCGGGCTGAAGACTTCTTCATTGATGAAAGTCGACTTTTTTTTTTTAAACTGAATTTATTAAAATAAATAAAAATGAACAAATACTTGAACTATTATAGCTGCTGTCGTATAGACGTGAAGATGTGACTCCAGGCGGGCGAGCGATGTCATCATTGAAGCGCACTCAACAGTGGGGAAAAAAGGAACTGAAGTGGTTGGACAGTCAATGCCGAGGTAGCCTATATGGTGCAAGCTGGGCTCACAGTGCCACTTCTAAGCCAGCCTCCTGAAAACTTTTGCTCAAGGTTCCTAGCGTTGCCATAGTCCCCATTAGTGTGAATGAGTGGTGGAGACTTTATGTCCCGGAAGATCACTGTTAACTTGATTAATCATTATTTTTGAGTTAGCAACTTAGAATATTATGAAGTTCTGCTTTAAAGTCTATGTTTACAGCACCTTCTCTGTGGAGCAGCACATATTCCAAGTGGGATGGATGAGAGACGGCAACTTTGAGAGGTAAAATGATAGACATCCCTCATAATCAGAGATAGTTGGGAGGTATGGGTGCACCCTATAAGGCCCTGGACCCTTATCTATTTTCAGGGCAGCAGGCCCTTTTCAGACTCTCACTCCTGTAAATACTACCTGCCCCATTTCAGGGATCCCCCTTAAAGCAACCTTCATGCCACTTTCCAACAGAAGCCCTCTGTCCACTGTTGTGCATACTGAGAAGAACTCGTTAAAAATGGAAGCTCTCTGATCATCCTCCTCTATTACCCTTCCCCTCCATAAGCATAGAAATTCCTACACCCCTCTTTTTTCATTAATGTTTTCCCCGCCCTTGACCCCATCCACAATGTGAGCTCCGTGTTTGCTTTTACACTGCCCTCTTGGCATCCCTTGTTTTTACTTTATATTCCCTCATTTTTCATCTACTTGCTTCTCTTTGTACCTCATGAACACCTTCTTTTTGGGTCTCAATGCCCCCTGACCTTCTTAGAAAACTGGATTTTTCTCCTATACCTGTATCTCTTAGTAACCATCCTCAAGCATGATTACATAAAGAGATAAAATATATTAAGAAGTACAGCTGCTGTTAACCTAAGCATGCATGCAGTTAGCTGAAACAACTAGAGAAGTCATCAGAAATGGATCACCAGCAGAGTAAGGTGCCTGATTAGTGTACCATTAACAACAAACAAAAAGACCCATACCTTGCCTTATCTATGGGCATTGGTTTGAGGCAGTTAATTGGAGCTGCTTACATATGTCATTAGATACATCTGCATGTGGGGAATGTTTTAATAATTGGACCAGAACTATATATAAATCATTGCTATCAGAACCTATTAAAATAAAATGTGGAACAAGACAAAGCTGCTCCCTTTCCCCTTACCTCTTCATTTTAGCTTTTAAACTCTTAATTAGGACGATAAATCTTAATGCAGGTATTAATGTAATTAGTATAGGATGGCAGAGTCATCACATTTTTGCCTTCACTGATGATATTTTTTTAACAATGTCCAGACCAGTGTAAGCTTGTACTAGACTAAAAGAACTGTTACATGGTCTTAGATTTCTGATCTAACAATTAATTGGGTTAAGACTCAAGCAATTCAGAATAATGTGCCTCAGATAAACATAAATGATCTCCATAAAATAATTAACAATATATGGATTAAAAATGAAATAACACACTTAGGGCTGGATGTATCGGCTAGCATAAATAAAGTATTAGACCTAAATACAATACCGATCTTTAAGGACACTGAAATACATTTTTTTTCAATTGTTTAACCAGGAGTGGCACACTAAGCTGAAAGCTTGTTTACAGGTGCGACCTGGGAGCACAGGGAAGTTAAGTGACTTGCTCCGGGTCACACAGTATGCAAGTAAGGGCTGTGGGATTCAAACCCAGGTCTTCCGATTTGCAGCTCAGAGCTTTAAACCACTGCACTATACTGCCTCCCCAACGTTTTGAGAGATGGAAGAAACTTAATCTGTCCCTAGGGGGAAGATTAACACTATTAAAATAGTTACTCCCAAACTCTTATATATTTCAAAATATCCTTACAGTACTGAATAAGTCAATGTGTAAAAAGTTAGCCAGGTTAGTCAGAAATTTCATATGGGGCGCTCATTCTCCACACCCAAGCCTCACTAAACTTAGATAACTAGTGTTAGAAGGAGGTTTTACTTTGCCTTCTTGGGAGAAATACCAAGCCTTTATGCTGAAAAATACTTTGTAATATTTACAGATGGCTAAGACTAAGCTAGACCAAACTCCCCTATGGGTGACACTGGAATCCTGCTTCTTAACTCCAAACAAACTGACAGACTTTAGGTATGTTCCTATCCCAAACAATCTAAAGGACAACCCTTGCATTAGAGATGCTATCAAAGTCCTTAAAAATTAATAAATACATAAACCCACAAGGGAAAGTCCTTGAATTTATGCCACTATAACATAACCCCACTTTCTTCTTTAATGGTGCTTCCTTAGTTCCTCAAGTATGGGACAATGCTGGTGTAAGACACCTCAAGGATAAATTAGTTAGCTCTTCCAAGAAACTTCTTTCTTTTGCAAAACTTAGATAAATTCAAAATACATAGATACTAATTTTATTTGTAACTAAGAAGCTCTTAAGTATCGTACTGAATCCAGACATTTCTCTTCTTCATAACCATGAATGGGATCAGATAATAAGAGTGGGACAACTGAGATAAGGTGTAAGTTTAATTTATAAACTCCTAACTGACAACTGTATTCTACCCTCAGCTTCATCACATACTAAAGAGAAATGGGAAGACAAACTCAATGCAATCATTTTACAAGAGGATGGGGATAGTGACTGGGAAACAGCTTACAAAAATATTAGGAAGTTCGTTCAAGACAAATTTTGCATAATTTTTATTTACCACCGAAATAACTGCATGGAATGAACCTCAAAGCTGATAGTATATGTTGGAAATATTTAAGAGATAATGCTGGTCTAACTCACGTTATGGTCATGCATTAACCCTATTGTGGTCAGAAATGAAAGAGGTTTGTATAAAGGTCATGGGTGAATCTATTCCTCTTTTCCCAGACTTTTATTCTGGGTATCTTTGCTGACTGCTCTAATTTAAAGGTGTCATATAAATACAGGTTACTCACCTGTAACAGGAGTTCTAGGAATGGTATATGTTGTTCATCCACACTGTCTGGCAGGTATCCTTGCCGCTTTAAATCTTGCCGGAAGGTCTTCAAGCTGGCTCCTCCCACCCACCCGGGTGGTAAAACTCTCAGCTCCGCCCCATGACACCAGATCTGGCCCACTGGAAGCTCAGGTTGTGTGTCGAAGCCGGGGAGGTCGGGTGGGTCGTGTGGATGAACAACATATACCATTCCTAGAACTCCTGTTACAGGTGAGTAACCTGTATTTAGGGACATGGATATGTTGTTCATCCACACTGTCTGGCAGACTCCTAGCAGTTCTCCAGGAGGAGGGAGGCAAGGCGCACACCCCCGATACTTACTTGGGAAAGAGAGACTGGAGAACCGAGGCCCCAAAACCAGCATCCCAGCGTGACTCAAGGTCGATGTGGTAATGGGTGATGAAGGTGTGTGCTGACTTCCAGGTAGCAGCCCTGCAGATTTCCTGGATAGGGACGTCCCTGGAAGCAGCCACCGATGCAGCAGTATGGCGGGTAGAATGAGGTCTTATCCCTCTGGGAGGCTTCATGCCCGCCAACTTATAGCAGAGATCTATGCAGGAGGTGACCCACCTGCCTATCGTCCATTTGGCTGCAGGTCTGCCAGATGCGGCTTCAGCGTAGGTGACAAACAGCTGGCGAACCTCTCCCCGAATTTCAGCCATGCGCTCCTTATAGTAAGCGAGCGCCCTTCTAGGGTCCAAAGTATGGAGCCTATATTCGGCCCTGAGGTGTGATTGGGGTAGAACACCGGCAGAGTCAACACCTGGTTAAGGTGGAAACTCGACACCACCTTCGGAAGAAATTTCAGGTGGGGGCGCAGGACAACTTGTCCCTGTGGAAGACCAGGTAAGGAGACTCGATGCAGGCGCCTGGAGCTCTCCCATCCTTCTGGCTGGACGGATAGCCACCAAGAAGGCGGTCTTCCACGACAGGTGAGAGTGTTCACACCTGTGCATTGGTTCGGAATGGCTTGCCCATGAGCTTTGCCAGTACCAGCAGTAGATCCCACGGAGGTGGAGGTTCTCGCACCGGAGGGGAAATGTGATCAAGGCCTTTGAAAAAGCACCAGACCACCTTCTCCTGCACCACCGACTGCTTCCCGGCCCGTGCCCGGTAAGCAGAGATGGCTGCCAGGTGCACCTCAAGGGTCGTCGACCTAAGCCCTTGCTGAGAAAGGGACCACAGGTAGTCCAATATGCTCGCCAAGGAGCAGGAGGAAGGGTCCAGGCCCTTGCCCTAACACCAAATGGAAAACCTTTTCCATTTGAAGGCGTAGCATTTTCTGGTCGACTCCTTACGGGACGCCTCAACTACATTGAGGACCTCGTCGGAAAGACCCAAGGCCTGGAACTCTAGCTGCTCAGGAAATAGGCCGTCAGGTGCAGGGATTGAAGGTCTGGATGGAATACCTTCCCTGGTTGACTGAGAGCAGGTCCGGGCGAGCTGGAAGCTGCCTCGAAGTCTGGAGCTGAGGCTGAAGAGATCTGGTACCAGTACTGGGCGGGCCAGTCTGGGGCTATCAGAATCACCTGCGCCTTGTCCCTCCTTGCTTTGAGCAGCACCTTGTGCATCAAGGGAATGGGGAAGGCGAGAAGAGGCCTGGGGTCCACGGCCTCGAGAAGGCATCCCCTGCAGAGAGCCCCTGCTGAGGGGCGGGCATGGAACACCTCAACCTGCATTCTCCCTGAGGCAAACAGGTCCACCTGAGGTGTGCCCCAATGGGAGAACAGATCTTGTACTACCTCCGGTAGGAGAGACCACTCGTGGGACGCAGCCCCTATCTGGCTTAGGGCATTGGCCAGGGTGTTGAAGGCTCCTGCCACATGAATGGCTAGGAGATCCGCCTCCAGGCTGTGCACGAGTGACCAGATGAAGAGAGCTTCCTTGCATAGGAGCATGGAGCGCGTCCCGCCCTGGCGGTTTAGATAGTACATGGTCGTGGTATTGTCTGTCTGGACCCGGACCACTTGACCCCGAAGAAACAGAGCAAAGGCAGTGAGAGCTAGGCGGACCGCTCAGAGCTCCAGCAGGTTGATGTGGCATCGGGACTCCCGTGGAGACCAGAGGCCGTGCGCTCGGTGTTCCCCCAGATGGGCACCCCAACCCATCAGAGAGGCATCGGTCGATAGAGAGACCATCGGCTCAGGGTGGACAAACGGGATGCCCTCCTGCAGATGAACTGGAATGGTCCACCACTGGAGAGCGTTCCACATTCCCTGGGTCACCGTCACTAGCTGGTCCAATGGATCGCAGCGTTGGGACCACTGGCTGGCCAGCCCCCACTGAAGAGGGCACATGTTCCAGCGGGCCCAACAGACCACGCTGGTACAGACCGCCACGAGACCCAGGAGGTGCAGGAAGTCCCGGGCAGGGTGCAATTGCCCAACCAGAAATGATTGGGTAAAGGAGGAAAGAACCTCAGCCCTGTCCGCCGGGAGACGTGCTCTGGCTCGAAGAGAGTCGAGCTCTGCTCCGATGAAAAGAATCACCTGCTTCGGCTTGAGTTCCGACTTGGTCTCGTTGATGAGGAGGCTGACCTGAGAGCAAACCTGTAGGGCCAGATCTCTGGACCGCTCCACCTCCTGTCTGGAGGGGGCTGCTATCAGCCAATTGTCCAGGTAAGGGTAAACCTGGACCCCTCAGCACCGCAGGAATGCTGTCACCACTGCCATGCATTTGGTGAAGACCCTGGGAGCTGGAGATAAGCCGAAGGGCATGGCTTGGAACTCAAAAAGGGAACCCTCCGCTCGAAAGCGAAGGAACCTTTGATGGGACGGATGGATAGGGATGTGAAAGAACGCGTCCTGAAGGTCCAGAGAGCAGAATCACACGCCGTGTTCCAAGGATTGTATTATCTGAGCCAGAGTGACCATCCTGAAGGTTCGAGACCTTAGGAACTTGTTTAGGTCGTGTAGGTCGAGAATGGGGCGCCAGCCCCCCATCTGTTTCAGAACCAGGAAGTACCTGGACACGAACCCCGGGTTTGAGGGGGGGGTCCGCCACCTCTCTTATCACCTCCTTCTCGAGGAGGAGAGCGATGTCGGCTCGGCGAGCTGACAGCGAGGCTTCGGACCCCGAGGCCCCCCGAGGTGCGACGGCTCTGAAGGGTGGGGCCTGCTCGAACTCCAGAGGCAGGCCCTTTCCTACCACCTCCAACACCCACCTGTCTGTGGTAATAGCAGACCAGACGGAAAGGAAGTACCGGAGCTGTCCCCCCATGGGGGGAACCTGGAGTGAGGTGACGAGGTTGGGGGCGACACCCCTCAACCCGTCACTGTGCAGGCTTGGAGGAGAGACCGGCCGAGGAACCACCTAGGCCTTTACCTCCCTGCTTCCTGGAGGAGGAAGCCACAGGCTTGGGTTTGGGACGCCAAGCACGAGCCTGCTGGCCCTGGTGTTGCTGGGCCGGGCGTGCCGGGGGCGCAGATGGATGAAAGGGCTTGGGTTGAGGTCTGCGGCCCTTGTCCCTCTGAGCGGATGAGGCCGAGTCCAAGGTGGCATTGGAATTTTCGATCCTCTGGAGGTGGCCTTCCACTCCAGGGCCGAAGAGGTCGGTCCCCAGGAAGGTGACATCCACCAGTTTGTGCTGGGTATCCGCTGTGAAGGTGGATATCCTCAGCCATGCCCGACGATGCATAGCCACTGCAGCCGCTACTGACCTGGCGCATGAATCACCGATGTCCAAAGCAGTCTGAAGTTGCTGCTTGGCCACTGCCCTGCCCTGGTCCCGCACCTGCTTAACCGTGGTCTGAAGGTCAGCCGGGAGATGAGGAACCACCTCATCCAGGGAGCCCAACAGGGCGTGAGAAAAATGTGCCATCAGTACGGCCGAGCTGGCCTGATGAAGGCCAAGGGAGGACGCAGCATAGACTTTTGGCCCAGCATAGTCCAATTTCTTGGACTCCTTGTCGGGATGTTTGTCCACGTCCCTAGCGTTTCCGGAACACCGGAAAACGCTGTCGGTAACTAACTCCTCGGCCGAGGGATGTTCCGAGAAACCGGACAGGGAACCGGTAGGGACCGCATACTTCCTGGCCATCCTGGCCGAAGGCGCAGGGCAGGAAGCAGAGCTGCCAGAGCTCCAAGGCCGGGCCCACAATGGCCTCAGCCACAGGGAAGGCCTCCGTAGGGGAATCCCCTCGGTCCATTATCTCCGTGAGGGGATACTCGGCCCACTTGGATATGGGCTCGAGCTGCATCCCGGTGGATTCTGAGATGAGTCTGAGCAACCCCAGGAAGGATGAAGGGCTGTCGTCCAGCGACTGACCTCCAGAGGACTCCAAGTCCACTCGCTTGGAGAAAAAGGAGGATTGTCGTCGGACTTAGAAGAGTCCGCAAAGAGCTGCCTCGGGCCTGAGCCACCCTCCACCTGCCGAGGGCGATCGGGAGTGAGGGTGACCGACAGCCTATGGGGCAGACCCTGAGCCGACCGAGAATTCTTGGTCAGAGCCCCAAACCGTGGCGGTGAAGGTTCCACTGGAATCGGTGGGGCAGCTGGTTTTGGCCGAACAACCGGCCTGATAACAGGCTCCTCGGGTAAAACAGGGGGTTGTTTCAGCTGCTCCAGTGACAGCCACTTAATGGCCGGGGAAGGCGACGGCCGGCTTGTTCCCGGTCAGAAGGAGCTGTTGCCACATGAGGTCCTTGTATCGCTGACGCAACTTGCGCTGAAGCCTCACCTCATCCAAGGAGGAGGAGGAGGAAGAGGATTAGTGCGGTGTTGCCATCGCTGTGCCGAGACCGCTTATGATCATGGATCGCAGGACCGCCAAGAAGTCCGAGACTGAGAACCTCGGCTTTTCCGAGATGGTGCGGGAGGGACAGGTGGAACTGGCCTTCCTCGGCTCAGAGGGAACACCCAAGGGCTCCGGAACCGGAGGCACTGGCAAGCCCACGGGATCCTCAACTCCCACCGGGGAACCGGGGAGAGGGGATTTTCAGCTTCGCCGGTCGACAACCCGTCCAATGGGTCGAGAAAGATCTCGACTGCGTTGATGGGAGTCTCGGTCAACTGACCTGACAGGGACACCATGAGACCAGTGGCCGAAGCCGAACGATCGACCGAAGTCGATGGCCGACAACTCGGGGAGAGGGACCTTTCCCGCTCCCAAGAGTGTTGATGAACAGACTTACCCTTGTCTTTCTTCTTGGACCGAGAAAAAGGTCCAGCAGACGTTGGTCCCTCTCCCCTAGTGGAGAGGGACAGACAAAGCTCCTTAAAGGAAGCTGTGTAAGAGGAACCCAGGGAGAGCGGAATAAATGCCGCGGTCAAGGAAGATGCGGCCCACGCCGCCTCCTCTTCGAGGGCGATCATCTGCTCTAGCTGATCCACCGAGCCCGCCACCGGAGACCACCGACTGGGCCTCCTTTGACTTTACCGAGGAAAACACTGGCTACTTAGTTGTAAACGGGCTATAATGGTCTTCGAGGACGTAGGCTGAAGAGCACAGATCGCAAGCCTGCGGGTCATGCTCAAGGCCTAAACAGTACACACACATGGAGTGCAGATCCGTCCGAGACATCTTCTGCTCGCAAGGGCACCGCCAAAAACCGGGAGTCGATTTGTCCATCGCAGCCACGAGAGATAGAAGACCTAAGTCTTTTAAGCAAAAAACTTTTAAATTCGGAAAATCGAAGAATTAGGAACCAGTCTTATACGCAGAGCATTAAGGAGGGAACCTGAGCTTCCAAGCGGTAAGGAAGATCTGGCATCATGGGGCGGAGCCGAGAGTTTTACCACCCGGGTGGGTGGGAGGAGCCAGCTTGAAGACCTTCCGGCAAGATTTAAAGCGGCAAGGATACCTGCCAGACAATGTGGATGAACAACATATCCATGTCCCTAGAAATCATGGCCATCTTCTGCAGCTTTGTTTTAAGAGAGTTATTTAAAAAAAACTGGAAAACTCAAACCTTCTTCAAATTCAAGAATGGCGTAACCAAATAGGATTAATGGCAAATAATGAAATAATTTGTTATTTAATTTTAGGTAAAACTGAAAAATATGAGCTAGTCTGATCTCCTTTTCTTAGGCTCTATGACTCAGTTCCATAGAGCATATTTATGTACTGTGTATGCATTTTTATGCTAAAGTTAAAAGTTAAGTACAATATCTACTATACCCCTGTAGATGTAACCTTGTTTATTTACCTTATTATCTAACTACCCTGGCATAGCTTATGTTTTTATATGAAATATGATGTATGTATTTATGAAAGGTTTCTGAATTTTAAATGTAATTTATATGTATTTTCTGTTTGACACTGTATGAAAACGATAAGTATTATGGAAAAAACAAGCAGTTACCTACACACTTCATAAAGTTAAATATAAAAAGTACATAAAACCAAGACAAATCAAGATTGTTAAATGTATATACTATACACGCTGCAGACTTGTATTTTGTTTTGGTTTTGACTGCCACAATCTGTTGTAAAGTTGGACTAATATTTAACAAAAAACACTGCTACACTGCCATTCCATCACAACGATGGTGAACCATATTCAAATATGTATGGCTTAAGGATATGGCATTTTAGATACTATACATTAGTCAACATATTTTAGCTCTAACTATTTAAAACAAATGAAATCAGATAGGTGCAGTGATACGTACATTTATGTAGAGACAGCGTGTGTGTGTGTATATATTTATATATACATATTGCTGCAGCAAGGGTAACCAGATCTGATGAGGCCAGGAAGGAACCAAGAGGATTAGCATCACTCTTTCCATCTGAAGCTTTATCAGCACCCCCTGAAGTAACAGGAAGGGAGGGAAGATGTAGAGCGGGACAATGCTTCTCATCAGAAAATTCCTTGCCCTGGAGCAAGTGAGCAGAAAAGCAACAGGTTTGTATTGAACTCCAACTCTGGACGAACCCACCTGTCGAACAGGTCTTCTACAACCGAGGTCAGCAGCTCCCATTTGTGCATCCTGGACTGCGACCCGGTTTGTTGGTCTGCTAAGACATTTTGGATGCCTGAAACATGAACTTCCAACAATTCTAGACCGTGTTCTAGAGCCCAGTACCAGACCCTTATTGCTTCCCTGCACACGGAGTATGAATGAGCCCCCCCCTTGGTTGTTGATGTAGTGCACTACTCTGATGTTGTTCGTCTGCACCAGGAGACGGCCTAGGGGCAGGTAGTCCTGATAGGCTTATAGGCCATACAACATGGCCCTCATCTCTAGGATGTTTATGTGGAGGGAATTTTCCAATGCAGACCAAGTCCCCTGGGTCTGGTGAGGGCCCACGTGTCTGCACCAGCCTATTCCGAAAGCATCTGGGGTGAGTGTCTGATGAGCAGAGGCAATCAGGAAAGGAACCCCCCCTCAGAAGATTGATGGGTTCAATCCACCACTGAAGCACTTTCCTTACCAATGAAGTGACTAGAACCTCCCATTCCTGATTACCCGTGTGCTGATCCCACTGAAGTCTTAAAGTCCATTGGGGAATGCGCAACTGTGGCCTTGCCAAAGGTACTGTGACAATGTCTACTGACATATGGCCCAGCAGCCACAGGAAAGTCCTGGCTGTGACATACCATTTGCTGTGAAGGAACTGGGCCTGTTCTAGCAGGTATTCCGCCCTGTCTTGGGGCAGGAAGGCTGCACCCTGGGCCATATCCAGTATGACCCCTATGTACAGGAAATGTTGACAGGGGGTCAAAACTGACTTGGACAGGCCGACTACAATCCCCAGGATGTGGAACAGCTGTCTGGTATATGCTAGGGTGCAAGTGAGTTGCTCCTCAGACCAAGCTTTGAGCAACCAGTCATCCAGGTAAGGAAAAATGTATAGTCCCTCCCTCCTGAGGGCTGCTGTCACCACTGCCAAGCATTTGACAAAGACTCATGGCACAAAAGACAAGCCAAAGAGCAAAGCCTTGAACTGGTAGTGCTCCTCCCGGAAGAGAAACCGGAGGTACTGCCTATAGGGAGCACAAATCTTTATGTGTGAGTATGCATCCTGCATTTTCAGGGGAGCATATACAGTCTCCCTTGTGTAGTAGAGGCAGCAGGCCTTGGAGGGTTACCATCCTGAACTTCTTGTATTGGATGTAGCAAATCAGGTTCCTTAAGTCCAGGATGGGTTGCAAATCCCCTGTGGATTTGGGCATGAGAAGAAGTGGAATAGAACCCTCTGTTACTCTAATCTTTTGAAACTGGTTCTATAGCCCTTTACTGCAGCAGCATGCAAATCTCCTCCAGCAACACTGGAACATGATCGGGAGGGTAGCTTGAATGAACTGGAGAAAGATCTGGAGGGCACCCAGGAGTTCTAGCATGTGACTTTGCTCTATGAGCTGCAGGACCCAAGCATCTGTTGTGATCCCCCTCCAACTGTTTAGGTGTAGGGAGAAGCAACCCCTACCAATGCCTCCTGCAGTGCTGGAGGGTGGGGGTCTGACTAAGAATCATGCTGAGGTAAGACCAGCGGCCAGGGCTGCACCTCCACCTTTAGAAGCCCTCCCAGTGGTAGAGGAATGGGTGGGCAGGGCTGTGGCTGCTTGGCACTTTGCTGCCTGTCAGGCACCTGGCTCGGGTCTGTGGGAGGTCCGACAAAAAGGCATCTTCTGGCCACCTTTTGGCTGTGTATGGCAAAGGGAGTGAACTGAATGCAGAGTTCTCTCAGAGGCCTGTAGGTCAGAAAGGATGTCCTGTATATCCACCCCTGAAGAGCGTGTAGCCTCTGAAGGGGGCATTCAAGATGGACTGTTGTACATCAATGGCAAAATCAGACAACCTGAGCCAAGAAAGTCATCTGAGACAGATGACAACTACAGCTACTCTAGCAGAGGCATCCACAACATCATAGACTTCCCTCAAGAGGTGCTTGCCCACTTCTGCCCCAGACTGGAGGACTTTAAGCAACTCCTGTCTCTGCGGATCTTCAGGAAGGGCATAAGCCACAGCCTTGCCCATCTTCCAGAAGGCATTTTGGAACTTGACCATATGAGCAAGGTAGTTAATAACCCTGATGGCCAATGTGGAAGAGGCATAGGTCCTAATGCCCATTAGGTCCAGCTTTCTGGACTCCTTATCTGGAGGAAGGCAGCTGAGGTGCTAAAATCTCTTAGACCTGTAATGAGCAGAGTTTATTACTACTGAAGCTGCCCTTGGTTGCTCTGTGAAGAAAGACTTCCCTGACTGAGCCTGGTACAATTTGCCTGCCTTTCTGGGCATCACAGGAATCATATTTGGCCTGCACCAGGCAGCCATGGTGGCATCCTCTAAAGCAGCCAGCAGAGGTAATGAGCAGAGGGGGAGAATCTGGCAATTTCAGGTATTATGTCAGATTTCTTCTGGTAACAACCTGCTCCTCTAATTCAAATCCCACAGCTGCTTGCAGCTGCCTCATCACTGAGATGAAGGAAGAATCATCGGGGGGTCCTTGGGGTATATCTAGTGGAGTCCTTACCCCCCTGAAGGAACAGCAGAGGTAGATGAAAGGCTCCTAGGACTCCCATCCTCATCCTCATCAGAAGAATGGAGATCAGGATTGTATTCCTCCTTATTCCCTGGCTCTGAATAGAGCACAAAGGATGAAGATGACTGAGGGTATGAAGGATGTGTCTCCGTGGAAGACATCAGTGCAGGAACCCACCTGGTAGGCCTCAGTGTCGATGGGCCCAGAGGGGAGCAATGCAGTGCATGAACTCCCAGAAGGAGGAGAGCATGGTCTGGACACTGATGATAATCAGAGTCATTGGAGCACATAATGGCATTGATGTGGGAGGCTGGGTCCTTGGCCTGGGAGGAGCAGCCTGCAGCATCGATGAGAGAGGCTGAAGCCCAGCATCGGCAGCACGGCCTGCAGCATTGATGAAAGAGGCTGCAGTCCTGGTGCTGACGAGATGGTTTGGGGTGTCAATGGGGGAGACTGGAGTCCCAGCATCAACAAGATGGCCAGAGGCATCAACAGGGGAGACTGAATCCCCGATGTTGATGAAATAGCCAAAGGTGTCACGGGGATGCAAAAGTCCTGGCACAGAGAGGCCATCGATGGCCAAAGGAGGTATATGGCAGAACACCCCGACAGCCCCTGAATCTGAATGAGCCTGAAGAACAGGGGCTGAAGCATCAATGGGGGTGTCAGAAGGCCCAACATCAATGAACCAGCACCAGCTAAGGTGAGATCGGTGGGCGGCACTGCCAAAGCTGACCTTATGGAGGAGAGAGTGCAGGTGGCAGTGGGGATTGCCGCCAAAGTGGTTGACAACCCAGCAATGGTCGGTACTCGAAGCAGCAACTGAGAGCATGCTGGGGAGACCTTGTCCCTAGGTCTGTCTTTATCCTGGTGCTTGTGTTTGCCAGCGGATCTGTCCCAGGCCTTGAAGAAGTGGGAGCCCATGGACAGAGCTGGCAAGGCAGAGGAGCTTCTTCCCTGAGCTCCTTCTCCATGCAGACAACCTTCAGTTCAAGGAGGAGGGCTTCTAGGGCTTTTTGATAGTATTGCTGAGTGGCCTGATTGAATTTGCTGCAGACCTCACTGGCCTAGATTACATGGTCGGTGCCAAGACAACAGACGCAGGCATCATGGTCATCCTTGTCAGTGATCTTCTTGCAGCATCTGCAAAGTTTGAAAAGTTTCTCAGAACTGGTAGACATAAACAATGAGAGGAATCACTTTAAAAAATAAAGTGATTACTAACTAGGGTGAGAAAAATAAAAGAAAGGGAAAATAAACTAAAGATCTGGCAGTCGACTGAAGCGGTGGCGTTCTTTGTGGAGTCTGGCATGTGATGGTCGATGGTGGAAAAAGAACTGAGGAGGACGTGGGGCCACCCATGTTTATATGGGAGGGATGACATCGGCCGATGCTGGTGTCATGGGTAGCCACTAGTAGACTGCTAGCTATAAAGTTTTCCATGTGGTCATAGTGTCTGACAGCTATAGTTTCACAGATGTGGCTTGCTGCAAGAGATATCCTCAAATAAAATCAGGAGTTTTTCATTCTCCATGCATGCATCTCTATCTAGAAGGCTATGAGGAGAAATCGCTTGACTCTGGTGTGGAGGGAAATCTCAGAGAAAACTATACTAACCCATTCTGGGAATGCAGTGAACATCCAGGCCCAATGTATCAGTGGATACAGAGCTTAGTGTGGACTATTGCTCTCTGACTCACTTAGAAGCATCAGTGTTGAGTGAATGCTGCACATCCTGCAACCCAGAGAGATTTTCTCCATTTTCTTAGTAATCTTTTGTAGACGTGTAACTGTGTGGAAAGTTATTTACCAGAAAACCAGTATGGTAAGTCCCATTCTAGATAAAGAAGTTTGGTGACCCTATGTAACATGAGTAACTGGATTGCCTCTTGGATTATTTATATTGGCCAGAGGTTCAGGGACTGCCTAGGCCCCTTGAAGCTGTTGGAATTTTGATGGTAACAAAATATTTTGAGGCTTCCCTTTGCACTGCAGCATGTCCCCTCTTCTTTCACCCTTCATAATCATATGCTGCCCTAATTCATTCTCATGTTCCATCAGTCCTTCCACCTAACAGACTGTGAACTGGACTGAATAAAGCAAAGCATTTCACTTAAGAGAGCAATCCCTTGGATGTATTTGGGTACTGTTTACAGCTATGTATAATCTTATTAAAATCAATAAAAAATAATTAAAAAAAAAAGCAATCCCTGTCCCCCAAAGTTATGTCACCATCAGGCACTCTCAGATTGCCAAAATGTATTTAGCATTTAGTCAAATACCCACTGCCTTAATCATCCTGATCAAATCCACCCCACCCAAGGAAAGGAAAACAATGTGGTTCTGTACACCTTTCATATATACTGTATCCCAAAGCAACATGCTTTATATGCTGCTGCCATTGTAGGCAGACAGTGAAATTAAAACAGCAATGAGCTAGTTTGTTTATTTACTTATTAATTTGACATATTAAGCATGCTACAGGGAAGGTACCTTACTTGCTCTGGGTCACACAATCAAAATGTCATATTTGTCTTCAGGTTCATCACTCTCAGAACTCTTATTTTTAGGCCAGTCTGTGGCTTTCATTTTCCTTGAACAGCTCATTAGTTTAAACAAATGTTCAGAATCTCTGTGGAGGCGTGTGTGTGTGAGACAGATTCACTAACAGAACTTGGCCTGCAACAGTTGTTACCAGTTTCACATCCGCTGAAATGGGTTACTTTGGTATCCCTAGATCTGAATCCCACTACAGTAACTGCTCATACATAGTACAGTGCCCCTTACCAAAGGGCAAATGAGCCACCCCTTCTGTTACAGATCAAAACACTTATGCTTTAAATATGATAACTAGCCTGCCCCTTCAAAGACAGATCACAGCCTTGCCAATATACCCTGGTTATCTATACCTAAAATGACTCATTCACAGAAAGCATGAAGTATATAAAAATAATTCTTTATAAAAAAACTGCATTATTGCACCAGTTAGGGTTCAGATTACAGTGACAAAAGTAGGAAAATGTGGCATTAGTGTTTACCCTAACCCTTCCCCACCCCCAAAGCAAAAAGAAAAAAACATTGCGGTTTTCACTATCCTTAGTCTTGGCGAATCAGAGGTGGGGTCTGCTTTGGGGTTTTCAACCCTAACACTCACACCATTGTGACATAATCTTCAAACATACCAAACTGTCTCTCCCACATGTTGCTAACAACCTGTAAGCCCTGTCTGAAGAAAACAGATCACAGCTGACCTTATTTGGTGATGGAACAGAGTAACCGTTAGGGTTGAGAACCACAAGGAAGACTCCACCCCTGATTAGGTCAAGACTCAGGACAGTGGCTCGTAATGTTCATATGTTGCCTGGGGGTGGGGGTGGAAGTCAGGGTTGGATACCGTGATACCACATTTCCTTACTTTTGCTGCTTTAAATCTGATCCCTAACTGGTGCATTAACACAGTTTTTTTTTTTTTGCAAATAATTTCCTTACTTTTTGAGACAGTAGAATCTGATCCCACATACATGTGATTGCATACATGTATGTTGGTGTGGAAGCGCAGGGCTCTCTGGCCCTGCACTTCTGTTTCTCCAGAAAAACACTATCTGCTTTGTAGTATTTTTTTTGGATGGGGGACCACTTCAAAGGAAAAAAAAAAAGCTATAACTGTGGTTCTTAACTCCCAGCGGTTGATTGTATATGGTCAAAAATATGTTTCAGGGTTTTTAGCCATAACCTGTAACATTTTTGTCACTTTGGAGGCAATGTTGCTATGTCTGTAGTCCAGGAGGATACACACACTTGGTACATTTTTGATGATGATGATCAGTGTTTCATTGTGGATTTGGAACCATGGTTAAGTTTGGAGGTAATTTTGGGGAGCTGAGCATAACCCATGCATTTTTGGGGGGTTATTATATATTACTCTTGTACTACTGATTTAGGCCTTTCTTTTGATATATAGATTGTCCCTCAACTCCAAAGACTGACAAGAGTCACAGCTTCTTAAAGTTGCAATGTTATCCTATGGCAATGTTCCTTTTTAAATTTTCATGTTTTTATATGGCCCCTGGATTTCGGGGGGGGTATTATGTGTTAGTCTTGTGGTACTTCTTGAGGCCTTTTTCTGATATATAGATTGTTCCTTAATTTCAAATTCTGACAGAGTTATGGTGTATTAAAATACCACTATCCTATGAGAATTTTCATTCTTTAATTTTAATGTTTTTCACGTGTCTATTTTCAGTTGATATTTCTAAGGGGCTTGATTTTTTTTTCTCACGAAAGAGGATTTATTTATTTTTTATTTATTTACTTCAGATTGGGATTAAAACCTTCGAGTCATGGACTTGTTTACAAAGGTTCCAAGTCGAGACAGATACACAAGACAAACAAACTACACATAGGTTACTTAAGTTAGACAGGTTCCTTAGAAGGTTTACACTACAGGTTACAGTGGGTAAATTTTACATTAGTTGTGGAGGAAAAGTAACCCTGGTAACCCAGGGCACAACAGCTAGCTAAAATTTAATGCGAGATCGGGAAATTATTTCTAGTGCAAATGTTCAGAGTAAGTGCAAAGTATAGCAAGAGGACTAGGAGTTCATTCAGTGCTCTTGCTAGAGGCAGCCAGAGAAGGCTTTGTCAGCATGTGGCATAGAATGAGGAAAGAGGAGAGGAGGATAGTCATGGTGGGGTAGGCAGAAGGGAGTAGGAGGTAGGGAGACAGGGGAGTGGTCAGGTGTGGACTGGAGGGGTGTGAGGAGAGGTGGGATGGGGATAAACAGGAGGAAGGAGGAGAGGGGTGGCATGGGGTAGGGGGTAGTGGCAGAGTGGGGGACAGTGGATGGCACTGGGACAGGGGAAGGAGTGGGCACTGTATCAAATTAGACTAGTGACCAAAGAGGTGGAAAGAAAGCCAGGGATCACCTCGTAGTCAGTGGCTAGATACTGTTAGGGTTTATAGAAACAATTGCAAACAGACTCAAGGCTAGGTAGGCTTGAAAGCCCAATTTGAACTGGCTAACCGTACTACACTCGATCAAGTCCTTGGGGAGTTCACTAAGCCACTTAGAGCCATGAAAGGAGAGGGCTGTCTGGGCTTGTGTTGTCTGCTTAAACGCCACCACCAGCCCCCCTTTGCCACATTGCGAGTCTTCATTGTAGGTTGAATGGTTTTGAATAGGCAGGAGGTTGAACTGGGGGTTAAGCCTAGCAAGGACTTCTTGGCAAGTAGGCATGTTTGGTACTTAACCCTAAGGTCAAGTGACAGCCATCCAAACTCTTGATAGAGGATGCAAGTATGTGTCCAGTGATCAGCCCCCAGTGCCAGGTGACAGACTTTGTTGAACAGGGTTTGTACCCTTTGGAGGGTAGAATCGGTGCCAGCTCCAAAAATAACAAGGCCGTAGTCTATGGTTAATAAAACTGAACAGCTTGTGATCAGCTTCAGGGGTCACAGAATGCCAGTGTCGGTACAGCACACTTAGCTTTACATTAGCAGTGTTAACAACATGAGTTCCAAAAGATATGCCCCTCATGAAAGAGAATCCTCCTTCATATGGTCAAATTCTTCTTCTGTATGAAACAGCTATCCAAAAGACCGTGCTATGCATGCTCAAAACTGAAAATGGAAATCCTTAACTCTGGAATGGATTTGATATTTTTCACTTAACCAATGAAAGGCACCCTTCTGGGGCAAGCCCTTTCTACCCTGAAAATTTCAGAACAAAATAAATTATCTGGACGCTAGGCAATGACAAAAAAAAAACAGCCAACCCCCCTCCCCCCGATTTTTCACTTTTCACTTTGTTCATTATCTACATCTCAGAATCTGCACACTCAACTTGACCTTGCCCCCCCCCCAGGCCGTGCATGCAACATTTTGTGCAAAACCATTGACTGGGGCAAAGCTATTGAAGTGCAAATTTAGGGGGTTAACCTTAAACAGCCTGCTCAACCTAATTATGCATCACTATAATATTTACTATTACCAAGATATTTAAATATCTGACTGGATAATCCACATTAAGACTATGGGGACTATAGTATTTCTACAGAGATTAAGACTTTTGAAACAGATGGAAAACGAACAGAATAACCTCACTCACATCTATGTAAATCCTAAGCAGAGTAGAAGCTTACCTCAACTGGGAACTCTGTGAGAAATGGCAGATCTGAACCCTTGACATAGCTTGTTCAGAGTCTTGAATCATAACTGACTTCCTAGGGTCAAACACAGACCACAAAGGCTTTCAGCTGAATGGCCTACCATTCCACATCATTGTACAGTAAATGCCTCTCTGACATCATAGGTTCAGCCATCTTTTCTGTTCCCTTGGGAACCATCCATCTGGAGAACAGGTCCAAACTGGAATTGCTATATCTAGCTCATTTATGTGGATTCCAGACTCATCATTTTGTTCTCCAGTACTGGTTTACCCAGTAGGAAACTGTCTTGCATGGACCTGGCCCTGTTTGAACTGACATGCCATTTGTCATCAAAGGAACTCAGTCCTTTGAGGTTTCCTCAAAACAGAAACCTTTTAACTGAGATGAACCCAGCCTTTGATGTCTAAGTAGAACAAAAGAACTGCTGCTGCTGTTCACACCCAACCTCTGTGAGAACCCAAGACTATACTTTTGAGCTTCCCTTCTCAGCTGAAATACCTACAGAGACCTGATAAAAATTAAAATGAAAAAACAACACAACACACACAGTAAAAACACTTCGGTGTGTGTGTCCCTGTTCTCTACTTCTCCTTCATTTGGGCCGGGGGTGCTGTCTGCCCATTATTGAGGCCCTCTGGGATAGGAATAAAAAAGAGAATGTGGCGAACTGACCAATCTGTCTAATGCAGTGCTCACTGCTGCTCTTCTAGTCATGATCTAATGGCATCAAAGAACTTGAAAACTGGATGGCAAGCTGATGGCAAGTGCAGCAGCAGGTGTGTTGTGGTCTAGTCCCCTGACCTGTGATGAGTGTGGTCAATTAGCGCTACATCATCTTCAGAAGTTTGGCAAGAGGAAAAGCAAGATGTACCGTGAGGACTGGCCATTTTTCTCACAGTTTCACTAGTATGGACAGGCAAAGGCAGACAGTCTCAAAAGCAGATTGCGGAAAGGGGTATACTTGTGTTTGTACTACTAAGACCACCTACTGTACTAATAAGGGACTCCTGCAATATTTTTTATTGCCCATATGGCTGGGCTGAGGGACAACTCAGCCACCAGTCAGTAGACTGTGTTGGGAGAGGAGGTGATGATACATTAAAAGTTGCTCTGTCACACAGTACTATAGCCAATCTGCTCTGCCTCCACCCAGACAGAGGTTAAATCTTGTTTTGGGGGGTACTGTACATGGAGTGGACATGTCAGACTCAGTGGTTTTGATTTAATAAAAGTAGAATGGAGCAGTTATGTCTGAGTCACTTGTAAAGAACAGTAAACAACCACACTGTGACACAGACAAGGACCCCCAAGAAAACAAGGTTAATACATCATGTCCAACGTAGGGAAGGTAAACAAAATATATGAAAGGACGATACATGGTGTTGGGACTGGTGAGGCCCCCAAATATGTAGGACATTATGTAGGTGCACATTGTGCACAATAGTTAATCTGGGAACAGGTAAGACAAATTAGAATTGAGTGCAGGTTAGTCTTTTTATTATTTGAATTTCTGTTTCTTGATATCCATTTACTGTATATGTCATTAAAATGGACGCAGAAATCATTCCCACATGCTATCTGTATATCTTTTACACAGTGTGCATACAATAACATAGTTTATATGTACTCCATCTGTGACTGAAATTGCTTTAAAAGGTACAAGGAACTTATTTTGCTGTTCACTCTTTGTTCCATCTCTGAGAGCACGTTGCCAAATCAAAGTGTGGCTACTTCATGTACAAGCATGACCAGAAGTGCCTGAACTGAACAGGGGTTCCTTTGTCCAGGCCTTGTGTTGTGTGGTCAAGTAGAATACATGAAGCAAGAAGAAAACAGCCCAGTGTGAGTTCACAAAAGACTGGTGCCAGTAAAGATAGCTTGTACAGATGAGAAGACAGTACATCACAGGGACCTTGCAACGTGTGGTTTTATATATTAGCATATGCCAGTAAATAAATTACTTCTTTTTTTTTTTTAATCAAATAGTGATGTCCAGTTTAATGTCAGTTTGCAATGACTCATCCAGTTATGAGTTATGAAACAGATGTCACTGTTGTACAACGGAGCAAGGGCAAGTAAAGATTTTAAAGCAGTAAAGTGAGGAGCATCTCTACAATCAAGAATGGACAGAAAAACAGAATTCAGTAGTTTTAAGTTACTCTTCAAGATCCCTTTGTTGTAGTAGAAAAAAAAAGTTCAGTCTTTAATCTACTGATTAGTGCAGCACTGTGTGCACTAAAATGATGATTACCATTTTAGGAATATTGCCAGGGTTCAGCATCTCGTTCCATCTAGTGACCTTCCTACCTTGGTCCACACCTTTGTGTCCTCAAGCTTAGATTATTGCAACTCCCTTTACCTAGGGCTTCCTGAAGTGGAAAATCTGCCGCCTGCAGCTGGTGTAGAACGAAGCAGCCCAGCTTTTGATGGGATCTACTGGGTCCTGTCATATTACGCCAATGCTGCGCGAACTGCATTGGCTACCAGTACAGCGGCGGATCACCTTTAAAGTTGGTTTACTGACTTTCAAAGCCCTACACGGACTGGGTCCAGATTATCTGAAAGAGCTCCTTGTTCCTTACTGCCCTGGACGATCACTCCGCTCAGCCGATGAGGGGTTGCTAGAGATTCCAAGGGTGTGCTTGAAATATTCTGGAGAGACAGCATTCATATCTGCAGCCCCCATCTTTTGGAATTCTCTACCCTGTTGGTTATGGGAGTGCACAACTGTGGAGGAATTCAAGCATGGTTTAAAAACTTTTCTGTGGCACCAGGCATTCATTGGTTGATCTTCCAACTGATGAATGGTATATTGTTATTTTAATGTTAAAGTATTGTTGTTTGTGTGAATTGTATTGATGTTTGACTTGTTTTAAAATTGTTAGGTGCCCTGGCTATTAGATAAGGTGCCTTATAAATAAAATTTATTATTATGTGGATCCCATGATATTTATAGACAAGAACATACTCTAGAACTGAGTTATGCAAGGTTTGAAGAGTTGGATTTACAAGTGTATGGGTCCAGTCATCAATTTACCAGAACATAACCTATAAGATTTTACTAGGTTTAAAAAGGAGACAGCAATCATTAAGGACAAACTGCATCTATTAAATTAAAAAAACATGCCAAGAGCTATAGTAGCAGAGGTGCTAGATTAGTATGGGATAGTGTCATTTTGTATAACCTACTGATGGTGGTGGTTCATCAGTCCTGTATATAAAGAAAATAAAAGGGGGACCTTGGATTGAGCCTGGAGATATGCCTGTGTGAAGGGAAAAGTAATCAGAGATGTAGCTGGATGACCAAAGACAATGTAATCTGTTAAACAGCCACCAAGCCAATAAACAGCTTGAAAACTAAGGCTTAGTCTTGAACATTGATGGAACAGATATTATGATCTAGTGTACCAAAATCAAGTGCAAGGTCCACAAAAACAGCTAGACATTTTGTTTTAGTTTCAAAGGCTATAATAATGTCATTAACTACCTTTGCCACAGGATAAGTAATTTTGTAACCAGGTCTGAAAGTAGACTGCTATTGTGATAAGTTCAGACTGTTAGTATTCTGAAAATTAAGACATTGATATGAGACTACTTTTTCTTATATTCTGCAACAAGCAGATAGAACTGAAATGGGTCTTTAGTGACTGGGATCTGGCAGACCCCCTTTCCCAACACTGTTTCACAGGCTGACTTTCAGTCATTAGGCATGTCCCTATCTTGTATGGATTTATTAAAAAGATAAGTCATGTTCTGAAATACTGTAACTGGTACAGCTATTTGAAGAAAAATAGTTTAAATTGGTCTGGGCCAATGCCCTTGGTTTTGTCAAGCTTAGCGAGTTTCTTACAAACATAAGCACTGGAAAGACTTGAACATAAAGACAGGGTAGTTCAGGCCAGAGATGAGAACACAGGAGGTAATATTGCTGGGCTAGACACATTAGGAAATGCATGATCATACACCTATCCAATTCTTAAAAAGAATTTAATGTTTTAGCCTACTCTGCATGTCTGATATGACATCAGAATGTAAGGGCATCGGTAACCCCTTTAGGGTAATATCACATTGTATGTTTTACAAAACTCCAGAATTAGTGCAGATTGGATTTAACTTTTACCATCTGGGTTTGATCATATCAGTACTTATCTGCAGGAAACATTTGTGTGCAGTGATTTCTTGAGGTACTGAACAAGAGACATTCCACTTTCAGTTTAGAGGTTCACACTGTGTTTCATCTGGGCTCATTGCCTTGTTTGGATTGACCATTTTGAGCATTCTTTCAACTCTGTTACATGTCTGTCCAGTACTGGATCTTCCTGCACTCTTTTAAAAACTTTTCCTCTACCTGTACTATACTGAACCAAAACCAAACTCATTTAGACATATGGTTTTCCTTTTTATTAAGACTACTCAGTGATAGCTATGCAACATACTGTATTGCTAACAACAGGAGAGGGAGCAGGGCAGACAGGAGCAGGAACTGATGTATATTAACTTCTGCTTCCACAGTGATGTTTCACCACCTCACTAGTATGCATGCAATTCCTGCTTTTTGTGTCTGCCCGTGCCTCCCATCCCCCTTCCCATCCTCCATCCAGATCTACTTTATTTATGAATCTATGGTTGTGGCACTTTTTTTTCTATTTCTGTGCCACCTATACAGCTGGAAGAAGGATGCTTAGTACATACAATACTTAAAGCAGGGGCAAGTATCAGTGACTGAATAACAATTCGATAATTAACCAATGTAGATCTGATATAGCAGAAGCATTTTTTTTACCTACTTTGATCTGTTTCTCCTCTCTTACCTTTAGCGATAACAGTCTCGAACAATATAATCTACTGCTTTTTCACCCGCTCAATTTACCAAGAATGCACTCTATTACCATTCCCATCCAACTTCTGCACACATACACAGGAAACACTCTGAAACAGTACATCTAACCCTCCCTTACACCATTTGCTCCTTTATACCTATGAGACTTCCAGTTCCTGTTTTGCTCTGTAGAGATGAGATAAAGGATTGGACTTCTAATGAGACAGTGCCATTTACTGTATTTACATAACTATCTCAGGTACCAAAACATACAGCCTTTCTCCCCTGTCTGTAAATCCCTATCTAAACATCTGCCCATTTTATATAAGCCTCTACCTCTACACATTCCCTCCCTTTCTCCATCCTGTTACAGCAGCGCCATTTACAGCAAGTACTGCCACAGGCATAACTTTATGTCATCTCCCCCCCCATTCTGTCAAACCTCCTTAACAGATACCAAGCACTCCTACATCTTCCTATTACTCTTACCACCTAAATGTTGCTGCTATTTCACTTTTAGGCTCTCCATGCTCCTCCTACTAATTTTTCTCCTCTCCTTCCTCTCTCAACCCCTTCCCACTTCCTCCCCTCCTGTCCAGAACCCCCACACACCATCCTACCCCCTCCTCCTCAGTTCTCATCCCTTTAGTAGTTCCCACTCCCTTCCTCAAATATAGCCTTACTTTCAACTTCATTCCTCCTCCTGCTAGTCTTATTCACTCTAGCCTTCTACCTTCCCTCTCCCTAAACTTGGAATTTCTCTACCAGTCCCCTCTCTTCCACCACCACACCCCCACAGCCACTACCCTTCTCAATGCTAAAAACATAGATGGTTAACAGCAATCTCTCCCCTCCTCTTACTTCTCCTTCTCTCTGGGGACATCAAACTTAATCCCAGCCCTCACACCACCTCCTTTTCTCCCTTCCCTCCATACCAAAGGGCCTCCAACTTTTCCACCTGAATGCAATGAACCTCTTCCCCAAGCTTAACATGCTAACAGTATGGACTTCAGTGTTCTCCCCAGACATACTCTTGTGTCACAAAAACCTGGCGCTCTCTCTGGCAGAACCCCTGACTCCCAGATAGCCCTTCCAGACTACCACCTGATTCATCAGGAGAGAGGTAAAAACAGAGATGGCATTGTCATCCATATCCGTCAGTCCTTCCCCTCATCCATTATTCACATGGAAGCCATCCCCTTCTCCCATAATCTACTTTTGCTAAAACTCTCCCATGATCCTCGCCAATATTTGTAGGTGTCCTCTACATCTCTCCTATATTCTCTCTTTTTTTCCATTCCAATCACCCTCTCATCTCCTTTGCTACCTCTGGGGAACATATTCTTCTACAGTAAATGATTTGAACCTAAACTGGCTCTCCTCCATTTCAAACCAAATAACCTAATCCACTGAATCAATCAACCTCACATAATCACTGAACCAACCAGACTAAACCCTTACTCAACCGTTTCCTTCTAGACTGAATACTATCCTCCTACCCCCATTATATCACTGCAGCTGGTGTTTTCACTGATGCTTTTAGTGATCACTACCTAATCTACTGCAATAGAAAAGTTCCCCTTCCTAATTCCACCCCTAATTACATTTGGCATAGACCCCAGCCAGTCCCTTGATGCTGAATCTCTCCTAGCAGATCTCACCTCCACTGACTGAACCCCTGTCTACTCCATATATAACATTGGTAAAGCCCTCTCCCTCTTTATCTCTATTTTCAACAGAATCTGGAACACCCACGCACCCCCTTGAAAACTAAGAGTCAAGCGTTTTCAACAATCATGGATTACCACTGACCTCTTTGCACTGTTCAAATCTCATGACCTAGCTTTGTCAAACCACAAGTCCACCCTCACTGCTGCTGACTTTCAGCACTAGGGGCCCATTAGGAATTTCTGCACCAAATCTGTTTGTACTGCTAAGACCTCATACTATAAATCAAACCTCCAATTCAACCTAAGGTATCCATCCAACTTTTGGAAAGTTCTGCAGTCCCTTGTTGACCCTCCAGCCCAATCTTCCACCCTCTCCCTTCAAAGTGACAGCATGCTGGTATCCAGCCCACCCACAGTTGCCACTATTTTCAACTGCTTCTTTATCACCTGTGCCCTTTCAGACCAGCCTGCCTCTGTGGCACCCCTTGCTTCCATTCTCCCCCGCCATGATGCACTTGACTTTCCACAAGTTATCCTGAAGAAGTGTTCCAAGCCCTCACATCACTAAATCCCTTTAAAGCACAGCCCAGTTGGGCTGGATCCTAAGCTCCTCCAGCTTTCTGCCCCGGCCAGTCACCCCCTCACACACATCCTGAATCTGTCCTCACTCTCAGCTGTTCCACAGGCCTGAAAGTTGGCCAAAGTCCTTCCACTCCACAAAGGTAGAGATCCATCTTCCCCTGGGAACTACAGGCCAATCGCCCTACTCTCCTCCCCTGCAAAATTACAGGAATCTTTAGTGCTCTCCAGGATCACTGCTTTTATTGACTCCACATCCTCTCTCTCCCCCTTCCAGTTTAGCTTTAGAAAAATACATTCCATCACCTCCTCCCTCCTCTGACTAACTGACCACATCCTCTCAGGAATGGACAAAGGTCAGATCACAGCAGCTATTTTACAGATCTGGCTTAGGCCTTTGATTCTGTTTCCCCATCATCTCCTCCTCCTAAACACACTGTCCCTAGCAGGTCTTTCTCACACACACACACATCATTAAATAGTTCCTCTCCTGCCTGACTGGCCATCAACGTCAGTACAGGTGGGCGGTGTACATCCCCCCCCATCCTGACTGCTGTCCCCAAGGTTCCATCTTTGGCCCAATCTTATTCTCCATCTTTTTAAACAACCTTTCCTCATCCTGTGTCTCTTTAGACATATACATGTATGCTGACAACACTGTAATTTACACCTCCACCCAGACCATTGGAGCTGCTAAGATCCCTCTCCAGCATGACTTTCTGAATGCAAAGGGTAATGAATCAGGTTCAGACAAAGATGTAAGAAGTAGTAGACACCCAGAGCAAGTTAGGCACATACTGTAGGTGGCAGAGTGAGGTAGGTATGGGCAGAAAGGTTAAAGAGATAAATTAGGAGACATCCTATTTAGGGAAGGGTAATGAATATGATTCGGGGAAAAGAGGTAACAAATAGTAGACACCCAGAGCAAGTTAGGCACATGTTGTAGGTGGGTTAAAAAAGGGAAAACAAGAGGCATCCTATCTACGGTAGGGTACCAAATACATTTCAAACAAGCCAAGGGAGTGGTAGGATTTTAATGGGCATAGAAAGGAGGCCAATCTCAAAGAATTAGCTGGCCTATGACACTCTTCTCTATCTTGAACAAAAGAAAGCCAGAAAGTTCTCCCAAAGGTACAACTTTATTCAATTGTGGAACAAAGTTAAAAGCACGTACGTCACATGTACACCCACTGAAAACTCCAATGTTTCAAGCCACACTGGCTCTTTATCAAGGAGACTCCTTGATAAAGAGCCATTGCGGCTTGAAACATTGGAGCTGTTCAGTGGCTATATGTATGTGGTGTGTGTTTTTAACTTTTGTCTACAATTGAATAAAGTTGCATCTTTGGAAGAACTTTCTTGCTTCTTTTTGTTTAAGATGGAGAAAATTGTCAGAGACCAGCTAATTCTGTGAGTTTTGATTTTTTTTCACTGTGGATCCAGTCATTTCACTACAGAGCGGTTTCCCTCTGACAGACTATAGAAGGAGACAGTAAGGCACAGGGATGCTTCAACAGGCACTGAGGTAAAAGAAAGAAAGAGCAGGATAGTGCAGTGCAAATGGTGTAGGGCTGCAGTCTTTCATGATATATCCTGGAGACTGAGGTGTCAACCCATTTGTGCTCATCTCTCTGGCTGAGGGCAGAGGTTCCTGGACTCCATGCTGAAATGGCAAGAATGTACAGAACTTTCTGCCCAAACACAGGCCACAGTTCTGCTACCATTCCCCCAGAGGATGCCTAGGCAGAGAGGTTGGATCTTGGTGGGTGGCTCCAATAGGATGAAAGTGGTGGGAAGGGTACGCAATCCTCAGTCTATACCACTGCAGAATTCCTTAGAAATGTGGGTGTCACAGGGCAGCTGGGAGAAGACACCCACTGCAGTGGAAGAGAAAAAGTGGGGGTCCTCAGAAGGGGAGGCCTCAAGGAGAGAGGAAGAGGCCCTCAGTTGAGAAGGAAGCAGCTGCTGGTGGGGGACTACTATTAGGAGGATAGACTTGGGAGCAAGGAGAAGAAGGGAGAGGGAGGTGAAGTGCCTGAGAGGCGCTTTGGCTTGGAGGAATGGAGAGCAGATACAGAGGATCACTAGGGCAGCAGGAGATGGGAGGGAGCTAGATGTCACTGTCCACCTGAGGACAAATGACCTGGTAAGGGTAGGGTAGGAGTAGTGCAGGGAAATTTCAGGGAACTGGGGAGGGGCCTCAAGCAGGTGGCATGCATGGTGGCTTTTATTGAGGAGTTATCTGTACCTGGCCGGGGACAGGACAAGACAAGCCTCACCAGGGATTTTAACAATTGGTTGAAGGGTTGGTACATGGAGGAGGGCATCAGTTACACTGGGAACTGGAGACCAGCCTGGAAGACATGGGCCTCTATAGGGGAGATAGCCTGCATCCTTCCAGGAAGGGGATCACAGTCCTTAGTGGTACTTTTAAATGGCACTTGGATGAGAATTTAAACTAGCCAGGTTAAAGCTATAGAACTAAAGGAAGCAAAAATTATCCCCCCCCCCCAATAATGAGAAAGCAGGGAGGGTGATCCTGAGAGGAGTAAACACCCCATGGCAGGGCACAAGAACACAGGGGTGGAGACATGGCAGAAAACAAGAGGATTATAAATCAGGGAAGCAAGAAGGAAGCTGTAAAGGAGAGGTAATGCAGACGGAAACAAGAGAGGAGGTGGGTCAGGGGGAGCGTCAGGGAACACTGAAGGTGGGGGAAACTGGTAAGGAGGGAGTAAGGTATGAAGAGCCACGTGTGCCAATACAAAGAATCTGGAAAATAAAATTCTGGACCTGGAGGCCATCATGGCAAAGGCTAGCCTGGATTTGGTAGTCATAACAGAGTTGTGGTGCACTGACATCCATGGCCAGGATATGGTATAAGTCTATTCTCTGTTCAGGAGAGACAGAAAAGGGAGGAGGGGTTGTACTCTATGTAAGGGCACTTATATCTTTCTTTCTGCTGTTTGTATGTTTCCATAAATGTGCACATCACACTCTTGTGACTGAAAATGTAATTATCTGTGTAGCACCAGTTGTGCATTGGAGAAAGAGTAATGTACTCCAAGACAGCTTAAGTTTTCAGTTGCCTTGGTGGCACAGCTGGTAGCACAACTGGAATGGTATTCCGGGTGACCTGGATTCAAGTCCCAGCTGAAGCACTTATTTCTTTCTCTCTGCTGGCTGTTTGTGTTCCATAAATGTGCACACCACACTCATGTGACTGAAAATGTTATTTTGTGCAGCACCAGGTTGTGCATTGGAGAAAGAGTAATGTGCTTTGGGACAGCTCAGTTTCTGGTTGCCTTTGTGACGCAGTTGATAGCACAACCAGAACAGTATTCCGGGTGGCCTGGCTTCAATGCCCAGCTGAGGCACTTATTTCTTTCTTTCTGTTGTTGGTATGTATTCCATGAATGTGCACATCACACTCTTGTAATTGAAATTATGGCACTGCTTGAGCCAAGCCCCAGTTGTGGTGATCTCAATGACAGTCAGGGAAGAGGCTTTGGTCAATGCCACCAGAGTGAGTGCTGATGAGAATGTACTTGTTCACAGTGGTGACTGGGACCTCACTAAAGCAGCAGACGTATCTGTGTCCTTGTGTTCCTGCTTATAGCCGGAAGACAAGGAGGCCCAACACACCATACTTTCCCTGTCCTTGTCTTTCAATTTCAATGACTGTTTCTCAGATGATGAAGAAGGAGAACAAGACTTTGTACCCTCTTCCTTTCTCCATGGCTTTTAATGCTTTCAAGGCAAAGACATTTTCCAGAGCTTCCTTATGGTGTTGCCTGGTAGCCTGGTTGAAACCTTGGCAAAGCTCACATGCTCTCACAGTGTTAGAAAGGCTCAAACAGCATATACAAACCAAGTACGTGTCTTCCTTATAAAATCTATAACTGCACTTACAATAAATGGAAATTACATAACTCCTGTAATTCTTGATCTTCTTGGATGAAGTCTGTACCACTCACTCACACTAACAGGATCTACGCTGGAGGCACTATGACCCTGCGGAAGCAAACTTTTTTGCAAGACGGCCGGCACCAGAGATGGAGCAATGAGAAGTGGTGCCGCAAGCCTTTGCTCATGCAGCAATTACCATCTCTGCTTCGACCCTCCAACCGCCTCAGTACCTTTTTTCCGAGGAGGTGCAGCGTTACTAACCAAAAACCGGACATAAGATAGTCCGGAAGACCCATATAAGAAGGGTCAAGAAAGAAGTCTTCACACCCTAAAGATTGAGGGAGTGAAGACCAACAACAGAGGTGAGCTCGGGGGATGGTGGGTGGGCGTGTGAATGACTGGTGCAGACTTCGTCCAAGAAGATCAAGAATTACGGCAGGTATGTAATCTCCATATGTTCCTGGACATAAAGTCTCCACCACTCATTCACACTAATGGGAGAGTGCCGAGCTAATAATCCCCCGAGAGGGTTGCAGGAGAGACCAAGAGCTCGCAAATTTAGGACAGAAGTCCATTAAGGATGGTTCTGCCAAACAAAATATGTCATCTGGCATGGACATCCAGGGCATAATGTTTGACAAAAGTATGTACTGAGCTCCAGGTAGTCACATTGCAAATATCTGCAATGGGCACGTTGTGGATTTCTGCCAGGGATGCCGCGACTGCTCTAGTAGAGTGAGCGTACACTCTGCTTTCCAGCTTAACCTGCACCATGCAACGACAGTGGCGAAGGCATGCTACCAGCCATGCTGAAATGCATCTGATAGTGACAGGTTGACCTAGCCGGGTCTCGCTGAAGGAAACAAACAGTTGTTGAGCTTTGTGAAATTCTTTTGTTCTATCTAAATAGAAACACAAAGCTCTTTTGACATCCAAAGAATGAAGAGAATGCTCCCCTTCATTTTGGAAGTTTGCAAAGTAAGTAGGAAGGACCAAAGGTTGGTTTAGATGGAATTCTGAAACAACCTTAGGGAGAAACTTAGGATGGGTCCTAAGAACTACTTTTCTTTATGAAACACAGTATACGGAGGGTCTGTGACCAAGGAACGTATCTCAAAGACCCTCCGGGCCAAGGTGATGGCCACCAGGAAGGCTGTTTTCCAAGTGAGAAATTTCAACTCACAGGTAGCTAGAGGCTCGAAAGGTTTTTGAGTGAGCATGTCTAGCACAAGATTAATGTCCCAGGCTGTGACTGGATGTCTGACAGAAGGTCTGGTATGTAGAATTCCCTTAAGAAACCTCTTAACCACAGGTAACTGAGTCAGCGACAAGGAAAGTACTGGCTCATGATAAGCTGAAATGGCACAAAGGTGAACCTTGACTGTAGAGTACTGCAGACCTGAATTTGAGAGGTCTAAGAGGTACTCTACAACTTTATTTGGTGGACAGGAAAAAGGATTCAAAGAGGATTTTGCACACCAGAGCAAAAAACACTTCTTTGTACCGCCAGAAGAATATCTGAAACTCTGTGAGAGACACTGAACCTGTTCACTTCTATCTCTTCAGGAGGCAAGTGTGAAGCTGAAATGATCTCAGATTGGGATGGACCACAGACCCCTGAGTCAGAAGGTTCATCTGAAGGGGAAGCACTTTCGGAGGGGTTTCCAACATACTGTTGAGTAACGGAAATCATATTTGTTGAGGCCAGAAGGGAGCAATGAGGATCATTGTGTCCCCCTGGGACTCTAACTTGAGAAGTACCCTCTGAATTAGAGGAAGAGGCAGAAAGGCGTATAGAAAGCATTTTGTCCACTGCAGCCTGAACGCATCCTGACAGAAAATGCCAGGCCCTGGATTTCTGGAGCAGAAGAGAGTCAGTTTTATGTTGAGTGGGGAAGCAAAAAGGTCCAGGTCTGGAGTTCCCCACTCTGTGAATAGTGACTGAACTACAGTTGAGTCGAGAGACCATTCGTGAGGATCTGTCTTTGTTCTGCTGAGATGGTCTGCCAGTTTGTTCTGCACTCCCGGCAGGCAGACCACTTGAATTAGAGTCTTGTGCTCCAAGCACCATTCCCACACTCTCATTGCTTCCCTGCATAAGGGGTAAGAGTGAGCACCACCCTGCCTGTTGATGTAATACATCACTGCTTTGTTGTCCATTTGAAGGAGAATGTTCTTGTGACAGAGAATGTCCTTAAAAGTCCGGACTGCATAAAGGATGGCTCTCATTTCTAAGACATTTATGTGAAGCTGGGACTCATCCTGAGTCCACATACCTCGAGTGTGGAAAGTTGGACAGTGAGCTCTCCATCCCATCAGGGACGCGTCCGTGGTAATGGAAATCTGATGATCCAGAGGAGCAAAGGGATACCCTTCCAGAAGATTGTCCTCTTGCAACCACTGGGTGAGTGACTTCTTCAGAGGTTCTGTCACCTTGATGAGAAAGGAATGAGAGTGAGTTGTTGGGGACCACTGAGTACTGAGCATCCACTGAGAGGTTCTCATGTGAAGGCATGCTAGGGGTACAGTGAATACCGAGGATGCCATGAGACCTAGCATCCATTGCATCGAGATAGCTCGAACCGAGCTGTTCTCTCTGATGTATTGGGCCATCTGTATGATATTGCTCCTTCTGTCCTCTGGTAGAAAAGCTTTCACACAGGAGGTGTCCAGAAGAGTTCCTATGAAAAGGAGCCTCTGGGAGGGCTGCAGCTGCGATTTCTTGAGATTTAGCAGGACTTCCATAGACGTGAGAAAGTCTGAGGCCGTGGCAATGGTGTTGAGAGTTCCTTGCCCGGAAGGACTTGCTAGGAGCCAGTCGTCCCAATATGGGAACACTTGTATTCCGATTTTTCGGAGATGCACTGCGAGGATTGCACAACACTTTGTAAAAACTTGCGCGCCGAGGATAGCCCAAAGGGAAGGACTCTGAACTGATAATGCTGGCCCAAAGCCAGGAACATTAGGTATTTGTGATGCCTTGGGTGAATACGAATATGTTGGTAAGCATCCTGCATGTCCAGGGAGGCTAACCAGTTGTGTTGATGAAGCAAAGGTAACAGGGTTCCTAGCAATATCATTTTGAATTTCTCTTTGGGAAGAAATTTGTTTAATTGTCTGAGGTCCAAAATGGGGCGCATGCCCCCAGTTTTCTTTGGAACTAGAAAGTAATGGGAGTAGAACCCTGTGTTCCGTTGATCTAGCAGAACTACTTCTACTGCCTTGTTGTTCAGAAGGTCTTGTATCTCGGAGGCGAGAAGTTCTGACTGAAGTATTGACAGTTTTGGCTGCCGTTTGGGGGGCACAATCTGAAGGGTTCTCTGAAAAATTGAGGGAATATCCCTCACAGATTATCCAGAGGACCCATTTGTCTGAAGTTATGGACTTCCACCGGTTGTAGAATCAAGTCAGATGACCTCCCACCACTGAGGAGTCCCCCTCGGGCAGCTGAGGTGGGAATTGGGCCAAAAACTCAGAAGGTGGCACTCGGCACTTTGTGTCCTTGTACCTTCTGTTGCATTTTCTTTTGAGGCTGAGGGGCCTAATTTTTATTGAAACCTCCCCTGCCTTTGCCTCGAAAGGACTGACAGTTATGAAACTTGCATTTGTTAACACCCCCCCAAGAGGGGCAGGAGGAGGTCGAGCCAATTTAATGGCTGACCTAGTTTTTTTGTGGCCTCTAGAGCCTGTTCTACTTGAGGGCCGAAGAGATACACACCATCGAAGGGCCACGCTATGACTTGTTGCTGGGCATCATTCATGGCAGTGGGTACAAATGCCTGCCGCCGCCGCTCATTAGGCAGTATCGAAGGTATCCTCAGCTGTTTTTGCTGCTGTTTGTTGGACTAAATACCCCTGGTTATGGTTTGAAGAAGCTCTGAATTAGTGTCAGACTCCAGTAGAGCTTCAACCATTTGTTTGAGCGAATGCCAAAGAATATACTCATATTGAGAGAAATGGCCCTGGTAGCTGGCGATACGTATACCCAGGGTGGATACAGCAAAGATTCTCTTACCTAAAGCATCTATCTTATGAGATTCTTTGTTTATAGGTCGAGCTGTAGAAGTTTGAGGAAGGACAACCTTATCATTCTCTGCCAAGACTACAATAGGATCCGCAAAGGCTTGGGAGGCCAAAATAGGTCGATCCTTGGGAGCAGCATACTTCCTATCTATGGACTTGGCCACAGAAGGAATGAGGGCAGGATTATTGCATATCATTTGAGAAAGCGTCTCAAAGGAGGGTTGTACCGGGACAGTTAAATCCATAGGGATGTCCAGAACAAGAAGGTATTGGAGTCTTAAAAGCTTCCCAGGTTCGATGTCCATAGTCTGGAGAGAAAGAGTGGAATTCAAATTTTTCAGCAGAGACTTAAATGACAGGTCTTCGACCATAGGCTCTGCAACAGGATTAGGTCCTGCTCCTTTCACATCATCACCCAGTCTAAGATCTGGGTCAGGCTCAATATCATCTCTTGACAGTCCAGGGGGGACTGCATGGACAGGAAAGGAATGAAAATCAGTAGGAAAACAGGAAGGAAAATAATTCAGAGAGGAGAAACCCTGAAGATTGGCAGATGAAAAGCTAGGCATCGGCGCCGAAGAACAGCGCAGTGCCAAAAGGCTGCATGGCGCCGACAAAGCAGACAGTGCCGAAGAACATGGCACTGAAGATAGTGCCAACTGCCACACGGCACCGAGAAAATCAACGGCACTGAAAAGCCACATAGCACAAAGGATGGCGCCAATAGGCGCAATGGTGCTGGCAGGCACATCAGTGCCAAAAATGGTGCAGAGTGACCCACCGACGCCACAGAAACCAACCCAGGGCCACGTAAATTAGGATTTGAGGGAAAAGAAGGAAGAATACCAGGAGATAGAGGCATCGGTGTGGCCCCCTGCACCGCAGCCATGTGAGGGGGGAAAACACCCGAGCACGGAGTTGACGGCACCGAAGAGGGTGCCGTGTGACTAGGGAGGCCCAATCGCCCTTCCCGATGCCCCAAAGAGCCCGAGGGCCCCAGAGTGACCAGGCCAGGCAGCTGGACCAGATTCCGAGCCCATTGCTCCATCAGAGCAGCCCACTGATGAAACTGCTCATCAGAAGCCCTACCAGAAGGCAGGGAAGGGCTCCGAAGTCAAAGAGGTTGGTGAACAGAACCAGAAACCGGCGATTCCGAACAAGGAGACTGACAAACTGACCTCAATGACCGACCGTCAATGCGCAGACATATCAGAGGGCGACCTCGAGTGATGCCTTCTCTTTTTTGACCTATGGGCCGAAGAAGAGCTTGAGGTCTAACGGTGCTGAGAATGCGACCATTTACTTTTATGCTTCCGGGGGGACCGCCCATCCCCTCGGGCATTGAACCGTTCATTGTCAGACCTCCCCTCCGGAGAAGGCAGCGGACCGGACCCAGCCTGGCTGACTGAACAGCTTTCATACGAAGTCTCCCTACCGTCACCTGACCCACTCATGGTCGACTCAGTCAATGTAGGCTGAAACTTCTTTCTTTGTTAAGAATAAATTATCATAAGCGGAAATTTATTCGAAAAATACTACAAAATAATAAACTGAAAACTATGCTGCTAGTTTGAAGTTTGACTCTCGATGGGCAAGCGGCAATGCGTCACTGGGGGTACTTTCGTGGCGGTAAAAAGGAACTAAAGGCAGTTGGAGGGTCGACACTGAGATAGTCATTGCCACACGAGCAGAGGCTCATGGTGCCACTCCTCTCGGCTCCATCTCTGGTGCCAGCCCTCCTGCAAACATTTGCTCCCACTGGGTCCTAGCGTCTCCAGTGTAGATCCCATTAGTGTGAATGAGTGGTGGAGACTTTATGTCCAGGAAGATGAAAATAAAAGTTCTTTAGATGTTGGTGGCATACACAAATGATGACTGTAAACCTTAGAAAAATAAAATAATAATTGGCAATGGCTTCTTCAATGTTATTTCCTTCAGCAGGTCTGATGAGGATGATCGGCAGTGGACGAAAGAACTGAGAAGTGATGGGGTCACCCACGTTATACACACGTTGACACAGCATGTCACTGTGGGTAGCCTGGCTAGAAAAAGTTTGTGTGTGGTCTTGACACTTATGGCTTATATTTCAAGAGTTGTGGCCTAATGGAGGAGAGATCCTAGATTAAGAAGACATAATGTCCAGTTTTAATATGTCATTCTGGCCAATCAGGCTGAATAGTTCCCTTCTATGCTTCAGTGAGGTTTAGTGATTTTAAATCCATTCCAGTCAGGCCGTTGTTCTTCTGTTCAACAGGAGCCACTACACTCAACAGAGGTGGCATGGGGAATTATTTGTGCAGGAACCCTCCACCAACACCATGAGTTTCAAAAGTGGACCTACACCAGTCTAGATGGTTACCTGAGTGGGCTGAGCACATTTGACACAGGATGAGGCAGACACAGCCCTGGACATAATTTTTCCCACAGGCTGTAGGACAACTCTTCAGCAGACCAGTTAGGCCTTTGTTGCTCTGTGTGGCAGGAGCTTACAGTCATCAGATGGGCCATGAAGGAACTGTTTTGACAGAAGCCCTCCCTATCCCTCCACCAACACTAGGACTTTCAAATTTAGTGCCTCCACCAGCCCAGACAATTACCTGAGTGGTCTGAGAGAATTAGGCTTAGGCAGTGGAAGGGACAGCCCTAGACAATTTTGCTCAGCACTCTTAACCCGCTCATGCCCAAGGGTCCTCCGCATGTGGTCCTCGGCATAAGACCACAGAATGATGATCATCTTGTAGGTGTCAGCTTGTGGTAGCTGCATATTATGCTGCTCATCTGACCTGACTCTTCATGTTGGTCCTTTGCTGTGCTGCTGCTATCAATCCTGCCTTAGTAAGCCTCCTTACGATTGTCTTCTCGTATTTGCTTAAGTCCTATACTTGTTAGTAAACCGCTACTTACCTCCTGGTCTGGAACTCCTACTACTGTTTAAGTTGCTACAACCTTCTACTGCATATGCTGCTCTTCTATTGTTATGTACAGTTCCAAATGACTTGGTCACCTATGTTACTACTGCACTGCTAAATGCATTCCACAGTGTCATATAACTGCAAGCAACAGTTTATTTATCTTTTGTTTACTGGGTAGGTGCACTAGACAGAAATGCCTATTTTCAGGGACAACTCGGGAAAGTACAGTAGCAGATAGCAACAGATAAACAGGCAAATTACAATCAACAAATCATACAGTCAAAACAGAAAGTGCATTGGTTCAAAGTATCTAAAAATACAACAGCAAAAATAACTTTGGCAGCAAAAAGGTTGAGGTAGCTAGAGTACAGACAGTAAGGTTACTGCTGCTTTGTTGACATTTTGTGCTACATATTATGTAGCTTGATCTGTTTCTAATTTTGCTTAGCCATTCTTATGTGCCTTATGTTTACAGCCAAGTTTGCCACTTTTTATGTTCACCGTGCACACATATGCAGAGAACATTTTGTTAGAGTGGCTTTTGAGGGGTGTAACACTGTTAGTCCCATGCAGAGTGGTCTACAAGGAGCTTCTCAGTGTCACACCAATCATCAGCCAGGCTGATCACTGCAGTATTTTGGCTTGTTGGGCAGAAACGTCTTTCAGAGGAAAGAGCCAACCCAATCATAGGTCAACTCTTTCCTTTGATCTATGTCACCCAGAGCAAACAGCTAATCTGTCATGATCAGCCTTCCGAGGAATTACACCCTGTAACAAAGAAAATCATCCATCGATGTCTGTTGCTGGCACTGCCGTAACTGTTCCCCCTGCATGACCCTCCCTCTCAGCACCCAACATCCCCACCCCCCACAAATATAACATTGACACTGGGGTTGCCCAATCCCCCAGTGTCGCCACCTGAAATAAAACCAACTATTGTAGTTTTTTTTATTTTAAATATCGATATCCTGTAAAAAAGAAAACTGTCCAATGATGTCTGTTTCTGACACTGCCTTTGCTGTCTATCCACCCGAACTTCCCACTCAGCATTCACCACCACACCCCCACAAACATAACACTGACACTGGGGGTGCCCTATCCCCTAGTGTTGCCACCTGAAATAAAGAAACCCGTCCCTTTTTTTTTTAAACCCTGTAAAAATGAAAATCGTCCATTGATGTATGTTGCGCCATTAGTCCCCCCACACGACCCTCCCACTCAACACCCACCTCCCCACAACCCCCAAGCTCTTACTTACCCACCAGGGGTCCAATACAGTAATCCCCTCTGGACCACAGACATGTCTTCACTCTTCAAAGCCAGATCGCAAAGTGAAGAAATCAGCTATGCGGTTCAATGTATTTCAATGGGGTTTTGAACTTAGTGGCATTACTTTGCCATTTCTAAATAATTTTGCCCCAACTTTTCAACATGCCTTTTTTGGGATCCCACCCTCCTGAACAATGGTAGTGAAATTAGGCAAATCTGTCCCAAAAGGTAATTTCAAAGTCATTGCACAAAATCACCTTTCAGGCAGGAGTTGAAAATTTTCTCCATGAGGTTGGGTCATAAGAAGGCTATGTTTAAAATTTGGCATTAAAAACAACAAAGTTATGAGCCTACATTGAAATTTGCAAACATAGGCTCATAACTTTGGTAATTTTCAATATTTTGACCCCATTTTTTCAACATAGCCATTTCTTCACAGCACTTCATGAATGCTGACAGGTGTCATTTTTCAAATCCTGGTCAAAATGTGTTTTCATGTCCCAAAAGGTGATTTTGTGGTTGCTGCGTGAAATCACCTTTTGGGCAGGAGTTGGAAAATTTTCTCTGCCATTGTGCATGAGGAAGGGTCATAAGAAGGCTATGTCAAAAATCTGGGGTAAAAATATTAAAAAACAACACAGCTGTCATTTTGCAAATCCTGGCCAAAATGTATTTTCACACTTGTGGTACGAAATCACCTTTCAGGTAAGATTTGAAAATGTTCTCCACTCTTGTTCATGTGTCTGTGTTGCAATTTTTCAATGCACACTTGTGGCAGTTCTGCCCCTATAAATTATGGGTTTGTCTTTGTTTTTTTTTTGTCCCAGTATCTCGAGGCATTCCCCCTTTTCTATGCCCTATACTCTTTATTAAATCTGCTGCAGCAGTCTTTCTTTTCTATTATACTTCCCCTTTTCCCACTATAATAGGGTGGCCTCCTATTATAGCTCCTTACTGTTCTTTCCCCGCTGTTTTTCTTTTCCTGCCTCGGGATATAGTTTCCTCAGAAATGGGGGGAGAGATGTCGTTTAGCTTCATCTGAAAATGCCCCAATAAAAGAAAGTAATAAGTTCCTTTCAAAACCCCCCTTTAGCAAATAAGCAGTCTTATGCTGAAATATGTAGTATTAGTAGGCTAAATATAGCTTTGCAGATGAAAAGCTAGGTTGTGCTGTAAAGGAAAATGAAACGCTAATCCTGCACTTTACAGTGAAACTGCTCTTTACCCTGATACATAAAACAAGAGGACCCGCTTCTTCTCTTGCCCCTTCTTTTAATTGTTAAATGAAGTCAAACACACTTTGGTAATGGCAGTGGCAGCAGTCAGCTAGCCAGTCTGTTGTACAGTTTCAGCCATTCTCCTGCATCTTCTCTCTAGGTTTAAAAGGGGAGTCGGCTGTAGAGCAAGCAAAAAGTCTGCATTTCACAATTTCTCTATGAGAAAACACGTTTTATATTTACATTTATTTGTGCCACATTAATCAGGGTAGTTAAAGCAAACTATTAGGTCTTTTAAGAAGTAAGAATAAGTGATGCATGTAACAAAATCATTTTGCTGCTTACCTAAATCTTGGTCCTGTGCCTTAGAGGGATAGGTTCCCACTAGGGGAACAGGGTCCCAATATGAAGCCTATTTATAGGACAAGAGGTAGATGACACCTCCCTGGGGGTGGAGCCTCAGGTCCTTAATTTTCAATTATCTATGCATATTTGTTTTCTTGCTTGGCATTTTATTTTCTTGAGTGGAAAGAAGCTTTTAAGTTTACTTAAATGGTAGCCATAGAATCTAGACAGCCTGATCCGCCAACATGTTGTATTAGTATAGAAATTCTTTGTTCTTAGATTTAGGGCGGATCAGACCAGTCACATGTCCATTATTACCTGTCTTTAAAGATATTTAAGAGGCTTCTGTACTCAGTTGAGATAGATTTGATGGGAGAGCAGATCTCCTCTCTTCCAGGAAATACCATAAATGTAGTGGATCTTTTGCAACTTCCACTCTATGGTGTAAGTTTTATTGTGATGTAGCTGAAACGCTCTTGGTGAGCCAGGCTTTGATTTGTAATTTTTTCATCCAAAACAGTGTTATTTTTCCTTTTACTTATTTTGTTTTGAGTTTTCAATAAACAACACACATGAAGTAAATGGTTTTGGAAAAGGGCACAGTACTACCACAGCACTACTAGATTTCACGTCCTACATTCATGAAGCACTCGATCAGGGGGCTGCAGTTGGAGCAATCTACATTGATTTGACTAAGGCATTCGACACTGTCAATCATGAGCTACTTCTGCATGCCCTTGCATCCCTCAATATTGCACCCGATACTAACTCATGGTTTAAAAACGATCTGTCTGACAGATCACAACAGGTAAAAATTAGAGAAACACTCTCCCCCAAAAAAACGGTCCTTGCTGGTGTCCCTCAAGGGTCGATACTTGGCCCCCTATTGTTCACTCTCTTTCTAAACTCACTCCCTCAAGCCTGTAGTGGAAAGCTACTGCTTTATGCCGATGATGCGGTGCTTTACTGGAAACATACCAATCTCACCCACCTCCAAAATACACTTCAAGGCTGCTTTAGGGAGCTGGAGGGCTGGTTCACTGAACAACGGCTCATACTTAACTATGATAAAACAAAATCCATGATGTTTGCCCATCGACAAAACCCCCTCAATACCGCACAGCTCTCTCTGACAAACATACTGGGCACCCACATTGAACAGGTCTCCTGCTTTAAATATCTTGGCATCACACTTGACACATCCCTTACATACCATCAACATATTAAGACTCTCTTCACCTCTGTCAATACCAGTCTTGGCATCCTCTACAGACATAGACATTGCCTCCCCCCACAGGCCCTAAGGCTTGCGGTTACTAGCTCTATCCTTTCATTAATTGACTATGGTATAACTATTTATGGCGCTGCTGACCAATCGGCACTTAACAGCATCAGAACAGCACTCAATAAAGCCTGCCGCTTGGTCACAAGCAGCCCTGAACAGACACATACCTGCTTACTGTACTCTCAAGTGGGCTGGCTTACCTTTGAAGGAGGCTTTAAATATCACACCTGTCTCAAGCCAAAAGATCCTATGAAACTCACACCAACCGAATTACACTGGCTCATCCAACTGGCCCCTCAATAGAGCACCCAAGACGGCTGGCCGGGACCACCTTCAAAGTCCCCATCTGTAGGACTCGCTAGGACAACGATCCTTCCGGCATCGTGCCCCTCTGGCTTAACAACATACCGCCTGCCATTCTACTCACCCCCACCCTAAGTCAATTCAAATCAGGGACCAAGTTTTTTCTCCTCAACTCGGTGACCTGCAAATGTTCCTCTTCTGTCCCCTGAACTGGCTGACCACAGGGACCACCTCACCGACTCGACCTTCTCAACTGCCAGATTTCCTTTAACCGTGCCCTAGCGCTAACCATATCCAGCATTGTTGAATCATGGTAATTGTCCTGTTGGAAACCTCTAACCAAACGGTCACTATTGTGTAATCCTACGATTTCCTTCTGACGAATAGCTTTAACATATGCTATGATGTTAATATCTGTCGTATTGTAATGACACTGGTTTTGTGGAATTCTGAACACTCTGTTGTTGTTATGTCCTGTCCTGAATGACGTGGAGCCTTTGCAAAGGAGTCCTGGATTCAAAGGTTGTAATTTCCGCAATGTTCAATAAATAAATAAATAAATAAAAAATGTGTGTTTAACCTGAAATACTGTCTCAAGTCTTTGCTTCTTGAGTTGTTTATACCCACACGCTCACAACACTCATAACTGAGGTGATTTTCCATATTTTGACACCCAACTTTTCAAAACACCCATTTCTGCACACCACCTCACTGAATGTGACAGATGTCATTTATCAAATCCTACCCAAAATGTGTTTTAACACTTGTGGTGCAAAATGGCATTTCAGCCATTGCTTTATAAATGACACCTGTCATGCTCAGAAGTAGTGGTCATAAAAAGATTATGTTGAAAATTTCAGGTAAAAAAACAACTAAGTTATGAGGAAACAAACTGTTTCAACATTTACTCATAACTTTATTTTTTGCAGATTTTAGCCCCTAATGTTCAACATATCCCTTGTGTTACCCCACCTCCTGAACATGGCAGGAGTAATTTTTCAAATCCCCTCTGAAACTTGTTTCCACAGTTGCATAGCGAAATCACCTTTCAGATGGGATTTTAAAAATTCCAAATGTCTTGATCACAATGTCAGGTCATAAAAAGACTGTTGGACATCTGGGGTCAAAATGTGGAAGCCCACTTAAAAGTAGATACTGCCTCTCAGCTGCCCTATCCTGGGTAATGACAATCTAACAATGTATCAAAGCAGGACACCACTGAAAATGAAATACCCCATCTCATCTGCTCTGTCCTGGATAAATATATAGTAAACATGAGTACAAGCAAGACCAAGTACAACAACAATACCAACACCGAACATTCAGCATTGACTAATGCTTGTTCTAACCTACTCTGCTGCCTTTGTTACTTGCTCTGTGCTCTGATTCATAACTGTATCTATATCCTCTCATCTTTCAAAATAGTCTTTGGCTCGTTATTTTACTAGCCCATCTTGTCCTGCTTATATCCTTCCCCTCCATCTGCCCTCAGTTACTGTTTCATTTTCTGCCTACTGCCCTACCCCCTACTTCAACCTCCTCCATCTTTCTTGCAAGTCACTGGCTTTCTGAGAACAGCCTCATCCAAGCAACATAGCTGCATCTGAAATCCCTCTGTTGGCTGCTGCCCCCCTCCCTTCCGCCTCCTTTCAACTGCCACCCCCTACCTGCTCTCATAAGGGCTCCTTCATGCTTATCACTTCTGTGCTCCTTGTGGTAGGTGATATTGAACTTAACCCTAGTCCCATCCTCCCCTAGTTTCCTCCCCTCCCCTCTCCCACACAGGGTTGAGAAGAAAAAATTACTCACCTTAGTAATTGCTTTTCTTCTCATGGAGTCTTGCTATATTATAACAATAGCAGTCAGCCACTGCAGCTGAACTGCCCCGGAGAGGAAGGAGTTAACTCCAGAAGATCTGGAGTTCTACAGCGCGAGGGCGCTGTGCCCAAAGCTCTATCTGGCAGTTTCAAAATGAAACTGTCAGATCTTACGAAGCCAACATCAAAGGACTGAAAAAGTCTGTGGAAAAACTACACTAGCCTATGGCTACCTACTAGTAGTAATAACAACAATATAAACAACAAAGAAACACCCAGAACCATAATAACAAAGATTGATGGTATTATGGTTCGTTTTACCACCCTTGACAAGCACATATGAACCCCTTCCCCAAGACTCAAGTCCAAGAAGGGGCAGAAAAAATAACCTAATGAACATCTAGATCCCTAACCCAAAGGAAAACAGGGTTAGGGGAAAACTAAAATGGCATGACACAGTGCTTGCACCAATTTGCCACCTCTACCCAAGTAGGAGTTCTGAGAGGGGCAGGAGGAGGTGGTTATAATATAGCAAGACTCCATGAGAAGAAAAGCAATTACTAAGGTGAGTAATTTTCTGCAAACACCATGAAGTCTTGCTATATTATAACAATAGCAGATTACACAGCAGTACCTCCATGGAGGAGGGTCAGAACCTACTTAGGAAATAGGCTCTGAAGCACAGCTGTGCTAAACCGAGCATCTCTCCTGGACTGACATCCAGGGAATAATGCTTGGTAAAGGTGTGAACTGTCTTCCAGGTAGCAGCTTGACAAATTCCAGAATAGAATGTCTCTAGCAGCCCATGAGACGCAGCTGCACTTCTTGGTGGAGGGGCCTCAATCCCTGAGGGGGTATCACCCAGTTTCTGATAACAAAATTGGATACAAGACAATCCACCTTGCAATTGTTCTCTTAGTGGCAGGTTTCCTTGCCAACCTCGCCATAGGTAAGAAACAGTTGGAGGGATTCGAACCTATGACCTCTGGTGCCTCTAGATAGTAACTTAATGCCCTTTGACATCCAAGCTGTGCAGTCTCCTCTCACCTGAGGAAGAATGCTCAGTGAAAAATACTGGGAGGAGATAGATTGATTCAGGTGGAAATCAGAAACCACCTTAGGCAAAACTTCTATTAGTCCTAAGGACTACCTTTATCTCTGTGGAAAGAGATAAAATCTTCTTCCACTGACAGGGCCTGTAACTCACTTATGCGTCTGGCAGAGGTGATAGCTACTAGAAAACGGTTTTCCAAGTTAAATACTTGAGTTCTGCCGAAGACAGAGGCTCAAAGGGGTTGCATTAACTGAGCAATGCAAATATTCAGGTCCCAGGCGGAGCTGGTCTCAAAGGAGGGTTAGTGTGAAGTAACCCTTTAAAAACTTGGAGAACACAGGGTGAGAAGAAAGGGAGGCAGGCTTCCTGCTGACACAAAAGCAGAGACAGCTGCCAGATGAACCTTCAGGGTAGCTGGTCTAAGGCCTAAGGAATTCAGATGGACCAAATAGTCCAAAAGAATGGGAAGATCAGCAGATTCTGGGGTAATCTGCCTCCTCAGAGCACCAGATGGAAAACCTCTTCCACTTAGAATTATAAGTGGCCCTAGTGGAAGGCTTCCTGAAGCCTTTAAAATATCCATAACACCTTGAGAAAGGTGTAAATCAGCAAATTCTAGCTCCTCAAGAGCCAAGCCTTGAGGTGGAGGGACTTGAGGTCCGGATCTACACTCTCCCTGTGCACAGGCCAGTAAGTCGTGAACTCTGGGCAGGCTCAGGGCAGGGTGGACTCCAGGACAGAGCAGAGGGTACCAGGGCTGTCTGGCCCAATCTGGGGCAATCAGAATCACTCTGCAAGGTTGAGATCTGATTTTCACTAGTACCCTGAAAAGAGAGGAAAGGGGGAAGGCATACAGGAACTTCCTTCCAATCCAACAGAAAGGCATCCAGAGGACTGAGCCCAGTACTGGAGGCCTGCAGCAAAAAGAGGAAGTTGGTGGTTGTCTGGGGCCAATAAAAGATCTATCTGAGGAGTGCCCCAACTGGCAAAGACAGACCCCAGTACTTGTGGATTCAGAGCCCATTCGTGATGGCCCTGAGAAATTCTGCTGAGGGCGTCCGCCAGCACATTGTCCTTCCCTGGGAGATGAACCGCTATCAGGGAGGTGTTCAGGAATAAGCCAGAGACCACAACTTCATTGCTCGTGCACAAGGCTGAAGACCGAGTGCCCCTTGTTTGTTGATGTACCACATTGTGGTGGTATTGTCTGTCCTGACTTGAACCACTTTGTTCTGGACAGAATCTGAAAAGACCAAGAGCTAAAAAGACAGCTCTGAGTTCCAGAAGATTGATGTGGAGCAGAGATTCCTGAGGAGACCACACTCCCTGAGTGGTAAGGTCGCCTAGGTGAGCCCCCACCCTAACAGGGAGGCATCCGTGGTGAGGGTGAGGGAGGGAGAAATGGAATGAAGGAACCCCTTGTTTCAGATTGCTTTGATCCTGCCACCAGTGTAAGGCCAGGATCAGGGTTTGAGTAACTGGGACCAATTTGGTAAGGGGTCCTTCCTCTGAGACCAATAGGCCCTCAAATGGAACTGAATGTCCCTCATCTGGAATCTTGCTCCCTGCACAACAGCTGTGGAAGCAGCCATGTGCCGAGGAGTTGCAGAAAATGCCTTGCTGGTCGAGAGACCGCGGGGTAAAGGAGGATGCCAGGCGATGAGTCTGTCCACCCTTTCCGAGGGAAGAAAGGCCCTGGCTAACCTTGTGTTCACTTCTGCGCCTATGAAAGTTAGGGCCTGAACTGGTTCCAGAACTGACTTTGGTAAGTTTAGCAGGAATCCCAGAGAAGTGAGAAGCTGCTGAGTGACTTGCAAGTGGGTTTCACCTGACCTGAGACTGACCCACAATGAGCCAGTCGTCCAGGTAGGGAAACACAGCAACCCCTTGCTTCTTAAATGAGCCACTACTACAGCGAGACATTTTGTGAATACCCTTGGCGAGAGGTAAGGCCAAGGGCATTGCCCTGAACTGGTAGTGGCCTGAGGGCAGTTCAACCTGAGGTACTTTCGGTGGGAAGGCCTGATCAGAACATGAAATAGGCATCCTTGAGGTCCAGGGAAGCTAGCCAGTCCCCTGGCCTTAGGGAAGGCAATATCATTGCCAGAGTTAACATTTTGAACTTTGGTTTCAACAGATGCTTGTTCAAGTATCTTAAATCCAGAATGGGCCGCCATTCTCCTGTCTTTTTTGGGGTAAGAAAGTATCTTGAATAAAGCCCCTTGCCCTGATGGCAAGGAGGAACCCTTTCCACTGCTTTGCAGACCAGAAGAGAAGAAACCTCTGCTTCCAAAGCAAGGGCTTCTGAAGGATTTGCAGGTGGGAAATGCCTGGCTCTCATCTTTGAAAATATGAGTTGAGAACTAGACCCTGGCCTATTACCTCCAGAACCCATCTGTCCGAAGTTAAGGACAGCCAGCTCTGGCTGAAATAGGCCAACCTGCCCCCACTGGACAGGAGAATCGGCCCTGGGCACCCCATCAGGTGCCTGCTTGCAGCAGCCTTAGGCTGAGGGAGGAGACGGTCTGCTTGCGCCACGCTCTACCCCTGCCTCTGAAGAAACCTTCTGGAGACAGCAGAGGAGGCTTGAAATTGGTAAAAGGCCTGGAAAAGGGTCTGCCCTTCTCTGGGAGCATGCCTTTGTGGCATGGCATGCTTCTCCTTAGCCTGGGCTCTTTTGTAGGTAGTTCTGTATTCATCCATCTTTTCATATAATTTTCTGTTTGCTCCCCAAACAGAGAATTTCCCACTACAGGAAAATCCATAGCCTTTGACTGAGTATCTTGGGACAGATTAGTGCATCTGAGCCATGCCAACCTCCGGAAAGCTACAGAAGTGGCCATGACCCTGGAGGAAACATCATTAACATCAACAGCAGTATGAAATTGAACTTTAGAGGCTTCAATGCCATCAGCAGCCACCTGTTCCAACTCACTAGCCAGCTGGCCATGGGCCTGCTTTGGCTAACTGTGCAATACTGTGTCCCACCTAGATTTCTGATATCTAGCCACATAAGCTATATAATTTGCCTGCCTGAGTCCCAAAGAAGCTGCCATATACTGTTTCTTCAGCCATGGCATCAATCTTCCTAGAATCCTTGTCAGGAGGATGTGAGGCCAGAGGAATATTAGCCTTGTCACAGGCTGCAGCTTGTACCACACCTACATGACTAAACTGCTCAATAAGGAAGTCTGTATCTGAGCCTGACAAAGTATACCTTCTGTCCATTTTTTATCTACAGGAGGGACAGAATGAGGATTTTTTAAAATCTTTGTTGTTTGCTTCCTAAATGACTTATGCAAAGGAATAGACAACCTCCTAGACTCTGGAATATCCATCATTTCCACATAATCAGGCTCCTCTTGCTCATCCACAGCCTCCTCTAAAGGAAGCTGGAGGATTTCTGCAACCTTTTTGTAAAAAATAAAGAAAGAAGGGGACTCAGACAGAATAGGGGGAGATTCTAAAGGTCTGTCTGGAGAAATGCCCGGTTCAATGGGCACGTCCAGACCCTCCCAGCCACACATATATTGATCAAATTCCTCCTCCCCCTCCTGTGGTTCATAAAAATCCTCAACTTCAAAATCCTGAACCACTGGGACTGAACGAACCAACCTTTACCAACTGTTGGTGGTTCTACAGATCCCTGAGACAGTGACTGGACAATCTGAATGGCTTTAGCTATCTCTGCAGCAGTTGGAGACACAATTCTGGACTCCAAACCTCCTGATTTCTTTGTCTTTACTTGGGACTGGTTCTCTGAACCAGTCTTCCTTTGCCCGAGGAAGTCTCGCCTGGTCAGAGGGCACCCTCTGGTCCAGTGGGTACTGAACCGGCTGGCCATCCGGTCAGCGGACTTTTGGCCTCTCGCTCCTGAGCCGGCCCAATCTCTCTCCAGGGTGGCTGCAGGGAAATTTTACACACCTGGCAGTCTGACAGGAGGTGGTCAGCCCTCAGACAATAGACACAGTGGTGTGTGGGTCAGCCTTGCAAAGGCGCCCCACAGACATCACAGTGTTGAAACCCAGTGGGCCCGGTTTTTCTTTTGGGTTTCTCAGACATAATGCCAGCCTAACCAAAAATCCTGTCTTTGATGGCAGTGCCAGGCAAGACACCTTTATCGGTTCCAAACCGTGTCACGGTATTTGAAAAAACCGTAATAATTTTGTTTTTTTTAGAACCGATAAGAACCGGGAACCGCACTCTAAAACCCACAGTACAGTTTTAAAAGGCAGAAAAAAACAAGCGATCGGTTCAAAACCGAACCGATAATTAATTTTCCACACAGACTTCTTTTGTACTTACGGTTACCAGATAGAGCTTTAGAACCGAAATGCAGTAAAAATAATGACTTTTGCCGGTTCAAATGAACCGAAAACTACTCTCTTGAACCGAGAATGAACCGAGCTGAAGGAGCTGATCTCCGGAGCGACTGTTCAGTGAAGCGGAGTGAAGAATCTGACAGTTTCATTTGAAACTGCCAGATAGAGCTTTGGGCACAGCGCCCTCGCGCTGTAGAACTCCAGATCTTCTGGAGTTAACTCCTTCCTCTCCGGGGCAGTTCAGCTGCAGTGGCTGACTGCTATTGTTATAATATAGCAAGACTTCATGGTGTTTGAATCATCCATTTGAACATCCAGTACCTTCTTGCTAAACTGTATAAGCTAACTTTGCTGTTCTAAATTCTCCAACCAGATGTTCTGACCATCTCTGAATCTTGGCTGTCCACCAGAATTAGCAATTCATCTGTTGCCCTCTCTTGATATTCAGTTGCAGGCAGGACTGAGGAAAATAGGGTGCGGTTGCTGTGTATGTCTTTACCAATCTCAGGTTTGAGGTACAGTAAGTTCTTTTGCTCCTCCTTTTCATGAGCTACTAACTATTAAGCTCGTCCTCTTCTTCTCTATCCTTATCTTTATTACTGGGTCTATTGCTGCCCTGGTTCTAAACCAGTTTTAATCACTGACCTGTTCTTCTCAGTCTCCTCCTTGGCTTCTATTGGGGAATGCTTGAGACTCTAGCACCATTCTAAGAATGGCCAAAGTTTCTCACCTTTCACAGATCTCTGCAGAGCTTCCAGTTTGTCTAACAGCACGAGACTTAGCCTAGCACTCACACAAGGTCTCTGGCTTACTGGTAGACCTTTCTAGGAATAACGAATTATGTAATGCCTATAGCAAAGCTACTAGGCTGGCTAAAGCTGAGTATTTTGATACCGCCCTTCAGAATAATAGCAACCATCCATCAAAGTTCTGGAAGGATGTCCTTCCCCTCTTCAAAGCTCCCATCCACCCCACAGACCCAGTCCTCAAATTATGGAGTTTATCACTGACCCTGTCAATTTCGCCTCCTTTAATAATTTCCCCCTACACTTGTGCTCGTTCACTCACTCCTCACCTCCTTTCTTCTCCCCCCATCCTCTCTTCCCCTACTCCCTTCTTCTTTTCCCTCAGATCTCCTGTAGCCACCCTTGCAACACTTTTTGCCCAAATTTCTAACAAATGTCATAGCCTTGGTGAATGTGACCCCAAGGCCATCTACCTGCTCCTGGGGTGGCGTTACCAATCTCAAACCTTTCAGGTCACTCCTTCCTCTTGGACACTGTTCTTCATGCACTGAAAAGTCCTACAGTTATTCCTCTCCCTAAAAGGGGTGGCCCCTCAGTCCTGGGAAACTACCACCTATATCATACCTGCCAGCTTCGGCCAAACACCAGGAGCACCAGGTTCTCTTTCAACTTCACACCTTTCTGGACTACTCTGCCTTTCTTACCCCTTTCCAATCTGTCTTTGGAAAGTAACTTTCAACTGTTTCCTCCCTTGTCAGACTCATGCCATTCTGAAAGGGATGGATCAGGGTCTGTTTACCTTATCTTTGCAGACCTGAGCAAACTCTTCAGCACTGTCACCCAAACTATTCCCCTGTACAAGTGCCGGACTATATGATCACATGGTTTAAATGGTTTACCTCTTACTTGGAGGGTTGGTCACAAGTAGTCAATACAGGAAGATCCATCTCCCCTCTGCTTCCTATTGAATCAGGTGTTCCCCAAGGCTCTGTCCTTGACTCTGCTCTTCTCAATTTTCCTCAATGACCTCCCAAAGTGTGCATCTCCTCAAAAATATACAAGTCCATAGATGACGTGGTGCTCTTTGCCTCGGGTTCATCTCCCTCTGATCTGGCTGTTTGACTGCATTGTAATTTTACCAATATGCAAGTATGGCTCCATTCTAAATAGATTACTCTTAATGCCACAAAAAGTGTCTCTAACCTTTGGCACCAAAGGTCACTTCCTCCAAGTACCTCAGCATCTTGCTGGATCATCACTTTGATGTCTCCTTTCATGTGGGTGCCATTCATAAGAGATCACACCAAACCTGGAGTACTTTACAGGAACAAAGCCTGCATCCCACTCCCTGCCTGTCCTGAGAGCCCTGGCAATATTAATAGAAGTTTTGTTCTTCCTAATGTGTTTTATGTTTATGTATCACATTTAATCTGTTTATATGTGTTACATTTTTTGTATCTACACTGGCCAGAGCCTCAAAGATGGGGTGCTACAGACATAAAAATTCATTGACTATGATCCCCCTGGTGTTTGAATAGAATTAAAGAAATACAGGCAAGAACAACAGAAAAAGACCAATGATCAATCCAGTCTGCCTGTAACACACTATCATAAACCAAGACCTTCTGTCAATACAGGGTCTTTGTCTACACTATCTGCCCCTGTGCTCCCTGTTTTACTACATAGATACATAGACAGTGTCGGCAGATAAGGGCCTATGGCCCACCCAGTCTGCCCATTTGAGCTTGTACTGTAAGTTCAGTTTATGTTTTCCTAGAAGTCTGTTGCCCCTTTCCCCTGACCGCCAGAATTCCTTTATGTCTATCCCATGCATTCTTAAATCCCATGATTGTTTCAGCCCCCAATGCTTCCTCTGGCAGGGTGTTCCACTTGTCCACCACCAGTTCTGTGAAGAAATTCATCCTCATGTTTCCTCTGAATTGTCCTCCCTCCAACTTCATACTACTATCCCTTGAGTAACTAAGTCCTTAACTCTTTCCCAACTGTGTTTGAAACCATTAATGATTTTGGTGCAGACCACCTCCACTGACTGTTCCATAGTTCAACAACTCTCTCTGTAAAATACATTTTCATGTACCTCCTGAACCCCACCCCCACCAGCTTCCAATTGTGACCTTGTGGTCTAGATCTGCTACTCTAGTTGAACAGTCCTCACGTTTCACTTTGTTCATTCCTTTCAGGAATCTGAAAGTCTCTATTGTATCACCCTTCTCTCGTCTACTTTGCGTGAGTACATGTTCAGTTCCCTAAGCCAATCCTCATAGGCTCTGCCCTGCTGGCCCGAATTAATTTGGTTATTCTATGCAGTACTGTCTCCAGCTTGTCCTTGTCTGTCTTTCGGTAAGGACTCCAGAACTGGGCAGTACTCTAAGTGTGGGCTCACCAGGGAGCTATATAGAGGTAGTAATACCTCATTCCTCCTGCTGTCAAAACTCCTCCCAATGTGCCTTACTGCAGGCCTTGCTACACTGGCTAGATTTCTTTAAGGAAGCCAGTTATGACTCATAGGTCCTTTTCCTCAGAAGTGGTGTCCAGCTTTAACCCTTCCATCCAATACTCCGTTCTGGGGTTCTTGTTCCCTATGTGCCTCACCTTGCACGTTTCGCCATTCAGCTTTAGCTGCCAAACCTTGGACCACCTCACTAGCCTATGCACATCCCTCTGCATCACCCCTACACTCTCTTCACTGTCAACCCTACTACAAAGCTTAGTGTCATCTGCAAATCGACACATTTTGCCCTGTAATCCTTCTCCCATGTCACTGATGAACATACTGTATTGAAAAGGACTGGAACCAGGACTGATCAATGTGGCACTCCACTGATAACAACTCTCTCCTTGGATCTGACTCCATTTACCACTACCCTCTATGGGGATGTTGTGTACAGTGATGTACCAATATCCACCCTTGCTAGACTCCATCGACCTTTAACTTTATCATTCTGCCTTAACTTCCCACTCACCACTGTTTCCTCTGGACCTCGCTCTCTCACCTTTCTCTAGAGGCTAGCTGCATCACTCATTGCACATCACTCATCTTAAAGTTCTGGTTTGGAACCCTTCATACCTACACTATCTCAGCTTCTTACTCTCCAATCCTTCCTATCATGTTACACTCTTTCTGTGACTCAGGCATTCTCATTCTCTCCCTCTCTCCCCCCCATCTCCCTCTCTCTCTCACCTTCTGTTTTGTCCTTCCTGTCTCACGCTACCTCTCTCTTGCTTCCTTCCTCCCTTCCTCTCTCCTCTTCCAGCAGGAGCAACAGCTAATTAAAGGTAGGGTACATGGGTAGTCTGGATGGGCCTGGCGGTCCTTATCTGCCATCAATGTCTATGTTTCTATGTTTCCATCCCTCACTCCCTCCTGGGATAAAAATGTTGTCAGGTCAGTCTTCTGCTTTCAGGTTCTCCCAACTCTGTACCAGTCTTCCCCCTCTAATTTGTACAGCTCCTTCCCCTTTACCTCTGCAAGTCCTACTCTAAGATGACTCAACCCATAACTGTGTCTGCACTGAATGATATGCTGTACTACACACACTACAGAGTTCACTGCTATCTACCACGTATGGTACTTTTTGCATTTTATTGTTTTACCAGGAGAAGCTTCACTGAACATTACTCATTTACAAGGAGCTCATGGTTAGGACAGGTAGCACAGCACACAAAAAACATAGAAACATAGACTCTGACAGCAGATAAGGACCGTTTGGCCCACCAGCTCTGCCTATTTTCCCTGCCTGTATCAGATACCGCAGATCCTAATTGATCTGCGGCTTACCCCTTCTTTCCTCTCAGTAGGGTTCCCTTATGTCTATCCCATGCATTTTTTAATTCCCCTACCGTCTTTGCTGCCACAACCTCCGCAGGTAGGCTGTTCCATGCATCCACACCCTTTCTGTGAAATAAAATACTTCCTCATGTTACCCCCAAGTCTACCCCTTGCCCTATTCTCATATCATGGTCCCTTTTTTCTTGAACATCTCTTTTTCTGAAAAAGGCTACCCTCTTGCACCCTGTTTGTACCTTTGAGGTACTTGAAAGTTTCTATCATATCTCCCCTCCCTCTCTCCTTTCTTCCAGGGAAAACATATTGAGGTCCTCTAGTTTCTACTCATATGGCTTCTGGTGCAACCCCAGTACCATTTTTGTTGTCCTTCTCTGGATCGATTCGACTTTGTCTATGTCCTTCTGGAGATGCGACCTTCACAACTGGACACAGTATATGAGATGAGGCCTCACCAATGTTCTGTACAGTGGCATCACCACCACCTCCTTCCTTCTGCTGGAGATACCTCTCCCTATGCACCCCCAGCATTCCACTGGCTCTCCCCACAGCCTTCTCACACTGTTTGGTAACCTTTAGATTGTCAGATATGATTACTCCCAGGTCCCTTTCTTGTTTGGTGGTCGTCAGTGCCTCTCCCCCCCATCATGCATTCCTCCACTGCATGTCTGTGCCCTAGGTGCATGATCCTGTACTGTTTTGCACTGAATCTTAGCTGCCACACCCTTGACCACTCCTCAAGGCTGCTGAGGTCTCTTCTCATTTTCTCCATCCCTCCTGGAGTGTCCACCCTGTTTGCAGACCTTCATGTTGTCTGCAAGAGGTGTATCTTCCCTTCTGGTCCTTCTGCAATGTCACTTATAAAGACATTAAAGAGGACTGGTCCCAGCACTGATCTCTGTGGGACCCTGCTGATCACCTTCCTCTTCTGATTGGACTATGCTCACCACCACCCTCTGTGTCCTATCGCCGAGCTAGTTTCTGACCCAGTTTACCACCCTGGTCTCACACCCAGGCTGCCCAGCTTGTTTACAAGCCTCCTATGTGGGATGTTGTCAAAGGTCTTGCTGAAATTCAGGTAGGCCACATCCACCAACCACCCCTTCCTGAACAACTTCCCTGGACACCCAGTCAAAGAAGTCTATCAGATTAGTTTGACAAGACCTTCCCGCTGTTAATCCATGCTGCCTTGGATCCTGTGATCTGCTGGCTTCAAGATATATCACAAGCCTTTCTTTTAGTAGTGATTCCATTAGTTTCCCCACCACTGATGTCAGGCTAACTGGTCTGTAATTGCCTGCCTCCTCCCTGCTCTCACTTTTGTGGAGAGGGACTACATTCGCCCCTCCTCCAGTCTTTTGGTACCACACCTGCTTCCAACGATCTGTTAAACAGGGTTGTCAGTGGTCCTGCTAGCATCTCGCTAAGTTCTCTTAATACTCTGGGATGTATTCCATCCGGCCCCATCGCCTTGTCCACTTTCAGTTTTGCAAGCTCCTTTAGGACTCTCTCCTCTGTAAATGGACTGGTGTCCACTTCCCTTCCAGTGGTGCTTCTGCTGCCTAACTGTGGTCCCTCCCCTTCCCCATCTTCCATGAATACTGAACAAAAATATTTGTTCAGTATTTCTGCTTTTCTGGTCCACCTCCGTACTCCTTCCTTCCTTTTTTTTAGTCCCACAATTCGCTTCTTAGTTTTTTTTTTTTTCATTAATGTACCTGAAAAGGTTCTTGCCCTTTGTTATTGTTCTGATTTTTTTTTCTCTGTTTGCACCATTGCACTCCTGACTGCTTTCCCCACTTCCCCCTGCTTTTCCAGATAGTTTCCTGTCTTCCTCCCTCTGTGTTTCCTTTTATTTCCTTGTATTAAAAAAATATAGCAAATCACATAGATCAAAGGCCACAAGTATTCAGCCATATGGGAGGCAGTATAGTGCTGTGGTTTAGGGCACTGAGCTGCAAACCTAGAGACCTGGCATTGAATCACACATCCTCCACTTGCATACTGTGTAACCCTGAGCAAATCACTTAACTTCCTTGTGCTTGCAGGTTACACCTGGAAACAAGCTTCAGCGTAGTGTGCCTTTCTTGGTTACACAATTTTCCCTTTCAATATACAGCAAAGATACATGGCATATATATATATATATAGCCATGATACAGAAAGTCGATTGTTTTACACAATTTATTATATTTTAACTGCTTTTATAGTACGACCTAATTTTTACACTGCAGTAATGTATGCACTCATCTGTCACCTTACAATTAAATGGATTTATTTTAATGGTGCTACTGCTCTCTTTTTCCTTATATGGAATGACATGCTTTGTTCCAAACTGCTTATATAAATTGTTTGTGCTGATGTATAATTTAAATTGCAACCCCACCCCCACCCCCACCTCTGGATGCATCTGGAAATGACCTGCCTGTAGTTCAAGCACATCTTTCCCGGTAAAGCTTTTGAAATAACTAAATACTGTAAATGTTGGATTAGACTAAAAAATTATATCCTCCCTATAAGCACACACTGCATTTTATTTTTCTAAAAGGCAGATCTAGTCAAACCAGTTCCATTCTCCTAGACTTAGGCCGGGGTCTATGACTTGAAAATAGACCTTTTTGTCAAAAGGCTTCACCTCCCTAAATGAATGAATACAATGATGTACCATGTGAAGCAGCACAGTGTTTTAGAGTTATGGATTTTTTTTTTTTGTATGGCAGCAATAAATATAGTTGATAAACTCAATTTTTCCAGGCACAAGTGCACGGGTTTATTTATTTATTTACTGACAGTCTAAAGAACTACTGATACCTTAGAGAAAACATTTGGATTTAGCCACATTTCAGAGGCTATTTTGCATATTTATCACATTTTCATTCTTAGGTACTATGGAAATTTGCCTGCAAACAGGATCTTTCATTATTTGCTAATGCTGTTTGTCTATAAGTGGCATTGTAATCCTCCACATTTGACTTTATAAAAATTTCTACAGCAACAAACAGTGATGTGATAAACTAAGGATTACACTATCATGCGTAGAGGAGCCATAGAAGTAGTTGAAGCCCCAGGGAAACAGATACTGCTCAAGGCAAATTTCCCTAGTAATAAAGAATGAAAGGAAGGGAAATGCTGAAAATATATGAAAGCATAACTGTGTAAAAACGTAATTTCCAGGTTTTCTGTGCAGTGTCAGTAGCTCTTTAAACCTGTAGGAAAGTAAAGCTATATCTCTGTCATAACAGTGAAAACCTCTTTGTGAAGTCTATATTGCCAATATAATTGCTCTCTCTGTCAGATATGGGTCATGCCCTCAGGGTGCATTACTCCCATCATCCTACTGGACTTGTACCTAAACATGTCAAACTCTGAACTTCAACAGACTCTACTGCCAACCCTCTACTTTTGTTATCCAGAGAAAGGTCTTAATTCAGAGTCCTTTTTCATGTTCAGTGCTGCTGCTTTCCCAGACTTCAACTCCCCTGTGCAGGGTAACTCTCCTACGTAACACATTTTGGACATGTTTATAAGAAAAATACTGTACACCATTACGTTGTATTGTAAGACAGACCGCAGCTTCATCTTCCACAAAATCATCAAGTACAGTTATCAATGCAATGTTTATATACAGTAGACATGCTGCAGTTTGTTCCACAGTGTTCAAACATTACAAATAGATTTTTTTTTCCTTTTGTGCCATAATGGGATTGGTATCTGGCGGTTTCAGAATACAAAACATACACTTCTCAGTGCACAGGTGCTGGTTACTTTCTTAAAGGCATAAGAAAAACACAAAGGTAACATGCATATAATGGCTTTGTGGGACCACGGGTACATATGTCTATGATTCTTGGTGTTAAACGAGGTCCATTTTAAAGCTACACATAAGGAAGTACAGTTATGTAAGACCTTACCATAACAGTAGATTGAGAGAATCTCTTGCGGCAAGCCGCACCTCTAGAACTATGGCCATCAGGCACTAGGACCACATGGAAACTGTTTAGCTAATCGTCTACTGGGGCTGCCTATGACAACATCATCAGCCAATGTTGCCACTCCTGTACATATGAGAGCAGCCCAGCACCCTCCTCAGTTCCACCACTGGAGACTAGCTAAAGGATGTCTGCTGAAGGAACTGAGGTAGGGCAGAAGTTCCCACCACTGGAAGGTGAGAGACAGCAGGCAAAACACCAGGAAGAAGAACACAGACACAGAGGATCAAGGGGGATGAAGGGAGAGACAGCATGGCTTGCTGCAAGAGATTCTCACAGAGATCTGCTGTTACAGTAAGTTCTTACATAACTGTACTATCTTCATCGATGTTATCTCTTGTAGCAAGCCACACCTTTAGAATGAGTCCCAATCAGTACTGACAGACAGACAGGTGGCTGGAAACAACAGGCCTAAGAAAGGAGACCTTGTAGCACATCTAGACCTAAGTCTGCCTTTCTTCTAGAGGCAATGTCCAGACTGTCATGTCTAGTGAAGGTGTGGACAGTACTCCAGATAGCAGCTGCACAAGTCTCTGCAACTGAAACATTTCTGAAACATGCAGAAGTGGCCATGCACAGGACCAGGAAGTACCTTACCATACTACTTCTAACAAATGGTAATGTAGTTGGCCAACCATTTGGACAAGCACTGCTTTGAAACTGGAAAACCCTCTTTCCAAGGGGTGAAAGAAACAAACAGTTGCAAGGCTTACCTAATGTCCTTCGTACAGTGAACATAATACTTGAGTATTTTATGTATATCTAGGGCATGGAGTGATGCTTCCCCTGGATTGGCATGCTCCAGAAAATACACTGGTAGGTGGATGGAGTGATTTAAAGTAAACTGAGACACCACCTTAGGCAGAAACTTAGGACTGGTACACAAAGACAGCCTGTCTTTGTGGAAATTCAAATAAGGAGGCTCACACATGACAGCCTGAAGCTCAGACATCCTCAGAGAAGTAACAGCAAATTAAAATAATGCTTTCCATGACAGAAAGCATAACCCGCAAGTCGTGACTGGCATAAACGGAGCCAAAAAAGGCTTTTCTAACACAAAATGTGCATCCCAAGGAGGGGCTGGATTGTGAATGGGAGGCTTCAAGTGTAGGATGCCTCGCAAGAATGTACAGGGCACATCCAGCTGGGCCACCATACAGCCATCAACAGGCACGTGGAAGGCCAAACTGGCCAACAAATAAACCTTAATGACAGAGTACTGCAGCCCAGCATCGAGCAGGGAACGTAAGTACTCCAGAATCTGATTCACTGAGCAAGTGAAAGGATCCAGGTGATGGGAATCAGCTCACAGAGCAAAGACCTTCCACTTCATGGAATAAATGGCTCTAGCTGAAGGTTTTCTGGTGGCCACCAGGACATCAGCCACCTTCTGGGAAACTCCAGTCCTAGCAATGGCTATGTTCTCTCGAGCCATGCATGAAGACAGAGAGACTTGAGGTCCGGATGGACTAGAGTGCCCTGCTGCTGTAACAGCAAGCTGGAACACAGAGGCAAAGGTACAGAGGGTTCTACAGCCAGCAGCTGTAGTAAGGGGAACCAGATCTGGCGAGGCCAGAAGGGAGCCACAAGGATCAGAGTGCAGCCCCTACCTTCTGAAGCTTGATCAGAACCCTCTGAATTAGTGGGAAAGGAGGGAAGGCAAAAAGGAACCTCCCTTTCGAGGACAGAAACAATGTGTCTCTCCAGAAAACTCCAGGCCCTGGAGTGGGTGAGCAGAAAAGTGGCAGTTTTGCGTTGAGTGTGGACATAAAAAGGTCCAACTCTGGACAGTCCCACCTGTCGAATAGGTCTTCTAGGACTGAGGTTAACAGCTCCCACTCATGCATCCTGGATTGTGAGTGGCTGTGACTGTCTGCCAGGACATTTTGTTCACTTGGAACATGGACGGCTGATGGTTCTAGACCGTGTTCTAGAGCCCAGTACCAGACCCTCATCACTTCCCAGCGCAGGGGGTATTACAGAGTCCCCCTTGTTTGTTGATGTAATGAACTAAACTGGTGTTGTCCATCTGGACCAGCAGATGTTCCAAGGACAAGTGGGTCTGGAAGGTCTAAAGGGCGTATAGAATGGTACTCATCTCCAAGACACTGATGTGGAGGCTAGCCTCTACTGGGGACCATGTTCCTTGAGTCTGATGGCACCCCAGATAAGCCCACCAGCCTGATCCCGATGCGTCCATCATGAGGATCTGCTGAAGGGAAGGAAGGGAACCCCTTTCAATTGGTTGCTGGGTTCCAGCTACCACTGCAACAACTTTTTGACCAGGAAGGAGACTAGAACTGGCTGTTCGAGGTCGGTGGATTGATCCCATTGGACCCTTAACATCCACTGAGGAATCCTCATGTGCAACCTGGCTAGAGGCACCATAACAACAGTCGCAGCCATCAGACGCAGGAGTCTCAAGAATGTTCTGGCTGTAACATACCAACTGTCATAAAGCAGTCAAGCCTGAGCCCTCAGGTGGTCTGCCCTGTCCTGTGGCAGGAAGGCAAATCCCTTAGCCATGTCCAGGACTGCCCCAATGTATTGAAGGTATTGATCAGGGGTCAGGATGGACAACTGAATGGTGTGCTGTAAAGTCCAAATTAACACATCCATGGACGGTGCTCTGAGTAACCAATCATCCAGGTAAGAGAAGATGTACAGGCCCCCCTGCTGGGGGGGGCTGCTACCACAACCAGATATAACCCCCCTACAAATGGGGGTTCCTGAAAAGTCTTCCATGAGCTTGCCTAAATGCTCACTGCCAGGCTGGTGTCCTGCATTTAGCAGTTAATCGTTATTGCCAAAGAGTGCCTGTGTAGCCTCTATGTACTGTCGCTTTAAGAGCTGCCTAGATTGCAGTAATAATTAATCTGGGAGGGGGCTGAGTGTTGTCATGCTCGAGTCCCACCCGGGCTGCCAGGTAATCGCTCCATTTCTGCCATCGTTAATTGCGCAGAGGGAGCCCTGTTAATAGATGTACAGTAGTAGCCACAGACATTGCCAGCTATTTCCAGATATTTCGTGAAATTTCTGAAGTTTTTCTCTGCTGCCCCTACTGTGGAAATGCAGAAAGCAGGAGATATTTCTGGAAATATCACAGAAATTTCGGGAAATAGCTGGCAGTGTCTGTGGCTGCTACTGTAACTGTTTGCTGATCATTCATTAGAGGAGTAGTAATAATAATGTTGTTTGTCTAACCTGCCTTCTTTGCAGCAAGGACTGTTTTGTTTATCCCCACTATTTTGGCCCGGAACTGCCAAATTGGACCAATCAGTCTGGTGGGACCTAAAATGGAGGCGGACTACAGGAGCTGTCTGGAGTCAAAATCTGTAGGAATTGTAGTTTGGGGCTTTTGGTGCCTTTTTGCACCTGAAGGGGGAGCCTTTGTTGTGACTGACAGACAGATTAGCCAACCGAATCTTTTGGATCTGAGGGACATCCCTAAGCTGCCTGCTGTTTCAGTCAGTTCTGAGCTGGGAAGGGAAATGAGAACAGCTCAAGTGATTTGGGCAGTAGTTCTGTGTAGTTTTGCATGGGAGAACTGTGAAAGGGCTGAGTTTTGACCTGCATGTCTGCCTTCTGCCCCCTGAGAGGGGGAGAAGAGAATTATTTTAGACTAAATCCAAGTTTGTGAGAATGAAGTAAGCCACTGATTTTTTAGCAGGTTCATACCTGAAGAAGACCGAAGATTTTGCAGAATGTAATCGGCCTGTCAGGATTTCCAGCTGCTTTTGAATCCCCGGTTTGTGCAGAGACTTTACAATTGCGACCGGAGAGCAGTTTGCCTGGTACAGTAGAATTTCCTTACATGTAAATCTGTTGTGTATTGAAAGTGGGTCGTGATTTGGTCCCCCACTGTGCGAACTGTTTTCTGCTTGCTGGAAGCTGTATCCAGCCCAAAATAGACTATCCGAATTTGTCTCCATTTGGCCTGGGGCCTTGCCACACTGGCCCAGCCAGACTACCTGCTGTACAGAGAAAGCCATCGACAACAGACCTGCCTGGGGATCAGCCCCCTGCACCACGCCTGAACAGGAATGATGCCTCGGCAATTTGTGTGGGCCCTGCTTCTCCTGGCACTCCAGATTAACCACCTGCTGTCTTGATTTTCATCCAGCCTGTGTCCAGTCTTGGGTATCATGAGTAATCATCAGAGTAGCTCCCTGCAACAACAGCTTAATCTAAAAGTGTGTCATCTGATTGTCTTATTATTTTTTCACAAACTGAGCCCTCTGGCTCTGGATTACAACTAGTGTGTGTTGTGCATGTTGTTTTCTTCCATCAAAGGGCCCCAACCAGCTGCAACATTCCCGGCTAGCCCACCATTCTCCGTCTGGGTACCCAGAGTGTGTGACTGTTTATGGACCCTGAAATGCATGCATAACTGTTTGATTGATACAGCTTTTAAGCAAATTAACCTGATTACGCCCCTCCCTTGTTCAAGTCCTTTAAATAAATCAGATCTAACTCTTTTTTGCATTTACCCCGACTGTGGTTCCAGTTTGTGCAAGAGTACTGTACTGCTGTTATTTGCTGTGTATAACCTTGTTTTACAGGGGGGCCCCAGGTCCAGGCCAGAGGAAAGCCCTGGTGGTAAGTGCAAACAGTGTGAGTATTTGTGTGATGCATTAGGGGTATTGTGAAAGTGATTATTGTGCATTGTTCCAGCCACTAATAAGGAAAGAGTGGGGGTTAGTTTCCCGGAGGGCTGTGCCCAGGTTAGCTTGACCACTACCAACCCTGACCTCTGGGTGGAGGCACCTGTTTCAGAACTCAGGCCCCTTAACCTGCTACTAGCCAAGCAGGCAGTGGTAGCAGCCCTTGGGATAGTGCCACCTAGGGATTACACAGACATTTGGTAAAGACCTGGGGCACAGAGGAAAAGCTGAAGGGCAAGGCTCAAAAAGTACAGTTACGTAACAACTTACCATAACAGTAGTTTTTCGAGAGGAGGTCTTGCAGTAGGCAACACAATTAGGACTAAGCCACCAGGCACCAGGACCACACGGAAAACTTCTAGCTAGCAATATACAATGAGGGACCACCCGCTGATGTTGGTACATTGACATCTATTCTGGTATAAAAGGGGCGGTCCCGCACAGCCACCTCAGTTCCCCCCGCCGGAGACCCTAAAACAAGGGTCTGTAGGACAAGAAAAGAGGATTCCTGCAGCCTAAAAGGCCAAAATAGAAGGACAGCAGGGGGATGGAGGGAGAGAAAATAAGTGCCTACTGCAAGACCTCCTCTCGAAGACCTACTGTTACTGTAAGTTCTTACATAACTGTACTATCTTACTTCAAGGGGGCTCTTGCAGTAGGCAACAACATTAGGACAAAGTCCCAACCAGTACCAGAAGGAAGGAAACCAACCGGGAGGAGTAGTGAGGGGTTTGTATACCCTTAGTGAGAGGCTGACCTTTGGGAGAAGGCAGGCACCAGGGAAGACATCCTGATGTATGAGGAAAAACCAATCCTCATAAGAGATACCGCCAAAGGGATCGATCCCCAAGGAGGTGATGAAACAAGAGATTTAGGGGAATCCTAGATTATCATCCCCATGCCCCGCCACTGAAGTAGAAGGAAGGGACCAGGAGCCTCCTGGACCCAGGCCAGACTAGAAAGTCCTACGTCAGTCCCCAAGTACCGCAGGGAGGGGGGGACCAAAGCATGTAAGGGAGTTCTTTCCCAATCCCAGTGAAGAGGGAGGGAAGGAAGTCTTGAAGCCACAATGGCCCTCGAAGGGATCTTCCATCATGGGGAAGCAGGGGAAGGGGGTCTCCAGCAGGAGGCCTGAAATAATGAGATCCTAGATAAACCTCTAAGGGGCGGGAGCCCAGATGCCCAGCTTTAATCAGAGATTAGAGGTCCTTAATGGAGGAAAAAGGCTTCTTGTTCTCCCATAAAGAAGGAGGAAAAAAACTCCAATAGGACTAATTGTCCCAACCAAAAGGCATGGAAGAAAAGGGGTCCTGTCGAAGGCAAGACCCTACAGGGCTCAGACATGGGGAGGAGAGGGTAGCAAGCTACCGTCCTCCGCATAAGAGGGGGTATTTCAGCCCAGAAAAGGGGAATTAGGACCTAGTTCTGGCACCCATCGGGGGAGGGGCCATCCCCAAGGACTGTGAAACCCATGCCTCTCTGAAGTAAGGAGGAGGAGAAGCTATGAGGAAAGAAAAGGGAAGATGAAAACCAGAAAGGTTGCCCCTAAGTATGCTTAGGGCGCAGGGGAGGTGTACACATTCGAGATGATAGAACAGATGTCCGGCCATGGGGAATAAAACCCCTAGTCGGTCCGCAATGATAGTACATTGAGAAGATGCCCTTTTAAAGGGGGAGAACAGGAATCTTGCCAGTGGACATTCCCCAGCCCTTGCCTATCCCTGAGATGGTGGGAAAGGGTTTTCCCATGCGGAGAGGCAGGGAAGAGTCCATGCTCTGAACCAGATCAAAGGCTAAAGCCCCTACTCGTGGTGCAACAGCCTCCTCCCCCTTGTCTCAGGTAAGATACCCGAGAAGGAAGGGGAAGGGAAGGGGAAGGGGTCAAGGACCCATTAACCCCATGAAGAAGGCCGAGATGTCCTTCGGTGATGAGAAGGCAAAGGCCCGTTGGTCCTCAGGAAGAGGGGTCCACAGGAAATGTTCCTAGTGGGAGACCCAGGAAAGGAGATGAGGAGGGATGACTGCCCAGAAACTAGAGGTCTCCAGAAAGCCCTCCGGGATGGAACTGATGTATGGTACCCTCTGGAAGTTGGGTGAAGGCCGGAGAATCCAGACGCCTGACATCAGGAAAAAATCAGTGAGCCCTGCCAGTCCCCCTGTGGGAGGGGGTCTCAGAAGGAAAGAACCCAACAAGGGTCTGGAAGCTCATGAGGAAGGCAATCCCGTTCTCATGAGACACTCTCAGATGGGCGGGCACAAGAAGGTTGCACTCTAAACCCCTCGAGGAGAATTGCTCGGGGGGAAAAGGGGGGGGGGAGATGCTGGTCTAAAGTGACCCCCAGAAGAATACAAGCCTCAAGGACAGCCAAAGGAGTCAAAGTGCTTGGAACAAGCCCCCTTAAGAGGGGTCACAGTCTCATACCCCGGCGACAAATGGGGTTGGATCCCACCACCAGGGTAATCCCTTGAGTTTACAGGGCCTGTGGTGACACAGCGCATCAAACTCCTTCACTCAAGGGGCTGTTCGGGAAAGAGGGGCAGTCATGAACCAGCAGGCGATCGCCCACAGCGAGAAAATGGCCAAGTGGCCCGTCTAAAAAAGAGGGAAGCTTAGACAGCAAAACGTTGCACTATTAAGCAACATAGAACCCAGGACAACAAATAAGCATCAGGCCAAAGCCCCTGGAAACCACCAAAGGTTGGGAGGGGCAGTAGGCCCCCCACCTAACCCACAGGATCCAGCCCCTGTGTCTGACAGCCTTGTCCCCAAAAAGGAGTAAATCACGGCTAGTAAGGGGGGGGCCTCCAACTCATGAAGAGTACCTGTCGAGAGACAGCTCTGAGGCCACCAAGGAAGGTCCAGCAGTACCTCTTAGGTGGTCACCTGGAGAGAGGGACAAAAATGTCAGAAGCTGTCAGGTCAGACTATGGCCTTCCCTGCGAGAGGGAAGCCTTCAGAAAAACTAGAGAAGAATGTGAGAAGGCATAAAATACGTCTGCTAGTGATCATCTCCCCTCTCCAAAATCATCCACCTTTGGTAGAGAAGGAGAGGAGGGAGGCTATCTAAAGATTAAGAAGAAGAGCCAGGTGGTAACAGCACAGTTAGTCCTGTCCTATGGGCGTTAGACGTTGAATCATGGGTGGTGAAAGAGACCTTCTGTTTGCCTTTTGAATGCAGGAACCGGGAGTGAGAATCCAGACGGTTAGAAGAGGAAGGGTGCAACCTCCGCTGGGATCCCTGAGGGTCAGTCCTAAGGGAGACTCCAGAGTCCTGCAAGGAGGACAAATTTTGCACCTCAGCTCCAAACAACTCTGGGCTGCAAAAAGGGCGCATCCAAGACAGAGGCTTGAACTGCCGGAGTAAGGTCCTATAGGCGAAGCCAAGTGTGGCGTCTGAGGCAAACTGCCAAGGCTGCACTATGGGCAGTGGTATCTACCATATCATAGGAGGCACACAGAGAGTAAAATCTGACACTGGAAGCTGAAGCCAAGAGTTGCTCTAGCTGGGAGTGGGAAGCAGAGTCTGGAGTATCGCAGAGTAACTCCCCTATCTGCCCAAAACGGGACTTCTGATGTGTAAGCATGTGGGCCCAGAAATTCTGGGCCCACAGGAATTCTGGGCCCACAGGACTAAAGTCGAGGAGGTACAGACCTTGTGCCCCAAAGAGCTGAGGAGCTTACACTCCCTGTTGGGGGGGGTGGGTGAACCCGAAGTCCGAGACTGTCTCCAGCTGCTGGCAAGCCATCTTAAACTGCAGGGTCATCCTAAAGATGGGCCGCAAATTGGGGCTTGCCATCTGGGGCCTGATATAAATGGTCGGCCTTTGTTGGAGCAGCGGGCACTAATGTGGGCTGATGCCAGACCATGAAGGAGACGTCATCATGCGAGATTACCAAAGGAGAGATCGCTACTGCTTCCACCTCAAGGAGGTGCAAATGCTGTGCCAAGTGACGCCTTTGAAGGTGCTGCTCCTCTGTACGCCACCCTTGTGCAGCCTGAATAATTCACATAATTTCTAAGAATGATGGATCCTCAGGAGGAGATTTCGAGGTGTCCCGAACCCACATATCCACTGGGGAAAGTGTGGGGGAGGTGGGCGAGTCGAGAGAGTCAGATGTAATAAGCAACAATGGCTCAGACCTGGATACCGGGCAAGGCGGAGGGGACACACCCATGGAAGTGACCACTCCAGTCCCTGAGTGGAGGCCTCCACCCAGAGGGGAGGCCTCTGCTCCCGAAAGTGAGCCCACCCTTAATGGAGGGGAAGCTGGTGTAAGTGGCTGATGAGCCGCTTTAGGCATAGGAGTTGACGTCCACAAGGTGCTTAAGAGGGCTCCATAGTCAGAAGATGTCTGGCAAATGAACATTGGTTGCAGTGTATAGCCGATCATTGGAGTAAAGAGGCCATAAACCAGGCCTGTCATCACCCCTGACAAGTCTGCTGCTCACCCAGCAGGTACAGACTGAAGGGCCATGTCAGAGATGGCGTCCGCTGAAACAGCAGGAGGCCACGCTGCAGGCCATACCAGACTGGATAGAGACACTAAAGGGGTCAATGCTGGGGCAGACTCTTGGAGATCCCCAGGTGGCTCCAGAGAAGGAGGGTCTGGTGATGTCTGACCTAAAGTCAGTGGGTAATCTGCATTCACCTGCGGGTTACCAAACATCAAGTCCCCAGGGGGAATCTCGGGCGAGGAAGGACCTGCCCACACCTGGTGAGAAGGGACCTGGGAGGCGATCATCAGCAGTGGCTGCATAGCCCAGTGTTCCTAAGGTGGACGCTCCGGGGAAGAAGATTGTGGCCTTGAAAGTGACAGTAGGCAGTCTGCTCAACCATCGTGGGATCCCTGGAGGGGACCCAGCGAAGACTCCAAGGCTGGAGGGGTGGAAGCAGGCACAGCCTCACCAGACAAGCTGGCCTGGCTGCCTGCATCAGAGCCCATCCAGAGAACAGGCCTGAGAAGCAGGGGTGGGGGGGTGGACAAGGGTCCCCTCTGAGCCCGCATCAGCAGTACCCTTCTTCTGAAGAATAGTGGGAGGCTGAACCAATGGCAGCCCCACAGGAAGGAGAAATGAAAAGGAAATGGAGGCTGACCTCCTGCAGAAAGAAGGCTCCGAGTCTGTCGTGGCTGCAGGAGGCAACCATGACTTCAAGGTGGACCGATCCCGGTCCCGATGCTTTTTGTGCTTTTTCTTTCGCATACGAAGATTCCCCTGAAGTCCCTGCTGTAGAACAGGACTGCAGCTCTCATTCTAGGGTGGCCAGCTTCTGCTGTAGGAGATAGGTCTCCCAAACTTTCTGCCTGCATTTCCACATGACTTGGTTAAATTTTTGGCAAGCCTGGCAGGCTTTGGTGTTGTGGTCTGGGCACAGGCAGATAATACACGTGGAGTGGCCATCCTTCTCAGGGAGCTGTTTCCTGCAGGCACACTGGGAATTGTGGGAGTTTGCAGAAGTATTTGGTGATAACATAACATCGAAAAAGGGAAGAAAGTAAAGCAAATGGCGGTCGACTGAAGCAATGTTGTCAATGAAGTCTGACAAACACAGGTCGACAGCGGGAAACAAACAGGTGGGTGTGGAGGACCGCTCCTTTTATACCAAAATGGATGTCAATGTGAAGAGGGGCAGTTCCCCATTGTATACTGCTAGCTCGAAGTTTTTCGTGTGATCCTGGTGACTGGTGGCTTAGTCCTAATGGTGTTGCCTACTGCAAGAGCCCCCTCGAAGTAAGATCTGGTAATGCTCCACCAGGAGTAGAATCTGAGGTGCTGTCAGTGGGAGGCAAACACTTTGATATGTAGAAAATTAAAATTACGTACCTACTGTAATTCTTGATCTTCTTGGACAAAGTCTCCACCACTCATTCACAATGATGGGACTATGCCAGAGGCACTACAACCAAGCAGGAGACAAAAATCTTCAGGAGGGCCGGCACCAAGGTAGGGCCATGAGGAAGCAATGCTGCAAGCCCGGCTTGCGCCGTATAGGCTACCTCGGCGTCGACCCTCCAACTGCCTCAGTACTTTTTCTACCAAGGAGGTGCAGTGTAAACTAACCTAGAGAAACTAACCTATGTCGGACATAAGATAGTCCGAATAACCCATGTAAGAAGGGTCAGCACAACAGAGTCTTCACAGCCCAGCCATCAAGGGAGTGAAGACCAAAAACAAGATAAGTGAGCTCGGAGGATAGAGGGTGGGCATGTGAATGAGTGGTGGAGACTTCGTCCAAGAAGATCAAGAATTACAGAAGGTACGTAATTTTCATATCTTCCTCCACCACTCATTCAAACTGATGGGAGAGTACTGCACTAAAATAATCCCCCGAGAAGGGCAGCAGGAGAAAGAGGAGCTCACTTAGGACAGAAGTCCATTCATGATTGTCCTGCCAAAAGCTGAATGCTGCCTGGCATGGACATCCAAGCGTAGTGCTTTACAAAGGTGTGCACTGAGCTCCAAGTAGCTGCACTGCAGATGTCTGCAATGGGCACATTCTGAATTTCTGCCAGAGATGCCGCAACTGCCCTGGTAGAATGAGCGTATACTCTGCCTTCCAGTTTAACCTGTGCCATGGAGTAGTATTGGCGCAGACATGCCACTAGCCACGCCGAAATACATCTGATACCAACAGGTTGACCCAGTCGGGCCATGCAGAAAGAGACAAATAGTTGTTTAGTTGTTAGATTTGTGGATCTCTTCAGTTCTGTCTATGTAGACCCACAAAACCCTTTCAACATCCAGAGAATGTAGGGTACCCTCCCTCACTCATTCTGGAAGTTTGCGAAGTGGGTCGGAAGAACCAAGGGCTGGTTCAGATGGAATTCCGAGACTACTTTAGGAAAAGAAACTTAGGGTGAGTTCTAAGAACCACCTTGTCTTTGTGAAATACAGTATACGGCGCGTCTGTGACCAGTGCATGTATTTCAGACACTCTGCGTGCCCAGGTAATAGCCACAAGGAAGGCGGTCTTCCAGGTCAGGCACTTCAGCTCACAAGTTGCTAGGGTCTCGAAAGGTTTACGAGTGAGCATGTCTAGCACAAGATTAATGTCCCAGGCAGCTACCAGTCCTCTGACTGTTGTTCTAGTGTGAAGTATACCTTTAACGAACCTCTTAACCAAAGGTAACTGAGCCAGAGACATGTGAAGCCTGGTGGAGGCTAGGCCAAATGTAAGAGCTTTTGTAACCACACTTGTGGCCATAATGGTTTATTAGCCAGAATGTTTTTTTGCACTACTGCATTAGCACTTTGTTTTATGATAAAGTTGCTCTTGATATGGAGTCCTGACAGGGTGCTGGCCTTTTTGATAAATTTATATGCTTTATGCTATAGCACCAGTCTTTTTCTCGGCATGGCTCTTCTGGTTTCTGAAGTCCCAAAATGAAAGCAACATGGTCTGAAAATCACTGACAGGCAGCGCCGGGGTGAGCTGTGGTGTTGGCAGCGGAAACTGAGGGTCCATAAGCACCACTGGGGAGGTCTGCAGCATCGGTGAAAGCAACTGCAGGGCCAGCACTGGCAGCAGGAGCTGGAAGTCTGACGTTGCCAGAATCATTTGGATCATAGACAGGAGAGACTGGGTTCCTGTCACTAAGGAAGCGGTCTGGGGTGGCGACGGGAGAGACAGTGGTCCCAACATCGAGGCAGAGCCAACAGAGTAGGCTGCAAATGTTGCCGGGGGAGATTGGTGCCCCGAGGGCAGTGGGCCAGTGCTGGCCAAAGACAGGCCAGCAGGAAAGTCTTTATTTTTGCCCAGAATAAGGGCCAAGGGCAACTCTGAAGGAAGTACAACTCCAGCCAACAATGGGTCCATGCCCCCGTGGTCAGACCGGCAGACCACCCTAACTGTGGGCTCGCAGAGAAGAGGGGTCAAAACAGCAGGGGCTGAGAAAGCGGTGGGGGTAACAGCAGGCCTAATGCTGAAACCCCCTCACCTGAAAGGAAGAGATGGGGTAGGGATGCTGCAAATGCTGACCCTGCATGAGAAAGGGTGTGAGCTGCAGCACAGGTCAACGCCTGAGATGGTGATGACCCAGTCACAGCCGGCACCTTACACAGTGACTGCAAGTGAGGTGGGGAGAACCGGTCTTGGTGTTTGTGCTTCCTGGCTGACTTGTCTCAGGGCTTGGAGGTCTGATAGCCCAAGGACATGGCCGTGGAAGTGGAGGAGCTTCTGGCCTGGAGCTCCTTCTCTATGGCTATAACTTGTTGTCCCAGCAGGAATTTCTTGAGGTCCTTCTAGCGGCATCTCCATGTGGCCTCAATGAATGGAAGGCAGGCCTTGCAGGCTTCCATGTTGTGGTTCAGGCCTAGGCAGAGGATACAGATGACATGGCCATCCTTATCACTTGATTTTCTTCCGCACTCACAGAGACGGAAAGGTTTTAAAGAATCGGTTGGCATACACAAGTGGACAAAAGATTCACTTTAAAATAAAATGATTTGAGAAACTAGGGTGAGAAGATAAAGAGTAAGTAGGTTACAGAAGTTTTGGCAGTTGAATGAAGCGACATGTTTCCGAGAAGTCCGATGTGCACTGGTCGACAGCGGGAAAAGAACTGAGGAGGGTGCGAGGCTGCCCAAGTATATATATGAGTGACATCAGCTGACATCGCTGTCATGGGTGGCCCCCAACAGACTGCTAGCTAAAAAGTTTCTGTGTGGTCCTAGTGCCTGATGGCTATAGTTCCAAAGCTGTGGCCTACTGCAAGAGATATCCTTGATGAAAATACGATTATGTGTTCTATGACACTGACCATTTATAAATCGTAAGGCCCTATTGTTTAAGCATTAGGTGGAATCTTTGTTGAATTGTTATGGAATTACTGTTATTTTCCAATGTATGTAATGTATTGCCTTTACAAGCAGTACACATTTCTCTTCATGAATCGAGATCATCCTGGGAGCTCTTTATCATTTTGCCCACTGCGTATTATGATGCAAGCTCTTATCATTATGAATTCTGTTTTTTATGATGTAAGCACTTAACTATTTGTCTGTAAGTCAGTCGCAGGACTTCACTGTGAATGTATGTATGTCTCAGGACCTCCTTGTGAATGAGCTTGCTCAACGGAGCTTTCCTGCAATAAACTTGAACTTGAAGCATATCCAGTTTAGTTATTTGGGACTGTGAACTATTCAGATAGTACAAATGAAGCTTCTGTAGTCCAAATGAGGTAAAATGTTGCATGCACCAGTCTTTTCCTAGCCTCAACAGGGAAATAGTTTAATGCCTTTACAAAAGTCAGTCCTCACCTGAAGCTTTTTACATAGTTCTTCAATATATTTATGGAAGGATAACTTATTGCCAATTCATAGGCCTAAATATATACAATCGATTGGATCACCAGGGTTTACCACAACCAGTTAATAAAAATGAGGATATTTTATTTGCTTAATTATTCAGCTCAAACACTGGCCTCCAATCTTTTAATTAACCGACGTTTCGGGGAAAGTTCCCCTTCCATGGGGAGACTGGTTTTATCTATAAACAAGTGTTCAAATTTATATAAGGTCTCTTGAATGACAAGATTTATACATAACTTTTCTTAATAACTTTGCATACTGTCTTATATTAAGCATTATGCAACCATACCTGTAAATAGTGGCTTATGTCTTTAAATAATCATACCCACTTGTCTTTATGCTTCATGTACATCCTGTATAAAGCTTTTTTCTATACTTCATATTTTTATACCGTCATAAAATAAAACAATAAAAAAAACTAGCCACCTACTTGTCTTTTACTAGTCACTTTTGAAAATGGTCATTTGTTGATTGTCAAATGTTTCTGAAAGGATAATTTACATACTGTACATTTTTTTTAATTACCATTTTTGATTTCACTCTACCTTTTATGTTTTCTACCATCTTAATTGAGGGACTGTTAAGGGGGGACACAGGAGCAGTGGGAGAGAGAAGGAGTCTCAGCTGATATCTGAGGGAGCCATGGGAGGTAGTGAAGCGGTGGGAAGAGGGCAGTAGGTTCCAAGGTGAGGGGAGATGATAAGTGAATGCTGATTGGCCAGCCAAGGTCCGGGGCTGTAGCTAAGCAACAGAGTGATGGTTCCTGGAGCAGAGGGAGCAGGAAGCAGAAGGAACAAAGGAGAGCAGTGATGAGAGGTAGGAGGTAATGGACTCAAACCAGAATTCAGATATAAAGGAGTCACACTATATCTGTCAATGGTGTGGTGGGGGAGAATAGACAGTAATGTGTAAAGTGAGCAGTGATGGGTTTGAAGGGGTGAGTTGGTTGCAAACTGACAGAAGAAGTTACAGAGAGTATCCAGTCTAACCAGGGATGTGGAGGGGATGGAATCAAAGACCATGTCCGCTAGTGTTCAACAGACAGTTTTGTTTTGGCATGTATTAAACTGACCTGCTTCTTTGATTTTAAGTCAGCAGTAACACATACAGTAGCCCAAGATCTATTTTATTAGTTGTTGATTTCAATTTAATTTAATTCAATTCATGTAATAATCTGCTTTTATGTTATTCTTCACCTAGATGCATCACAGTACATTTATTGTTAAATTTCATCTTCCATTTATTGGCCCATTCTACAATATTTTTTAAGTCTGTTTGAATTTTATTTGTCTCTTCATTTGTGTTTGCCCCCCACCTACTTTTGTGTCATCCGCAAATTTTATGACAGTTACTATATTTATATTTTCACCTAGGTCCCCTATAAACAGTCCAAACAATACAGGTGCAAATCCCACGGATACCAATCCCTGGGGTACCCTGTTTGTAATTTCTCCCTCCTTGAATGGATTACTCTTTGGTCTTACTCTCTGGGTTCGTTGACGTAACCAATTGCTTATAAATTGGTATGATAGTAATATTTATTCCTAGCAGTGTTAATTTCTCAATTAATTTGCTAAGTGACACTATGTCATACACCTTGCATAAATCCAAAAATAGGATGCCTACAGTGTTTCCATTGTTCCAATCCTTACTTATTGGTTCACATAAAGTAAGAAGATTCGTAATGCACAACCTGCATGCCTTAAAACCATTCTGAAGTGTGTCCTTTATACCTAAAGTTTCACATTCGTCTTCCAAAATTCATTTGAATGATTTCTTCATTATATTCTCCAGAATCGACGTTAGGCTAATAGATCTATATTTACTTGGTGTTTCCTTACTTCCCTCTTTGTCAATAGGTATCAGTTCTACTGTTCTCCATGCTAAGAGTATTTCCCTTTAATTTATAGATTGTGTAAATATTTTCTGTATGATAGGGGTTATTCACTTAGTTCTTTGATTAGTTTTTTACCTATGCCATCCAACCTTCAGCTTTGTCAGTTCTGAAGTTAAAATTCATATGTTGATTTTATTTTCTCCTCATTAATCTGATATGTCCTTACAAGAGTATTTGGGATATTTATTAACTTGATAGGTACATGTTGGTATACATAGCAAAAATATCTGTTAAACTCCTCAGCTATTTCTGTGTCTCTGGTTAATAGACTAGCAATCACCAAAGCCTGAAGGTCATCAGTCCTAATGGCAATCTGAAAGTAACTACAAGAGTAGTCAGGCATGATAACATACAGTATGTAAGGTAGGAGGAGTCAGTACACTCAGTAGAAGGAAATTACTCAATCTTCTAGGCAACATATGTAAATCATAGCAGTTGACTGTAGACCAACAAACAGTTGTGTTTGGAGTAGGAGTTTATATAAATCAGTTTTAAGTGACTTTCTTAATTCCAGGAAACATTTAAAAAACATAATATTTAGACAAAACCCCAGTGATATTTTACATAGGTTTTGTACTTTGCCATCTATTCTTCATTACTAGGTTAATTTTCATGGAAACATAATTGTTATCCCCTTCATGTGATCTACTCACTACATAGTTGCGCATGTTTCTATATTTCTGCTCCTGCTATTTAACCATTTGTTGAAATCACAATCATCCTCATCATCCTTCCCACAGCAACAAACTGTGATGTCACAAACAGATGATTGCAATTTCAGCAAAGGATTAAGCAGCATACTGTAAGCAGCTGAACTGCAGGTTGGGTTGGGGACAATTCTGTTTCCATACAAATTAGCCTGGTAATGAAGAACAAAGGAAAGACAAAGGCAAACAATAAAATATAGACCGAATTGTACACAAAAATTAATTTCAAAATCTTAATCTAAAGACCAAGGGGGCATTTATGCTGGTAGGTTGCACGTAATGGGAATGCTTTTCTTTACAAAACAAGTTTCTCTTTTTAGAGGAATTATTCCAATAGAAGTTTCATATGACACATGTATAGACAATGTATTACTGGAAAATCCTAACAATGAAAGTCACAATTCTAACATCAAAGTTTTGAATGTATGACATAATTTACAGCTCAATTTTTAAAATACTGCAGTGATCAGAAAAGCACAAAAATATGAGGAAAATATCTTGATATGTAAAATAATATTTTTACAAAATTATGAGACATTTTATGAACTCTGAGTAAATGTTTTCCTCTTTTCAACAGTATGGGAAGAAGTTTGGTGTAAAATTTGTAGATGTCTTCAAGTTTCTGCTCACAAAAATACTACATTTATTTATTTATTTAGATTTTGGTAACCAGGTAAGCCCTCTGAGACCAGATATCCCTTTTTCAGGGGCGACCTGGGTTTAGTAGTGATGAATTGTGATTTGGAAAGGTTACCTAGTCTGGTGCTGTGTTACTTTTTTAACATTAGTCTGTTTACAAGGAGAAAAACACGTATTCTCTCACACTGGACTGCTAATTCCCCTGTGACAGTTTGCAGTAGAACAAGAAGGTACTCTAGTTCCTTAGCACCATTCTTTTGTGTTGCATGGGAGAGTATGACTGGGACCTTCAAGTTTTTTTAAAGGGATAAATAAGGTTGACAGGGAGAGTCTCTTTAAGCCGAGTGACAACCATAACACTAGGGGGAACAGTCTTAAGCTGGACGGTGGGAGGTTTAGGAGGGAGGTCAGGAAGCACTTCTTCACAGAGAGGGTGGTAGACACTGGGAATGCACTGCCAGAAGAGATCCTCTGACTGGAGACAGTGGGCAGCTTTAAGAGAGGCTGGGATAGGCATGGGGAAAGTAAGAATCATTGGTAGGGAGGATGGGAAGAGTGGGGAGGGCAGGGACATTAGCTGAAGCTGTGGACCCTGCAATATGAGCAGACCTGATAGACCAAATTGCCTTCTTCTGCTGCCTTCATCATATGTTCATATGTATATCTGTTTGATAAAATAGGGTGGTGCCCTTCCAATGGGTGCCTTAAAGGGACAAGTCAACCTTTTTTGCATCATATTATTTTTAGGTAAAACACATTTTATGATTACTTACTGTCTCTGAAATTCATTGATGTTGCTGGCTGTTTTATCTGCCTCCTTGCTTATTAGAATCAAAATGCATGGTAATGTATAGCTATGCTCAGCTTTGTTTTGCTCCAAATCATTGAACTACTCTTAGTGCACACTTCCTGAACATTAGAAACACCCTCAAACAACGCAGCCACTCATGATACAATAGTCTCCTCTACTCCCACTGCATAATCAGTGACTAGATTGTGTTGGAGGTATTCATGAGTCCAGGAAAGATGCAGTGGGAGCTGGTCAAGAAATGTAAACAAACATGTTTTGGTGTGGTAACACCAGTATGGTGGACAGTCAGCTTTTTCACATTTTAAAAGAAAAAAGGGATATGAATCAAACTACCAGCTGCATCAACAGTCTCTATAGAATGTGAGCAATCATAAATTTTTTTTTTTTTTAACTACAGACATTTTGAGGCCTAAGGGGGTTGACAGTGTCCCTTTAAAAGGCTTCTTATTTTCATGTTTACATTAATACAAAATATTTGTTAATTTTTTCATGAAAACAACATCTATACTTTGATCTGGCCTAAGGGTGAGTGAATGGTAAAACTGGCAACTTTGGTTCGGCTTTGAATCAGACCCCCCATGTCTTCCATCTGGTTTTGGCACTTTGGGTATTTGGTACAGCAGGCACAAAATGGGGGTATGAAAGAATGTGGTCAGCACCTGGCACAGTGCCAACAGACAGATTTTTTTAAATCTAAACAAAAATGTTTGGCATGGAGGAGGAGGGTTATAAACGACTGAAATAGGGAAAGGGGTGGGCAAAGAAACTGGCCCTAGCCATCTGGGAAGGGACAGAGTGTTATTCTAATTATTTGTCCAAAGGTCAAAGTGATCCAAAGTGGGCCAAATGTTAATTTTGGCTGAATCAAAGTTAAAGTGCTGAATTTTGGCACATTCACTAAATAAAAATATGGCACAGACTCATTCTTAATCAGGAGTTTCCCACGCTTTGTAGGAATTTTATCCTATGTTGTACCTATTGTAGTTTTAATATGTGCTTTTTCCAACTGACCCTTTTTTAGATAACTGATAATTTGGATACCCTTTGGATTAGCTAAACCATCTGACTTAATAATTCTCTTTGATGCTGTCATCTGTGAAGTAGTGTCCTGCTATGAGATTGTGATTCTCTCTCCAGATTGCTTATTATATGGCTACATTTATGCAATTCTGTTTTTTTTGTTTTGTTTTTCATTTCTGAGAAGCAACTATAAAAAGAAAGGTAGTTTTGTACAAGGCTTCCAGTTTAATCTTTTGTTTTCCGTTAGATGATAACTCTACTAAGTTTATGTCACCACAGCTCCTTCCTAAACCTACATCCTTGTAATTTATAGGTATGTGTTATTCTGCATTTATTTCCTGCTATTTGGTTATATAGTATGTGTGCTGCCCTTGAAGAGTATAAAGGAAAACCACCACTTTTTCATAGGAGGAGAAAAGAGCCAGAAGAAAAAATGACTTACCTTAATAATTGTGTTTCTTCTAATGGAGTCTTGCTGTATTCTGACATATGCAGCTAGCCCCAGCACTTGAACTGCCCCGGAGAGGAAAAGAATTAACTCTAGCCATGAGCATAGAACGTTGAGCTCAAGTTCGGTTCAGTCCTCTGTCTGCAGCACTTCAAAGTGTAACCGTCAGATTCTTATGAGCGATGGTAAGTAACTATTCTACTTAAGTGGAAATTGTAAAGAAGCCAACAGGCAATAAATTTTTGGGTCCCCTAAAAGACTCAAGTCGAGAACCCAAAACAATAACCAGGTAGTGAACCAACATATAGCTATCAAAACAACATAACAATAAACCCACTCCCTTTTTTAGAAAGGGGAGTGCCAAGTACACCCCTGAGGTGCAACACTGTACCTGCCAGCCCACTTCCCAAAATCAGGTTCTGAGACGGGAGGCGGAAGAAACACAGTTACTAAGGTGAGTAATGTTTTCTTCAAACAACATGAAGTCTTGCTGTATTCTGACATATGCAGACTACCAAGCAGTACCGCCATGGAGGAGGGTACCAAACCTATTTGGGGAATAGGATCTGCAGTACTGCTGTTCCAAACCTAGCATCACTCCTAGCCCAAGTATCCAGAGAGTAGCGCTTGGTAAAAGTATGGACAGTTTTCCAGGTGACTGCTTTATATAGCTCTAGTAAAGGTATATCCCTGGCCGCAGCCAGAGAAGCAGCTGTACCCCTAGTCGAATGAGTCCTCAGGCCTGAGGGAGGTGTTTTGCCTAGCTTTTCATAGCAGAATTGTATACAGGAGACAATCCACCTGGTAATAGTTCTCTTAGTAGAAGGTTTACCCTTATCTACTTCACCATAAGTGAGAAACAATTGAGGACAGTGAAACCTCAGTGCCTTAGTATGTTCTATGTAGTAGCTAAGTGCCCTCTTAACATCCAAACTGTATAATCTTCTTTCTCCTGAAGAAGAATGATCAGTGAAAAAACACAGGAAGAGACATGGACTGGTTCAGATGAAAATCTGAGACCACTTTGGGTAAGAATAAAAAATGACTCACCTTAGTAATGTTGTTTCTTCTAATGGAGTCTTGCCATATTATGACATATGCAGTATAATCCCAGGTTAGAACTGCTCCGGAGGTGAAAGAGTTAACTTTCCATGCAGGGCATGGAATCTTGAGCGCGAGCTCAGTTGAACACTCTGTCTGTTGAAGCTCAAACTTAAACTGCCAGATCTTTACGAGCAAAAACTCATTAAGGTTCTGTGTGGAAGCCGAAAACCTACACTAGCCACTGGCTACTAACTACAAAAACACCTTTTTGTTCTTGATCCCAAAGCAAAGACTCAAGTCAGGGGATTCAAGAAAGAAAAATTAAGTATAACACCTAAGCACCCAGAAGGGTGAAAATAAAGTGGGCATCAGTGAAGTGCCAACATTGCACTGCCCACCCACATCCCAAAAAATAGAGGTTCTGAGAGGGGCAGGCTGGGAGGTCATAATATAGCAAGACTCCATTAGAAGAAACAACATTACTAAGGTGAGTAATTTTTTCTTCAAACAACATGAAGTCTTGCTATATTATGACATATGCAGACTACACAGCAGTACCTCCATGGAGGAGGGACAGAACCTACTTGGGAAATAGGCTCTGAAGCACAGCTGTGAAATCGAGCATCACTCCTAGCCTGGATATCCAAGGAGTAATGCTTAGTAAAAGTGTGAACTGTTTTCCAGGTAGCTGCTTGACATATCTCTAGGATAGGAATGTCCCTGGCAGCAGCCAGAGACGCAGCTGTACCTCTGGTAGAGTGAGCCCTCAGGCCTGAGGGAGGAACCTTATCCAGTTTTTCATAACAGAATTGGATACAAGAGACAATCCACCTGGCAATGGATCTTTTAGTGACAGGTTTCCCTTTACCAACCTAACCATAAGTGAGAAACAATTGGAGGGATTCGAACCTGTGACTCTTGGTACGTTCTATATAGTAACTAAGGGCTCTTTTGACATCTAAACTGTGTAATCTCCTCTCACCAGAGGAGGAATGGTCAGTGAAGTACACAGGAAGAGACATGGATTGATTAAGGTGAAAGTCTGAAACCACCTTAGGCAAAAACTTCTGTTAGTCCTGAGGACCACCTTATCTCTATGAAAGGAGATAAAATCAGGCTCCACTGACAAGGCTTGTAGCTCACATATGCACCTGGCAGAGGTGATGGCTACCATAAACACAGTTTTCCAAGTCAAGTACTTAAGCTCTGCTGAAGACAATGGCTCAAAAGGGGGTTGCATAAGCTGAGCGATGCAAATATTAAGATCCCAAGCAGGGGCAGGGTCCCTGAACAGAGGGTTGGTGTGAAGCAACCCTTTAAAAAACTTGGAGAACACAGGGTGAGCTGATAAAGAAGAGGACTTACCTGCTGATAAGAAGACACACACAGCTGTCAAGTGCACTTTTAGGGTAGCTGGTCTCAGCCCCAAGGAATTCAAATGCACCAAATAATCCAGGATCGTGGGCACGCCAGCAGATTCTGGGGAAATATGCTTTCCAGCACACCCAATAGGCCTTCAAAATATCCAATACACCTTGAGACAGGTGTAGGTCAGCAAACTCTAACTCTTCAAGAGCCAAGCTTTGAGATTGAGAGATTTGAGGTTCGGATACCAAACTCTCCCCTGGGCACAGGTTAACAGGTTGTAATTCCTGGGAAGACATAGGGGAGAGTGGACTGCTAAGGACATGAGGAGAGTGGGTACCAGGGCTGCCTGGCCCAATCTGGAGCAATCAGGATCATCTTGCAGGATTGAGATCTGATTCTGACTAGCACTTTGAAAAGAAGGGGGAAGGGAGGAAAAGCATAGAGAAAATTCCCTTCCCAACTGAGGAGGAAGGCATCCAGAGGGACTGAGCCCAACACTGGGGGCCTGCAGCAAAAAAGGGGAAGTTGGTGATTGTCTGGGGCTGCAAAGAGATCTATTTGCGGGGTGCCCCATCTGGCAAATACTACCTCCAGTACTAGGGGATCCAGTGCCCATTCATGACGGCCCTGGGAAATCCTGCTGAGAGCATCCGCTAGGACATTGTCCTTGCCTGGGAGGTGAACTGCCATAAGGGAGGCATTCAGAAAATAAGCCAGAGACCACAACTTCATTGCTTCGGTGCACAAGGCCGTAGACCGAGTGCCCCCTTGCTTGTTGATGTACCACATTGTAGTGGTATTGTCTGTTCTGACCTGAACCACCTTGTTCTGGACAGATGTGGAAAAGACCTGGAGTGCTAGAAAAACTGCTCTGAGTTCCAGCAAATTGATGTGGAGCAGGGATTCCTGAGGGGACCACAGCCCTTGGGTGGAAAGGTCGCCCATGTGAGCTCCCCACCCCAAGAGGGATGCATCTGTAGTAAGGGTCAAGGAATGAGACTGGGGAGTGAAGGGAACCCCCCTGTCTCAGATTGTTCTGATCCTGCCACCACTGAAGGGCATGGATCAGGGTCTGAGTCACTGGAATCAATTTGGTTAGGGGATCTGTCCTTTGAGACCAAAAGGCTCTCAAATGGAACTGAATGTCCCTAATCTGAAATCTTGCTCCCTGCACAACTGCTGTAGAAGCATCCATGTGCCACAGGAGCTGTAGAAAATGCCTTGCTGGTCGAGAGACCTGCAGGGTGAAAGAGGAGGCCAGAGACACCAGGGTCCTTGCTCTTTCCAGAGGAAGGAAGGCTCCGGCTTCTTTTGTGTTCAGTTCTGCGCCTATGAAGGTGAGAAGCTGGACAGGCTCCAGAACTGACTTTGGAAGACTGAGAAGGAAACCTAGAGATGTAAGCAGTTGCTGGGTTACTTGTAAATGTAATTTGACCTGCTCTGGAGACTGGCCTACAATGAGCCAGCCATCCAGATAAGGAAAGATGGCAATCTTTTGCCTTCTTAAATGAGCAACTGCTACTGCCAGGCATTTTGTGAACACCCTTGGGGCCTGAGGTGAGGCCGAAGGGCATTGCTGTGAACTGGTAATGGCCTGAGGGCAGTTCGAATCTGAGGTACTTTCGATGGGAGCTTCTGATGAGAACATGGAAGTAGGCATCCTTGAGGTCCAGGGAGGCTAGCCAGTCCCCTGGCCTTAGAGAGGGTAAAATAATCCCCAGGGTCACCATTTTGAACTTTGGTTTTAAAAGGTGCTCGTTTAGATACCTGAGATCCAGGATGGGCCGCCATTCTCTGTCTTTTGGAGTAAGGAAGTACCTGGAGTACAACCCTTTGCCCTGGTGTATGGGTGGAACCTTCCACTGCTCTGAGAGCCAGGAGGGAAGAAACTTCTTGCTTCCAGGGCAAGTGCCTCTTGAAGGGTTTGCAGGTGGAAAAGACCTGGCTCCCCATCTTCGGAAATTTTTGAAGCTGAGAACCAGTCCCTGGCTTACTACCTGAGGACCCACTTGTCTGATGTTAAAGACTTCCAGTCCTGGACAAAGTAAGCCAGCCTGCCCCACCGTAGTGGAGAATCGAGCCTGGCTACCCCATCAGGAGCCTGTTTTGCAGGGGCTTCGGGTTGAGGGCAGAAGCAGCTATTAGAACCCTTCTGCCCCTTCCTCTAAAGAACCCCCTCTGGACATAAGCAGAAGAGGAGGCCTGGGCTTGGTAAAACGGCCTATGAAAAGGCCTGCCCCTGCCCCTGATATGCTGCCTTTGAGGAGTGACTTGCCTTTCTTTGGCCCATGTACTCCTATAGGCGATCCTATACTCATCCATTTTCTTCATATAATTCTCTGTCTGCTCCCCAAACAGAGAATTTCCCACAACAGGAAAATCCATAGCCTTAGACTGGGTGTCCTGTGACAGGGTGGTACATCTGAGCCAGGCCATTCTGCGAAGAGACACAGATGTAGCCATGACTCTTGATGAAACATCATTAGAGTCTACTGCAGCATGAAATTGCACCTTGGATGCCTCAATACCATCCACAGCCACCAGCTCCAGCTCCCTGGCAAGCTGGTCAGGGGCTTGTTTTGCTAGGGCCAGGACAGTATCCCACCTGGATTTCTGGTACCTAGCTGCGTAAGCCATATAATTTGCCTGTCTGAGTCCCAAAGATGCTGCCATGTACTGCTTTTTTGCCATGGCATCCATCCTCCTGGAATCCTTTTCAGGAGGGTGAGAGGCTAGAGGAATATTAGCCTTGTCACAGGCTGCAGCCTGCACTACCCCCACATGGCTGCACTGCTGGGATAGGAACTCCATATCAGAGTCTGATAAAGCATACCTCTTGTCCATCCTTTTATCCACAGGGAAGATAGAATGAGGAGTTTTCAGAATTTTTACTGTCTGTTTCCTAAAAGATTTATGCAATGGAATAGACAGTCTCCTAGACTCTGGAATATCCATCATTTCCACAAAATCAGGCTCTTCTTGATCATCAACAGCTTCCTCAACTGGGAGTTGCAGAGTCTCAGCAACTTTCTTGTAAAACAAAAAATGAGAAGGGGACTCAAGATAGCCTGGGAGGGGACACTCCTGAGGGTCTGTCTGGAGAGATGTCCGGTTCAATGGGCACATCCAGACTTTCAAAATCACACTCACTCTCCTCGCACCCCCTCCCCTTCCACCGGTTCATAAAAATCCTCAAAATCATAATCTTGAACCGGGGGAACCGACTGAACCGGCGCTTCTCTAATGGTGCCAGTTCGGACGGAACTGGGGAAAGAGACTGGACAATTTGAATAGCTTTGGCTATTTCCCCAGCAGTTGGAGAAAGAACTTTTGGCCCCAAACTAGCTGACCTTCTAGTCCTTTTAGTTGGAACCGGCTCCTCAGAGCTGGCTCTTCTTTTGCCCGAGGAAGTATCGCCCTGGTCAGAGGGCACTCCCTCAGGTTCGGCTGGAACCGAACCGGGCTGGCCATCCGGGTCAGTGGACTTTTTGGCCTCCCTTTTCCTGAGCCTACCAACTCTTTTTTCCATGGTGGCAGCAGGAAAATTCTTAAGATCTGGCAGTCTGCATTGAGTGGTCAAACCCCAGACAATATATACAAATGGTGTGTGGGTCAGCCTTAGCAAAGCTTCCCACAGAGGCCTACAGTGCTGAAACCCAGTGGGTCCGGTTTTCTTTGGGTTTCTCAGACATAGTGCCAGCTAACCAAAACTTGCCCGTTAATGGCAATCCACCAACAAGACTCTCTTATCGGTTCCCAACTCTGTCGCCGGTCGTGGGAAAACCGTAATAAAATCCGTTTTTTTAGAACCATAAGAACCGAACCGCACTCTAAAGGACTAGAAGGTATTTAAAACTTATCTGATCGGTTCAAACCGAACCGAAAAAGATGTTTACAAGTTCCACACAGAAGAAAAAATAAATAAGCCTATCTATTACTTACAATACCACAGACAGAGCTTGAACCGACGACTGCGGTTAAATTTCGGTAAAATAAACCGAGAATTACACTTTAAAACCGACAAACGAACCGAGCAGCAGGAGGAATCTCCGGAGCGACTGTTCAGTGAGGCTGAGTAAAGAATCTGACAGTTTAAGTTTGAGCTTCAACAGACAGAGTGTTCAACCGAGCTCGCGCTCAAGATTCCATGCCCTGCATGGAAAGTTAACTCTTTCACCTCCGGAGCAGTTCTAACCTGGGGTTATACTGCATATGTCATAATATAGCAAGACTTCATGTTGTTTGAACCTCCTATTGGTTTTAAGCACCACCGTATCTCTGTGAAATGAGATAAAATCCGGCTCCACTGACAGAGCTTGTAATTCACTAATATGCTGGGCAGAAGTGATAGCTAACAGGAACACAGTTTTCCAAGTCAAGTACTTGAGTTCTACTGAAGCCAAAGGCTCAAAAGAAGGTTGCATAAGCTGAGCAATGCAAATATTAAGATACCAGGCAGGGGTAGGGTCACTAAAGGGAAGGTTGGTATGGACCAAACCTTTAAAAAACTTACAGAAGACAGGGTGAGATGCCAGGGAGGGAACCTTCCCCACTGACCAGAATGCAGAAACAGCTGCTAAATGCACTTTCAGAGTGGCTGGCCTAAGGCCTAGGCCATTAAGATGAAACATATAATCCAGAACTGTAGCCAGATTACAGTATCTGGTAGGACATCCTTATTGGAACAACACATGCTGAATCTCTTCCATTTGGAATTATACATTTTTCTGGTGGCAGGTTTTCAAGAGGCTTCAAGAACATCGGGAACCCCCCCTGAAACAAATGCAGACTTGCATACTCTAACTCTTCAAGAGCCAAGCCTTGAGGTTGAGAGACCGAAGGTTGGGGTACCATATCCTTCCCTGAGAGAAGCTTAACAGATTGTGCTTCTTGGGAAGAGATAAGGGGAGATGGATTGCTAGGGACATCAATAGAGGACACCAAGGCTGTCTGGCGCAGTCTGGTGCAATAAGGATCACCTTGCATGATTGTGACCTAATTTTGACCAGAACCTTGAACAACAGAGGAAAGGTATACAGGAATTCCCCCCTCCCCCCATCCAGAACCAGAGCATCCAGGGGAACTGTATCCATGACTGGGGGTCTGCAACAGAAGAGAGGAAGTTGATGATTGTCTGGGGCTGCAAAGAGATCTATCTCTGGAGTGCCCCACCTGGAGAAAATTACTTTTCAATATGAAGAGGTCCAGGGACCATTTATGATAGCCCTGAGAGATCCTGCTCAGAGCATCTGCTAGCACATTGTCCTTCCCTGGAAGATGAACCACTACCAGAGATGCCTGCAGGGTATAAACCAGAGAACATATTTTCATGGCTTCTGTGCACAAGGCCATAGACCAAGTGCCTCCCTGCTTGCTGATGTACCACATGGTGGTGGTATTGTCTGTCCTGACCTGAACCACCTTGTTCTTTACTGAGTCTGAGACAGCTTAGAGAGCCAGGAATACTGCCCTGAGTTCCAGAAGATTGACACGAAGAAGGGACTCCTGAGGGGACCACACCCCTTGTGCTGTGAGGGCTCCTAAGTGAGCTCCCCAGCCCAGGAGAGAAGCATCTGTGGTCAGCACCACTGAATGTCTGACTGATGAATGGGACTCCTTGTCTGAGATTGTCCTGATCCAACCACCATTGGAGAGCTTGAACCAGAGTCTGAGTCACTGGAATCAATTTGATTAACAGATCTTTTTTCTGGGACCAAAAGGACCTCAGATGGAACTGAATGTCCCTCATTTGAAATTTGGCTCCCTGTACCATCCCAGTGGAAGCTGCCATGTGGCCCAGGAGCTGAAGAAAATGTCTTGCCGGTCAAGACACCCGAAGGTGGAAAAAAGAAGCAAGGTCTGTAAGGCCCTTCACCCTTACCAAGGGCAGAAAAGCCTTTGCTTGGACAGTATCCAACTCTACCCCTATGAAGGTAAGGAGCTGTACTGGTTCGAGAACTGACTTTGGTAGGTTGAGAAGGAACCCTAGGGAAGTGAGAGTGTTGTATTACTTGTAGGTCTGATTTCTGATTTCTGGTCTGAGACTGTCCCACAATGAGCCAGTCATCCAGGTATGGAAAATGGAGATATTCTGTCTCCTGAGAAAGGCCACTACTGCTGCTAGCATTTTGTGAACACCCTTGAGCTGATTAGATAAGGGCATTGCTCTGAACTGATAATGGCCTGAAGGCAACGCTAACCTGATGTACTTTCTGTGGGAGCACCTGATTTGGGATGTAAAATGTGATCCTTGAGGTCCAGGAAGCAACCAATCCCCTGGCCTCAGAGACAGAAGAATTACTCCCAGAGTCACCATTTTGAATTTGGCTTGACAAGGTGCTTGTTTAAGTATCTTAGGTCTAGGATGGCTGCCACTCCCCTGTCTTTTTGGGATGGAAGCATCTGGAGTACAGACCCTGCCCCTGTGTGTAAAGTAGAAAACTTTCATAGCTTGAGAGTTTAGCAGAGAGGAAACCTCTGCCTCTAGAGCAATGGTTTTGGAGATGTTTGCAGGTGGAAAAGACCTGATCCTCAGTTTTGGAGATTTTTTTTTGAAGCTGAGGGCCAGTCCCTGGCTAACTACCTCCAGGACCCACTTGTCTGAGGTAACAGACTTCCAGGCCTGGAAGTAGTAAGCCAGCCTGCCTCCTACTGGAATTGGGGAGTCGGCCCGGGCTGACATCAGGATGTCTGCTTGGCAGGGGCCTTAGGCTGAGAGGAGGATGCAGCCCTGCTCATCCCCCTTCTACTTTTCCCTCTAAAGAACCCCCTCTGAGGAAAAGGAGAGGAGGCCCATGCCTGGTAGAAAGGCCTGTGAAAAGGCCTGCCCCTGCCCCTAGACAGCTGCCTGTGAGGATTTGCCTGCCTTTCCTTGGCCTGTGCACTCCTGGAGGTGGTCTGGTAATCATACTAACATGCCAGCAGAATAGGCCTAAAGGTCTTTCGTGTCTGCTTGTTTGGTCAGCCTCCACCCTGGGAGCTGACCTTGCTGCCCCCCTCGCCCTCTCTGGTTTCTCCCTTCCCAGTCCCAGATATTCTCACTGCACAGGACTTTGCTTCTAGAATCCTTCCCCTGTACCTGTCCCACCCCCTCTTGAACCCCTCCACCATCTCTGCCTCCACCAGCCCCCTGGGCAGCACATTCCATGGCTCCACCACCCTCCCAATGAAGCAGCACCTCTTCCTTTCTCCCCTGAATCTCCCCCCCTCCAGCTTCCACCCATGCCCTCTAGTTGCCCCCCCTTCCTTCGGAGCACCTTGACTGCTCCTCCCCTATTTACACCCTTCATGTACCTAAAGACCCTCATCATGTCCCCCCGCCCTTCTCTCTTCCAATGTATACATATTTAGCTCTTGAGCCTCTCCTCAAAATCCTGTCCCCAAGCCCCAGATAATTTTTGCCTGCCTCCTGGACCCTCTCCAGGAGTTCGATGTCCCTCTTTAAGTGTGGCCTCCAAAACTGCACACAATACTCGAGATGCAGCCTCACCAAGTAGTTATACAGAGGGAGTATCACTTCCCTCCTTCTGGAGGTGATCCCCCTAGTGATGCATCCCAGCATCCTGTTAGCCTTGGCCACTGCTCTCCTATAAGTCTCAGAGTTGTTCATCTTGACATCCGCCACCACCCCCAGGTTCCTCTCAGCCATCGAGACTTGTAGCATGCCCCCCCCCGGGTGTACACTTGGCTCAGGTTTCTGGTCCCCAGGTGCATTTGCATTGAACCTCAGCTTTCACTTTCTAGACCACTCTTCCAGAGCATCCAGGTCCCCTGTAGGGTCACCCTCCCTCCTCCCCATCCACCACCGCCCTAGTTTTGACTCATGCGAAAAGAGACTCATCTCACTCCTGATGCCCTTCCTTATGTCAGAGACATAGGCGTTGAACAGGAGGGGCCAAATGACTGATCCCTGAGGGACCCCACTAATGACCCTCTTTGGGGATGAGACCCTCTGGGTCTGGTCCTGGAACAAATTTCTTATCCATCTGATTCCACACCCCCATTTCTCTCAGCTTACCCAACAGGCCCCCGTGAGGAACAGAGTCAAACACCTTGCTGAAGTCAAGAAAGAGGACGTCCACCGGTCTACCCAGGTCCAAGGCACTTGTCACCCAGTCAAAGAACTCCTCAAGGTTTGTCTGACACAATTTCCCTGGGATGAATCCATGCTGCCTATCGTCCAGGCACCCTGACTTTTCCAGACCCCCCCCCAGCCTCTCCTTGACAATGCCCTCCATCACCTTGCCCACCACTGATGTCAGGTTGATGGGCCTGTAGTTCCCTGCTGCCTCCCCGATCCCCCCTTGTGGATAGGCACTATAAGTGCCACCTTCCAGTCCTAGGGCATCCACCCTGTCCTCAGAGAGATGCTGAAAAGCTCCACCAGGAGTTTTGCCAGGACATCCGCCAGTTCCTTCAGCACTCTGGGATGTAATTTATCTGGCCGCAGTGTTTTCTCTGTCTTAAGTGACCTGAGGGCTTCCCTTATTCTCTCTGCCATGATTTCCACCTCCGCTACCTCATCCCCCTGCTTTGCCTTCCCCCCTCCTGCCAGTGATGGCCCCCCCTCTCCCCAGACCTGCCGATTAGTAAGGGCCCCCCCATCTCAGTTTCACCGTCTCCTCCCATGTATGATGCAGCCCCCACCCATTTTCCTTTGTGAAAATTGAGGCAAAGTATTCATTTAGTACCTCAGCCTGCTCCCCCTGGTCTTTTGCCCATCCTGCCCATGTTTAAATCCTGTTAATCTGCCCCTTCACCCTCCACTTTTCCCCAATGTATCTAAAGAACCCCTTGTTCCTTCTCCTAATTTCCCTGGCCAGGTTCTGCTCCTTCCTTGCCTTAGCTGCCCTCACCATCCTAGTGGCCCTTCTGGACATCAGCTCGTACTCCCCTCGATCCCTTTCGCTTCTTGAGCACTTGAAATGCCTATAAGCTGCCTTCTTTCCCCTCACTACCTCCTGAACCTCCGTGGTCCACCAGCAGGGTTTACGTGCCCTACCGCATTTTCATCTTACTCTTGTACAGGTGCTGGTAGCATCCTGCACCCCCCTCCTGATGATTTCCCACCTACTGTCAGTGTCCATGTCTGGCCCAATCCCATCCAAATGCTTCTTAAGGATCCTATTTCCTTGAAATCTGCCCCCCTGAAGTCAGTTACCTCCGTCTTTATGCAGCCTTCTACTCCTCCTAGGTCCAAGCAGAACCAGACCGTGGCATGGTCGCACCCTGCCAATGGGTCCCTTACCTCCAGGCCCCCAATCTGGTCACTGTCTGCCAGGATCACATCCAGTATCCGTGACTCCCTGGTCGGTTCCCCCACCTGCTGAGTTAGGAACGTGTCCTGAAAGACATCCATCAACCCTCTGTTCCCTGGCCACCGAGGATGTCATAGTCTCCCAGTCCGTTCCTGGCATGTTTAACTCCCCCAACATCTCCACCCTTCCCCTGCCCAAACTGCAGTGTCTCCCCACATCTGCCACCAGACTCTCCTCAGGCTCCTTCACCAGCATGGGCGGTCTATACACCACTCCTATTTTTACTCTCTTGCCTCCCCCCTTGTTATCAAGGTGACTTAAATCGCCTCCACAGTTCCCTCCGCCTCCTCCACCCCTCCTATGCCAATGAATCCATCTTCTTCATGTAATTCTCTGTCTGCTCCCCAAACAGAGAATTACCCACCACAGGGAAATCCATGGCCTTAGCCTGAGTGTTCTGTGAGAGGCTAGTACATCTGAGCCAAGCAAATCTCTGATGAGACACAGATGTAGCCATGACTCTTGATGCCACATCATTTGAGTCCACAGCAGCATGAAATTGAATCTTAGATGCCTCAATCCCATCAGCAGCCACCTCCTCCAGCTCCTTGGCTAGCTGGAGGGATGCCTGTTTAGCCAGTTCCAGGACTGTATCCCATCTGGACTTCTGGTATCTGGCTGTGTAGGCCATATAATTTGCCTGCTTGAATCCCAAGAAGGATGCCAAGTACTGCCTTTTGGCCATATCATCCACCTTCCAAGAGTCCTTATCTGAGGGTGTGTGAAGCCAAAGGTATATTAGCCTTGTCACAGGCTGCAGCCTGCAATACCCCAACATGGCTGCATTGGTGGAACAAGAACTCTCTACCTGAGCCTGAAAGCATATACCTCCTGTCCATTCTTTTATCCACAGGAGGTAATGAATCTGGTGTTTGGAGAATTTCTTGTGTCTGTTTCCCAAGAGATTTATGGAGGGGAATAGACAACCTGTTGGACTCTGGGATGTCCATCATTTCTACGAAATCAGGCTCCTTGTTCCTCAACAGCTTCAACCAGAGGGAGCTGGAGGGTCTCTGCCACTTTTTTGTAAAACAAACAGTGGGTTGGGGACTCAGAAAGCCTGGGAGGGGAAACATTAGAAGGCCTGTCTGGGGAGATGTCCGGTTCAGTGGGCTCATCCAGACCTTCCACACCATCATCATCACCCTCGTCTTCATCCTCTTCCTCCCCTTCCCATTCCAGTTCATAAAACTCATCCAGACAATATTCCAGAACCAGGGGAACTGAGTGCCTACCGAGAGGCACCGGATTGGACGGAACTGGATGGAGCGATTGTACAATGCTTATTGCCCTGGCTATTTCTTCGGCAGTTGGATGTTGCAGTTCTGGATTCGAACTGGCCAATTTCCTCTTTTTCTTTGACGGAACCGACCCCTCAGGATCGGCTCTCCTTTTGCCTGAGGGAGCATCACCCAGGTCAGTGGGCACTCCCTCAGGTTCAGTTGGAACCGAACCGGGCTGGCCATCCAGATTAGCAGACTTCTCTGCCTCCTTTTCCCTGAGCCTACCCAATCTCTTATCCAGGGTGGCCTTCAGAAAATGTTTACAGATTTGGCAGTCTGAATCAAGGTGGTCAAACCCCAGACAATAAACACAGGTGGTGTATCGTCTACCTTAGCAAAGGCATCCCCACACTCACTACAGTGTTGAAACCCAGTGGGCCTGTTTTTTTTTTCCTTGGGTTTCTCAAACATGGCCAGGATACCAAACTTACCCTTTATAGCTTAAAAGCCAGGTAAGACCCCCTTATCAGTTACCAACCGTGTTACGGGTTGTGGAAAAAAACGTTAAAATCCAGTTTTTTTGAAACCGATAGGAACTGTTACCTCACACTAGGAAACAGGAAACTAAACTGTATCTAAGACAATCGGTTCCAACCGGACCGATCAACAAGTTTTTACAATTTCTACAGAAAATTAAACAATAAAACTAAAGTCCACTACCTACAACACTTACTGTACCTCAGACAGGGATTTGAAGCTGAAAAGAATAAACGCAAACGGTATTTAAACCGACTGATTTTTACCTAACCAAGCAAGTGAAGGAGCAATCTCCAGAGCAACCGTTCAGTTAGATGGAGTAAAGAATCTGACAGTTAAACTTTGAAGTGCTGCAGACAGAGGTTTGAACTGAGCTCAAGCTCAATGTTCTATACTCATGCATAGAGTTAGCTCTTTCCTCTCCGGGGCAGTTCAAGTGCTGGGGCTAACTGCATGTCAGAATACAGCAAGACTACATGTTGTTTGAACCACTTTCTGTTTTTGCAGAAAATGACGCAGCTGAAATTCGTAGGCAGGAGATGGACATGTGCCTGTTCAGACAGGACTGCTTGTGAATGGGTACAGGTTAATCAAAGAGAAGAACGTAATTAACATAAACAACCCTCAAATCAGGCAAGTTTTATACTGCAGTATGGTAAGTACAGCAACTACACATCACCTGAAAGATATTCCAGTAGGAGAGTGTATAACAACACTTGAGGGACCACAGTTCTTGCAAATATTTTAAGATGTCCAGTACACCACACAATTACCACTAATTCTCCTGATGTGCATGTGTGCAAACGTTGACTATTTTCAACTTCAAAAGATTTACTACATGGGAAAAGATGTAGAAGACTAGATCTGCTATGCTGTATTTTCAACTATTCTATCAGTTTAGCACACAGCTTATCATTAGTATAAAGCATACTGAGTCCACTCCAAAGAAAGGGGGTTATTAATGGGGTACTGCAGGGTTCAGTATTGGCTCAGGTCCTTTTTAATGTCTTTATAAGTGACATTGCAGAGGGACTGGAAGGAAAAGTATGCCTCTTTTCAGATGACACAAAGATCTGCAACAGGGTTGATACACAAGGGTGGGGTGGAAAGGATGAGAAGGAACTTGGCAAGGTTGGAGGAATGGTCAGAAGTATGGCAGCTCAGATTCAGTGCAAAGATGTGCAAAGTAATGCACCTGGGAAACAAAAACCCAGGGTAAGAGTACACAATGGGGGGGGTTAGTAACAAAAATGGAAAGGGGCCTGGAGGTAGTCATATCAGATCACCTAAATGTAAGCAAGCAATGTGAGAAGGCAGTAAGGAGGGCTGGGGGGGGGGATACTGGGATGTATAGGAAGAGGCATCACCAGTAGAAAAATAAAAATTACGTACTTACGGTAATTCCTGATCTTCTTTTGTATCTTCACCATTCATTACTGCTGGGTGCAAGCCGGAGGCACGCACCCACTACAGGAGTTGTTATTTGTTTTTTTTTTGGAGGGAGGAGTTGGTGCCAACAGCGCCACCCACGAGAGCCATGATCAGGATCTGAGCTGATAAGCTTCAAGCCAATTTCACTCTGGATTTGTGGCAGTATTTTGCCCTCCTCTCTTCCTCTTCTTCCCTTTTCCTCTTTCTTCCTTCCTTTCCATATTCTGTTCCTCCCTCAGAGCCACCCAAGAAGGAGGCCTTGCGGTCCCTTAGGGTAGGATTTTTCTAATTTCTGTCTTCTTTCGGCTTATTCCTTTTTCAGTTTGTTTTCTTTCCTTTTACTATCCTTCAGCTCTCTTGCCTCACTCTTATTCTTCTATTCTATAATTTGCATCTCTGGCTTACAGAACTGGGATGGAGGAGGAGTCTGCGGCGCCTAACAGCCACTCCTCGCGCACCACGTAGTGTGTCACTCTCGATGGCGCTGACTACTCCCGCCAAAAAAAAAAAACCTCCTATAGCGGGTGCACGCCTCCGGCTTACACCCAGCAGTAATGAATGGTGAAGATTGACAAGGGAAGATCAGGAAGTTGTTATCCCTCTATACAGACAGTTGGAGAGAGCCCATCTGGAGTACTGCATGCAGTTCTGGAGACCCCATCTCCATGAGGACATAAGACAAAATGGAGGCAGTCCAGAAGCCATATGAAGAGAGATGAAAGGAGCTTAATATGTATACCCTTGAGGAAAGGGGGGGGACATGATAGAAACTTTCAAGTACCTCAAGGGAATCAACAAAGTCCAAAAGGGTAGCATCTTTCAGAAAAAGAGATGAGCAAGAACAAGGGGACACAATTTGAAGATAGAGGGGGGACGGCTCAGGGGCAATGTGAGGAAGTATTTTTTCACAGAGATGGTAGTGGACACATGAAACGGCCTTCCTGAGGAGGCCGCGAGGTCAAAAACAGTGGGGGAATTCAAGAATGCACAGGACAGACATAAGGCAATTCTAGTGGGGGGGTAGGAAGAAGTAGGCTGTTGGTAAACTAAGATCTGCAGCTTATCCAATAGGTAGGGAAATGGGCAGACTAGGTGGGCCAAGCGGTCCTTATCTGCCATTAAAGCCTATGTTTCTATGACAATAAAGGTGACTAATAATTATGATAACTGATGCAAGACTCACCAGCCTGGGGATCTAACTTTTAAAATATGCAGCTGTGAAAATTAACATTTTGCCCCACCATAAGTCAACATTATGTGTGACAAAAATAGCAAATAATACTTCTGAAAAGAAAAGCAGATGATACATTAACTCTAAGAGTATTTAAAAAGAAATCAGTTGACTCAATAGCATCTTTTCTCAGCTGAGCATTGCACATGCACATGTGCACACACTCGCACAGATACACATATAACACAAAGCACATAAACCTACTCCTGAGAGAATGTATGTAAACTCATGTTTTGTGATATAGTGTAGTTTCTTTCGTTCCACTTTCATTACAAATATCACCTCCTGCTTTCCATACCCCAACTCCTTTGGGTGTGGTACATTTGTTTAGCTTTGTCAAGCTGAAAACCAAGTACATAATGAGAAACAGTGCAAGGTTATAAAGAGAGAGTACAAAAGGGAGAGCAAAAGTGCCAAGGGAACCTTTGAGAAGAGGACTGGAGAAAATGTCAAAAATATCAATTGTTTAAGTGCAGTACAGAAAAATGTAAATTACGTACCTACGGTAATTCTTGATCTTCTTGGATGAAATCTCCACCACTCATTCACACTAGTGGGACTACACTGGAGGTGCTAGGACCCGAGTGGGAGCCAAAAATCTTCAGGAAGGCCGGCACCAGAGTAGGATTGCGCATGCGCGGTGCCGTAAGACTGGCTCGTGCCGTGAAGGCTATCCCAGCATTGACCCTCCAACCACCTCAGTACCTTTTTTGCTGAGGAGGTGCAGCGTAAACTAGCCTAGCAAAACTAAACTGCGTTGGACATAAGATAGCCTGTATGAGCCGTGTAAGAAGGGTCACTACAACAGTGTCTTCACAGCCCAGTCATCAAGGGAGTGAAGACCAAAAACAAGACAAGTGAGCTTGGGGGATGGCGGGTGGGCATGTGAATGAGTGGTGGAGACTTCGTCCAAGTAGATCAAGAATTATAGTAGGTACGTAATTTACATATCTTCCTGGACATAAGGTCTCTACCACTCATTCACACTAGTGGGAGAGTACCGAGCCAAAATAATCCTCCGGGAAGGGCGGCAGGAGAGAAAAGAGCTCACTCAGGACAGAAGTCTATTGAGGATTGTCCTGCCAAAGGACAGATGCTGTCTGGCATGGACATCCAAGGCGCAGTGCTTCACAAAGATGCGCATAGAGCTTCAAGTAGCTGCACTGCAGATATCTGCAATGGGCATGGTTTGTATTTCTGCCAGAGATGCCGTGACTGCTCTTGTAGAGTGGGCGTATACCCTGCCTTCCAGCATGACCTGCACCATTGAATAGCAATGGCGGAGAGATACCACTAGCCATGCTGAAATACACCTGATGGCAACAGGCTGACCCAGCCGGGCCATGCTGAATGACACAGTTACTTGGATTTGCGGATCTCTTTTGTTCTATCGATGTAGAACCGCAAAACTCATTTTACATCCAGAGAAAGTACGGTACATTCCCCTTCATTCTGAAAGTTCGTAAAGTAGGTCAGAAGGACCAAAGACTGGTTCAGGTGGAATTCCGAGACTACTTTTGGAAGAAATTTAGGGTGGGTCCTGAGAACCACCTTGTCCTTGTCAAATACTGTATATGGAGGGTCCATGACCAGGGCATGTATTTCAGACACTCTGCAAGCAGAAGTAATGGCTACAAGGAAGGCAGCCTTCCATGCCAGGAACTTCAACTTGCAGGTTGCTAGAGGCTCAAAAGGTTTACAAGTGAGCATGTCTAGCACAAGGTTGATATCCCAAGTGGCTACCGGTCTCCTGACCAGTGGCTTAGTGTGGAGAATACCCTTAAGGAACCTCTTAACCAAGGGCAGCTGAGCCACTGACAGATAGCGATTAGGCTCATGGTAAGCCAAAATCAAACAGAGGTGTATTTTCACCATTGAGTATTGTAGCCCTGCATTTGACAGGTCTAGCAGATACTCCAATATTTTGTCTGGTGGGCAAGAAAAGGGGTCCAGGGAGAACTATGCACACCAGATGGAGAACTGTTTCCACTTTGCCATGTAAGTTTTCCTAGTGGCCAGTTTGCGGGCTGTTAGGAGAATGTCTGAGTCTCTATGGAAGATGTTAAATCTACCTACTTCAATCTCCTCAGGTGCCAGGCATGGAGATGAAGGCAGCTCAGGTTGGGATGGAGCACTAGGCCCTGGGTCAGAAGGTCCATTTGAAGTGGTAGTTGTCTCAGTGGAACGTCTGATAATCTGTTGATTAATGGAAACCAAATCTGACAAGGCCAGTATGGGGTAATGAGAATCATTCTCCCGTCCCCCACCCCATGCCTCTGGCTTGAGCAGCACCCTCTGAATTAAGGGAAGAGGAGGAAATGCGTACAGAAAGCGTCTTGTCCACCACAGTCTGAATGCATTCTGACAGAAAATGCCAGGTTCTGGATTTCTGGAGCAGAACAGAGGCAGTTTTGTATCGAGTGAGGATGCAAAAAAAGTCCAGGTCTGGAGTGCCCCACTCTTCGAAGAGTAACTGCATGACGTTTGAGTCATGAGACCACTCATGTGGATGTGCCTCTGTTCTACTGAGGCAATCCACTAGATCATTCTGGACTCCTGGCAGGTAGACTGCCTGGATCAGGGCTTCGGCTCTAGGCACCATTCTCACACTCTCATCGCTTCCCTGCAAAGAGAGTAAGAGTGTGCTCCACCCTGCTTGTTGATGTAATACATCACTACCTTGTTGTCCATCTGAAGGAGAATTACTTTGTGACAGAGGATATCCTTCAGGGCTCGGACGGCATACAGGACAGCTCTCATTTCCAGGACATTTATGTGTAGTTGAGATGCGTCCTGACTCCACAGAGCCTGGGTATGGAGATCTTGACAGTGAGCTCCCCAGTCAATTAGAGATGCATCAGTGGTGATGGTGATCTGTCTCTCTGGTGGGGCAAAGAGAAAGCCTTGAAGAAGGTTGTCCTCCTGGGTCCACCAGATGAGTGACCTCCTTAAGGGTTTCGTCACTTTGATGTGAAAGGATTGCAGATGTGTGGTGGGGGACCACTGAGTACTGAGCATCCACTGAGTGGTTCCCATGTGCAGGTAAGCCAGAGGCACCGTGAACACCGATGACGCCATGAGACCCAGCATCCACTGCATCAAGAGAGCTCAAGTAATAATAATAATAATTTTTATTTAATATAGCACCTTTCACAAATCAAGGCGCTGCACAGTCACATAAAAACCAAATACAATAAATACAGATAAAATCACAGAAGTTTGGGGTAACAAGGTCTTCAGTGCCTGCTTAAAGCACCCCACTGTCCTGCACTCACGCAGCTGATAAGGCAGAGAATTCCGGAGGGTAGGGGCAGCAAACCCAAAAGCACGAGCACCAGATGGCTTTAAACAAACTCTCGGAATCCCCAGCAACCCCTCATGAGCCGAGTGGAGCTGTCGCGAAGGGGTGTAGGGAACCAGGAGCTCTTTCAGGTAATCAGGACCCTGTCTGAGTAGGGCCTTGTAAGTTAATAAACCTACCTTAAAGGTGATCCGCCACTGAATAGGCAGCCAGTGCAGATCGCGCAGCACTGGGGTAATACGAGTTCTCCTTGATAACCCAGTCAATAAATGTGCCGCAGCATTCTGCACTAGCTGCAAGCAGCGGATATCAACCCCAGGAAGCCCTAGGTAAAGGGAGTTGCAGTAGTCAAGGCGCAATGTCACAAAGGCATAGACCAACACAGGCAGATCGCTGGATGGAACAAGGTGCTTGATCTTAGCAATGTTCCTAAGATGGGAAAAGGCCAACTTGACGACTGCTGACACCTGATGTGGAAGGGTCAGACCATCGTCAAGCACCACTCCCAGGTCACGCACCCACTCAGAGGTAAGAATCTGAACCCCCCCCAACCAGAGGGGAGATCAGTTCTCAACCCCTCTGTCCTACGACCTGAGTCCACCACCAAAACCTCAGTCTTTCCTGGGTTCAACTTTAAACCACTGGAACTCATCTAATCTTGGATTTCTACAAGGCAGCTGTTCAATACTTAGACAGCACTAATCTGGTCGAGGGCAAAAGACAGGTAGAGCTGGGTATCATCAGCATAGCAGTGAAACCTCAGCCCATACCATCTTACAATGTCTCCGAGGGGCAACATATACACTGCAAATAACATGAGCGACAGCACCGAGCCCTGAGGTACCCTGCCAGGCAGAGAGAAAGACTCAGAAGAAAATATTCCCGAGACAACTCCCTGAGATCTACCGGCGAGGAAAGATGTAAACCATCTGAGAACTGTCCCCGACAGCCCACAGATGAACCTCAAATGCTTGAGCAGAACCCCATGATCCACAGTGTCAAAAGCTGATGACAAATCAAGGAGTACCAAGATGAAACAGTTTCTCCAATCTCTCACCATCAGGAGATCACTGAGCACCCGAACCAGAGCAGTCTCAGTACTATGCTTCTTACGAAAACCCGACTGGAGAGGTTTGTATAAATTATGGATGGTTAAATGGTCTTCCAGTTGAACTGCCACAACTTTCTCAATAACCTTTCCCACAAAAGGAAGTTTAGAGATAGGCCTGTAGTTTGCTAGGTTCTCCGGGTCTAAAGAAGCTTTCTTTAGAAGGGGTGTCACCACTGCCTCCTTCAGGGAGCTAGGAAACTCACCTGAGTCCAAAGAGCACCGGATAATCCGAGCTAAGACCGGGCCAATGATATCGCTACAACTCAAACTCAGGGAAGTAGGGCCCGGATCTAAATTACAGCAAGTGGGATGCATCCTCTGGACAAGCCTCATAATGTCCATGAACTCTGGCAGATCAAATGTACTCCAGGAAACTCCGGGCTCTGTGACCAAGCGCCAACCAACAGCATCCCCCATAGAGTGAAGCTGATGGCACTCCTGCCTGATGTCGGCCACCTTACTCGCAAAGAAATGAGCAATCTCATCACACTCTCTTTGTGAAAAAACTCGATGGAACTGCTGACAGACTGGGTTGCACAGCCTGTCGACAGTTCAGTAGAGCTGAGCCGGTTGATTCCGTGCGACAGCAATTTCCCTGGACAGGAATTCTGCCTTCTTACGGGAAATTTCTGTTTGATAGCATTCATAATGCTCTAACAAAATAAGGTGGTCAGCATCCAAGGCAGTCCTCCGCCAGCGACGCTCTAACCTACACCCCTGCCTCCGCAGCGCCCTTAGAGCGCCATCAAACCATGGGGCCCTGAAGTGGAAGGGGGCAAACATGAACAGGAGCAATTAGATCGAGAGCCGAAGAAATGGACCTATTATAGGCTGAGACTAATAGCTCAGGATCTGTGCTGATCTCGCCAATCAACTAGAGGTCAATCACTGCCATCAGGTCTTCAGAGACCACATTCTGCAAAGGGTGGCAACTGACCATCTCCACAGGGGCCGACCTACCCAGGGGGGCTGAAAAATTGAACCCAATGGTGTAGTGCTCGGACCAACTAACAGATTCCACCACCAAGTCAGAGGCCTCGATCCCCAGGAGGAAGACCAAATCAAGAGAGTGACCACCTTTGTGAGTAACTAAGGAAACAACCTGTGTGAAGCCCGGTGATGCCATCACCTGGAGGAAGTGTTGTCCAAAGAGCGAGGATTCATCGTCGACCCAGGCATTAAAGTTGCCCAGAATCATCAGTCTGGGTGACTCCAATGCCATGTCGGTGGCGAAATCTGCTACTTCCTGCAGGAACAGCTTCTCATCACCTGGTGGACGGTAAACGAGAGCTATCCTGCACCCCAAACCAGTTACCACAGTGCACTCAAATGAGATGGCCTCCTCAACTGGCACACCAGTTAGGCCCAATTCGGTCTTGAAACAGACCGCAACCCCCCACCCGTGGTCCAACCTCTGGCAATGTATAATTGAGTACCCAGAAGGGATAGCTGCCTCCAAAATAGGGGCTGCATTCCCATATAACCAGGTCTCGGTAATGCAAACCAGATCTGCTGTACCAACAAAATCTGCAATAAGGGCAGTTTTGTTGCAAACAGATCTGGCATTGCATAACAGTGCCAGAGTTGGACGATGATGGCGAGCCATCCCAACTACTTGCCCTCCCAAGGAAGAGGTGCCCTTGGGTATGGTGACCAGAACAGAATCACCACGTTCCAGGCACCATTTCGCCCCCAGGGCGTCTTCCGGTCCTAACCACTCCGATGGGAGAGCGCCACTCATTCTGTCTCCGCTGTCTGCAACCTCCCACCCACCTCCCTCTCCCACCCTTGCAAGCAATCACCAGTGCTCGACAGCACTGATAGATATGAACAGGCGGGGAAGGGGAAGAGAACGGGCAGAGGGCACAGAGCACGGAGGCAGAATAGCAGAGGATGGGGGGGCAAGCAGGCACATTCCACCAATTAATTACAATAAACAGTGGGGAAAAACACACAAAACACCAACTTCTTAACACCAAAATAAAACTGCAAGAATTAAAAAATTCCTGAAAGCCCCAAAAAGCAATAATAAACAAACAATAATCCACCCCAAAATAAATATAAAAACTACCCTACTCCCAATAATGGATGATTTCAAACCCAAGAAAAAAGATAATAATAATACAATCCCCTCTCACAGGATATAAAACACAAAAACAAAATAAAAATTCACCCCCTTCCCCAGCCCTCTCACAGCCAAGGAAAGGGGAGAAATTCTAGGCACTCTCACTGCCCAGAATACATAAATTAATCACACACAAACTAAAATAAACATAAACATAACGTTATATAAAATAAAATGTGGACACCCTGGTCCTCTCACCACCAGGAGACCACGAACAAATACAGTAAAAACTCAAAGGAAGAAGTCATCCAAATATAGGAGAGGCACTAAGACAGTCCAGTTCAACAAAGATGCAGCCAGTAGAGTCCAATAATCCCGATGTAGACAAGACCACTGAGTAACCCTGAAAATTTCAGGTTTCAGCTCTCAGACATTTGTGTGCTGATCATATCTTACTGCTTTTTGCTGAATAAGTCCTTCAGAAATCTGATTCCCAGTGATGAAAACAGCCAGAAGGCCCTCTCTATGCAGGCCACCGCACAGAGAATCTACTCCCACAACCACGACTCTCATCAGTGTCAGCCCACCAACCGACACCAGTGCAGAGCCTAGGACATTATGAGCCTGCTGACTGGCTCGCTGGACAGTCTAGGCTCAGTTCTCCCAAGTGGGAGCAGACCCGGGCAGCTTATCTGAAATGCAGGGTCCTCCTGCTGTCCTGGTGGAAGTTCAATCAAATAATCCAGCACAAATTCCTTCCAATAATAGTGATGATCTAAATTTTTTCTGCAGTACTCCACCTTAACAACGCCACAAAAAAACCCAAGAAATCCCACGATGTAATCCCCTCCGGATAATGCTCGCCCTGCTTACATACAAATTTCTTACGTCCAAAGGCCCAAATCAAAAAATTACTCTTCTCACCACTTCTTAAATCTCAGTCACTATCTCAGTCTCACTGTCTCAATCACTTCAAGACCGGTGGAGGGGCAGCAATAAATTTCCCAAATTAAAACTTTCCTTCCATAGTTAGAGCAGTAGCGGTAACAGCAGCGATTAAGCAACCTCAATGCGCATCTCAGAGTCAGATGTACCAACAACCCAAGAATAAAAAAATCCAGCACTCAGCGCTCATTTATGGAATTTTTTTGTAAATCTGTTGCTAAGAAAGGTCCACACTGCCAGAGTTAAATCAAGAAAAACAGCAGATTGAACTTTCTCCTTGATGAAGCGAGCCATCTGGAGAATGTCATTTCTCCTGTCTTCCAGAAAGAAGGCCCTTGCCCTGGAGGTGTCCAGGAGAGCTCCTATGAAGAGGAGTTGTTGGAAGGGCTGTAGCTGTGATTTTTCCAGATTCAACAGAACTCCCATGAATGTGAGAAACATGGAAGCCGTGGCTACCACTTCCTGTGTCCCTTGTCTGGAGAAGCTTGCTAGGAGCTAGTCATCCAGATACGGGAATACTTCTATTCTGAGTTTCCTGAGATGCACTGCGAGTACTGCAAAGCACTTTACAAAGATTTGAGGTGCCGAGGACGGTCCAAAGGGCAGGACTCTGAATTGGTAGTGCTGGCCCAGAGCCACAAATCGGAGATACCTGTGGCGGCTTGGGTGCACAGGAACATGTTGGTACACGTCTTGCATGTCTATAAAAGCCAGCCAATCATTTTGATGAATCAGAGGTAGGAGCATACTGAGCGATATCATCTTGAATGTTTCTTTGAAAAGGAACATATTTAACTTCCTTAGGTCTAGAATAGGGGCGCATACCGCTTGTTTTCTTTGGAAGTAGGAAACAGCAGGAGTAGAAACCTGTGTCCCGTTCATCCTGCAGAACAACTTCCACTGACTTGTTGTTCAGAAGGCCCTAAATCTTGGAAGCGAGGGGGTCTGACTGAGTGATAGATAGATTTGGCTGTCGTTTGGGTGGATGATCCAGAGGGGTATCTGAAATATTTAGAGAGTAACCCTCGCGAATTATCCTGAGGACCCATTTGTCTGAGGTGACGGACTTCCACTGGTTGTAAAACTGAGTCAGATGACCCCTACTGCTGAAGAAAAGTCCCCCTTGGGCAGCTGAGGTGGGACATGGGCCAAGTCTTCAGAGGGTGGCACTAGGCGTCTACGGGCCCTGTGCCTTTTGCTGTGTTTTCTTTTGCAGCTGGGGGGCTTGGTTCTTGTTGAAGGTCCCTCAGCCTTTGTCATGAAAGAACTGATGGTTATAAAACTGCGTCGATGTCCACCTCGCTGAGGGACAGCAGAGGTCAGCCTGGCCATCTTAATAGCAGTTCTAGTTTTCTCGGTGGCTTCTAGTGCTTGCTCCACTTGTGAGCCAAAGAGGTAAACTCCATCAAATGGAAAATTCATGACTCTCTGTTGAGCATCATTTGTAAACCCTGAAGTCTGTAACCATGAGTGATGCTGGGTGCATATCCCAGCTGTCACTGCTCTTGAGGCAGTGTCAAAGGCATCCATAGCAGCTTTAAGTTGCTGATTACTGGACTCAGTGCCTCTAGTAATGGTCTGGAGAAGCTCTGAACTGATGTCAGACTCTGGAAGAGCCTCCACACTGGCTTTTAGCGAGTGCCAGAGTGTATACTCATATTGAGAGAAATAGCTCTGGTAGCTAGCAATATGTATTCCTAGGGTAGCAGCGGCAAACACTCCCTTCCTTAAAGTGCCAGTCTTAAGGGATTCTTTATTTACTGGATGAGCCGTAGACTCCCGATGGAGAACGGCTTTGTCATTTTCTGCCAAGACCACTGTGGTACCCGAAAAGGCTTGAGAGGCCAGGATTGGTCTATCCTTGGGGGGAGCATATTTCCCATCTATGGACTTAGCCACAGATGGAATGACCACTGGGCTGTCCCACACCATCTGTGAAAGAGTCTCAAAAGAGGGCTGTACTGGAGGTGTCAATTCCACAGGAACTTCAGGGATAGCAGATATTGAAGGCACAATAGCTTCCCAGGATCCACCTCAGAAGTCTGAAGAGAAAGGATGGAGTTCATATTCTTCAGGACAGACTTAAAGGATAGGTCCTCAACCAAAGGCTCTGCTGAAGTAGAGGGCTTACTTTCCACTCCAAAGAATGAATCTTCATTGAAGTGGTCTTCTAATTGCAGATCAGGATCAGGCTCAACATTATCTCCTACTAGCCCAGAAGGGATAGTATAGAAAGGAAAAGGAGGAGAGAGCACAAGGAGGTGCTTCTTGAATCAGAGTTGAAAATCCTGGAATCTGAGGTGGCGCCGGCATCAAAAATGGCGCTGGCACCAGTCATGGCTCTGCCAAGCCCAGAGCCGAGGTCAGTACCGCAACCAGTGCTGGTTGAGTGCCTGGAGACCTCAACACTGGAGCACCCAAGGCTGAAGACCTGAAAACAAGAGCAGAAGAAGGTAGTACCTGTGCTGGTCCCTGCGCGCCGCAGCCACGAGGGAGAAAAGCACAAAAGCATGGCATCGGTGGCATTGAAGGTGTTGCATGACTAGATTAACCCAACCGCCCCACCTGTGGGTCCGAAGGCACCAGGGTTGGTTCCACAGGTATGGAAAGTCAGGACAACCACTGAATCCACTGCTCCATCAGAGTGGCCTAATGCTGAAACTGCTCACCAGAGGACCGCCCCAGAGGGTGAGAAAGGACTCCAAAATACAGGATCAAGGCCACCGGGAACTGAGGCCACAGGTGACCCCGACAGAGCCGGGGTCAGCCTTCTGTCCCCCGCTACCAATGATCTCCCTGCAGACGTACCCAAAGGTGACCTTGAGCAGTACCACTTCTTCAACTCGTGGGACGAAGAAGAACTCAAGGCTGAGTGGTGCCGGGTCCCAGATGATGACTGGGAATGGGCCTGCTTCTTTTTTTGTGCTTTCAGGAGGACTGCCCTTCCTCCCAAGCCCTGGACTGCCTGTAGTCAGTCCTCCCCTCCATAGAGGGCGGTCAACTGGACCCAGCCCTGCTGCTGAAACAGCTTTCAAGTGAAGTCTCCCTACCATCACCGGCCACGTTCATGATCGACTCCATCAAAGGAGGGCTGAAGACTTCTCTGTTCTTCGTTGAAAATAAAAACTAATCAAATACTGAATGACTATGCTGTTGTCATATAGATGTGAAGAAGAGACTCCCGGTGGGCAAGCAACATCATCACTGAAGCACACTCAATGGTGGGGAAAAAAGGAACTGAGGCAGCTGGAGGGTTGACGCCGGGATAGCCAGTCTCGCAATGCCATGCATACATGGCCCTACCACTGTGCCGGCACTCCTGAAGATTTTTCGCTCCCGCTCGGGTCCTAGTGCCTCCGGCGTAGTCCCACTAGTGTGAATGAGTGGTGGAGACTTTATGTCCAGGAAGATCAGAATGGTTAAGGATATGGTAGGATTAGTAAACATAGCTGAAAATGTGGATATGCTGACCAATGGCATGCATAGCAGAAAAGCTAAATCAGTACTTTGACTCAGCTTTCACAGAAGCAGTCCAAAAGCACACATCTATACAGCAAGGGTAAAAGTACAGGGATGTTGCATTAACACCGGTGTTGGCAATGTAACACCAAACCAACAGGGAAGCAGCGTACATTATATACTTGAGTTTTGGTGACACATCTGACAAGGTGCCACATGTGAAGCTGGCACAAGACTGTAAATTACAGCACAGGATCAGATGGTACACATCCAAGGATGCTAAAGGATGTAATGGCAGGTACTCTGGTAATGATTTTCCAGAAGTTGCAGAAAACTAGGCAGGCACCCAGGGAATGCAGTACATCAGATACAGCACCTCTGTTTTATGAGGGAGGAGGATGTGATCCAGGTAACTATAGATCAGTGAGTCTAACCATGATTATAGTACAGACACAGGGGACAATTATCAAAGATCAGACTACTGAACATCTAGACAAATCCCACCTGTTAAATGAGAATCAATATGAGTGCACTAAGGGAAAATCATGGCAATCACATTTTTTTTAAGACGTAACAGAAGCACTAGATGGGAAAAAGGCAGTCTATGTACTATATCCGGAACTTAAATTATTTGACAGGGTTCCTCAGGAGACATTTTTTCTTAACTCAGAGAATTTTTAATTACAAGAATGAAGCACAATGAGAGTTGCTTAAGAAATAGGGCTCAGTGGGTACTGGTGCATAGGTTAACATATGAGCAGAAGGAAGCCATCACTAGTGGGGTTCCCCAAGGGTCAGTAATGGGACCCCTGTTGTTCAATACAGATACTGATGACTCAGAATCAGAGATCTCAGAAAAAGTAATTATTGTACATCTGCTGATGATGGGAAGATAATGAACATGGTAAGTTCCAGGAATTAGGAGAACAGCCTACAGAAGGGCTTGTGCATGCGGAGCAGAACAACAAGTAGCAAATGCAATCCATTGGATGAGTGTAAGGCACTTGTCTTAGTCCAAAAGAACTCAGTTTGGAGGTAAATTTTAAACAGAAAACAAAAAGGAGCAAAAGACAATGAAAAATACCCGGGGATCAACACTGATGGGAATCTGAAACTGTCAACAGTGTGCAGCAAAAGTAGGTACTGTAAGGGAAACTGAATGCTGGGCTTTAGTGAAAGAGGTATAAAATGCAGTGAAAGTGATGTAATTCTGCTCTTTTATAGGACACTGGTAAGGTTACACTTAATGTACATTATGCGTTTCTAATCGCTACAGTATAAAATGGATATTGCAGCAGTTGCAAGGGGACAAGAGGAAGCAACTAAAATGTTTCAAGAAATGGAAGGTTTAAATTACGGAAAACATTAAAACAAGCAAGAAATCTTTTCCATGGCAAAAAGAATGTGAAGAGTAGACATTTTTTTTTAGTGGGAATGGATACAAAGAATCAGGGGACTCCTTTTCAACTGTATTAGCCCATGGAATAAGATCCAAAGAAAGCAGTGCAAATGGAGAGTAAAACATTTTTTAAACTAATATTGTATTAGTTCCTCATGGAGAATAACATTACTGGGTAAAGCATTTAATTTGATAGGGAAAAGATCTTTCACAGAGCTTTGAAAATGTATTTTTACATAATTGTGAATATTGTGGCTGTCTGGATGGCAGGAGACAAACATGATGGACCCTTCTTTTTTCATCCAGCATATCCTATGTTTCCTTGTTCATTGGATGGGGATGCTGCAATGGATAGGAAACCGGCTAAGCAACAAGACACACTGGAGAAGTAGATGTCAGTTTCCCAACTTGAAAGCATGTGAGCAGTGTTAAGAAAAGTTTCATTTTGGCATGTGAAATAGCACAAAATGGGGATCATAGAAAATTATGCAGATTTGACAATGGTAAGGTAGGGTGTGCAGACTGAATGGGCCAAGAGCATTTTTCTGCTGCCAATGCCTATGTATATTTTGTCAAATTGCACATTTTGTAAACTTAATAAATGTGCAGTTCAGAACTTTTATGTGCAAAACTCATAAGTGTGTCATTTTATCCAAATTTCACAATTTTATAACTCAGATTATTTAAAAGAAATGTGCAGTTTGGAATGTTCATATGCAAATTATATGAAAGTACTCATTATTGTCTAAATTGTTCATTAAAAAATGGATTTTAAAACTGCACAGTTCACATTTTTTTTAACTCTGTTTATCTCTCTTTCTGTGATGAAGATGTACCCCATATCTTGCTCAGTCTACCCTCACTTGCACCCACCCACCATCCCCGCAATTTGCCTGCATGAGGCAACCCTCTACTTGCCCACTCCTGGCAGGGCTCCTCCAGGGAGGCAGGGGTGAGAATGAGATCAAGCTAAAAACCCCGACCAGCTGACTGGGAGTCATTCGGGAGAGGGTTGTGGTTGCATCCTCAGCTTTCATGCTGCTCACTAGAAGGAGGGTTCTGTTCCTTACCGATTGCCAGTTTCTACTGGAAGCAGCTGTGTAATGATGTCAGTGCATGACAGGGATGCTCCCACCTGCAATGTGCAGATGTCTGCCTCCCCACCAATTCTGTGCCTCAGCACTGGTCCTTGATGCATTTACCCCTAGCCAACAGCAGTGGTCAGTGTCTACCAGGAACCAGTACAGTCCCCACCATGGAGCAGGAGAGCAGTCCTCTAGACGCTCATCCTTCTGCCCCTGGCTAGCCCTCTAAAGGCCTGAATTTGTTCACAAACCTGGGTTGTCAGCATCGCAAGCAGTAGCACTACTTGGTCAGCCACCAATTTGGAACTGTTATGCACAACATACTTGATAGTGTTTTATCCAGTCTAAATTGAGTACTTTTTGTAGTTAATCACTTTTATTGAAACACCAAACAACAAAATAACATTTAAATATAAGGATAAGAGGATGCAAGATATCACACTGAGCACATGCAAGTTGAGTACAGCATCAAGGGTGAAATTTAGTCCAAACTTGGGTGGTGCCTGCAGATGCAGTGCCATTGGTGGGTAGCTGCAAGGAGCAATAAGAATGTAGTATCTGTAGCTGTTCAGTTGGGTAGCAATGTAACGTGTCCACAGAAAGAGTCAAATGACTAATTTCAGATTCTGAAAAGTTTGTCAGAAGTGATGCATAGTATAGTCCCTGTAACAGGAACATACACATATAAAAAGGCAACAGTAATTGGAACTAAAAAACTATGTACATCAAGCTGCCCACTGTCTATATAACCAAAGAAAGTCACACTACAGAGGATCAGGGAACTGGTAGTGGGACCAAGTGCCAGTGTTTTTGAGGCTTTAGCTGCCAGTATGCCGAGTTCAGAAAAGAGGCCCAGCATTTGTACAGTAGTATATGTTCATGGTGTGACTGGCAAAGCTGGAGAGTCTCTCATATGTGACTAGTTGACCCACTGACAGGAACTGTTCTTGGACTGAGGGAGTCTCAGAGCACCTCCATTTGCAGAATATCAACTGCTTGACACCCACTCCCACAGTTGTGAGCCACTGGGCCTGTGGGGAAGATTTTGGTACACCAGCAGAGCAGCAGCAGCCTAGAAGAAGCATTTCAGCAGTGGGGCGCAGGGGAGGAGATAAAATACCCCCTATGATTTTGGAATAGATGTGCCAGAATCAGTGCCAGAAGGGATGGAAAGCAGCATATGTTCAGAGGATGTGCAGTAGTGTGGCTTCAGGTCCCCAGCATCTCCAGAGGGAGTCCTCAGTTAGGAGGCCCATGGACTTGAGTGCTTGGGGGTATGGTACAATCTATGGAACATTCTGTTTAGGATTAACCTGCTTCTCCTATCCCTACAAGTTCTGTGAAGTCTGTCCCAGCAGTGGTTCCACTGAAATTCAGAGATGGAGGTACCCAATTCAGCTGGTCGGTACCCTCTGGCTGATTGGAAAAAGTCCAAGTAGGAGTCCAGGATAGACCTGTGGATAGTACTTACCTTTATCCTTGTGAGGATGGGCCAAAGAGTTAAGGGATGTGCACACTGGGCGGTGTCTGTACCTGTCCTCCTTTTCTGACCCTCTGGACCACATCTTGTAGTTGGAGGTATTTCCAGAAATCCCTCTTGGGGATGGTGAACCACTCCATGAGGCCCATGAAACAGTCAATATGGATGGTGCCCCAAGAGAAACAATACCTAACATACTGTATACTTTGTTTTCCCATATGGCCCAGTTAACTGAAGTTCCCCCAATACAGATCTCTGGGTTGCTACATGTGGGGGTCCATGCTTTGAGGGTGGGGACTCACCTATCCATGTGTGGAGTTTCTTCCAGTAAGCTACAGAGGCTACCAATGTGGGGGGCAGATCTCGTGACTTGCCTTGTATACAGCACCACTAACAAGGAGTGGCCACCTATAAAGGCTGCTTCTAACTGAAGCCAGAACGGAGCTGCTGCTGGATCCCCCTGGAACCAGCGTACTGTCTGGGCTGAAATAAGGGCCACATGATAGGCCTGGAACCAGGGGAGGCCCCACCCCCCTCCGCTCCAGTAAGCTCTCAGCTAGGCTTACTGTATCTGGGTGGTCTGCCCTCCCAGAGGAAGTCCCCCAACACCTTATCAATTTTTTGAAACCAGATAGGTGCGATCTCAAAGGGGAAGTGTGCCAAGACATGAAGGAACTTAGGGAAAGTGATCATTTTTATTGCATCTATTTTGCCAGCAAGGAACAGGTTCAGGGTCCTCCACCTTTGCAGTTCTACTTTCATTCAGGTTCAAGGATATCATTCTTGGAGGTTGCTGTGGAGACTGATCCCCAGGTAGGTGATACCCTGTTTTGACCATGCGAGACCTACATTTGTTGAGGCCTCCAGCTTGAATGCTGCATTTAGTGGTGATACCTCTGTCTTACTTTGATTTACCTGGAGGCCTGAGACTTGAGAGAAGGAGTCGAGCAGTGAGAGAATATGCAGAATGGCCCATGGGGCATCCGCCAGTGTAATAAGCAAATCGTCGGCAAGCAGTGAGAGAATATGCAAGATGGCCCAATGGGGCATCCGACAGTGTAATAAGCAAATCATATGCATACAAAAAGGTAGTGTACTCCCTATCTTGAACCTGGCTCTCTCTGGTAATGGGGTGTTCCTTCAGAGCAGTGACAAGGGGTTCTATGGCCAGTATGAATAGAAGGAGCAAGAGGGGGCAACCCTGTCTGGTGTCTTTCTGCAGGGGAAATGGGGCAGAATGGATGCCACTGGTAAGGACCGAGGCACTAGGTGAGGTGTATAGGCTCTGGACCCTTTATCAGAATGGAAGGCCAAATCCCATTCTCTCCACAGTGGAGAGAAGGCATTGCTGTTTGACAGAATCAAAGGCTCTTTCAAAGTCACTGCAAGAGCAGCTGCCTGTGATTTGTCATTCTGTACCTTGTGTATGAGGAATATCATTGTTCTAAGGTGGTCGGACCCCAGTCTCCCATTTACAAACCCTACCTCTGAAGGGTGCATTAGCTCAGCAAGAGCCTTTTCCAGCCTGGTCACGAGCATCTTGGCAAGCACCTTCACATCAGTGTTGATGAGTGAAAATTGGGCAACAGGAAGGGCCTTTACCTTTCTTTGTTAGCACTGTAATCATTGTTTCCCTCATGGAGGTCTGGAGGGTAGTCAACGTGAGGGACTCCTGGAAGACTCTCAGCAGGTAATGGGAGAGTTTGTATGCCAGAAGGTTGTAAAAATCAGTCAGGTAGCCTCCCTTCAGGGCTCTGTGCAGGTTCAGGGCTTTGATGGCCTGCATAACTTCTTTGCAAGTGATGGGGAGGTCAAGATCTGTCACCTCAGTGGGTGGGAGAGTGGGGATTTGCAAGTCCCTAAGCAAGCTTTCCACCACAGTGGCCACGTTGGGGAAGGTGAGGCATATAAGTTGGAGTAAAACTGCTGCATAATCACACTGATGTGTTTGGGTCATGCTTGAGAGAGCCAAATCTATCCTTGAGGCCATGGATAAGCTTGATTGCCTATCTGCACTTTAGGCAGTAAGAGAGAAGTTCACTAGACTTCTCCCCTCCTTCCCAAAAGGTACGACATAAACACCAAATGGCCAGTTCTGCTTTTCTTGCAAGGAGGTCATTCAGTTTGATATGCAGACTGGAAACCCTGGCCAGGAGACAGATTAGATAGACAGACAGACATGCAGACAGACAGACAAACTTTATTTTTATACAAGTAACATGTTGTTAGGGAATAAGGATTCCCAATTACAAGACAGTCCTGGTTATTAAACATATCAGTCACTATAAAAACTACAATACAAATGTATATATCATAAATAACATTTACAAGTGTTAGAGAAGCAGCTTTCCAGTAAATTTACAAAAGCAGACACTGATTATCAGAGTATGAATGGAATAGGGTAATCTGTTTCAGTATAAAGCAGCCTGAAGACTTAAATTCTTTTCACCAAATCTAGTATTGCACTAGGCAAAGCCATTTTTATTAACATGCACAGATCTATTTAGATCACAAGCTAGGTTCCCTTTTTTGCTAAATACAGTACGAGTAATGAAAAGATTTATTTATTTTCATTTATTTATTAGATCTTGGATTATAATACCTTGAGCCAGAGGCTGTTTTACAGAGGTTCCACATTAGCATGTATAGACAGAACAATTCAGGTTACAGAGAAGATTCGAAATAGACAAAACAGTTCTCACAGTGCAGAGAAAGTATAGCAAACAATGTTTGAAAAAAAAGTTATTGTCATGAGGTGAAATTAAGCAAACATGTTAGAAAACAGTTCTTGTCAAGAACTGCATCACCTTACAGTATAGTACTTTGCTCCAGTTTGCTTTAATGAACGATAAGTGCAGAATGGGGCAATAAACCAGGAAGTAGAGTTGGAATGAGGGGAGGAGGGGATGTGTCCAGGGACACCCATTGCTTACTAGGAAGTGGGGTTGACAGAGGGGAGGGAAACATGAGTCTAAGAGGTCAGGAAGTGGGGAGGGAGGAGGAAAGGGTGGTATTATGGACAGAGTGAGTGGGCATCTTCGTGACATTGCATAGGCAGAAGGATTATCATAACTGGGCAAGGAGGTCATTAGATAAGAGGGGTGGGGAGGGGATTTGGTTGTAGCAACAAGTTCTTACACAATAGTTTCAACCAAGTTTTGACATTTCTTGTGCCCAAAGACTGCCAATTCAGCTTTTCAAACATTACACAATAGTGAGTAATAAAACTATACACAACCCAGTACATATCGAGCCAGTTTATAATGTAACTTGTCTAGCAGCCCTTTTGCTACAGTACGGTATATCAAATTACCATATTCCTATGAAGGTAAAACTTATTGCTCAGCAATTGTTTTCCTAGCAGATCTTTTAAGACACACAGTAGTACATCTTAGTGCCCCTAACTTCTTGTTGACATTATTAACAATTGATATTGTATGTCCTACACAAAATAGTTCAGAGCCAAAAAACATCCAGATATCTGTATTCATCATCCAGGGTAATATGTTTACCATAACTTGCCAGAACCTGTATTTGAGGTTTATTTTATTTATTTATTTATTTATTTTTTAACTAAAATGAACCAGTTTCTTTTTTTAGCATTCATTATAAGCACCTCTGCACACTGAAAAAGTCTGCCTGGAGTTTTTCCCTAAGGTCTATGATGTCCCTACCCATGGCAACCAATGCAGTGTCATCTATGTACAATCTCACTGAGGAATACTGAACAACCTGAGGAAGTTCATTATTAAAAAGCAAAAACAGGATGGGACCCAGGACAGAACCCTGGGGCACACCTCGAACCGCATATTTCCTAAGTGAGACAGCATGACAGTGACCGTCTGGGATCAATTCTCTAGGTAGGACTTGGTCCATTCCCAGGGGCCGTCTCTGATCCTCAGAGCTGCTATCTTACTTAACAGCAAAGGATGGTCCACTAGGTCAAAAGTCTTAGTTAAATCTATGAAACTGACAGCTGTCTCCAGTCTGGCATCCAAAGAGAGGATACTAAGTCATTAAATTCCAACAAAACAGTTGTCGTTGAGTGCCTCTTCATGAACCCAGACTGGAAATGCATCAAAAGGGAATGTGTATCCAAATATTCAACCAGCTGTGAATGTACATGGTGTTTCAAACATTTGACAACAAAGACAGGAATGCTACTTGTCAATAGTTCCCCACGTCAGGCATTGCCACCTTTAACGATAGATATTACCTTACTTTCCTTAAATATTAGGCTCTTCAGGGGAGGGTTTGGAGTAGCTTTATTGGTGGCCTCTGCCTCTTTTTAGGTCCTTTTTCAGGGCAACTTGCTCTGCCTCTCTGGTCTACTGCTGGGCTGTGTAGGCCATGATCTTGCCCACAGAGTGGCCTAAAAAGCCTCTCAGAGGGTGACATCAGAGGCCTTGTCATTATCATTATCCTGCTGGTATGCCTTCACTTCATCAGCTACCCAGATCTTAAAGTCCAGATCCTCGAGCAGCGGAGGGTCACATATCTACATGAAGGATTTCTGGATTGGGGCCCCTTAAGACCATGACATCAATGGGAGCATGTTCAAAGATGACAATGGGGTGAATGAGAGCCTCTGTGACCTAGGGCAGGACAGAGGAGCTGACCACCCAGAAGATGCTTCTACAGGAGGAACTATGGGCCGCTGAGAGGTAGGTGTAGTCCTCAACATTCAGTACTGAGTGCACCAGGCATCCACTAGGCCATGTTCCTCCATCATAACCCTGACTGTGTGGAGCACCCCCTGGTGAGGTCCTGAGGAAGACTCACTCCTATCTGTCTGTGGGCCTAGAGTGATATTCATGTCTTCCCTTAAGATAACAGGGGGCCCTTCATTATTAAACAATAAATGTCTGGCTGAACTTGTGGAAGAAGGCAGGGTCATCAGTACTTGATCCGTATATATATTGGCTAGGACTAAGGAGACAAGATGGTGTAACCACCTCCAAAAGAACCCACCTCCCCTCTTTGTCTAACTGGGCTGAGTCTCTTGTCCATCCAAAAGACTTGTTTATTATATGGAGACTGTGTTTTTGAATGAGGGCATAGCACTGTGATGTTCCTCTCCCACACAGTCTTTCTTCAATTTGCAGGCTTTTACATTTGTCAACTTTGTTTATTGAAAAAGACTAGATGGGTCTTGAGGCGTCTGAGCCGCGAGATTGCCTTTTTCCATCTGACAGGGGAATTCATGCTCCAGACATTCCAACTTATAATGTTAAGTTCCATGTAAAACAGTTTTCATTAACCGGTTTGCAGACTGTACTGCAGATAGTCTGAGGTTGCTCCCTCTGAGAGGGAATGTCCCTCCTGACATTGTAACCCCCACCCCCCTTCCCTGCCCCCAGAGCTGAGATTCAGGTAAATACATAACTACAGTAGGTAGCAACATAAAAAAAAGTAAGCAGTAAAGAATAAACCAAGCCCTCTTCCCCACCCCCCACCCCAAATTCTCAAAAGGCATCTCCAAAGTTGGTAAATGCTGTCCAGAAGCCAAAGTACCTTCAGAGTTCTCAAGGATGTGCAAAAACATTGGTTAATGTGGTGCTCACACAGCCCTAAGCAGCCTGGGCTGTCCAACTTATGTAAAAGGAAAAGATCATTGTGGGGTAAAGCAGTGGACATGACAGAGTGCATCAGCAGCCCTTCCGTCCATGACAGCAGCCACTGGCAGTCCTGCAGATGGCTGAGTAAGAAAAGTATCCAGCTGCTGGGACCGGGTCAGCTTGCAAGAACCAGGGACACTTACCATACAGAAGTAGGTCAGGGGTGGTAGTGGGGAGTGTCAGTGGAAATCTCAGAGGAGCTACAGCCCGTTGGCTGACAGCTTGCCCCCCCCCCCCCAAGTACCAAGGGGAGCAGAGCCCAAAACTGTTACCTAGGTGCAGATGAAGGTAGCCCCGCCTTTCCTCCTTAGGGCAGCTTTCGGGAAAATGGTGTCAGTAAAAGAATGGGAGTGATCCGTGTCATACAATGGCAGGCAGATTTAATCTCACAGCAGGGATACCTCACCTGAAGGGTGTCATGCAGCACTTTAAAGTGGAGGCACAAACCCTATAGGAGAGACAGGTGGGAGTGTCAGAGAAGGTCCATTGGTGCTTTAAGGGCTGAAGCACCTTAATTATTAGAGCGCCCTGACAGGACCAAGGTTTGGCAGCTGGGTTACCAAATTCCTATGGGGCTAAGAGTATAAAATGAGAGAGCAAGAGTTTAGCATTTTTTAGACTGGAGAGTTTCATGCAGGAGCAGTAGTGATGGGTATGGATCCTGCAGGGTGTTCCTTCAGCTCCTCTGCACTCGTGTTGCTGCTGGCAAGGAGTGGAGCCACTGCTATGGCCACTGCCCAGGTCATCTTCATCTTAGAAGGTGATTACTCATTCAGAGTTACCTTTGAGGGAGTCAGGGGGCATGGAGGGTTAAGGAGGAGGTTCATCCTGCCGCAGAGCTGTGACCCGATTCTTCCACAGTGATACCGCGGTGGAGCCTGAGAAGACTTTTGAGTCAGCACTGTGACTCCTGCTCATCGACCATAAGAATGGGGATCTCTCCTTTTTCCAGTCAGCAGCAACTCTTTTTTGGTTTTTCTTTCCTGTTTTGGGGGAAGCTGCCACAGTTCTTTATCACAGGGTGGAAGCGGGAAAGACAGCCCAGCTCTTCTGACTCTCTGCCACTCGGGAGCGGGTGTAGTGTCCACGGCCTGCCGGTGCTCTTTCCCCGCCTCACTGGTTGGGCAGGCCTGCATTTTGAAATGTTAATTTTTGCCCAGTGGGCATATAAAAACTGTTCAGCAGCCTCTGGTGACTTGAATAATCTGATGACTCCACTGGATGTGATCTGCAGCATGGCATAGTACAGGAGCAAATATTGCAGGACATTCTGGCAGTTGTGTAGGCCTGAGACATTCTGAGAGGGTAGGGAAGAAATCTGAGAAGACCTGGATGTAGTGGTTGTGCCACCAGAGGTCCTGTTTTTCCCAGGCTTGATGCAGGATGAGTTCTTTGTTCTGAAAACAGAGAAATTGCACCAGGATGGAGTGAGGTCAAGCTCCAGGAGCTGGTTTGGAGGCCAGAGAGCGGTGGGCACAATCGATCTCCAGTCAGCCTTGCCACTTGTGGCCCAGAATGTTCCAGGAGTATGTAGTCTGAGATGTTTCTCCCCTTGTAGCCCTCGGGTATGCCCGCCAACCTCAGATTACTTCTGCACTCCCTGTTCTCCATATCTTCTACCTGTCCCGAAGGATTGTATGATGCGATCTTGGCCCGTTATGCAGGCCATCATTCTATCTGTGTGATCTTCCATATCTGCGATGCATTGTTTGGACACATTAACTCTATGGGACACATCAGTGATACTGGAGTTGATTTTTTGTATAGCCAATTCTAATTTGCCCATTTGGGCTACGAGATGCTCAAACATTCCTTTTATTTCCTTTAAGTTGCTGTCGGCAGTGTCTCTTGTAGCCATCGCCATTCCAACTGAGCTCCCCCGCATCACTTCAGGGAGAGACAATGGTGACAATGGCAGTGAACTACAGCTTACCAGGACCAAATCACTGAAGCCTGGTGGTGGTGGAATGAGCAGGTAAGTGGCTTACTGATCAGGTGTACTGGGAACCCTGATATCCTCCACAGACAGTGGTAATTATCAGATTGTGTAAGGGCTGTAACAGAGCTAAGAATTAGACAGCCATCTTTGTCAGCTGCCTAGCCACATCCCTCCTAAATTTGTTTTATATAAAGTATGAAATGTGAAGCTGTATGCTCAAAATATGTGAACATATTCACTTTTTACATAAAGATATGATAGTTGCAAAACTTCATGTTTTAGGAATGTAAAAACTATGCATTTTGGAAGTATCTGGGGAAAGGCACAAAACTGCTAAAAAATCATTGGCAACTGATGAACACTGTATGAAATGGAATTTTCCAATTTTGCCAGATTCTACAGTTGGCCAGTTGGGTATTCAAGGGTCAGTGATGGGGCCATTGTTACTTGTTATTTAATGTTTTAAAATGCTTTCAAAAAAGACAAAGTGTGTCATACTACCATAATAGGTGGAATAAAAGAAAAGTGGACTGTACTTATGAATTAAATGGTGCACCACTACAAGTGTAAATCAATAAAAAGAGGGAGGAAGCATCCAAGACCTGTAAAAGATAAAACCATACTTCACTGTGGTGAACAGCTTCTCCTCCCGGTTCACTGCTCACTGGCTCAGTCATTAGTGAATGAATCAGTGAGGATGTGCCCTGTAACATCTGACTGGCTGACTATAAGTGACTAATCAGAATTTTCAAATTTTGCCAGACTCTGCAGTTGACCAGCGGGGTATTCAAGGGTCAGTGATGGGACCATTGCTACTTGTTATTTAATGTTTTAAAATGATTTCAAGGAAGACTGTGTCATACTACTGTTAACAGGCAGAATGAAAGAAAAGTGAACTGTACCTCTGGTTTAAGTGGTGCACCACTACAAGTGTAAATCAGTAAAAAGAGGGAGGAAAGTGAGCTATTGGCCCACTATATAGCTTATGAAATGGAAAAACCAAGCAATGTAGGATAAAGTGCTCAAGATATTTATTTAAAGTGCAAATAAGCATACTACAAATAAAAAAGGACATTGTGGCATCTCTTCCACACCAGCATTGACATTTTACGCTGTGGCCAGTAGTAACATCTGATTTGTCACTTTTGGTCAGCCAATCAAATGTGACAAGGCACATGCTTACCGATTTATTCACTGAAGAGTGAGTGAGTGAACAGGGAGGATCAGCTGTTGGTCACAGTTAGAGATGACTTTCTCTTTTACAGGTCCTGAATGCTAAAGGTGAGTGAAACAGACCAGAGCCACCCGCAGTTTGACTCTGAGTTGGCACCTGGAAGTTCAGTTTGACTCCACCAATTTGACCAAGCCACTTTGGATCCTAATATAGTAATTGGCATGGCTAAATGTATAAGGCTGTATTCATCTCAAACTTTTTCACTGTAACCCATGTGTAACTGTTATTCTGAATGTTCAGCTGTTCATGTTTTTGTACCATGTGCCACCTAGATGGCCCAGGTTGTACCTGAAAATGGTCTTCTGGACCAGTGTACTTATCCAGGCAGCAAATAAATAAAACAGACTACAAGTAAGGTGGGGGAGTCTTAAGGTTAGCAATAAATACAAATTAATGTAGCTTACCTGTGGCAGGTGTGGTTGACATTAATCTGTTGTGGATTAGTTTTTGGTGTACAGACTGCAAAACCCAATAAGAGGGAGCGGAGCAGGCTGAGGTACTAAATGAGTACTTCTGCTCTGTCTTTACGAGGGAAGTGGATGGTCCAATTCCACGGGGGGTATTAAGGTAAAGGGTGGGGGAGCACTAACATGTGATAGACTACCAGTGGAGAGAGTGTGGAAGGGCCTTAGGTTATTAAGCATAGACAAGGCCCCAGGTCTGGATGGGATCCACCCCAAAGTCCTAAAAGAGTTGGCGGATGTCCTGGCAGCACCGCTGATGGAGTTATTTAACTCCTCTCTCCAAATGGGAAGTGTACCATTGGACTGGAGAACAGCGCATGTGGTGCCCCTCCATAACAGCGGGTCAAGGGATGATCCGGGAAACCATAGACCAGTCAGCCTAATGTCCATACTGGGGAAACTGTTGGAGAGTATACTGAAGGAAAGGCTGGTGAAGTTCTTGGAGATAAGTGGACTTCAGGATGTCAGGCAACATGGTTTTGCCAAGGGGAGATCTTGTCCAACTAACCTGATTGAATATTTGGATTGGGTGACAAGATCTCTGGATGGTGGTAGGCTGGTTGATGTTTTATATCAAGACTTCAGTAAGGCATTTGACTCAGTGCCACAGGGAGGACTGCTGGGCAAGCTGAGTGACTTGGAGTGGGAGAAAGGTTGGTGAGGTGGAGCGGGAACTGGCTAAGCGACAGGTAACAGCAGGTAGGGGTCATTAGTGGGGTCCCTCAGGGTTCGGTTCTGGGTCCACTGTTATTTAATGCTTTCATTTCAGACATTGCGGTGGGAGTTAGGAGTAATATGAGCCTGTCTGCAGACAACTCTAAACTAGGCGTGGAGGTGGTCAGTGAGGAGGGAAGGAGGACACTTCAGGAAGACCTAGAAAGACTAGAACAGTGGTCAGTCACTTGGCACCTGGGATTTAATGTTAGAAAGTGCAGCATACTTCACTTGGGAGTTAGGAATCCAGGGTATGGCTACAAATTGGGGGGGGGGTTAACAGTCTTAGAGGAAGAGAATGATCTGGAGTAATGATCACTGGTAAAATGAATCACTCAGGACAATGCAGGAAAGCAGTGGCTTAGGCAAATAGAATGCTGGGGTGCATTGCTAGGGGAATCACTTTGAGAAGGAAGGAGGCAATTCTGCCACTGTAAAAATCCTTTGTGAGGCTACACTTGGGAGTACTGTGTGCAGTTCTGGCACCCTTACTTAAAGAAAGGACATTATGTTCCTGGAGAGGGTACAGAAGTGGGCATCATAGATGATCCTCAGAATGGGGGATAAGGTTTTAAGAAGGGAAGGGATAAATACATGGGCAGGGTACAGGTAGGACGGGTGGAGACCAGGGGGACTCTGAATGGAAATCAGGGGAGGGATGGAAGGGAGAGAGGAAGGGGGGCAGCAGCAGTTATCAAACTATGAGCTGCATCTCAAGCAGACATGACAGACCTCAAGGCCTAATCTGCTGGCATTTTCGTATGTTCATATGACTGACATGGTCCAGTGTAAGCTACAGTAATAGTTACTACTGATTGCTACCTTCAAGGTGTATACATCCCTGTACTCTCTGCTGTACTGCCATGCTACTTCTTATATTACCTCCTGCTCCACTGACTTTCAAATTACATAATACCCCACCTCCAAAGAAAACCAGTCATGCATGAAATAAAAAATACTAAAAAAGAAATGAAAAAGCATTAAATGTAGGGCATTAGATTTCCCTTCATAATATTGTCTATCCATTAATGTATTTTTCTTTGATTTTCCTTTTTTTCCCATATTTTAACTGCTGCAATGATTCAGATGGAGCAGTGGTGGTGTCACCACCCACTCCGTCACCACTTTCATCATCACTTCAGTGCCTGCCACTGCCACAGCCACCGCCACCACCAGTCTTGCTTTTTAGGTTTGCTGTAGAAGATCATAAATAATGACGTGTGGCATTCGAGCAGACTCATCATGGAAATGGCCACGCTAACAGTTGCAGATTCTGCACTGAAACAAGCACCCCCCCCAGACACCTTCTTCAAAAGTGATACCATCTGGATGCATACTGCCTCATACACAGTGAGAAGAACATGCAAATAAAATTTGATTCTTGAAAACATGATTTGAAAAAAAATGTGCTTCAAGAAAACATTATTGGTCTTTACTTTGCCGTTCTAACCTTCTTTTGCAAGATGTGACTGGCCTCAACTTTGTTGTTCTCTCATTTTACATGAAGTGGCAATCACAGTACATGAAAACATGATTCAGGGAAATGTGTCTGGTCTTAGGCTTTGCCTCATTTTAAATGACATGACTGATGCTTACTTTACCTTTCACACAAAATTTTACATAAAGTGGCTATAACAGATTTGAGAAAAAGTGATACAAGAAAATGTGATTCTAGCAAATGCAATTCAAGAAAATGTGATTCGAGAAAATCTGAATGGTCTTGACGTTGCCTTTTTTTATCTCATATTAAATGAAGTGGAATTAGAGGCAAGTGGGGACTGGAGATGTCTCTTAACCTGGAGGCATTCTGGAAAAAGGTGGAGGCATCACATTTGGGAAAAGGAAGTGTGTGCAACATTTGGGTGTGAGTGAACAAAAATAAAGGGGGAACGTGGAAGTGCAAAACTATTTTTTTAATCAAGATATTTCTGGTCCCTTCCATACAGTGCTCAGGCTGCCACCAGTAATTTCTAAACTCCATTCCAGCTGGTCCACCTCTTAATCCTATCTGGCTTAGTCCCCACAGCAGAGTCCTCAGGTTTAAGGCATCTGACCCCCCCTTCCCCGAGGTGAGGAAGTTAACTGCCAAGTTGGGGCCCGACAGTGCCAGTCCCAAGACCTCCATCCTGATGCTGGGGGTGTATTTATCCATATTCCATGCCACTTGAGGTCAAGCATTTGGATTTATATCCTTCAACTGGTGCGGTTTACCTTCCATGGCTCAAAAGCATCCCTGCAGAGGAGGGGACTGATGCAAGCATCTTGGTTGCACATTTGGCTTAACATAGGGATCACTATGGGGATGGCCAAGGCCGCCCTCAGCCAGGAAGCACCGAGACCAACAGCAATCCTAGCCACAGACTGCCTCAACACAAGATCCCCATGCTCACTTCCAAAACTGGGATGCCCACAGGAGAACATGTAGCACTACTGCCCAACAAATGGTAGACTTATGATTTTCTATTTCGTGATGCACCAACCTTTGCATTTACTACTTTGCTTCATGCAACAACTTTTGTTTGTAGAGTCCAACTGCTAAAAAGATCTCCTCAGACAGGAATTCTCTCCATGTTCAAAGGGTTTATCATACCTAAGTATACCTTTTATACATTTTATGAAAGGAGTAGGGAAAACCTTGCATTCTAATTGGTTGATATTCATGCATTAGGTCTGTCTAATGCACAGTTAGAAACAAGTCCTGACAGCCAGGACCAGAGACAAGATCCTCAGCTCCACACACGCGTGCCACCTTGCAAAATGATCAGTAGACAGGTGGTAACAACAAGGCACTGGTTACAGAATGTGGAATTTATTCAGGCATAAAAATTGCACAGCCGGGGCCAGCAGGAAAATCCAACCTCAGCGTTTCACATGCCACACCATGTTATCAGGAGATGGCCTCATACTGCATACCCCAGCATCAGTGTAGCACCTCAAAAATACATAATACATCATATAAAATAACAGTGAAATAATACATGCTATTTCTAAAGTATCTTGTTGTTATAGTCAAACAGAAATATTTGCAATATTTCATATAAAAACATCCGTTTTTAAATGAAATGTGCATTAGATGTTTCTGTAACATTTACAGTATGTATAGAGATGCTTTTGGTTAATAAGGTTTATGTATTATTTCCACTGAATGTTTGTGTGTTTGTATTATGATGTATATGTATTTTTGGAGGTGCTATCACTTTAATTGTGAGCTTTTTTAAGTGTATGCTGTGTGAGCAGACCATCCTCCTGATGACGCATGGTGTGTACTAAACTAGTTGAGGTTCGTTTCCTGTATTGCTGGGTGGCTGTGCAATTTTTATGCACTGATTAAATTTCCACATTTTGTAAATACCTGCGGTGCCTTTTGTTACCTTTTTTTCTGTTGCCAGCCAGGACGCATGACATCAAAGAGATCCTTAAGCGAAGGTTTAGAACTTAAAAGAAATAATTGCCACCATTTCCCCCCCCCCACAGAGACTTCTGCAACAATCTAGCTTCCTATCACTTATTAGCAAAATAGCAAACACTGTAGACTGACACAGCAAGAAGTAAACTGAACTGAATTTCTGCTTCTTTCTGTAAAATCCCACGGTTTTATTTGTTTGTTCACCCTGTTGTATTTAATTCCTACTACCATCTCCGCCCTCCCATCACTCACTGACTCACATGCTTGGCTAGGCTACTCCAGGTTTTCACTCCAGAAACAAAAACAAGTGAGTAATCACAAATTTACAAACTACTTCTGTTTTTTTTTTTTTTTTTTAAACAGTATGAGTTTTCTGATCTTAATGTATTAAATGCTCAAGTTTGCGCTTTCTCCTCCTTAGCACTTTCACACATCAGAAACAGAGCAGTGATTCAGGACTTCAAAGCAAAACAAAAACAACAACAGTAGAGCCTAGAAGTTAGAGTAATGAGCTTGGTAGAATCAGAAGACCTGGGTTTGATTCCCACAGCCTCCACTTGCATACTGTAAGACTCTGAGCAAGTCACTTAACCACCACAGTGCTCCTGGGTCACCCCTGAAAACAGGCACTTGTGCCATACCCAGTTACAAAAAGAAAAAACAAAACACACAAAAAAAAAACACTTTTTCTAACAGCTCCAGATCTTCACACAACAGACCCTGCAGGTTCACCCAAATTGGGAAAGATTTCCAGCAATTTACAGCTCATCCTCCTGTCCCCTCAAACCTCACCGCTGTCCCTCCAATCCCAGTACGGGTCAGTGGGGTGAGGTGAATCGTAGTCACTCTTTGGTTAGCTCTATTTAACAACTTTTTTTTTTTTTTTAAGAGAAAACCACTTGCCAGCACTTTATCATTTATCTACTGGTGTTAACTAGGCTTGTTTTGATCATGCTAGTGCACCCATTTCTCCCAATATATTTGCAGCACTTCTGAAACTCGCTTCCATGTCCGTGATAAATTAAAAAAAATATATATAAAAACTACTCTCTCAGTCTTGTTGGCTGCACATGTGCAGCCAACACACTCACTAAGTCCCTCTCTGTCTCTCCCAAACAAACAGCACTAGGTTAAAAAAAAAACCAAAAACTACAAAACCTACAACTACGGAAGCCTACTCAGGAAGAAAGTCCTCAAGTAAAAAAATAAAAATAAAAGCATCACCCTCATACAGATGCAGGAATTATTCTAGGTAAAAATAAATAAAAGATTTAACTTTTTACAATTGTAACACTCATGTAAAATACAGAACTCCTTTTTATAAGTACAATAACACACTTCAGGGATTTGCATCAGACAGTTCTAATGCATATCCAGGGGCTGAAGGCACTTGGCCTGTGGTCTTGTGCCTTACTACACCACTAGCCGGGCATTAGAACCGTTTAATGCACACCCAGTCATGTCTTACTGCTTACATTAAATGGCTCAATAGTACACTGCAATCTGATTGCCCCATAAGAATTAGAGCCTATGGGTAAATCTCAGCATGACCAATGGTCTAGAATCTTTTATTTAGTTTTATTCTTCCTTTGATCTAAAGGCGCTTTTACACACAGGTCTATGTAATGGAATAACTGTTACGGAAACAGTATTCCGTTACATCCCTTGTGTGTAAAAAGCATTTGTTTCGTTCCTTTGGTGAACATTCATCCAAACCGCAATCTCTGCTTCTTGCGGTTTGCACGAACGTGTTTCGTTTGATCTGGCTGTGTAAAACAGCCATTCCGGTACCACTGCAGAAACTGCCATTAGAGCAGCAAACTCTGAGGAGCCAAAACAAATGGGCGGGATTAGCGGAATACTTTCGCAGGGTGCAAAAGGAAACCAGTACGCAACACAGTACATCGGCGCCACACAGGTAACGTTTATTTTGTTTTACAAACCTGTGTGTAAAAGCGCCTAAAGACTATCTTCCCTTTTGTCTTTTTTAAACTTCTTAAAACTGGGATTCATTTTGAATTGCAATGAGGCACACTAGGGTGTCAGTCACTGTGGGATTCAATCACTTCTCGTTAGCTGTTCCTCATGCCACACCACACAAGGTATGGCTAAATCTTACAATGATACACAACTGCTTAAAATTAAATAACTTTTAGACAGTGGCGGAGCTAGAGGGAGGGTCTGGGGGGGGCGGTTGCCCCTCCTGGCTACCCCAGTGTGAGTAGTGGTGCCCCACCATCTTCATTATTCAATGTTTAGTGCCCACTGTGGAGCCCATGATTGACTGAATGGCCCCCCCTGGCTCCCAAATGCTCCCAAACCTGGCTCCACTACTGCTTTTAGACTATGAACATACAGTAAAACAATATATTCAGCACTGTCATCAGTATTTAAATATAGCAAGCATAGCAATAAACATCCACATTTCAACCCTTTTACAATATATCCATCCTTTTGGGATCTAAAGCTTTCTATGTACTTACCCAGTCAACAAAAACTAAATAATAAAAAAAAAAAAACTATGTGGAGAGTTGCTACTGCCAGAAGTAGTTGAGGCTCTTTAAAATCCTGAAACTAAAAAAATATTAGCTTCTCTACAGTCAGGCTGTCAACTCAAGCTATCAGTAATATAGATATACAATAGAGCATAGTTGCTTTCATCTTGGTGACTGTTTCTTCAGCGTTCCCTTTCAACAGAGAGGAATCTTTTAAGATAGAAAGGTACAGCATGACCTTCTCCTATAACTCAAAGAAATCTGAGAAAACTGTTACTGGAAGGATCCACAAGCTAACAGCACTGGCCATGAATCCTGTTGCTACACTGCTTCTAATGTAAGTGCCCTCACCTGACATCTACAAAGGTCAAGTCCTTCTTTCAACAAATTGATAAATAGGGTCACTGGTCTGCAAATGGTTTTGGAACCTACATAGATGAGAAAGCCAGACAGTATTCAGTCAGTCATGCAGACCTAGCATTCTCAAAGTTTCATAGATACAGTATCAACCAGCACTACAAACACATCCTAAAATTAGAAGAAAAAAAAAAAAAAACTTATGCAAGCAACACATCTAATTACCATGATCATATTGGAAATAGAACTAAAAGAAAACTCACTGTATAACCCCTCTACCACAGTTTCAGGACTCTGCAGAAGGATATGCAAAGAAAACTTAAACACTACCTCATGCATAAAATTGTTGTGGTAGTTAGTAAAAGTTTTATTTTTATTAAGGCGAAAACACTGTTAGGTAGAGATACCCCATTTACAACGCAGTCTTGCGTGGTAATACAGTTTTAGTTGCATACAAACCTTGAATGAAAATAAAAGTTCAGTATAATATTAACACACATCTAGAGATGGGGCCCTAATGAGCTTCGAGGTGTGAGGACGTGTTTCTCTGTAGCTCTCATCTACAAGATATAAAATCCATTAACATTCACGGCATTGCTATGGATACCTTCTACCGGGACTCTCTGGAGCTCCAACGCTGGACCCTTTCTGTGGCTTTTATTGGATTCAGCTGCCACATTCTGTATGCTCCCCTACACATTTCATGACTTTTCCCTGTTGCTGGTGGCGCCAAGGACACTTGGATCCCATTACAAAGGTAAGCCGGGCAGGGGTGGCGGGCGAGGGCGTTGCGTGTGATAGTTAGAAATCACGCTGCCTCTGCCCACGCCCAGTCACCTGGACCTTGGCAACTTTTCATCTCTGGAGTTTGGGTCAGGAGTCCTCTCAGTGGTTTGGCTCCTTGGTGTGGCTCTCCGACACCTGCCAGACATACAAAATATTAATACCAAGGACTGAGATGTTTGGAATGGGGGAAGGTGACCGGTGGAATTGGGAATGTGGATGTACATAGGTACTTATCTCAGCAGGCACTTGATACTGGTCGGGAATGTTGTGGGGGGCTGAGGAGGTGGGGTATGGTCTGGGGTCCACACGCATGTCAGCCCTCGTGCTGGGGTCTCTTGTTTCTGTTTTGCCCTTTCACCTCCTTCTCCAACATGCTGTTGAAGGTAACTGGTGGGATAATTTATTATTAAATGGTGAAGCTGAGTTTTATATGTGGGGATATCTTTGGTAAACTGATGCTTAAAGTTGAGGGTTTATGGATTGTTAAAGGATCGTGATGGCTGTGCTGGGTGCTGCCTCTTGTTGAAGGTGTGGAATGTTATGCATTGTTTAGTCTTCAATGTGACACTGCCTTGCATGGGTCGGATACTAAGTGGTTGATTTTGATATGGGGGGGGGCGAAGGTGGTGGATTGGGTTAGTGTCACTCCTCCCTTTCAAATGTGGGGGAGGACCAGCCCCATGCAACATTGGTTACGGAAAACAACACCCGGAGAGGCCCTGGGTCCAACATTGTTTTTTGACATGGATTTCTTGTATCGGTTTACCTATTTCAATATTTTCTTGTGGGTTGGAGTTCTCGTTCACTTTTTGGTGGGTTTGGCTATTCTGAAGTGAATGGCAATATTATTAGATATGGGTTTGTTATATAGTTTAACGTGTTGGTTGGAGAGGGAGGGAGGGAGTGGGGTGGAGGTTAACTTTTTGGCTGTTTCACATTTGTGTGGTTCTATGTTTCTTTTTATTCTCTTTGGGTCCAAATAACGCATGGTGAAAAGTTGTTCATGGTGGTCTTTCTGCTCGAAGAAGGGGGGTGCTGTTGGGGGTTCCGTGTGGCAGTGGGAGACAGCTGATCACAAACGTGGGTACTGTTAAGGATATCACTGTGGTCTCCTGGAATGTTAGGGGATCCTCCTCCCTGATAAAGTTAACTTCCTTGTTAACAGCCTTGAAGCAACAGCATGCCCAAGTGCCTTTATTACAGGAGATGCATTTAACGGCATCAGAAACTGGTTCATGGGTGGGTTGGCACATGCCATGCAGCCCCTTACTCCTCCCGGAAGTGATGGGGTGGTGGTATTAATTAATAAGCATCTCCCCTTTCAGGTTAAGCAAGTGGTGGTGGACCCCCGACAAGAAAGAAAACATATTTTTGTAAAGGAGCAGCAATCTGGAGCGAGAGTGACTTTTGCTAGTATATATGTCCCAGTGGTACTGGTGCTTGGTGGTGACTTTAATAGCACCATGGAACCTGCCCTGGACCAATTAGAGGGACAAGGGACAGGGTGGAGTGTTATGAGGCAGTGGCAGTTGGGAAAGTAACGCATTTGGGGAGGCAATTTCTTCCTGATTTCACATATAAGACCAAGTTATTATGAGAACGGGACCTAGGGATGCAGATTCGAGAGGACAATTGGGAAATGATTTTGGGACTTCACAAAGGTATACTGATATGTAACAAACATAAACAATCATTTTATAAGTTTGTGCACAGACTCTACTGCCCCACCCCCATGATCATGCATAAATTCAGCCCTGCTGTGTCTCCGATATGTGGGAGATGTGGAGTGGATCAGGGTTCCTACTTTCACTATTTTTGGTTCTGTCCAGTCCTTCAGGCCTTCTGGACTAAGATCGCCCAGGAAATGGGCACCAGATTCCACTGCATCTTCTCTTGCTTCTCTTTGAAGTTGAGGACATAGAAAGATAGAAGTTGACGGCAGATAAGGACTGCAAGGCCCATCCAGTCTGCCCATTTGTTTTTCTACCTTATAAATGTGCCATCGGCCTTTGCTCTGTCAGTGGCCTATCTATTCATACTCATCTGTATTGCTCCCTTATGCCTATCCCATGCCTGTTTGAAGCCCTGCACTGTATTCATAGCCACCACTTCCTGAGGTAGCCCGTTCCATGCATCCACCACCCTTTCTGTGAAAAAGAATTTCCTCACATTCCCCCTTAATCGGCCTCCCTCTAATCTCATGCTGTGTCCTCTTGTCCTGCTATTTTTCTTATATTTAAACATGTTAGACTCTTTCACCTTATTAATGCCCTTAAGGTGTTTGAATGTTTCGATCATATCACCTCTCTCCCTCCTTTGCTCAAGGGTATACATATTGAGCTCTGTTAATCTGTCCTCATATGTCTTCTGATGCAGTCCCTGCACCATTTTGGTTGCCCTTCTCTGGACTGCCTCAATTTGGTTAAAGTCTTTGTGAAGGTGTGGCCTCCAGTACTGCAAGCAGTACTCCAGATAGGGCCTAACCAGTGTCTTATAAAGAGGAATTATTACCTCCCTCTTACGACTTGTGATACCCCTACTAATACACCCTAACATCCCCCTAGTCTTACCTACTGCCTTAGAGGTCTGTTTGGATGATTTCAGGTCATCGGTGATGATGATGCCCAAATCTCTTTCTTCCTTTGAGACTGCCAGCAACTCCCTTCCCAGCCTATAGGTGGATTCAGGGTTTCTCTTCCCTGTGTGCATGATCTTACACTTCTTTGCATTAAATCCCAGTTGCCACTCTTGTGACCATTTTGCTAGTTTATCCAGATCTCTTCTCATTCTGCCCACCCCATCTGGATCATCTACTCTGTTGCAGATCTTGGTGTCATCTGCAAACAGACAAGCCTTACTCTCTAGTCCATCTGCAATGTCACTAATGAAAATATTGAAGAGGACTGGCCCCAGGACAGAGCCCTGAGGTACCCCACTTGTGACTTGCATCTCTTCTGACTGTATATCATTTACCATCACTCTCTGTTTTCTGCCCGGCAACCAGTTTGCCACCCAGTTGACCAACTTCTGACCCACCCCAAGCCTACCCAGCTTATTTATCAATCTTCTATGTGGAACAGTGTCGAAAGCTTTGCTGAAGTCAAGGTAGGCGACATCAACTGCTCCCCCTTGGTCCACCACTCTGGTTACTTAGTCAAAGAAAACTATGAGATTAGTTTGACAGGACCTTCCTTTTGTAAACCCAAGCTGTCTTGGATCCTGTGCCCCTATGGATTCCAGGAGTTGCACTATCCTTTCCTTAAGGAGTGCCTCCATAATCTTGCCCATGTAGTTCCCTGCCTCCTCCCTGCTACCACTCTTGTGGAGTGGGATCACATGAGCCCTTCTCCAGTCTTCTGGGACCTCTCTTGTGCTCAGAGACGCACTAAACAGCTCTGCTAATGGCTCTGCTAGTGCCACCCTTAGCTCCTCAGCACCCTGGGATGTATGCCATCAGGTCCTATCGCCTTGTCCACCCTGAGCTTACGCGGGCGCTTCATGGGACCCTCTCATTTGTGAAGGAGTAGTGATCACCTCCTCCCTCTGTGTCCATGGTGCTGAGCTGTGGGCCTGCCCTACCTTCTCATCAGTAAATACTGAGCAAAAGTAACTATTTAGGATAGATGCTTTTACAGGGTCCTCCTCCTCACACACACCCTTTTCTCCTTTGAGCTCAGCAATATCCCCTCTGGACTTTCTCCTTTCACTAATGTATCTATAAAAAGTCTTGTCACCTTCTTTTACTGTTCATGCTAGTGTTACCTCAGTTTGGGACTTTGCCTGCCTTACTGCCTTCCATGCTTCCCTTAGGGCAGTTTGGTATGCCTCCCTATCTTCATCGCAGAAACACAGAATTTGATGGTAGATAAGGACTGCTTGGCCCACCCAGTCTGCCCATTTCCCTACCTAATTGATAAGCTGCAGATCCTAGTTAACCAGCAGCCTACTTCTTTCTACCCCCACCCCCTAGAATTGCCTTATGACTGTCCCATGCATGCTTGAATTCAACCACTGTTTTTGACTCCACAACCTCCTCTGGAAGGCAGTTCCATGCATCCACAACCCTCTCTGTGAAAAAGTACTTCCTTACATTACCTCTGAGCCGCACCCCCTCTATCTTCAAATTGTGCCCCCTTGTTCTTGCACACCTCTTTTTTTGAAAGATACTACCCTCTTGGACTTAGTTGATTCCCTTGAGGTATTTGAAACTTTCTATCATGTCCTCCCTCTCCCTCCTTTCCTCGAGGCTATACATATTATGCTCCTTTAGTCTCTCTTCATATGTCTTCCGGTGCAGACCCTGCACCATTTTAGTTGCCCTCCTCTGGATAGCATCCATCCTGTCTATGTCCTTGCAGAGATTGGGTCTCCAGAACTGCACGCAGTACTCCAGATGGGATCTCACCAGCTGTCTGTACAGAGGCATAACAACTTCCTGTTTTCTACTGGTGATGCCTCTCCCTATGCATTCCAGTACCCCCCCCCCAGCCCTTCCTACTGCCCTCTCACATTGCTTGCCTACCTTTAATTCATCTGATATGACTACCCCCAGGTCCCTTTCCATTTTTGTTGTTGTTAGTATCTCATCCCCACTGTGTACTCTTCCCTGGGTTTTGTTTCCTAGGTGCATTACCTTGCACTTCTTAGCACTGAATCTAAGCTGCCATACATTTGACCATTCCTCTAACCTTGCCAAGTCCTTCTCATCCTTTCCACCCCACCTTGTGCATCAACTCTGTTGCAGATCTTTGTGTCATCTGCAAAGAGACATACTTTTCCTTCCAGTCCCTCTGCAATGTCACTTATAAAGACATTGAAGAGGACCGGTCCTAATACTGAACCCTGCGGTATCCCACTAGTAACCCCCCTTTCTTCAGAGTGGACTCCATTTACTATTACCCTCTGTGTCCTATTCTCCAGCCAATTCTTTACTCAGGCTATCATCTTGGGACCCACTCCCAGGCTGGCTAACTTGTATATTAATCTTTTGTGTGGGACTGTGTCAAATGCCTTGCCACAGCCCCTCCCTGATCTACTACTTTGGTCAGCCAGTCAAAGAAACCTATTAGATTCATCTAGCATGACCTTCCCGCTGTGAATCCATGCTGCCTTGGGTCCTGCGCCCCTCTGGTCTCTAGGAACTCAACAATTCTTTCCTTCATTAGTGATTCCATCATTTTCCCTATCACTGAGGTTAAACTAACAGGTCTGTTGTTTCCTGCTTCTGCCCTGCTCCCACTCCGCTGTCATCCCGCTGTTTTCCCTTATATTTCCTGAAGGTCAGCCTTTTGGCTCTGACCTTTTCTGCTACTGTATTTGAGAACCAAAGTGGTTTCCTTCTTCTTTTGCACTTCCTTTTCTGTCTAACACAATGGGATGTTGCTTCAAGTATTGCATCCTTAATGCTTGCCCACTTTGCCTGTACCCCCTCACCTGTGTTTCTTTTTGCCAGGACTAACTTAACTCTGTTGGCCATCTTATCAAAGTCAGCTCCTCTGAAGTCCCATATTTTTGCCTTGGAATGGGATGATTTAGATGTAGTGGCCAAATTGAACCATACCATGTGATGGTCACTAGCCCCCAGGTGACCTTCTACCTGGAGATCTGTGATCCCTTCCCTGTTAGTCAGTACTAGATCTAGGATAGCCCTGTCTCTTGTGGGTTGTTGTACCAGTTGTTTTAGGCCCTCCCCCTGCAGGGAATCCACCATGTGTTTAGTTCTGGCAGATGTTCCTGCTGTTATTGACCAATCTGTATCCGGCATGTTGAAGTCTCCCATTATCAGAACCTCCCCTTTAGCTGTTATGTTTTGTATATCTTCTAACAGTAATGTGTCTATGTCCTCCTCCTGGTCTGGGGGCCTGTAGACAACCCCAGTTCTTATGGCTGTCCCATTTCCTGTTTCCAGGGTGACCCACAGTTCTTCTGGCTCCTTATGTGTATTCTGAATTTCTGTAGCTTTGATATTTTCATTGACATACAAGGCCACTCCACCCCCCCTTTCTGCACCTCGGTCTATTCTGAACAGTACATAGCCAGGTACTGAAGTCTCCCAAGTGTGGTTACCAGTAAACCGCGTCTCACTAATTGCTACCATGTCCAGTTTAGTTTCTGACATTATTGCCTGCAGGTCTGGGATCTTATTTCCTAGGCTGTGAGCATTTGTGTACATGATTTTCCATTGGCCAGATGTCGGTGTGTTAGTTGTTGGGTGAGGTTTGGCATTTCCCCTGTGCGTCGTATGGGGAGACTATGGGGCCCGATGGGTGGGGGGGCTCTTGGTGAGATGGACTCATGTATTACTGATTTTGGCCTGGCACTGCATACTGAATACATGGGTCTCTGGGGCTAAACCCCCAATTGTGCAGTGGCGTCATCTTGCAATTCAAACATTTGCCCTAGAGCATCTATCCTATGTGGTTAAAGGGAAGACCAAGAAGTTCTTCTTTGAATGGGACCCCATTTTGTCCTCATTATCCTCAGGGGAAGCCCAGCTCTTAAGAGAGGGGTCACAATGACTCTGGAATTGGTACACTAACTGATGGACCCCCCCCATCAAGGGATATGATAACGTTAGGGCCAGAGATATTGTGATGTACCCTGCCAGTTGCACTGACCACTATGTAGTATATTGTTGTGGAATGTATATTAAGTTAAGTGGCATGTATTTTGCAATGTTACGAGGAAATTCACTGGACCCATGTACATAGTTTTATGAACTGTTTTTTATTTTTATTGTCTTGTTGTCAATGTTTGTCTATTTGTCTAGGATTGCACTGTGTTGTATTTGCATAACATTTCAATAAACAAATTATGTAAACAAAACAAACATCTAGAAATTTCAAATAAGAACTACTACCAATGAATAAGGCTAAGGAAGGAAGTGGGGGAGAAAAGGAAAACAATGTTACCTAAATAAATAACTTGTGCTTTTACAGAACATAAAAAAACAGCTCTATATCTGACTCCCATACACAATCCCTAGTCACTAGTGCTGCCTATGCAGTAGTCATTACAATTTTATGAGGGGTCATTCCAAACTAGAACCTCCAATATGTCTTCCTAATACTAAATGTATTACCCTTTCATCAAATGTAACTTGTGAGAATAATTCAGGGTGCTACTATCCACTTACTGGGATCTGAGATATCTTCTGTAGTGACGATATATTGTTATACAAAAGTCATACTTTGTAGCTAGTAAGAGCAGATTTAAACATTCTTTAATCAGTTTCTTTTTATTATTTATTTTAAACTTACTGACTAGAGGAGACAAACTGAGCTAAAGTTTGTTTCTGTGTGTGATTAGGTGGGAGAGAATACGGAATAAAAACAGGAATAACAATCTAAATGCAAGAGTGCAAATGAAAGACAATGCAATAAACAATCAAGGAAGTGCAAAGAAAAGCTTATGATTTTAGTACATTAAGTACAAAATGAAAAACAATTAAACTATATGAAATGAATTAGTGGAAAGCAACTAAAATAAAAAAAACACCTCTAGCATTGAAACAGGGATTGTGGGTGGGTAAGTATAGCCTGGGGCAGTGCAAAAGCACCAAAACCAGGCTGAAATAGCATGAAGGCACATGCAGTGTATACGTGGTAAAGGGGGAGTTGAGGGTGAGGCTGAGTGAGGAACTAGTTACGGGAGCAGGTGTGTATGATGACCATGAAAGAGATTTGAGAGAGAAGTAGAGGAAGAAGAACAGATGGTGACAGGGAGACTATTCCGAGGAGTGGATAGCTAAGTTGAAGAAAGCTACCTGATCAGAAGAAGCTCTAGCTCAAAAGATGGAGAATATGAATGACTTGGCAGAGGAGAGGAGAGGAAGGAAAGGTACTGTAGGAGACAAAGTTGAACTAGAATTTAGACAGCAAGGAAGCACAATGAGAGAGGCACCTGGTTTGTTCTAGAGAAGTCAGTTATGGTTTTGGGGAAGATAGTTTAGGGTGACACAGAAGGAATGAGAAAGAGGGTACAGTATGGCAAATATGTACTTGTGGCATTGTCATAAACCATGTCTGCACAGTCAAACCCTGGCATGATCATCTTGAGGAAAATCTCGCTGTGAACCATGAGTGCTGAGTTTGGTGAGTAACTGATTATGGATGGAATCAGTGTGGAAGAAGAAATCTAGGTTTCAATCTAGCCACACACCAAAGAACTTGAACAAAGGGACATCTTCAAGGGGCAATCATCCAAATCATAAAGAATGTTTTATTTTATTTTTTTTTTGTTGTTTTTGTGGAGCCCAGTAAGTCATTGCTTATCACCAAAGGTACTAGGTCCAGACCAGTGCTGCACTCAAAAGAAACAATGAGCAAAAATTGAAAATGCAAAAATGGGTGCTTTAATCTGTGCTCAGACGTCCCATACAAACACAGCAGACATAATGATCGATAGAAATACAGAGGCAGAAATGGCTAATGTACAAAAGTTTTTCATCTGCTTATGAGTCTGCTTGACTCAAGCCAGAACTGCAACTGTCCCTGGTGCTTCGGCTATTCCAGCCCTCCTCAGTGGGGTGACACATTGCATTAGCCATTTCTGCCTCTGTATTGCTATCGATCATTATGTCTGCTGTGTTTGTATGGGACATCTGAACACAGATTAGAGTACCCATTTTTGCATTTTCAACGTTTGCTCATTGTTTCATTTGAGTGCAGCACTTGTCTGGACCTAGTAGCTACATTTTGAAGGGCTGGCTGCTCTTCAGTGCTGAGCACTGAACCTAGTTACTGCCATTGTGGCATCTTTGAGGAACAGTACTTATTACCAAAGGGAATGAAACCATATAATCAGTATTAAGAGACATCAGATTTGAGAGGAACCAGTGTCGGCGAGACTCGAAATTCTGATGTAAGGTAACTTGGAAGTTAAGGCCCTGTAGGCAAACAGTAATGTTGTGTGTGTGTGTGTGTGTGTGTCCCTGCAAGAGGACACATACTGAGGGGGAGGTAGACTGGGAAAACTGAGAAGAGGAATGGATCCAGGCTAGACCCCTGACCATTGAGGAAATGGAAACTGGAGCGAGGGGGAAAGATACTGCTTACTTGGACTAACTAGAATCTGCCAGAGAAGTTGGCTTAGACCCAACAGATTGATAGGTCAGATATGCAAGCCATGTTTATTTATAAAGCACCTCATCCTAAGGACTCAAAGCACAGTACAGGCAACGTTAGAAAATACACAAAATAATAAAATTTAAAAATATAAATATGACATACACATCAATGCAAATAATATGTGAGATTATCAAGTAGGTGGGGATGGGAAACAGTTCCAATATCCTCTGCAAGACTGACAAATATGATGGCAGTGTAAAGCTTCTGGCCCATCCCCTTTTTTTTTGGGGAGCCAGTGAATGCAAAACAGATTTAACTGTGGAATAGAACTTACGAGCACCAGACAAGAAATGGGAATGGAAGAAAGACAAAAAAGAATTAGAATTTAAATAGTGAGTTTTCATACAAACAGTATCCCAAAGCGCTTTACAAACAGTTGATGACTACTGAATGAACTGTACATGTGTAGTGGCAGCCATTTCACACACCAACACCCACAGACAGCCTTGGACAATTGCATGAACCAGTTTTATGGAAAGGTAAATGTTGGCCAGAACACTGGGGGAAAATCCCCTATTCTTGATGTGGAAGGCGCTGTCTGCTTCCTGTTGGTAGGATGGTGGATTCTGACCTGATGGTAACAGAGGATGGTGGTGGACAGTCTCGCATGGGAGACTTGCCTGTTTCAGAACCAACTCTGGCTCATATGAGTACTGATTTAATCGCATGAAACAACAACTGCAACAAGATCTTGTGGACAAAGTGACACCTACTGGCAATGACGACAGAAGCTGAACTGTCTTTGTTCCTGAAAAAACATAGCTGGAAGATAAAGAAAATGGAAGTGTTTGCAAGCTATTCCCTAGGGAGTGCCGGACAAAAAGTTTCTATAGGACTCCCCGATTCATGCTACTGGCACACCATCTTTGTCTCAGTCTTCCCAGATGGATGTTGCACTGGGAGGGATGCTGGAAGCTCCTTGCTCCCCAGAGCATGCTTTCACATACAGGATGGCTCCAATTGGATGATGATAAATGGATAACAGATCCAAATATTGCTTTGCTGGGCTCACAACCTGTAACCCCATTGCCCTGGACACTGCAGTCGGTAATTCACCTAGGCACACCATTTCAGGCAGCAGCAGTACACTGCTTAAGCAGCTGTGGGACCACACCTTTTCCGTGTGCAGATACACTTGCTTCCTCCTCTTCTACTAGTGTTCCTAACGGCATGTCTTCTGAATTCCTGAGTCTGCAGACCAGCAGTGCCAGGTTGAATTGTCTATGGGTTCCTGCACTTCAGTTTCAGTCTCTTCAGCAGCAGAGCCTCACTCATTACCCCCTGCTGACTTCATAGTGACACCCCGAGGCTTCCACACAAGCTAAACCTGTAAGCTATGCTAGCTTGTTAAGTCACCCGGTGGAGCCCTAAATGAAGAAATGTGGTCGGGCTTCGCTAACAAGGGGGCTTAGAGTTGCTTCCCAACTGGGTTTATGTGGGCAAATCACTACATTAACAGTCCCTGTCTTTTCCCCCCTCCAATGTCTATGCCTTGATACATGCTTCTGAGGACTCCAGTTCTGATTTTAGTTTTCGAACAATGGCCCTTCTTGAACATTTTTGTACACAGTACCATCATTTAAAAGACAAACATTTCTGGACTCCGTTTCTGGCAAGCCCTATTACTAAGCACTCTTTCTGTTCAGTCACCATTTTGCTTAGAAATGAGAGTCACTATTAATGACATAATTTATTGGCTGCAAAAACACTGAGCTTCAGAGAGTCACTGACCCCATTATGGATCGTGAGGGCATCTGGACTTGGGGGTGGAAATTTAAGGTCCAGCTTTGACATGGGAAAGACAGCATTCAACGCCTGCCAAGCAGTTTTCTTGGGGGGAAGGATCAGGGAATCCTCTTCTACCCTGGACAGACTAAGTCCTTCTATAAATGTGGGCCTTGCAACATTTGAGCAACTCGTGTGATTTTATCAAGTGCACGTTATGTGGTGACTTTGGGCATTCCAGCCTTCACTCTGCCTTCACTCCAAAACGTAATTTGTGTGAGGAGGTGGGCCATACATTCCGGTCTTGTCCTTGGGCTTCCCACAACCTCCCTGACCCTGTGAAGCAGGATTTCTATCTGCACTGGCTACTAAATCCAGGACTACCATCTCTGAAGTATCCCCAGATGCCCCGATTGTTATACCTCCTGTGGGTGTTGTGCAGTCCTCTTTCTCCTGTCTGCCTCCCTCTTATGAGCACTCCACAGGCTCCACTGATGTGGTTCCAGACACTTTAATCAACATTTCCAATGTCCTACCATTGTCCATGACTGACTCTAGCTCCCCTATTGCTGGTTCTGCCATGCCCCCACCCCTCATTCCAGCAAACTGGAGTTCTTGTAAGACTTTTTTTCCTCTTTTTTTTTTTTTTTATATCTTTATACTTTTTGCACCCTGCCTCCACTGCCATCCATCCGCCCAGTCACAGACCCCAAGCTGCGGCTTCCCCATATTGGCCATCCTCCCAGGACCCCCTGGCTTACCCCCCAGGGTGGGGCTGTGGCACCTGAACCCCTTGAAGGGTGCCACGGTCAATGGGATAGGGGCAGTAGTCAGCCTGGGGAGCCAATCGTAGCCAAGGGGTGGGTATCACCAAGGCAGTGGGCAGGTATGTGCAATGACGTCCAGCATCCACCCCGCCCCTCAATGTGTTGAGCGCTGGTTGGTTTGTGAGTCCTCCAGCCTCCCCTAGGGGTCTCTCGATCACTGGACACTTAACCCATCCCTGCCCCCGGAGAAGGAGAGCAGTCCATAGGATGCTCCATCCTACTCCCCCCAGCTAATCCTCCAGCTCCCAGGGTTCGTTCCTGAACCCGGGTCGCTGGCATTACAAGCGGAATTCCAACCGCTATGCTGACGGGCTAGCCCTCTCCTTTCTGATGCTGGCCCTTCCTGGTCTGGGTTTTTCTACCCTGAATGTAAACAATGTAAAGTCTGCCAGGAAACATCTGGCCACATTTGCTATACTTGTTGAATTTTCTTTTGACACATTTTTTTTGCAGGATACCCATTTACGGAATATTGGTGACATACAAGTGGCTCAACCTGCATGGGTGTGGGTGGGGTCCATCATTTTGGTCTCTTGGAGAGCATTTGTGTAGTGGAGTGACTATTTGTTTTGAGTATCCCAGGTTTACTGTTACTCGTTTAGTTGACATATTTCCTGGCCGGGCACTACTGTTAGATATTTCTATTTCTATTTCTAATCATCTTCTTTGCCTCAATCACAGTCTATGCACCCAAGACCAAAGCATCTAGGATTGCACTATTTTCATTAATTCAACCCTATTTATATACTAGTCTAGCATCACTCTTTGGGGGAGGGGTTAATTGCATTATTCTAGGCACTGATATGGGGAGTTAAGAACAATAAAGTATTTTGTGATACTACTTTTTTGAGATCAATGATTTTGACAGCAGGCTTAGTGGAAGCCCATTTCCTTCATACTGCTACTCCGCCATGTACTGTGCGTACCATATAGAGGATTGTGTATGAGTGATCATACACAGTCTTTTATAGTGTATGGTCACTCATACAAAGACTGCCCTTACTTTCTTGCTGGTTTATGTGGTAATTTTCACCTCCTCTGGCCTGTTTCGCCACCACATCCGTTCTCAGAGAATCGCCCGTTGCCCGATCGCACATGCGCACCCACCTTCTAAGTGTTGTGCTGCACTAGCTACGTAGCTAGTGCAGCACAACAGCTATGATGATGTAGCTAGTGCAGCATAACAACATTGTTGAAGGGATCGTTTTCCATCCACAACAACATTCCACCATACACTACAGAGGTGTTCTGTCAACCTGCATAGTGAAATGTTACAGTTCAGTATTTCTCCATGGTTTCCTTTTAAAATGGGCAAGAAATGCTATTCAGTATGGGAGTTTCTCATAAAAACAACAGAAGTAAATGTTCATAGTGTGGGTGGTGAACCTTTACCTAGTACTGAACAAATCCACTTGAGACGGTACTTATTATTCAAAACTGCTTTGTTTTTTCAAATAATTATTTTCTTTGATATATTCCTTTTGGCTCCCAAATCTTTATATAGAGAATAAAGGATGGGGAAGTGTGTAATGTGGGAATTTAATGCACACTCAAGGTGCCACATAAACACCCGAGAGGTTTATTACAAGCATCCCACACCAAAGGTGTGCATTAAATTCTCAGATGCACACTTTCCCAGCTTTTATTTTTTATAATTGCTGATCAGCAATTTTTTTCCAGCTGCAGTCATGTGAGGAAGACACACACGCACACACACACACACACATTATCTTTCTGTCCCTCCAACTTTTTCAGTAGGTGTTTTTTTTTTTTTTTTTGTATTTTTTTGTTTATATTTTACTGTTTTTCCACGCAGTTGTAGAGTTAAGTCACATCGGGGACACGCTTACCTCTGTCAGCCACAGAACTGTTCCTGCAGGCGGTGGGTTTGTTGTCAGGCTGGCAAACAGCAGGATCAACCAGATATGAGTTTTTTTTTAGTTATATTCAAGGGTAGGAACAATGAAATTGGAAAAAAAAAAATAAAAACGATTATGCGGCGGCGAAGACTGTTGCTGCAGCAGCGCCTTTGCGGCGATTCCTCAGTAACGGACATAAGGAACTGCCATATTTGTGGAACTGTTCAGCCCACCCTCTCCTATAGTTAAAAGCCAAAGAGGGAGCAGTCAGTGTTGATGGGCACGGCGCGTGAATGCCATAATAACCCACGGGTTATTACGGCAAATATCAACTTGATCAGCTTATTGAAAAAAATTGCTGGCCAGTAATTATATATAGAATAAAGTATGGGGTGGTGCATGTAACAAGAAGTTTACACACACCCGAGGGGTTAGATGCTCATAAACCCCGAGAGTGAAGCTCGAGGGGTTTATGTCAGCATCTAACCCCAAGGGTGTGTGTAAACTTCGAGTTTACATACCACTCCATGTTTTATTTTATATAATTGATGACTACGATTTTTTTTTGCCACAGCAATTAAATAAAATAAAATATCCTGGTGCAGCTGTGCCCCAATCCCGACTTGGTTCGCGGTCAGAAGCAGCTGCTGAAGACACATAATTTTTTTTTCTTAAACAGTAGCCTACTTGAGGGGGCGCTGCTGAGCAGTTGAGAGGAAGCAGCAAACTCCTGAAGCTCCCAGAGAAGAATTTTAAAAAACTATTAAAACTCAAACTTGTTCTTTTCTAAAATACCAGAAACTGCTCTAGAGTGCTTGGATTACCTGTAATTGACAAGATGGGCAAAACTGAAGGGCTGGGGCTCCAGCTGGCAACTTTTTTTGTACCTAAAAAGCAGAACAAGGAGGAGAGGCCTGATCAGTGTGGAAGCAGGGGACTTGACTGATAAGATACCGGAGGAGGCCTCACTAGCTTCCATACTTTCCACACTCCATCAGCTTGTGAAAACAGTGCAGGACTTAGATAAAAAGTTCGATACTCTCACTCCGAGAGTCTCTACTCTGGAAACCAAAATGGAGCAATATGAAGCTATTGTTCAACGCTCTGTATCTTCCATCCTAAAATTGACAGATGCCACTACTAAATTAATAAAATAAAACTTGCACCTTCGTCAAAGGCTGGAGACAGTAGAGAACCATGCAAGACAGCGCAATTTACGAGTTATCGGACTGTCAGAGAATGCTGAAGGGGAGGACAGCCTGATCTTTGCCAGAATGTTTTTGCCGGCCATACTGGGGCTTGACGAAGCTGAACCTACTCTATCCCTGGAAAAGGCTTATAGAATTACCCCTAGAAGAGCTGCAGCGGACTCATCGACTCCAAGAGCCTTCCTAATAGTGAGCACAGGAATTGGGGACAGAGATCAGGCTCTTGCAATTGCCCGGCGCCGTAGAGTCCTGAAATATGGTGAAGATGAAGTCATGCTATTTCTGGACCTCTTGTTCAGCACCTGCCTATGTCGCAAGGCCTTCGATGGGCTGAGGAGCCGGCTGCGTAAACTTAAAGTGCAGCACCAGCTACCTCCCCCAGCTAAACTCCGGTTAATGTGGAATGAGCAACAGTATTTATTTAATGAACCACAGGACGCTGGCAAGATGGTCCGGAAAACTGAACTGGAGCTGGAGGGGGTAGAAGAAGAGGAAGGAACCTCGTCTGATGGTGACTGATCATCTAGGGTATCCGGGTAAAGTAGACTCATGCTGCTGGGGACAGGGCCTGTAGTAGTTAACGGCCCATCTCTGGAACTGAGAGCATCGTGTATAAACTGTTTATTTTGGGCTTTAATTCAGATCCCACTTTGTGATAAATGCGACTGTTAAGCTAATTTTGATTCGTTTTACTACTTAACATGACGCCACTGGTATTCACTCCTCTGGGGAAAATATATGTGGGGCAGTTATTACAGCTGGTTAAGTTCAGTTCCACTTGCATTTGGAATACATCATAAGAAAATGAGGGAGTTGTTATATCTAGTTCTTCCATTGCTATTCTTTTCAAGTTGGGAGTAAAAGGGGCCACTTGATGGTTAAAACACATATTCTACTGAACTCCTGTTCAATGCTGCTGATGCTTTATAAGGACTTGGGATATGTCTGGTAAAGGGGAAATGAATATTTAATTTCTCTGGGAGTTTTGGGTATAAGATTGGAATATATATATATATATACTGAATTGGGGGAATCAGTAAGACTTTATAGTTGCTTTGGTAATAGGGAAAACGTATTTGCTCAATCTGTTAAGATTCCCTGTTGGTCTTCCTAGCTGCATGCATTGGGTGAAATTATTCAGTATATATTTTCATTTTGGAATCCCCCCCACCCATGTTGTACCGCAAAGGGGGTGTTGTACATAAGATCTTTATAAGAATATATTGTCTGTACTGTAAACGTTTATGCTATCCTCCTATGTACAATTTTGCTTTTTAAGTTTTACTTGCAAAATCAATAAATAAATTCAAACAGTAGCCTACTTTTAGCCCTGAGTTCTTGCATTTATTTTTTGGACTTACCACCCAGTCAGAGTTTACTGTGTGATCTCCGGCAGTAAGCTACGGTCTCGGACTACCAGGAAGAGCAGAGCAGCACCAGGCACATGCGCAGTGGTAAGGAAACCCAGCGTGTGTTTGCCGTTATAAACGCTCCTTTATAACGGCAAATTATGCCACAGGTTTCCAGTGGAAAAAAATCATAGCCATTAATTATATTATGATAAATGTTTCAGGACTTCAGTGTCCCTTCTTCAGTATAATGGGCTGCTCATAAAATTCAAGCAAATTCAGTATTCAACTTATGTTGTAATAGCCTCTTTAAGTTTCATTATGCTTTCCTCTTTAAAGTTTATACATCTTTTAGCCTGATTTTCCTACAGGGTTGGTTCGTTTCCTCCTTATGGTAATGTAATGTCTGTTCACAGACGATACTAAAATGGGGGCGGTAGTGGATGAAGTTGATGGGTGGAAACAACTACAGGGGGACCTAGGTTGGCAAAGTGGCAGCTGGACTTCAATGTGAAGAAGTGCAAGGTTATGCACTTTGGGGCCAAGAACCCAAGGAGGGAATACTGGCTGGGAAGTGTGAGGCTGGGGGTCATCAAGGAAGAGAAGGACTCAGGGGTGATTGTAGCAGAGAGCATGAACAACTCTGCTCAATGCAGGAAAGCTGCAGCTAAGGCTTATAGGATGCTGGGGTGTATTCTGCATGCAGTACTGGCATCCATATCGTATCTGTAGAAGGATATTAGACTGCTAGAGGGGGTGCAGTGAAGGGCAACAAAAATGATACGGGGGATGGAAGGCAAAACCTATGAAGATAGGCTGAGGGATCTGAGTTTGTACACCCTGGAGGAGAGGAGGGATAGGGAGATATGAGTGAAATGTTCAAGTACTTGAAGGGGATTGACAAATCTGGTGCTGCTGGGTTATTTAAGCTGAGGAAGGGAAGGGACATGAGAGGGCATGGGCTAAGATTAGAGGGGGCAGATTTAGGAGAGAGATGAGGAGACATTGCTTCACGGAGAGGGTGGTGTCAAAATGGAATGCCCTATCAGAGGGGATAATTTCATGTAAGACAGTGGGCAGTTTTAAAAGGGCATGGGGGAAGAGTCTGGGTAAGTAGTGCTGAGAACTTCCTGGACGTGGGAGGGTGGGGCAGCTGCAATCTAAGGATGCTAGCAGCGTACTCGAGCAGACTTGATAGACTACGAGGCCTGTTTCTGCTGGCATATTCATATGTTCTTAATGTTCTCCAACAGCGCTATTCCTGTATGCTGTCCTTGTTTCTAAAATGTTATAATCCTTCAAACAGTGGCCGAGATTCAGGGCAATTCAATCCAAAGAGGCTTTACTGAAATATGAATAAAACTGCTCTAACTTGAGCAGCAACATTTGAAACTGCCGCTGAAGGACCATAATGCTCCTTGCAGCAACAGTGGTTTCTGTAAAGACCGAGCCACAGGACAGCATCATCACGCTTACCGGCGTGAACCTGCGGCTCGGCTTCTTCCTGCCTGCAGAGTGAAGCAGCACTTCAGGAGAATGCTCTCAACTTCTGCGAGTAATGGCGGCAGTTCTGAATGCTGCTACTATAGTTAGAGCAGTTTTATTCCTATTTCAGTAAAGCCTCTTTGGATTGAATTGCGCCGAATCTCGGCTACTGTTTGAAGGCTACAGTCTTTAGAATCTCTTATTGCAGCTTAGTTGTGTTCCTACTCTCTCTTCTCAGCAGAAGTAGGATCTTGTGGTTCGGGTCAGTAAAGCAGAGTTGCAACACATCATTCACAGTCTGAATCCTGATGCAGCCCCTGGGTCAAATGGCCTCTAAAGATAAATTTATAGATGGCTGTGGCCACATTTCTCAGCTGAATTATTAAATTTAGCTCCCTATTCCTTGACCCTCAATTACCGAAGGACATGTGTGATGGTCTGATGATTTCTTTGGATAAAAAAGGTGATAGGACCGTGATTTCTAACTGGCGACCAATTACCCTCTATAATGTGGACTTTAAAATCTTTACTAAATTATTGAGTTGTAGATTAATGTCAGTTTTTAATTGGCTCATATATCCGATGCAAAAATGTTCTATCCCTGGGAGGCATATCACTGATGCTCTACTGCTTTTACATGAGGTTTTGCACCAAAGAGTTTCAGGCACTTTAGATGGTTATCTCCTTAGTCTGGATGAGGCTACTGCGTTTATTAGGGTCTTGCATGGTTATTGGTAGAAGTGCCTATGACTTTCCAACCCAGTTTGGAAATTGTGGATATCGTGGCAGTCACAGAAACATGGTACAGAGAGAACCATGACTGGGATGTCAACTTACCAGGGTACACAATCTACAGGAGGGTCAGGGAGGGTAAAAGAGGAGGAGGTGTAGCTCTCTACGTAAGGGAAGGGATCAAAGCAACAGGACTAAAGGGTAAACAGGGAGGAGAGGAGGCACTGTGGGTCACCCTGGAGACAGGAAATAGCACCACAATCCGTATGAGGGTTGTATACAGACACCCATCTCAGGGGGAGGAAATGGACAAAGAAATAATAGAAGGCATCCTTAGAATGGGAGAAAAGGGGGAGATATTGTTGATGGGGTACCTGAATATGCCAGATGTTAACTGGAGCACCTTTGCTGCAGCCACATCCAAGAGCAGGGTAATTCTCAATGCCCTACAGGGGGCATGCCTCAGCAAACTAGTGATAAAACCCACTCAGGGGGGAGCAACTGTAGACCTGGTACTCTCAAACGGGGATGGAGAGAGGATCTCTGATTTGGAAGTGGAATGCCATCTGGGAACAAGCGACCACCAAACAATGTGGTTCATGATAAACACAACCATGGAGTCAAGTCACAGAAAGGTGAGGGTATTGGACTTTAGGAGGGCTGACTTTGGCAAAATGAGGGAGTGCCTCAGAAAAGTACTAGCTAGCGGGCAAGAAGGTGGGGTGGAGGAACAACGGGGAAAAATCACAGCTGCCATTACAGAGGCAACAAGCCTTTGTGCAAAGCAAATAAAACAAAATGAAGGAAAAAAACACTATGGTTCTCAAAAGAGGTGGCGGGGAAGGTTAGGGAGAAAAAGACAGCATTCAGGAAGTATAAGAAATCACAGAAGAAGCAAGACAAAGAACTGTACCAGTTAAAGCAGAAGGAAGCAGGGAAGGCAGTCAGAATAGTAGAGGCCCAAACCGAGGAAAAGATAGCCAACTCAGTTAAGAAGGGGGATAAAATCTTTTATAGGTACATTAGGGAGCGAAGAAAGATCAGGGGAGGGATATTAAGGCTTAATAAAGGGGGGGGTGGGCAGAAGGTGACAATGACAAAGCAGAGATACTGAACAAATACTTCTGCTCAGTATTCACAAAAGAAGAGGAGGAGGGTACAAGCCAAAGAATAGAAGCACACTGGATGGGGGGGTCGATACCAGTCCATTCATAGAAGAAAAGGTCCTGAACGAACTCCTAAAACTCAAGGTGGATAAGGCAATGGGGCCTCATGCCGGGATTCACCCCAGAATTCTGAAAGAACTAAGGGGAGAACTAGTGACACCATTGACTACCCTGTTTAACAAATCATGGGAGGATGGTGTGGTACCTGAGGACTGGAGGAGGGTGGATGTGATTCCCCTTCACAAAAGTGGGAGCAAAGCAGAGGCAGTAAACTACAGACCTGTCAGTTTGACCTTAGTGGTAGGGAAAATGATGGAATCACTTATGAAAGAAAGAATTGTTGAGTACCTAGAGGCCAGCAGGGTACAGGGCCCAAGACAGCATGGATTCACAGTGGGAACATCATGTCAGATGAATCTAATAGATTTCTTTGACTGGGTGACCAAAGTAGTAGACCAGGGAGGGGCTGTGGACGTGGCCTACCTAGACTTTAGCAAGGCAATTGACACAATCCCACACAAAAGATTAACAAACAAGTAAGCCAGACTGGGAGTGGGTCCCAGGGTGGTAACCTGGGTAAAAAATTGGGTGGACAACAGGATGCAGAGGGTAATAGTAAACGGAGTCCATTCCAAAGAAAGGGGGGTTACAAGCAGGGTACCGCAGGGTTCAGTACTGGGACCGGTCCACTTTAATTTATTTATTTTGGTAACCAGGTAAGGCCCACTAGGCCCAAGTGCCTGTTTTCAGGGGCAACCCAGGAGCACTGGATGGTTAAGTGACTTACTTACAGTCACACAGTTTGCAAGTAGAGGTTGTGGGAATCAAACCCTGGTCTGCTGGATGTACCAAGCTCATTCACAGCTCGTTACTCTAACCTCTAAGCTATACTGCCAGCCATTGCAGAGGAACTGGAAGGAAAAGTATGCCTCTTTGCAGGTGACACAAAGACCTGCAACAGGGTTGATACACAAGGGGTGTGTGTGGAAAGGATAAGAAGGGACTTGGCAAGGTTGGAGGAATGGTCAAAACTATGGCAGCTTAGATTCAATGCACAGAAGTGCAAACTAATGCACCTGGGAAACAAAAACCAAAAGGAAGAGTACACAATGGGGGGAGGGGGTAATAACGACAATGAAGATGGAAAGGGACCGGGGGTAGTCATATCAGAATACCTAAATGTAGGCAAGCAATGTGAGAAGGCAATAAGGATGGCTGGGGGGATACTGGGTTGAGTAGGGAAAGGCATCACCAGTAGAAAACAGGAAGTTGTTATCCCTCTGTTCAGACAGTTGGTGAGACCCCATCTGGAGTCCCCATCTCCGCAAGGACACAGACAGGATGCAGGCAGTCCAGAGGAGGGCAACTAAAATGGTGCAGGGTCTGCACCAGAAACCATATGAAAAGAAACTAAAAGAGCTTAATATGTATACCCTCAAGGAACAGAGGGAGAGGGTGGACATGACAGACACTTTCAAGTACCTCAAGGGGATCAACAAAGTCCAAGAGGGTGGCATCTTTCAGAAGAAGAAATGTGCAAGACCAAGGGGGCACAATTTGAAGACGAGATGGGGGGAATGACTCAGGGACAACATAAGGAAGTTATTTTTTTTCACCGAGAGGGTGGTGGATGCATGGAACAGCCTTTCTGAGGAGGTCGTGGGGTCAAAAACAGTGGGGGAATTTAAGAATGCATGGGACAGACATAAGGCAATTCTAGTGGGAGGTAGGAGGAAGTAGGCTGTTGGTAAAACTAGGATCTGCAGCTTATCTGATAGGTAGGGAAACAGGCAGACTGGGTGGGCCAAGCGGTCCTTATCTGCTGCAGAAGTCTAAGGTTCTAAGTTTATCCACTGGGTTTGGTTGTGTTACAACTGTACTACCGCATCACCTTATGTGAATGGGTGGATTGGGCGGGCCAGTTCCCCATGGGTGATAGTCCGGTAAGGTTGCCCCTTAGGCTTCCTTTGATATATATTGTCCCTAGACAATTTACTGAGACTTTCATATTTGTCACCCAAAGTTACAGGTGTGTCACTGTCCCCACGTTTACCTGGTGTTACTACAACTGCTTATACTGACGATTTATGTTCATGTCTCATGGACCAGGGGTTGGTTGCTGTGGTTCAAGGCATCCTGAAATGTTTTATCATTGTCACTGGGGCAGTGATAAATTTCCAGAAAAGGACTTGTGTTTATTTGGTGTCTTGAGGACTTTTTTAGGAATCCAATTGCAGGGATTACAGTAGTGCAAGAAAGTGCAGTTATGTAAGAACTTACAGCAACATAAGATCTTCAAGAGAGTCTCTTGCAGTAGGCAACACCATAAGGACTGAGCCACCAGGCACTAGGACTACACCGAAAAGTTAGCTAGCAGTGTTTGGCAGGGGATCACCCACCTGGCATCATGTAACCAATGTTGGCCCGGTGCTATATAGTGGACAGTCCCCCACACCCACCTCCTGTTTGCCCGCTGGACACCTGAAAACGGTGCAACAAGAGAAGGAAAGGGCTCCTGGAGCAGCTAAAGGAATCAGCAGCAGGAGGAAGGAGGGGAAACCTTGCCTACTGCAAGAGTCTGTTTCAAAGATCTACTGTTTCATTAAGTTCTTATGTAACTGTAATATCTTACTTCGAGAGGGCTCTTGCCGTAGGCAACTTAAGGACCGAGTCCTAAGCAGTACAAGTCAGGCAAAGACTGACCAAGGGAGTCAAGAAAGGTCCGTGAAAGGCAGGGAACCAAGGACAAAAAACCTTGAAGGTCTGCTGGGCCAAAGCCAGCCCTGTGCCAAGAGACAATGTCCAGACTGTAATGCTTAGTGAACGTGTGGACAGAGCTCCAAGTGGCTGCCACCCAGATTTCTGTGGCTCAGATATTCCTGAAACAAGCAGTGGATGCTCCCGTGTCTCTGGCTAAGCGCCTTTTGACTTCCACCAGAAGTGGTTTGTTATACTTCTGATAAAACAGAATGCAGCGTGCAAACCATTTGGATAAACACTGTTTTGAAACTGCAGCACCCTCTCTATTTGTTTACATTTATTTATTTGAATTTTGATGACTGGGTAGGGCCTCTGAGACAAGGCAGTCCCTTTTTCAGTGGTGACTCGGGGAATCTAAGCATTTCACAAATGACAGACTTTAAACATAGTAGATGGGCATTAAACATAGTACCAACAGTGGTACAAACAGTAGTAATATTAACAAGTAGAAATATTCACAATTTGATGCAGTAAGTACATAAGATGGAGAAACATCATACGCTTTTGGGCATAAACAACTTTCATACTCACTGGACTCAAATGAAATGAAAAGCTGGTCCGTCTTTCAAACTGACTTTATCCATTGTGAGTAATACTGCAAAATTCTACGCACATACATCATGTTCAGAAGTGCCTCACCTTGATTAAAGCGCTCAGGATAATACACTGGCAAGTGTATAGTCTGGTTCATAGTAAACTCAGAAACTACTTTTGGCAAAAACTTAAGATTTGTATGCAGAGCCACCCGGTCTCTGTGGAAAATCAAATAAGGCTCCTCACACATTAGGGCCTGAAGCTCAGAAATCATTTGAGCAGAAGTAATTGCAGCTAAAAAACAGCGCCTTCCAAGAAAAATAGCACAGGTTGCAACTCGCGGCCGGTTCAGAGGGAGGCAAAGTGAGTTTCTCAAGGATAAAGTTCAGATCCCACCAAAACAGGGTTCCTAACTGGGGGTTTTAAATGGAGTATTCCCTTCAGAAAGATATGGGATACCTCCAACTGAGCCATAGTATTGCCTTCCACTGGATTGTGGTAGGTGGAAATGGCAGACAGATGGCCCTTCAGTGAGGAATAGCTGAGTCCCAAGTCAGAGAGGTGCACTAGGTGCTCAAGGACCTGAGGAACAGGGCACAAAAATGGATCTCATCCCTTAGAGGCTGCCCAAAAGCGAATCTCTTCCATTTCATCACATAAGTGGTTCTTGTAGATGGCTTTCTGATCTCTACAAGAACATCAGGGACTCTGGAGGAGACCCCAAAGTGAGAGATGGCTATGACTGAAGACACACATGCAGGAGAAGGAATGCCCTGATCCTGGGTCAGAAGTTCCTGGCAGAGGGGGAGAGGAACTGGAGTTTCTGCTGCTAGCTGCTGGAGCAGTTGGAAACAAATTTGGCAAGGCCAAAAAGGAGCGATGAGAATCATCTGAATTCCCTCTGCTTGTAGCTTGATGAGCGTCCTCTGCAAGGGAGAAAGGCATACAGGAACCTCCCCATCCAGCAAAGAGACAGCGCATCTTGCCAAAGGATACCAGGCTCGGGAACAAATAAGCAAAAACTGGGTAGTTTTGCATTGTATAGGGAGGCAAACAGATCGAGATCTGGATGACCCCAGAGGTGGAAGATATCCTCAACCACCGAGTGAGGCAGTTCCCACTCATGAACCCTTGCTTGGGTGTGGCTGAGACTGTCCACCAGGATGTTCTGGATGCCCGGGACATGCGCCACTGTGAGCTGGAGCTGGCACTGAACCGCCCAGTATCACACTTGCAGTGCTTCCCTGCACAAGGGATACGATCGAGTGTCCCCATTTGTTTATGTACCAGACCACACAGATGTTGTCTGATTGGATCAAAAGTGGTCCTGGGAGGAGAAGGGGCTGCAAGGCCTGGAGAGCATACAGCACTGCACGCATCTTGAGCACATTTATGTGCAGTGAGAGTTCCTACTGGGACCAGGATCCTTGGATCCTGCGACCTTCCAGATGCGCTCCCCAGCCCTGACCTGACGCATCTGTTATCAGGGTTTGATCTGGAGGGGGCAGGCTGGAAGGGGATCCCCCCTCGACATAGATCCTCTTGCATAGGACTGGACACCAGAACCCTGTGATCCACGTCATCTGACCTTTGGTCCCACTGGATCCAGAGGGTCCACTGCGTGATTCACATGTGAAGCCTTGCTAAAGGAAAAGTGGGAATTGCCACTGCCATGAGACCTAGGAGGTAGAGGACTGTTTTGGCCATGGTCCAATGGCTGGAAGCCACAATGCAAGCTTGCATCTGCAGCGTTTTTGCCCTGTCCAAAGGGAGGAAGGCCTGACCCTGGATAGTATCCCATACCGCCCCAATAAACTGAAGGCATTGGGAAAGAGCAAGTTGAGACTTGGGGTGATTCACCATGATTCTCATCTTGTGGAACAGATCCAGGGTAGCCACAAGACAGACCTCCCAGCATCCCTCAACAGAGCTGACAGGACCCAGCCATTGTGGTACAGGAACACATAATGGCCCTTATGCCACAAGGCCGCTGCCACTACCGTTAGACACTTGGTGAACACCCTGGGTGATGAAGAAAGGCCAAAGGGGAGGGCTTTCAACTAGAAATGCTCCCCCATGACAGTAAACCAAAGAAAGTGGCTACGGACAGGAAGACAGGGATATGCAGGTAGGTATCCTGCATATCTAGTGCGCAGGGCCAGTGTCCGTGATGGAACAGTGGCAACAGTCCTGGAAGGGTCAACAAGCGAAACCTCTTGTACTCCATGTACAGGCTAAGTGAGCAGAGGTCCAGTACTGGCTGAAGCTCTCCCGTCTTTTTTGGGACCAGGAAGAAGTGGTACTAATACCCCCTTCCTGCTTGCCCCTAAAGAACGGGATCTATGGTGGAATTGCGCAACAGAGCCGCAACTTCCTCCTTGATGAGCGAAATGTGACCTTGCTGGTAATGAGAATGACCTGAAGGATTTTTTGGAGGTCATGTTATGAACTCTAACGTGTAATCCTGAGCTATTACCTTCAGGACCCAAGTGTCTGCCGTGATCGCCTCCCACCTGGACAGGTGACTGACGAATCTGTCCCCTGATGGGTTCCTCTGAAACTGCTGGAGGAGGAGGAGGAGTAGGAGGAGGGCAGGCTGTGAGTCAATAGGTGGAGGAAGAGTTGGGGAATGCCGCCCCGGAAGCTGAGACTTGGCGGGGGGGGAGGGGTTGAGGCTGATGAGGGAGCCCGTTTGCCCTGACGTCTTGCGCCTTTGCTGATGGCAAAAAGGCTGCCTAGGCTTGGGGTTGGTATGGTACAGGGAGTGCACGGAATGCAGGGCCTTTCTTCGCTCCTGCAGCTCAGTCATAATGTCCTTAATGTCTGCTCCAAAGAGCACCAAGCCCCTGAAGGGGGCATCCAGGATAGAAGCTTGCACATCCTGGGAGAAACCAGACACACTCAACCAAGAGTGTCTGCATATACAGATCACCATTGCAGTGCTTCTGGCAGAAGCACTGACAGCATCGTAAGTCGCTTGTAAGGTGTGGCGGCAGGTTACCTATGCCATCTTGACCATTTGCTGGATCTTAGCCTTGGTTTCAGAATCTGGCAAGGCATGAAAGTCTGCTTCCAATTGGCTCAGAATGGACTTCTGATAGTAGACCATGTGGGCTACGTAGTTCAGGGCCCTCATGGCTAATGTAGAAGATGAATAGCCTTTCAATTGAACTGGTCAATCTGCCTCGACTCCTTGTCTGGAGGGGAGGTACTCATATGCTTTGGCTTAGTGGAAAGATCACGAGCAGTACTGATAACCACCAAGTCTGCTTTAGGGTGGTTAACCAAGTGCTCTTTCCTCTCAGGGGCATTGTATAATCTGTCTGCCTTCTTGGAGGTGGTGGTGATAGACGATGGTTGCTGCCAAATGGTAGTGGCTGGGTCATCGTGAGGCTCCGTCCGGGGGGAATGAGAAGGAGGTCAACTCTGGGAGGTCCAGTGCTCCACCAGCCTCCAACGTTGAGGGTCCGGCTCCTCCATCTTCCAGCCACTGACATCCTGAATTTTCCGGATGATGTCCATGAAGAAAAGGTCCTCTGGGGGAGACTCCTGGGTTCCTGTAGCACTGGGGATTCTGAGTGTGAAGAAAAAGAGGCAGAGTCTGATTCAGAGTCCAGCAAAGGGCTCTGTTCTGGAGACATGGACCTTCGACGGGGGACCTCCGTTAGAGGTTCAGTCCACTCACGACCCTGGTCCTCTACTGTGGAGGCACCCAGTGTGAGCCCAGAAGTACATGGGTATGTCCACTGGGACAGGGAATGTGGCGTGGGGTTAGGTCGGATCAGCACAGGAGGCGCAGCGGGCTGGCAGCGGTCCAACTCCAAGACAAGCTGGTGCTTAGATCTGTTCCAGCAGAAGTCAAACAGCACCTTGTAATCCAGCTGTGGCTGGAGAGGGAGTGGTGGAGGAGGCTTGTAAACCGGCATCGGGTACCCCGATGACAGACAGCCCGGTGTGAGGTGAGGTAAGGTGAGGTAAGGTAATCCTGGAGCTGGGTACCCTGGCACTGGATACTCTGGCATGTGATAGGCCAGCACATGGAAGCCTGTCGGCAGATAGCCTGGCATCAGATACCCCTGCATGAGGTATCCTGGCATTGGCGGGGGCCTGGAAAAGTACCTGACAGAGGGGCTAAAGGGCCTGCAGGAGGCCTGAAGGGGGGGGTAGAAGGCCCAGGTAGATCCGGCAGCGGGCTGCCCGGGGGATCTAGCGCCGGCCCCAATGGAGTAACAGGTCCCTCTGGAGTCTGGGGAGGGAGAGGAAGCCTAGACATAGGGATGATAACCATATCTGCAGGGGTATCCCAGGAGATGTCTGGCGTGGGCCACTCCAGTTATGGCTCAACGAAAGGGTCAGCAGATGGCAGATCCTCTGGCTCCGGGTAGGAAGGTGAGGCAGAACCCACTATAGGAGGTGAAGATGTGTCCTGAGAGTGCAATTCAGGCAGCAGCAGCAGGCACTGGTCTGGAGGACCAGGGTCAGACCTCATGTTGGGGTCTGATGTGAGAGCCAGGGCTGTGCAGTCACCGGCAGAGCTGGCATTTGACTTACCAGCTGAACCACCTAACATAGTCCCTGAGTGAGGTTTGATGGGCCAAAGGGTGGAAGTAGCTACCGAATCCCCTGAGTTCACCTCTTGAACCGTGACCAGCTCGGGTGGGGGGGGGGACCAAAGGCTGCTCCGAGGCAGGAGGAACAGGTTTGGCTGGAGCAGAGACCTCTTTACTGGTAGAGGGCTGCTCGACGGCCGTGGCCTCTGAAGATGACCAATCCTGGTCCCGAATTTTCTACTTCTCCTGCTTGTGCTTCTTCTTGGAGGATTGGGAGCCAGAAGAACCCCTGGGAGATGAAGAAGTGCTCTGCACTTGCTGCAGCTCTTTTTCCATGGAAACTAACTTAAATTTCAAAAGATGGGCTTCCAGAGCTTGATGACGGCATTTCTGCATGGCCTGGTTAAACTTCTGGCAGGTCTCACAGCCCTGGGTGTTGTGGTTGGGCCCCAGGCAGAGGAGACATGAGGTATGGCGGTTTTTCTCCTGCATTTGCTTGTTGCAGGTGCACTTGTTTTTGTGAGAATCTGAAGGAGTTGGAGAAGATATGCAATCCAAAGTACAAAAATATGGATTTTGTAGAGAAAATAAAGAAAATTCAAAAGTTATACTTATCGAAAACAGCAGTCAACAGTAGCAGCGTTCTGCAAGGTCCGACATGTGCAGGTCAATAATGGGAAAGAACTGAAGGCGAGCACGGGGACTGCCCACTATACAGCACTGGACCGACGTCGGTCATGTGAAGCTAGGTGGGCGGTCCCCTGCCAGACACTACTAGCTACGTTTTCCGTGTGGACCTAGCACCTGGCGGCTCAGTCCTTATGGTGTTACCTACTGCAAGAGCCCTCTCGGAGCACAGGCCTTGTAAAATTCTGGGAATATACTTTGGTCCTGGGGATATGGCCCAGTTTAACTGGGAGGAACAATCAGAGGTTGGGTCTCAGAAATGTATCTAATGGAAAATGGGGAAGAAGAAAAGTATTTTGTTTTTTTATTTAAACTTTTCTGGTTCCGTCTTTTATACCTCAACTATGTATTTCCCCCAAAAAAAAAAAAATATAGTTTGAAGGTCTGATTGTATAGCTGCTTTTTTCAACATTTATGGGGGAGTTAGCCTGACCCATTTAAATGTGGGGTTACATATTTGCCTATTTCCTCTGATGGTTTGAAGATGATTAACCCCCTGGTTTTCTTTTTTAGTTTTTTCCAACCTTAAGCCTTTGTTGTCGTCTTCATCTCAGGACGGCACCTTTTGGGTATGACATCATGTCTCTGATGTATTGGTTGAATGCAGTACTAATTCTTTTGTTCATAAAAATAAGAGATGGTATAGATTATCTTCTTCATTTGGGGACCGTTTTGATACATTGAAACAGTGTCAAGTAAGGTCTAGTATGCTCTGTTCTATGTTTTGCAAAGCTTTTCATGAGATGATTGTCCTTTTCAAGTTTACTGATCAACCTTTTTTCGACTTTGCTTATTCGTGATTTGAACTCTGTTAGTCATTTGCTGACCAACAAGAGGATCCCCGGTAAGATGTGGGATACGATTTGGCTTTGTGCCCATAAAAAACAATGTGATGGGTAATTAGAAGCACAAGGATATGTTAGAGAGATATTGTCCTAGACCTACATGTTTTCTCTGGAGGTTGAAATGATTGAACACGTGTACCTCCACTGTCCTATCCAGGATTTTTGGGGTTTGGTTTTGGAACACTGAAAGCAACCCTTTTTTTAAGAATCTGTCCCCTGATATCTTTTTCAGGGTTACATTTCCATTTAGCTGGCATGTCCATAATACTAGTTAAGTCTTTGGGTGAATTGTTCTTGTTTTCAATATTGGATAGTGCAAACTCATTGGTGGGTGCTGCTGCTGCTGCAGCAACAATTTCTTGCTCCTGTACAATTGCTACATACTATTATTACTGAACTTATCCTTATCCAGGACAGGAAGTACCATCTGGTGCCACGTGTTGTATTGACAGATGGGCGGGGCTCATTAACATGGTTAAAATGAATTACTTTTTTCTTTTCTTCATGGTACTGCGGATATTTTCATAGATTTTTTTTCCACTAGGTATAGTGGTTCCTGTTTATTTTCCCCCTGAGTTGGGGTTTGTTCTATTTGTATGTTGTTGGCTTCTTCAATAACACGTTCTTGTACTCTTGTGAAAAGTGCCTTGGGTTCTTTTACTTCCACATGGACACCAAACAAGACAGCAAAAAGCATATCAAAAGACACACCCCGTTAAAGGAGACATAAAACTTTAAAGTGTTATGTACAAGATCTGGGTTCAAATCTAGCCTTTGAGGTTAACAGATCGGCACCAAAATAACATACACAAATACTTCCTGTATAACATTTTTCTAAGACTTTATTACATAACGTATTACAAACCACGAATGGTAAAAGCTGTTCTAACTTAGCAAGAAAGTAACAGAACACAATACTTTCTAATATTTATATATTTATATATATATATATATATATATATATATCACACACACACACACACTGATAAAAGAGATAAGATACCTATCAGGGCCTCAAGCAGACATTCCTTCATCCTGAGGACTTACGAGGAGTCTTTGTGATGTTCAGGTTACTTCGCTCTAGCCATGTCTTTATCAGTGCAGGTGTTCTGGCAGGAGGGAGGCAGGAGGAGAGCACTCTGATTTGACCATCTGCACTCTTGCCTTATAACATACCCTGAAGGTCACCAGAAGGGTCGGGGTAAACAAACAAGATGGCTACACAAGGACCTGCTGGATAACCTGCACAGACGGGACAAACTCTGGAAGAAGTATAAAGTGTCCAGACTACCGGAGGATTACAATACCTACAGGGCCTCTCGGAGCACCTGTAAAAAACAAATCAGAACAGCAAAGAGCATCTACTGCAAGGAACTGCTCACAAACTCCGCTGGTGACCCTAGAAAATTCTGGACACACATCAAGACCTTTCTTGGGGCTACCCAGTCATTGACCCCAGAGGATATGATCCTAAATGGTGTACACTGCAACGACTCAAACACTATAACAAATGCCTTTAACAGATTACTCACGGGACTGTCTCAGTACACCTTGTCCTTCGCTTCACCTCCCACAGCATCTCAGCCTTACTGCACACCCAGAGATCTGCATCTGGTGCTGACCACCGCCAACTAACTACTACCCTCCCCCCTTTCCACTTTAAAGCTATATCTAGATCTGGGGTCCAAAGGCTATTGCAAAACATATCTGACAACACTAGCCCCGGCTCAAATTCACTCGAGCCACGACTCCTGAAGCTAGCGGCACCACTGATTGCCTCGCCACTGGCCAAGATTTTCACTCTGTCTGTCTCTCTTGGCGTTGTCCCAGATCTCTGGAAGATTGCCCGAATTACGCCTATCCTTACAAAAGGAGACCCAAAGGATATCAACAACTACAGGCCCATAGCCATCCTCTCTGTGCTAAGCAAGCTACTGGAGAAGCTTGTTGCAACCCAAACCATTGACTATCTCACAAAGAACAACCTTCTCTCAGACACTTAGCATGGTTTCAGAAAAGGGCACAGTACCTCAACCGCTCTTCTCAAATTCTCCACCGATGTACTCTGCAACATGGACAAGAAAAAATTACTCACCTTAGTAATGTTGTTTCTTCTAATGGAGTCTTGCTGTATTCTGACTATTGCAACTGCCTTTTGAACTGTCCTGGACAGGAAAGAGTTAACTTTCCATGCAAGGCATGGAACGCTGAGCTCGAGCTCGGTTGAGACTCTGTTTGTTGTTGTTTGAACCCAAACCGCCAGATCTTTATGAGCTAAACTCACTGGGCGTCCTGTGTGGAAACTGTAAACCTACACTAGCCAACTGGCAACTACATCTAATAAAAAGGTTTTTGGTTCCAAGGCAAAGACTCAAGTCAGGAAACCCAAAAAACAAAACACAACACATACCCAAAAATAAGAGGGTGAGAAAAGGGGGCACCTCTAGAGTGCCAACACTGTTCCTGCCCACCCACATCCCAAAACCCAGGTTCTGAGAGGGGAGGGGGGAGGTCAGAATACAGCAAGACTCCATTAGAAGAAACAACATTACTAAGGTGAGTCGTTTTTCTTCAAACAACATGAAGTCTTGCTGTATTCTGACTATTGCAGACTACCAAGCAGTACCTCCATGGAGGAGGGACAGAACCTACTTCGGGAACAAGCTCTGAAGCACTGCTGTGCAAACCGAACATCACTCCTAGCCTGGTATCCAGAGAGTAATGCTGTGAAAGTATGTACTGTTTTCCAGATAGCTGCTTGACAAATCTCTAAGATAGAATATCCTGGCAGCAGCCAGGAAGCAGCTGTACCTCTGGTAGAGTGAGCCCTCAGGCCTGAGGGTGGGATCCTACCTAATTTTTCATAGCAAAATTGTATACAAGAGACAATCCACCTGGCAATAGACCACTTAGTGGCAGGTTTTCCCTTACCAACCTCACCATAAGTGAGGAACAGTTGGAGGGAGTCAAACCTGTGACCCTTGGTGCACTCTATGTAGTAGCTAGGGGCCCTTTTCACATCCAAGCTGTGCAGCCTCCTCTCCCCAGAGGAGAAAAGGTCAGTGAAGAAAACAGGAAGAGACACAGACTGGTTAAGGTGGAAATCTGAAACCACCTTAGGCAAAAACTTCCTATTAGTCCTGAGGACCACCTTATCTCTATGGAAAGAGATAAAATCAGGCTCCACTGACAGGGCCTGTAACTCACTTATGCGTCTGGCAGAAGTAATGGCTACCAAGAACACAGTTTTCCAAGTCAAGTACTTAAGCTCTGCTGAGGACAAAGGCTCAAAAGGGGGTTGCATAAGCTGAGCAATGCAAACATTAAGGTCCCAAGCAGGGGCAGGGTCCCTGAAGGGAGGATTGGTATGCAGCAATCCCTTGAAGAATTTACAGAATACAGGATGAGCTGAAAGGGGAAGAGTGCTTGCCTGCTGACAAGAAGGCAGAGACAGCTGCCAGATGCACTCTAAGTGTAGCTGGTCTGAGTCCCAAGCTATTGAGATGAACCATATAGTCAAGGACTGTAAGCAACCCAGCAGACTCTGGAGAAATATGCTTCCCAGAGCACCAAATAGTAAACCTTTTCCATTTGGAGTTGTAGGTCTTTCTGGTGGAAGGCTTTCAAGAAGCCTTTAAAATATCCAGTACACCTTGAGAGAGATGCAAATCAGCAAACTCTAACTCTTCAAGAGCCAGGTCTTGAGATTGAGAGATTTGAGATTAGGATACCAAACCCTCCCCTGAGAACATGTTAACAGGTTGTAATTCCTGGGTATAGACAGGGGAAGGTGGACTACTAAGGACAGCAAGAGAGGGTACCAGGGCTGTCTGGCCCAGTCTGGAGCAATCAGAATCACTTTGCAGGGTTGAGACCTGATTTTGACTAGTACTTTGAACAGAAGAGGGAAGGGGGGGAAAGCATACAGGAACTTCCCTTCCCAATTGAGAACTAGGGCATCCAGGGAGACTGAGCCCAACACTGGGGGCCTGCAGCAAAAAAGAGGAAGTTGGTGATTGTCTGGGGCTGCAAAAAGATCTGTCTGTGGGGTGCCCCATCTGGAGAAGATCACCTTCAAAATCAGGGGATCTAGGGACCATTCATGATGGCCCTGAGATATCCTGCTGAGAGCATCTGCCAGGACATTGTCCTTCCCTGGGAGGTGCACTGCTATCAGACAGGTATTCAGGGAATAGGCCAGAGACCACAACTTCATTGCCTCTGTGCACAAGGCCGTAGACCAAGTGCCCCCCTGCCTGTTGATGTACCACATTGTGGTGGTATTGTCTGTCCTGATCTGAACTACTTTGTTCTGAACAGACTTGGAAAAAACTTGAAGTGCTAGAAACACTGCTCTGAGTTCTAAGAGATTGGTGTGAAGCAGAGATTCTTGAGGTGACCACAACCCTTGGGTGGTCAGATCCCCCAAGTGGGCTCCCCAGCCCAAGAGGGAGGCATCTGTGGTAAGGATTAGAGAATGAGATTGAGTGACAAAGGGAACTCCTTGCCTTAGGTTGTCCTGATCCTGCCACCATTGCAAAGCCTGGATCAGGGTTCGAGTCACTGGGATTAGCTTGGTCAGAGAATCCTTTCTCTGGGACCAGAAGGCTCTTAAATGGAACTGAATGTCCCTCATCTGAAATCTTGCTCCTTGGACCACTGCTGTAGAGGCAGCCATGTGGCCCAGGAGCTGCAGAAAATGCCTTGCTGGTCGAGACACCTGGAGGGTGAATGAAGAGGCCAGTGTAACAAGGGTCCTTGCCTTGTCCAGGGGAAGGAAGGCTCTTGCCTTTATTGTATCCAGCTCTGCCCCTATGAAGGCGAGGAGCTGCACTGGCTCTAGAACTGACTTTGAAAGATTCAGAAGGAATCCTAGAGAAGTGAACAGTTGCTGAGTTATCTGTAGGTGTGACTTGACTTGGTCTGGAGACTGACCTACTATGAGCCAGTCGTCCAGGTATGGAAAGATGGAGATCTTTTTTCTCCTTAGCAAAGCAACCACTACTGCCAGGCATTTTGTGAACACCCTTGGAGCTGATGTTAGGCCAAAGGGCATTGCTCTGAATTGATAGTGGCCTGAGGGCAACTCGAACCTGAGGTACTTTCTGTGGGAGTATCTGATGAGAATGTGGAAATAGGCATCCTTGAGGTACAGGGAAACTAGCCAGTCCCCTGGCCTTAGAGAGGGTAGAATTATTCCCAGAATCACCTTTTGAACTTTGGCTTTAAAAGGTGCTTGTTTAAATATCTGAGATCCAGGATGGGCTGCCATTCTCCTGTCTTTTTGGGAGTTAGGAAGTACCTGGAATACAACTTTTCCTTGTGTAGGGGTGGAACCCTTTCTATGGCTCTCAGAGCCAAGAGGGAAGAGACCTCTGCCTCTAGGGCAAGGGCCTCTGAAGGATTTGCAGGTGGAAAGGACCTGGTTCTCATCTTGGGAAATTGTTTGAAGCTGAGAACCAGTCCCTGGCTTACTACTTCCAGGACCCATTTGTCTGATGTTAAAGACATCCAGTCCTGGACAAAGTAAGCCAGCCTGCCCCCCCTACAGGTGGTGGAGAATCGGCCCGGGCAAACCCATCAGGGTGCCTGTTTGGCAGGGGCTTTAGGCTGAGGGGTGGTAGCAGGCCTGCTTGTACCCCGTCTGCCTCTCCCTCTGAAGAACCCCCTCTGGGCAAAGGGGGAAGAGGAGGCCTGGGCTTGGTAGAAAGGCCTATGAAAAGGCCTGCCCCTGGAATGCTGCCTCTGGGGAGTGGCTTGCCTTTCCTTGGCCTGAGCACTCCTATAGGTGGTCCTGTATTCATCCATTTTCTTCATGTAGTTCTCTGTTTGCTCCCCAAACAGAGAATTACCAACAACAGGAAAATCCATGGCCTTAGTCTGGGTATCCTGAGACAGGCTAGTACATCTGAGCCAAGCCATCCTACGAAGGGCCACAGATGTAGCCATGACTTTAGATGAAACATCATTGGAGTCCACTGCAGCATGAAATTGCACCTTGGATGCCTCAATACCATCTGCAGCCACCTGCTCCAGCTCCTTGGCAAGCTGGCCAGGGACCTGTTTAGCTAGAGCCATTACAGTGTCCCATCTAGACTTCTGGTATCTAGCTGTATAGGCCATATAATTAGCTTGCCTGAGTCCCAAAGATGCTGAGATGTACTGTTTCTTTGCCATGGCATCAATCCTCCTGGAGTCCTTATCTGAGGGTGTGAAGCCAAGGGTATATTTGCCTTATCACAGGCAGCAGCCTGCACTACCCCAACATGGCTGCATTGCTGGTAAAGGAACTCCGTATCTGAGCCTGAAAGAGTATACCTCTTGTCCATTCTCTTGTCCACAGGAGGTATAGAATTAGGAGTCTTTAAAATTTTAAATGTCTGTTTCCCAAAAGATTTATGGAGGGGAAAAGACAGCCTCCTGGACTCTAGGATGTCCGTCATCTCAACATAATCAGGCTCCTCCTGATCCTCTACTGCTTCCTCCATAGGAAGCTGAAGAGTTTCAGCCACTTTTTTGTAAAACATAAAGTGGGAAGGGGACTCAGAAAGCCTAGGAGGAGAAACCCCTGAAGGTCTGTCTGGGGAGATGTCCGGGTCAATGGGCACATCCAGACTTTCATAATCACCATCACTATCCTCATACTCCCTTCCTCCTCCTCCGGTTCATAAAAATCCTCTAAGTTATAATCCGGAACCGGGGGAACCGACCGAACCGAGCCCCTAACCGATGGTGCCGGTTCGGTCGGAACCGGAGTTAGCGATTGAACAATCCTTATCGCTTTGGCTATTTCATCAGCGGTCGGAGAAAGAACTTGTGGCTCCGAACCAGCTGACTTATCCCTTCTTTTTCTTTTAACTGGAACCGACTCCTCAGAGTCGGTTCTCCTTTTGCCCGAAGAAGTTTCGCCCTGGTCAGAGGGCACTCCTTCTGGCTCGGTTGGAACCGAACCAGGCTGGCCATCCGGGTCAGCAGACTTTTTGGCCTCCCTTTCCCTCAGCCTACCTACTCTCTTTTCCAGGGTAGCTGTGGGAAAACTTTTGCACATCTGGCAGTCTGAATCGAGGTGGTCAAACCCCAGACAATAAACACAGGTGGTGTGGGGGTCAGCCTTAGCAAAGGCTTACCCACACTCACTCCAGTGTTGAAACCCAGTGGGCCCGGTTTTTCTCTTGGGTTTCTCAGACATGGCCAGTCCTAACCAAACTTACCCTTTTTTCAGCAATCCGCCAGGCAAGACACCCTTATCGGTTCCTGACCGTGTTACGGGTTGGAAAAAACCGTAATGAAATCCGTTTTTTTTTTAGAACCGATAAGGACCGGTTACCACACTCTAACAAGTAGAACAAACTTTTTTAACAAACTTGATCGGTTGAAACCGAACCGATCCGACGTTTACAAGTTCCACACAGAAGCAAACAATAATAAACCTATCTAGTACTCACGGTACCACAGACAGAGACTGAACCGACAAGTTAGATGGAATAAATTCGGTTGAAACCGAGGGAAAAAAACGACACTTTAACCGACTAAATTGAACCGAGCAAAGGAGAAATCTCCGGAGCGACTGTTCAGTGAGGCGGAGTAAAGAATCTGGCGGTTTGGGTTCAAACAACAACAGACAGAGTCTCAACCGAGCTCGAGCTCAGCGTTCCATGCCTTGCATGGAAAGCTAACTCTTTCCTCTCCGGGGCAGTTCAAAAGGTTGGGTATCACTGCAATAGTCAGAATACAGCAAGACTTCATGTTGTTTGAAAGGCCTACTCACTGGAGCAGTATTTATCGATCTTACCAAAGCTTTCGATCTTGTTGATCATCCCCTGCTTCTCTCAAACCTGCATAGACTTAACTTCTCATCCTCAGTAGTTGACTGGTTTAACAACTACCTATCAAATAGATTACAACTTGTTAAATTCAACTCCGCTCTCTCGGATGTGACCAGCACTGACATCGAAGTACCCCAGGGCTCCATCCTGGGACCCCTTCTTTTCTTGTTATACATCAACAACATAGATTATGCCATACTTTCCTGCTCAGCTATCTTATACACTGATGATCTTGTCCTCTACTCCAGCGCTGACAAAGTTAACATCATTAACAAAAAACTCTCCTCAGATTTCAGGAATGTGCAAACATGGCTAAATGCTAATAAGCTCATCCTCAACACAAAAAAGACCCAAGCCATGCTATTTGGCACTGCCCCCAAACTCAGGGCCTGTAAGGAACCCCTCCTAGTCCATGACTCTGGGGGGTCTCTCAATTGTGTCACATCCTTCAAATACCTGGGATTCCTCCTTGATAAATCCCTTGATTTCAGTCCGCACATCCAGTCAACCTGTAAAGCAACAAATGCCAAACTTGGAATCGCCTGTAAGACTTGTCACCTGCTAGTGCAAAGAAGTGCAAGGTAATGCACATGGGAAACAAAAACCCAGGGGAAGAGTACACAATGGGGGGTGAGATACTGACAACAGTAAAAATGGAAAGGGACCTGGGGGTAATTATATCAGATGACCTAGAGGTGGGCAAGCAATGTGAGAAGGCAGTAAGGGAAGCTGGGGGGATATTGGGATGCATAGGAAGAGGCATCAATAGTAGAAAACAAGAAGTTGTTATCCCTCTGTACAGACAGTTGGTGAGACCCCATCTCTGCAAAGACATAGACAGAGTGGAAGCTGTCCAGAGGAGGGCAATCAAAATGGTGCAGGGTCTGCACCAGAAGACATACGAAGAAAGACTAAAGCAGCTTAATATGTATACCCTTGAGGAAAGAAGGGAGAGAGGGGACATGATAGAAACTTTCAAGTACCTCAAGGGAATCAACAAAGTCCAAGAGGGTAGCATCTTTCAGAAAAGAGATGTGCAGAACAAGGGCACAATTTGAAGATAGAGGGGACGGCTCAGAGGTAATGTGAGGAGTATTTTTCACGGAGAGGGTTGTGGATGCATGGAACAGCCTCCCTGAGGAGGTCGTGGAGTCAAGAACAGTGGGGGAATTCAAGAATGCATGGGACAGACATAAGGCAGTCCTAGTGGGGGGTAGGAGGAAGTAAGCTGTTGGTTAACTAGGGTCTGCAGCTCATCTGTTAGGTAGGAAAATGGGCAGACTAGGTGGGCCAAGCGGTCCTTATCTGCCATCAAATTCTATGTTTCTAACACCATCTGCCAAATTGGCAATTGCCAAGGGTATTCTGCTTCCAGCACTGACATATTAGCAATATACTGCTAATACTGACATTAGCAGTGTCAGTGGCTCAGTAGGTAGCACACTCACCTCCGAGGCCGGGGAGATCAGAGGGCTGTGGGTTCAGTTCCCACATCTGGCACTTGGGTTAATATCCCAGTACTGACACTGTAGTGCAGCATGAGAGGGGTGCTGCACTTCTGAGGTACTGTCTTTCGGATGAGACGATAAACCGAGGTCCCATCTGCCTGGATTGGTGGTAGTTCAGGTGGATGTTAAAGATCCCATGGCACTTATCGAAATGAGTAGGGGAATTTCCCTGGTGTCCTGGCCAAATTTCTGTCATTCACTATAAATACCACCAACAGCTTAATCTGGTTCAAGGTCAGTTGGCATTCATCTGTATCCCCCTCCCCCGGGTCATGCCTGAAAATAGGCAGGATTTGTCTAGTGCACTTACCCCGGTCAACAAAAATGAAATAAATAAATAAATAAATAAATATGGTGTCTCCACTTTTGCTAATGCCCATAAGACTGCTTTCCATAAATGGGATGTCACGTATAACAACATATGTCGGTATGCCTCCTTTTCCCATCGCCTCAAGCACCACTGCACACTGTATAGCGACCTAGGCTGGCTCTCCCGAACTGCCTACCGACTTATACTCCCTAGGGACCCTCACAGACTCTGTAATCCATAACCAAACCCCCTCCTCCCTTGTAGCTCTACTTGTACCACAGACACCTGCCCACGGACTACGCTCAGCAAACAAATTTCTACTCACCATACCCAGGTGTCTTACTTCCAAAAGCTCTGGAGCATTTCACTGCACCGCCCCAGCCACCTGGAACTCCCTCCCTCCTGCCCTGAGGCAGGCTAACTCCCACCCAATCTTCAAAAAAGAACTACACTACCGGACAAAAGTTTTAGAACACCCCCATTTTTCCAGTTTTTATTGAAATTTACGCAGTTTAATGTCTCAATGTACTCTGAAATTAAAGCATAGAACAAATAAACAATTGGAGATAAAAATAAATCATAGAATCATTTTAACAAAATTTAATCTAAATTTTTGACTCATCAAAGTAGCCACCTTTTGCAGATATAACCGCTGAACACACTCGTGGCATTCTTCCTACAATGGACATCAAATATTGTTCGGGAAGTTCTTCCCAACACTGTTGCAGAAGTTCCCACAAATGTGTTGCACTTGTAGGTTGCTTTGCTTTCACCCTTCTGTCCAGTTCATCCCAAATCAGCTCAATGGGGTTTAAGTCTGGAGACTGTGCTGGCCATTCCATGATTTGAAGCCTACCGTCTTGTTCTTTTCCTCGAAGGCAGTTCTGACATAGCCTGGAGGTATGTTTTGGGTCATTATCTTGCTGTAGTATGAACCCCTGACCAACTAGGCGTAGACCAGAGGGTACTGCATGGCACTGCAAAATGCTGTGGTAGCCCGTTTGGTTCAGGGTGCCAGTCACTCTGTGCAAGTCGCCGACTCTGGATCCAGCAAAAGAGCCCCAGACCATCACGCTTCCTCCTCCATGTTTGACAGTTGGTGTCACACTGAGGAACCATCCTTTCGCCTACTCGACGGCGTACAAAAACCCTGCGTGATGAACCGAAGATTTCAAATTTTGATTCATCGGTCCAGTCTTCAGTAGTCCATCATGGTGCTTCATGGCCCAGGCAAGCTTTTTCTTATTTTGCCATCTTAGCAATGGCTTTCTTACTGCCACTCGACCTGTCAAACCTGCAGCTCAAGTCTTCTCTTCACAGTTGAAACTGAGACTTGCTTGCCGACCAGTGTTAAGCTGTGCTTGAAGTTGTTGTCCTGTGAGCCGCCTATCACGCAAGCTGTTGACTCTCAGAAACTTGTCTTCTGATTCTGTTGTAGCTTTGGGTCTGCCAGACCTCTTCCTGTCAGAGTTTCCTCCAGTTTCCAAGTGCCTTTTGATGGTGTAGGAAACTGTACTCACTGACACCTTGGCTTTCTTTGTAATTTCTCTAAAGGAAAGACCTACACTTTTCAGGGTTATAATGGTCTGTCTGTCTTCCTTTGTTAATTGCCTTTTTCTTGCCATTATGATAGCAATATACTACTTCCTGCAGTGCAATATTGTCTAAATAATGCTTCAGAGGGTGTAATAACAGTCTGTTCCAACACTGCTTTTATACATACAGGGGGTTTGTAATCAAGTAATCAACAAAAGTTGGGACACCTGTAGGAATTGTTTGCATCAACTTTCAAGGCTTAATTTACTTTCATTGCTGCAGAACAGCTGTAAGTTATTAACCCATTACTTGTTCCCTGAAGAAGGCCTTTTTTTATAACTCTGAAATTTACATTATTTTTCAGTTTTTGCTAACCTAAACTTTTTTTTTTTTAACCTCTAGCAGTTTACCGCTTACCTTTGTACCATTTCAGGTTATTCACTGGACTTGAATTGCTTAAATTTCAATATAAACTGGAAAAATGGGGGTGTTCTAAAACTTTTGTCTGGTAGTGTATATCGCCACCTATCCCGGGACCCCTGCACATGCTTTGATCCCACTTAATGCCTCACAGCTAACCACCCTAATTCACCCAAGACACTGCTGCACTTCTAAACAAGCTTTGCTATAAAATGACTTTATAGCTGCCACTTTGCCCAGTTTCAGTTATTTGCATGTACTAATGTCACTTTTGTCATCTCTGCATAGCTATATGTATTATCTCGAGTACTGTCTGACTTGATCTGTATTCTTTTTTTTTTTTTTTTTAAAGAAAAATTTTATTTCTTTTTCCAACACCAACAAGACACACAAACACAAAAACCGAGAACCGGAGCACAACCCAAAACTGGCTGTGCAAACTATATACAACCCCTATACACACACACTGGAAACCCCGCCCAGGAACAACCTGTCATTAAGAAAGCTATCGAGAGCCACTGTTAGTTAAAACAACCTTCTCTCAAGCTCTCGATTCCCCAATATGCCACTCACAACATTGAAAACCCTAGATCCCAATTATACCCAACCAACCAGGGCGGATATCCAGTGTGACCCTGGAAGAGAGAGAGTCCCACCGCTGAAACCCCACCAGCTCAAGTAATCACCCTCGTCAAACCTATATCCCATTCAAATCAATTTTAAGCTCCAACACTAACATAAAAAACCATCCATACTATAGGGGATCTTTCTAAAAAATAGCGAGATCCTAGTACCCACTATGCCAATCCCTTGGTACATCCGCCTTCCCTGCACGTATCACCCCGCTAGCCCCTGTCCGACAGACAGGTCTCTGTTATATCACTTATACCCTACTATGAATAAGCTGCATCTAAATTGGCCCACCTTTTAATGTAAACCTCTTGTCTTCCCTCAGACATTAGGTGTTTTTTGATCTTGGCCAAGGATCCCAGTAAGTCCTTCACCCATTGTTCGTAAGGATAGACCTGACCATCTTCCCAATGCTTCACAATAAACGCCTTGACTATTGATCCCATTAAAGCAAGATGAAATCTTGGTGTAACACCTTCACCAGGAATAGTCACCTAACACACAAACTTTGGCGTTAAATAACCCTGGTAGCCTAATCTGGGGTCCAGGCCTTGCCTGATTCTCATTCCATAAAGGAGAAATTTTATCACAGCTCCACAAAATGTGAAACAAATCTCCTGTTACTTTCCCACACCTAAAACAGAGATCTGTCTGTCTCAACCCTCTAACAGAGCTTTGCAGGTGTATAGTAAATATTGTGGACCACAAAATCTGCATGTTCCTATGTTTAGGGATAACAATATATTTAATAGCTTTCCAGATGGTGTCCCAGTTTAACCCAGAAGTCAGTACCTTATCCCAGTAAGAGACAGAGGTGAGGTCACTGACACTTGGAATTCAAGAGAAGTTTGTATACCGGTAAGTAAACTAGTTCTGTGCACGGCCTCCTTCAAGCTCCCCCACGAGAGAAAGCTATCTGTGAAGTCCCCTTCCCCGAACTCCCCGCAATCAGTTGCTTGAGCTGTAACCTTGAAAAAGGGCAAGCCATCACATTGTGGTGGCAAAGAAATTTTCCCCTCCTGTTGCATATCCCTTAAACTAAGACCCTCCAAATATACGGCCCACCTCTGCCCGAGCACCAAACCTCCTATAGTCAAGTTAGGGTTTCCCAAAATGGGCTGATCCCTGGATTTCGCCTGACAACCTTTTTGAACTGGAGTGAGAAACGACCACCAGGCTTCCAGAGACTTCCTGATTGGGTTCCCCGCCTCTACCTTGCCCTGTACTGTTTTGAGCCCAGCATATAGTAACGAGTCAGGAGAATAATTCATACCCTTCAACCGTTTCCTCTCAATTTGTAACCAGGCAGGACAGTATTCTCCCTCACCCAAGTTCACGCCCATTGGGCCATCTGGCCCAACTGGCCCGCCACATAGTAAGCATGGAGGTCAGGTAGTCTAATAGCACCCTTTCATAGGGCTGACACAACACCTTATATTTAATCCTAGTGGGTTTGTTACCCCAGAGGAAACCAATCAGCATCTTTCTAATGAGCTTAAACCACCTTACAGGGATAGTATATGGAGCCAAGTAGATCGGATAGAGCAGCCTCGGCAGGATGTTCATCTTAATAATGCCTAAGGGCGCCATAAAATTCAGAGGTAGTTTATTCCACCTTAATATATCCCCCGAGATCTCCGAGATAATTCCCCCCATGTTGGCATCTGCACCGGATGTTTGGTTTGCGGTAATCCAAATACCCAAGTACTTCAACTTATCCTTATTCTATTGCACCCCAAGGGGAACAAAATCTGCCTTAAAGACATGCGGAGTCAGAGGTAGAATTTGGGTTTTAGTGAGATTCAGCTTATAATTCGAAACCCTAGAATACCGATCTATTAGCTCTCTAACGGTCCCAAAGCCAGTTGCTGGATCTCGAAGATGGAGCAGAATATCGTCTGCAAAGACTGAAATCTTTAAATCCAAGTCACCAATCCCAACTCCCTGGACCCTGACCTCCCTGTTGATAGATCTTAACAAAGGCTCTAAGTAGATATTAAACAGAATCGGTGAAAGAGGGCACCCTTGCCGAGTACCATTCTTAAGCTGGAATTCCCTCGAGAGATAACCATTGCATAATATCTTCCAAGTCGAAGCTTTATACAGGTTCTTAATGCCCCTAATCAAACCCTCCGGGAACCCCATCTTCTCCATTGTAGTGAACAAAATAAATGGAACTCGGTCAAATGCCTTTTCAGCATCTAGGAGATCAGGGCCAAGGGCCGAGAATCAGGGGCAAGAATTTATAATATGATGTATTTTCCTGAGCGCATCTTTGCTCCTCTCCCGGCATAAAACCTATCTGTTCCTGACTAATTAAGCTCAGGGATACAGTTAACATCCTGTTAGCCAGGATCTTTGTAAGTATCTTAATGTCTTGGTTTATCAGAGCTATAGGCCTATAGCTTCCCATAACATCCCTAGGCTTATCTGGTTTGGGTATTAATGTGACATATGCTTGGTATAAGGGTAGATGGTCGATGCCATCCCGCATTATAGTATGAAAAAAGTCCTTTAATACAGGGAGAATAGTCTGAATATGGGTTTGGTAAAATTTCATTAGACCATCAGGCCCCGGTGATTTTCCTACTGGAAGGGACCGAACCACCTCGATAATCTCGGAGGATTGTATAGGAGTCTCCAGTTTCCTAGCAAGAATAGGGTCCACTGTCGGGAGCTGAATACCCTCCAAGTATTCCCTGATCTCTTTGTCCCCCCCTGGAGCATTCTCCTGATATATCTTCTCAAAAAATGAGGCGAATGCCTCAGCCATATCCTGGGGATCTGTCATTAGCCTCCCCTCATGTGAAATCGAGATAATAGTCCTAGTGGCTTCCCACTCCTTAATTCTCGCTGCCAGGAGATGTCCCGGTACATCACCCTGGAGGAGATATTTGCCTAATCTTATTTAACAAAATTCAGTCTTCCCATACAAAATCTCTGACAAATCCTTCTTAGGCTTTTAGGTTCCATATCTATTTCTTCTGGCCCCCTCTTGCTCGACAAAAAACTTATTAAGCCCTCTAAAGTTCCTCTCGCCCTCCTAATCAACCTCTTTGGCAGCTAAAGTTTTGTAGCCATGGAGTAAAGAAATTTACAAGTGGGCAAGCTAGTTTTTATCAGTCAGCGTGGGCAGTTGCGTCTAATAATTTCTTGAAGGGCCCCTCAGCTCATCCTTCTCTCCTCCACCGATAAAAGCCAGTCATGCAGCCTCCACCTATAAGGCCTGGGGTAGGGCTTGGCTCCCATTGAATCTGGATCAGAGAATGGTCAGAAAGAGTTCTACCCTCAGTCAAAAACGCCTAACCTCCCCTAATGCCTCCTGTTAACCAAGAAAAGTCTATCCTAGTGTGACTTTTATGAGCCGCAGAATAAAATGTCATTTTGGGACCCCATCCGAAAACTTAGACGGGTCTGTCAGACCAGTAGCCTCCAAAACTTAGCACAAGCCACTTGGGCCCTAGAGCTGGGGCCTTTAGATGCAGGCACCCTATCCTCTTTATTGTCCAAGCATAGATTCCAGTCCCCGCTAATATCAGTGAAAGTGCTGGGAATGTAACAATGTTTCCTCTAATGAGGCGAAAATTCAGGTTCGGAGGAGTTGGCCCATATAGAGGTCACCACTACTGCCTTACCATGTAGGGTGCCTCACATAGATCCCCTACCATCCTGCTGGGTCAACACCTGGTTCACCTCAAAGGGGCAGGACTTGTTTATTAAAATCGCAACCCCCCCAAGACGCTCTCTCTCGACCCACTCCATATACCTGACCCACCCAACGCTTCTTTAAACTATCTAGCTCATCTGATAATAGATGTGTTTCCTGTAAAGCTGCAATATGGGCCCCCCCGCTGCTCCACGTACCTCAGGATTGTCAACCTTTTATGTCGTCCCCTCAAACCCTTAATATTCCAAGAAATAACGTTGTACAATACCATCTAATTAATAGCAAACTAGATGAAGAACCATAGACAAAGCCTTCTTGAGGCCAGCTCTCAGGTCTCCCGGACGAGGACTCTCTCTTCCTCCCTCAAACCCCCCAATCCCCGGTCCCAAGACCGACCAACCACTTCCTGTTGAGTCATGGATGAACCCATTTCTAGCCCCAAGACCCAATCTTGGCTTCTGCATCTAGAAACAAGCCCTTAAACCCCCTTAGACCCTACCGGCCTGTCACACTTGATTAATGAAATGATGCCCGGTGTATTCCATATATACATAGAAAGCCTAAACATAGAAAAGAACCCAACTAAACAATAAGTGAGTCGCTTTCCATCCAGCCTAAACAGCCAAAACTCAGCTGACAGCGCCTAACCAAAATCAGTAGCCCTCATAGAACCCTCCCTTAATTGGTGGCAGACCCACCCCGCCCCTGGATCAGTCCGCACTTCAGAGAGTCCGACCCATGTGTTCGGTGGTCTGGAAGTCCAATCCTTAGAAGTCTTAAGCAGCCCAGTCTTTTCCTTATTGTGCTTTTCATTTACCCTTCCCCTTATACTCCCGTTTTCCCCTCCTTCCCTTCCTAAAGAAAAAAAAAAAAAAAAAACCCATTAAGGACCCTTTCGAGGTCGAACCCAGGGCTTGCTGTAACTGCCTCAGATTTTGCCAGAGGCCAGCTTGATCTCATCGTTCACCGTGAGTACCCCATAACCCCCACAAGTCCTCTTCCATAAAAGGCCAGTCCTCGTATACAGGACACAATCAGGTTAAAGATTTGAAGAGATCCGGAAGATCGATGCGGAGTCCCTTCCATGCATCTTTAGCTGTTAAGAATTTCTTTTCTCCCGATGACAGCCGCATCATAAGTGTAGCAGGGTAGAGAAGCGAAACTTTATCCCTGCCAAGTACAGCTTCTTCTTAATATCACTGTACTCCTTTTGTTTTTCTGAACACCGGGTGAGATCCTGAAAAACATATTGAGGCCCCATTCCACTGCAGGGTTTCTTTTACCTGGACATCTGAAGGACATGAGATTTCTCTTTGAAGTTAAGGAACCTCATAATTATAACTTTCTAGGTCGGGCCCCTGGTGAGTAGGGTCTCCATGTACCACGATGAAACCCTCTCCAAATTATACCGTTCCCCAAAGGGCGAAGGGCCAAGCATTTTTAACAATAGATCCTGAATAAAGGAAACACAGTCTGGGCCCTCAGCCCTCTCCGGAAGCCCCGCTAATATGAGGTTGTTTCTACGATTTCTCGGTTCTTGGTCTTCTAGCCTCTCTTCTAGCTTTTTAACCTTTTTCCGGATCGCCACCACCTCCTGATCCAGTGAAGACATTTTTCTTTCCTGTGAAGAGATCCTGGCCTCTGCATCATTCATTCTTTGGGCCAGTGAATGTAACGCCGGTTTCACCTCTGAGAAGTCCACCACCAATCCCTGAAGCAGGGATTTTATCTCTTTAATGTCCTCTGTGCTGACCCCAATGCCCCCTTCTGAAGAAGAATCTTCGCCCTGGTCTAAATTAACGGGCGAGTGGGGTTTCGGTCTTTTGGTCGCGGGGGCACGCCCCGCCAGCGGTTCTACTAAGTCGGTCTCCATCCTGCACTCGAGCTCGGGCCCGGCCTGCACGGAACTCCTCTCTGGCACTCGGTTACACCTTCTTTAAATCGCCACAATCCCGATTCTGCTAGGCAAGAGGGCAAACTTGATGCCCCAAATAAAGCACTACACCGAAAAGAAATTAAAATATCGCCAATATCGGGTGTTTAAAGCTGTAATCTGTCACTTGGGTTTCAGAGGAGCGCGGAGCGCGTCTTACTCGAGCAGGCTCATCACGTGACCCCCTGACTTGATCTGTATTCTAACCTACCTGTACTATATACTATGTATGGTATAATCTCATCTCATTTTATGTATGTATTCTCCTGGGTCGTGCTGAAAATAGTCAACTTTGGCTAGCGCACCTATCCCCGTTAACAAAAACTAAATAAATAAATATAGATCATAAAAGGACTCATAGATCCCCATGACATTATAACTCTATCATCTATCTTTCCAAAAAACAAGCATGTTTGCCTAGGGAAGGAAAAGGTCATGAAAATCCCTATTCTAGCAAAAATAAGTCAGAAAAATGCATCTCTTTCCATCTACGTATATGTCTCCTACTACGTGTGTCTCTCATAATTGCATATGTTTTCAAGCTAGCAGTATCCATGTAAATATTTTTCATAGTTAGGTAGGTGTCAGGCTTAGTCAGATCTGGCCTAGCTATTATTCTGGTATGGAGAATGTTCCTTTGTGACCTTTGGTCATGTCCTGGAACTGCTTAATATAATCCAGCTAGTTTTTGGCCTGCAAGCACATACGCAATTCATAATCCAAGTATTGGCCCTGTGGTGCCCAAGCACACATATTATATATGTACATACAAGCACTGCAGATCACTACAAAGGCAGACGTTTATTTGTTTCCCTCATTTTGAGCATCCATGTCCCTCGTTTCTGTGACAAAAGGTTGAGGAGTATGACTGTCAGTCCCCAGCATGACATTCCCATTTATCTTGACCACCTCTCTCATTCATGCTTACTGGGACTGAAAAGGCCCTAAACAGAGAGTGGAGAATGCCAATTTTGTTTTTCATTTTTTCCCCCCAAGTGGTGGACCGTGGAGATGACCTAGACAGTGTGTGTGTGCATATATGGGGGGTGCAGTTGATGACCAGACTAGGTATGGTTGGCAGGGGATGGGGTAAAGTACAAAGAAAGGACTCCTTTATCTTTTTTTCTCCCCACCCCCTACCAACCACACACAATCTGGTTGTGAATACACACACACACAAAGTATAATTTTTTTTCCTATTTTTCTGTTCCGGTAAGAGTCAGGGAATCCTTGTCCACCACACAAACAACCTGAATCATTATTCCTCCCTCCTAATCGGCTCCCCACAAAAAAAAAAAATCACTCCATCAATCCCCAGTACAACGTGCCCACACTTTGTTGCCCCATTATTTAGTGATGCTGCCAGCCTTATAAAAACAAAGTTAAAAACAAATCTCTCCTCCCCTACTTTGTTGTTGTCCCCAACACCCCCACAATCTGGTTGCAACTGAATATAGGGGTATTTGGATTCTCTGGAATCTCTTCTGTTTGTACCAGGTGGAACTTTGGAAATATCAATTTAGAGTCTGATTAAGGCACTGGAAAGGAATCGAAGACTGAATAAAATTTCCAGTTCTGCACTGTGACCTGCAGAAAATACTCCCTGATCTCTGATGCACAACTTAGTAAAGTAAAACTGCATCTCCCTGCCTGTGCCCACTGCTCACCCCCATCCCCACCCTCATGGGCCCCACTCTCCTACCTTTCATTCAGCTGGGGGGGGGGGTCCCTTCAATTCCACCATCTGATTCGAATTGGCTGTGGCCATGTGGTCCATTTGTTCACTGCAGTTTGGCAGTAGGCAAGTCAACTCACACATGGGCCTAGCATCATCAATTCTAGGATGGGTAGCAGTCAGGTACTCGAGAATCTTGACTCCTTCCATCCTGCCCCCTCACCACATGTGGCTGTCTATACTGTTGGCTGGAGTGGCACTAACATGGTTGGTGTGGAGCAGACTACTACTAGCCACCCGTAATTATTGTGGTGCATCAACAGCAGCAATATTCTCCAGGAATTAGCAGCTAGTCCTAGGCGCTAACCAAGGTCATATGATTACAAGTCTGCTGGGAAGAAACTGAGATTAGCTTGGCCCTTGTGACCTTGTCTACCAGTACCCAACCCTAGGGTTTCAGGCAGCCATCCAGCTCACACTGGACTAGTGGTAGACTAGTAGCAATGGTGTAGGTCACCCAAGGATTGATAATGGTAGGCCCGGCTGACCCAATTTTTCAAGCAGACTCTGTTTAGTTAAGTACAGGTGTGGTACTACACTGTTGGACTCCTGGAGGGCTAATGGAATTACCTTATCTGTGGCTGCCGCTCCTTACCTGGGACCCAGATAAAAAAAATATATACTGCCAGTGCAGCACTGGATTGCTCTTCCTCATGACTGACAGCAAGACCATTAAGGAGGACATAATTGTGGTTAGGCAGCAGCAGTGGTACAGCATGTAGGGGGAGCTCCTTGGGACTCCTAGTGGGATAATAGCCCAGCCGTTTTGCCTACTAGCCATTCCAGATTCGGAACTGGACCAATCGATAATCAGACCACCATCTTAAGGTGGGGGGGAACAGAAGGGACAGGTGAAGTCGAAGAAACATTTTATGGATCCCTCTTGTTTCACTTGGTGTGAGCAAGGTTTACTTACATGCAGTACAGTAGGATGCGGAATTAGATTCCGCATCTGACCTTTATTCAGAACTTGTATCTTTGCTTCTCAATTCCTGAATTCCTTCCCAAGAAATGTCGAACTGTAATCCGAGGACTCTGTTTCTGTTCAATGGATTCCAAGCAACCCTAATTATATCCGTGCTACACACACTTCCGAAAACATTGACAGGGGCCACGAAGTGCAGGGACATCATGGGAAGGGGCAACATGCTGTTGCCAGTAAAAAAACAAAGATGCCCCCCCCCAACGCACACAGAAAATCTGGTGCTAATGTGTACACTCCAACCCACTCACTCATTTCTTGATCCCTCCCCCTCAAGCTATGTGCACTTAAAGCTCCCCTACCCTAAACCAAGAACACAGTGCATCATCCCTATCAAGAAAGTCAGGTTGCAAATCATTAATAGTCTGTGGCTTGATTTACAGGTTTGTCTTTCCAGTAAGCAAATCAAGTCACAGACAGCAACACAACTGTACACTTCTTTTTGGGTGGGATGGGCGTACCAGGATCAGTGGCAACTGTTGTCTCTGGCCTGGCGTCTGGTCAGCAGCATTAGTTTAGGGCTCTTCCCACACTCTGAGCTCAGCACTCCTCAGATGGTGGTCAGCATCACTTGGGGTCCGGCGGTAACACAGTAAGACAGATGGTGAGTTTGATAGCTAAATCTGGGGCTCCAGAAGACAGAGGCAGAAAAGCAGCACTTGCTAGAGACAGGTGGCGATGGCAGTCAAAGTAGGCATTAGCTGGATTTTAAGTGGAGTTCAGCAACAAGGCAGTTCAGTTCAGCGTGTCCTTGTCAGCATGGTTGTCATGGCTGGGTGTGTATTCTGCTGTGGGTTAAGTGAAATTTTCTGTGTAAGGGTCTTGGTAGTAGTAGCAGTGGTAGCATATTTCTTAGGCTCCCAATCACACAGACTCTGGGCGCCTTACAAAACAAATAAAATACAGATAGCAGCAGATAAATATCTTATGGTACAAATTAAACCATAAATGCAGTAGCTTAAAAGAACTGTATGAGACATCTCTTTGTACTGCCAGAAGAATTTTTAAATGCCTATACATGATTGGATGATGAGAGCAGCCACTGATTGGGCAGTAAGTTTTTTCAATGTCTGCCATTGATCCTCAATACCGATGGTATGCCAGGGGAGTGGGAGATGAGATAGTAGTTCTGCTGGCAAGCTGAATACACATACAGCCAGATAGCATCTTCCAGAACTTTCCAAGTTTTAGTTTACTTCTTTCCAGAATCTATCCATGCCACCCCTAACAGAGCTAGGTGTTTCCCCACAGAAGAGTGCCCCATCAACTGAGAACCTCTGTGGTAGAACATTCTGAGATAATCAATGCCACCTGTTTCACATTCTACTGACAATAAAATTACATCATTCATGTGTGACTACAGGTAGTTGAAGTTGCCTAAATTTGCAAATTTTGAAAACTTTGCTTCACCAATGACCGCAATTTCCGCAGTTATTCGATGACAAACTGGCCAAATACACACAGCAAATCTATGTGAATCACACAAGCTGGTATGGCATGCAGAGGGTGGGAAAAGCTTATGGTAATACCAGTGCACCCAATCTGACAGTACTTCATAATTCTTGTAAAATAAATCTTTAAGACTCTTTTTCTACATAATCTCATAATTTTTCAAGATTCTTTTTAGTCCACATATATAGTAACTGTATACCTTTTAAGCCTCAGTCACCGTTACACACACTGATAATAATGAAGATGTAACAACAGTGTGAACATCTGCACATCAAAGCCTTGCCAATGCTATTGATGCTATTGATTACAGCGGCTGAAAGATTTTTCTCTTATTGTCAACCAGTTCTGGTCCAGCTAAACTCTAAACTTAACTTCATACAGCAACTCCACAATGTACCAGAAATCCTGATTACAGAGATGAGGCAGATATTCAGTTCTGGCCTTACAATAAAGGAAGACTAGCTGCGAGATGACAAACGTACTGTGAAAGGCATCTGGCAGGCAGTTATTCAAGCTGTCCTTGCAGCTTGTGCTCACTGAGCCAATACTGAATTACTCCCCTTCAGTTTCTCCCGGGAGACATTCAGAGGGAAAACATGGAGATTGGCAACATTATATCAAGGCTGTTTAAATTCCCAACCAGCAGAACCAGGAATTAAACTCCTAATTTATGTATGACATACAGTAGTGAGCCTGAAATTCTAACTCTACCCACCATTGGGAGGGAAGGACTGCTGATGCAGGGGTTCCATGGCGGACTGCAGTTTGTAATTACTGCATTGTTTGGGTTGCAGCACTACCTAGAGTACAGTATGACCAAATCTACCTAAAAGCTAAATACTTATCCTTCCCCTTTCCACTGGGGATTCCAGCCCAACAGAATCTGCAATTCAGGTGCAACACTGTACTACTGGACTACTGTGAGGACTGGAGTGTGAAACAAATTCTTGAAAAAGGGAAGAGAAGTATAGTATTATTTGAAGCAGCCAACATGTTCAATGACTAGGGTTGCAGCAGGTGCAAGAAAGGGTTGTTGAACGCTTGTTGCATAGAAGTACTACAGACATTTATCCATAGAAGGGTCTACCTGATTTACTGTGCCACCACTAAAGCAGCAACAGTTTACAGCACTGCGAAGGCTCCTCTGCAGTGGATTTAACCAATGAAAACAATGGCTAAGAATCAAGTCATAAAAAAGAATATAGTACAAAAATACAATATAAAACACTTCTGCTTGTAGGAAAAATTAGATTAATAAAGCCTTACTGTTCTACTGCCTATATCTTTAAGAGACAGTTGGCTATTTTTTGTAATGCTGGATTTATTTTTAGTCATTTTCCTCGTCTTGACGTTCTCTACCATAAAGGGTCAATTGACAGTAAGAATCTACAAAAGTTCAGTGACACAACAGACAAATAATACACAGACTGAACTGAATATTCCTCAATAAACTGTTCTTCAATTAGAGAGAAAATGAGTGAGTAACAAGCACTGTCCTTAGCAGAGAAGTGGCGAAGTTGGCGCAAATTTCCAGGAATTCGCACTTCACAAATGTCATGAATTTCCCAGTGGCCACACCATTTTTTCCCCACACAAAATTTTTTTTTTTCCTTTTTAACTCACACTATAATAAAACAACCTCTCCCCATTGTGGTATAATACTGATCCCTCCCGCCTCCCGAAAACATTGTCGTCATACACCCACTCCCATCACCCGCTAGCATCTTCCTCCCTCCCACCCCCACCCTGGTGTATTTTACTGCACAGCATAACATAACATTAATTTACTTGTACTGTTTACCCTCTCCCCGTATATGCCAAACACACACCCCCCACGAGTCCCACCAAGTCATATAAGACTCTCCACCAATCCACTTCTCACCCCCATGACCCTCTTATCCACCACTAGCATCTAGCAAAAATGTGACCTGTAATACAGAAAATGGTCCCCCAGTGCAGAGTATCTGCTCAGTTCATTATCCATCTTGGTAATGGCACTGGTGCATGAATGAATGGTGATGTCTCTGCCCCTAGCAAAACCTGACTGGCTGGATTTTCAGCCAGTCAGGTTTTATTGTTGAGAAACTATGTCACCATTCCTTCATTTGTTGCCCATTCCTGAGATGGGCTCAACAGAGCAGATGCTCTGTTCAGGTGAATGTTTTCTTTATTACAGGTCCCATTTTTTCTGGGTGCTGGTGTGGGGACAAGGGCGGTTGGGGAGTCTTATATGACTTGTCCTGGTGATGGGACTCGGGTGGGTGGTTCACCAGGGCAGTGGGCGGGGAGGAGGATGCCAGTGTGGGATGGAAGAGGGGTATATGATAGTGTTTTTGGGAGGTGGGAGAGGAGAGAGGGGTGGTGTTATACAGCACTGTGGGTGTGAGAAGGTATTTCTTTTTTTAGAGATGCAATTCTTGTAGTTTTTCACTGGCAAATTGCACAAATTTGTGCAATAAACTATTCAAATTACCCAATTTGTGTAGATTCGAAATACAAATGTGGCCACTTCACCAGGTGAATAAAGAACAGTTACATAATAACTTACCATAACAGTAGATCTTTGATGGGATCTCAGTCATCAGGTCACACCATAGGAGCTTCACCGTCAGTGAAGTAGGATCCACACAGAAGACTTTCAGCAGTACAACTGGGGCCACCCACACCGTCGACATCCATTGACGTCATCAAGCCTATAAAGGCATTAGGGGCCCAACTTCCTCCTCAGTTCTTTAGCCAGGTGACAAAGGGAGCATAGTTCAAGCCATGGGGAACTGAGGAGAGAGAGAGAGGTGCCCAGACCTATATGAAAGGCTGGGTACATTAGCACCAGACAGCCAGTTCCAATACAAGAGCCCCAAGAAGGAGGCTAATGGGAGGGAAAGCAGACCTGGTGACTGAGATCCCTTCAAAGATCTACTGTTATGATAAGTTCTTATGTAACTGTTCTGTCTTCTTCAGGGGTATCCCAGTCATCAGGTGACACTGTAGAAATGAGTCCCAAGTAGTTACAGATGCAAACAGATGGTCTGAGAGGAAGGCTAACTTGTATATTATATTGTATATTAATCTTTTGTGTGGGACTGAGTCAAATGCCTTGATAAAATCTAGGTAGGCCATGTCTACAGCCCCTCCCTGATCTACTACTTTGGTCACCCAGTCAAAGAAATCTATTAGATTCATCTGGCATGACCTTCCCGCTGTGAATCCATGCTGCCTTGGGTCCTGTGCCCCTCTGGCCTCTAGGTACTCGACAATTCTTTCCTTCAGAAGTGATTGCATCATTTTCCCTATCACTGAGGTTAAACTAACAGGTCTGTAGTTTCCTGCTTCTGCCCTGCTCCCACTTTTGTGAAGGGGAATCACATCTGCTCTCCTGAAGTCCTCAGGTACCACCCCATCCTCCCATGATTTGTTAAAGAGGGTAGTCAGTGGTGTCACTTATTCTACCCTTAGTTCTTTTAGAATTCTGGGATGAATCCCATCAGGCCCCATTGCTTTGTCCACCTTCAGTTTTAAGAGTTCTTTCAGAACCCTTTCTTCTGTAAATGGGCTGGTATCAACTTCTGTATCCAGAGTGTTTGTACTGTTTGTTTTAGGTGTCTCCCTCTTCATTTGTAAATACTGAGCAAAATATTTGTTTAGTATCTCTGCCTTTTCACCATCACCCTCTGCCCGCCCTCTTTTAAGCCTCACTATCCTCCCTTGGTCTTCCTTCGCTTCCCTAATGTACCTAAAAAGGTTTTATCCTTCTTAACTGAAGTTGGCTATCTTTTCCTCGGTTTGGGCCTTTGCTGTTCTGACTGCCTTCCCAGCTTCCTTTGCTTTAACTGATACAATTATTCTGTCCTGCTCCTTCTGTGATTCCTTGTACTTTCTGAATGCTTTTTTTTCTTGAACCTTCACTGCCACCTCCTTTGAGAACCATAGTGGTTTTCACATTGTTTTGTTTTATTTGCTTCACACAAAGGCTTGTTACCTCTGTGATGGCAGTTTTATTATTCCCCATTGTTCTTCCACCCCCTGCCCATTTTCTAGTGCATTCCTTAGGCACTCACGATTGGCAAAGTCAGCCCTCCGAAGTCCAGTACTTTTGCCTTTGTATGGCTTGACTCTATTGTTGTGTTTATTGTGAACCATACTGTTCGATGGTCGCTAGTTCCCAGATGGCTACCCACTTCTACATCTGCAATCCTCTCCATCTCCATTTGAGAGAACCAGGTCTAAGAGTGCTCCCTCTTGAGTGGGTTCCAATACTAGTTGTCTAAGGCATGCCCCCTGTAGGGCATCTAGAATAACCCCACTCTCAGAAGTGGCTGCTGCAACTTCACTCCAGTTAACATCTGGCATATTCAGATCACCCATCAGCAATATCTCCCCTTTTTCTGCCATACTTTCTATCATTTCCATGTCCATTTCCTCCCCCTGAGAGGGGGGTCTGTATACAACCCCTGTGTGGATTGTGGTGCCATTGCCTGCCTCCAAATTCACCCACAGTGCTTCTTCTCCTCCCTGTTTACCCTTTTGTTCTGTTGCTTTGATTCCTTCCCTTATGTAGAGAGCTACTCCTCCTCTTTTACCCTCCCTGTCCCTCCTGTAGATAGTGTATCCTGGTATGTTTACATCCCAGTCATGGTTCTGCATGTACCATGTTTCTGTGACTGCCACGATATCCAGATGTTCCTCCTCCATCAAGGCCACTAATTCAGCAAGTTTGTTACCCAGACTACGGGCATTGATACTCATTGATACTCATTGCTCTCCATTTTTTGATGGCTTTACTTTCTGTAGCAGCATCCCCCACTGACATTTCTACCTTGGTCTTTGTCTCATTTAGTACCCTGTTTTGTAGGGGGAGGCTGGGATTTTCCTGCAGCTTATCAGTGCCTCCCCCCTTGACTAGTTTAAAAGCTTGCCAATGAAGCATTTAAACTGACTGCCCAAAAGACTTGTTCCCTTCCCGGACAGATGCAGACCATCCTGCCAGTATAGGCTGGTGTCCCTCCAGGTGGAACCCCAGTCCCCAATGAAGCCAAACCCCTGTGCTCCACACCATTTTTTCAACCATTCGTTAAACTGCATGGTGCAAAGTACCCTCGCCTCACCCATGCCACTGACAGGCAGCACCTCTGAGAAGGATACTGCGTGTGCTAATTGCCTTAGGCCCCTCCCCAACTCTACAAAGTCCTTCTGCATTGCTCTAATCTCATGACGAGCCAAGTCATTTGTCCCTAGGTGGACAATGACGTCCAGCTCAGACTCCGTGCAACTGTTTTCGTGATCCTAAGGATGCACTTCCTGTCCCTCCAAGCCATGGCACCAGGCAGGCACCTTACTTGTTTTCCCAGCTCCCCCCAGTTCTATCCCCCTAATAACCGAGTCCCCCACCAGGAGCTGCTTCCTTTCCCTGTGGTGCCCTCTGCCTCCTTCCTGAGGGCCTCCCTTGTGACAGTTGTCTGCAACCTCCTTAGTCTCCTCTGCGGGTGCATCCATAGGGGAACTATGCTCCCCCAGAATGGTGTATGGATTGTGGAGTGGAACAACTGACTGGATGTGCCTCTGTTCCACCTCCCTGAGTCCACTGTGGTCCAACTGCTGTGCTTTCTTCGCAACCTCTGAGGTAGTGGTGGTGGCTCTGGTGCTCCCTGGATGGGGGAGGTTCTCTTACTACTGTCCAGTGCGGCCTGAAGACGGGCAACTTCCTCCCTCAGGGCACAGAGTTGTCTGCAAACAAGGCAGCATCTCAGCCTCCAGAAAGACTCCTGGAAGACTGCTGCCCCACAGCCATTACATTGCACTACTCCCCATGTCTGTCTACCTTGTTTAGTTTTTTTTTTTGTTTTGTGTGTGTGTGTGTGTGTGATTGGTTTGTTATATAGAAATATATATTATATAATGTGTATGCTTATATTGTCAGTGCAGTGTGCTAGAGAGGATATGACAGTGATATGCACTTGCCTCTTGGGGAAATTATGTCAGAACCCCAGGTATAAAGGAACTATGTCCAGGGGTGGGTGGGGTGAGGTGGGAAGGGTGGGCCTAAACTATGCCCTCATGAAACAATCAGCTAAAAGCTCTGACCTACCTGCAATGAGTGCCTTCCTGTCAGCAAGATGCCCTGCACAACAATTTGACAGAGAAAATACCCTGCTAATCAAACAGAGAAAAATCCAAACATCCAAGTCAGACACAGGTAAACCTCCCCAGCCCCAAAACAGCCTGGTGACTTGTGCTCTGAAAGCAGTCAGCCCCAAAACATGTCAGCTGTGCACAAGGACAGACAGAGTAAACAGTATTCGGTCCCTGTGGGTTTAAACTCTTCCTGCACTGAAAATCTTAATTGTAACAACAGTAAAGCAAGGTCCACCTCCCTCTGTTGATTGAAAGACTGCCTTTTCTGATAATTCTAAGTTCCTTGTTTCACCCTTTATTAGAAGAATCCTCCACCTGAAGAATATTAACTTTCCTAAGGAATCTGCTTCAAACCAAAGACAATTGTAAGGTTCACCTCCCTCTGTTGTGAGCACAGCTCACTTTCTTGCAAATCCTAAGTCCAGTGTTGCAGCTTCCAGCCAGAGGTAGCTTCACCTGAAGAATATTAGGTGGGGATGCAAAAAGGTCCAACTCTGGTCGACACCACCAGTCAAAAAGATGTTTCACTAGAGAGGTCAGCAGCTCCCACTCATGCATTTTGGACTGTGACCTGCTTAGCATGTCTGCCAGGACATTTTGGACACCTAGAACATGGACGGCCAACAGTTCTGGACCATGTCCTAGAGTCCAGTACTAAACCCTCATCACCTCCCTGCACAGGGGGGTGAGAATGAGTCCCCCCCCTTTGCTTGTTTATGTAGTACACTATACTGAGGTTGTCCATCTGCACCAGCAGAGAGCCTGCAGAGAGATGGGTCTGGAAGGTTTGCAAGGCATACAGAACGGCCTGCATCTCTATAACATTTATGTGGAGGTGAGTCTCTGCTGTGGTCCAAGATGTGCCCCCTAGCCTAGCCCCGAAGTGTCTGTGATGAGAATTTGTTGAGGGGAGGGGATGAGGAATGGGACCCCTTTCAGCAAGCTATTGGGGTCCATCCACTACCACAGCACACTGCAGACAGGGGAAGTGACTAGAACCTGCTGTTCTAGATCGTCAGTGCACTGATCACATTGTACCCTCTGCATCCATTGGGGGGATCCTCATGTGCAGCCTTGCCAGGGGTACTGTGGCAATGGCAGCCACCATCAGGTCCCACAGTCTCAGAAATGTCCTGGCCATGACATACCTGCTGTGAGAAACCAACTGAGACCAAGCTTTGAGGCGATCTGCCCTGTCCTGGAGTAGGAAAGCTAAGCCTTGAGCCTTGTGCAGAACTGTCTCTATGTACTGAAAGCACTGACAAAGGGTCACGATGGACTTGGGCAGATTGAGAGTAATCCTTACGGCATTAAACAACTGCCTGGTACACATTAGGGTCTGTGACAACTGGTCCTTGGATTGAGCTTTGAGCATTCAGTGGTCCAGATAAGGGAAGGCGAACATCCCCCCCCCCCCAAAGGGCTGCTGCCACCACTGCTAAATATTTGGTAAATACCCATGGCACAGAAGAAAAGCCAAAGGGCAATACCTTGACTTGGTAATACTCCCCCTGGAACATAAACCTGAGGTACTGTATCTCCTGTGATCGGGATAAATCTTGATATGCAGGTAGGAACCCTGCATACCCAAAATGATTTAGTCATCACAAGTTGATACTAAACTATACAAAAACTAACCTTATGCTCTTCAGCAGCTCCCATAACAAGCACAGACAACATCCTCCGACTATCACCAACTGCCTTGGTACTGCCCTCGAACAGGTACAATTCTTTAACTATCTTGGAGTCACCATAGACAGCAACCTATCATATAGGGTGCATATAGATAACGTTGCTAAGGCTGTAAATATTCATATTGGTCCACTCTACAGACACAGGTGATCTCTGACCCCTGAAGCCTTAAGGATAGCTATACAGAGCTCTATTATTGCTACAATTGACTGATCATCTAGGGCTCTGCAACTGATACTGCTCTCTGGCGTATCTCCACTGCTCTTAACAAGGCATGTCATCTCATCTCAGGAGCCCACCATCTCCCCCACACATGTAATCTCTATGCCCTAACCGGTTGGCTGCAGCTTAAAAATCGCATCAAATACCAAATGTGTGTGATGGCCAAGAAAATAACCTTAGGCCTCTTGCCACCTGGAGTACAAGATCTTCTAAGCCCCTCTCGTAATCCACACTGCACCCGAGGTTCTGAATCTCAGTTCCTACAGGCCCCTCATCGTTGAACCAACCAGGGGCAAAGATCATTCACGGACGAATGCTTTCAACAGTGACATCTCCTCTGAAACTAAGCTGGGCCCATTCAAATCCAAGCTTTGGGTCACTACTCTCTACAGCTAGCACATGTGGCCGTCTCCCTTAACCATGTTTTCTCAAACCTCGACCTTAGCACTCAACCTCCTTCCTGCTAACTTAGCACTCCTGCCTCCCACCCCTCTCCCCCTGCATCCACCTACCCTTCCTCCACCTCTCTTCATGTCCTCCACTCCCACCCCTCCTTACTCTTCCGGGCCCGCACTCCCACATCTCTTCCTATACCCTGTGCCCTGTTTGTCTTGACAAAGCCTGCTGGCCGATATCAATGTACTGTATGCATTTTCCTGTGCCTGAACCTGATTAGCATAACGTGTCTCTGTTGTTTTACGTTGACTTCCCATTATGATTTTGTGTCCATTATGACTTTTGTACCTCCTATTTACACTTTATTGTACTGTACTTTACTGTCCTGTTTAATCTGTTGCCCTTTCTACTAAACTGGAACCTTTGTAAAAGATCTCTTAGCTCAAAGGTAAATGTAATCGGAGACTTAAGTAAGAAAATAAATAAGATATCCAGGGAGCATACCCAGTCAGTCTCCTTGCTTCAGGAGGGGCAGCAGACCTTGCAGAGTGACCATTCTGAACTTCTTGTACTGTATGTAGAAGTTCAGAGCCCGTGAGATCCAGAATAGGCCTCAGATCCTCTGTGGCCTTGGGGACAAGGAAGAGATTAGAATAGAACCCTATGTTCTTCTGGTGCTGGGGTACTAGTTCTATAGCTCACTTGTGCAGCAGTGTGCGTACCTCCTCCAGTAGCACTGGTACATGATCTGGAGGCAGTTCCACAAGTTCTAGAGTATGGTCCTGTTCTATGAGCTGTAGGATCCAGGCATCTGTAGTGAGTTCCCTCCACTATTCTATGTGGAGGGAAAACGACCCCCTATGCACCTTCACCTCTGCGGCTTTTGGGAGGGGGGTACCTGTGGTGGAGATGGGGTGGGTAAGGCAGACCCTGCTTAATGTTTGCCTAGATGCCTGAGCCCTGACCCAGGTCTGTGAGAAGCCTTACAAAAAGGGGGACACAGTCCACTCCTACACTGAGTGTGGTAGGGAGTGGATGGACCTTAAAGTCCTCCCTAAGGCCTACAGATCATTCAGGATATCCTGCACATCTGCCACAAAAAGCTTGTTCCTTCTGAATGGGGCATTCAGAATGGACTGCTGAATATCAGCAGCAAACCCAGACACCCTTAGCCAAGAGTGCCTTCTGGTACAGATGCCAGAGGCAGCTGCTCTGGCTGAGGCATCTTAAATATCGTAGGTGTACCTTAGGAGGTGCCTGCCCACATAAGCGGCAGGGTGAAGGGCTCTGAGCAGTTCCTGCTTCCGAGTACCTTCTGGGAGAAACTGGGCTGTTGCTGCTTTGGCCTTTTTTCAGAGGGTATTCTGGAACTTGATCATATGGGCTATAGCTATGTCGGCATCTAACATCATCGTGGGCAGCCCATAGTTTACTGCTACAAAATAGTTTCTGTGTAGTCCTAGTGCCTGATGGCTTATAGTCCTATAAGTGTGACTTGATGAAAGAGATATCCTTGAAGATATTATTTGGGAGGTACATTTTCAATTCTGTTTTTTACTTGATTCCAATGCACTCCTTTAATCCTCTGCATGTCCACTTGCCTGGGTAACCCTCCCAACTTTTGAGGGCAGATTATGAGCCTCACTCAGATTCCAAATTCTTTATGCCCCATCCCCCTGTGATGAGGCATGACTTACTCCCCACCTCCTGACAGAGACACAAGAGACAGGGAAGCCCTCAGAGGACATGAGGAACATAGTGGCATCATCTGCACAGGCCCTTTAGTATGTGGAGTCATTCTTTTTTCCTATGGGATAAGGGATGGACAAATTGAAGTAAGACTGAAACCTATACTACCACCCACACACACACATACACACACACACACACACACAATGTTTTCAACCTGCTTGACCATTTCATTGGTCGCTATGGAGCAATCAAACACCAATGTTGGTAACCTTGAGGTGTACTCAGTCTACCTCCTGATAGATCGGGGCATGAATTTTTTTCAACCAATAACCCAGTCATTTAACATCATTGTTGCATCCATTTACAACACTCGGAGTGAGCATACTGGAGAGGCAGTTTGCACAGAAAGCAGTAGATGGGTGTTGTAATAGAATGCTCGGAGAGAGGAAATATCCAGATTATTTGTTTTTTGTGCATCTCTTCAAACCATACACATGCTCTTAAGCTTTATTCCCAGAGCATGATTTCATTAGGTATACAAATTCCTGTGCATGTCAGGCTGACATGACTTCATCCAAAACAAACATCACCTTTTAAGCAGGCTTATGCATCTGATCCAGTATAGGCAGAGAAATGAAAATTACATACTCACCATAACAGTTGATCTTCCAGAATATCCGCACCATTCATTCACAATAATGGATCTTAGCCAAAAGCACTAGGACCCATGGGAGCAATGTCTTTTGAAACTTGGGAGGGGACCAGCATTCCAGCGTTAGTGCTGGTGCCACCCACAAGGACGGCATACTGACATCGTGCACGTAAGCCAGCCAGTAACCAATGTCTGCCTTCTCCCTTCCTTGGTTTCCATTTGCTAGTGAAAGAAAGCAAATGGGAGAGAAAACAGAACTGTGACCACTCTAGTAGAGTGAGCATACACTCTGCCCTCCAGCTTAACCTGCGCCATGGAATAACAGTGGCGAAGGCATGCTACCAGCCATGCTGAAATACATCTGATAGCGACAGGTTGACCAAGCTGGGTCTCGCTGAAGGAAACAAACAGTTGTTGAGCTTTGCAAAAATCTTTTGTTCTATCTAGATAGAAACGCAAGGCTCTTTTGACATCTAAGGAATGAAGAGCATGCTCTCCTTCATTTTGGAAGTTCGCAAAGTAAGTAGGAAGGACCAACGGTTGGTTTAGATGGAATTCTGAAACAACCTTAGGGAGAAACTTAGGATGGGTCCTAAGAACTACTTTGTCTTTATGAAACACAGTACACGGAGGGTCTGTGACCAAGGCATGTATTTCAGAGACCCTGCGGGCCGAGGTAATGGCCACCAGGAAGGCCATTTTCCAAGTGAGAAATTTTAACTCACAGGTAGCTAGAGGCTCGAAAGGTTTTCGAGTGAGCATGTCTAGCACAAGATTAATGTCCCAGGCTGCGACTGGACATCTGATAGGAGGACTGGTATGCAGAATTCCCTTAAGAAACCTCTTAACTTCAGGTAACTGAGCCAGTGACAAGGAAAGTACTGGCTCATGATAAGCTGAAATGGCACAAAGGTGAACTTTGACAGTAGAGTATTGCAGACCTGAATTTGAGAGGTCCAAAAGGTACTCTAGAACTGTATCTGGTGAGCAGGAAAAAGGGTTCAAAGAGGATTTTGCACACCAGAGCAAGAAACGTTTCCATTTGGCTGTGTAAGTTTTCCTAGTGGCTGGCTTGTGCGTAGCCAGAAGAATACCTGAAACTCTGCGAGAGACGTTGAAACCGTTCACTTCCATCTCTTCAGGAGCCAAGCGTGAAGGTGAAGCGATCTCAGGTTGGGATGGACCACAGGCCCCTGAGTCAGAAGGTTCGTCTGAAGGGGAAGCGGTTTTGGATGGGTTTCCGACATACTGTTGAGTAATGGAAACCATATCTGTCGAGGCCAGAAGGGAGCAATGAGGATCATTTTGTCCCTCTGGGACTCAAACTTGAGAAGTACTCTCTGAATTAGAGGAAGAGATGGAAAGGCATATAGAAAGCGTCTTGTCCACTGCAGCCTGAACGCATCCTGACAGAAAATGCCAGGCCCTGGATTTCTGGAGCAGAAGAGAGGCAGTTTTCTGTTGAGTGGGGATGCAAAAAGGTCCAGGTCTGGAGTTCCCCACTCTGCGAATATTGACTGAACTATTGCTGAGTCGAGAGACTATTCGTGAGGAGCTGTCTCTGTTCTGCTGAGACGGTCTGCCAGTTCGTTCTGCACTCCCGGCAGGTAGACCGCATGAATTAGAGCCTTGTACTTCAAGCACCATTCCCACACCCTCATCGCTTCCCTGCATAAGGGGTAAGAGTGAGCACCGCCTTGCTTGTTGGTGTAATACATCACTGCTTTGTTTTCCGTTTGAAGGAGAATGTTCTTGTGACAGAGAATGTCAAAGCCCGGACTGCATAAAAGACGGCTCTTATTTCTAAGACATTTATGTGAAGCTGGGACTTGGTGCTGAGTCCATGTACCTTGAGTGTGGAGAGTCTGACAGTGCGCTCCCCACCCCATCAGGGACGCGTCTGTGGTAATGGAAATCTGATGATCCAGAGGAGCAAAGGGATACCCCTCCAGGAGATTGTCCTCTTGAAACCACCAGGTGAGTGATCTCTTCAGAGGTTCTGCCACCTTGATGAGAAAGGTCTGAGGGTGAGTGGTTGGGGACCACTGAGTACTGAGCATCCATTGAGAGATTCTCATGTGAAGGCATGCTAGGAGTACAGTGAACACCGAGGATGCCATGAGACCTAGCATCCATTGCATCGAGATAGCTGGAACTGAGCTGTTCTCTCCGACGTATCGGGCCATCTGAAGGATATCGCTCCTCCTGTCCTCTGGAAGAAATGCTTTCACACAGGAGGTGTCCAGAAGAGTTCCTATAAAAAGGAGCCTCTGGGAAGGCTGCAGCTGTGATTTTTTGAGGTTTAGTAAGACTCCCATGGACGTGAGAAAGTGTGAGGCCGTGGCTATGGCGTCTAGAGTTCCCTGCCTGGAAGAACTTGCTAGAAGTCAGTCGTCAGATATGGGAACACTTGTATTCTGAGTTTTCTGAGATGCGCTGCGAGAATTGCACAATACTTTGTAAAAACTCGCGGCACCGAGGATAGCCCAAAGGGCAAGACTCTGAACTGATAATGCCATCCCAAAGCCACGAACCTTAGGTATTTGTGATGCTTCGGGTGAATAGGAATATGATGGTAAGCATCCTGCATGTCCAGGGAGGCTAACCAGTTGTGTTGATGAAGCAAAGGCAACAGGGTTCATAGCGATAACATTTTGAATTCCTCTTTGGGAAGAAATATGTTTAATCTTCTGAGGTCCAAAATGGGTTGCATGCCCCCAGTTTTCTTTGGAACCAGAAAGTAATGGGAGTAGAACCCTGTGTTCCGTTGATCCAGTGGAACTACTTCCACTGCCCTGGTGTTCAGAAGGCCTTGTATCTCGGTGGCGAGAAGTTCTGACTGAAGTACTGACAGCCTGGGCTGTTGTTTGGAGGGACGATCTGGAGGGGTCTCTAAAAGATTGAGGGAATACCCCTCGTGGATTATCCAGAGGACCCATTTGTCTGATGTTATGGACTTCCACCGATTGTAGAATTGAGTCAGATGACCTCCCACCACTGAGGAAGAGTCCCCCTCAGGCAGCTGAGGTGGGACCTGGGCCAGTAACTCAGAAGGCAGCACTGGGCGCTTTGGGTCCTTGCGCCTTCTGCTGCATTTTCTTTTGAGGCTGAGGGGCTTGATTTTTATTAAAACCTAACCCTGCCTTTGCTCTGACAGGACTGACGGTTATGAAACTGGCGTTTGTTGACACCCCCTCAAGAGGGAGTGGGAGGAGGTCGAGCCAATTTAATGGCTGACTTAGTCTTTTGTGTGGCCTCTACAGCCTGTTCTACCTGAGGGCCGAAGAGATACACACCGTCGAAGGGCAACGCCATGACCTGTTGCTGGGCATTATTTGTGAAACCTGAAGTGCGCAGCCAGGAATGACGGCGAGTACAAATACCAGCTGCCACCGCTCGGGAGGCAGTATTCGAAGGCATCCATAGCTGCTTTAACCTACTGGTTGTTGGATTCGATGCCCCTGGTTATGGTATGAAGAAGTTCTGAATTAGTGTCCGACTCCAGAAGAGCTTCAACCATTTGTTTGAGCGAATGCCAAAGAATATACTCATATTGAGAGAAATAGCCCTGGTAGCTGGCAATACACACACCTTGGGTTGAAGCAGCAAAGACTCTCTTACCTAAAGTATCTATCTTACGAGATTCTTTGTTTATAGGTCAAGCTGTAGAAGTTTGAGGAAGGATGACCTTATCATTCTCTGCCAGGACTACAATAGGATCCGCAAAGGTTTGGGATGCCAAAATGGGTCGATCCTTGGGAGCAGCATATTTCCTGTCTATGGACTTAGCCACAGAAGGAATGAGAGCAGGATTACTCCATACCATTTGAGAAAGTGTCTCAAAGGGGGGTTGTATCACGGGAGTTAAATCCATAGGGATGCCCGGAACATGAAGGTACTGGAGTCTCAAAAGCTTCCCAGGATCGATGTCCATAGTCTGGAGAGAAAGAGTGGCATTCAAATTTTTCAGCAGAGACTTAAATGACAGGTCTTCAACCACAGGCTCTGCAGCAGGATCAGAACCTGCTCCTTCCACATCATCACCCAGTCTAAGATCTGGGTCAGGTTCAACATCATCTCCTGACAGTCCATGAGGGACTGTATGGACAGGAAAGGAATGAAAAACCAGTAGGAAAAGAGGAAGGGAAGGAAAAGAATTCGGAGAGAAGAGGCCCCGAGGATTGGCAGGTAAAGAACCAGGCCCCGGCGCAGAGGAACACGGCGCTGAAGACGACGCCGAAAGACTACATGGTGCCAAGTAAGCCAACAGCGTCGAAATCCCACACGGCACCGTGGACAACGCTGATAGGCCGCACGGCACCGCAGTCAGTGCTGAACGACCCACTTGCACCGGCGGCACCGAAACCAACCCAGGACCCCGAGAACCAGGATTTGAGGGAAAAAGAGGAAGAATATCGGGAGATCGAGGCGTCGGCGTGGCCCCCTGTGCCGCAGTCATGTGAGGGGGGAAAACACCTAAGTGCGGAGTAGACGGCACCGAAGAAGGCGCCGCGTGACTAGGGAGGCCCAATCGCCCTGCTCGATCGCCCGACGAGCTGGAGAGCCCCGGGGTGACTAGGCCAGGCAACTGGACCAATCTCCGAGCCCAGTGCTCCATCAGAGTGGCCCACTGATGAAACTGCTCATTGGAAGCCCTACCAGAAAGTGGGGAAGGACTCCGATGTCGAAGAGGTCGATGACCAGAACCAGAAACCAGCGACTCTGAAAGAGGAGACCAGCAACTGGCCCCAATGACCGACCGTCAATGCGCAGACATATCAGAGGGTGGCGTCGAGTGATGCCTTCTCTTTTCTCGACCTACGGGCCAAAGAAGAGCTCAGGGCCGAACGGTGCTGAGAATGCGACCATTTTCATTTATGATTCCGGGGAGACCGCCCCGGCCCTTGGGCATTGGACCATCCGTTGCCAGAACCCCACTTCTGGAGAAGGCAGCGGACCAGACCCAGCCCGGCTGACTGAACAGCTTTCATACGAAGTCTCCCTACCGTAACCTGACCTGTCCATGGTTGACTCCGACAATGTAGGCTAAGACTTCTTTCTTAAGAATAAATTACTGTAGCAGTACTTTTATTTGAGAAAATGTTATAAAATAATAAACTGAAAACTATGCTGCTAGTTTGAAGTTTGACTCCTGGTGGGTGAGCGATGTCGTCACTGAAGTGCACTCGACGGCGGGGAAAAAAGGAACTTAGGCGGTTGGAGGGTCGATGCCAGGATAGTCATTACCGCATGAGCGGAGGCTTGTGGTGCTGCTCCTCGTGGTGCCATCTCCGGCACCGACCCTCTGGCAAAAAAGTTTGCTCCTGCTGGGTCCTAGTGCCTCCGGCGCAGTTCCTATTAGTGTGAATGAGTGGTGGAGACTTTATGTCCAGGAAGATCATTTGGTAGTGTAAGAACCCTAAAGCTCCTCAAGAAGAGCAAAACAGCAGGTATGATCAGGTAGAGTCTGGCAGCACAAATATTATCTTCTTGTCACTCCAAAAGGAGTATAGAAAAAGGAGAGAATGAATGTTAAAACATGAATGTGAAAATGTGAATTCCAGCAGCTGAGTATGGAAGAACCCAGCCCAACAGGCTGAGCAGGCTCAGAGTACTATGCTTTCTCAAAACAGATAGGAGTTTTCTCATCATGAGGAAAGATGTCTCTCAGCCCTCTGCATGGGGGAGAACCACCTGAGGGCAGGGAATCCTTACAGGTCTGGCGAAAGCTAAGACTGGTCAGGGGCAGGTGGATGAGACCCATGGCCCAGAAGCAGGAGGATGCCCCATGAGCTCACACCTGACCCTGCAGGAAAAAGAAATGAGTCAGCTGGAAACGCGAGTTGAATATCTTATGCTGGGCCAGCAGTTCCAATGCTGAATGTCCTTAGTGATGCCTTTAGCAACCAAGGGTATAGTAACACTGTTTAACCAAATAGACCCATAAATTTTGCTTAATAATTAAAAAATAAAACATCTTAAAAAAATTAATTCTAACACAAGGTCCCGGTCTATTGCATAAATGAAATAAATAACAGGGACATTCTGGAATACATGATTTATTTTCATTTGTGCCGTTTGAACTCAGGCACATCCCTCATGCCTTACGTCACTCATGAGGTTACCCAAGGTCAAACAGCACTAGTGAAAATAAATCATGTATTCTACAGATCCCTGGTGTGCATCCCATACATATACTTTGCAAAAAACTGCGTTCATGCACCAATTAGGGTTCAAGTTAATGCCGCAAAAGTAGGGAAATGTGGCGCCTAACTCCCCACCCCCGAGCAGTAAAAGGAAAAAAGCATTAGGGGTTTGGGTATCTAGAGTCTTGGCAAACTGGTGATTGGGTCTTCCTAGGGTCATCAACCCTAATGCTCATCTCTTACCCCCAGCCCAAAGCCTCCTCTCCAAAGCACAAGGTACAACTCCAAGCCAGTGCCTCATACTGATACACTCCTCAAAGGCAGAGAAGTACCACATGTTGCCAACAATATCTGTTATAGTTTTCTTAATGCAGGGCCCTGAAGATTTTCTGTCTGACAGGTAAATACAGCTAATGCTCTTTCAAAAAGCTGACATGCCTTTTTAAAAGCCTTTTCTAAATTTCATATAAAGATTTTTAAAATTATTCTACAGCATGGGATGACTGTCACATACCACACAATGACCTTTAAAATGCTACCATTTCCATATGATGTCTTTTTAATCCTACAGAATTATGCCCACTGTAGTTCTACAAATGTGAACGTGGATGTTTCATATTGGATTAGATCTCAGGTTTGCTCTGATAATATGATCTTTTAAGGGTGTCTGTTCATGTGTATGCATGTGTGAGCAATGGAGATAAAAAAAAAACAGGAGACATATTGGTCAGAAAGCATAATTAAAATAGGCTTATTTAGACTCCAAATTCTTTGACATTAGACTAACTGGGCACATTTCACAGTCACAATTTCAAGGGCCACAAAACAGGGCACAAAGAGGCACCACACTGCACCGATCCATGAATGGACTCCTTTGAAAGTCACAATTTCTAGGGCCACAAAAATGGCACCCTGGTGTGCCACTGCTGACCCATAAAACTGCTACACTCAGATGGCACACTGCAAATCATGAAATGCAAATTATGCATTCCAGCAGTTAATGTGTGCGAACAACGCAGCAATAGCGCACAATACCATCTCATGCATACCATACATTAGCTGGTCCATTCTAAGGACAAGTTACCCAATCCATATGATCAGTACTTAATGGCTGCCTGTGACCCACCAACAAAGTCTGGTCTCTCGTTGCCCACCTTGGTAGTCCAGTGTGCCCCCAGCCCAAAACCCATTTAAGATAATCCATGGTAGTCCAGTGGCCACACCCATCCCTGGACTGGTTCCTCCAAAACTGGTATCTGATGCTCTGGTCCTTCACCAATCTCTGTTCCACAGCAGCTGTTAAAGGGCCGGATGCACTTTTGTGACATCCCAACTCCATACCTAGAAACATTCCTAGGCAGAGGGCATTGCCAAAGTGCAGCACAACAGACCATTTTGAAACAGAAAAACAAAGTCCCAGAAGGAAAACAGAGGGAGAGAAGCACAGAAAAAAACAAAAGTAACTGGTGTGTAGAACCAAATTTGCAGAGAAACATGAACCAGCACATTATATTGTTTTAAATATCCATTAAAGTTTGCTTTTTAGAGGCAGAAAAATATGTCTGCATTGCAATTTATGTACAGGAATCTGGAAAAAGTTATTTAAAAATCTAGTAAAGGACTTCCGGTGATGTCACGGCAGCAGTAACAGCTTGAGAGCCAAGCTCCCCTCCCGAGAGAATTGCAAAAACCTCCTAATTGCTAAATTAGTATCAAAAACATGGAAAAATGCCACCTGGAGATGTAAAACAAGATAAAGGAGACAAAGGACATCCAAAAGCAGCAACTAGGAAGCTGGATTGCAGCGGATTGCCAGAGAACAGACAAGCCCGTAGCAGGAGCGCCTCCCTTACAAGTCAACATGGTTCGGGATATCATACAGAAGGAGAGACCGAAACTTTATCAAGATGTCGCTTCAAACAACTACTAAAAGCAATCCAGGACTCCCGTAATGAAAATAAAAGGGAGTTTCAGAATCTAAACAGCAAACTTAGTAAAATGGAGCAGCGCATAGAGGGGGCAGAACAAAGGATCGCACAAGTAGAAAATAATGGAGATATCCTGACTCAGGCAGTGGACTTCCTCTTCAAACACACACTGGCTTTACAAGTAAAATACACAGATCTAGAGGCCAGGTCTAGGAGAGATAACCTCCGTCTGTATGGTCTGGCAGAAGGCGCAGAGATTCAACCAATGTCTCTATTCATAGAAGATCTCCTAAAAGATGTATTAGAGTTACCGCAGGATTACCAGATGAGAGTGGAGCGAGCACATAGATCTCTGATACCCAAACCCACGGACCCCACCGCTAGGCCTCGTTCCATTATAATAAAATTCTCGAGCTATCGTGTTAAAGAGGATATCTTAAAATGTGCCTAGCAAAAGAAAGAGCTCAAATATTTAGAATCCTGACTGACCTTAGACCAAGATTTTCCACCCGAAATCCAGTAGGCTAGGCAACGCTGGGTCCCATATTTTAAAATATACAGGGAGCTCCAGCTGCGTTTTCAAACCCCCTACCCTGCAAAGTTTCGTGTGTACTGGGCAGAGGGTCCAAAAGTCTATAACACCACTGAAGAGTTGAACAAGGTGCTAATGGAAAAAGGTATTCGGACGCCCCACCCTGATCAGGAACGTTCCAAGCAGAAGCAGATTGAACAGACAGACTAGCATTTGGTTGCGAGGGGGGGAGAAGAAGGTTGGAACACCGTTGGAATTGGTGCAGGCACTTCTGGAGAAAATGGCCGGGGGAAAATTGCAGAATAGAAGGAATATGGACTTGAATCGACAGACGCCAGTTTCCCTGGGCTGAAAAGGTACTGATGTACCATGTTTATCTGGTTCCTAGCCCCGAGTGAAACGTGAAGGTGGGATCGCTTTGAAAGAAGTGGGGAGGGAGGAATGAGAGGAGTTGTCAGCCCAAATAAGAAAACAGAACTGGCTCGCACGATCACAACAAAAAGACTAGAGACTGAATTGATTTAAAACTGCGTAGTTCTGAATGTTCATATGGGCTTCACAAATGCGTTGGCTCTCAGACCTCCTTTTGCTATGCACCTTTGGCAGCTGGTTAACAGTAGCTAGGCGGTTCTTGGGCTCTTCAGGGCTTACGGGGGAGACCCACATAATTGAGGAGTCTGCTCTTCGAGCTCCTAGAAAGAAGCAATACCATATAGTAAATGGTTCTTTGTTGCTCCTTAGGTTCAAATGAGCAGATTTAAAATGCAGTTTTGGGGAGTGCTCTCAGTATACTGGAAGTTGAGCTGAGAAGTAAAAGATCGCCATGACGTTCAGATCAAACGTAAGTAGGGGCATTGATATTTTTACAAGACCCCAGGGGAAGGCCCCATTTAATTGGGGCATTCTGGTTCCTCCTCATCTCCATTCCCCACTGGAAGGTTCGGGGGAAAGGAGAAAAGAAATCTGAAGTTTCAGATTTCCTACCTTGGAAGTTCAATGCTTGTTGTAATGATGTTACCTTTATCGCCCTGTTGGCATTTATTTGTTTCTTTACTAAGGGTCTCAAATCGGTGAAAACTAGCTACAGTTCGTTTGGGAAGGGGGGGAGAAAGAGGAAGGGATGAAGCAATTAGTTTTGAAGGCTAAATTAGAGTTCTACAATGGATAGAGACAGAAAATTCTGTTCATATAATGTTCGTGGGTTTTCTAGCCCAGTTAAACGGGCCAAAATACTGAGCTAAATGAGAAAGATGGCAGTAGATTTTATATTTCTACAGGAGACGCATTTGTCTCCATGGGAGCATACTAAGCTGGGCTCCATGGGTTTTGGGAGCAGCGCCACAGCCTTATACAAGAAAGGGTACAGAACGGGGTGGCAATTCTGATTCCCAAGCACACCCCTTTTATAAAAACAGGTGAACTTGCAGATAAAGAGGGAAGATATGTCCTGATGCGGGGAAACTTCCAAGGCAAGCCACTGACCCTGGCCTCAGTGTATTTCCCTCCAGGCTTGAATTCAGCAAGATACTTGACTTTATTGACCACCTAACAGGAATGGGCATAGAGGGAAGTGATTTGGGGAGGGGATTTAAACAATCTTTAATCCCACATTGGATTCTACTACTCAAACACAAAAAAAGGACCAAGGTATAGCTAAAAAAGTGAAAAGGTTGTTAAAGGGTACCTAAACAAGCAGTTTTTTAAAACTGCAAACCCCAAAATTTGGCTTCATGGTGAGGTGAAGTAAAGGCTGTTGTTTACATTTATGCTAAAACTGCATTTATGTAAATAACATATATGTAGTCATAGTTTTTGAAAAATGTAAACATCAGCCTTTCACTTTCAAAAAAACAGCCTTGGTTTCTCCCTAAGATGTCTGCCAAGTGTGTTAAGTGACGAGTCATGATGACATCATCAGAGCCAGAGACAGAGATCCACATATATTTCTATAATGCTAACTATTTCTTCTTTCCCTCTTTATTTTGAATTGCTGTACCAGAATGATCAACACCATGTATAACCTCATGGATTATTTTGATCAGTACCCATGTTAGGCTATGATTTTGTTAAATTTGTTTACTTTAACTTGAGGAAAATGTTTTGCAATTCAGCTGACTTTTTCTTTGGCAAACTGCATTACAGTACAACACTTCAAATACCTGATGATCTAATGGTTATATGATGCACTGAATTTTGTTTTTTGTTAACCAGGAGAGACACACTAAGCTGAAAGCATGTTTACAGGTGTGGCCTGGGAGTATGAGGAAGTTTAGTGACTAGCTCAGGGTCACACAGCAAAGTACCGATCTGGTTCAGTTCCAAAGCTCATGCTCTCTTGTTAATCCACAAATAAGGCTTTCATTTTCAATGTGAACCCCCTGCACCTAGCCTGCCTTCTGCTGAACACCCACCATCCATACCCTGTCCTTAGTACTGCCTCGGGCCGCATATGAGCTTGTGATCTCATGAAGAGAATTATCACACCTCAGATTGTAATCTTGTAACTCAGAGAGTTGTGCACACCTATACTGATACGCATCATCAGCTGACACTGTTAAAAAATGCCTCCCAAATCATTCTCCACTCCACATTCTCAATGATTTGACTTCTGCTCCCACAGTAAACATTGAGTGGATCACCACCCTTCTGCACAGTGAAGGTAATATGTACAGTTCCCTGTTGTGTTTTTTTCCCCACGTTATTAACCAACAACTACGTCTTCCTGGAAGGCCAAGCAACAAGCATCATGACCCACCAGAAAAACTGTTGTTCGTGCTCTCATAAGGGCTACACTTACAATGGATAACAATATTATTAGCAGGAGAGGCATACTAATACCTTGAGCAAATCCACCTGACTTCAAGTGTCAGTCTACTCCTTTACCTGTGATCTGCAGAACCCCGCAGGACAGTTCCCAGCAATTCTTCTCCAGTACTTTTCTGTGCTCTACTCCACAATGTGAGTTGGCTGGTTACCACCCTTCCAAATCTTGAATGAGCTATACACAACTCCCTCAATACTGTCCTAACAAACGTCAACAGCCCCCTCCCACCCGAGGGTAATCTCCCTGCACTAAATTCAAGTAGCAGTTTAGGTGCAGCCCTGCCACTCTGAGTATTTGTCATTGCTGGCTACTCTCATCCACAGTCAAAAAGTGATCATGATGCTGGCAGCCCCACATTTCAGATCTCACAGTGATCTGCTCAGCATCCTCCTTCAAGTCTTCAACTAACCTGAATATAGCTGTACCCTGCTGGAATGTCCTCTTCAGTCCCTCTCTGGCATTCATTTTTCTCACCTGCTCCCCACACCAAAAACTGGTGAGTTCACTACCCTTCCGCATCATGAATGTGGATAGTACAGTCTCCCGTGTTATATTTACATATTAATAATAAACATGATCTTCTGGTAGTCAGGCTGATAGCAGCATGGCACAAGTGGAAAAATAGGCTTTCCTACCCATATAAGATCTAAGTCACCTATGATTAGGCACTATTAAATGACGTGCATAATGATGTGCATGCACACCCATCATTTAATAGTGCCTAATCGAAGGTAGCCTAGATCTTTTAAGGATAGGAAAGCCTATCATTCCCCTTGTTCCCTGCTGCTATGATCCCGACTTACTGGAAAGATATGTCTATATCTGATATGTCAAAATAAAATAGGGACTGTACTACTTGCATTCATGATGCAGAAGGGTGATGAGCTCACCAGTTTTCGGGAAGACAGAAGGAGAGAAATATGAGCGGTTTACTGTGAGAAATAAGATGCGGGGCTGCCAGCACCTTGATCCCTACCTGACCCCATTGTCCTGGCCAACGTTCCTCTTCCCATAAAACCAGTTCTAACTGTCCAAGGCTGTGTGTGGATATTAATGTATGAAATGGCTGCCACTACATGTTCAGTCACTTCACTACCAGTCTAGTATTTCTTGTAAAGCACTTTGGGATACAGTGTGTATGAAAACCACTATATAATTGCTGGTTCTTATTACTATTATTATTAATTTCCCATGGAAAAAAATGACAAGACAAGCATATATTTGAGTTTCGAGAAAGTATGAACCTAACTTTGGTCTGCACAAGAACTTTGCTACAAAAAAAGTGGTGGCTCTAGGGGGTGGTAAAGGGTGTGGCTTCAACCCCCCCTCCACACACAAAGTAATGTACTTGCTTGCTGCTGCTGCATTTCACTTTGTTGAAGAAGTCTGATTTATTGATTGTACAAATGTTTGCATTCAAACTATGGATTACATTTGTAGGTTCTGTCAAAAATGTACTAGAAAAGAATAATAGGAGAAAATATAAAGGTTTAATAAAAATGTTAAAACATGCATATTAAGCATGCACACCACTCCAGCACCCCCATTTTAGCATCCTGGATCCACCATAACTACTAGACCACCAGGCTATTCAAGATTTGTACTGCACTGTGGTTTGCCACAGAGAAAGTTGATTGGATTAAACAACATTTTCAGCATGTTAAAGTAAACAAAATGAACAGAACCATAGCCTAACATGTGCATTATATAAAATAATGCACATGATTTTGACCATTTTGGTGAAACAATTCTATACAAAGGGAAAAAAGAACTAGTTATACTATAGAGAGCCATATCACTCTCTGACTCTGGCTCCAATGATGTCATCACATAACACATTTGGTGGCCATTTTAGGAAGCAGGTAAGACAGTTTTTTATTTAAATTGGAAGGCTGATTTTACAATTTTCAAATGCTCTGGAACCACATTTAGGTAAATTATATAAATGTAGGTTTAGCATTAATGAATACAGCAGCCTTTCTTTTTAGTCACCTACGGAGTCAGATTTTTGAATAGTTTGTTGCCAAAATGTTGTTTAGGTATCCTTTAAATGAGTTGGGCTATGTTGATATCTGGCGCCATCTTGAGGGTAAAAAAAGGGAATACACATTTTACTCAAAAGTACATCAAGTGTATACCAGATTAGATTACTTTATGGTTCCCAGGGAACTGGTCAGTCAGGTTCAAAGGGTTTCTGTGGGGGACTTTTTGCTCTCCGATCATGCTCCGATTTTTCTTACAGTCAGATTTGGAAAGTTGAGTAGGACCACCTTTTGGAGACTGAATTTATTATTGCTCCAGGATAAAGAGGTGAGGGAGTCTGTCACCCGAACACTGGAACAAACGAGGAAGGAAAATGATCTGCCGGGGACCTCGCCTGCGGTTCTATGGGATACCATAAAGGCAGTTGTTAGGGGGAATTTCATTAAATGGTCTAGTAGAAGAAAAAAGGAAAGAGGCCAAAAAAAATAAATTATTAACCCAGATAGCACAATAGTGAAGCTCAGCAGAAAATTAAAATAGACAGGGAAAGGACTAAAATATTAAAACAGCTTAAGTCTAAATTAATGAATATTCTTGACTATGCGGTGGAACAAAAACTACTGTTTTTTAAGGCAGAAATATTATGAAGGTGGACCTAGGTCCTTAAGATTGTTAGCAGGAAGACTGAGAGTTCAGAGGAGTAAGGCAGCAATACAGGCAGTACAATACCCCCTTGGACAGTGGATTAGTAAAAGACACAAATGGTATAGCAGACTCCTTTAGGGACTACTATATTACATTATATAAACAAGGTACTCAACCATCTAGTGCACAAATTAGGGAGTTTCTGGAGAGGCTTGATCTCCCCTCGGTTTCCCAGGAGCAGGCTGACCAGCTGAATAGGTCAATCAAGGACATAGAGGTGGCGGCAGTCATTCAGAATTTAAAATCTTTCAAATGCCCAGGGACAGATGGTCTACTGGGGGAATTTTATAAGCAGTTTAGGGGTAAATTAACCCCTATGTTAGGTAAACTTTTTTGTTATATACAGGGTGAAGAAGGTGAGATACCCCCCTCCTGGTCCCAAGCAATAATATCAGTGATCCCCAAGCCAGGCAAAGACCCCGTATCATGCTCTTCATACCGCCCCATTTCAATTTTAAATATTGATTATAAGATTTTGACTTAGATTTTGACCAAGAGACTTCAACTATTGGTACCCCAGATAATTGGCCTAGATCAGACAGGTTTTATTCCCGGTCGGCAGGCCCAGGATAATCTTAGGAAGACTTCCCTTTTAATTGATCATATAATTAGTAACAAAAAGACTGCCCTTTTGGTCAGCATTGATGCAGAAAAAGCATTCGATAAGGTGTCTTGGAGGTTCTTGGATGAGGTCTTGGCTTGTTTTGGACTGAGGAGTGCTTTTCAAACCCTGATATCTAAAATTTATAAATCCCAACTGCCTATTATTAGAGTGAATGGTCACCATGCACAGAGGTTTCATTTGGAGAGAGGGACTAGACAGGGCTGTCCTTTATCCCCTCTCCTTTTTGCTCTCTACATTGAGCCTTTGGCTGAGAGCATAAGAAGGGATGAGGGGATTAGAGAGGTGGAAATGTCGGGTCGTCAGCACAGAATATCTCTATATGCTGATGACGTCCTTCTTTATTTGGAAAATCCAGATTGTTCACTGAAAAGGGTGATGGACAGACTGACTCAGTTTTCTGAATTGGCAGGGTATTCTTGAACACCTCTAAAACCGAGGTTCTAAAATTTAGATATGACCCCCCCCCTCAGAAATTAGAAAAACCTATCCTATGAGATGGGACCTAACACAAATGAAATACTTAGGGATTAATATAAGTAACTCTCCTTCGCAACTAAATAAGTTGAATTTTGCACCTATTAAAAAGTGACTTTCATAGATGGAATGTAATGCCTCTGTCATTACATAGTCGAGTACTAGCGGTAAAGATGAACGTCCTACCAAGGTTCTTATATTTGTTCCAGGGTACCCCTTGTATAGTAACAAAGAAGGACCTGGAAATATGGCAGAGAATGCTAATGAATTTTATTTGGGCAAACAGAAAACCAAGAGTAAGACAGCAAACTTTGTTTCTACCTAAGAAATCAGGCGGACTCAGGATCCCATGGCTTGAGGGTTACTGGAAGGCCACACAGTTGAGAATAGCCTTACTCTGGGGGCAATCAACATATAGGGCCACCTGGAAGGAGATAGAGTTGGGAGCACATCCGTCCCCTTCCCTACCTGCATTATTGTTTCAGCCAAAAGACACGGGGTGAGATACATCCCACCACCCGAACTACATTGGAGGGGTGGAAAAGGGGCACTTTGAAAGAGAGGAAATATGGAGGTTACTGGAGATATAGATGGTAGGCAGTTGACCCCACTTTTGGTCCAGCAGCAGCAGATTATTGGTTCCTGGATAGGGCTGGGAAAGGACTGCAGGCACCATGGCAGTTGTTAGATGGAGGGGGGCCTTTATCGTTTGAGAGGGCACAGAGATCCTTTTGCCTTTCCCCCGCAGATAGAATCGTTATATACAAATTAGTAGCTTTATTAATAAAAAACTTCAGCTGGAACGCCGTACAGGTTTTGGGGTGGGGGGGGGTTAGGGAACAGACCTTTGAAAATATATGGAAGGTCGAGTATGCTTCAGGAGTTATCTCCCAGCTATATAATAGGGGTGTTAAATGAATTAAAGCAAACATGAATTATATTAAATTAGCCTGGGAGCAGGAATTGAATATATCCATCTCAGATGGGTCTTGGAAAAAAGGCTGGGGCAGCATTTGGAGGGTTTCCTCCTCCCCTACCTGGAAGGAGTTCCTGTGGAAAATGGGGGTTAGATATTTTAGGGTGCCAGTGGTGGTCTCCAAACAACATTTGGGAACAACCTCAGAGTGTTGGAGGGAATGTGGAGCGGATAAGGCTACCCATGTACATATTTTTTGGTCATGCCCTATCATTTCTCAATTTTGTTTAACAATTGCTACTTCTTTGAAGCAGATTTTTCAGATCCAGGACCAATTGAGGCCAGAGTGTCTGATATTAGGAGAACTGCCAGGAGAAATTAGGGGGAAGGAAGCTACTTATTTGTGGCAGATTTTAATAGTGGCAGCCTTAAAATCAATAACTAGGCATTGGTTACAACCTCATCCTCCAATAAAGGAGGACTGGATAGAAGCAGTAGGGCAAATCCAACAGCTAGAGGAATTGACATTCAGAATACAGCAGAGAACCACTGCCTATCTGAATTGCTGGACCCGTTGGATGATTTGGTTGGGGTAAGATTATTGCTAGTGCTCCATAAGGAAAAATGGACCTCCTAGATTCCCAAACCTCATGAGAGTTTGGGAAGGCCTGCCCCCGCGGTTGGGCAAAGCTGAAAGCCTGAGCCAGGGAGGTTCCTTGGTACACCCCATAATACAATGATGGTGGAAGAAATAACCTAGGCCGGTACACTGACTTTATACCCCAAAACTAAATAAACTTAACACCTATAAGTAAGTTGGTATAACTGAATGGAAAATGTATTAGGATTGTGAGACCCTTCTTTGTTCAGATTTTATAAGTAGTTATGATTAATTTATGACTTATTGCCTTTTGGTTTTAAAGTTGGAGTATATACAATTACTGAAAACACCTTATGGATGTGTGTGAAAAGTTCTGGTTGTAGAGAATTAATTGTAATACTCTGTTAGGTAGATAACAGCATATGGATATATAAATGCAAATCAGATGAACTGTATCTAAAATGGAATTGGAAACAATAAAAGAAGTATAAAAAAAATCTAGTAAAAGCTGAATCCAGTGAACAGTATTCAACATCATATAACTGGTAAAACATTTCCTGGTTTTAAACAAGAACATCATATGCAAACAGAACTTAGATAATATCACGATGACAAGGTTGACAGATGTGTCAGAAAGAGCTAAACAGTTATCCAAGACAAACATGCAGTAGTTACAGAAACCAATGTAAATCCAAGTCAGAAAAGAATGGAAACAGTACATCTTATTTTAAAACAGTTTTGGAAAAATCCAACTTCCAGATCTTCTCAGGAGTATTGTAAATGACTTGAGTTCCACACTGCAGAGTGAGTGTAATAATTATGTGACCCAGGTCACTCAAATACACTTTAGCTAGTGAATTCTAAAGAACTAGGCTTCTAGTTTGTCAGACATATCCTAAAAAACTTTCCAGTGCAGGTCAACATTGCAAATTGTATACGCTGGTGTTTTTTTTTAGAACACAAACTGTGTTCCAGAAAAGATGCACTTGGCATGTATGAAGAATATTAACATCAATGCAGCCAAAAGTTTCTTTAACAGAAACCTGGCAGTCTCTAGTCCAAAGACATTAACAGCATAGACATTATGATTTGTTTACCCTCTCTTTAACAAGGTGTGACAGCAGCCAAGACCATACAAGCAGCTGAAGCACACTTCTATTCTTCATACTTAAGCTATTTCCCTTTTCCATTACTTTCTAGGAAGCAGATGTACAAACCACATTTGTTTCTCATGTTCTCTGTTACAAAAGATGAAATACCATGCTGGCCATTCCCAGCTTGGGAAGCACCATGGCATACTACACTGTAATGTTCAGTAATGTGCTGAATGAGCCAATTAAAATTCTTACAAAAACACAGGCAGTTGTAGCTTGCATTCCCGCTTGGATCACAATGCCTCGAAAACTGGGACTGGCTGGTACTATAGATCTCAGGCTCCAATTTCAATTACTTTTTTGTAACAGTGATTCGAGCAAGAAGAATTAGATAGATTTATAAGGTTCTGATAACTTTTGAAACCATGACTTCAAGCTTTAAGCAACTTTATAGGCTGGCAGTATAGCCTAGAGGTTAGAGCAGCTAGCTATAAATATGTCTGGTATAGCCAGTTTACCCGGTCTTGATTCCCACAACCTCCACTTGTATACTGTGTGACCCTTAGCAAGTCATTTAGTATCCCAGGCCACCCCTGTAGAAACAGGACTTGTGCCCCATGGGCCTTACCTGGTTACCAAAATAATGAAATAAAAAAATATAATACAGTCACTTGAATGAGGTCAAAACCAAAGAATCAACCATCATCACAAAAAGGTCTGGTGCTTCTTTATACAAAAAGGTTAGAAAAGAACTTGGGGCTAAACTGGTACTTGGCTGAGATAGTAACTGCCCCACACAGTGTCTCAAAAGGACAAAACAGGTCCGTATTTTGTTGTGCTCAGTCTAAACTGTAACAATAGGTGATTTCACGCAGTGACAACATCATTCTGTTCATGAGGTGATGTGAAGAAATGGCTATGTTGAAAATATAAAGTAAAAAATAGCGAAAATTACCAAAGTTATGAGCATGCATTGCAACATTTCAACATACAGTATGCTCATAACTTTGCCACATTTACATATTTTCACCCAAAATGTTCAACATAGCCATCTCATGACCCCACATTATGAACAAGGTCAGTGAAAATTTTCAAATCCCACCTGAAAGATGATTTCACCAAGTGACCATGAAAACACCTTTCAGGCCTGATTTGCATAATTCTACCACTATTGATCATGAGGTGGGGTCCCACAAAGGCCATGTTGAAAATTTGGGGTAAAAATATGCAAAACTGATTAAGTTATTGATCAAAGTTCAAAACTCCACTGAAATACATTGAACCGCACTGACCTTAGTTTCTCAGATCACAGCTGGCGGTTCAAGCAGCAAGACGTGTCTTCAATTGCAGAGTGGATCTTTACCGTGTGACCTGTTCAGGTGAGTGACAGTGTGTGGGGGTTATACTGGGGGTGTGGGGAGGTGACTGCTGAGTAGGAGGTCAGGGTGGGAGGGGTCAGACCGGCGAGGGACCATTTTCGTTTTCACAGGTTTATGGGGAAAAAAAGAGATGGTCTTTTTTATTACAGGTTCCATATGGGGATGGCAATCAGAGGGTGGGGGGTGCCCTAGACACCATGGAAACATTATAGGGAATTGGGATTGGAGGGTGGGGAGATGCCATTAGACACCAGAGAAAATATTTTACAGGATGGGGATAAGAGGGTGGGGGGTGCCACGTGACACTAGGGAAAATATTACAGGGAACATGGATCGGAGGGTAGGGGGAGTCAATAGACACCAGGGAAAACATTATAGAAGACAGAGATCAGAGGGTAGGGGGTGCCACTAGATGCCAGGGAAAACATTAAAGGGGACAGGGACTGGAGGGTGGGGGGTGTCACTAGACACCAAGGAAACATTACATAAACAGGAGGCCAGCTATCGGACAGCGGAGCAGACATGGCTCTCTCTCCTTTTTTTTCATATACAGGTATTTTGACCATAACAGTGAACCAGAAGGGAAGGGGATCTGGGGGCGCTAGACACCAGGAAACATTTTATAAGCAGGGGCCAGTGATTGGACAGTGGGGCTAAAATCTCTCAGGATTTTTGACCGCAACAGGGAACCAAAAGTGAACTGGAACTGACAGACAGCAACAAAATAGAGCAGCAGTTGGGGGTACAAAGGAACAGCACTGTAGTAGCGGAGTGATTGTGCTTCAACACCAAAATGTTGTGCCTTGTTCAGAATCCAATTACTCTACATGCTTCTGGAACTCCCTTCTCTCTGTGTAATAGCAAGATGTCATGCATAGTGGAGCTATGCAGCTGTACAAAGTACCGGTGCCAGCTTGTTACACTGTAAAACAGATCACTGTGCCAATTAGAGAATTGTTGTTTTAAAACTTCCAGCTATTGTTGAACCTTAAATATAATGTAAATTAAAACAATCCTGCATTTGAAGTGACACCTGTATGTCACGCCACTGTTTATGCTCAGTCCTCTTTTTTGTTTTAAATCATCTTTTCTTTTCTCAGCATCTGCTACCATCCTGCCTACAATGCAGATCTCGACACTTTACCTATCATGCTCAAAAAGTGTCCTGGGCATTTCAAACTCCCAACTCAGCCTATGACCTGTTCCATGCAGCTGGAAGAGGAGGCAGGAGGACTGTGTGTGTGTGTATGTGTTTGGGGTGGGGGGGAATGAAGGCTCTGGATATCACCTGACCCAACCAGATGCTTCAACTGTGGTGCCCAGTGGGTTGAACTTTAGAAGCACAATGTGGGAAGTAGAGTTTTTAAATGTATGGGTCTGAGGTTGCTGGCTGTTCCAAAATCCAGATTAACATCTGCTGGGGATAGAGCCTCTTCTGTTTCTGCCCCTTATTTATAGAACAGCCTCCCCCTTAGATATTCGGACAGCCACCTCCATCCTCATTTTTAATAATAAATTAAAAACATGACTGTTTAGCCAAGCATTTCCAGAAATGTGAATGAATCTCTTGATTTGAACAATGCCATTTTGTCTTATTTGTAATTATTTACTTTTGTTTTTAATGTCTTTTGTAAATTTTTGTTTCTCATTTATTCACACTAAGCATTTGACTACTTTTAGGGGGTTTTTTTGTACTGTACTGCACCTTGGTTTGTAGGAAGGTGTATTTACTGTAAACATCCGTCAGTCTGTCTATCTACCAAACACCTGTCTGCCTGCTTACATTTAATTTATTTTATTTAAACTGGTAAGCAGATTGGCATTATGTGCCATTTTTCACAGCGACCACTATCTATCACATCTAACTGTAAAAAATGCTGGAGAGTTTAGTTTTTTAATTCTTGCTGGGGCCATGGGGGGTAGTAAATGGCTCTCAACATGTACGCAGAACAAGTGGGTAGTCAAGCTGCTGAAAAAAAAAATCCACATCAGTGACCTATATGGAGATTCCCTAGGGGCAACACAGTAGTAAGGATGCCAAATTTGTATTCAGTGAATGTGCTGTAATCTGGCATTTTACCTTGGATTTAGCCCAGCTGAACTTTTGGCTCACTTAGGATTACTTCAACCTTTGGGCAATCTATTAAAAGAAAAATAATAATAGTAATTTAGCCCCTTCACAGGTGGCCAAGGCTAGTCCCATGGCCACCCCTTCATCCACTCTGGTCATTTTGCACCCTTCTCACCCCATTCTTATTCATCGAACAACATTTACATGTCCTGGCACTGTGCTAGGCACTGACTGAGTTTTTTTTTTGTTAAATCTGACTGGTGGACCATGGAGGGTTGAATTGATTGGGACTGACTAGGGTGGGTTGAGGTGTAGTTAATGGATGCCATTGACCTCTATTTGTAGCCCGCTAATCACCAATACCAAGGACCAAAAGTGCCTATGCCTCAGGTGTAAAGCTGAACTAAAAACAGGGGGTCTGGATCAAAGCTGAACCAAAGCTGCCAGTTTCCACATTTGAGGACCATTACACAGTAGAGTAGCCAGGCAAGGTGGAAGAAGTCTTGGTAGAAGGTGCTGTCAAGAAGTATTTTATTCCCACAGAATTTTAAAGCCCAGAGGGGCTTAGATTTTTGTTTATTAAATGCTGGGACAACTGAACTCATAGTACTCACTCCAACAGCCTCTGAATCAGCTGTTTTCTTTACATCTGCATATCTCACCCAGTATACCCTTCGTACCCAGGAAACCATCATTATTTTAAAACAGCTTTCTGCACTGAACCTAGACCAGCTATGAACCATACGCAGAGGGAAAAAATGAAAATTACGTACCTACCGTAATTCTTGATCTTCTTTTGTATCTTCACCACTCATTACTGCTAGGGTAGTGCCGGAGGCGCGCATGCCCGCTACGGGAGATTTTTTTTTTTTGAGTCGGCTCCAACGGCACCGCCCATGACAGTGATGTGCTGCGTCATGCGCGAGGGGCAGCCATTAGGTGCCGCAGACTCCTACTCCTCCATCTCAGTTCTGGTAGCTGGAGAGGTGAAATAAAGGGTAAAGGAAAAAAAAAGGGAGAGCGAGGCAAGAGAGCTGAGGGACAGAAAAAGGAAAGGATATAAACTGAAGAAGGAATAAGCCAGTAGAGGACAGATAGAAGAGGGAGAATACCTACCCTAAGGGACCACAGGGCCTCCCATTTGAGGTGGCTCTAAGGGAGGAACAGATAACGAGAAAAGGAAGAAGAAAAAGAAGGGATGCTGAGAGGGGAGAAGACTGCCCATAGATATACTGGTTGAGAGGGTTATAAGCTCGGAACCAAAAGCAAGGGAGCAAGAATCCCTCCTAATAGGACTGAGAAAAGGTTCAGCTGAACTACTTGTATAGATTGGACACAAGGGCAGATTATCTATCCTCTCATCATCCCAACCCCCTACACTAGCTGAGAGCTCACAGACTGCCCAGACAGAAATCTGTTCCGGAAGGAGAGCGCCCAACTATGAGGGAGGGTTAGCCCCTTAGCACTTTGTTAAGTGCTAACACCGAAGTGTGTGGGTAGGGGTTAGACCCTACAAAAGGCAGCTTTGTATGAAGGATAGAGTGGGAACTCAGTCGGACTCCCTGAAGGCAAGACAAAGGCAGCAGTTCAAGGTTAAGAAGTGCAGAAGCACCAACCAAAAGAAGCTGACAATTATATAATGCTTGCCAGGGGGAACCTTAATTTTGAGGCTGAGCCAAGAGGGATGGTCTGTTCAGCTGTGAACTGAACAACGTGGCTAAGGAGCCAAGAGGTCACCTTAAGGGCAGTCAGAAAGAGTTCCCTCAGGATAGGAGAAAAAGTCCTACCCGTTCCCCCTTACCTTGAGGAAAAAAAAGATCCGTCTTGAAGAACGGAAACCAGGATAGTTTTTTTTTTTTGGCATAAAGGCCAAAGGAAAGGAGATGAATGAGGAGGGAGGAGGAGACGCCGCAGTAGGAGGCCACCGAGGGGGAGGTGGGTGGGTATAAGTGATGAATGGTGAAGATACAAGAGAAGATCAAGAATTACGGTAGGTACGTAATTTTCATATCTTTCCTTGTCAATCTTCACCATTTATTACTGCTTGGGTGAGTACCAAGCTCCCCCCACCAAGGGGGTAGGATAAAGAAACCCTGAGGGAGCAAGACCCCCAGCCTCCTGTTGGTGAGAAACAGGAGTGGAAGATCCTGGGCTAATCAAGTGAGAAGCCTATGGTGGAGGAGAGCTACGAGGTGTCCCCAGAGGATGGGGAGATGGAGGAGGCCCCTGCAGAAGTCTCCTAGCTCTGGAGGAAAAGAGATGGGGCCCCCGGAAAGCGGAGCGAATCACCCTACGGCGGGCCAGGGGTGGCAACCTTGACAGACGAAGCCATGCTGTCCGTCTAATACAGATCGCTGCTCCTGCGAGCCTGGAAGCCACCTCACTGGCGTCATAAGATGCCCTTGCTTGGTGTCTTGCCAGCTCCAGGCCTATAATAGAGAGGGCAATAGCTTGTCTGGTTTGCTCCATATCAGGCATTGATGCTAAGATTTGGGAAAGCATCGACCACAAATGCCTACTGTAGGCAGCATAGTGAGCCTCATGTGATGCAATGCATAACATTGCACGAGAGGAAGAGAACACTCTTCACCCCACTGGTCAAATTGTAGGGAATCTGAGTCCGGTGGACGGTTGTGCGCCAGGCGGTGGCACCCGGAGGGAGTTTTTAGGTATGCCAATCCCGGAGGTGGGTTGGGGAGAGTACCTAGAAATTCCGATGGGGTACAATACCTTCTTCCGCAGTCTGCCGGGGTTGGAGAAAGGGCAGCTGGCGACTGCCAGGAACGGATAGATGCCTCCTGGAGGGGAACAGGCCAGGATAGTACCACCAAATGCTGGGCACTGAATTCACACGTCTCCCGTTCGGTATTGTCTCACCTAACAAAGGAGATACACAGATCCCTGACCATCCTCGAAAGGAATCGATGATATTCAGTGACATCAGCATCAGAGGAGAGATGAGCAGTGGGTTCCTCTCCCTCCGAGGAGGGAGACGAGGATTATGGAGAGCTTGAATATCCAGAGGACTTCTGCAGCGGTGGGGATCGGCGAAACACCCGGTCATGCATGTAACTAACATATGAGGGGAAGGCCACCGCAGAGCCTCTGAACGTCTCCCAAGATAACGGGCCCGTAGGACCGACATGGCCTGTGAGAGAGGGGGGTGGCTGTAGAGGAATGGGAAAGGGGCACCTACGGCAAGGCAACTGTCCTTTACTGAGGCTCTGAAATCCGGGGAACGTGGCCCGAGCTGGCAGGATCCCGGACAACAAACCAGGTCACAGAACGGAACCCTGGGGATGCGAAGCCTGGAAGAGCCTAGTAGGGGATCCTCCTCTGTGACAAACCTGGGGCTGCATTGGTCCAGAAGGGCAGCCCACAGCAACGCCACCAGAGGGGTTCCTGGGGATCGCGAGGGAAAGACGAGGCCCGGCGCTATGGCTCCTACCCACCCTCCGAGGGGTGGCAGTTGAAGACCGAGGTGCCTGAATCCTGTCCCTCGACCCCCGGACTCTGAGAACGCCCTCCTCCTCGACCCCAGCAACCCCTCCACCCCGAGGGGCGGTGCTGTGGGTCTGGCCGGCGCTGTTCGGGAGTCAGGGCCGGGTCTCAGCGCTATGGGGTCCGGTCATCCGCGCTGCTGGCTGGCGCCTATCTGCCGCTTCACTGAGACCCCGCGGGCTAGCATTGTGGTCCAGCTGGTCTCTTTCTCCTTGGAGGATGATTCAGATGTGGACCCGTCCTAGCACCCTGACTCTTCGGAGTCAGGGTCTCCGGAGGGACGAGGTGCTAGGCGGCCCAGCGTGCCTATTCCTCTGTCTCCTCTGCTGTCCTCCCCTGAGGCCTCCCAGGCTGGGGGTGTGGTCTGGGATCCCTGGAGGTGGATGGTGTGGAGGCAGAGGGAGTGGCTCTCCATCCTGGGGGGGTGGCAGCTGACGATTCCTTGTTTACTTGATGTGCCGTAGATTCTTGAGGAAAAACGGCCTCATCATTGTCTGCCAAGACAACAGTGGCATCAGCAAAGGCTTGCACGGTCAGACTAGGATGATCCTTGGGAGGGGCGCATTTCCTATCTATGGACTTAGCCACAGAGGGAATAAGCACCAGATTATCCCACACCATTTGTGAGAGGGTCTCAAAAGAGGATTGCAAGGGAGGAGTCAATTCCACAAGAATGTCCGGAACGTGCAGATATTACAGACGCAGCAGTTTCCCAGGATCAATCTCTGAAGTCTGGAGAGAGAGAGAGAGAGAGAGAGGTATTCAAGTTTCTAAGCAGAGACATAAATGAAAGGTCCTCAACCAGAGGCTCTGCCATAAGAGAAGGTTTATTTATAACCCCTAGGGAGGAATCATCATCAAAGTCGTCCCCCAACTGAAGATCAGGATCAGGCTCAATATCATCTCCTACTAGTCCCGAAGAGACTGAATACATAGGAAAGGGTGGACAAAGAGGAGGAGGAGGAGCTCTACAAATTGGAGTAGAAAACTCCGGTGCCCCACTTGGCACTGCAGGCGATCCTGGCACCAGAACAGAGGGTGGCGCCAAGAATACTGGTGGCACTGGCACAGGACATGGTGCCGCCACCGGAGAAGCCGGCACTGGAGCTGGAGCCACCAAACCAGAGGTTCCCAACCCCCTGATTCGCTGAGGAAAGTCTGAGAAATTCAGCAGGAGATAAAGGCACCAGTGTTGACCCCTGTGCCACAGCCATATGAGGGGACAAACACCAGAGTGTGGTGATGACGGCACAGGAGAAGGCGCTGCGTGACTAGGAAGCCCCAACCGCCCTGCCCACAGGTCTGAAACCGAAAGGCCTAAAGGCCCAGGTGGTGGACTCACTGGCTCAGGCAGATGGGACAACCACCGAACCCATTGCTCCATAACAGCGGCCCAATGGTGAAACTGCTCACCGGAGGACCCCCCCAAGGGACGGGGAGGGACTCCAGAGTCAAGGATGCTGGTCACCTGAAACAGAGGCCGGAGGGGACAGAGTCGGGTCCCTGCTGCTGGTAACCAACGATCGATGCGCAGACATACCAGAAGGCAACCTCGAGTGGTACCATTTCTTTTTTGACTGGGAGGCCGAAGAAGAACTCCAGGCTAAATGGTGCCGAGTTGTCTACGGGGATCGAGAATGGGACCGCTTCTTTTTGTGCTTTTGGAGGCCCACTTACTCCCCGAGTACTGGACTGCCTATAGTCAGCGCCCCAGTAGAGGGCAGTGGACCAGACCCAGCCCTGCTGACAATAAAGCTTTCATGCGAAGTCTCGCTATCATCACCTGCTCCGTTCATGGTCGACTCCATTGAAGGAGGCTGAAGACTTCTTCTGACGAAAAAATGTTTTTTTTTTAACTGATAATAAAACAATAAATCTAATCAAATTCTAAGTGACTATAGCTGCTGTCGTATAGACGTGAAGATTTGACTCCCGGAGGGCAAGTGACGTCATCACTGCAGTGCACTCGACTTTGGGGAAAAAAGGAACTGAAGCAGTTGGAGGGTCAACGCAGAGGTAGCCTACATGGCACGAGCCAGTCTTGCAGCGCCGTGCATGTGCGGTCCTACCTCAGTGCCAAGCATCCTGAAGATTTTTGGCTCCCACTGGGTCCTAGTGCCTCCAGTGTAGTCCCATTAGTGTAAATGAGTGGTGGAGACTTTATGTCCAGGATGATGAAGTAAATTAAACAAAATCTGGAAGATTAATGATATAGATCTCGGGGTAGTAAAAAAACATAAATATTTTGGGATAGCTGTTGATTCAAATGCATCCTGGAAAGCACACCTAACGAAAGTTAAATGTGACATAACTCTATAGAAGCAATAAGATCTTTTACAAATAAATTTGCAAGTAACTCATTTCTCTCAATGAAAAAAGCATTTGAAGCCATGACTACAAGTCAGTCACTTTATGGACATGAAGTATGGGGTGCATACCTGAACAATTTTAATTCTAATATAGAACCAATACAAACTATTTTTATTAGGACTTTGTTAAACTTGCCAAGAGATTGTTCACCTTGCTTTTATGAGAGCAGAGACTGGTATGCTTCCACTAATAATGAAAATTATGATAAGAGCAGTAAATTTATGGGCTAGAATTATAAAAATGAGCGACCATATATTGCCTAAACTGTGTTGGCTGGAACATCTAAGTATGCTAAAATCTAATAAACAGAATGAGAACTGGTTCTATAAATTGAATTCTCTTTTTTAAAAACATCAGCTGTGAGGAGCTTTGGTCTCAGAAAGCATCAATTACAACTGAATCTTTTGTAAATGAAACAACAATCAGACTGAAAGATGTGGCGATCCAAGAAGATCTGGGCAAATTACATAAAACAAACACATGGGCTATACTCTAATGTTAAAACTAACTGGGGTCTTGAAAAATGTTTAGAAAACTGTGACAACACTAGTCATAGAAATATCCTGGGTGCTGTGAGATTAGCTTGCCTTGGTAACACATATCATAATTTATTCAGATACCTGAGCAATAAAAATATGGGAATGTGCAATTGTTCAAGAAAACGTTCAATTGAAGTATTATATATCCTATTTGAATGTAAAAATTAGAATCTCCTTAGGAAAAAATGGTTGTATCCATTACTACCCATGGACTATGTTACAAAGGATTTTGAACTTGTTACCTATACAGTATACTGAGGTTAGATAAAATAAAAATGATGTATGGTGTAGCCAAGTTTTTAACTTTTATAAAATATAATTATTATATTGATTATGTTTGTATGATATATATTTATAATTTATTTTTTGGTGTGCAACAGAAATGTGATGTAACAAATCGTGATTGCTTTTATACATTGTTTCAATAAAGTCTTGAATCTCTCTCTCCTCTCTTATTCTTGTAGAGTCATCAAGACCTTTGTTTCGATATACAGATTGTCACTTACAGTAAGTGCGAATACTGAAGGAGTTGTGGTTTGTTGATATTCCAGTGTTATCCTATGGGAATTTTCATATTTTGTTTATACTGGCCAAAATGTTTGGGGGGGGGGGTGTTATTCCTGTAGTACTCATTAAGACCTTTGTTTTGAGATACAGATTGTCCCTTAAATACAGAGGGGATTATGGCTTGTTGATGTTCCTATGTTATCCTACAGGAATTTTCAATTTTTGTTTTATATTTTATATTGCCCCCAAATGTTTACTCAACTCAGCTCAACTCATTCTTTATTAATAAAAAGCACCTTTCCAACACCAATGTGCTTGTACAATAAATAGCTAAAATACACCAAAAGATAAAACAATGTATTAAAACCATTCAACATAGCGGCATTAAAAATCAGGGTAAGCTAGGCTAAATAATTAAGTTTTCAAGGTTGCTTTGAAATTTTGGATGGTCAGGCAATCTTGCACCTGATGAGGTAGAGAATTCCACATGGTTGGGGCCATGAAACTAAATGACCTGGCCCCAGATGTCTTCAAATGGACCCTGGGAATCTCTAGCAATCCCTCATCGGTGGATCGGAGAGGGCAGAAGGGACAGTAGGGGTGAAAAAGATCTTGCAAGTAACTAGGTCCCTGGTCATGTAGGGCCTTATAGGTCAGCAAACTGACCTTGAAGGTGATTCACATCTGTACTGGCAAGCCAGTGCAGTCCGAGGAGGACAGGGGTTATATGTCTGGTCCTAAAGGTACAAGTCAAAAGCCTGGCCACCGCATTCTGCACTAGCTGCAAGCAGTAGATAGCAACCCTCGGAAGCCCTAGGTAAAGGGCACTGCAGTAGTCAAGGCGGGAGGTAACGAAGGCGTGGATCAAAGTTGGAAGATCATCAGAAGGAACCAGGTGCTTCACTCAGGCGATGTTCCTCAGATGGTAAAAATAGGTTTTGACAACTGCCGACACTTGTGATTTAAGGGTCAGGCAGTCATCAAACATAATGCCCAGGTTCCGCACATGATCTGAGTTAGTTAGCTGAGCACCCCCAAACCAAAGACCCAAAGGTAATCCTGCCAACAAACCCACCTCCCGATGACCTGGGTCCACAATGAACACCTCAGTTTTTTCCAGGTTTAACCGCAGCCAGTTCACACTCATCCAATCCTGGATCTCAGTGAGACAGTTGTTAAAAGACAGAGACAGCATCACCCTGGTCAGGCACAAAGGACATGTACTGCTGAGTATCATCTGTATAGCAGTGAAAACTCAAGCTGTACCACCTAATAATCACTCCCAACGACAGCATATACACACCGCAAACAACATGGGTGCCAAGATAGAACCCTGTGGCACCCCCACAGGATAGCGGGAGTGGTGCAGAGGAAAATATCCCAGACACCACTCTCTGAGTCCTACCCTCGAGGAAAGATCGAAACCAACTGAGGACCATACCAGACAGTCCACAGATGAGCTGCAGACGCTCCAACAGCACACCATGGTCCACAGTGTCAAATGCCACAGAGAGATCTAGAAGGACCAAGATGGAAAAGATCTTTCGATCTCTCGCTCTTAGGAGGTCATTTAGAACCCAGACAAGGGCTGTCTCAGTACTATGTCTCTTCCTAAATCTGGACTGGAGAGAATCATAGACATTGTGGCTGGTCAAATGATTGTCCAGCTGCAACGCATCCATCTTCTCAATAACCTTATCCATGAAGGGTAGGTTAGAGACAGGCCTGTAGTTGGCCAGACAGTCCAGGTCCATGGAGGACTTCTTAAGAAGGGGCTGAATCACGGCTTCCTTCAGGGGATCAGGAAAGATCTCCCTCTCCATAGACAACCAGACTATCTTGGCAAAGACTGGGCCAATTTTATCCACACATCCTACTAAAAGGCATGTGGGGCCCGGGTCCAAACTAGAGTTGGTCGGTCACAGCGACTGGATGGCCATCACAATGTCACTGATTGTGGGCAGGTCGAAGTCAAACCACACAAACTGACTGTCCGACATCTCCTGCTGACCACCACAACTCCCATTTGAGAGAGTCAGGAGGAGATGGGACCTGACTGTGGCAACATTATCCGTGAAGAATCAAGCAAACTCCTCACACCATTCTTGTGAAAAAACACTTCCAGGCTGATGACAGATTGGATTGCACAATCTGTCCATGGTCCGGTCAATTCTGCGTGGCAGCAATTTCTCTGGACAGGAATTCTGCCTTCTTATGGGTAACTGCTGATTTATAGACCCGATAATGGTCCATCAAACTAAGCCTATCACACTCCAGGCCCGACCTCCGCCAACATCTCTCAAGCCTTCGTCCCACTCTCCTCAACTCCCTCAAGGTCTCATCAAACCAAGAAGACCTGGGGCAAAGAGTGAGGGGGCGAACACCAACAGGAGCAATGGAATCCAGGGCCCCTACCACTACCTTGTTATAGGCAAGTACCAGTGTCCCAGGATCAATGCATTCACTCAGTAGACCCGATAGGTCCAGCACTGCCATCAGACCCTCCGGAGAAACACCCCTCAAAGGGCGGTACCAGACCATCTCCGTAAGGGCAAGCCTGCTAGGGCCAGGAAGCTGAACCCAATGGTATGATGGTCAGACCACCCGGCTGGTTCCACCACCAAGTCAGATATCTCCATCCCCAGGAGAAATACCAAGTCCAATGAATGACCACTTATATGGGTTGAGGAGGAAATAACCTGTGTGAAGCCCAGTGAATTCATTAGCTGGAGGAAGTCCTGACCAAACTGCAAGAGTTCATCGTTGACCCAGACATTGAGATCCCCCAGGATCAGCCAAATGGAGGATCCCAATGTCAGGTCACCAAAGAAGTCCACGACTTCCTGCAAGAAAACATTCCCATCACCTGGTGGATAGTAGATGAGAAGAATCCTGCACCCCACACCCTCACCCATGATACATTCAAAGGAGTTGGTGGTCCCCACTGGTACCTCCACCAGGTTCAGTTCTGATCTAAAACAGATGGCCACTCCCCCACCCCTACGATCCAACCTCGGATGGTGCATCACCGGGTACCCAGCTGGTATTGCTGAAGCCAAAACAGGGCCAGTACTTTCATCCAGCCAGGTCTCGGTGATGCACGCCAGGTCCGATGACCCAACAAGATCAGCTATTATAGCAGTCTTGTTTTTAATGGACCTGGCGTTACATAACACCGTCCGAGTAGAATGAGTCACTGGTGATGACCGAGCTACCTGCCTGCTGCAAGCAGAACCCTTGGGTATGGGAATTAGGCAGGGAGGACCCCTCTCCTGAACCCATGTCACCCCAGGGCTTCTTCTTGTCCCCACTGTCTCAATCCACCCACTCCTTTCCATTCCCCCACCAGGCCCTGCCCCCCCCTCTCCTCCTCAAAATCCCCAGAGCCCTGCACCATCTACACACCTCTGGGGACAGTGGAGGACACCTAAAAGGGTGGAGGTCTTTAAGCCTGGAGAGGGTTGGAAATAATGCCTGACCTTCCCAGCACATCTTCACACATTCGGCTAGCACCCAAAATAAACTACCATACCAACACCACTATTATACCATGGACCTTAGACAACAACGAATCAGAACGGCTGACTGGCACCTTACCACCGTTGTAAATCCTCTGATAATCACTGCAAAAGGTGCCAGTCTGCTGCATGTTTTAAAAAAAAGCATCCGACCCCAAAATCACTGATGGCCGACCGCCATCTTGTTTGCCCGCTAAGAGAGCATCACAAAACTACACCTCCACACATCGAAGTCAAGCAATGTTGAACTCACAGAGAACACACGGACTGTAGCAGCGACACACCAAGTAGCAGTTTTTTTCCAGTCACAGCAATAAATAATGACACAAAAACTGTTTCCTGACTCATGTAAGAAACCATGCTCTGTTCCCAATATTAACTACCCACCGTAGCGCCACGTTCACACCACCTTCACAATGTTACCGACAAAACTCCCCGTTCCCACATAAAAAAAAAAAATAAATTCCACGTGTCTCAAGGGTTTGTTTGTTTTTTTTCTTGCCAGAAGCTTGTACCCCGAGGTGGCAGCTCTTAGCATAGCGCTCCAGCGCGCACCACACAAACTGCCTGCTCCTACATAATATCATGCCGTCTCCATCACAAACTGTAGGCAAAAACCCAAACAGCACACTACGTGGCTTTGTATGTACACAGGAGGGAGAGCCTGTGTTAGAAACTGTGCAGCGGCTGAAGGGGGCGGAGACGGGGGTGAAGCAGCACAGCACATCTTCTGCCTAGCAACAGGGCACTATTTACTAAAGAGGAAGAATACCTCACATTAAAATCAATAAAAAAACTTTTTTTTTAACTTTTTAATATTTTTCTAATCCTTTACTTCCTTCTGATGGTATAATCGCAATAAGCCACTCGGGGGATGTGGGTTATCGGGTGATTTACCATGGCTGGCAAGGATTTACTCACTCGGCTGCGCCTCGTGGGCAAACCACACCAGCCATGGTAAATCCCCCGATAACCCACACCCCCTCATGGCTTATTGCTTAAATCCACACCACACATATACCTGACCACTCAACTTTCCAATCATATACCCACACACCATACAAACTCCAAAATATTCAACACGTAAAGAAAAATTAACGACAATACACCATGTAAACATAAAATATCAAGTAAACAGAGCAGGTGATAAAATAGTGAGTTAATTAAAAAAAAGAGATTGCCACAGTTCTCTCCAACAAGTGATTTACAACCTCTGGGAGCTCTCACCTCACCAAAGAAATAAAAGAAAATGTCTCCCCAAACCCATCTCTCACTTAGGTCGAGCATACATAGTAGCAGCCACAGACATTACCAGATATTTCGCAGAATTTCTAAAGAGCTTCTCTCTACTGCCCCTACTCTGAAAATGCAGAAAGCAGGAGATTTCTCTAGAAATATTACAGAAATTTTGGGAAATAGCTGGCAATGTCTGTGGCTACTACTGTCAGGTCGGTTTTTAAACTGTTTGCAACACAACAGGACACACTGACTGCCCACCAGGCAAAAGAACAAAAGGAGGGATAGTCTGACCGTGTGTCCGGCAACAATCTTCTGGGCTGTAGATTCCAAAAAGACCTCTGGGCTTCCAAAGAGATTTTAATCCATTCTGAGCTGCAAACTTCCTAGAGTTCCTCTAGACCTCCACAGGGGAGTTTGCTCCATTCCAAGCCGCCAAACCGTCCCCCGAGAAGAACGCCGCCGGGAGATCGGAGTGCAAGTGGATCTCGACATGGGACATGCATACCAGCCCCGAGACCAACGAGGACCATGCACTGTACGCTCATGCTCTGGCAGCCACAGGCCCAGTCCTCCGCAATACATATCACCCAGCAGCTCTCCCCAGGTTCAAGTCAGGACAGTATAGAGAGCAACTAGTCCCCTTGTAGTCCCCTCATAGAATGGATGACAGAACTCCCTGATCTGCAAAATAAACCGCAACAGCAGTCTTAGCAGTTTAGGTGGGGACTGTTTGGAGGGGATATGTGCTATTCTTGTAGTGCTCATTCAGACCTTTGTTTTGATATTATAAAGTGTCACTTAAGTTCAAATATTAAGGGGGTTCTGCCTTGTTAAAGTTCCAGTGTTATCCTATGAGAATTATAATTTTTTTTAATGTTTATGTTTTTTATGTGGGCTCTAAATATTTTTTTTTGGGGGGGGGGAGATTATGTGTTATTCTTGCAGTACTCCTTAAAGAGCCACCAACGCCTCAAGAAGAACTTTGAAAAATATAACATTTAGACACAAAAGCATCTTCTATTTCTCATTAGCTCTGTATTTCATATCTCCATTATTTATTACTGAGGCCATATGCATGAAATCAGGAGAACTGTTCCTTGAGGGTTAATCAGCTCCCTGTTGCTTCTTCCCAACCTGATGTCATAATACTCTGCTTGTGACATCATAGTTCTTCCCATGGAGACAGATTATGTCACAACACAGCATTATCATTTTTAAGTAAGGAATAAGCTACAGAAGCAGATAAACTCTGAGGGATAAAGTAGAGGATAATGTATGGGTCACTATCAGTAACCAGCTCGTTAACCATTGAGAGGCTGCCATGGCGACCGCCGTGCAAACCTCGAGAGTGAAGCCTGGGGAGGTTTAGGTAGCCATGGCAACCTCAAGACGTTAAACCAGCTGGAGGCTTTACAGCGTAAACTATACATTATATTTTATAGTATATGGTTCATATAAATTAAAAAATACAGCAGGAACCTTTAACTGCTGTTAGATCCATCACCGCCACTAATTTCGGGTCATACTCACCGCCGCGCCCATTTCGGGAAGGTCGTACATTTCTGTAGCGGGCATGCGCAGACTGTTCCCAGTTGTTAACCCATTGATGTAATGTACCATCGATGGGTTAACAACACGGTGACGTCACATCGATGGTAAAACGTTGTTATAAAAAAGTAGATCTCTACTTATAACAACGTTCTACCATACATTATAACTTGATTTTGTGGAAATTTCTTCAGTAATAAGTAATGGGAGAAATCTGTAAAATATATATACATGTACATGAAATGCAAGCCAAATTATGTCTAAATATTATGTTTTCAAATGTTTTTCCAAAGGCGTCAGCTGCTCTTTAAGACCTTTGTTTTGATACACAGATTGTCTCTTAAGTCCAAATATTGAGGGAATTGTGGCTTGTTGAAAATCAAATGTGGGAAATAATCTTTTTTTGTACGAAGGAATTCTTTTTCGTATCAAACAAGAAACCCATACAAAAATGGATGCCTTCATCACATCCTCAGAATCAGATGACAACCCCGGGGTCGAGAGGGCAAGTGCTACCTGGCCTCACTCCAACAGCAGAAGCTCCCCATCGGATTCTGGAGCCCTCGGAATCGGATGCCGACCCCATGACGAGAGGGCCAGTGCTACCTGCCCCCCCCCCCAACAGCAGAAGTTCCCCATCAGATTCCACAGCCCTCAGAATCAGATGCCGTCCCCAGGGTCGAGAGGGCCAGTGCTACCCGCACACTCCATCCAACAGCAAAAGCTCCCCATTGGACTCTGGAGCCCTCAGGTACATCCAGCTGCAGTCCTCAGTTCTCTTCAGTGGCACTTTAATTAATTGTCAGCCAGCACAAACTGATTGTTTTTACCACACTAATACCTGTGCTCTCATACTGCATAACTTGCTTCTGTAACTTCTGCTATATACTCTGTTGAATGCTTCCCTCTAACTGCCTGTCTAAATCTGCTGCTGTTTTACTGAAAACTGTATGCTCTGTATATGCTTGGGGCTAATTACTGCATGTACAGTGTTGTTCACAGTGCAAGGTTTAGCTAGGTCTAGCACAGGGTTTCCAGGGGTTACTGAGCACCTTCTAGCAGCCATTTTACCCTCACCTCTCCCTACTCTCTTCCAATCCCTCCTCCCCACCCCCAGTAAAGGACCCCTCCTGATTTATTACTTATTGTTTCTTGAATTCTTCCCAGAATCAGACGTCAGTCCCCAGGATTGAGAGGGCCAGTGCTACCCACCCTTCCCCCAACAGCAGAAGCTCCCCATCGGACTTTGGAGCTCTCAGGTACATCCAGCTGCAGTCCTCAGCTCTCTTCAGCAGCGCTTTAATTAATTGTTGGCCAACACAAACTGATTGTTCTTACAATGCTAATACATGTGCTCTCATGCTGTATAACTTGCATCTGTAACCTCTGCTTTATGCTGTACTGAATATTTCCCTCTAACTGCATGACTAAACCTGCTGCTGTTTTACTGAAAACAGTATTGCTCTGTACATTCTCAGGGCTAATTACCGCATGTATAGTGCTGGTCACAGCTCAAGATTTAGCCAGGTCTAGATATGGGTTTCCAGGGGTTACTGAGTGCCTTCTAGTAGCCATTTTAACCTCACCTCCCCCCACCTCGGTCTCTTCCAATCCCGCCTCTTACACCCCCCCCTTTTAGTGAAGGAGGACTCCTGCTTTGTTACTTACTGTTTCTTGAATTCTTTCCTCAGAATCAGACGCAGTCCCCAGGGTGGAAAGGGCCAGTGCTACCCACCTTCCCCCAACAGCAGAAGCTCCCCATCGAACTCCAGAGCCTTCAGGTACATCCAGCTTCAGTCCTCAGCTCTCTTCAGCAGTGCTGCGTGGGCTTACCAATGCCCACCCACCCTGCTAACCCAAGGTAGTCTTACTTTTAAGGGCAAGCAAAAACCAAACAGTGAAGTTCCACACACCCTTTTTTGCAGTTTTTTCCTCATCGCCTTGCGGCCAACTGGTGAGGAATTTCTGTATGATTTCTGCAGGGTATAAAGAACTTTGGTAGCAGAACAGACATAAAACATTTGGTGCAATAATATTAATCTGTTGCAAAGTTATTAACTTTGTTAGTTCCCATTATATCTTATGGGACTTTTCTCAACATTCCAATCTTTAGGATAGCTGTCTTTTTTCGCTAAGGGATTTGAGCTCATGAAAAAGGACCGAGTCTTGCGACAGCATTCCTTTTTTACGAGAACACAAATCCTTTTTCATTAGAGAAAATTCCTTTGTCATGAGCCACCATCTTGTTTTCCAGTTTGTTTGTTTTTAATTGAAAACCCACAAAAATGAAGTACAGTAGATACACCAAGGCATACCACCAACAGCTTAATCTGGTTCAAATTCAATTGCTTACCATCTGTACCCCCCTCCCCCGGTCGCTCCTGAAAAAGGGACTTCTAGGCCCAGTGGGCTTACCGGGTCAACAAAATTAAACATCAAATAATGTATCTTGTTCATCAGGACTCCCTTACATGGATTCTGAAGTTGTTTTACATGTAAGCAACCTTGGAGGGTGTTTTTAAACAGATTTATATTCCTTTTTTGTGATTCATTAACTTCTTTTTTCGCGAGCCATTTCCTTTTTCGTGAGCAGATTCCTTTTCACGAGTTAGTGAGTCATGAAAAGGGAATATAAATCCGTTTAAAAACACCCTACAAAGTTGCTTAAACATTTGGACCCCCCCCCCCAACATTAGGGTGCCCATTCCCCATGTTGGCAGTAGAAGCCTCTCCCTGCCAGTGTGGGACATTAGGGAGCCCATTCTCAGTGTCCCCTGATGCTCCCCCACCCCACTAGTGTGGGACACTGGGTAGCCCACTCCCAGATTCTGTAATATTGATATTTTAAAATAAGTGCTTTTCTTTTGCCGAAATTGGGGTGCCCAATCCCCATGTCAGCACTAGAATCATCAGCCCCCCCCCGCCAGTGTGGGATAGCGGGAAGCCCACTCCCAGTGTCCCCAGTTATGTCCACCCCCCCAGTGGCGTGGAACCCTTGGGAGCCCACCCCCAGTGTCCCAAAGTATTGTTTTTCATCTCCTCTAAAAAAAAAAGAAAACAGTTCCCCGACATCTTTTTTTTTGTTACATCCTGCTAAAAAAACAGTCCCTCGTTGTCTCCCCCACCCCTTCACCCAACCCAACCCTCCCACTGAGCAACCTCACCACCCAACCCTTCCACCCCTTGCCATATACTTACCACCAGAGACCATCAGCTGTCATCTTCTGTGGACTGGGACTTGTCTGCACTCTTCAAAGCCAAACCACGAACTAAAGAATCAAGTCAATGATGGCTGTCAATGGTGTTTTGAACTTAAACATAGAAACATAGAATTTGATGGCAGATAAGGACCGCTTGGCCCACCCAGTCTGCCCATTTCCCTACCTAATGGATAAGCTGCAGATCCTAGTTAACCAGCAGCCTACTTCTTTCTGCCCCCAATGTAGATATCTCGGCCATTTCTACGTATATTTGCACCAAATTTTCAACATGGGCTTTTTGGGACCCCACCTCATGAAAACTGGCACCGCATTATTCATTATTCGTCCCGAAAGGTGATTTCGCCGGTCACTGGCGCGAATCACCTTTTCGGGACCAATTAGCAAAATGACAGTGCCAGTGTTCATGAGGTGGGGTACCAAAAACCATGTTGAAAATTTGGTGCAAAAATACCAAAAAAATGCACGAGTTATGCATGGTCGTTGAAAGTTTGCTATGCATGTGCATAACTTTTGCAATTTTTTATATTTTCACTCCAAATTTTCAGCATAGCCATTTTTTCACACCATCTCATGAACAGTACAGCTGTCACTTTTCACATCCTGCCCAAAATGTGTTTTCATACCTGTGGCATGGAATGGCATGTTCACTGCATGAAATCACCTTTTGGGAATGATTAACAAAGTGCCAGTGCTGATGAAGTGGGGTCACAAAAAGGCTATGTTGAAAATTTGGTGAAAAAAAATCCTGAAAATGCCTGAGTTATGTGTGTCCATTGAATTTATTTTATGCACGTACATAATTTTGCTACTTTTCGATATTTTGCTACCAAATTTTCAACATAGCCATTTTTTCACACCACCTCATGAACAGTACAGCTGTCACTTTTCACATACTGCCCAAAATGTGTTTTTGCACCTGTGGCGCAGATTGCAGCTGCACATAATTATGTTTTGTCTTGCATTTCACAATTTCTCAGTACCGGGGTACATGAGGTGGGGTAATAAGTTGACTATGTTGACAATTTGGTCACTGTTGTTCCACACATGGAAGCACAGGGCCCAGAGGGCCCCTGCGCTTCTACACCTACATACACATGCACATTTACGGGGGATTAGAGCGCAGAAAATATACTATTATACTATCTCAAAAAGTAAGGAAATGAATTGAAACATTATTAATGACAGTTAGTTAAAGCAACAAAGTAGTGAAATGTGGTGTTAGGGTTTCCAACCCTAACATCTCCACCCCCACCCTGCACAACGAAGAGTGATCAGTGGGTGGCATTGGCATCTTCAGCCCTAACCCTCACCCCATTCCATTAAAAAATAAGCTGGGTATGCACAGTATAAGAGAATGGTGTAAGTGTTAGGGCTGAAGAAGCCAATGCCTCCCCCGATCCGTCTTTGCAGGGTTGGGTGTTAGGGTTGGAAACCCTAACACCATATTTCCCTACTTTTGTTGTTTAACCCTAACTGATGCATTAATAAAGTTATATATATATATATATATATATATTATGGTAGAGGAGCCATTTCTATGTTAAACCCTCAAACTTGGCACCTTAATAACTTTGCAAACCGTTTGATGGATTTGCCTGAAATTTGGAATTTATGATCAAGAACCATAGGCCTTGGGATCTGCCAAGTTTCGACTGGTCGGATATACGGCCGCGGAGTTATTAAGTGTGATCTGTGCACGTGCTACGCTTTTCTGGAATTCTGTGGTCGTGTCTACAGGTCGTGACGGTTTTATTGGATCAGTCTAAATCTTCAGGAACATGCAGCTGGGTCCCTGATGTGCCTTTCGAAGATTTCGTGAAAAATATTAAATGGTTCAAAAGTTATTCAAAACAGTTTCCCATTATAAGTCAATGGAAAAGTTAACAAAAGTTCAACACTTTCGCAAATGCATTTTTACTTCTAAATGGGCCTGTTACTTTGCAAATCGCCATTTTGTTTTCAGTTGGTGATCAGAAAATGGTTGGCATTTAAATTTGGGACCCTCTAGCAACCTAATTTTTTTGTATTCACCTAGTCGGGCCCTGAGGATGCTTGCCATGTCTTTATTTTGTGGTAAAACACCCCAGAAATATGTTTTTCAAATTTCTGGAAAAAGTACTTTCACAAATTACTTTCGTGCTCATGAAAGTGTCGCAAATTTTTGCGAAAGCTTTCAAAATTGCGACAGTAATTTTCTAGTCTGTGGGAAAATGACAGCAATTCTTTGGCACTGCATTGCAAAATAACCGTTGGGAGTTTGGGGCTGAAATTTGGAGGGAACGCAGCCAACATCTCACAGATGTGCCTTTCAGTGTTGTATTGAAAAAATATTACACGGCGGCAAAGTTATGGCACTCCAAAGTTGACAGTTTTCCTATAGGATAACATTACGGCTCAAGCATTACAGGAACTTTGGCACCCTGCTGCAAAATAACGGTTTGGTCTTTTTCCTGAAATTTGGAGGGAAGACAGCCAACAGTACACAGCTGTGCCTTTCTGTAGTTTGGTGAAAAAATATCACATGGCGGCAAAGTTACGGCACTCCAAAATTGATGGTTTTTCCCATAGGATAACATTACGGCGCCTGACACTTAACAGAAATCATTTGGAGCCCTGCTGCAAAATAACGGTTTGGTCTTTTTTCCTGAAATTTGGAGGGAAGACAGCCAACAGCCCACAGATGTGCCTTTCAGTAGTTTGGTGAAAAAACATTACAGGGAGGCAAAGTTATGGCGCTCCGAACTTTTCTTTTTTTCCCATAGATAACATTACAGCGTCACTGCGCGCTTCAGGGCCCGTATCTCGGAACGGTGCGAGATACGGATCTTTGTCGAAAATTTCTTAGCCCTAAATGGGGCTAAGATTCAAATTAGCAGTGACAGTTGTAAATAATATGACTTTAATTTTTTTTTCACGCCATACGGTTCCTGAGATATAATGTATTTAGTATTCCAAGATCTCATTTTCTGCACCGATACTCATTATTTTGCATACATTATTTGTACTTACTGTCTTTCTCAATGCAGGTTTTGGGGAAACCAGCCCAGCGCTCATATTACTGTTACTGTTGCCCTTTCCGCTATGGATCCGCACTGCTTCACTTACCATTGACTTTCCGCGCCACCATGTGCTGCCATCCTTTCATGCTTTCATTTGCGCCATGCTTCTGTTATTTTTTGCCATTTCTGTCTACAGTACTGTTTATCTTACTGTTTCACTTTACATCACCATGCCCATTGACATTTCTGTTTGCAGGCACACTGTTACTATGTGACAACACATCACGTGGCAGACCATTCCCGCTCACGCCACCATGTGCGCTACCTTTCTGTTCTCATTCGCGTTTGTGTTACCATGTGCGCCACTGTTAGCATTTCTGTTTGCGTTGCTGTCCCTGTTAGTATGCCATAACACATCATGTGGCGGGAGCGGCGCCCAAAGGGTCCCGCGCCCCGCCGCTGCATTACATCTACTATTTCTCATTATCATTCTCAAAAGAGGAAATTGAGGCAAGAACTCGCTAATGCATTAGTTAGTTGTTCCACAGCGACAGTGACTCGCTGTTGTTGAAACTTGGACCCTCGCCCACCCCCCCAACCGCATTAAGGGGTGATTGGGATCGTGGGTCCTAACTCTTACCCCATTCTCCTACACTTCTGCTGCATTACAAGTGCCGTGGGGTGAGAGTTACGGCTGATTATCCCAATGCGCACCCAATGCCGGGTTGGGGGTGGGGTTGGGTCCAAGGGGTTTTCAACCCTAACAGCGTAATTTCCTCACTTTTGTTGCTGTGGAACAACCCTAACTAATGCACTAAACTGAGTTTTTGCTCTAAAATTATATATATATATATATATACATACATACATACACACATACACACACACACACACACACATATATATATATATTTTTTATTGCAAAAACTCCATTAATGCATCAGTTAAGGTTGATTTACACCAACAAAGTGTGGAAATTCAACATTAGGTTTCTAACCCTACTACCCCACACCCCCACCCTCCACACACCAACAGGCATCGGTGTGTGTGTGTGTTGGGGTTGTCAGGCCCAACTTTCACCCCATTCTCCTATACTGTGCCAGCTCAGCTTGTTTACAGAAGGAATGGGGTGAGAGCTAGGCCCGAAGACCCTAACACACACCCCAATGCCTGTTGGTGTGTAGAGGGTGGGGGGCATGGGATGGTAGGGTTGGAAATCCTAATGTCCAATTTTCACACTTTTGTTGGTGTGGAAATGAACCCTAACTGATGCATTAATAGAGATTTTTGCAATGAATATATATATATATATATATATATATATATATATATATATATACACACACAGTATATTCATTGCAAAAAACTTAATTAATGTATCAGTTAGGTTGAAGTGACAAAATAGGGAAATGAGGCATTAGGTTGAGACCCCACCCTACCCCTCCACAGACCAAAGGAGCATGAGGTGTGCCTTGGGGTGCGTCAGGCCTCACCCCATTCCATGTGCAAGAAAGCTGACATGTAGAGTATAGGAGAATGGGGTGAGAATTAGGCCCGATGACCCCAAGGCACACCCCATGCCCTGTTGGTCTGTGGAGGGTGGGGTGGTAGGGTTAGGGTCATTTCCCTACTTTTGTCACTTCAACCCAAACTGATGCATTAATGAAGTTTTTTGCAATGCATTTCCTTACTTTTTGAGAAAGTGTAATCTTACCCTCATATAGTTTTGGGAGCCCATGGTATCAGTGTTTAGGAGTGCAGGGCCTGTCCATCTATCCATAAGTGCACAGACATTGTAATGAGCTGTCATCTCGGTGTGGGAGCGCAGGGCCCATTATTACACAAGGGATGGCCCAGCAGTCTCATTACTGCATAATGTTATCAATATAGGGCCCTGTGCTCCCACCTACCTATAATTATAGAGATGCAGCACAGGCCTAGACACATTCCAAGTAACTTCATTGCTGTAAATGGTGCAATGTCTCAATAACCGTTGCAACCTTGGAAAAAATTCCACTGCAGTTATAATCATGGACTGGTAACCTGCATGCATAAGCTGTGTTTTTAGTGAAAAATCCATATCATATCTCAAAGCATTTTCAAGATACAGGCACTGAAAGGTGCCACGTTTGCCACAATGTTATCCTATGAGAAATTTCTAAACTTCAGAATGGCATAATTATGGAACCGATGCCAATCTTTACACCAAACTAGCATAAGTCACATCTGTGGGACACCTCCTCTGTACCCTGCAAATTTCAAGCCAAAAGTCCTAACAATTTCTTAGCAGTGAACTGGCACAGTTTTTTAAAATCCTTGTCCGTGAGCTGTCAAAATCTCCATTTGCGAGCCGATACTGGTTAATCCCTGTTCGTGAGATTTGGCCAGATGGTGGTCATCTCATGAACAAGGATTTTGACAGGTCACGGACAAGGATTTCTTATGAACGGGGATTTTGACATCTCCCGAACAGGGATTTTGTCAGCTAACGGAGATTTGGCCATCTGGTGGTCATCTCACGAACAAGGATTTTGACAGCTCATGGACAAGGATTTCTCATGAACGGGGATTTTGACAGCTAACGGAGAAGGATTTCTTTTTACAAATCACCGAATCCCCGTTAGTGAGGTGTCACAATCCATGTTTGCGAGATACGGCCATTTGGTCGTCATCTCACAAAAGGGGATTTTGACAGCTCACGAACAGGGATCGGCTTGTGAACGGGGATCGGAAGTGAGTCACGAACAGGGATTTTCAAACTTAAAAATGGCTGTTTTTTGACTAAACTAAACGGAATCAAAGCCATGGGTTTGTAAAGGGCATCACCCTGAACAAAACCCATACTTCAATCTTTACAGAAGGCATCACTGTGGCAAGTTACAATGTTTTATTTCTGAAGAAAATTGAAAGCAAGATGGTGGCTCGCAAACAGGAATTTTTCTTATGAACAGGGATCTCCATTCGTGAGCTGTCAAAATCCTTGTTCGTAACTATGCAGCTATCCCAAAGACTAAACTGATCATGCTCAGAACCTGGAATTTCAAAAGTGAATAACTTTGGAACAGATTAATATTTTTTCACCAAATGAATGCTGACTTGTTCTTTGGGGCAAGCTCCTTCTACCCTGAAACGGCACAAATTCCAAATGGTGTGCCCACAGCGTAATCAGGAAAAATGGGCGAAGAAAAGCAAAAAACACACTTTTTTCACTATACGCTGTGCAAAATCTGCACATCCGATTCAAACAAAACTTGGAAAGTCAAGAGAGCTACACTACGGAACAGTGCATACCAAATTTTGTGCAAATCTGTTGAACGGTTGCAAAGTTATTAAGGTGCAAAATATGGGGTTTAACATTAAACTGCCTACTTATCCCTAACTACTGTGGCGCTACCACTCTACTATAATATATGTATCTAGACATGGCAAAAAACTTTGTTAATGCACTAGTTAGGGTTAAAGAGACAAACATTGGGAAATGTGGCATTGTAGTTTCCAGCCCTAACTCCCCACTCCCCCTGCAGGTAACACAGCAGGTGTGGGGTGTCACTTGGGGGTCTCAAGTCTAACGTTCACTCCATTCCATCACTTAATAAGCTAAGATGTGTGCAATGTATAAAAATGGGGTGAGCGGTAGGCTCGAGAACCCCAAGAGACATCCCACATCAGTTGTGCTGCCTGCAAGGGGGAGGGGTATTAGGGTTGGAAACCTAATGCCACATTACCATACTTTTGTCACTTTAACCTGAACTAGTACATTAAAAAAGTTTTTTGCCATGAATATCCTTACTTTTGAGAAGCTCCCATGCATACCTAATTTGTCAGATTGTATAACCATATCCTTATTTTCCTGTGGGAGCACAGGGCTCCCATCCCTCCATAGATGTGCATATATAAGTTGCTGTGGCCAACTATATTCTGGGACAAACCAGGAGCACAGTGGAGGTTAAGTGACTTGCTCAGGGTCACATACTATGCAAGTAGTTGTGGCAGGAATCAAACCCAGGTGTGCTGGATATAGTTAGCGAATTCACAGCTCCTCAGTGTGCACTTCACTACTTCAAGTGGCTAGTTTTCCATTAGCAGGTTATACAGACCTGCCACTAGAGGGATTCTTGGTCTTTCATTAAAAAAAAAAAAAGTATACCCTCTGAAAGACACAGTCCCTGGCTGCCTGGCCTTCCTGGCTGTATCCTCACTTCCCACTGATCCAGCTACTGCTCTTCCGCCCCTCTCCTAGCCCCCGCCAGCCTGTCTTAACCCTCCTCCACCACCCGAATTCTACCGAATCATGCGCCCACCGCTCTCTCTAACCCCTATTCAATTTCTTCTTGCCTGCCTTCCTCCCCTACTGCATGCCCCAAAAGCCTGCTTTACCTCCTCCCACAGCTTCCACATTCCTACATCCTTCCTCCACTTAGGCACACTGCACACTGGTCACTGCCCCTGCCCAGGGTCCATCCTACCACCATGAAACTGTCCCACACCCACACTGGTCCAAGCCTCCACTCTGGTCCCCCTGTTCACACTTACCCTCACCCACTATCGTTGATGCTCGGCAATTTCCTGAGATGCTAGCAGGCGAAAGCATTCCCTTAAAGAAATAAGCTGCAACTCCTTGAGGCTAGTCCTCCTCCTCCTAATGCTGTCAGGCAACGTGCACCCAAACCCTGGCCCATTCTGCTCTAAAGCCATTAATCTGAGCAAGTCTTCAGGTGCCCTCTCATTCATAGCAAACATCTGCAGACTCCTTCCTAAAATGGATGCCCTACAGGCCTTCACCAGCCAGCAAAGCCCTGACATCCTGGCGGTTGTCGAAACCTGGCTCACGCTATCAGTACTGGACCATGCAATCAGCCTTCCTGGCTACAACGTCTTTAGGCTGGATCGCCTCTCCAAAAGAGGTGGGGGCTGCGCTCTCTACCTAAAAGACTCCATACAGTGGCACCACATCATTACCTTACTCCAACCCACAACTGCTCAAATACTGCCAGTGAGAATCCTCCTCGGAGCCCAAAACAAAACCCTCACTGTTGCCACCATCTACATCCCTCCCAAAGAACAGGGAACTGGTCTAACAGCTGTTCTTGACTTTGTAAAGTCACTCCCACCGGACACCGAATCCATCCTCCTAGGCGACTTCAACATCAACTGGCCTGCGGCCGATGCATTGCTGCAGCGAACCTCACACAAATGGTTGACTCACCAACCAGGAAAAATTACAGGACTGGCACCAGCACACTCTTGGACTGGATCCTTACCAGTCACCCATCGCGGATATCTAACACTAATGTCCTCCTGACTCTCTCAGCGACCACTCCCCTGTTAGCTGCACCTGGTCAAATAAATTCATCAAACCACCACCAAAAACAATCACCAGCAGGGTTCTAGCCAGTGGCCACCTTCCTCAACTCAAATCCCACCTCCTCCATCAAGACTGGTCCTCTATCTTCAATGCAACCAACGTAAACACTGCCCCTGACCACTTCATAAACATCTTCACTGTGGCCTGTGACACATATGCTCCTATTAAGAAACGAAAAGTCAAATCACTCAGTAACCCTTGGCTCACAGGTGACCTCCTCAGGATGCTAAAAACAAGAGGCTATCTATGGGAGCTGGCCAGAAACGCTGGAAGGCAAAACGACATCCAAAACTACAAACATGCCTGCTATGACTGCACCAAAACCATCCGGCAAATGAAGTCCGCCTACTATAAGCATGCCCTCACAAACTCCTGGGGTAATGGTCGGGAATTCTGGAAGAACATAAAGGAACTCACCGGGAATCCACCCAGAACCCCCCCATCAATACTCAACATCAACGGAACCACAACCCTCAACCCAAAAACCACTGTGGGTACCTTTAACAAAGCCTTTACCGACCTCAGCGCTGTCCTACCCCAGGACTACTTCAAAGATGGTGAAGCTCTTCTGTCCGCAATGAACACTACTGCCACCAGCTCCCCCCACTTCTACTTCAAAGCAGTCAAGGCTCACCAAGTACGCAAATACGTAACCAAAGCCCTTGGTAAATCAAGATTCAGTAATGACTCCCTCGATCTCAAAATCCTGTCTCTCACACTTGATGAAGTGCTTAGTCCTCTGACCAGAATTTTCAACCTCTCCCTCAGCCTTAGCCAGTCCCTGGACAGATGGAAATCTGCCACTGTCACCCCAATCCATAAAAGTAGTGACAAAACTGCCCACAATAACTACAGACTTATCTCCCTACTACCCCCACTCTCCAAGGCACTAGAACGCATCGTCTCGGACCAGCTCACAGAATACCTGGATACATACAACATCCTGTGCAAGCAACAATACGGGTTACGCAAAGGTCACAGCACCTCCACAGCCCTACTTGAATTCACCGGCGCAATCCACAACGCACTTGACTCCAGTGAACTATTAGGCTCAATCTACATTGACTTAACTAAAGCCTTCAACACCGTCAATCACCGCCTCCTGCTTGTCCAGCTTCAGAACACTGGGCTGTCAACCGACTCCATTGGCTGGTTTAACAGCTACCTTGTAGAACAGTCCCAAACAGTAAGAATCGCTGATGCACTCTGGGCCCCTGGACCGGTCTGCTCAGGAGTCCCCCAGGGCTCCATTCTGGGACCCCTCCTCTTCAGCCTATTCTTAAACTCACTACCGGACAGCTGCCCAGAACAAATAATTCTCTATGCCGACGATGCTGTGATCCTCACCTTGGACCCTGATCTAATCTAATTACAAAATAAACTTCAGCAGGCCTTCTCCTCCATCGGATCCTGGTTTCAAAATCATAAACTGCTTCTCAATCAGAAAAAAAACAAGTCTATGGTCTTCTGCAGCCCCCACAACAAAAACAAACAACTCCACCTCTCCATTGCAACCAAACAAGGAGCCATCCTAGAGCAAACACAATCGTTCAAGTACCTCAGCATCACCCTTGATCCCCGCCTCTCATACGCTGTCCATATCAGCAATGTTGCAAAGTCTGCTAATGCGAGGTTAGGCATATTATTCCGGCACAGGAAACCCCTAACCCCAGAAGCACTGGCAGTGGCTGTCCAAAGCTCCATCATCAGCATCACAGACTATGGTCTTATCATATATGGGTCTGCAACTACCTCTGCTCTCAAACATATCACAACCTCCCTGAATAAGGCCTGTCGTCTCATCACTGGCTCATATCGCCGTACCCACACATGTGACCTTTATTCCCAATCTGGATGGCTTCAACTGGACAAACGCATAAAATACCAAACCTGCATCACGGCCAAGAAAATTATAATGGGTCTGGCCCCACCTGGTGTCTGTGCCCTCCTTAAGCCTAGATATAGGAATGTCACTACAAGGAGATCCAATTCCCATCTACTTCATATCCCACGATGTTGCACAACCCAAGGACAAAGATCATTCACCTATCAGGCATCCAACTGGCTCAACTCTCTTGGCAGCGACATAGCGACCACTCCAACACTCGGCCTCTTGAAGTCCAAGCTGTGCCTCTCACTGCTTGTATCCTGCGATTGCCCATCTTAACATTTCCACTGTTCCAGCTGCAAATGCCCCAGCACCCAGCACTTACAATCAGTCTTTGCACCCCTAGCACCTTACCTGTCATATTCCCTCGACAAGGCCCCCTGGCTGCACTGTCTCCCACCCTCGCCCCACCTCCCCCATATCTCCACTCCTGCCCCCACCCCAACCACCTCGTGCACTCCCTTACCCTGCACCTCCTCACCCCTTGATCTCCTACCTCACTTCCCCACCACCCACCCCTTCCCTTGTCTTGCTCATAGCTCAAGTCTTTGTACTGGTTATTACATGTCTGTAAGTCAATGACTATATGTTTGTAACTAAAAATGTTGACTGTTACACACACTGACGTGGAACCTTTGTAAAAGAGCCTCGGCTCAAAGGTATTGTAATCCTTGATTGAAATAAATAAAAAATATAAATAAAACAGACTCTGTGCTGCTGTTGCCAGTGGTTGTCATGGTTCTGCTTCTCTGCTCACTGATGCAAACCGCAAATCCGAGCCAAAAAGCGATCAAAATTTTTTTTACTTTTCAGATCGAACTTCGACCTTTTTTTAATTGACTGATCAAAGTTTATGTCAACTTCAACCTATTTTTTTTAATTTACTAATCAAAGTTTATGTTAACTTCAACCTGTTTTCTTAATTTACCAATCGAAGTTTACTGAACTTCGACATTATCCCAAAAGACCCTATAATTCAAAAACTGTACAATATTTTTTCACCAAACCATCCAAAGGCACACCCTTGGCACAGACATCATCCCTAAAAATTTCATGGAAAAATTCCAGTCTGTCTATGCTGAAGGTGAGAGCAAAAATCCCAATGCTAAGTATAAAGGAAAATTTTTTTTTTTTCCACTTTTGTGACCCTCCGTATCTCGAAAACCATACAAGATACCGTCACAAAACTTTCACATCTTGAGACTGTGATAGCTTGACCACACATGCCAAATTTTGTGCTAATTCATTAAACAAAGGCAAAGTTATTTATGTGCAAACATTTTTACTTTTTTTTAATTTACCGATCTAAGTTTATGTTAAATTTGATCTATTTTTGGAATTTACCGATCAAAGTTTATCATACAAACATACGACAATGCCAGCAGATTTAGGCCACAAGGTCTAGTGCATCTGCTCAAAAATGCAGCTCACAGTTCAGACAACTGCTGCTGCCCCCTCTCCTTTCCATTTCTCCCGCCAAATTTTCCCTTCCTGAGTTCACCACCCTGATCAATTCTCTCCCCACTTGCACCTTGCCCAAGAACCTATCTCATCCTTTCTTAAAACTGCCCATTGAATCCAGCAAGATCACCTCCTCAGGCAGCACGTTCTAATCCACCACCACCCTTTCTGTGAAGTAATGCTTCCTCAGCTCCTTCCTGAACCTCCCCCCACCATTTTCAGGCTATGTCCCCTAGTGGTCCCCCCCTTCAATCTAAACATACCTTCAGTACTAACTTTGCTTATGCCCTTCAGGTACTTAAAGGTCTCGATCATATCTCCTCTGTCCCTTTTATCCTCCAGGGAGTACATGCTGAGCTCTCTTAGTCTCTCCCAATAGAGTTTCTCCTCCATTCCCTGGATCATATTGGATGCCCTCCTCTGGACTCCCTCCAGGAGCCTGATGTCCTTTTAAGTATGGGTGCCAAAACTGCACACAGTACTCCAAGTGCAGCCTCACCAACAATTTGTACAGTGGCAGAATAACTTCCTCCCTCCATGGAGTGATCCCCCAAGCAATGCACCCCAGCATTCTGTTTGCCTTTGCCACTGCTTTTCTACACTGTACTGAGTGATTCATATTCCCTGTGATCACTACACGCAGATGCTTTTCTTCCTAAGAGACAGATATCTGCTCCCTTCCCAAGTGGTAACTGTACCCTGGGTTCCTCACCTGAAATGCAGTACACTGCACTCTTAGCATTGAACCCCAGCTGCCACATGTTTGACCACTGTACAAGTCTTCCCAGATCCTCCTGGAGTACCCTCCTCCATTCCTCACTGTCCACCACTGCAGTTAATTTGGAGTCATCAGCGAACAGACTCATCTTGCTCTTAACTTCCTCTGCTATGTCCGCTACGAAAGCATTAAATAGCAGTAGCAGTGGACCGAAAACTGATCTTCGTGGGACCCCAACTGGTGACCTTCCTGGGTGTTGAGAATTCCTCCACCACCACCACCCTCTGCTGTCTGTTGCTCAGCCAGTTCCCTATCCACTGTACCAGCTTCACCCCTACCCCCAGGTTCCTCAGTTTACCCATCAGTTTCCTGTGTGGCACTGAGTCAAATGCCTTACTGAAGTCCAGATACAGGACATCAACCGGCCAACCCCCATCTACAGCTTTTGTTCCCCAGACAAGATCTCCCCTGAATGAACCCATGTTGCCAGACATCCTGAAGGCCGTTTACTTCCAGGATTGCCACCAACCTCTCCTTTAAGATGGTCTCCAGTAATTTCCCCACTATGGAAGTAAGGATGACCAGTCTGTAATTTCCTGGCTCATCCCTGGGTTGGCTCTTATGGAGGGGTGCCATATGCTTTCTTACTGCAGGTCTTTGTCCCAGCTTTTGTGGCCTCTCTCAGGCCCAATTTCAAGATGGCCAATTTGCTTTCCGTATTCCTGTCCTAGCTGACTGTTGCTATGTGACCCTCAAGTATGGCTGCCATCCTTCCAAAGTCCACACCCCTAAAGTCCACTACCCTTGTTTTGGTAAGATGTCCCTCCTTCCCCAGATCAAGGGAGAATCACATTGTACAGTGATCAGTCCCCGCCAGCGGGTCCTTTAGAACCACATCCCTTACCTGGTCACCATCTGCCAATACCAGGTCCAAAATGTTCCCCTCTCTGGTCAGCTCTACAACCTGTTGTGTCAGGAATACATCCTGGCATGTGTCCAGTATCCACTGTTCCCTAGCACTAGTGGAAGTCATTGTTCTCCAGTCTACCCCAGGCAGGTTGAAGTCATCTACCACCACCGTCCTGCCCCTGCCACAGTGATTCATTAGGTTAACCACCAGTTCCCTGTCAAGTTCCTCAGGCTGGGATGGTGGTCTATAAACCACTCCCAGACTAACCATTCTGCCCTTTGCATCCTCTATAGTAACCCACGATATCTCCACATTTCCCTCCTTTCCTTCCTCCCTACTGCACTCTATCCCCTCTCTAACGAATAAAGCCATCCCCCCTTTCCAATTTTTTTATCCCTCCTATATAGTCTGTACCCTGGGATTATTAAGTTCCAGTCATGGTACTAGGTGGCCCATGTCTATGTGATGGCAGCCAGGTCCAACCCCCCCACCCAAATGCCTGAAGATCGGGTAACTTGTTATGTAGGCACCTCACATTTTTGGAGACCACTCTCCAACCGGCCCCGATCCCTCCTTTCCATTCTTTGCCCCCATATCCCTCTGCAATTTTCTTACTTCCTCCAAATTCACAGTTTGGGGGGGGGAGAGGCACAAGGCCTCAAAAACTTTGCATCCCTGCCTGCTCTGCAAGTCTAAGCCCTCCCCCCAGTTTAAATCATACGTGTTAGCAATAAACTCTACTAGTTTCCTCTTTAAGACTCCTGAACCCTCCCTGCTCAGACAAAGTCTATCCTTGATATACCAATCTTTGTTTCCCATGTTGCTCCCCATCCCCACACCCGTCCAAACCCCATAATTTTACACCATTCCCCCAACCATTCATTAAAATCCCTTATCCCGATTTCTTTCTGTGCTTGCCTTTGGCACTGGCAGAATTTGGGAAAAAGCAAATGTATTCTCTTTTAGTTTACCTATTCTGGCCAGTTCCTTAAATCTAGCCTGTACCTCCTGCACACTATTTCTTTCCAAATCATTTGAGCCGAGGTGCACCACTATGTGGGGATCCTCCCCCTGACCCCTCACTGTTGCATGAACTATGTGTTGTGCTCTATACACTGTCATGCCTGGCATGCATTCTACCCAGATGGAGCTGCTCCTCCCATCCCCCTTCCCCATCTGATACCCCTAAGTATGGAATCCCCCAGTATAACTCTGCTACCATCCCCATGCTGGCCCTCTTTGAGTCCTCCCCCCATCCACTCCTTGTCCCACTCACCCAACTCCATCACCATGGCCTTGTCCTTGTCCTCATCTGGTTCCTCATGCCCTGCTCTCCCAGTTCAGGCTTCATCTGTTGTCTTTGAAGATACATTTTGCATCACCCCCTGACTGCTGATTCCAATGTCTCCCCCCACTGATCCCATTTCCCTCCACCTGGGACCCCCTGCCCTTCCATTTTATTGCCACCCCTGTCCATCTCCTTCCCCTTCTCCCTCTGACAGCCATCTTCAATGCCCCCCCCAGTGGACCCCTTTTCCGCATTTTCAGTACCTCCTTTATCGTCTCTCGCTTTCTCATTCCCCCACAGACCTCCCTGTTCATCCCTATTACTGACATCCATCTCACCCTTCTTCCCCCCCCACAGTACTTGCACATCATGGCCCCTGCCTCCTCCTGATTTCCCGTGTCCTACACAGTTTCTAATGGTGCATACCTATTTGACACGCTAATCCCACCTCCAGCGAAAACCTTGTTTCCCCACTTGTACCACGTCATTTCCGTTAATCTTTGTTGCTTGGGCAGTTACACTATGCTCCCACCTCCTCCTGCTCACCACCTGCCAGCATCTGCTCCCCAAGTAACCAGATCTGTCTCCCACCCTTATACTCCCCCCATGCATTTCTCACACTCTCCCTGTCACACCTATTCATATCTCTGGTGCCGATATCCCCCCATACTCCCACCATGCCCTGCCTCACCACCTACCTTCTCAGCCTATTTATTTCCGTTTCTGAGTTCACCGTTCTTATGCATACTGCTCTGCATCCATAGTACCCCACTATTTTCCGTGGTCCTCTCCTCTCCCCGAGAGCACTCTGCCCCTGCCCTACCCCCACCCTCCCCTACTGCCATGATAACCCATCCCTGAATGTATGGCCTACCTCTTTTTAGCTTTATGATTAGTTATGTTTAAGCATTATGAATATACTTACACTCTACTGATCACGATCAGTACTAAACCCTTTATAACCAGTAGCAGTACTAGCCTAACTCAGGGTGATATCGTTAAAAAATAAAATAATTAAAGTATTATAAAAACTAGCTATTTTTTAAACTAATACAATCAGACATAAACATTAGCAGTCACTTTAGACATGTGTAATCTTTCACGTCTTTAGCAGTCACCTTAACACCGTACTACCCCCACTCCTCAGACTGTCTAATTATCAGAGAGTTCTAATCAGGTTGTGAGACTTCCGGTGTATCAAGTATTTAACAGATGGTGGTAGGCGGGAGAAAATCAGAGCAGCACAGTTCAGTTCCCAGATAAAATCCAGACAGCAGCCCAGGTCAAATCCACCAGATTTCACGATCCACAGCCAAGCAGAAACTATCCTCTGCCACAGCAAAATGAAGTGTGCACAAGCAAGCGCTTTTAGCAGCAGTAGCGATCCCATGCTAAATCCAAAGTTAAAGAGACACACTCGATTCTGCATTCTGACTGTAAAATCTAATCTGTCACCACAGAGCTTCTCAGAGGTTGCTTTAGTGTCTTAAGCTTCCAGGTTGCTAGGACTACTATTTTAAATTAAATCAGAGCTGCACAGTTCAGTTCCCAGATAAAATCCACACAGCAGCCCAGCTCAAATCCACCAAACGTCATGATCCACACCCATGCAGAAATGATACTCTGCCATAGCAAAATGAAGTGTCCACAAGCAAATGTTTTTAGCAGCAGTAGCGATCCCCAGCTAAATCCAAAGCCAGAGAGACGCACTTGATTCTGCACTCTGACTTCTCACTCTTGACTGTCGAACTATCAATTGAATTTCGACGTTGTCCCAAAAACGTTAAAAGTCAAAAACTGTACAATATTTTTACACTAAACCATCCAAAGGCACACCCATGGCGCAGACCCCATCATCCCTGAAAATGGCATGGAAACATTCCAGACTGTCTAGCAAAATCCCAATGTTAAATATAGGGGGGAAAAGTTTTTTCTCACTTTTTTGACCCTCTGTATCTCAGAAAACCATACAAGATGCTATCCCATAATTTTCCACATCTTCAGACGCTGACAGCCTGACCATACATGCCAAATGTTTTGCTAACTCCTTAAACAAAGGCAAAGTTACTTAGGTGCAAAAATGATGCACTATAATATATATTACATAAGTGTATATATGTGTATTTATACAATAGAGGGTGAGGATGTATTTCATTACATAAAAACTGATATTTTCACCCCCGTTGTATAAATGAGTCATGACATAGGCACTGTGACTTTTTAGAACACTTATACATACAGTGCCTACATCAGCACGGTAGTTTTACTCTGGTTAAGTCACCAGAGCAGCTTCACTGAAATGTTTCTTGCTGGAACTAGTTTTACACCATATTGCAGTCTGCCAGCAACTCGGATGACAAAGTGTTTCTCTGCCACAAGCCCCGTATCACAAATAAATGACTATTCATAGCAGACACACCTGAAAGAAAACCAATGCTGAACCTAAGAAATCTCAAACTCCTTGTATTTTTCTTCTTTTCCTGTAATTATGTTATCCCACAAACTTGAAACTGAAAATAAATGTCACGTTAAACCTGGTAACGGGAACCAGGAAATGTCTGTATAAATGCACAAGCACCAAAAAAAACAATGTAAACAGGGATAATACAAAAATAAATCAATGTTATTTCTCCAAAAAAAACACGAAAACTTGAAATAAAAGTGTACCCGAACACTAACTCCCTACCACTGCCAAAACCCCGCCCACAAACCGTAACCAACCAAGCACAATGCACAGCACTCACACACTAAAGAACATGAACCAATCAAAATATACCAAAAGGAACCCATGCACACAAAGAACCAATCAAACACAGGATACAAATCAACCAGTCTCAAAAATTGACAGCAGCATTTATTCACAGGAACGTACAACGAAGTGGAGAAATATATACAGATAAAATAATACCCCCAAAAAAGACACATTCAGTGCAGCAAACGCATCATAGAAACAGTACCAAACAGAAACCCCCTATTGTATAAACCGCACACATGATGTGCAGTCGTGGAATATGGCAAATATCTTCACTTATGAACAGTGACCTCTGGATGCTATCACTTGTGGCTCCGCTATGCTCCACCAATTGTGAGTATCAGTATCCAGGGGTCATTGTTCACTCATGACGATGTTTGCCATATTCCACTTTTGTCCATCATGCATCTCCTATTTATACAATATAAGGGAACACAAATCCAATGTCATAATAAGGGGATACATGATGAGGAGGCATACGATAGCGGTTTTATCAGTACGAGTGGCAAGTGAGCTCAGGGTTATCATGGGTGGCTCCGTGAAGCAGAGCCACGAGTGATTTAACCATGCTTATTTGCCACAAGAGTTGATAAAATCGCTAGCGTATGCCTCTCCATCACGTATCCATTTTATATAATAGGAGTTGACCTGTTAGTGTGCATTGTTTAATAGTTTCATGTTATTTGGGTTAGCTTTTGACCTGTCTGTTCGGGTGTTCCTTTTTCTTCCTGGGTTTGTGCGCTAAGCTCCGGTGACATGTACACAGTGGTGATAACAGCTCCTACGTAATGACAGTGATGATAACCTTTATTCTTTTCCCCTGTGTACACATCATGAGAAGCAATTTGGCTGGGAGTGCTGATAGCATTTTCTATCTAATGTGTTATAGGTCAACCCTTATTATACAAAATAAATTATTTCTGCATATGTGTGACAAATTTTAGAACTCAGAATTTATCACACTTATGTTGGATAAACACTACTGGTCAAAAAACAAAAAAAAAGCCTAGTGTATAAACAGGACATATAACTGAGACCATGCATGATGTTATTTCATCTACACTTGAGCTATCTGACCTCGGGCACATCACTTGTGAATTATGCCACTCGTTAGGTTGCCCACAGTCAAACTACTCTTGTGTAGCTAAATAATGTATCACACAGGTCCCCCCTACATATCATATATACATTTATTACACATGGATGGGACTTTTTCTCCATAAAAGTTGTTAGCTGTTATTTCCCCGTATACCCTTTCCCTGCATATCCAATTATAAAAAAAAAAACGAACAGTAACCTTCCAAATGTATTCTATAAAATAAAAGATGGGTAAGTCCACTATACTCTGAAGTAAACCCTTTTAGGTGGCTAACCCGATCATAACCATTCACCCTTTAGGCTTCTGTCTTTATGATCTGGTTAGTCCTCTAAATGGGCTTATTTCCTTGTATACCACACTCGCCCATCATTTATTCTCTCTCTCTAAATATATCTATATCTACTGTATATATGTATCTACCATATATCTATATCTATATCTATATCTATATCTATATCTATAGGCACAGAAGCACCAGTATAGATGGGTTTGAGTAAGGTGTTTAATGTTAAACCATAATATTTGCACCTTAATAACTTTGGCAGCATTCAATGAAATCCCCCAAAATGTGGCATGCATTGTTTAGGAGGCAAGTTCTAAAGACGTGAGAAGTTTTGTGGCACCAGCTTGTGTGGTTTCTGAATGTCAATTTTTAATGACATACAGTGTTTTTTCCTATACCTACTGCACTTTTTTTTGCTGTTATGTACAGCCTAGATGATACAGAATTTTTTCCTGAAACTTTTAGGGTAGAAGCAGCCTTTGCCAAGGTGATGCATTTCGAAGGTTTTGTGAAACAAAATGTAATCCAGTCATGAATTTTAAGGATTTAAAGGTATTTTTTTCTGCGTATGCTCAGTAGTGTTTTTTGGATAACCTTCTGACATGACCTGAAACCTTTGGGGTTGCGAGGCCTTTTTGTGCTTACTCCACTTAGCCAAAAAAAAAACTGTTTTTGGTTTGCCATGGTCACCATCTTGTTTTTTTTTTCTTCAAACTAAAAACATGTAAAATACAGTACCTACAACTCATGATTTTTGGGGGAAAATCTAACACCTGAACCTAGCTATATGGGACTCATTTAGCTAGATTCTGGTGTTTGTTTTTAAAATTAGGGCCAGAAATACCTTTTCTGGGCACCCCAAAATCCTGGGTGCACAGCCTGGTAAGAGGAGCCACTTTCCATGTTGTGAGCCGAGAACATTTTTGCCTCACACCCAAAACCAACTCATTTACAAGTTCTCTCCCAGCTCTGTCAAAACTCCCTCCCTCTTCCCCATTAAACTATTTATATAATAGAGGTGAGACATTTTGCAATGTGATAAAAAATGCATATTCTCACTCCTGTTGTATGAATCAGTACTGACATATGCACAGATACTACTCCTGGCATTTATCTACACTGTGCATACATCACGACCCGACTCATCAGTACCTGCTACGTCACCAACCTACTTCTCAATCTGTTATGCTAATTGATATTACCGGCACTAGTACCATTAAAAATTAAACTCACCTGGTACTACACTTCTTACATACCACGGAATTGCACGTTTTCCCGAGCAACATCAGAGATGCAAAACACTCAGCAGGATAAATGAATAAAATTAAAATAACTTTCACCCCTAAACAAACAAAATAAAAGATATTCTCCTTCCATCTGAAACATGGAAGCACATCACTGTCCCACTCAAAAACCCCACCCTCACAAACGTAACATCCAATCATACCACACGTTTCATTACGTAACACAGAAACAACTAACCAAAATATGTCTTTCACCAACCAATAGCATCTATACCCTCAAAGCCATTTTCGACCACAACCAATCAAAAATCTACTATCATACCTCATTCACCAAATGAAAGTCATGCCATTAATAATACAGCAGCACTCTCACAGATAGCAACCGACACAAGAAAGAACACCACAAGACAAAGGTAAATGAGCCCTCAACACTATAAATGACAAGAAACAACACACTCCTGCCCTATTGTATAAATGAACACATGATGGGTAGGAGTGTGATATGGGCAATATCTCCATTCGTGGCCAGTAAACTCGGGATACTTTCACTCGTGGCTCTGCCACCCGTGAGAATCCAAAGTTCACTGACCACTCATGGAGATATTTCCCATATCACACTCCTGCCCATCATGTATCCCCTATATATCTATAAATATCTATAAGTGGACAGGGGTGCCTACCTCCGGTACCACTTCACCAACTCCCTCATCTCCAGACTGCTTGCCCCCACATACAACTGTGGTGACACTGGGGTGTCCACCCATGGTGCCACTGAACAATATTGGACACTGCCCAATCCCAAGTGTGGGGTCCTATCCCTGGCAAAAAAGGAAAACTGCCCCTTGTTGTTTATTATTTTCAGTAAATCTGTAAAGAGAAAACACTCCCTCATTGATTTTAACAACCTGCAAAGAAGAAGAATGGTTCCTCACTGATCTGAGCCCCCATAACCCCCACCCACACTACCTCAACACCACACTCAGCAACTATCACCCCACAGCCCGCTCATAAACCCTCACTTACCTAAACATGTCCCACAAGGTACAGACACTCTCCGATCAAAAAATATATCCTCCTGCTGGAGCTACAACTGTGATATGAGAAAATAAGGCAAGTCCAGATAATGTATTTCAATATATTTTGAACTTTCACTCATACTTTGTCACTTCTGAATATTTTTACACCAAATTTTTAGCATGGCATTTTTGGGATCCCACCTCATGAAAAAAAGTAGGAGAAATTTTTCAAATCCACTCCTAAAGGTGATTTAGCACTTGTAACACAGTATCACCTTTCAGGTGGGATCTGAAAATGTTCACCCACCAGGTTCATGAAGTGGGATCATAGAAGACTATGTTGAAAATTCAGTGGAAAACTATGGTAAAATTACAAAGTTAGTAGTGAATGTTGAACTATTCAAACAGTCAATCATAAGTTTGCTAACTTCCAATATTTTTTCCAACAAATTTTCAACATGACATTTTTTTTGGACACCACCTCATAAACAATGTAGGTGAAAATGTTCAAATCTGGCTAGAAAGGAGATTTTTCAGTTGCTCCTCAAAATCACGTTTCAGGTGGGACTGGAATGTTTTCACCAACTGGGTTCCTGACATGGGGTCATATGAAGGCTATGTTCAAAATTTGGTATTAAAAAATCCACAAAGTTAGGAATGTACATTGGCATTTTTTTCATGCTTTCTCATAATTTTGGTAATTATCAATATTTTGGCTCCAAACTTTCAGCATGGACCTTTTTTCCCACACTACCTCATAAATGCAACAGGTGTCATTTTTCAAATCCTGGATGAAACGTGTTTTTGCACTTGTGGTGTGAAATGACATTTTAGCCACTGTTCTATAAATGCCACATGTCATGTTTTTAAGAGGGCGTCAAACACAACTACTGTGAAAATTTTGGATCAACATAAAAAAATGGTTAAGAAAATGTTGTTTGTAGTGTCAGCCTTTAGTCTAATGGGTAGTGCTTTGTGACCCTGTGCTGGTGAGCTGAGTTCAGGGGCAAGCTCTGTGAGCCAGCTGGATGGCCCGAGGTTCGGGGTACAGCACTGTTGTGTTGCACCACCCCCCAAGCCTGGGAAGGGATGGCACAGGGTTGCCCATACAGTCTCAAGTACCATTTAGTGAAGAAATCTTCTCTTGGCATACAGCCCTGCATTTCTACACATGTGGCTGCCAGAGGGCCCTGCATTTCAGCTGACAGATGAACTCTTTGCTTATGTGTCTGTATCTGTAGCCACATGGAAGCCCACCACACAGCCCCAGAAATTCTTGACATTGGTTGCTACACAGAAATGCAAGGCTAGATGGACTCTTTCCTTAGCACAGGGCCCAGAGGGCCTTGCACATCTGCATCTGTGTGAATCAGGATACAATTCCACTAATTCTTTGCAAAACAATCTCGAAAAAATACCAATTAGGGTTCAAATTTATACCACAAAAGTAAGGAAATTTGGCATTAAGAGTTTCTAGCCCTAAGTCCCCACCCCACAAGCAGCAAATGGACAAGACCACACAAGCAACCACACACAGCCATCATCAGGTAAGACAAACATACAACTGTTTCCATATGACATAAATGCAGAAGCACTAATGTGCTAAGTTTGTGGACTTGTACCTACAGCTACAAATCCACAGGCCTCACAGGGCCCTTTGCTTCTGCAGCCACACCTGTGTGTGTATGTTGTACAGCATATGTATGGTTACCTGTGGCTGTGGAAGCTCAGGCCTCCAGATAAAAGTACTCTTGCAGTGTGGGTATCATGGTTTCAGTGGTGGATCTAAAATTTTTCAAAGGGGTAGCATTTTCCTAAAAAAGTAAAATGTAGTAGTGGAAACCAAATTTGTCTGGGCTAATGATGTGCCACCAGAATCAGGATGGCATGCTTGGCCCACAGCTTCACCAGAACCTTCTGTATTAGAGGGAATGGGGGAAAAGCATACAGAAACCTCTCTTTCCAAGAAGGGGACAGTGCATCTTGCCCCAAAACACTAGGCCCTAGAGAGAGTGAGCAGAAACTCAGCAGTTTTGCGTTGTATGGAGACACAAACAGGTCAATGTCTGGATGACCCCATTTTTCAAAGAGGTCATCCACAACGGAGTCTGAGAGTTTATATTCATGGCACAGCACTTTGGATCAACTGAGGTGAGGGTCTCAGGGAGGACTGGGCAATATCTGATTATAACCCTTTTTTGAACTTCTGATTAGTGGCTTTGCACTATACTGGAAGCACTATACAAGAAGTACTTTTGCAGACATTAAGACAGACTTTTTAGACTCTCACTATGAACTAAATTTATGTATTTAAGAGAAATCAAAATTACAATCCTTTGAGTCAACGACTCCTTTGCAAAGGCTCCATGTCAGAAAGATACATAAACCTCACATAACCCGGCTAAATAATTATAAATAGGTAATACAGAACAGGGAATAATACAGAACAGGGAATGTAAACAAATGGCAGGTTACAGCTTTAGTGGTCATTAAGAGTAGAACCCTGGTCATAGTTATTTACATATGGCAGGTTTCAGTTTCATGGGGTCTTAAATGGACTTGGAGTCAAAATATATACACAGTGAGAGAGGAGTAATGGGGAAATTAATCAAGATACATCAGACATGGTTCTCTGTGATGCATTTGTATGAAATTTGATGGAATTGTAAGCTATTAGTAATAAATCCTTTTCTTGCTACTGCATTTGGATATTCTCTCCAATATTTTGTGCCATAAATGCAAACTAATTTGTTATGACAATGCCAGTCCTGAGTGCACATACTTCTCTGCCTGGATATGCATTTTCTTTTGTCACCAGTGCTACTCAGTTGTGCCATGCAACCTCCCAGCTCCAATGCCCACCCTTCTCTGTCACTTACTGCACCTGGTTTCCCCAGAGGTACACAAGGGTGTTGCCTAAATGGAGGGCACTTCCTCCTTTGTGGGTTCCACTGAGAGCATCTCAGTCATAACCACCCATGGGACCATTAAATAGACAGGGCAACCAGAGGGCAGTCAGGAGCAGTGAGGCTTAAGAGTGCCTGCATCACGGTGTCATACATCGGTGTTTTCTTACTTTCTGTTTCACTCCACCCTCAAGTCAGAGCTGGATAAATCTCCATGGCATGTGTACACTAGTATGTGGCTACACACTGGAGCCAAGCTATTTCTCCCCTTCCTCTAGACTCTCCAGTACGGTTGCTCGGAATCCATCCAATGAAATTGGATGGATCGCATTTTGTAGGTTTTTATTTTGTTTCGGAATTTTGATACTGAAGGTCAAAAATATAAATTCTGGAGAAAACGCCCTTGCATTGGAATTTGATTCCATATCTGACTCTGGCTAACACAATGTTCCAATTCAGTTTTGGATTCTGGTCAGATTCCTTTATCAGAATTGGATTGGACTTGAACTCAGAAACGGATTCTGGAGAACATTCTGACTTTCCAGCTGCAGCCACCACCACCCATCATCACCCAGTTGCTGGTATTATAGCAGAGTGTGATGCTCCCCCTCCCTAAAAAAAACAAACAGCATCCACTGGGACACTTGATCCTCCTCCCCCAGGCTGGTCAGCTTTGATGCCCCAGGCTCATTCCCAAACATGGGCTGCAGGCAACAGGAATGGTAGTGCTTCAAATGATTTATTTAATTTTCTTTGCTTCTACTGCCACAGTGAAGGTTAAAGTTCTGCCACCTTATTCATTTATACCTGGGGGACTTTGTCTAACATACCCTTCTGACAACAAGATGCATGGTAAGAGCCTGTTCATTTCTTTTGAGTGTTTGCTTTGTTTGCTGCCACCACACCATTTTGTGTAATGACAGTAATACAGTATTCCCACTTAGCTGGTGGGAGGAAGGAACTAAGGACCAATGGACTTCTATCCTCCCCGAATGTGTGTGTGTGTAAGAAAGACACTGTGCAATGAAGGGGACTTGGGACGTGTAAAAGTTGACAATGAGTCCCAAAAGGGACTGACAAATAAGCTCCACATTCTTACCTTGTTTTAGTCTCTTATCAAAAGTGAAACTGATGTTACATACTGAATCATTGACAAGATTGCTCTAAACACAGCAAAAAGTTTAGGAAGCTTTCAAGTAAAAGAACTGCCAAATGTCAGGGTAACGTAACTATGAAATGTAACCATACTGATATAATCTGATCTATTTACTTCTTGTAACTGAAACAAAGAAATTAATCCTTGGTTTCTGTAACAGTTATACAATTTTTATGTCACTATTTAAAACTACATTGTAGAGACAGACCCAATGCACCAGATGATAAGCATTCTGTTTAATAAATGTCAGAAACTGTAACACAGCAGCTTCCAGCATTCCCCTACAGATGAAAAAAATGATCACACACACAGTGAGTTCATAATAAAATATGACTGGATTTTAATGCAAAATAATGAGAAATGTCAAATGCAACTAAATGACAAACACTCCAAGATTCAATCATTTGAAACTATGATTATGAAAATGGAAAATGGGAACAAATAGGTTATTACAAATAAAAAAAAAAAAAACAATTTAAGATATTTTTTCAAGAAGCATTAGGACAACACACTAACCCTGAACTACTTTGTAACTTCTCTACTATTAATGAAGGGAACTGTCAAATGTTATTTTCATGACTGTTTCCCTGTAACTATAAAGGACGGATGCCAAAATAGCAATAACTGATTTAAAGACATTGTGCCTTAAGCATAAGTAGCAAGTAAATGAAGAAATGTAATTATGCACCACCAGTACCTTCGATCAATAGCTCTTGTCCATGGCTGCCAAGGAGTGTGCGAGAAAGGAAAGGGGCAAAGTCAACCAAAATCTCTCTCAAAAGAGGTGCAACTTTTTCCAAAGCTCGTTCTAGTTTTGCTGTGATGCTGTAAAAGAAAACAATATGCATGAGTGAGGCTAAAGAAAACACAGCTTTAACATTACCTAAACACAATATAAGATGATGTTCATACATAAAAACTGTGAAACATCTTATTTAAAGATGTGGTAGTTGATCTTAATAAAGAACACTAAGTTACTAAAAACAGTTTGGGGGACTGAATACTCACATAGTGGTTCTTCATTAATTTATAAAATTATTCCTTTCTATAGTACATGAACCTTCCAATTTAAAAATTCCACACAACTCTAACTCACATGGTAGGTGAGGGAATGACAGCCAACAGGCAATAAGGGTTGCCACTTTGTAAGCACAGGCACGAAAGCAAGCTAAAAGGAAAGTGGGTACTATTATTCCATAAAAATCAATAAATATTAGGGTGGTAAAATGGGAGGAGTTCAAGTGAAAGGGCATTAGATGAAGCCTCTGGAAATTTAGATGGTTTGGGGTTTGCTGAAGAAGGGACTGGTAAACTTTTATATTTTGCCTGGCCTGAGGAGAAGGCATCATAATATGATTCACACTGCACTCACATATACACAAATAATTTGGCAATGAAGTCCGATACAGAGGTCAATATGGAATACAGATCTGTATGCAGCAACTAGCAACAGGGTAGGGATCATGTTAGGTTAATGTGAGCCCGAGATGCAGCCGAGTGCCTCCATCCACCAGGGGATGGTTAACCTAGCATAATCCAAAAATGCTGGCATGCGTAATTCCACTTATAAAAGGGGTTTTAATGACAAATAAATCTAAGTATGTAAAAGGTCAATTTCCATTAGTGTACAAGTTCTGTATATTAGTGATATGGTCCCTTTAAATAATCTGTCTAGGTCTGATTACATCATTGGTTCATTTTCAGTGTTTCAGTGCAGCAGCAGGGTTTATTGAGGGGGGTGTTGTTTGATTCAAGTATTTTATGGGTTTTGTGTATACAGCTGTGCAGAATGAAAAAATTCCAAATTTGCAGAATTTGGATGAAATTTCACAATATTGCACCAAGTTTTATGGAATTTCACCAGAATTATGTGGAATGTTTTAAATGTATTCATTTGGCTGTAACATGGCTGTTGTTTGTTCTATACTTCTAACGTCTGGCATGCTTACTTTCTGGAAGGAGTTCTAATGGCATGTCAAATAGCATGAGCTTAGGACAGACTGTCTCAAACTTATAGGTGCTCAAAGTCTATCATTTTTTTGTGGGAAATTTCATGAAGATTTATATCTGCATATACCTCAGCCATCCATTGGGCCAGAGACCTTAAATCTGACAAGATTACTTGATGATGGGTGTTCTAACAATGTGCCAAATGTCTTGACAGTAGGATGCATGGTCTCAAACTTAGATGTGCTCAAAGTCGGTCATTTTATTTTTGCAGGAAATGTCATGAACATTTTCATCTGCATATAACTCATGCATCTTTGGAGCTAGACATTTGTAAATTAGCACAAATAACCTTTTTGTAATTGGCAATAGATATCCATTTTATTTATTTATTGTGATCTTGGATTAACACCTTTGAGAACTAGCTCATTACATTGGTTCCACATCAGAAATTATACTAACAGTGATTCAATAAACATAGGAATATACAGTAGAGCTGTACGTGCAAGTTAAAACTACTATGAGTCTAAATATGTCAAAACATAAGCAAAATAACAAAGGCAGTGGACTCCATCTAACAGGCTACTATAAGCACAAAGAGTTGTTGAGAGGGTTAAAGTGCCTTAAGGAGGGAGGACAACACAGACTGAGGGTGTCTAAAAAAAAAAAAAAAAAAGAGGAAAAGCAGCATACAGTGTTGTCAGGAAGGAGTGCACTGTACAGAGACTACAGCAGCCCAGGAGAGGCCTCACACGCACTAGAAATAGAGAAAACATCAGCCCAAAAAGGCCTTGTCAAAGCTTTTCAGGGTAGCGGGCTAAAAGCAAGAGAGGAGAAGACTGTAGGAGAAAAAGAGGGAGTGGAGGGTGAGAGGGGAGTAGGAAGGAGGAAGGATAGGAAGAACTAGGTATCATTAAGACACAGGACAGGAGAGAAACACCATGTGTAGGATACTAGGGGGACAAGTGGTCACATGGGAGTGCTGTCCAGGTACAAAATAAAACAGCATTGAGGAGCTAGGGGAAGCAGTCACAGTTGGCATTAGCACGGAGGTGTTTTCAGAGTTTGTGTTTAAAGGGGCCTAATGCTGTTACAGAGGAGATGGCAGGAGAAAGATTATTAATCCATTTGGGAGCATGGTGGGCAAAAGCTCTTTAACCTAGGGAGGTGCAACACCTAGGAATTTTAAAGACCGTGCTGTCTGAGCTTCTGGTGGAGCGGCTGTTTTCATAGGAGATCGAGTTTCTGGATGCCCACGGGCATCAGACCCTGACTCACTTCCTTTGCCAGGAGGCAAGTTTAGAACCTGAGCCTACCTGTGAACTGGAGTCAGTTATCCTGGGCATATAGGTCACACGTATGTGTAAATCATGCAGAGCCAATTAAGAGCCAACAGGCTTTATTAGGCTTCAATTGTTATAGAATTATCTAAATATGGAGAGAATTGTATTAGATATTTTTAAGTTACAGTGGTTCAAAATTTTATTATGTAAATATCTGCAAAATTTTGTTAAAACTCTCAAAAATGTGGATGTTTTTAACTTCTCTGCTCATGCAGGCACAAACTTTACATTTGACATGCATATCCGATGCCACTGTATCCTGGTATCTAACACAGCTACATAAACTGGTTTCGTACCTTTAAGGCCCTGTACACATTAGAGATGAAGATTTGCACCATTTTAAAAATGTTTCCAAACTCACCACAGCAACCTGTCCACATTATTTTTCACAGAGTTTGAACTCAGTTGTAACACGGTCGACTCCCGTCCGCATCTGCCTTCAGTAACGTTTTTAAAAACGGGTTCTCCATGACTGTTGACATGCTTCCTAGAGGAGCAATATGCAGACGCCCATCCACACTACAGGGCAACACGCTTTCCCTCATTAAACCATGTTTAAAAACAGACTTGAGACTAGCTCCCAGCAGGGTTTAAACACGTTTTCCTAACACGTTTTGAAACCGTGCTTAAATGCAGACGGGCACAGTGTTTGCTATAGTTAAAACGTTTTCTGCACCTTAAACATTTTAACTAGCCTAATGCGTACAGGGCCTTAATTTACAGTGGGGAAAAATATTGGTAACATTTTCTCAAATATTTATGGTAGCATATAGATGAAGAATCCAGAATTCTTTTTGTGGAATTTAACATTCACAGTTCATTTATCCCTACTTCATTTGATAAACTCATCTGAGCTGTTTGCAGTCCCGCTGTTCCTCTCTGGGCGACTATTTTGCTGCCCCCAGCATAGCCAGATTGATTCAATAGAACTACTGAGCCCACTGATATCCTGTTTGTTCTGTACAGTGACAAAATTCCTTAAAACATGAGTCATCTATTCCTTTTCCTATCAACCTATCCTGTTGGAATAGTCAGAATTCTTCCTTCCTGGTGCCCCAGACATTGTCTTCTCCCACTACATCTTTCTGAGTACCTCAAAGCCCCAGACTTGCACGTATACTGTATCAGGTTCCCTGGATCATCAGTTTACTGGGTATGATCCTTATACATCCTGCATTCAGGTTGGAATTGTTGACACTCTGCGCTTTCATGCTCCAACTGGGGTGTCTGCTACCTTGCTCAGCTATCCATTTCTTGGTGAAACTATGCATCTAACTCCTAAACCTGGTGACCCCTTGCACTACCAACCTCTCATATCCTTATCATTTAATTAGAATCCCCCAGATAAGTTTGAGTGAAATTAGCAAATTCCAATGTTACAGAATTTTCATGAAATTCCACAGTTTTCACAAACACTAAGTACAAATGTTATTTTGCAATTTCTGGCAGCAATCAATTAATAAAATGGACACACACACACATACATATACACACACACAGTCTCCTTGTGAGGTCTAAGAACCTGCCAAATTTAATAGTTTTGCATTCTCCAGTTTTAAAATTTCGAGGGTTTATAAATTTGCTGTTTACATTCTTTGCAAAATTTTATTTTAAAATGTTGTGAAAGTTCGACTACTTTTAATTCAGTCCCATTTAAAGTTGTAAATATGAACTTTGCCTGAAATGACCATGTGGTATAGTAGCTTAAATGTTTCAAATATGGTTACAATTGGATATGGTGTTTTAATTTTAGAGAGAAATAGCTGAAATTTATATTTTGGCAACATGTTTGGCAAGCTACAAGTCAGTCCCATTTGAAGCTAGAAATATGAAACTATGCACATATCCACATGTAGTGATAACCTGCATACCTGTAAAATGTCATGATATTTCAATGAATACTATCAAAATTACACTAAAATAACAAATCTAAATTTTGGCAATATGTTTGGCAACCTATAACTCCTCCCTTTGAAGCTTGAGACTTACAACACGGTGTACATACCCATGCTGTACGTTTCTCTAAATCCTGAAACTGTGGAGAAATGTGAATAAGAAATTTTAAAATTAGATAGCAATAACAAAATTACATTTTTATTAAATGTTTGTCTATGCATAACTCTGCCCCTTTCAACCTATGACTCTGAAAGTTGGTACACTTATGTAGACTGTTACAAGACATCTATGTACCAAATGTGGTGTCAGCTGGACACGTTTTTAAAATTAGAGCAACATAACAAATTTAAAATTTGGCAAAATTGTGTGGAATTTTCACACATACTCTGTGAAATTCTGCAGCATCGGAATGGTCATTCAATGGGTGGAATTTTGTATTCTGCACTGCTCTGGTTGTGTAGTATTTGCAGTGCTGCTGCTGTATATGTACACAGTTGTTGCTGATAGTAGTGTAGGTTCTGTCTGTGACAAAATTTCAGTTGCATTCCAGGAGTTGTAATGGTGTGGTCTATATTTTTACTGTTTTGTGGCCTTTCTGGAGTATTACCTTCTTCTCTGTTGGTCCAGGGAGCACAACTGACAATGTTGGGTTGCTGTCTTGTTTAGGTAGTTGTTTTTCTTTGTTCTTTAGGTTAGTGGAGAAGATTGCTTTTATCAGGATTTATAAAGTGGATGTGTTTGATTTACATAACCTTTTGAACCAGCAAAGATAGTATCATTAATATACTCCCCGACACAAGGTATAAAGCTTGGCTAACCTATCTCTATGTGGCCAGCTGCAGACCATTCAACAGACAGGACTGGTCAGTCCTGATTTTTCAAGAAATTATAACAATTTAGCTCACAGTATATGGAAAGCAATAGTTACCTAGAAAAATAATCCTTTTCAAAATCCTTTTTGTGTTAATTCTAAACAGCTGTCTGCATTCTAAACTTTATCCCCCAATTGCTTAACCAGGTGAGACACACTAAGCTGAAAGCTTGTTTACAGGTGCAACCTGAGAGCACAGGGAAGTTAAGTGACTTGCTCAGGGTCACACAGTATGCAAGTTGGGGCTGTGGGATTCAAACCCAGGTCTCCAGATTTGCAGCTCAGAGCCTTAAACCACTGAGCTACACTGCCTCCCTTTTGTACTTTTGTTGTGCACATTCCAAGCAGCTGTCCTGCACAGTTCAATATCTTAAAATTGAAAATTCCTTGTTCACCCTAACACCAGTTGCTCACCAACCACCCAGTATCCACAGTTGTACCTTGTAAAGTCTGTAAGTTTCACTTTGATCATAGAGCAGTTCACACAGGGTGATGATACTGCCATTTTAAGTGCTTCCATTTCAATCAATGTTATTGAAATTGAAGCACTTATCTCGACTGTTGCCTGGCACTGAAATTTTCTGTGATAGAAATGAAATTTACAGACTGCAATAAGTTAAAAAGTACAACTC